>JAQPPZ010002642.1:9735000-10985000 GCA_028583015.1 Wollemia nobilis
ATTAGCTAGGATTTTGAAGAACACAAGCTTATACTGAGAGGGGGGTGAACAATATAAGACCACTTTTTACTTTTCTTTCCCAAATAATATTATCCAATATAATCAATGGCAATATCAATAGAAATAACCAAAGCAATGCACAAATCATCACACACAATAGAGACACCAATTTAATGTGGTTCACCCAATGTGGGCTACTCCATGGAGAAAATATTTCACTAATATTTTCTCAACAAATATCTTTGGGAATCCTTCCCTATTACAATGTTTATGGACCTCTATCCAAAGGAGACACCAATCCCCTAATCAAATTCATGGATCTCTATCCACAGGAGACACCAATCTCCTCTGCTCTGGATGGTGATCTTCTAGAAGAACTATTGCCTCCACTGCACTGGCTAATGGATCTCTATCCACTGAAGACTCATGTCCCCACTCAAAAGACCTATCCTCACTACCCTAGCTAATGGATCTCTATCCACTGGAGACTATCGTCCTCTATACTCTATCACCTCCAAAGCTTGCTCTTAGCTCTATCTCAAATCTGCACTAAACACAGTCCTTCGGTCTAGCACAAATCTTCTCAATCTTTGTCTCTGGTCTAGCACAAACCTATCCTCAAATCTGCACCAAACTCTATCCTCAAATCTGCACTAAACACAATCCTTCAATCTAGCACAAATCTATCCTCAATATCTGTCCTCTGATCTGCACTAAACACAGTCCTTCGGTCTAGCACAAATATGCTCAATCTCTATCCTCAAGCCTTAACACAAAGCTTGACTTAATCATAAATCAACTCTGCTAGATCTACCCCAAACCTTAACTCAAGGTTTGAACAAATCAATCAATCAACTCTGCTCACAAGTCTTCTCAAAGACTTGTCTCAAATCTGCCTTGTAAGCTTCCACAAAAGCTCACACTAATCTATCCACAAGTCCTCTCTAGAACTTGTCCAATCTGATCTTATGTCTTCTTTAACACTTCCCACAAGTCCTTCACTCAGTGCTTCACCAAGACTTTTCTCAATCTCTGTCTTCAAATCTGTATTGTAAGATTCCACAAAAGCTCACACCAATCTATCCACAAGTCTTCTCTAAGACTTACCTCAAATATGCTCAACAAGTCCTCACTAGAACTTGTTCAATCTCATAGAAACATATAGAGAATTGTTAGAGACTCAATATGCTTCACATTCACAAAAATGCTCAATTACTTTCAATCTCTCTTTTTATCACAGAAACATATAGAGAATTGTTAGAGACTCAATATGTTTCACACTTACAAACACTCAATCTCTTTCTCAAATCAATTTAGAATATGGAACAATTTGTTTCATAGAACTTGAACTATCACTTCAACACATCCACTCAACTAAGCTCAACCAACTCTACTCAACCAATCACTTCAACAACAATGCTTATCAAGTAATCCTCACATAACAATGATACTCATGATATTTGCAAACCCTAGTTCAAGTTCTTCACTGCTTCACATAACAATGATACTCATGTTCTTGCACAAACCCTAGTTCAATATAGTTCACAACTTCACATAACAATGATACTCATGTTCTTTCAAACCCTAATCCAATCTTCAAACTCAACAACAAGGGATATCAATCACCCAACAATGAAGTATGCATTCACTCACTCAAAATCTCCAACAATGCTTATCAAACAAGGTTTATAGCATTTACTTCCATTTTAGAAAACTCATCACTCAACAAACCCACAAAGGAAAACTTAACCAAGTCCTTTTCACTCCAATATTGTTTTTAGAAAATCTCAACCAATCAATTATTTCAACCAAAGAAGAATGTGCCCATACCTTTTACTTGATGAAGAATAGACTTCAAAACATGTCTCAATTATAACCACTTTCCTTGCCAAGCACAAAGGTTAGATGACAAGAATTATCACTCTAACACTTCTTCAAAATATTTCTTCAATACAAAAATAATACTCAAATACACCTTATAATCTCCAACTTTAAAATAATATTCAACAACCTTCAATCTCAAAAATAAACTTTCCTTACTACCTTATAACTCCTTAATCACTTAAAAATTCAATTCAGAAATCAAAGTTTTGCATTCCCCTTTTAACTCCCCTAAACAACTTATAATCCAAATTAATTATGCAAAAACTTTAATTAACATAAACCTTTGGAAACAAAAAATATTTTTCCCTTTTTATTTTTCGCAAGCCAAGTCAACCCAAACAATGCGCATACCTCTATTATGCTGCCCAAAAGGCCTTGGCGGGATTCGAACCACCGATGGTTCTCCCCCAAGCGCTTTTGCAGCGCTTGCGCCCACCAACTAGGCTGCGTGGCTCCACAAGAGCCAAAAGGCACAAACATGCCTTTGACTTCCTTCTCCCTCGAATGGTGCAAACACAACACAGACTTCCCTTCAACAAAATGGCGTGCGCAAGGTTTGAACCCACACCAGGCATCCCGAACGCGTCTAACGCAGCCCTTGGCTGCCAACTCAGCTACGAGGGGCTTCGAGTAGATTTTGGAGGCCACTAACCTTTGTCCTTTTCTCTGCTCAAATACACATGCAAAAATACATGTCTTTCCTTTGCATGAGCCAAAACACAATCGCATGGATGATTTTTCAAATGCCAAACTTTGGCATTATTTATATGTAAACTATATCATACTCCAACGTCGGTGAGTATTCGAATTTTAATTTGAATTTGAATATTAAAATATTAAATAAATATTTTAAATTAAACCTTAGCACCCATCATTATTTAAATTAAAATTTTAATCAAAGATTAAAATATTTTAATTTAAATTAAATCTGCTTGTGGGTATTTTCCAACTTGATCCTTGATCTTCTTAAACTCAATTTTTGATCCGAAATAATAATAATAAAATATTATTATTTAATTTAAACTTGCTTCTCCTTCCTTGGATTTTCATTCTTTGAGCCCTCCTGGGTATATAATATTTAAAAATAAATATTATAACCTATTGCTTTTCAAGACCTTCTTGCTTTTGGAAGAAACACTTAATGTCCTCAAAGATGATGAACATAGCACAAGAATGCTTTTGACATCAATGACAACAAACACTCCTCAAAATGTCCAACAATCTCCCCCTTTGTCATTGATGGCAACCCAATTACTTTTTACCATTTCCTTAACCTTTTTCTATTCTGCTCCCCTTGGGAAACTGCTCCCCCTGACTGAATGCTTTCCTTCTAACTCAAATCTCTCCCCCTTACTCAAATCTCTCCCCCTTTGACATCAATGGCAAAGGGTCACCTTTGGGGCTCGGGGCTAAGAATGAAACTCTTAGCTTAGCCCCTCCCCCACCTCCTCTTGAGGTGGTTAATTCTAGGGTGGGAGTATTTCTACTCCCAACATGCACTGCTCTTTTCCTTTGTCTACTTTCTCTCCTCATCTTGAATCCTTTTGATTCCTTTGAGTATTCTTGTTCTTGCTTGTCTCTAGAAATTTTGTTCTACACCACTTTGCTATATGTCCAACATTATTGCACTTATAACACTTAATGTTGTGATTCCTTGGAGGTGCAAATATCTTGGTATTTCTCCTAGTGAAGCCATATCTATTCCTATCATGAACCCTGTAATTCACTACCTTGTGACCAAACTAATTACAAGAGTAGCAATACCCATGAAAAAGTTACATGTTTCTAAAGTTCCCATATTCCTATCTTTCATGTGTCCTACACTATGTAGCCTTGTGCCCAAACCTATGACATGAGAAGCATCATCCATTGAAGAAACCTTGCCTTGACCCCATTGGTCTCTTAGTCTCTTCTACCCTATGTTGTTTCCTATTCCATATGTTCCTCATTTGTGCATTGTTCCTTTCCTTGTTGAAATTTCTATTGTCCAACTTATCCTTAGAAGTCTCACTCTCTCTTTCACTCTCTTCTTTTGAAGCTTCTTCTTCTTTGGTGCTTGAGCTTGACTCTCCTTTTTATGCTTCCTGTTTTCCTTGTTCTTCTTCAAAACTAAGTCCTATTTTGGTGATTGATGATCTTTGTGCATTGATAATCCTGTCCAAAGTCTTTAAATTTTTCTCAAACTTGTGTAGCTTGTCCTTAGAGCCTTTTACTTCCATCCTTAGTGAAACTATCTCATGTTCTAATCTTTCACACTCTAGATCTTTTGTCTTTAATTTTTTGGCCATACCTTCTTCAATTTTCCTTGCCTCTTCAACCTTAATTTTGAAGTTAGTGAGTTCTTGTAGAAACTTTGCTTTTGCTTTCTCATCTTCTTGAGCTTGAACCCTTAATCCCAAGTTCTCCCTTTTTAATTCTTCGAGATCAACAATAAGTCTTTCACATTCTAGCTCTTTTACCTTTGATTGTTCAACCATATATTTTTCAGCTCTCCTTGCCTTTTCAACCTTAACTTTCAAGTCAGAGAGATCTTGTAGAAGCTTTGTCTTACATTTCTCATCCTCTTGTATTTGAACCTTTAATTCTAAGTTCTCCCTTTTCAACTCAACAAGTTCCTTAAGAGTGGCTTCCTCCATTTTTCTTTTCTAAATTTTTCTCTTTTATTTGGTCTTCAATTTCTTCTATTATCCAAAGTAGAGTTTCTTCTTCATACCTATTTTGACTATCCTTGTTATCCTTTTTTGAACCATCCTCTAGGACTTCAATTTTGAAAGTATCATCTTCATCTTCACTGCTACTAAACCCATTGCAATAACTTGCATCATGACCGAGTTGACCACAAACAAAATATTCTTCACCTTCTTGTGGAAAATAAGTTGCAAGGTGACCTATCTTCCTACATCTGGTACAAAACTTTATCAATATGGCCTTTTCTCCACTGCTTGATTCATCTCTTGAATCTATTTCCATTTCTCCTCCCAAAACAACAACATTAAATTCATCTTCCTTTTCTTTCATGACCATGTGTGTTCTTTTCTTCTTGTGTCTCATGGTTCTACTTTTTCCTTTCTTTGCCATTTGTGTTCTTGTAAGATCTTCCTTCAAGTTGTTAAACCTTTTTCGAAGGAACCAACTCTGATACCAATTGAAGAACACAAGCTTATACTGAGAGGGGGGTGAATAGTATAAGACCACTTTTTACTTTTCTTTCCCAAATAGTATTATCCAATATAATCAATGGCAATATCAATAGCAATAACCAAAGCAATGCACAAATCATCACACACAATAGAGACACCAATTTAACGTGGTTCACCCAATGTGGGCTACTCCACGGAGAAAATATTTCACTAATATTTTCTCAATAAATATCTTTGGAAATCCTTCCCTATTACAATATTTATGGACCTCTATCCAAAGGAGACACCAATCCCCTAATCAAGTTCGTGGATCTCTATCCATAGGAGAACTCCTTTCTCCTCTACTCTGGTTGGTGATCTTCTAGAAGAACTACTACCTCCACTACATTGGCTAATGGATCTCTATCCACTAAAGACTCCTATCCCCACTCAGAAGACCTATCCTCACTACCTTGGCTAATGGATCTCTATCCACTAGAGACTGTCATCCTCTATACTCTATCACCTCCAAATCTTACTCTCAACTCTATCTCAAATCTGTACTAAACATAGTCCTTCGATCTAGCACAAATTTACTCAATCTCTATCTCTAGTCTAGCACAAACCTATCCTCAAATCTGCACCAAACTCTATCCTCAAATCTACACTAAACATAGTCCTTCAGTCTAGCACAAATCTATCCTCAATATCTATCCTCAAATCTGCACTAAACATAGTCCTTTGATCTAGCACAAATATACTCAATATTTATCCTCAAGCCTTAACACAAAGCTTGACTTAATCACAAATCAACTCTACTAGATCTACCCCAAACCTTAACTCAAGGTTTGAACAAATCAATCAATCAAATCTGCTCACAAGTCTTCTCAAAGACTTATCTCAAATATACCTTGTAAGCTTCCACAAAATCTCACACTAATCTATCCACAAGTCCTCTCTAGAACTTGTCCAATATACTCTAAAGCCTAACCACAACCCACAAGTCCTCTCAAGAACTTGTCCAATCTACTCAACAAGTCTTCACCAAGACTTGTCTCAATATCTATCTTCAAATCTGTATTATAAGCTTCCACAAAAGCTCACACCAATCTATCCACAAGTCTTCTCTAAGACTTACCTCAAATATGCTCAACAAGTCCTCACTAGAACTTTTTCAATCTCATAGAAACATATAGAGAATTGTTAGAGACTCAATATGCTTCACATTCACCACAATGCTCAATCACTTTCAATCTCTCTTTTTACCATAGAAACATATAGAGAATTGTTAGAGACTCAATATGTTTCACACTTACAAACACTCAATATCTTTCTCAAATCAATTTAGAATATGGAACAATTTGTTTCACAGAACTTGAACTATCACTTCAACACATCCACTCGACTAAGCTCAATCACTTCTACTCAACCAATCACTTCAACAACAATGCTTATCAAGTAATCCTCACATAACAATGATACTCATGATCTTTGCAAACCCTAGTTCAAGTTCTTCACTACTTCACATAACAATGATACTCATGTTCTTGCACAAACCCTAGTTCAAGATAGTTCACAACTTCACATAACAATGATACTCATGTTCTTTCAAACCCTAATCCAATATTCAAACTCAACAACAAGGGATCTCAATCACCCAACAATGAAGTATGCATTCACTCACTCAAAATCTCCAACAATGCTTATCAAACAAGGTTTATAGCATTTACTTCCATTTCAGAAAACTCATCAACTCAACAAACCCACAAAGGAAAACTTAACCAAGTCCTTTTCACTCCAATATTATTTTCAGAAAATCTCAACCAATCAATTATTTCAACCAAAGAAGAATGTGCCCATACCTTTTACTTGATGAAGAATAGACTTCAAAACCTGTCTCAATTATAACCACTTTCCTTGCCAAGCACAAAGGTTAGATGACAAGAATTATCACTCTAACACTTCTTCAAAAATATTTCTTCAATACAAAAATAATACTCAAATACACCTTATAATCTCCAACTTTAAAATAATATTCAACAACCTTCAATCTCAAAAATAAACTTTCCTTACTACCTTATAACTCCTTAATCACTTAAAAATTCAATTCAGAAATCAAAGTTTTGCATTCCCCTTTTAACTCCCCTAAACAACTTATAATCCAAATTAATTATGCAAAAAATTTAATTAACATAAACCTTTGGAAACAAAAAATATTTTTCCCTTTTTATTTTTTGCAAGCCAAGTCAACCCAAACAATGCACATACCTCTATTATGCTGCCCAAAAGGCCTTGGCAGGATTCGAACCACCGATGGTTCTCCCCCAAGTGCTTTCATAGTGCTCGCACCCACCAACTGGGCTGCATGGCTCCACAAGAGCCAAAAGGCACAAACATGCCTTTGACTTCCTTCTCCCTCGAATGGTGCAAACACAACACAGACTTCCCTTCAGAAAAATGGCGTGCACGAGGTTTGAACCCGCACCAGGCATCCCGAATGCATCTAACATAGCCCTTGGCTGCCAACTCAACTATGAGGGGCTTCGAGTAGATTTCGGAGGCCACTAAACCTTTGTCCTTTTCTCTGCTCAAATACACATGCAAAAATACACGTCTTTCCTTTGCACGAGCCAATAAACAATCACATGGATGATTTTTCAAATGCCAAACTTTGGCATTATTTATATGTAAACTATATCATACTCCAACGTCGATGAGTATTCAAATTTTAATTTGAATTTGAATATTAAAATATTAAATAAATATTTTAAATTAAACCTTAGCACCCATCATTATTTAAATTAAAATTTTAATCAAAGATTAAAATATTTTAATTTAAATTAAATCTGCTTGTGGGTCTTTTCCAACTTGATCCTTGATCTTCTTAAACTTGATTTTTGATCTGAAATAATAATAATAAAATATTATTATTTAATTTAAAATTGCTTCTCCTTCCTTGGATTTTCATCCTTTGAGCCCTCCTAGGTATATAATATTTAAAAATAAATATTATAACCTATTGCTTTTCAAGACCTTCTTGCTTTTGGAAGAAACACTTAATGTCCTCAAAGATGACGAACATAGCACAAGAATGCTTTTGACATCAATGACAACAAACACTCCTCAAAATATCCAACAATCTCCCCCTTTGTCATTGATGGCAACCCAATTACTTTTTACCATTTCCTTGACCTTTTTCTTTTCTGCTCCCCTGGGAAACTACTCCCCCTGACTGAATGCTTTCCTTCTAACTCAAATCTCTCTCCCTTACTCAAATATCTCCCCCTTTGACATCAATGGCAAAGGGTCACCTTTGGGGCTCGGGGCTAAGAATGAAACTCTTAGCTTAGCCCCTCCCCCACCTCCTCTTGAGGTGGTTAATTCTGGGGTGGGAGTATTTCTACTCCCATCATGCAATGCTCTTTTCCTTTGTCAACTTTCTCTTTCCATACCTTTGAAGTCATACTCCTCTTTGATCCTTTTGATTCCTCACTATTCTTGTTCTTGCTTGATCTCTAGAATTTTTGCTCTACACCACTTTGCTGTATGCCCATCATTATTGCACTTATAACACTTAATGTTGTGATTCCTTGAAGGTGCAAATATCTTGGTATTTCTCCTGGTGAAGCCATATCTATTCCTGTCATGAACCCTACAATTCACTACCTTGTGACCAAACTGATTACAAGAGTAGCAATACCCTTGAAAAAGTTGCCTGTTTCTGAAGTTCCCATATTCCTATCTTTCATGTGTCCTACACTGTGTAGCCTTGTGCCCAAACCTGTGACATGAGAAGCATCGTCCATTGAAGAAACCTTGCCTTGACCCCATTGGTCTCTTAGTCTCTTCTTCCCTGTGTTGTTTCCTATTCCATCTGTTTCTCATTTGTGCATTGTTCCTTTCCTTGTTGAACTTTCTATTGTCTAACTTATCCTTAGAAGTCTCACTCTTTCTTTCACTCTCTTCTTTTGAAGCTTCTTCTTCTTTGGTACTTGAGCTTGACTCTCCTTTTTCTGCTTCCTATTTCCCTTGTTCTTCTTCAAAACTAAGTCCTATTTTGGTGATTGATGATATTTATGCATTGATAATCTTGTCCAAAGTCTTTAAATTTTTCTCAAACTTGTGTAGCTTGTCCTTAGAGCCTTTTACTTCCATCCTTAGTGAAACTATCTCATGTTCTAATCTTTCACACTCTAGATATTTTATATTTAATTTTTTGGCCATACCTTCTTCAATTTTCCTTGCCTCTTCAACCTTAATTTTGAAGTTAGTGAGTTCTTGTAGAAACTTTGCTTTTGCTTTCTCATCTTCTTGAGCTTGAACCCTTAATCCTGAGTTCTCCCTTTTTAATTCTTTGAGATCAACAAATTTTTCACATTCTAGCTCTTTTACCTTTGATTGTTCAACCATATATTTTTCAGCTCTCCTTGCCTTTTCAACCTTATCTTTCAAGTCAGAGAGATCTTGTAGAAGCTTTATCTTACATTTCTCATCCTCTTGTATTTGAGCCTTTAATTCTAAGTTCTCCCTTTTCAACTCAACAAGTTCCTTAAGAGTGGCTTCCTCCTTTTCTCTTTCTAATTTTTCTCTTTTCTTTGGTCTTCAATTTCTTCTATTATCCAAAGTAGAGTTTCTTCTTCATACCTATTTTGACTATCCCTGTTATCCTTTTCTAAACCATCCTCTAGGGCTTCAATTCTGAAAGTATCATCTTCATCTTCACTACTACTAAACCCATTGCAATAACTTGCATCATGACCGAGTTGACCACAAACAAAACATTCTTCACCTTCTTGTGGACAATAAGTTGCAAGGTGACCTATCTTCCTACATCTGGTACAAAACTTTATCAATCTGGCCTTTTCTCCACTGCTTGATTCATCTCTTGAATCTATTTCCATTTCTCCTCCCAAAACAACAACATTAAATTCATCTTCCTTTTCTTTCATGACCATGTGTGTTCTTTTCTTCTTGTGTCTCATGGTTCTACTTTTTCCTTTCTTTACCATTTGTGTTCTTGTAAGATCTTCCTTCAAGTTGTTAAACCTTTTTCGAAGGAACCAGCTCTGATACCAATTGAAGAACACAAGATTATACTAAGAGGGGGTGAATAGTATAAGACCACTTTTTAATTTTCTTTCCCAAATAATATTATCCAATATAATCAATGGCAATATCAATAGAAGTAACCAAAGCAATGCACAAATCATCACACACAATAGAGACACCAATTTAATGTGGTTCACCCAATGTGGGCTACTCCATAGAGAAAATATTTCACTAATATTTTCTCAACAAATATCTTTGGGAATCCTTCCCTATTACAATGTTTATGGACCTCTATCCAAAGGAGACACCAATCCCCTAATCAAGTTCATGGATCTCTATCCACAGGAGAACTCTTTCTCCTCTGCTCTGGATGGTGATCTTCTAGAAGAACTACTACCTCCACTGCATTGGCTAATGGATCTCTATCCATTGAAGACTCCTATCCTCACTTAGAAGACCTGTCCTCACTACCTTGGCTAATGGATCTCTATCCACTGGAGACTATCATCCTCTATACTCTATCACCTCCAAAGATTGCTCTCAGCTCTATCTCAAATCTGCACTAAACATAGTCCTTCGATCTAGCACAAATCTTCTCAATCTCTATCTCTAGTCTAGCACAAACCTATCCTCAAATCTGCACCAAACTCTATCCTCAAATCTACACTAAACATAATCCTTCAGTCTAGCACAAATCTATCCTCAATATCTATCCTCTAATCTACACTAAACATAGTCCTTCGGTCTAGCACAAATATACTCAATCTCTATCCTCAAGCCTTAACACAAAGCTTGACTTAATCATAAATCAACTCTACTAGATCTACCCCAAACCTTAACTCAAGGTTTGAACAAATCAATCAATCAAATCTACTCACAAGTCTTCTCAAATACTTGTCTCAAATATGCCTTGTAAGCTTCCACAAAATCTCACACTAATCTATCCACAAGTCCTCTCTAGAACTTGTCCAATCTACTCTTAAGTCTTCTTTAAGACTTATCTCAATTCTTCCCACAAGTCCTCTCAAGAACTTGTCCAATATGCTCAACAAGTCTTCACCAAGACTTGTCTCAATATCTATCTTCAAATCTGTATTGTAAGCTTCCACAAAAGCTCACACCAATCTATCCACAAGTCTTCTCTAAGACTTACCTCAAATCTGCTCAACAAGTCCTCACTAGAACTTGTTCAATCTCATAGAAACATATAGAGAATTGTTAGAGACTCAATATGCTTCACATTCACAACAATGCTCAATCACTTTCAATCTCTCTTTTTACCACAGAAACATATAGAGAATTGTTAGAGACTCAATATGTTTCACACTCACAAACACTCAATATCTTTCTCAAATCAATTTAGAATATGGAACAATTTGTTTCACAAAACTTGAACTATCACTTCAACACATCCACTTGACTAGGCTCAACCAACTCTACTCAACCAATCACTTCAACAACAATGCTTATCAAGTAATCCTCACATAACAATGATACTCATGATCTTTGCAAACCCTAGTTCAAGTTCTTCACTACTTCACATAACAATGATACTCATGTTCTTGCACAAACCCTAGTTCAATATAGTTCACAACTTCACATAACAATGATACTCATGTTCTTTCAAACCCTAATCCAATATTCAAACTCAACAAGGGATCTCAATCACCCAACAATGAAGTATGCATTCACTCACTCAAAATCTCCAACAATGCTTATCAAACAAGGTTTATAGCATTTACTTCCATTTTAGAAAACTCATCAACTCAACAAACCCACAAAGGAAAACTTAACCAAGTCCTTTTCACTCCAATATTATTTTCAGAAAATCTCAACCAATCAATTATTTCAACCAAGGAAGAATGTGCCCATACCTTTTACTTGATGAAGAATAGACTTCAAAACCTGTCTCAATTATAACCACTTTCCTTGCCAAGCACAAAGGTTAGATGACAATAATTATCACTCTAACACTTCTTCAAAAATATTTCTTCAATACAAAAATAACACCCAAATACACCTTATAATCTCCAACTTTTAAAATAATATTCAACAACCTTCAATCTCAAAAATAAACTTTCCTTACTACCTTATAACTCCTTAATCACTTAAAAATTCAATTCAAAAATAAAAGTTTTGCATTCCCCTTTTAACTCCCCTAAACAACTTATAATCCAAATTAATTATGCAAAAACATTAATTAACATAAACCTTTGGAAACAAAAAATATTTTTCCCTTTTTATTTTTCGCAAGCCAAGTCAACCCAAACAATGTGCATACCTCTATTATGCTGCCCAAAAGGCCTTGGCGGGATTCGAACCGTTGATGGTTCTCCCCAAGTGCTTCTGTAGTGCTTGCACCCACCAACTAGGCTGCGTGGCTCCACAAGAGCCAAAAGGCACAAACGTGCCTTTGACTTCCTTCTCCCTCGAATGGTGCAAACACAACATAGACTTCCCTTCAACAAAATGGTGTGCGTGAGGTTTGAACCCGCACCAGGCATCCCGAATGCGTCTAACATAGCCCTTGGCTGACAACTCAACTACGAGGGGCTTCGAGTAGATTTCGGAGGCCACTAAACTTTGTCCTTTTCTTTTCTCAAATACACATGCAAAAATACACATTTTCCCTTTGCACGAGCCAAAATACAAATTGCATGGATGGTTTTTCATATGCCAAACTTTGGCATTATTTATATGTAAACTATAGCATACTCCAACGTCGATGAGTATTCAAATTTTAATTTGAATTTTAATATTAAAATATTAAATAAATATTTTAAATTAAACCTTAGCACCCATCATTATTTAAATTAAAATTTTAATCAAAGATTAAAATATTTTAATTTAAATTAAATCTACTTGTGGGTCTTTTCCAACTTGATCCTTGATCTTCTTAAACTCAATTTTTGATCCAAAATAATAATAATAAAATATTATTATTTAATTTAAAATTTGCTTCTCCTTCCTTGGATTTTCATTCTTTGAGCCCTCCTGGGTATATAATATTTAAAAATAAATATTATAACCTATTGCTTTTCAAGACCTTCTTGCTTTTGGAAGAAACACTTAATGTCCTCAAAGATGACAAACATAGCACAAGAATGCTTTTGACATCAATGACAACAAACACTCCTCAAAATGTCCAACAATCTCCCCCTTTGTCATTAATGACAACCCAATTACTTTTTACCATTTCCTTAATCTTGTTCTATTCTTCTCCCCCTGGGAAACTACTCCCCCTAACTGAATGCTTTCCTTCTAACTCAAATCTCTCCCCCTTACTCAAATATCTCCCCCTTTGACATCAATTGCAAAGGATCACATTTGGGGCTCGAGGCTAAGAATGAAACTCTTATCTTAGCCCCTCTCCCACCTCATCTTGAGGTGGTTAATTATATGGTGGGATTATTTCTACTCCCAGCATGCATTGCTCTTTTCCTTTGTCTACTTTTCTCCTCATCTGATCCTTCTGATTCCTCTGACTATTCTTGTTCCTTCTTGTCTCTAGAATCTCTGCTCTACACCACTTTTTTGTATATCCATCATTATAGCACTTATAACACTTAATGTTATTATTCCTTGGAGGTGCAAATATATTGGTATTTATCCTAGTGAAGCCATATCTATTCCTATCATGAACCCTGCAATTCATTGCCTTGTGACCAAACTGATTACATGAGTAGCAATACCCATGAAAAAGTTGTATGTTTCTGAAGTTCCCATATTCCTATCTTCCATGTGTCCTACATTGTGTAGCCTTGTGCCCAAACCTGTGACATGAGAAGCATCATCCATTGAAGAAATATTGCCTTGACCCCATTGGTCTCTTAATCTCTTCTTCCTTGTGTTGTTTTCTATTCCATATGTTTCTCATTTGTGCATTGTTCCTTTCCGTGTTGAAATTTCTATTGTCCAACTTATCCTTAGAAGGTTCACTCTTTCTTTCACTCTCTTCTTTTGAAGCTTCTTCTTCTTTGGTACTTGAGCTTGACTCTCCTTTTTCTGCTTCCTGTTTTCCTGGTTCTTCTTCAAAACTAAGTCCTGTTTTGGTGACTAATGATCTTTGTGTATTGATAATCCTATCCAAAGTCTCTAAATTTTTCTCAAATTTGTGTAGCTTGTCCTTCGAGCCTTTTACTTCCATCCTTAGTGAAACTATCTCGTGTTCTAATCTTTCACACTCTATATCTTTTGTCTTTAATTTTTTGGCCATACCTTCTTCAATTTTTCTTGCATTCTAAACCTTGATTTTGAAGTTGGTGAGTTCCTGTAGAAACTTTGATTTTGTTTTGTCATCTTCTTGAGCTTGAAACCTTAATCCTAAATTTTCCATTTTTAATTATTTGAGATCAAAACTTGCTCTTTTACCTTTGATTGTTCAACCATATATTTTTCAGCTCTCCTTACCTTTTTAACCTTAACTTTCAAATAAGAGAGATCTTGTAGAAGCTTTGTATTACATTTATCATCCTCTTGTATTTGAACCTTTAATTCTAAGTTCTCCCTTTTCAACTCAACAAGTTCCTTAAGAGTGGCTTCCTCATTTTCTCTTTCTAATTTTTTCTCTTTTCTTTGGTCTTCAATTTCTTCTATTGTCCAAAGTAGAGTTTCTTCTTCATACCTATTTTGACTATCTTTGTTATACTTTTCTAAACCATCCTCTAGAGCCTCAATTCTAAAAGTGTTATCTTCATATTGATCGCTACTAAACCCATTGCAATAACCTGCATCATGATCAAGTTGACCACAAGAAAAATATTCTTTATCTTCTTATGGGAAGTAAGCTGCATGGTGACCTATCTTCCTACATCTGGTATAAAACTTTATCAATATGGCCGTTTCTCTATTTCTTGATTCATCTCTTGAATCTATTTCCATTCCTCCTTCCAAAACAACAACATTGAATACATCTTCCATTTTTTTCATGACCGTGTGTGTTCTTTTCTTCTTCTATCTCATGGTTCTACTTTTTCCTTTATTTGCTATTTGTGTTCTTGTAAAATCTTCCTTCAAGTTGTTAAACCTTTTTCGAATGAACCTTCTCTGATACCAATTGAATAACACAAGATTATACTAAGAGGGGGGTGAATAGTATAAGACCACTTTTTAATTTTCTTTCCCAAACAAGTATTATCCAATATAATCAATGGCAATATCAATAGAAATAACCAAATAAATGCACAAATCATCACACACAATAGAGACACCAATTTAATGTGGTTCACCCAATGTGGGCTACTCCATGGAAAAAATCTCTCACTAAAATTTTCTCAACAAATATCTTTTGGGATCCTTCCCTATTACAATAATTATGGACCTCTGTCCAAAGGAGACACCAATCCCCTAGTCAAGTTCGTGGATCTCTATCCACAGGAGACACCAATCTCCTCTGCTCTGGTTGGTGATCTTATAGAAGAACTACTACCTCCACTACACTGGCTAATGTATCTCTATCCATTGAAGACTCATGTCCCCACTCAGAAGACATGTCCTCACTACCTTGGTTAATGGATCTCTATCTATTGGATACTATCATCCTCTATACTCTATCACCTCTAAATATTGCTCTCATATCTGTCTCAAATATGTACTAAACATGGTCCTTAGATCTAGCATAAATTTGCTCAATATCTATCTCTTATCTGGTATAAATATATCCTTAAATCTGCACCAAATTCTATCCACAAATTTGTACTAAACACAATCCTTTAGTCTAGCACAAATCTATCCTCAATCTCTATCTCTGATCTGCACTAAAAATAGTCCTTTGGTCTAGCATAAATATACTCAATATTTATCCTCAAGCCTTAACACAAAGCTTGACTTAATCATAAATCAACTCTGCTAGATTTGCCCCAAATCTTAACTCAAGGTTTGAACAAATCAATAAACCAAATCTGCTCACAAGTCTTCTCAAAGACTTGTCTCAAATATGCCTTGTAAGCTTCCACAAAATCTCACACTAATCTATCCACAAGTTCTCTCTAGAACTTGTCCAATCTACTCTTAAGTCTTATTTAAGACTTATCTCAATTCTGCCCATAAGTCCTCTCAAGAACTTGTCCAATCTGCTCAACAAGTCTTCACCAAGACTTGTCTCAATATCTGTCTTCAAATTTGTATTATAAGCTTCCACAAAAGCTCACACTAATTTTCCCACAAGTTTTGTCTAAGAATTACCTTAAATCTGCTCAACAAGTCCTCACTAGAACTTGTTCAATCTCACAGAAATATACAGAGAATTGTTAGAGACTCAATATGCTTCACATTCACAATAATGCTCAAATACTTTCAATCTCTCTTTTTATCACAAAAACATATAGAGAATTTTTAGAGACTCAATATGTTTCACACTTACAAACACTCAATATCTTTCTCAAATCAATTTAGAATATGGAACAATTTGTTTCACAAAATTTGAACTATCACTTCAACACATCCACTCAACTAAGCTCAATCACATCCACTCAACCAATCACCTCAACAACAATGCTTATCATGTAATCCTCACATAACAATGATACTCATGATCTTTGAAAACTCTAGATCAAGTTCTTCACTACTTAATATAACAATGATACTCATGTTCTTGCACAAACCCTAGTTCAATATAGTTCACAACTTCACATAACAATGATACTCATGTTATTTCAAACCCTAATCCAATATTCAAACTCAACAAGGAATACCAATCACCCAAAAATGAAGTATGCATTCACTCACTCAAAATATGCAACAATGCTTATCAAACAAGGTTTATAGCATTTACTTCCATTTCAGAAAACTCATCACTCAAAAAACCCACAAAGGAAAACTTAACCAAGTCCTTTTCACTCCAATATTATTTTCAAAAAATCTCAACCAATCAATATTTCAACCAAATAAGAATGTGCCCATACCTTTTACTTGATGAAGAGTAGACTTCAAAACCTGTCTCAATTATAACCAATTTCCTTGCCAAGGACAAAGGTTAGATGAAAAGAATCATCACTCTAACACTTCTTCAAAATATTTCTTCAATACAAAAATAATACTCAAATACACCTTATAATCTCCAACTTTAAAATAATATTCAATAACCTTCAATTTCAAAAATAAACTTTTCTTAATACCTTATAACTCCTTAATCACTTAAAAATTCAATTCAGAAATCAAAGTTTTGCATTCCCCTTTTAACTCCCCTAAACAACTTATAATCCAAATTAATTATGCAAAAAAATTAATTAATATAAACCTTTGGAAACAAAAAATATTTTTCCCTTTTTATTTTTTGCAAACCAAGTCAACCCAAACAATGCACATACTTCTATTATGCTGCCCAAAAGGCCTTGATAGGATACGAACCGCTGATGGTTCTCCCCCAAGTGCTTTTGTAGTGCTTGCACCCACCAACTAGGCTACATGGCTCCACAAGAGCCAAAAGGTATAAACGGTGTCTTTGACTTCCTTCTCCCTTGAATGGTGCAAACACAACATAGACTTCCCTTCAGTAAAATGGCGTGCGCGAGGTTTGAACCTCCACCAGGCATCCCGAACATGTATAACACAGCCCTTGGCTGAAAACTCAACTACCAGGGGCTTCGAGTAGATTTCAGAGGCCACAAACCTTTGTTCTTTTATTTTCTCAAATACACATGCAAAAATACACATCTTTCCTTTGCATGAGCCAAAATATAATCGCATGGATAATTTTTCAAATGCCAAACTTTGGCATTATTTATATGTAAACTATATCATACTCCAACGTCGGTGAGTATTCAAATTTTAATTTGAATTTTAATATTAAAATATTAAATAAATATTTTAAATTAAACCTTAGCACCCATAATTATTTAAATTAAAATTTTAATCAAAGATTAAAATATTTTAGTTTAAATTAAATCTACTTGTGGGGATTTTCAAACTTGATCCTTGATCTTCTTAAACTCAATTTTTGATCTAAAATAATAATAATAATATATTATTATTTAATTTAAAATTGCTTCTCCTTTCTTGGATTTTCATTCTTTGAGCCCTCCTGGGTATATAATATTTAAAAATAAATATTATAACCTATTGCTTTTCAAGACCTTGCTTTTGGAAGAAACACTTAATGTCCTCAAAGATGACGAAAATAGCACACGAATGCTTTTGACATCAATGACAAAAAACACTCCTCAAAATGTCCAACAATCTCCCCTTTGTCATTAATGACAACCCAATTACTTTTTACCATTTCCTTAATCTTTTTCTATTCTTCTCCCCTTGGGAAACTACTCCCCCTAACTGAATGCTTTCCTTCTAACTCAAATCTCTCTCCCTTACTCAAATATCTACCCCTTTGACATCAATTGCAAAGGATCACATTTGGGGCTTGGGGCTAAGAATGAAACTCTTAGCTTAGCCCCTATCCCACCTCCTCTTGAGGTGGTTAATTCTAGGGTGGGAGTATTTCTACTCCCAGCATGCACTGCTCTTTTCCTTTGTCTAATTTTCTCCTCATCTGATCCTTTTGATTCCTCTGACTATTCTTGTTCCTTCTTGTCTCGAGAATATCTGCTCTACACCACTTTGTTGTATATCCATCATTATAGCACTTATAACACTTAATGTTATTATTCCTTGGAGGTGCAAATATATTGGTATTTATCCTGGTGAAGCCATATCTATTCTTGTCATGAACCTTGCAATTCATTGCCTTGTGACCAAACTGATTACATGAGTAGCAATACCCATGAAAAAGTTGTATGTTTCTGAAGTTCCCATATTCCTATCTTCCATGTGTCCTACACTGTGTAGACTTGTGCCCAAACCTGTGACATGAGAAGAATCATCCATTGAAGAAATATTTCCTTGACCCCATTGGTCTCTTAATCTCTTCTTCCTTGTGTTGTTTTCTATTCCATATGTTTCTCATTTGTGCATTGTTCCTTTTCGTGTTGAAATTTCTATTGTCCAACTTATCCTTAGAAGCTTCACTCTTTCTTTCACTTTCTTCTTTTGAAGCTTCTTCTTCTTTGGTACTTGAGCTTGACTCTCCTTTTTTTGCTTCCTGTTTTCCTGGTTCTTCAAAACTAAGTCTTGTTTTGGTGACTGATGATCTTTGTGTATTGATAATCCTGTCCAAAGTCTCTAAATGTTTCTCAAATTTGTGTAGCTTGTCCTTAGAGCCTTTTACTTCCATCCTTAGTGAAACTATCTCATGTTCTAATCTTTCACACTCTAGATCTTTTGTCTTTAATTTTTTGGCCATACCTTCTTCAATTTTTCATGCATTCTCAACCTTGATTTTGAAGTTGGTGAGTTCCTGTAGAAACATTGATTTTGTTTTGTCATCTTCTTGACCTTGAAATCTTGATCAAGTTGACCATAAGAAAAATATTATTTATCTTCCTGTGGGAAATAAGTTGCATAGTGACCTATCTTCGTACATCTAGTATAAAACTTTATCAGTATGGCCTTTTCTCTATTGCTTGATTCATCTCTTGAATCTATTTCCATTCCTCCTTCCAAAACAACAACATTGAATTCATCTTCCTTTTCTTTCATGACCATGTGTGTTCTTTTCTTCTTCTGTCTCATGGTTCTACTTTTTCCTTTATTTGCTATTTGTGTTCTTGTAAAATATTCCTTCAAGTTATTAAACCTTTTTTGAATGAACCCGCTCTGATACCAATTGAATAACACAAGATTATACTAAGAGGGGGGTGAATAGTATAAGACCACTTTTTAATTTTCTTTCCCAAACAATATTATCCAATATAATCAATGGCAATATCAATAGAAATAACCAAATAAATGCACAAATCATCACACACAATAGAGACACCAATTTAATGTGGTTCACCCAATGTGGGCTACTCCACAAAAAAAATCTCTCACTAAAATTTTCTCAACAAATATCTTTGGGAATCCTTCCCTATTACAATATTTATGGACCTCTGTCCAAAGGAGACACCAATCCCCTAGTCAAGTTTATGGATCTCTATCCACAGGAGACACCAATCTCCTTTGCTCTGGTTGGTGATCTTCTAGAAGAATTGCTACCTCCACTGCATTGGCTAATGTATCTCTATCCATTGAAGACTCATGTCCCCACTTAGAAGACATGTCCTCACTACCTTGGCTAATGGATCTCTATCCACTAGATACTATCATCCTCTATACTCTATCACATCTAAATATTGCTCTCAGCTCTGTCTCAAATATGTACTAAACATAGTCCTTCGATCTAGCATAAATTTGCTCAATATCTATCTCTTATCTGGTATAAATATATCCTTAAATCTGCACCAAATTCTATCCACAAATTTGTACTAAACACAATCCTTTAGTCTAGCACAAATCTATCCTTAATATCTATCTCTGATTTGCACTAAAAATAGTCCTTTGGTCTAGCATAAATATACTCAATATTTATCCTCAAGCATTAACACAAAGCTTGACTTAATCATAAATCAACTCTACTAGATCTGCCCCAAAACTTAACTCAAGGTTTGAACAAATCAATAAACCAAATCTGCTCACAAGTCTTCTCAAAGACTTGTCTCAAATATGCCTTGTAAGCTTCCACAAAATCTCACACTAATATATCCACAAGTTCTCTCTAGAACTTGTCCAATCTGCTCTTAAGTCTTCTTTAAGACTTATCTCAATTCTGCCCACAAGTCCTCTCAAGAACTTGTCCAATCTGCTCAACAAGTCTTCACCAAGACTTGTCTCAATATCTGTCTTCAAATCTGTATTGTAAGCTTCCACAAAAGCTCACACTAATTTGTCCACAAGTCTTGTCTAAGAATTACCTTAAATCTGCTCAACAAGTCCTCACTAGAACTTGTTCAATCTCACAGAAACATATAAAGAATTTTTAGAGACTCAATATGCTTCACATTCACAATAATGCTCAAATACTTTCAATCTCTCTTTTTATCACAAAAACATATAGAGAATTTTTAGAGACTCAATATGTTTCACACTTACAAATACTCAATATTTTCCTCAAATCAATTTATAATATGGAACAATTTGTTTCACAAAACTTGAACTATCACTTCAACACATCCACTCAACTAAGCTCAAACACATCCACTTAACCAATCACTTCAACATCAATGCTTATCATGTAATCCTCACATAACAATGATACTCATGATCTTTGCAAACTCTAGTTCAAGTTCTTCACCACTTAACATAACAATGATGCTCATGTTCTTGCACAAACCCTAGTTCAAGATAGTTCACAACTTCACATAACAATGATACTCATGTTCTTTCAAACCCTAATCCAATATTCAAACTCAACAAGGAATACCAATCACCCAAAAATGAAGTATGCATTCACTCACTCAAAATATCCAACAATGCTTATCAAACAAGGTTTGTAGCATTTACTTCCATTTCAAAAAACTCATCACTCAACAAACCCACAAAGGAAAACTTAACCAAGTCCTTTTCACTCCAATATTATTTTCAAAAAATCTCAACCAATCAATATTTCAACCAAATAAGAATGTGCCCATACCTTTTACTTGATGAAGAGTAGACTTCAAAACCTGTCTCAATTACAACCACTTTCCTTGCCAAGCACAAAGGTTAGATAAGAATTATCACTCTAACACTTCTTCAAAATATTTCTTCAATACAAAAATAATACTCAAATACACCTTATAATCTCCAACTTTAAAATAATATTCAATAACCTTCAATTTCAAAAATAAACTTTCCTTACTACCTTATAAATCCTTAATAACTTAAAAATTCAATTCAGAAATCAAAGTTTTGCATTCCCATTTTAATTCCCCTAAACAACTTATAATCCAAATTAATTATGCAAAAACTTTAATTAACATAAACCTTTGGAAACAAAAAATATTTTTCCTTTTTTATTTTTTGCAAGTCAAGTCAACCCAAACAATGTGCATACCTCTATTATGCTTCCCAAAATGCCTTCATGGGATTCGAACAGTCGATGGTTCTCCCCCAAGCTCTTCTGCAGCGCTCGCGCCCACCAACTGGGATGTGTGGCTCCACAAGAGCCAAAAGGTATAAACGTGCCTTTGACTACCTTCTCCCTCAAATGACACAAACACAACACAGACTTCCTTTCAGCAAAATGACGTGCATGAGGTTTGAACTCGCACCAGGCATCCCGAAAACGTCTAACATAGCCCTTGGCTGTCAAATTAGCTACAAGGGGCTTTGAGTAGATTTTGGAGGCCACAAACCTTTGTTCTTTTCTCTACTCAAATACACATGCGAAAATACATGTCTTTCCTTTACACGAACCAAAACACAATCGCATGGATAATTTTTCAAATGTCAAACTTTTGCATTATTTATATGTAAACTATATCATACTCCAATGTCGACGAGTATTCAAATTTTAATTTGAATTCAAATATTAAAATATTAAATAAATATTTTTAAATTAAACCTTAGCACCCATAATTATTTAAATTAAAATTTTAATCAAATATTAAAATCTTTTAATTTAAATTAAATTTGCTTGTGGGTCTTTTCAAACTTGATCCTTGATCTTATTAAACTCGATTTTTTATCTGAAATAATAATAATAAAATATTATTATTTAATTTAAACTTCCTTCTCCTTCTTTGGATTTTCAATCTTTGAGCCCTCCTAGGTATATAATATTTAAAAATAAGTATTATAACCTATACCTTCTTGCTTTTTGAAGAAACACTTAATGTCCTCAAAGATGAAGAACATAGAACAAGAATACTTTTGACATCAATGACAACAAACACTCAAAATGTCCAATAGATTTTGTATTACATTTTTATCATTCATTATTTTTAATAGAGTAGACTTAAAATTCATTTTTTGTTGCATTTAGATCAGTGTTAAACATATTATTGTGTTCATTTTGTTGCATCCTAAATCACAAATTACATTTATGCTTAATCATTTACATTACCATCTAGGTCATTTGTGCATTGTTTTAGTGGCATTTAGATTGTTTGTATTGCACATAGTTGTTCATTCTTATTCTCTCCTATTTATTTTTTGATGTTAGTATATCATCTATTTATCATTAGATTGTATTCTTGCCTTCACATTTCCTCTTATTCTCTTCTATTTTGAATTTGCAGTTTGTCCATATAAGGCACGAATTTGATGAAACCCTTGGTTTCATCGTTGCTTCTTTGTCATTGTTGTCTTGTTATCATCGTGAATTCATGGTCACCCTTTATAGGGAAAAAAATTGGCTACAAAAATTTGGGGGTAAGTTTCTACTTTTGACCCTTATTTTGTCTTGTGTATCTTTTTTTTTTTTTTTTTGTGCTCTTTATGTTTGCACTCTATCATCTGTTGCATTTTGTTCTACTTCCAAAACCATTATTTTGTTCATATTTGTGCTTTATATTATATAGTTATATTTCTCTTCTATCTGCACTCTATTTTATTTACTCTATCTTGTGTTCTACTCTATTGTGTTTGCTTGTTTCCAAAGGTCAAAAATTACTTTTCATTTTGAATAGTCAGCTAAAAATACCTAGGGGGATTGATTGATGTACCTCCAAGATCAGTATTATAGTGGCCCAAGTAGGCCCCCAAACAGTAACCATTATTTTTTCAAGTTTATGTTGTTATTTCATAGGTCTGCTCAAATTCATGATCGAGATTCTTGAGGTGCAAATTTGGATTCGCGATTGTAGTTGTAGGAGCGCAAATTTAGCTATGAACAAATGTCGAGTCAAGTAGGTCTTTTGTTTAGATATTTTTAGGTTATTTGTTGCATTTCTCCATTTATTTTTGTCTTTCTTTAATTTTATAAAATAAAATAAATTTAGATTTTAAACACATTCAATAGATTAGTTAAAGGAATTAAAATTCATTTTAGCTCACAAGAAAAATAAATTATTTTACTTTAATCTCTAGGCATCAACCAAAATCATATATAGTTTACATTTAGGTTAGTCTTTTTTGTGCATTCTCTTGGACTCTTTCTTAATAGGAAAAATTTTACTTTCTTTCAAATTTAGGAGTAGTCTTCATTCAAATCAAGAACCATTTTAGGATAGTATTTTGTCTACTTGCATTATTGTTTTCCTTGCATTGTTTTACAACATTATTCTTTAGTTATTTACAATTTTATATCATAGTCAGGGCCACACTTAGGTGTATTATTAATAAACAAATCAAGCATTCCATCCTAAACTTAGAGTGAGTCCTAAAACCACTTCTGGTGAACCTTGTAATCCCCCAAGCCCCTGAGTGTAGAGAAACATAGCCACACAATTAACTGATAGGATCCCAATGGATCTGCCAAGAATAGTCTACATAGGTTATTTTCTCCCTCTACATATTTGGTGAACATAACATGAAACACATCCTTAGTGGCCATTTAGGAAACCTTTTCCTTTTATCCTTTTTTATTTTTGTTCTAAATCTGTAAACAATACCATTTAGATTTGTTTGTATAAATTAGAAAATTTTAAAAGAACTTAATTAAAAAAATTGTGTCTTTAGAGTTTAGTTTTCAACCCCCTCTTTCACTTATCCTAATGGCTCCAACCCTTAGGAATAAGTGAAAAATTTTAGAGCCTAGTGGTAATCCTGTATGGTATGAAGATGATCATATAGATAGGGAGAACTCAAACATAGAGGAAGAAGAGGACACAACAACAAATGATAACTTTAATCCCATAGAAGGCCCTCATGGTCAACTTGTGTTTAAAACATATGACCATATGATGAATTTTTGTAGAAAAACAAAGAAATTTTGTCTAAAATTCTACAAAGAGATATCCACTTCAATGAAGCTATAACATCCCAACATCCAATCAATCCTTATCATAACATTTGTGTTAATCCTCTCTTTCAATATTCTCATAATGTAAATCCATTTCATAACCCCACATATGCTACTACAACAACCACAAACATTGGAGGAATTTCACAATCTCCTCCAACTAGTAGCATACCCCAAAAAAAACATTCAATTTCCTTCTTATTATATCACTTCTTCTAATGTAAATAATAATCCTCCTTATCTTAACATTCCTTCTTCTATTCCATCAAATGTAAATTATTTCCAACAACAAGATACTACACAAAACCCCTCATTTTATAACCCATACCACAATAGTGTTAATGCCTCAAACATTAACCAAGTTCCCTTTCAATAGCCTATGTATAATAATAACCCACCTCTAGGAAACCTTAGGGAAAATATTTCAATAGCACCCCATGTTGCATTGCACAACAATAATCCAGATATTCAAAGTCTAACAACTATAGTGAAATAGTTGGCATTAAGAATGGATACACTTCAAGATCCAAGTTTCACTTACTCTTATAAGAAAATGTGCAATCAACCTTTAGATCCCATAGTAGCCTCTAGGCCCTACCCTAAACATTTCCCATGCCAATTTTACCAATTTACAAGGGAATTAAGGACCCTATAGAACATTTAAGGATGTTTAGGATAACATGTCATGATATCATTTATGATGATATGTTGTTACTAAAAATATTCCCTAAAAGCCTTGGAGGTATGGCTTTGGAATGGTATTATCAACTACCCTACCATTCCTTAAGAAATTTTTAAGAAATGATCGAGTTATTTTTTCAACAATTTGGAGCTTATGTGGAAAAAGGAGCAACCCTCCAAGACTTATACCTCCTAAAACAAGGTAAATATGAATTTTTTTCAGATTTTCTATCTCGATGGAGGAGTTTAGTTGGAAGATTAAGATATACCCCACCTCCTTGAGATATGCTAGAAATATTTGTTAACAACCTACAAGAGCATATTTCATATGAGTTAGATATAGCAATCGTCACATCTTTTTAAAAAGCTATAGATCTAGCCAAAAGAGTTGATAAAGCTCTCATAAGAAGGGGACAACTTAAATTAAGGAAATAATGATGAAGACACAATATAATAAGAAGCAAGTAGTTGATGACGGGATAACAGATAATAAGAAGACCAACAATGTCAATACTACTAGTACCTTACAAAAGTTGGTACTTAGCAAACCCCAATGACCTCCACCAAGAAATTTTACTAAAGTCAACCAAAATTTATTGTCGATCCTCAATCAAATTTTAGAGGTTAAAATGATCAAGTTTCCTATCATAAGATAATCTAACACAATGACAACTTGGCATAAACCTGACCAACACTATGAGTACCATAGGATGGATGGGCACATGAAAAATCAACACAAGATATTGAAACATGTGGTTCAGGATCTGATAGATGAGGGTCAACTTGTTGTAAGTGACTCCCAACCTACTCCTAACCACAAGCCTCCAACTCACCCACAACCAACAACCAATAAAGATATGGAGATTTTCCAAAATCCCCTACCCAATCATGATCAAAAAATAAACCAAGTGTCTTATAATAATGTGCCACCCCCATACAACAATATGGTTAGTATGATAGCAATAACTACAAGGCAACAAGCTCGGGCTCAACCAACTGTTGGAAATATGAGCAAGGTTTGTTGTCATTGATGTCAAGAGTCAATTTCAGTGAGCAGTGCAAAAGGAAGGATGTCAAGAGTCAATTTCAATAAGCAGGGCAAGAGAAAGATTGCTTCTAGGCCTAAGGGAAATAATATTATAAAATCTCCTAGTATAATATTCAAGGTGGTCAGATAAGGTCTAAAGAAGCAATAGGAAGGCCCAAGAAAAATAATATTATAATATTTTATTATAATATTAAAGGTCTAATGGTAAGAACTAAAGTGGTTAAATTAATTATAAAAATTTCATTATAAATTAATTTATAATTTAATTTAATTAACCTTAAAGTTATTAAATTAATTATAATAATTTCATTATTAATTAATTAATAACTTAATTTAATTAACCCTAAGGTTAGGGTTATAAGGGCAAAGTTTATTTATTAAGCGCTGATGTCATATGAAGTTTCCTCCTTCGTCAACGTCCAAAGGGAGATGGCACAATGGTATAAATACCATGTGCATTGGTTGATTTAGAACTTACCTTCGATCGTTTCAATTTTGAGAGCCTATGATTTTCATGATTTGCATGCAAGAAAAAAGATAATTTTTTGTTTTACTCAGCAGCCATAGAAGGGACAAAAGGAAGGAGGTCTAAAAGCCTCATAGCCAACCAGGCGGTTGGGCTAGCGGCAAGCGGCTGGCAGCTGTATGTTGAGACGTTACAAGGTGGGAAGTCCCGTGATCAAATATTGGTGGTAGTATTTTTGCGGTGGTCATTTTCATTTTGAGCACCCAGCATAGAAGACAAAGCGCACAAGGTGTTTTTTCCTACCAAGGTGAGAATCTAGATCACACGGTATTTGAGCCACGGCTAGGGCGTTGGTGGCAGCACAACAGGGGATCGAATCCTGTCGAAGGTAAAAGAGGTATTTATTTTTTTAATTAAATTCTATCCTAAGGTTTTGTTGAGGCATTATTTTTGTGTGTTAAGAGGGAGACATAAGGTTTATAAAAGTTAAAATATTTAATTGTGATTTTGATGATTAGAATTTTGAAGGAATAATAAGGTGAATGAAGAAAATTAATTGTTGTTTAATTTTTGCTAATCATTTTTAAGTGTGGAGATTATAAGGTGTAAATGAGATTTAAGGTTTTGTATGGTGAAATATTTTGAGGGAGTATTTGAATAAAATTGTGAGAAGGATTTTTATACCTAACCTTTGAGATTGGCAAAGAGGGTAATTGTGATTGAGACAGGTTTTAAGGTCAATCCTTCATCAAACAAAAGGTATGGGCACATCTTCCTTGTGAGTGAAATATTATTGGATTGGATGTTGTGAATGCTAAGTTGGAGTGAAAAGGATTGTTTGATAAGCATTGTTGGAAATGTTGAGTGAGCCTTCATGTGCATGATTAGGGTTTGAGAAAGATCATGAGAATCATTGTTATGTGAGATTTTTTGATAAGCATTATTGGAAATATTTGAGTAAACTTTCATATGCTTGATTAGAGTTTATGAAAAGACCATGAGTATCATTGTTATGTGAATTTGGAATCATCTTGAGTTAAGGTTGAGTTCTATAGTGTGAGTTGTTGAAAGCATTGTGAAATACTTGTTTAGGATTTGTAAGCAAGTTGTGTTTCATTTAGTGATCGGTTGAGTGGATTTGATTGACCATAGTTGATTGAAAGTGTTGGAGTGATAGTTAAAGTTATATGAAATAATTTTTTCTTTACTAATTTGAAAAAAAAATTGAAAGTGATTGAGTGTGAAATATACTGAGTCTCTTACCATTCTCTATATGTTTCTATGGTTAAACAAAATTTTGAGTGAAATTTGTTTGTGATATTGAAGAGGTTTTTAAAAATAAATCAAGTTGATTTTTGTGAGTATTTTTTGAGTGTGAAACATATTGAGTCTCTAATCATTCTCTATATGTTTCTGAAGTCAAACAAGATTCTGTGTGAAACTTGTTTGTGTGATTGAAAAGGTTTTCTGTAATAGATTGAGTTGAGTTGAGTTAGCTTTTGTGGAAGCTTACAAAGCATATTGGACAAGTTCTAGTGAGGATTTGTTGGACACATTTGAGGCAAGTATTAGAGAAGACTTGAGATCAGATTGAACAAGTTCTTGAGAGGACTTGTCCGACAAATTTGAGGTAAGTCTTTGAGAAGACTTGAAGAGCTGAGTTTATTGATTGATTTGTTCAAGATTTGTGTTAAGGCTTGGGATAGATCTAGCAGAGTTGATTTGTGATTGGATCAAGCTTTGTGTTAAGGCTTGAGGACAGATTTTGGTGTAGATTTGAGAACAAGTTTATGCCAGATCAATTTTTAGTATAGATTTGAGACAAAGATTGAGCAGATTTGTGCTAGACCGAAAGACTATGTTGAGAGAGATAGATATTGAGCAGATTTGTGCTAGACCAAAGGACTGTGTTTAGTGTAAATTTGAGCTAGATATTGAGAAGATTTGTGCTAGACCGAAGGACTATGTTTAGTGTAGATTTGAGATAAATATTTGAGAAGATTTGTGGTAGATCGAAGGACTGTGTTTAGTGCAGATTTGAGATAGAGTTGAGAGTAAGATTTATAGGTGATAGAGCAGAGGACATTAGTCTCCAGTGGATAGAGATCCATTAGCCAGGGTAGTGAGGACATAGATATTCTGAGTGAGGATAGAGTCTTCTGTAGATAGATATCCATAATCCAGTACAATATAGGCAGTAGTATTCTGGAGGATCACCAACCATAGTAGAGGATAAAGAGTTCTCCTATGGATAGAGTTCCACAAATTAGCTTAGATTATTAGTGTCTCCTATGGATAGAGATCCATGAACTTGATTAGAGTATTGGTGTCTCCTTTGGATAGAGGTCCATAAACATTGTAATAGGGAAGGATTCCCAAGAGATTTGTTGAGAAAATTTTAGTGAAATATTTTCTTCATGGAGTAGCCCACATTCGGTGAACCACGTTAAATTGGTGTCTCTATTGTGTATGGTGATTTGTGCATTACTTTGATTACTGTTATTGATATTGCCATTGATATATTTCATACTATTGTTTGGGAAATAAAAGTAAAAAATGCTCTTATATTGTTCACCCCCCTATTAGTATAAGCTTGTGTTATTCACCAACTCAATAATAGTAAAGGAAGACATGTTCCACATCCAACCAACCCTCTAGATCTCCCTTAGTCTTAAGGAACCCCCAAAAGAATACCACAAGTGTAGATAATTCCACTTTGATATCAAAACCTCAACCTACACTCTCATTGATTTTAAAAAAAAATTATCTAGTACTCAACCAAGAGTTTCCTCTTGGAACTTTTACAATCTTCCCCTATCCATAGGGAAGTCTTAGTAAAACTTCTAATCCAACAAATTGTCCCTCAATACATTTCACTAGTGACATAGATAATGTCATAGGTACTCTTGTGTCAAATCACATATCTTTTTATGATGATGATTTTCCTTCCTCAACCTTACAAGGGGATTATTCTCTTTACATTATTGGATATATTGGAAAAAAAATTATCAAGAGGATCTTCGGTGGACATGGTTCGTCCCTTAATATATGCACTCATAAATTATTCTAAACTTTTGGACTAAGGGAGAAATATTTAACCAATTCATATGTCATCATAAAATCTTAAATTATAAGTTCCAAGAGGTTTACGATATTATATCCCTCCATCTTAGGGTAGGACCCAAGATTTTTGACACCTTTTTTTATGTGGTATCTTGTCCAACATATTTTAATCTTCTTTTTGGACACCCTTGTATCTATTCCATTGAGGTTTTCCCTTCTACTCTTCACCAATGTTTGAAGTATGAATTCAAAAATAAACTTATCACCATCCTGAGCAACCCTCACCCATTCCAATAATGTTCAATATTTAACAAGCCCAAGAAAACATAAATTTATGTCCAACTGTATCTCTTCACAAAATGTATTCTTCTTCTTCTTCCATAATTTCTTCTTCTTCTTTCAATATTTCTCCTTCTAATTCCTCTAGATATTATCCATATCCAAAAATCATCAAAAAGTTTAAAAACTTTTGAATCACTAAGGAACCACCAACCATTATTCCATCAAAGGATCAAGTCAATCACTTAGTTCAAACTCCTCTTCTCAATCTAGCTAAGTTACCACCTTCACCCCGAACCATGGGTCTCCCCCTAAAAAGGGTGAAGTAGTACATGTTGGCATGTGTACCTTTGTCTATGTAGGTACATCCCATGATAAAAATATTCATGGTAATAATCCCTCTTTGATAGAAAAAACATTTACCCAATGCTACCTATCCAATGACTACCCACTACTTAAGCAAATCCTATCTAGTATGGGATTTTAGAGGGGGGAAACTGCCCTACTGTGTACAATTCCCAAAAGTAGGATCCGCGGGAGAGAAGTCTTTGGGATGAATTATGGGGGTATTTTTTTATCTACACTCAATGCTAGGGGGGAATGGTTAACCAATAATGGTTTAAGGACTCGCTCCAAGTCCTCTGGTTTTCAAGAATGTTTGATGTATTCGATTCAAGACAAATACCTAGATTTAGCCTATCTAAATTTATGTTATAAAATATAAAGGACAATGCAAAAATATAGAATGTAGGAATACAAGAGCTAATCCTAGTATGATTCTTTTTTTGAATGCTTTTCTAACCTAGGGTTCTAAACAGATAACCTTTAAGCAAGGGCTCAAGGAGAGATGCATAAACAAACTTAACCCTAAGTGCACACTATATGTTGTTTATCTTTAAATACCTAGAACTTAATTAAATATATTTCTATAAAATAATATCTAGGGTTTATAAAATAATCATAAAGCACTCAAAAAATAGCCTAAAGAATAATCATAACACTTAGCTTATCTTGTGCTTTATCCTTGCTTTTATTCCTTTATCCAAAGCTATCAACAATTCCTATTCCTTCAAGACAACTTAATAAACACTTGAAAATAGGATTAGCATTAGTGGGGCTACTTAGACCACTGTACAATAGTGCTTAGAGGTGTAGTAGTCAAGCCCCCTAGATCCTTTTAGTTGATATTTGATAAATAAAATTGGAAATTGACCTTCGAAAGAAAACAAACATAATACAATACAATAGAATAGAATGATATCAAAAAATAAAATATGACATCAAGCTCTAAATGTAGCCTAGAATATAGTGGTGAAGTTTGGGACAACAAATTACCCTTAGATTTCACTTCGGTAAAATTGTGCCCTGTAACAAGCGACCGTGACAACGCATAGGTGGAATCATACCCCACAGCATATTGGGAACAATTTCGTAGAAACTATATAAAAAATAAAATATAAGTGCGATGAGCCAATTACGTCACTCAAAAAATCTAGACATGCATGCAAAAGAATGAATTCACTTGGTAGAGAGCACTAAAGTGGAACAAAAGGATATAAATATCCCGAATGGTTGATCTCTCCTTAGGGCTTCAACATCAATCCACCAAGAGTGAGCATAAGCAATCAACAATCCAAATGCAGTAGAGATCCAATAAATCTTCAAAATCCAAAGTTAAACTTGCTTGCGAGTGAAGAAAAGGGATGCAAACTGAATAAGAATACTTTACAAGAAATAAGAAATCAAATGTTAGCATGTAATAATTTTGTATCATGTCGTGTGTGGTCGTGTGTGAAAAGTGAATTCAAAACTTCCTTATATAGAGGATTTGAAGGCAAGAAATGTGGGAAAACCAAGGAGGGTCAATGTAAAACATGCTAAACCTAAATAATTAGGATTTTCATGGGTGAAACCCTAAAAAGGTGAAATTGTGTCCCGTCAAGGCCGATCGTGATTTTGCCATGCAAAGTCGCCCTCTAGGAGACCCCTTACCCTTGCCTTAGGCAAGTCAAAGGGGTCTCCTAGAGGGCTCTAGGAATATTTTACACTAAAGTGGATCAATATTCTATCTACATTTTACCCCCTCTTTGATGCATTTAAGGCCAATTAAATGCATCAAAGAAAGATGTAGACTTCTACAAGCAAGAAGACAACAAGCATAGAAAGAAGTAGCTAGGTTTAGGCAAGAGAGTGATGCAAAAGGGGTATCATGAAGGATACGCTAGAATTTTGCATTCTAAGCAAGACATTACTACCATTAATTTCTCTAAGGTTGGTGGTGTCCCCTCGAGTTTCGAAAGGAATTAAGATTCCTTAGGAAAATTGAAATAGATAAGAAGAGAAAGAGCAAAAAAACAAAGAACAAAGTAAGCAAAAAAATAGAAGAGAAAAATATTACTAGGTACAACATGAATCTAATGCAGCTAATATGAAGTGCATAAAAGAAAGGAAAATAAATAATATGGGAAGATAGAAGAAGAAAAACAAGAAGAAGATGGAGATCCAAAGGTCAACCATAGAAAGTAAGAGAAGCTAATAAAATAACCCTGAATGAAGGGTGTTATACACAAAATAATGGTCCATGTGTGGAGTGAAAAACCATTATGGGTATATTACTTGCTAAAATGAACTGATAGGAAAAATATGGAGTGTAACCCATTATGGGTGATTGCTTGAATGATGGAGCGTAACCCGCTATGGATGAGTTTTTGCTACTGACTATTATGGGGTGATTACCTACTAGGATGTATGTTGAGGCCTATTGAAAATGTCCAAGGAGCTTATCCTGTAATGGGGTGTTAAGCCCGTTGAGTCAAAAGAAGCACAACCTGATAGGGGAATACGTTGTTGCTGATGTAAATAATTTTTTAGCAAGTACTATCGATAGGGGTGTGTAATAATATATATAGATCAATTCATATAAGCATAACACAATGTGAGTGTGTGCATGTGCTAGAAGAAAAAAGAGAAAAAAAATGAGGAGTAAATAACTATGCATGTGTACCCCCAGCTTGAAGTTTCAGCTATTGAAAAGTCAAGAGGGAGGAAGTGTGCAAAAAAAGGAGAGAAGAAGATATATCCTTATCTAAAAAAAGAAGATAAAATAAGAATCATGTAAAATACAAGGATATACCAAAATAGGATTGCATTCCTTGACTTTGGAGATAAATGATGATCGTTGTAAAACTTTAAAAGTTAAGGGACATAAGAAGAAGAGAGAAGAGAAGAAAAGAGCAAAAGAAGATGAGAAGAGAAGAATGGATGAAAATGCATGGTCCCTAGATTGGAGCTTCATTAGGCATCAAAATCCTAGTGAAAAGTGCAATGCATGTGAGCTATGACCTAACTAGGTATCATTACATGCCATTGTCATGAATCCCCAAAAAGCTATATGAATAAGCAGTCATGAGTAAACAACAAATGCAAGTATGACAAGAAGAAATGAAAGAGAAATAAAATGTCAAGCAATCATGCAAATTATGATAGGTAGTCATGCAATATGAGCAAGCAAATAGATGTGATATGATCTAAACTATATGCAAAATACAGACAATAGATCAAGCATAGTATCTTTTTAAATGCATTATATTCATAGGCTATTTAAGTTCTTTACCATCTAGAGAAGCTAAACGATAGGCACCTGAGCCAAACTTGGTTGTTATGACAAAGGCACCTAACCAATTGGGCTAAAACTACCTTGAAGATTAGTACGAGTTGTTGGACATTTTGAGTCCTTAAATTTAAAGTTGTCATTGATGTCAAGAAATGAAGTCATCATTAAATGTCAAGGAATTTGTCAAGAAACAAGTTATCAAAGTTGTCATTGATATTCAGGAACAATGCAAAAGTTAAAGGCAAAGGGCTCCATAATATTTTTAAATATTATGTGGAAGCATAAGTTAAAAGGTTTTTCTTTAAAACCAATGGTGGCAAAAATAAAAGGTTTTTATTTAAAACCAATGGTGGCAAAAATAAAAGGTTTTTCTTTAAAACCAATGGTGGCAAAAATAAAAGGGTTTTTCTTTAAAACCATAGGGTTTAAAGAATTAATTTATAAAATTTAAATTCAAAAGAATTTAAATATTTTATAAATTAATAAATTTTCAAAGGAAAATCGAGCGCCGACGTTGAGAATAAATCGAGCGTCGATGTCATGCATGGAGGAAGAGATTTAGTATAAAGGCTAATGCCTTGGAGGTATTTCATTCATCCTTTTGCTCGATGATAAAAACGTGCAATTGTGTAAGGAAGAAAGTATAGCAAAATTTTTGTTTATGCCCAACAAACGTAGCCAAGGTGTGGTGCAAGAGACAGTAAACGTAGCCAAGGAGTGGCCAGAGACAGAAAACATAGACAAGGAGTGGCTAGAGATAGAAAACGTAGCCAAGGAGTGGCGCAAGGCAGCGAGTGGCACAAGGCAGCGAGCGTAGCCAAGGTGTGGCTTGAGGCAACGAACGTAGCGTGGTGTGGCCTGAAGTAGGCGAAGGCGTAAAGTGTGGAGACTCCAAGGGAGAACGCAGCTCCACGGTGGTGACAACCAAGAGGAAGGTGCTTGGAAGAAGAAGCGCTTCATGCATTAATAAAACTGGTAACATTCTTGTGAGCTTTAATTTTAATTTAGGCTAAGGTTGAATAAAGGAGAAATAAGGTTGTAATTAATTTGATGAATGCCTAAATTAAAAAGAGTAGTTTTTATTAAGTATTGAGGTGAAAATATTTACTTGTGGGTAAAATATTTTTACCTTAGAAAAGGGAAAGATAAATTGCATTATTTTATCAAAAGAATTATCTTTAATGCAATAATAAGTTTAGGGAGATATAAGTAGAAATAGCTTTGGGCTTTGATAAACAAAGTAGTAAAGTGACTTATGCTTGAGAGGTGAATATTCAAAATAGTATGGTGTTGGATATTATTTTGAGATTGGAGTAATAAGGTATACTCATGAATTAATATATGCATTGTATTGTCATCTAATCCTTTTGAGAATTGGCAAAGGAATATTGTGTTATTGTGGAAGATTCTTGAAGGTCATATTTATCAAGAAAAATGTATGGGCATATTATTCAAAGTTTAAGTTGATTGATTGTTTTCTGGAAAATAAGTTTGGAGTGAAAAGGACTTGATTAGGGTTTCCTTTTGAGTGTGTTTGAGTGATTGCTACAAGGTTTTCTAGAATAAAGAAGTGTGGTTAAAACCTTGTTTTATAAGCATTGTTGTTGAAGCCATTGGTTGTGTGAAGAGCTTGAACTAGGGTTTGAGTATCATTGCTATGTGAAGACTATTTTATAAGCATTGTTGTTGAAGTGAGTTATTGAGCAAAGAACTTGAACTAGGGTTTGAAAAGAACATGAGTATCATTGTTATGTGAGGATTGTTTTTGAGCATTGTTGGAAATATTTTGAGTTGATGTTTACATGCTTGGACTAGGGTTTGTGAGCAAGGGTTGTTTCTTTGAGTGATTGGTTGAGTAGATTTGGTTGAGCCTAGTCAAGTGGGTGTGTGAAGTGATTGTTCAAGTTCCATAAAACAAATTATTCTATATTTTGATTTGAGTTGAGAAAGTGATTGGGCATTGAGTATAGAACATATTGGGTCTCTAAAAATTCTCTTTATGTTTCTATGAGATTGGACAAGTTCTAGTGTGGACTTATTGAGAAGATTTGAGGTAAGTCTTTGAGAGGACTTGTGGAGCATATTTGGATAAGTTCTGAGTGGATTTGTTGAGAAGATTTGGGTAAGTTTTGAGTGGACTTGTTGAGAAGATTGAGCAAGTTCTAAGTGGACTTGTTGAGCATATTGAGCAAGTTTTGAGTGGACTTGTTGAGCAGATTTGGGCAAGTTCTGAGTGGACTTGTTGAGCATATTGAGCAAGTTCTGAGTGGACTTGTTGAGCAGATTGAGCAAGTTCTGAGTGGACTTGTTGAGCAGATTGAGCAAGTTTTGAGTGGACTTGTTGAGCAGATTGAGCAAGTTCTGAGTGGACTTGTTGAGAAGATTGAGCAAGTTTGAGTGGACTTGTTGAGCAGATTGAGCAAGTTTTGAGTGGACTTGTTGAGTAGATTGAGCAAGTTCTGAGTGGACTTGTTGAGAAAAATTGAGCAAGTTCTGAGTGGACTTATGGAGTAGAGTTTGGTGCAGATTTGAGGATAGGTTTGTGCCAGACTAGAGATAGATATTGAGCAGATTTGTGCTAGATCGAAGGACTATGTTTAGTGTAGATTTGAGATAGAGCTTTGGAGGTGATAGAGCAGAGAGGACAATAGTCTCCAGTGGATAGAGATCCATCAGCCAGGGTAGTGAGGATAGGTCTTCTGAGTGGGGACAAGAGTCTTCAGTGGAGAGAGATCCACAAGCCAGTGTAGTGGAGGTAGTAGTCTTCTAGAGGATCACTAGCCAGAGCAGAGGAGAAGGAGTTCTCCTGTGGATAGAGATCCACGAACTTGATTTAGGGGATCAACATCTCCTTTGGACATAGGTCCATAAACATTGTAATAGGGAAAGTATTCCCAAGAGATTGATCGAGAAAATTTTAGTGAAATATTTTCTTCGTGGAGTAGCCCACATTGGGTGAACCATGTAAATTGTGGTGTCTCTATTGTGTATGGTGTTTTGTGCATTGCTTTGATTACTATTGTTGATATTGATCTATACATTGCATAATATTGATTGGGAAAGAAAAGTAAAAAGTTATCTTATATTGTTCACCCCCCTCTCAGTATAAGCTTGTGTTCTTCAATTGGTATCAGAGTGGGTTCCTTCAGAAGAGTTTAACAATCTTGAAGGAAAAGCTAACAAGAACACAATGGATCCTAAGGAGGTGTCCTCAAATAATTTAGCACCAATATTTGATGGAAGTGACTATATGTATTGGAGTATGATGATGAAGATCTACCTGATGGCACTTGGCAATGAAATTTAGGAATCAATGGAATTTGGATATGATCCCTTAGTCAATCCTCCTACAGATAAGGAAGGTAAGCTTCTACAACACTATAATTCAAAAGCAATGAATGCACTTGTGAGAGGTTTGCATAGAACAGAGTCTATGAAAGTTATGCATTGTAAAACTGCAAAAGAGATGTGGGATAAATTGCAAAATATATATGAAGGAGATAAAAGTGTCAAGAAAGCAAAGATGCAAAATCTCAAAGGACAACTTGAAGCATTAAGAATGAACGAAGAGGAAAATATTAGTGCTTATCTAATTCGAATTGATGAGGTTGTTAATGATATGCAAGGACTTGGAATGAATATTGATGAATCAGATGTTTGTGATAAAGTCTTAAGAACTCTTCCAAAAAGATTCAGTGAACAAGTTTCTACTATAGAAGTGTCAATGGATGGTGATACTTTGACAAGAGATAAGTTGCTTGGTATGCTCACAATATTTGAGATAAGAACAAAATATCCTATTCCTCAGAAGGAAGCAACATTCAAAGCAATCAAAAATACAAAGAGTAAGAAGTCAGAATCAAGCAGTGAGTCATCTAGTGATGAAGAAGCTAATTATGGTAGAAGAGATAAAGACTCTAGAAGATCCAGAGATCTAAGATCTATTAAGTGTTTCAATTGTGGAAAGTTTGGATATTTTGCAACAGATTGTCAAGAACCCAAGAACAACAATGGTGAAGAAAAACAGGATCACAAGAACAGGGAATCAAAAAGATATAGGTATCAGAAGAAAAGCAAGGATAGACAAAGCAAACAAGGAAAGAAGTTCTTTCAAAGACAAAAGAGGAGCTACTATGCGGATAAGGCAAGTAAGTACTCAAGTGATAGTGATGCTAGTTTTTTAGACAATGATAGAGATGAAGTCCTATTTATGATTGAAGAAAAAGAGCAAGTTAAGAAAAGGACTCCAATAATTCTCAAGTGTTTTAGATGTGGTAACTTTGGACATCTTGAAGATGATTGTACAAGGGATGGTTATAGTTTTAGTGATGATGAATATGAGAATGCACTTGAAGGACCATATGAAAATATTCTAATGGCTTTAGAAGAAGAAGTAAGTGATCCTATAGAAGACATGCCAAAAGAAAATAAAGATATGGACAAAGGTAAAAAAATAGAGGAATATTCAGAAAAGGATGGTTATGATCTCAAGGGTGAACTTATCTATGCCCTTGACATGGTAAAGAAGGTAAGGAAGCAACACTCTAAACTTGAAATTCAATTCCAAGAATGTGATGAAGAGAGAAGATTGCTCATAGAGGATTTAGAAAAATCAAAGGCTAAGACAAAGAGGTTCAAAGATAAGTTAGAAGCAAAGATCTTGGAATGTGAGAAGTTAGCACAAGAAGTGGCACTACTAAAAGAAGATTTAGAGGACTCCAAGATCAAGATGAAAGGGTTTAAAAATAGCTCAAAGAACTTGGATAAGTTCATCAAGACACAAAAGACTACATCAAGCAAGACAGGTCTCGGATTTGAATAGAATCAAAAGAAATGGGAAGGAGAGTCAACTTCAAGTTTTGGAGAAGAAGAAACTTCGGATGAAGATACTTCAGAAAATATAGTGTAAAATATAGTGAGACATCCGAGGATGAGTTGGACAATAGAGAGTTCAACAAAAATAGGAACAATGCACAAAGAAGATACAGATGGAACAACAATCAGAATAGGTCTAGGAGACCAATGAGGTCAAGACAAGGAAAATTCAATGGAAGATGCTTTTCATGTCACAAGTTTGGGCACATGGCTTCACAATGCAGGACACATGAAAGACAAGAATATGGGAATAGACAGTTCTTCCATGGATATTGCTACTCATGTAATCAGTTTGGTCACAAGGCAATAAATTGCAGGGTTCATGACAGAAGGAGGTATGGCTTCACTAGAAGAAATCCTATGACATTTGCACCTCCAAGGAATAATAACATTAAGTGTTACAAGTGCAACAATGATGGTCACACAACAAAGTGGTGTAGAGCAGACATTCCAGAAATAGGTATGAACAAGAACAGGAACATGAATATGAATAGGAATAGAAACAGGAATAGGAACATGGATATGAACAAGAACAGGAACAAGAATATGGATATGAACAAGAATAGGAATAGGAACATGGATATGAACAGAAATAGGAACAAGAATGTAGACATGGACAAGAACATGGACACTGAAAGAAATAGTCAGAGGAATCAGAAGAATCAGATAAGAAGGAAAGAGGATAAAGGTAAAGAACAATGCCTTCTAGGAGTAGAAATACTCCCACCCCAGAATTAACCACCTCAATAGGAGGTGGGGGAGGGGCTAAGCTAAGAGGCTCATTCTTAGCCCCAAGCCCCAAAGGTGACCCTTTGCCATTGATGTCAAAGGGGGAGAGATTTGAGTAAGGGGGAGACTTGGTATTTGAAGAGAGCATTGAGCCAGGGGGAGCAATGTCCCAGGGGGAGCAGCACAGAAGAAGAAGTCAAGTTTTCGGTAAAAATTTTTTGGGTTGCCATCAATGACAAAGGGGGAGATTGTTGGACATTTTGAGTCCTTAAAGTTAAAGTTGTCATTGATGTCAAGAAATGAAGTCATCATTAAATGTCAAGGAATTTGTCAAGAAACAAGTTATCAAAGTTGTCATTGATATTCGAGAAGAAGCTTCTAATAAAATCAAGATCAAGAGGAACAATGCAAAAGTTAAAGGCAAAGGGCTCCATAATATTTTTAAATATTATGTGGAAGCATAAGTTAAAAGGTTTTTCTTTAAAACCAATGATGACAAAAATAAAAGGTTTTTCTTTAAAACCAATGGTGGCAAAAATAAAAGGGTTTTTATTTAAAACCATAGGGTTTAAAGAATTAATTTATAAAATTTAAATTCAAAAGAATTTAAATATTTTATAAATTAATAAATTTTCAAAGGAAAATCGAGTGTCGACGTTGAGAATAAATCGAGCACCGACGTCATGCATGGAGGAAGAGATTTAGTATAAAGGCTAATGCCTTGGAGGTATTTCATTCATCCTTTTGCTCGATGATAAAAATGTGCAATTGTGTAAGGAAGAAAGTATAGAAAAATTGTTTATGCCTATAGCCAAGGTGTGGCTAAGAGCAACAAACGTAGCCAAGGAGTGGTGCAAGGCAGCGAACGCAGCCAAGGAGTGGCCAGAGATAGCAAACATAGCCAAGGTTTGGCTAGAGACAACAAACATAGCCAAGGAGTGGTGCAAGGCAATGAGCATAGCCAAGGTGTGGCTTGAGGTAGCGAACGTAGCATGGTGTGGCCTAAAGCAGGCGAAGGCGTAAAGTGTGGAGACTCCAAGGGAGAATGCAGCTCCACGGTGGTGACAGCCAAGAGGAAGGCGCTTGGAAGAAGAAGCGCTTCATGCGTTAATAAAACTGGTAACATTCTTGTGAGATTTAATTTTAATTTAGGCTAAGGTTGAATAAAGGAGAAATAAGGTTGTAATTAATTTGATGAATGCCTAAATTAAAAAGAGTAGTTTTTATTAAGTATTGAGGTGAAAATATTTACTTGTGGGTAAAATATTTTTACCTTAGAAAAGGGAAAGATAAATTGCATTATTTTATCAAAAGAATTATCTTTAATGCAATAATAAGTTTAGGGAGATATAAGTAGAAATAGCTTTGGGCTTTGATAAACAAAGTAGTAAAGTGACTTATGCTTGAGAGGTGAATATTCAAAATAGTATGGTGTTGGATATTATTTTGAGATTGGAGTAATAAGGTATACTCATGAATTAATATATGCATTGTATTGTCATCTAATCCTTTTGAGAATTGGCAAAGGAATATTGTGTTATTGTGGCAGATTCTTGAAGGTCATATTTATCAAGAAAAAGGTATGGGCATATTATTCAAAGTTTAAGTTGATTGATTGTTTTATGGAAAATAAGTTTGGAGTGAAAAGGACTTGATTAGGGTTTCCTTTTGAGTGTGTTTGAGTGATTGCTACAAGGTTTTCTGGAATAAAGAAGTGTGGTTAAAACCTTATTTTATAAGCATTGTTGTTGAAGCCATTGGTTGTGTGAAGAGCTTGAACTAGGGTTTGATTATCATTGCTATGTGAAGATTATTTTATAAGCATTGTTGTTGAAGTGAGTTATTGAGCAAAGAACTTGAACTAGGGTTTGAAAAGAACATGAGTATCATTGTTATGTGAGGATTGTTGTTGAGCATTGTTGGAAATATTTTGAGTTGATGTTTACATGCTTGGACTAGGGTTTGTGAGCAAGGGTTGTTTCTTTGGGTGATTGGTTGAGTAGAGTTGGTTGAGCCTAGTCAAGTGGGTGTGTGAAGTGATTGTTCAAGTTCCATAAAACAAACTATTCTATATTCTGATTTGAGTTGAGAAAGTGATTGGGCATTGAGTATAGAACATATTGGGTCTCTAACAATTCTCTTTATGTTTCTATGAGATTGGACAAGTTCTAGTGTGGACTTGTTGAGAAGATTTGAGGTAAGTCTTTGAGAGGACTTGTTGAGCATATTTTGAGTAAGTTCTAAGTGGACTTGTTGAGCATATTTGGGCAAGTTTTGAGTGGACTTGTTGAGCATATTGAGCAAGTTCTGAGTGGACTTGTTGAGCAGATTTGAGAAAGTTCTGAGTGGACTTTTTGAGCATATTTGGGCAAGTTTTGAGTGGACTTGTTGAGAATATTGAGCAAGTTTTGAGTGGACTTGTTGAGAATATTTGAGCAAGTTCTGAGTGGACTTGTTGAGCATATTGAGCAAGTTCTAAGTGGACTTGTTGAGCAAATTGAGCAAGTTCTAAGTGGACTTGTTGAGCAGATTGAGCAAGTTATGAGTGGACTTGTTGAGCAGATTGAGCAAGTTCTGAGTGGACTTGTTGAGCAGAATTGAGCAAGTTCTGAGTGGACTTGTGGAGCAGAGTTTGGTGCATATTTGAGGATAGGTTTGTGCCAGACCAGAGATAGAGATTGAGCAGATTTGTGCTAGACCAAAGGACTGTGTTTAGTGTATATTTGAGACAGATCTTTGGAGGTGATAGAGCAGAGAGGACAATAGTCTCTAGTGGATAGAGATCCATCAACCAGGGTAGTGAGGATAGGTCTTCTGAGTGGGGACAAGAGTCTTCAGTGGAGAGAGATCCACAAGCCAGTGTAGTGGAGGTAGTAGTCTTCTAGAGGATCACCAGCTAGAGTAGAGGAGGAGTTCTCCTGTGGATAGAGATCCACAAACTTGATTTAGGGGATCAGCATCTCCTTTGGACAGAGGTCCATAAACATTGTAATAGGGAAAGGATTCCCAAGAGATTGATCGAGAAAATTTTAGTGAAATATTTTCTTCGTGGAGTAGCCCACATTGGGTGAACCACGTAAATTGTGGTGTCTCTATTGTGTATGGTGTTTTATGCATTGCTTTGATTACTGCTATTGATATTGATCTATACATTGCATAATATTGATTGGGAAAGAAAAGTAAAAATTTATCTTATACTATTCACCCCCCTCTCAGTATAAGCTTGTGTTCTTCACGAGAATTAGTGTTCTTCTGATTTTCCTTGAGGACTAGGTCCCCAACCTCAAAATAACTATTGCAAACTTTATTATAATAATATCATCAAAGTCTATCCTAATAGGCTCTCAAATGATCTAGGGCATGAATGTGCTTTTCATCCAACAGCTCCAATTGATGCAAGCAGTTTGCATGATACTCATCGTCGACCTTGGCATCTTGCAAAAATATGTGCAACGAAGGAAACTCAAGCTCAAAAGGAAACACTGCCTTAGTCCCATATGCCAAGATATATGGTGAGGCTCTTATGGGAGTAAGCATACTAGTACGATAGTCCCACAAGGTAGGATAAAGCTGGATATGACAGTCACAATCGGTATTACTAACCAGCTTTTTCAAGATCCTAATCAAGGACTTTCGGGATGCTTCAGCTTACCCACTAATCTAGGGGTAAGTTGACCACCTATGGTGAATTTTGTACTTAGCACAAAGATTACGAACATCCTTATTCTTGAAAGGAGTGTTGTCAAAAATGATCATCGAAGGAATCCTGAACCTACAAAGAATCTAGTTGAATATGAACTTAGAAACTTGAATTTCGATTACAACAGTTAGGGGTATGGCTTCGACCCATTTAGTGAAATACTCAGTTGCAGTGATGATAAATGTGTGACCATTTGACGACACTAGGTAAACTTTCCTAATAATGTCCAATCTCCACATGGAGAATGACCAAGGAGAAGAGATAACCTAAAGGTCTTGAGAAGGAGCATGGATGAGATGATCATGGTGTTGATACTTATTGCAGCATTGAACATAGTCACATGCATATTTCTCCATGGAAGGCCAATTGTACCCCATGTGAAGGAGATTTTTTGAAATAGCATTACCATTGAAATGGCCTTTGCATGAACCTTCGTGAGCATTTCTAATAGCAAGCAAGGTTTCATCGACGTTAAAACATCGTAAAAGGATACCTTCAAAATAATTACGATACAAGGTGTTCTTGATTACAACAAATCGACATGCTCTTTTGTACAAAATATTTTGTTGATTGCGGTCTAAACCATTAGGCATCAAACCATCCTTAAGGAAATTAAATATGGCATTATACCATGGCTCAGATGGGGAAGCACTTATGGTCAAACAATATAATGGGACAAGACAAGAACCAAGTAATGCAGGTTCCCAGAGTTTCCTAATGATAATCGATGCTTGATCATATTCTAAATCCAAAGGGAACAAATATGTAGTGGTAGCCATGGCATCCGCATGGTGGTTTGAGGATCTAGGGACAGGCTCTATGGTTACTGTTGACAATTTTGTCACATTTCTCAAGGGGTAGAAAAGGAAAACAAATTTTGTACAGTGTTGTGTAAAGTTTTTCTTTGTTGTTTTTTATTTTGAAAAGTTGCAGCAATTTTGGCTTCCAATGCCACCCCTTTGTATATAAAGTAGAAAAGAAAGAACTTCGTTGCCGAACAAGCTAGAGAAAAGAGCTTCGTCGAAGGAAAATGAAAAGAGCTTCGCACCCGAAGCATTTCCAACACTACTTCGGGTAAAAGTTTTGCGAAGTAGTTTTCGCCGAAGTAAAATACAAAGGAAGGAGAATGAAACTACTTCGCGCCCGAAGCATTTCCAGCAGCTACTTCGGGTGAAAGTTGAGCGAAGCGGCGTTCAGAAGAAAGAGCTTCGCACCCGAAGCATTTCCAGCATTGCTTCGGGTAGGGTTTTTTGCGAAGTAGTATTGCCGAAGAAGAATACAAAAGCGGCGTTCGAAAGAACAACTTCGCCAAAAAGCGAAGGCAAGAAATCTACTTCGGGCCCGAAGCATTTTTAGAAGCTACTTCGGGTGAGATTTCTGCGAAGCGGTGTGCCGAAGTGAAATACAAAGAAAAGAGGGTGAAACTACTTCGCACCCGAAGCATTTTCAACAAATACTTCGGGAAAATTAGCGAAGCGGAACTCAAAGGAGCATTGAAAGTGCTTCGCCAGAAAGTTGTCGAAGTACTCACTTCGGGCCCCTCCATCAGCGAACCATTTTTACTTCGCCAAAAGCTCATTGCGAAGCATTTGCTTCGGCTAATTTTGTGCGAAGTACTTCTACCCGAAGTGAAAGGATGCAATGTCTTTTGAAGACAATTGCTTCGGCCGAAATCTTCCCGAACCACAGTTTCGAAAGAGGATCACAGTGAAGCATTTCTCTAAGGCGTCAACGAAGCAATTTAGTCAGCGAAGCGGCAAAGACGAAGAGGCCCATTTTGCGAAGTGAATATGCTTCGGCACTCCCCACCCCTGAAGCAGTTTTGCGAAGCTCAATTTTGTGAAGTACAAACCAAAGAGGAGTTTTTGCTTCGGCCCAGAACCATTGCGAAGCGAAGTTGTGAATGAAAACTTAGCGAAGCGCTTCACGGGCACGTGTTCCAAGCCGGGTATTTTCTCGAGGCGATCAAGTGCCTCATAAATGCAATTTTTTGTGCCCGATAAGCCCGCTGCTCATTTTTGGCAATCAAAAACGAAGTATCAAGCCATGATGGAGAGCCCGACGAGCATGGCGGCCACTCGAGCACCGCACCCGGAGACCAAGGACGTCCAGACGGCTCATCAATGCACCTTTCCATGGTTGACCCGGTTGTAGTTGCCAATTTTGGTAACAGATTTGAAAGCTCGATCACGAGAGCCTCGGGGAGCCGAATTCTTAGGGCTCGAGGGCGTACTCTTCTTTGCTATGTAATTATGACTCAGAGGCCCGGGTCCTCTATAAAAACCTAGGCATTGTAATAAGAAATGGGGGGAACTATCTGCTAGAAAGCTGCTGTAACTTGATGTCCTGCGATTAATACTAAAAGGCTTTGAGCTCAATTCTTCTCTTTTATGCTGCCTTTTGTGCTTGATTCTTTTGTCTTTCTTCGTTTGTATACCGAGATGTTGAACCCTGCGTCCGACGTGTGATCGGGGACTGTACCCTAAAACTCACTCTGAAGGATACATAGGAGCAGAAAAGCATTGTATTGGCTTTCTTTTATGCTGCCTTCTGTGCTTGATTCTTTTGTCTTTCTTCATTTGTATATTGGATGTTGAACTCTACGTCCGGTGTGCGATCGGGGAATGTACCCTGAAACTCGCCCGAAGGATACATAGGAAGGTCGATATTGCATTTCTTTCATTTATCCTTGGTGTTCCTTGCTGCTATTCAAGTTGTTGGTTAGCGATCGTGCTTCCTGTTCTCTCCCACCTTACATCACCGATTTCTCTAACCCTAACTCCTTTTATCTCTTTCCTGCACCCTTATCTTCAAACACCCAAGTAGTTTAGCATAGGAGCCGGCCTTTCTCCAGAGATTGGCACGAAGGGCATCTCTTCCCTTCGGCCTTTCAATGTTGGTCCAGGTCTAGGGCGCATACATTTACTCAAAATCCTTTCCTAGGCAGATTTGATGACCAACAATTTTTGGCACGCCCGGTGGGACCGACTGTGTCTGTCTCAGTAAGATCCATAACCAGTCAAGGTCCCATATTTTAAATCCCAAACCCATCTTCACCGGGGCCAATAGTTCTAACCAGTTCCTGGTGTGACCCGGTCAGTCTCACCTGACTAGTGGTAGTGAGGACCGATGCCCTCATTACCGAAAGACTCTTAGCATCTGGTGACTCTGTTTACCCAAGAATATTTAAGTCGTAAAGACCAGTACCAAAAGTTTGTGCCTTCATGCAAACAAGATGGAGAGTTAAGAATAGAGGAGAGGAAACCGAGTTCTTTGAGCTAGATATTGACGCCTTTGGGGAGCAATCAAGGTTGGTCACCCCCGAGTCATTGTTATAAGGAACATCCTCACAAGTTGGTAGACAAGGCCTAACTTTTGATAGTACAACATCTAGTTTTCCTCCCAATCCTCCCAACTCACCGAAGCGTCCTAGTCCCTCCATTCCTATTAGTTGTCCTACTAGCAATCAAGGGGGAGCTTCGGGAATTCCTGTTTCTCAAAATCCAGGAGCAAGTATGGCACAACAACAACAACAACAACAATAGCAAATGCAGCAGCCACAGCCACCCAGGTTGTGCCCAGCATGGGATTCTTTGTCACCACTAAATCTAGCGGGACAAGGGCAAGTGCCGCCTGCTGCCATAAAGAAGATCCCAACGTTCGATGGAACTGGGAAGACTGCTCTAGAGCATATCCAGGACATAATATCTCTGGCGACGATCCATGACATTACAGAAGAACAAATTATGGTAAAGCTTCTGGTTCTTTCCCTTAGAGGAAAACTCCTCTACTGGTATAGATCTCTACCACCCGGTAGTATTACGGGATGGGACCAGTTAGCTGGGCAAATGATGGGAAACTTCAATGAGTCTTTCGATCCTACTTCTCTTCTGCATCAGTTCACTTCGATCAAGAGACATCCACAAGAAGAAATCATAGATTTCAATGTTAGGTTCACTCGAACCTGGCAGAGAGTGCCAATTGGACTTCGACCAACCGATGAAGCTACAGCGCTCTATTTCCTTCGGGCTTTCAATCCCGATATCAGTCTCATGGTAAGATATTCTAACGTTAATACTTTTCTCGAGTTGTATGAGTTAGCCAAGAGAGCAGAAATGGATTTGATAGCTGTGGGCAAGCTTCCCCAAAGGATGTCGACACCCATACTTCCCGAATTCTTTCAATTCCAGTATGCAAGCGCAGTCGCTTCGCAAATCTCCACAACCCCTACACTCCCGATTTCATCTTGGAACCCGAATCCTATCGTGTCTCAAATCACCGCTCCACAAATTCATTTCCCTACATTTTCAACTCCACAGCCCACTGTCTCTTTGGCATTTCCTGTGCTACCAGCACCACCTCAACACCCCGCCCTTCCTCCAATACCGACGATGGCTTCATTGCCACTCGTCTCGAAAGCCGATGATATACAAACTAAAATTCTACAGGAGATGCAGTCTCCGAACTCTATAGTTCAGATGTTGTCCAATGACATGACCATTGTGAAGAAGAAGCAAGCGCAACAGGAATTCCTACCGAGAAGATCTTATCCTACGCCTGCGCTTACCAAGGACCAAGCAGTCCAACAAGGGAAGGCTTCGACGAGAAATGCTGCGATTGATGAAGCTCCGAGCACTTCCGATTATGTATATTGGTGCTCTACGTGCAATGATCCGCATGAAGAGAATACCTGCACCCTGCACCAACACTATGTACAAACGTTGGCAAACAGTAGTCATAGCGGTCAAGTCAACGTCATTAGGCAGATGAGTCAGAACCTGACAATTGGCGAGGAGGAGCCGGTTGTAGTGCTTACCAGAGGAGGAAAGAAGGCAATAGAAGTAGATGCTACTCAGATGGCTCCTTCAAAAGAGCAAGTTCGACCCGAGAAAGGACAATCATCTACTTCGGCCTCGAGCGAAGCTCCTCCGCTTGCACCAATCAAAGAAAAGGCTCAAAAGGCCTCTGTCGAACCACCTCAGGTAGAAACTAAGGAACAGGCTAAGGAAAAGCTCAAGTTTCCTTCACTAACTAAGCGATAAAGAGTTGAAGCTACGGAGCAGTATCGCACAAGATATGAGCCCAGAAAGGAGCCCGAAGTGCTCAAATCCTTGGCGTACAACATTGTAGAGGAATTGAAGAAGATTCCAGCCAGTCAAGTCTTACGATGCACTGCAACTACCTGGACAAGTGGACCTGCTGCAAGAATCATTGAAGACAATTAAAGCAAAAAATGCGACACCACTTGCTCTTGTGTAGACCCTATCCACATCCATCATGGGGAAGAACAAACCACCTCCGTTCTACCTGTCCCTACAAATGGAAGGGTATATTGTACATAATTGCATGATCGACTCTGGGGCCGCTACAATAGTAATGCCAAGAGCAGTCTACGAAGAAATAGGGATGGAATATACGCGAAGCAGCCAAGGTGTACTCCAGTTGGATGGTACTCCAGTGAAGACTGTAGGGGTGATCAAGGACATTCCTATCCGACTACATAAGATGCCTCAGATCATAGTCATACAAGAGGTAGTGGTAGTCGACTTGGAGCCATATTTTAGTATGTGCTTGTCAAGGGAATTCACGACAAAGCTGGGCGGATATCTGTCTATGGATTACTCCCATCTGGAGATTCCATTCAAAGGAAAGAAGGTGAAGATCTACAATGAAAAGCCTTCTTCCTTTCTTGTGCAGAAGATGTCCGAGGAAGAAAGTAGCGAACCAGTGAACGCAATGGTGGAGGAGATAGAGCAAGTAGACCTGGTCGAGGAATCTCTTGCGCAATTAAGTTATGAAGATGAGTTTTCATTGGCAGACTTCAACGCCATGGTGGAGACCGAGATAGGATGTTATGCGATCGCCAAGCCTAAAAAACACTCCCAACCAGGGAATAGAACAAGTGCCCGGGAAGAACTATGGAAGTTGTTCTTCGACGGCCCGATGTAAAAATGGCGTTGGGGCAGGGATTCTTCTAATTTCACCCTCCGGAGAGCAAAAGGAATATTGCTATCGGTTGACATGGAGCTGCACTAACAATGCAGCAGAATACGAAGCATTGTGCCTAGGACTCAAGAAAGCTGACAAGTTAGGCATAAAGCATCTCCAAATCTTCGGAGATTCCGAACTGGTTTGCAACCAGGTCACAAATAAGTGTACTTCAAAGAAGCATTATCTAAAATCATACCGCAACAGGGTATGGGACCTGTTCGACCAGTTCGAATCTCTCAATCTGTAGTCAATCCCACGAGAAAAGAACCGACATGCCGATGTTCTGGCATCCATCGCAGCCAAGTACTCTCCAGTAGAAGACATGGTGCACAAGCCCAAAGCTGTGAGGATGATCTATAGACCCTCTGTCCCAGACAAAGATCTACATTGGCAAGTCTTTGACAACGACGAGCAGATTGTAAATTTCATGATCCAAGAAGCCGCCACAGTCGAAGACCGAAGCTCTGATGAAGGAGAATATGAAGGGCTGATTCAATTGAAGAATAACCATGTTCCCAAGGGACTAATCACCCTTGAAAGCCTCTTTGATCGGAATGACCGAGCCCTCTCTCACATGATCAAAGTCAATGAAAAGTAGTATCAGGATTTAGAGCTTGAACCTGGAAAAGCAATAAAGGTTGGAACCGACTGCACTTCAGAGGAGATAGAACAGATACAGAATCTATGCAGAAAGTTTTTCGATATAATTGCTTGGTCTTATCAAGATCTCCGGGGATACAATCGGCAGCTGGTTCAACACACAATCGAATTGCAGGAGGGGGTCAAACCCTTCCGACAAAAGCAAAGACCGGTTAATCCCAAGATCGAGGTCCTAATGAAGGCCGAACTCCTGAAGATGCTCGAGGCAAAGATCATATATCCCATCAAGCACTCTTCATGGGTAGCGAACCTGGTCCCAATCAAAAAAAGAATGGAGATATAAGGTTATGCGTGGACTTTCGCAACCTAAACCAGGCGTCCCTCAAGGACCACTATCCTCTCCCACAAATCGATCAAATCTTGCACTCAGTGGCTGGAGCTCAACGCTTCTCTCTGCTCGATGGTTTTTTTGGATACAATCAGATCTGGGTCAGGGACGAAGACCAGCACAAAACAACATTCACCACCAAGTGGGGGACATTTGCTTACCAGCGAATGCCATTTGGCCTTTCGAATGCTGGTGCCACTTTCCAGAGAGCGATGGATCTTGCTTTTGGCGAGCTTCTAAATAAGGTTATCGTCATCTATCTGGATGACATGACCATTTTCTCCCGAAGAAGGGAAGATCACCCCACACATATACAACAAGTTTTCGAAAAATGCCGAGAGTTCGGCATCTCGATCAATCCAAAGAAGTCCATATTCGCAGTCAGCGAAGGAAAGTTGTTGGGACATGCGATATCAGAAAAGGGCCTCGTTGTAGATCCTGACAGAGCCGAGGCTCTAATGAAGCTCCCACTCCCAGCAGACAAGAAAGGACTTCAATATTTCTTCGGCCAGATCAACTTCATGAGGAAGTTTGTCCCTGACTTCGCCCAAGTCATCAAGCCAATGTCCCAACTCCTGAAGAAGGGCACCGAATTTAGCTGGACAAAAGAAAGAAAGGAAGCATTCGAAGAGATTAAGGCTCGAATCGCTCAGGCACCGGTCTTGATCAATCCTGATTACAGTAGGAATTTTATCCTATATGCTATAGGGGAGCCCGAAAGCTATGTTGCTGTCCTGACACAAAAGGGGGAAGATGGCGAGGAGCACCCCATCGCATTTCTGAGCCAAGTGATCAATCCCCATGAAGAGAAATATAATTTCATAGAACGTCAGGTGCATGCAGTAATGAAATCCCTTAGAAAGTTCAAACAGTTCATCTCTCAAAGTCGGGTCACAATCTTTGTCATTCACCCCGACGTGCGCAATTTCATCATCCAAGGAGAATTGGGAAGCAAAAGAGCTGGTTGGGTGAACAAGATACAGGAGTTTGACATTGAGATCAAGCCCACAAAATTGGTTCGCGGTCGTGCATTGTGTCAAGAATTAGCAAAGAGCGCAACGGCCGAAGTGATAGAATCTCAGTGGGATGACTTACCAGCTGAAGAATGCTTCACTAACCAGGAAGAGGATGAGAAAGATTGGGTCAGTGAAATAGTTCAATACTTCCACACTGGAAGTTGTCCTTCGCATCTAAATGCTTCACAGTGAAGGCATTTCAGGATGCGGTCCTCCCGATACACTCTGCGCCCCGAAGGCCTATTTTTTAGGAATATTGATGGGGTCCTTCTCAAATGCATCAAAGACGATGATAAAAGAAAAGTCCTAGGAGAGTTCCATTCAAGGCTATCTGGAGGTCACTTCGTAGGAAGAACAACGACACTAAAGATTATCAAAGCGGGTTATTATTGGCCCACACTCTTCGCTGATGCCTTCACCGTTTGTCGCAAATGCGAGCAGTGTCAGAAGTTCATCGACCGAAGCAGAAATGCTTCGATGCCCCTTCATCCGATACAAGTAGAAACTCCCTTTCAGCAATGGGGATTGGATTTTATAGGGGTCGTATCACCGAACTCCTCTGCGGGACATAAGTTCATCCTGACCACAACTGACTACTTCACCAGGTGGGCCGAAGCGATTCCCACCAAGCATGCAGATCAAGAGACTGTAGTCACCTTCCTAGAAGGATTGATCACCAGGTTCGGCATCCCTGAAGCAATCATCACAGACAATGGCCCTGGCTTCACAGGTGCCAAAATTAATGAATTCTTCTACAGATATGGGATATACCATAAAGTATCCTCCAACTACTATCCACAAGGCAACGGCTTGGCAGAATCCACCAATAAGACTCTGTTGAGGATGCTAAGAAAGCTCATAGAGACGAACAAAAGGACTTGGCACCTCCTTCTAGATCGGGCCTTGTGGGCCGATCGAATTTCTATCAAAAGGTCAATCAAGACTTCGCCTTATGCCCTGGTCTATGGCAAGGAGGCCATCTTACCCATCCATGTGGAGATCCCTGCATTGTAGCTGTTAGAAGCAGAAGATGGAGTTAGTCCGATGGAAAATAGGTTAGCTCAGCTGCTACGACTAGAGGAAGATCACGAAGAAGCATACCAGAACTTCGCTAAGCATACTCAGGTCACCCGAGACTGGTTCAAGAAAAAGTCATCCGATCGCACATTCAATGTGGGAGATCTGGTATTGAAGTGGGACTCTTGGAAGGCCAAGCCTGGGAATCATGACAAGATGGACGCCTTTTGGGATGGGCCATTCGAAATTATGAAGGTGAACTCGGCCAATTCATTCATCCTCAAAGATCCAGATGGTCAAGTTCTACCGATCTCTGTCAATGGTCTTCATCTGAAGATTTTTCACCGCTAAGGTAAAAGACATTTCTCTTCTAAAAAAAAAAAAAAATGTGTGTGTATATATACTTTTGTATATAATTTGCATTTGTATATACATCCTCTTCCAAGATCACAAAAGCCAAGTACCACTTCCAAATCCTCTTCGGGGACTTTTGATGCGAAGTAGCAAGTGCAAGGAGGTTCGCTGTGAAGTAGGTTACTCTCAAAAGGACCGAACCAAAGGCACAAAAAGAGCTTCGCACCCGAAGCATTTTCAGTAGACACTTCGGGCAGCAATTTTGCGAAGTAGTTTCCAAAAGGGTAAAAGCTTCGGTAAGCAACCTTCGTGAAGTAGAGCGGCAACACGACGAAGAAGAAGTACTTCGGGCCCGAAGCATCGAAAAGTAGTCCGAACCAAAGGTTCACCGTGAAGCATTTTCAACATTAAAGTTCAACTTCACCGAACCGAACACGCGCGAGGTGGAGAATTCGAAACGTGCCTCGAAGAACGTGCCAACAACGGCCTTGAAAGGAGTACGAAGCGGACGAATTTAAGGCAAAAGGGTGGTGGAGCACTTCCCGAGATAATCAAGTCAGAAAAAGGGAAAGGAAAAGCTCGCACCAAGGTACGAGGTGGCAGAAGGTTGCGTCTCTAGTACAAAAGTGTAATCATCAAAGCATGCGGCCTTGTGTACCACGTCGCTGTAGAAACGGTTTAAGAATACGACAATCTCTTCCAATCGAGGTGCAAATTTAATTTTGGTAGGTGCCATAAATTTAGGTGGTTACCTATTTTAGGTTATAAAAGCAAATTCCTGGCAAGAGGGAAGTTATTTGTCCATCAGTTCAAGCTAGACTCAGAACTTTCAGGTACTCTGCAACCCTCTTATCCTTCGCATCCAAGCTCATTCGCATTAAGGCCCTCTGTATCAAGAATTCTACTGCCATCACTTGCAACATGGGGAAGAAGAATTCCAAAGAAAAGGGGAAGGAACCCGAAGTTGCAGGCCCTAAAAAAAAAAGAGGGGCAAAGAAGAGAAAAGGCATACTCCAAAGAAGGTCGACCCCGCCACTCGCCCTGAGAAGCGGCCGATGGATCAAGGGGATGATTCTGAAGAGGAGCAGCTTGTGGACCCACCAATTGATGGGTGGGAAAATATTAGAGACACGGAGCTCTCTAAGGATGTATCCGAGCTCCGACGCACTATTGAATTTATGGTGAGCAGACTCACCCTAGAGAATAAAAGGGCTGCTGCCTATTATTCTCAGATTTACTGGTATTTGACCCTGCCTGCTCACCACTGCCCAGAGCTAATCTATGCTATCGCGTAGAATTACCAGCCTGCATCCAGGCAGGTATTAGACTCTTCAGGCCATAAATTGTTTTCCATTCTGAAGGAAGATGTGCAGGCAACATTTGCACCACGACAAGGGCCACCCAAGGGTTATGCAGTTCGCAATGTTATTCTAAGCGAACAGATGGAGAGGTTTACATCCAATAACTTCATATTGAAGTTTTTGCGCGAGAACCTCAAAAGTGGGCTCCCTTCAAGCAAGCTGCCCCAAATGCCTCTACCTTTGGCAGCTTTCAAGAACACCGATATTTTCTCCATCATTGCATGGGTGGCAGGCCTGTCGACAGATGCTTCGGTTCAGCCCTGGCAGGTGTCTTTGGCCGAATGTATTTCAAGAGGGGAATTCTATGCCCCTGACACCGCAAGACCGAGCACCAACCCAGTTTTCTTTGATTGGGCAGAATGGGTGGCCCGAACCCTGCATACGTGACTTACCAGTATGAAAAATTCGGCGATGGGTCAGTACTTCGCACCCTGCTCCATCCTAGTCTGGTTGTTTTTCTACCAGGTTCATAAGCAATTCCCTCATATCGCCATCTCTTCGAGCGGTAAAGATGGGAATCCTTTGCCTGTATACCAGTGGACTCCCCTCCTGTTGAGGACAGAGTCCTATTATTCTTTTAACCAACAATTCTTGGGGCCCGCCATGCATTTGTTGAAGGGTTCTTGCCCTCGGGTCCCCCTCAGTCTGAGAGATAAAATAGTGCAAGAAAAGAAGGGAGATGTGTTTCAATTGACACAGGGATTGGTCATTCGTATGTTTGGCTTTACAAGAAAGCCCTTCCTGCTTCCTGTTTTCCCTTTGAGTATCAATTTGCATTGGAGGTCGCTCGACAGAGCGACGCAACCAACGTCGTGTATGGCCATGGTCGAAAATGGGCACATACTTGCGACTTCCCCTTCAGGATGGGAGTAATTGAGGTATCTGCCTTGAAGCAGAACGTTTTCCTGGAGGAGAAACTCGCCAATTTTGGTCTGCTCCAGATCCCTCAGCAATGGCTCTATGATCCCTTGGGAGTAATGAGGGATCACCTAAAATTCAAGAATTTCCACATCTGCCCTCACCCTGAAATTGTGGAACAGAGGAACAACCCAAATGGGAAAGATCTGGAGTGGCATTTGGAGAAGATGAGGACATTGCCGCCCTGGCATGAATTCTATCCCATGGAGGTCGAATTTGACCCTGACCAGTACCCCCTCCCAACTCCAAGCTCCACGTTTTGGAGGAAAGCAAAGGATGATTTAAAAGAGGAATTGAAATATTGGAGCGAGGAAAAGTTAGGAGAATGGTGGATAATGAGGGTCCATCGCCAGAAGATGAATTCCTATGGACTCTTGGCAATGGATAAAGACTTCGTGATTCTCTATGATGCCAACGTTGAAACCTGGAAGTCTATATCCTTCGTTGATTTTGTTCCTCCAGCTCCCTCGAGATCGGGTGAAAGTCCAAAAGGAGCCGAAGATACCTCGAAAGAGGAAGAAGCTGAGGCTACTCCAGAGGCACTGCCACAAGGACCATCAGAAAGCCATGACACAAGTGTCGAGGAGGTAGAACAACCATTGGAGAGAAGGAAAAGGAAGAGGCAGGAGCAGATTCAAGTGCCCCCGAGCCACCCGAAGTGACCTCGCACAAGGCCCCCAAGCGCTCATGCTGAACAACCTGCATCAGATCCAGCCGAAGTAGGTGTTGAAGGTGCGATGCCTCCAAGCGCTGAAATGGTCCCAGACATAGATGTCATCGATGTGGAGGAACTCCTCCAACAAGAAGGGGACCCTGAAGTAGAAGTCGTGGAGGTCGGAGATGCCGAAGCCCAAAAGGGCCAAGAGCCGATCACGCAAGAAGTTACCACGACCGCTTTTCCAGGAGGGCACGTAGGTACGCACTCTCTCCCCTTCGCCTCGATCTCTGACACGTCCACCATGGTCCCGGTTGAAGGTCATCATCAACCCCTTCCCCCCCTACAAGGCCAATCATCTCCCCAAGCATTGCCTATTTCTCTGCCTAGCCCCACTCCACCCAAGTCTTCTGACCAAGCCAAGCCGGTTGAAATCACTTCGCCCACCCATTCCACTGTTCCTTCAATCCTAAGCCAAGGCGAAGGTAGTGTCCCGATGCCAAGCCCCTTAGCCCACTCTCCCATCACTCACAGTTTAATCCCACTGGCCGAAGCCCCCGCTACACCTATCATCGAACCTTCTGGTGGGGCATTCCCCATTAATTCTTTGTATTTGTTCACACCTTTGGCTGGAGATCCAACCTTTTTTGAGATAGATTTGTCTCTAATAAAGGAGTGCCCCTTAGCCGAGAAGCTACTCTTAGCTCGGCAAAACACAGAGAAAATGTTGAAGGAGGCAAAGAAGAAAAGAGGGCGATCTCTGGCCCAAGTTGAAAAATGTGCTGTTTTCGACTTGAAAGGCGAAAAGTTACATAAGGTGAAGAAGGTCCCTAAAGTTCAGAAACCTCTGGATGAAATGACTCCAGCTGACTATGAGTACCAGGAGAAGACCAAGGACCTGGAGCATCTGAATATAGATAATGAGTCTGCGTCCATGCATGTCGGGATCGAGACCTTTCGAGCGCATGCAAATATCGCCAATCAATGCAGGTTTGAAGCAGAAAATGCCAACATCAAGTTGGAGGAAGAGTTGGCTAGAATCCGCTCCGAGCTGGAGGATTCACAAAAATAGTGCAAGTCATTGAAAAAGGAAACGCACACCCTCAAACAACAAATCCTACAACTGCAGTGTTCAACCGAGCAACAAGCGCAGAGGCAGGCCGAGAATGAGCTGAAGGCCAAGGAGCTTGAAAGCAAGATCTTGCAGACACAGCAGCAATTGTTTGAAAAGGCAAACTTGGAACTGTTCGACAGAAATAGAATCAAGGAGATTCGCTCGCACCTGCTTAGAAACTTCAGATCTCGGGCTTCCAGTGCCTTGTCAATTTTGGCCTATATTACAGAAGCCCGAAGTGCCACTGTCGAGGGAGGACCAATCATCGATCAGATAACCCAAAAAGCTAGAAGCCACCTCAAACTAGCTTTCGATGTCCAGAATGCTAAACATCAAGACTTGCAGGTCCCTGCAATGAGTCGGATAGCTAGGGATTGGTCTATAGCCCGGGCCACAGTTCGTGCTTTCTTCTCTAAGGTGCAAAAAACATAGAAGGTGAAGGACCTCTTAGACATGTTCGAGAACGAGCAACGCACATCAATGGGCTACTTTCAAGACCTTTCTTCCATGGGCTTCCCAAGCTTCACAGACGACAATGGGAACCTCCTGACTAAAGAAGAGATTAAGCCAACATGGCTTCAATTTGAAGGTGACGTCTCAGAGATAGACGGATGGGCAGAGCCAATAACAGAAAGGCAAATCATAGATTACCTCTTGAGATACTGCAAGATCGTGGCCTGCCTAAATGATCTATATACTAGAGCCCAACATGCAGATATCGGGCAAATTGATCGGTTCTACGTGTTGATCAAGGCACTACAAGATCTAGAACCTTTCTCAAAGAGTGCCTGGTCCCAGGTCCATCGAACCATGAGAAAAATCCATGAGCGTCTTGCCCCGTCGCCGCCACAAGAAGCTACTCCCGAAGAGGCTGCACTAGAAGAAGAGGGTGAAGAAGAAGAGGAAGCAGAAGAAGAAGGAGAACAAGAACCAGCTGCGGAAGCGCTCCCAGAGGAAGAAGGAGGAGAAGGATCGGGAAAAGACTCTGGCCCAATGGATCAAAATTAAAGGGTTCTCCCACCGAGACGAGCTCGTTGCCCCGCGAGCCGCCAAGAATGTTGACAATTCCGTCACATTTCTCAAGGGGTAGAAAAAAGAAAACAAATTTTGTACAGTGTTGTGTAAAGTTTTTCTTTGTTGTTTTTATTTTGAAAAGTTGCAGCAATTTTGGCTTCCAATGCCACCCCTTTGTATATAAAGTAGAAAAGAAAGAACTTCGCTACCGAACAAGCTAGAGAAAAGAGCTTCGTCGAAGGAAAATGAAAAGAGCTTCGCACCCGAAGCATTTCCAGCACTACTTCGGGTAAAAGTTTTGCGAAGTAGTTTTGCCGAAGTAAAATACAAGGAAAAGAGAATGAAACTACTTCGCACCCGAAGCATTTCCAGCAGCTACTTCGGGCGGAAGTTGAGCGAAGCGGCGTTCAAAAAAGAAAGAGCTTCGCACCCGAAGCATTTCCAACATTGCTTCGGGTAGAGTTTTTGCGAAGTAGTATTGCCGAAGAAGAATACAAAAGCGGCGTTCGAAAGAACAACTTCGCCAAAAAGCGAAGGCAAGAAATCTACTTCGGGCCCGAAGCATTTTCAGAAGCTACTTCGGGTGAGATTTTTGCGAAGCGGTGTGCCGAAGTGAAATACAAAGAAAAGAGGATGAAACTACTTCGCACCCGAAGCATTTTCAGCAAATACTTCGGTCAAGAAATAGTGCAAAGCGAAACTCAAAGGAGCATTGAAAGTGCTTCGCCAGAAAGTTGCCGAAGTACTCACTTCGGGCCCCTCCATCAGCGAACCATTTTTACTTCGCCAAAAGCTCATTGCGAAGCATTTGCTTTGGCTAATTTTGTGCGAAGTACTTCTACCCGAAGTGAAAGGATGCAATGTCTTTTGAAGACAATTGCTTCGGCCGAAATCTTCCCGAACCACAGTTTCGAAAGAGGATCGCAGCGAAGCATTTCTCTAAGGCGTCAGCGAAGTAATTTAGTCAGCGAAGCGGCAAAGACGAAGAGGCCCATTTTGCGAAGTGAATATGCTTCGGCACTCCCCACCCCCGAAGCAGTTTTGCGAAGCTCAATTTTGCGAAGTACAAACCAAAGAGGAGTTTTTGCTTCGGCCCAGAACCATTGCGAAGCGAAGTTGTGAATGAAAACTTAGCGAAGCGCTTCACGGGCACGCATTCCAAGCCGGGTATTTTCCCGAGGTGATCAAGTGCCTCATAAATGCAATTTTTCGTGCCCGATAAGCCCACTGCTCATTTTTGGCAATCAAAAACGAAGTATCAAGCCATGATGGAGAGCCCGACGAGCATGGCGGCCACTCGAGCACCGCACCCGGAGACCAAGGACGTCTAGACGGCTCATCAATGCACCTTTCCATGGTTGACCCGGTCACAGTTGCCAGTTTTGGTAACAGATTTGAGAGCTCGATCACGAGAGCCTCGGGGAGCCGAATTCTCAGGGCTCGAGGGCGTACTCTTCATTGCTGTGTAATTATGACTTAGAGGCCCGGGTCCTCTATAAAAACCCAGGCATTGTAATAGAAAAGGGGGGGAACTATCTGCTAGAAAGCTGCTATAACTTGATGTCCTGCGATTAATACTAAAAGGCTTTGAGCTCAATTCTTCTCTTTTATGCTGCCTTCTATGCTTGATTCTTTTGTCTTTCTTCATTTGTATACCGAGATGCTGAACCCTGCGTCCGGCGTGTGATCGGGGACTGTACCCTGAAACTCGTTCTGAAGGATACATAGGAGTTGAAAAGTGTCGTATTGGCTTTCTTTTATGCTGCCTTCTATGCTTGATTCTTTTGTCTTTCTTCGTTTGTATACTGAGATGCTGAACTCTGCGTCTGGTGTGCGATCGGGGAAGGTACCCTGAAACTCGCCCGAAGGATACATAGGAAGGTCGATATTGCATTTCTTTCATTTATTCTTGGTGTTCTTTGCTGCTATTCAAGTTGTTGGTTAGCGATCGTGCTTCTTGTTCTCTCCCACCTTACATCATAGATTTCTCTAACCCTAACTCCTTTTATCTCTTTCCTGCACCCTTATCTTCAAACACCCAAGTAGTTTAGCATAGGAGCCGGCCTTTCTCCGGAGATTGGCACGAAGGGCATCTCTTCCCTTCGGCCTTTCAATGTTGGTCCAGGTCTAGGGCGCATACACTCTACTCAAAATCCTTTCCTAGGCAGATTTGATGACCAATAGTTACTCGATCAAACGATGACAATAATGTAGTAACAATCTCCTTGTAAGATTTGAGTTTATCATCCTGAGTTTGATAAACATCATTAATCTGATTAACCACAAGTTGAAATTCACCAAATACTGAAATAACTCTAACCTGCAATGTTAAGGTAGCTCTAAGACCAAGGATCAAAGCATTGTATTATGTAGTATTATTCATGCAAGAGAAATAAAGTTTGAAGGATAAGGGGATGAGTTTTTTTTTTTGGGTGACTAGAATGACTCAAGCACCAATGTCCTTCATGCATCGGGCTCCATAAAAAAACAAAGTTTAAGACTTTGACTCTTCAATTTCAACATTGAAGCACTCATCAAGAAACTCAACAACTATAGGGTAGGCAACTTCTATGGGAGTAGAGGCTAACTGGTCAACAATCACCTAACCCTTAATAGACTTATAACCTATAAAATTCAAATCAAACTTACTAAGGGCCAACACCTATTTAGCATCTTGACCTAAAAGGTGGGGCTTAAACATCAAATAGAGCAAAGGATCGAACTTTACAATCCCAATATCTTATGGTTGAGCATATAGTGTCTTAAATTCTGAGAAGAAAAAACTACAACATGGCAAAGCTTTTCTAAGGGAGTGTACCTGGTTTCATAGTTAACCAAGGTTCTACTTATATAGTAGATAACTCGTTCTTTATTTATATCATCATGTTGGGCCAACATGGCTCCTAAAGCATGAGTAATGGTTGCTATGTAAAGCATCAAATTCCTATCATACATAGGAGGAACTAAGATAGACGAGGAAGTGAGATACCATTTAATATCATCAAAAGATTTTTGATACTTAGAATCCCATAGAAAGACCACATCTTTCTTAAGAAGCTTAAGAAAGGGTTGACACTTATCAACTAACTGGGCAATGAATTTATGGATAGACTAAAGTTTACGTTATAGACTATGCAGTTCGATCAGGGTGTGGGGAGGAGGCATATCAATAATGACCATTATCTTAGTGGGATCTACTTCAATGCCTCTCCTAAACACTATAAATTCTAATAGCTTGCCATATGTGACTCCAAAAACACACTTAGTGGGTTTAATATGAACCTTGTATTGTCGAAGCCTTTCAAATATTTGTCTTAAATCATGGACATGATCCTTTCATTCTATGGAGCAAGCTAGAATATCATCCACATAGTCCTGGAGAATATCATGCATCATGTCATGGAAAATATAAGTCATGACCCACTGATAGGTAGTCCTGCATTATTTAGGCCAAAAGGCATGACCTTATAGTAGAAGGTTCCCCATGGAGTGGTGAAAGTCGTATCCTCAAGAGCTATCATAATCTGATTGTAGCCTGAGAAATCATCCATAAGTGAAAGCATTCTACATTTTGTAGTGAAATCTACGAACTAGTCTATGTTGGGCAAGGGAAGATCATCCTTGGGATATGCTAAATTGTTGTCCTAAAAGTCAGTATATATCCTAATTTTTCCTTCCTTCTTAGCTACAGGAATGATGGAGATCTAATCAGAATAGTCGATAGCTTTTATAAAATTGATGTCAAGGAGTTTTTGGAGCTCTTCCTTAACTAAAAGGGTGACCTTAGTATGCATCTTCCTAATTTTTCATTTAACATTATTTGAACTAGGTTTAACTACCAAATGATGCATAACAAGAGAGGTATCAAGCCCTAGCATATCGTCATATGATCAAGCAAAAATATCTTCATACTCTATTAATAAATTGGTCAATTGATCCTTCTCCTCCATGGACAAGGCTTTACCTAACTTAAGGATTCTAGGGGCTTCCTCAAAATATATGTTCACATATATGGTCTCCTCAATAAGGATATAAAAATCATCCTCAATAGGAGGTGGGGCACGAATCACTCCTAATTGCTCAAGGTCCTCGAGAGACATAGAACCAAAGTCCACTTGATAACTAGAAGACTCAACCTACGCAGCACAAGGGACGGACCCGTCAAAGCAAATATTATTATGAGGTGCATCCTCATATTTGGCATATTGCTCAGGGGTTAGAACTAAAAAAGAAGGATAGGGTGACCCCTCATCCTCAACATTCCACTCTAAACTTTGATGACATTTATCTAAGAGAGATTCTTGACAAGAAGAGTTGTCTTGATCCTGAGATGAGATATTAATTGGTAATTCCTTATCAATTTTTTCAAGTTGCTTAGTTTTTTTAGATAAGGAATCTGATGAAATAAACTGAGCTAAATCATCTGGTGAGAAAAATTCAAATGGATGAGGATCGCCTAAGATAGAAACAGGTTGATTTTAAAGTTTAAATTTTAAACATTGATGAAAGGTATAAGGGATAGCCTCCATCACATGGATCCAAGGACATACAAGAAGAATATTAAAATATGCAGGACAAGATACCACATAAAATAATGTATCTAAAATTTTGGATCCAACTTTGAGGGGAAGCGATATGGTACCATAAGCTTCTTGGGACTCATTATTGAAAGTTTTAATGATATCATAGGATATAGTTATATATTTCTCTTTTAATCCAAATTTTTGGAAGAAATTATACGTGAATAAATTAAGGGAATAACCATTATCAATCATAAATATTTTAATAAAAGTATCCCCAATAAACATAGTGATGTAAAGAGAAGAATATTTTTGCAAGTATGAGAAAGAAATATCAGCATCTGAGAATGTGAGATGATGTAACCCAAGATATCTTACAATATTGGTCATATCCCCAAGGGAAATATCTAGAGGGATAGATTTTTTCTTCAAAACATTCATTAAGGCTTCTCCATGAGTAGGATAATTTTGTAATAGTTCCAAAAGAGAGATATTGGCTAAGAAACTGATTTCTTGTTGAGATCACTGAATTTGTTGATCCCGTACTAACTTTTCATAAGTAGCACTTATCATACCAACCATGTTATTATCATAATGGTGTGGTATACTTCTATAAGATACTTGATTAGTTGTCTATATTATTACATTCTGATTAACCTATGGCTTTTGTTGTAAATTTCCCAAATCAAGACGTTTTGCATCAATTAAATCTTGAACCACATGTTTCAATTTCTTACAAGCATTTGTCCAATAACCTTCTACTCTATGATATACATAATTTTGACCTACCTTATACCAACGAGTTGTAGTAAATGGTTGTATTACAGAAGGTAATTCAATTGCTCAGGCTCCTAAAAGTTATTTCAAAACTGCTTTCATAGACATATTAAGCTTTGTAAAATTCTTTTGTGGAGGTTTCTAAAGTACTATATTTTGTAGGTTGTAAGTAACATTATTAATAGGCCTACTATTCATTCCATTATTACCTCCTATATGCTTGTTCTTATGTTGAGACTTAGCAGGTTTCTCTTCTCTGACTTTGAGTTGGTCTCTTTTGATAAGGGTTTGTTCTACTTTTCTTGCTAAATCAATTGCTTGATCAAAAATATGTAATAGTAGTATTCTCTAATACATAAGATAATTGTTCTTGTAAATTACCAATAAATATCTCAAGCATATCTTTTGAAGGTAAAGTATAATCTAAACATCCAACCAAACTTATCCAACGGGCCAAGAATTCTAAAAAGCCTTCCTCTTTTCTTTGTTTTAAATTGTAGACATCTTTCATTGTTATTTCCTTTTTAATGTAAGCATCAAATTGTTGAACAAATATTTTTTGTTGTTTCTTCAAAACTTCCAAGGAATAATTGGGTAATCGATAATACCACTCTAATTCCATGCCACCAAGACTCTTAGGAAATGTTTTGAGTAACATGTCATCATAAATAATATCATGGTAAGCTATTCTAAATATTCTTAGGTGCTCTATTGAATCTTCAGTGCCCTTATAAATAGGAAAAAATAGAATAGAAAAATGCTTAGGATAAGGCCTAGCAGCAACAATAGGATCCAATTACTAATTACATATTTTCTTATAACTGTAAGTAAAATTTGAAGGTTGAATCATCTCAAATTTTGAAACTAATTGTTTTACCATATTTGCCAAATTCTAAACTTTCAGATTGTTGTTATGTATTATCCCTAGATTTCCTAAAGGAGGAGTGTTGGATATATTAATATTGTTGAAGTATGTGGTATCATGTTGAAGAGGATGGCTAAAATTTAGTGGAATAGAGGCAATAGTGTTGAGATAAGCAGATTGAGGAGGAAATTGAAAATTTTGATTGGCACTACTAGTTGGAGGGACTTGTAGATTCCTTCCAACATTGGTGGTTATAGTAGTTGCATAAGTTGGATGATGAACATGATTACCATGATTCAAATATTCACTCAAGGAGTTATCATGAGATGGTATAACTTCCTCAAGTAGGGCTTCTTCCTCTAAATCTACATCCAATGCATGCTTATGATATTTATAAAAGGTCCACACATATTCAAAGGATTTAAAAATAGGATCAATACTATTATCAATCTCTTATTCCTTAAAGTTAGGATTTTCTCTATCAATTTGATCATTCTCTTGAAAAATTTCATCAAACTTTAAAAGCATTCTTCCATTCCCAAGGTTGGAAGCCATTGTAAAATGAGAGAAGGACTAAGGAAAAGGAGGGAACTAAGACCCAAAAAAAACAAGCACCAAAAATTGTGTTTTTTGATATTTTTCGATCTAAACACACAAAATTAATGATCTTAATTAAGGTTTTAAAAGAAAAATAGGCGTTCACATTGGGTTCACAAAAGATGTAGAGGGGGAAAACTACCCTACCATGTAAATTTTCCAAAATCTGGATCTGTAAGAGAGAAGCCTTTGGGGTGAACCGCGAGGGGTATGTTGTTCTCTAGACTTGGTGCTAGGGGTAAGGGTTCACCAGGTGTGGTTTAAGGACTCGCTTCGAGTCTTCTAGTTTTCAAGAATGTTTGGTGTATTTGATTCAAGACAAACAACTAGATTTGACCTTTCTAGATTTATGCTATAAAATACAAAGGACAATGTAGAAATACAGAATGCATGAATACAAGAGCTAATCCTAGTATGATTCTTTCTTTGAATGATTTTATAACCTAGGGTTCTAAATAGAGAACCTTTAAGCAAGGGCTCAAGGAGATATGCACAAACATACTTAACCCTAAGTTCACATTATATGTTGTTTATCTTTAAATACCTAGAACTTAATTAAATATATTTCTATAAAACTAGATCTAGGGTTTATAACAGAATCATAAAGCACTCAACAAATAGCCTAAATACTGATAAGAACACTTAGCTTATCCAGTGATTTTTCCTTGATTTTATTCCTTTATCCAAAGCTATCAACAATTCATGTTTTTTGCAAGACAACTTAACAAACACTTGAAAATTAGGATTAGCATTAGGGGGCCTACTTAGGCCAATGTACAAAAGTGCTTGGAGGCACAATATTCAAGCCCCCAACCCAGGTGTTGTATTTGAGTTCGATAGGAGAGGGAAATCCTCCAAGGGAGGTCCTAGGTTAAAATCTCCACCCTACCAAAAAGTTGAATTGGGTACCTAAAATCCAATTGATAATGTTGGTGCGAGGCAGGGCCGGGTGTGACTCTCGGGTGACTTTGATGGTGCAGAACCCCCTGGTCATGGACTCTTATACCAATATGGCCCTACAAGGGGTTTTTTTCTTAAAAAAAAAATAGTCAAGCCCCCTAGATCCTTTTAGTTGATCTTTGATAAATAAAAGCAGAAATTGACCTTTTGAAGAAAATAAACATAATTCAATACAACAGAATAAAATGACACAATCACAAAATAAAATATGACATCAAGCTCTAAATGCAGCCTAGAATTTAGTGGTGAAGTCTGAGATAGCAAATTACCCCCAGATTTCACTCAAGTGAAATTGCACCTCGTAATAGGTGAGTGTGACAACGCACAGGCATAATCACACCCCATAGTAGACCGGGCATAATTTCATAGAAACCATATGAAAAATAAAATATAAGTGTGATGATCCAATTACGTCACTTAGAAAATATAGACATGCATGCAGAAGAACAAATTCACCTAGCAAAGAGCACCGAAGCATAACAGAAGGGTAGAGATCTCCTGAATGGTTGATCTCTCCTTAGGGCTTCAACACCAATACACCAAGAGCAAGCATAAGCAATCAATAATCTAAATGCAGCAGAGATCCAATCAATCTTCAAACTCCAAAGTTAAACTTGCTTGCAAATGAAGAAAAGGGATGCAGACCGAATAAGAACACTTTGCAAGAATTAAGAAATCAAATGTTAGCATGTAAGAATTTTGTATCATGTCATGTGTAGCCGTGTGAAAAGTGAATTTAAAACTTTATTATATAGAGGATTTGAATGTGAGAAAGGCAGGAAAACCAAGGAGGGCTGACATAAAACATGTCAAACCCAAATAATAATGGTTTTCATGGGTCAAACCCTAAAAGGTGAAATCGCATCCCGTCAAGGCTGACCATGATTTTTTCATGTGAAGTTGTGCCCTATGAGGGACCGAGTATGATTTCACATAGAGAGAAAATAGATAAAACATGGTGGAGGAACCTTACCCTTGCCTTAGGTAAGTCAAAGGGATCTCCTAGAGGGCTCTAGGAATATTTTCCACTAAAGTGGGTCGATTTTCTGTGTCTATAGGGATATTAAAATAAGGGCTTGGGGCCATAAAAATGAGGCATAAAAGAGCCTTTATAAATTGAACTATGACATGGGAGATGTGGCATAGGCTACATCCCCAAAAAAAACCAACCCTTTTCAACTGATGATGATCAAATTGTTACTTATGCCAGATTCATAGATCATCACAGTTTAGAGTGGAGTTTTGAGGATTAGGGACCCCCTTATCCCTCCAACATATTATTTTACAATATAATAACTCTAGTTCACCCAAAGCTCATAGTGACTCTTAAAAAATATGTTGAACAGGATACTCTTTGTGACATGGCTCACAAAGATATCCTTTATAATAGCTTCTTCTTTGATGGTTCGGTCTCTTGTGTCACCCATGTCCAAACTTCTAAGTCTCAAGAGAATCAAATTCCTATGTCTCCCAAAGACCTTGAGCAATTAAGAGTCATTGTTCTTATTTCTAAGAAAGAAGGCATAATTAAAATATGTGTTGAATTTTTCTTAACTTATTTAAACCAATTGGAGTTGTTGGATGAAAAGTGCATCCATTCCTTAGAGCATATTCATGCCTATCAGAAGGTTCAAGCTAACTTATTCTAAGAAATTTTGCACTTGTTATTTTGAAGTTGGGGACCATGTTCCCAAAGAAAATTAAAAGAACACAAATGCTCGTGCAAATCTGAAGGGCAAGTTTTAGCCTAATTAGTTAGGTCCCTTTGTCATAATGGCCAAGTTTTGCTTAGGATCCTATCATTTAGCAATGTTATATGGTAAAGAACTTAAATAATGAATGAAAATAATGCACCTAAAAATATATTACGCATGATTTTCATCTATCATCTCTCTCTATTCTTCTCTCTTCTATCTTCCATTTTATCATCATTTTTATCCTTTTATGCTTCCTTTATGACAAATTACATTGATTTTCTTGCTCATACTGCATGAATGTTTGTCATAAATTGCATGTCTTGCTTGATATACTTTTATTTTTACACTTATACCTATCATATAGCTACTTCGTTGCTTGAACATATTTACATTTGACTGCTTGATCATATAGATTTTTGGGGACTTCATAATGATAGCAAATGATGACACCTAGTTAGGTTTTAGCTCATATGCATTGCAATACACTAGTTCATTGATGTTTAGTGAATATCCAACCTAGGGCACATATTTTACTTTCCCCTTCCAGGATGTTAATGATTACCTCAACTTGTTCTTATACATACAAGAGGTATTTCTACGCTAGCCAAAAACTTGTTCTTATGTATTTTCACAATACTGCATACATTGGCACAAAGCACATTTCTTCTCTATATCATATTCCTTGACCTTGAAAATATCAAAAATCATCAAAATTTCCCCAAGTCAAGGGATATATGTTCTCTCTTTTCTTCTTTTATTCTTTTATATTCCTTGACCTTGAAATTTTCAATAATCATTAAGAATTACCCAAGTCAATATATATATTTATTCATCTCTTGTATATCCTTTTCCTTTGAAAGTTTTCAATCATTTCTTATTTTTCTCCAAGACAAAGGATATACACCTATTCTTCTATTTGCATATCTTCTTTTTATCACATTTTTTCTTATTGATTTTTTTATTGTTAAGGGATCCTCGTCAAATAGGATAGATACCACATGAATTCCATTTATGATGTTCATACGACCACTAACAAGGACACACACACATATTAATTTTCTACTATCTTATCTCATCTATCTTACTTTTGTATACCACTTGCAAACATATTCACTTTTTCTTTGCTTTGATTAATCTCTCATCTCTTTTTGCGAGCACCACACCCCTATCAAGTTGCACTTTAATTTTGACCATCAACAAGCACTACACCCCTATTGGATCACACTCGTTTTGGGTACTAGCAAGCACTACACCCCTATAGGATATTTTTATGGTCACTAGTAAGCATAGCCTCCATCCTAGGCCATTTGCAAGCACACATCCTTCATGGGTTTCACTCCACCTTCAGCCAATAGTGAGTACACATCCATAGTGGGTACCACTTCATATTTGGTCACTAGTGAGCATACACCTATAGTGGGTATCGCTCCACACACTTGTTCTCATTTGTGAGGATTACACCCTTACAAGATAGCTTTATGTCTACCATCAAGCATTGATCCACCTTAGACCATTTACAAGCACACATTCTTACAAGGTATCACTCCACCTTTAGTCACTAGCGAGTACTACATCCCTATATGATATCTTCATGGCCTCCAACAAGCATTGCTCCACCATAGGCCATTTGTGAGCATACATCCTTACAATGTTTCATTCCTTTTCTCTCTTTTGCTTGGATTTATGTTTATTTAATCACATTGATCTATCTTGATCTACATTAATTTAAATAGCGTAATCTAAGTACCTCTTTGCTTTCTTTGACCTTTTGGTAACTTTCTCCTTCTATATTCTATTCTTCCTCTCTATTCTTCTTTTTTCTCTTGTCGTAAATTCATGGTTTATCCACATGAGTCATGACTCTCTAATGAATTTGTTTTCGCACTTTATAGGAAATAAATTTGTCTAGAGAGTTATTTTTCTCTCTTCTTATTTTTCTTTTCCTTCCATAACCTTTTCTTGTCTACATCTAGTCATCTAGTCATTGTTAGTTAAGTTCATTTATTATTTAATTTCATTCCTCATGCATTCCTCCATTTCTATTGTTTCATCCATATTTTCATTCATCCATTCATGCATAATAAATTAAATAAACACATAATAATTAACAAAGCAACAAGGTATATATTGCTCAAAAGTGAGAGGACAAGTCAATCGATGGATCAATATGCATTAATAAAAAACTAGCACTCTCGATCATATCCTAGCCTAAGGATGCATGCCACACTTAATATTGGTATGTCATCCTAATACTCACCCTAGCTCTAAGATTCCATCTCCTCCGCTTTGCCTACTATAGGTGGTCCTAGTGGAGGTATGTTCATGGATCGTGAAATGATCTATATTTAGGAATGTGATCTCCTCTGAGATCATAGAGAGGATGGAAAAGTAACCCTCTAGTCTACTAAAAATTCTTAGAATTATAGCATTTGGTAGAAGGTCTCCCTTTGCATCAATACATGTAGGTCCTCCCTCATCCTCTATAACTCCTCTTATAACAAACAGATCCCATGGTCCTATTGATCGGTGATAATGGTCATCCCCTCTTATTGGGCCTATTTTCACTCTTGCTCTAGTTGGCTCATCTCCCCTTGAGGCATATCATCTTATCCCTTGTTGAATCCCTCTCCATAGTAGTTGCATCCCACTCCATGATAGCCTGGTCTCACTCTATGATGATGTCCCCTATCACTCCTCATAATCCCTCTATCCTCTTGGTCATATCCTCAAAAAATAGGTCAATCTCCCTCTACGTGCGAGTCCCACATTACCTCCATCTCCTTGATAGGATCATCTTGACCCATTGTCTTGCTAAGGACAACCTAAGCAATCATGGGGGCAACTCCTGATGGCCTTGCTTTTTCCACCACTATGATAGTGATGATCATCTTATTGACCATCACCATATCCACTTGAACCTCTATTTGCCTTTGTTTGGGTTGGTCTACACCCCTTTGTCATTACTTAATGGTCAGCTAGGTGGCCTCTCAAATTGCTAGTTGCATGTCATGGCCCATAATCTAGTGCCTCTACACTAGCCCCAGTGGTGAGATCCTTGGGGTAATTATGCCCTTATACAATATTTGATATCCAAATGCCATCCTAAAATTATCAACCCTTAGGTCGACATACAAGGGATCACATAGGTCCTCTATGCACGTTTCCACATCAGGATTTCCTCCAACCCCTTATGGATCCCTCTAAACCTGCCTATACCAAAAGTCTAGTAAGTCCAACACCTCCCATAGGATGCCAAACTCTCTTCTTACCTGGTCAAACTAAAAGAGCTCTAAATAATATTGGTCTATAGTCATCCACTTGATCCTTTGTACCTGATCCAATTCATATCCATCCTCTACCCATCTTAGGTGTTGATGTCATGATTTTTAGATGATCATGTGGTCTCGTAGCTCATTTATAACCTACCTCCCTAGTGGTATGATACTAGCATGTGTCCTCTACACATGCTCAAAGTGTCAGGCCTACCTAAATATTGTTGGCTACTCTAGGTTGGGTAATGGTCCTGGTAGTGCATGTGGTCTCCTAACTACAATGTGATCCCAACACCATACCTAGAGCAACGTAATGCATACAATCCTAGTATACCACTTGTACATGACATTGTACAATATCTTATACAAATGGTCTAGTACATATGGGCCCCATACGAACCTCACTCGTTGGTATTTCATGTATGCTATGAGCCCTATCAATGCCCATGGCAATTGTTGCCTATTTATGTGACATACCAAGATCTCAACCACCACCCCATAGAGTATAGTCATCAGTGCATCAACCCCATATCACTTGAACATCTTGTCAACATGGAGTCCAATTTTTTGGATCTCATAAGTCGAGTCCCTTGATAATATCTATAGAGTTATTTGATGCACCTGTGCTCTATAAATTACCCTTTCCTTGATGGGTATCCTTAGGATTCTCCATATATCCTCTAATGTGATGACCATCTCCCCTATGGGTAGCTATAAGGTAGATGACTTTGGATACTATCTCTCAACTAGCATTGTCAGGAGCACTCTACCTACCTTTACCCAGGGTATATCTACAAAATGTAATAGCCTCATAGCCCATAGAACATCCTTGTCTATTGTTGTGAGCTCTCTCACAACATCCTCTGGTGTGTTAGGTTGCCACTCTGCTCTTGCATACATCTTATTATAAAGAAAAATTTATAAAATTTAATTAGTTTTACATCATAGCTTAACATTAATACAATCAGAGGTCCGAGGTGTATACCAATTGGTTCATCCAAACCCCATAAGGGGGGCAGAGGTCCATGGTTCAAATCTCGGGCCTCGCCAGACTGAACGCTTGTCCCTTTCCTGGTGCTTTCGGTGACATAAAAGGTTTAAAATGATTGTGGCATGGTGGTTATAGGGGCGGATTGCACGAAGATCTGTGTGGTGGCTTCTGGGGCGGACAACACAGAATACTATGGAAGCCATAAAAATTTGGACAGCCTGCCCAGATTTGTGGCGGCTACCGATTCCACGATGTAAATTAAAAAAAAACATTAATACAATCAGTAAATAATCACACTCTTCTCTTATCTTCTCTCTAATTTTTTTCCTCTCTCTATCCTTTGATTTTCCTCTCTTTTTTTCTTTATTTTCCTTATATGATTTTATGCCCCTTTCTTTTTGGATGCAAAACCATAAATTCACAATCGATTTAGTCAACCATAAATTCATCACTTGATAGGATCTGACTAAACTCGTGGTTGACCCCACGAGTTCACACCAGGGCCCGCACAATGAATTCTTCTAAAAATTGAAAAAAATTATAATAACACTTAAAATCTAGTCTAACCTAGTCTCGAGAGTGATATTTAATGCTTACTTGTCCTCACTTTGCTATTGTGTCAAACTCACCTCTCGCAATAACTACAAAATGTGTTAAAAGTGTCATCTCTATATTTTATCCAAAGCTCTTTCTCTCCTTCTCGTAGTGAAAATGAATCCAGTTTCACCCTCCCCTCCTCTTTTATCCCTAATTTTATCTCTCCTCTTTTTCTTTTTTCTTTTTTCTTTTTTCATATTCCTTCTTTTGCATCTGCTATTTCGAGTTTCTTTAGGAATTTTACATTCCTTCTAAAACTCAAGGGGACACCCTGGCCTTGGGGGCATTGATATCATCATTGCCTCAAAACATGCAAAATTTTAAAGTGTTTGAAATAACACCATTTTTGCACCATCCCTTTGCCTAAACCTGCTACCCCTTTTTTGTTCATCATTCTTAACCCATAGGTGTCTACAACTTTCTTTGATGCATTTATTACACGATAAATGCATCATAGAGGGGTAAAATGTAGATATGAGAAATTGACCCATCCAAATGAGTCAATTTTCCCTTAGACACTTAGAAAGCCACTCAAAATTGTTAAGTGTAATTTTTGATCTCCCTGCTCCTTAGATCAACCTTCTTTCCTAGCCTCACTAAATTCACGGTCATCCAATATGGGGCACAAATTTGATCAAGTCTACTTGATTCCATCTAACCTCAAATGGTTAGATTTCATAAATTTATGGTCATCTCATATCGATCACAAATTTGATGTTTTAGGGTTTTAACCTCAAAACCCTAGACTTGCACTGCCCTTTTGCATTTTGAAGCCCTAGTCTTTAGTGTTTTCATTTTCCCACCTAATCCCTCCAAACCTTCTATGAATATAAAGGGTTGCACTCCCTTTTTTCCCCTAAACATGAACACTTTAGGAATGCTCTATCAATGTTCTATTGTGATCTTTGTTCTTCTTGTAATCTTGTATCCTTTCTTTTTGTGTGGTCATTGACATAACTATTTTGGTTGAGCAAGAGGAAGAGCTTTTAATGGTAAATCATGTGCGAGACTTATCTATGTTTTGTAAATAGAGAAGGAAGAGAGGTCCACCATTTTTTATTATTTCCTTCACTCTTTCCAATTGTTCTTTCACTTTCATCATAGTTAATTAGATTCTTTTGCATCATTAGTTTAGTTCATTTATTTTGTTAGATAGGGTTTTACTACACTCTTTGCATTCATTCTTCTTAATAAAGTAGATTTAAAATTCATTTTTGTTACATTGAGATTGATATCAAACATATTGTTGTTTTCATTCTATTGCATTCTAAATCATAAGTTGCATTTCTATTTAATTATTTTAAAAGGTCAACAATTACTTTTCATTTTGAACGATGATAGGGATTAGGTGTGTTATGATTAATGTAATAAGTTGTTACCATTTACGATCATTTCTTACATTAATAATAACACCCCTAATCCCTATCATAAACTTATTACATTAATTATAACACACATAATCCCTATCAAATGGTCAGCTAAAAGGACCTACGAGGCTTGACTGATGCACCTCCAATCTCAATATTATAGTGGCCTAAGCAGGCCCCCAAACATCAACCATTATTTTTCAATTTTTTGTTGTTGTTTCATAGGTCTGCTCGAATTTGTGATTGGGGCTCTTGAGGTGTGAATTTGGATTCACGGTTGTAGCATCAAGAGCATAAATTCAGCTTGGAATGAACTTCATAACAAGTAGGTGTTTTGTTTATATCTTTTTGGTTTGTTTGTTGCATGTCTCCATATATTTTTGTCTTTTTGTAATTTGATAAAACAAAATAGATTTAGAGTTTAAACACATTCAAAAATTATTTAAAGGAATTAAAATTCATTTTAGCTCACAAGAAAAATAAATTGTTTTACTTTAATCTCTAGGTATCAAACATAAATCACATATAGTCCGTATTTAGGCTACTCTTGTTTGTGCATTCTCTTACACCCTTGCTTGAAAGGAATTAGTGTACTTTCTTGTAAATTTAGCAGTCTTCATTAAAATCAAGAATTAATTTAGAATATTATCTGTAGTTTCCCATCATCAGTTTACATTTCTACATTTTTTTTGCATGGTAGAATACCCCCATCAGCAACCATGTCCTCAAATTAATTGCAAGAATATATGTAACAAGCTACTTGTTTAGCTACTCAATGATCAATAAATTAGTGGGTGCTATTGGAATCAATGAGGATGGTAAGTCAATGGCCTTTGGAATACCCCACCACCTTCATGATCTAGAGAATAGAAATCTTAGCTAATGCATATAATAAAATTTTGGGTTGTAGGTCCTCTATCACTTTGGGATCTTTACGTTGATCCACCTCTATTTTTTCATCCTTATCAATGTGTGGTTCCTTGGTGGAAGGTTCTCCTACATCTACTAAATATATTTTTTGTTATATAAACTTATGGCCGAGATATTTTTCATCACAATTATAACATAGACCCTATTCCAAACATACCTTCATTTCTTTGTGGGTGAGACATTTAACCTAGGGTGCTTTGTTTCCTAAGTTCGGTGATGTCTAGTATGGAAATGGGGTTCAACACTATGGCAATTTAAAAGTATGCTTATGTGTTATGAATACTCATACTCATTGGGTTAAAAATAGATGAGAAATTCATACTCAAATTCAAACCAAGTGAGCCTCAAAATCATATTTTCTAACCATCGCAACAACTAGATTACTTCATGTTCTAGGTTGAAAGATGAAGTTGCAAGGCTTTGACTATGGAGAGTGGCATGAAGACATAAATATTGTTTGGCCTAATACTGCCAACTGGTTAGATATTTATTATTAAATTTTGGAAAGTCTAGTTTGGGCATTTTTTTATTTGTATTTAGAGGTAGAATGGTTCTACTCCTCCACCAGAACTATCATCTTGACTACTTGATGATTATCCTACCAGAGTGTCATATTTTGCATTTAGGCTTGCTAAACAACTTTTTATATGGTCAATTTTATCTAATTTTTATAATTTGGATAATGCTTGGAGGATTGTTGACTAATAAGATTCAATTTATTTTACCTATTCACCCAACCACTCTAGCCCTTGAGTAGTTCTAGTATCACCATCCATTTGTCCCTTTAGAGTCACCTAAAATATTTATAAGAGTTATATCTCAAAATTATTAGCTCAAAGAGAGGATCAAAATGAACTATACCATAAAATGATGATTTTTTAAATGTAAGGTTTAAAAAATGGGTTACCATTTTTAGGTCTTAAAATGATCATCTCTAAAAGGGGGTTGTAATGGGTTATCTCAATTAATGGCAAAATGTAGATTCTTTATACTCTTTTTTTTATCTATAATAAACTATTGATAATTGATTGCTCTATTATTAGACTACTGATAATTGACTACTTTGACTGTCATATTATATATTCTCTATATTGTCACACTAGATATTATCTACACTATCAAACTATGACTAGAGTAGCATATTTTATAGTATGTTCATATCTAGTTTTACTTTTTGAATGGGAAAGTGTTGAAGTAATATTTCAATAGGGACAACCTAAGTTATGGTGTTTCTAACTTCAATGGATCTCTAATATACGAACTCATTTGTGATCAATGGCTATCCCAATATTTTAGAGCTATAACTCCAAAGGGTTCCACCATACCCATAGCTACAATATCTATTTCCAAGGGTACTATGGGAGTAACTTCCCAAGGATAATCACTTATCAATGCACCACAATTTTAGATGGTCAAAGGCTTCCTAGGGCTATTTTATTTTAGTTTAACCTAATATTGTCTTTCAATATACCTCATGGTACATGGAAGTTCAAATCCATGGTGCATTTTATCCAAATCCATGGTGCATTTTATCTAAGGCTTGGATGTCTATGTGCTTTTTCCATAGCTTCACACATCACTTTGTAAGAAAATATGATCAACCAAAAATAATATATCTACATGATTTTAAAGATCTTAAAATAGAGTTTCTATCCTACTCCACTAAAAACAAAAAATAAATAGTATTTTGTGGAAATATACTTTAATAGAAGTTGAATAGAATGAAAAATTGCACAATATAAAAATGGACGGAAGGAAAAATAATGCTACTACTACTATAGAACACAACCTCAGAAAGAGCTTTTATGCCACTTGTTGGGAACATTCACATAAAAAATAGTATAACCAAATTAGCAATGTAAAAATTAATAGAAATAGTCATGAATTGAAACTAACTAAATAGTCGTGAAATAAAAAAATCAGAAGTGCTCACAAAAATAAATGAATGGAAATAAAAACAAACTTATATTAATAAATAAACATAGATATTATAGGCCTCTTCGATGGGGCAACCTCATTAAAACCAAATCTCTAATACAAAATGAGAAGATATGAGATACCTTCTACTCCAAACTCGTACTTATACAGAGTCTTATTTACCCAAATCCTAATGCTCAAGTATTAGACAATATGAAAGAGGGGACCTAACCCACTAACTCCTACTTATACTAATAGTAAAAGTTGCATCATAATGGGCCCATGGCACTACGCAACCATGGTGTAAACATAACACTAATATAAACAAGTGCATAGTAATGGTTGTGTTAGGATAGGGTTCGAATAGGACATGTGTCAATTTAGAGTTAGATTAAGTTCCCTGTCACTCTTTCTTGAAAGGGATTTGAACACTAAAATGAGTCAATTTTTTTAATGTTATTTTTTTACAAAATAACTCTTGACATATAGTGAAGTAAGGCTACATGATCAACCTTGCATCAAAGACTTGGGTTTAGATTGGGATGGATACTTGTTATACATATATTGGCTATCCAAATGATGTAGAAGAATGAAAGGCTATTTAGACATGAAACTGAAAAAACTTGCTTAGAAGGCTTATTTGGAAGAGTGGAGCAATGATAATCTAACAAAGCATAAAAATGTACATATAGTAGGAAACAAACCTAAGGTCTTCCAATTACGAGTTAGATGTTTTGACTACTAAACCACAAATTACATGTATGAACTAATATAATCAATATCATGTTAATATGATTATCAACACAAATCAAGTTGGGTCATCCAAATTATAGTGTATTAGTTGTATTTAATCATTGTTGGAATATCAATAATCTAACCTTGTTGGCCAAGGTCAACAATGGTCATGTAAGCCTATGGGTGCTCTTGATGTAAACTTATGAACATGTGTAATGTATTATATATGTAAACCAATATGCATGATCTGATGTATTAAACCTTAATGGTATTAGTTTCACCTATGGTTCATTTTGTAAATTTATAATTAAACTTTTAATTTAACCTTTAAGCCAAGTTGTCGACTTGAGGTTAATATGACATGTTATTACTGGGGATTAGGTAACTACTCTAAATACCCCAACCTCTAGTCCATTGCATCAATGTGTAATGATGTGATATGATGGAGTGCATATGAGCATCCATATCTTCCTATTTCATGTATCCATTTATTCTTTTGCACATTTGTTCTCTTGTTTTGATATTTTCTTCTTTTGTATTTTGCGATGAATGTTATGCTTCGAAATATTTCTAGGAAGTATTGTAAAATTTAACATGGTATTAGATCCAATATTTTCTGGCACTACTCAATATTATATAATAGAATATTATGTTCAATGACTAAAGGTGCACAATAAAGGAAAATCCCCTTCATTATTCTTAGAGGAAAGAATTCAAAAATTTGTATTTTAATTTTTTTTTATTTTGGCACCAAATCCACATGCCATATTTTTTGCACCAAATTTTCATGCATCATTTCAAACCCATATAGCTACTTCAAATTTCACTAAGGGATGGGTAGGTTTCTATAGAGTCTTATAGGGTAGGTTTCTATAGAGTCTTCTAGTTATAATTATTTGCAACATATGTGACGTCTTGGTGAGTGCAAATGTTTTTGTGTTGTCCAAATTATAAAATTTGAGGGTTTGAAGTTGCTGGTAATTATTTTGTTTGGTTAATGCATCCCATTCTTGAAAGAGGATTATATTCTAGAGACCTAACATGATTGGTCACTAATCTTGTTAACACAAAGCTTTTTTTAAGCTTCATAAGTGATAGGTCAAGGTTTGAATTTATGACAAGTTTTTTCTTCTTCTCTAAAGAAGTTTGGGTGACATAGTGTCTTGTCACAAACATTCATGTTAGTAGAAAGTGGCACAATGGTGCCAATATAGTATTTTTATGCCTTATATTCTAGGTTCAAATCCCTTGGCATCATTGCCTTTTAAGACACCTTTCTCTCAAGTTTGGCCTTTGCTAGGACTAATCCATGGTAATCTAATCCCAACTAGATGGGTTGGTGTGATAATGAAACAAAGTTCTCTTGCTCCATTTTTTGACTTTTTCACATGTTCAACTCCCTCACAATGTCGAGGTATACATATTTTTTATGACTATGAATGAGCATTCCTTCTCTAAAATTTCATCATACTTGTACCTTTGCACTGACGCTCTTGGATGTGTTGCATAATAGAAGTTGTATACATTTGTTACTATAAGGCATGGCTAATTCAAACCTTACAAGTGATAACTCTTTTTTAGCATAGGTTTGTTAAACAAATTTTTCCTATGGATAAGCCATGGTCTCTTTATCCTTAAATTGATAATTAAAGTTAGCGGCCAACACAAAGGTATTGAAATATCGATTCAAAGGTCAATTACTTAAATCAAAATGACAACCTTTTTTTCCTTGGAGAAAGGGTATCGTATGTGCTTGTGTATGAATGAAATAATTTTAATTATATCTATGAGGTCAAAATAGTCTATGGGACCAATAGCTTTAATACAATATTGAGTATGGTGTACAATCCTACTCCCTTTTGGATTCAATCCTTGGACCTACTATTTAGAGTTCCAAACTTTAACAACATCTAAGAAAAATATTGTTCAACAAAGTAAAAAAATATGAACATCCTCTTATCATCTTCTGAAGTGTAGTTCTTCTATAGTTGATTTTGATGAGAAGTTTCCTTCCTTTTTTTGTTCTTAATTCTTCAAAAATTTCCATTAGTGAGTTTACTTTTAGAGTGTCCTCATATGCAATCTTGACGTCCTTGTAGGCTTCACATTCTATGGTAAAATATTTTTCGGTCTCCACTACTCTTGTTGTGTAAAAGATGCATTTGTTCTAGCCATACCTCTTGAGGAATTTTTCATTTCCCAATTTTGCATCTAATATGATATGAACTGGATCTTAGTTGGGATATAAGCATTTTTTCCTTCCATTTGATATTTGCATCTATGTACTTCTTTTGGTTGTGTTCATAGTTTGGGTTGAACTTGATGTATAATTGTTTTTTCCTTCATAATTTTTTTCTCTTATGTTCAATTGGTTATATGGAATTGAAATGGGTCCCACCCATATTACATCATCACCACATAGTGAAATTACAACAAAGCTTGGATGATAATATTTGAACCTTGGTCTCCTCCTTATATGTTGAGGAATCTAACTAGTTGAATTTGATTTCTTCCTAAATTTATAGTCCACATGACAAGTCTAATTTTTTTTCCCACATATTGTTTAATTTATTTATTGGAGTTTGGACCTTCATAAAATTTAATGCACCATTTTCATCCTTTTTTTGTTTTGTTTCATCCATGTATTTTTTTTCTATTCAATGTTTTTTTATTACATGTTATTTTCCATTCTTTCTATTTTATTTAGATATCCCAATAGTCTTATCATAGTTTTTGCTTCTAGCGGAAAATTTCCTATTTCAACAAGTAAAATCTCATATGGGACTAATGCTTTAAATATGAAATTATTTGTAATAAGATGATTTTAAATTCTTTCTATTTGTTTCCATTTAAAATTTGATGTATTGCTAGCCCATACCTCACACCCATATAACACCATTGGAATAACTAATAATGAAGAATACAAGCTTATACTGAGAGGGGGGGTGAACATTATAATACCACTTTTTACTCTTTCTTTTCCAATCAATATTATGCAATGTATCAATAGTAATATTAATAGAAGTAATCAAAGTAATGCACAAATCATCACACACAATAGAGACACCAATTTAACGTGGTTCACCCAATGTGGGATACTCCATGGAGAAAATATTTCACTAAAATTTTCTCAACAAATCTCTCGGTAAAATTTTCCTTATTACAATATTTATGGACCTCTTTCCAAAGGAGACACCAATCCCCTAATCAATTTCGTGGATATCTATCCACAAGAGACACCAATCTCCTCAATTGGTTCATGGATATCTATCCACAGGAGAACTCCTCCTCTGCTCTGGTTGGTGATATTCTAGAAGAACTACTACCTCCACTGCATTGGCTAATGGATCTCTATCCACTAAAGAATTTTTCTCACTCAAAATACCTATCCCCACTACCCTGGATAATGGACTTCTATCCACTTGATACTTTTGTCCTCTATACTGTGTCACGTCCAAAGCTTGCTCTCAACTCTGTCTCAAATCTGCACTAAACATAGTCCTTTGATATAGCATAAATTTGCTCAATCTTTGTCTCTGGTCTGGCATAAATTTATCCTTAAATCTACACCAAACTTTGTCCTCAAATATACACTAAACACAGTCCTTCTATCTAGCACAAATATGCTTAATCTTTGTCCTTAAGCCTTAAAATAAAGCTTGACTCAATCAAAAATCAACTTGGCTATATCTGATCCAAACCTTAACTCAAGGTTTGAACAAATCAATCAATCATCTCTTCTCTCAAGTCTTCTCAAAGACTTATCTAAAATCTACATTGTAAGCTTTCACAAAAGCTCACACTAATCTATCGACAAGTCCTCTCTAGAACTTGTCCAATTTGCTCTTAATATCTATCTTCAAATCTGTATTGTAATCTTCCACAAAAGCTCACACTAATTTGTCCACAAATATTCTCAAATACTTACCTCAAATATGCTCAACAAGACCTCACTAGAACTTGTCCAATCTGCTCAACAAGTCTTCACCAAGACTTACCATAAATCTGCTCAACAAGTCCTCACTAGAACTTGTCCAATCTCATAGAAACATATAGATAATTGTTAGAGACTCAATATGCTTCACACTTACAACAATGCTCAATCACTTTCACTCTCTCTCTATATTTTTACCACAAAAATATATAGAGAATTGTTAGAGACTCAATATGCTTCACACTCACAACAATGCTCAATCACTTGCACTCTCTTTCTCAAATAAATTTTGAATATAGAACTATTTGTTTCATATAAATAGAACTATCACTTTAACACTTCCACTTGGCTAGGTTCAATCAACTCCACTCAATCAATCACTCAATGAAATACTTCTTGCTTACAAACACTAGTCCAAGCATATGAACACTCACTCAATTATTTCCAACAATGATTATCAACCAATCTCATATAACAATGATACTCATGTTCTTTCACAAACCCTAGTTCAATATAGTTTTCAACTTAACACAACAGTGATACTCATGTTCTTTCACAAACCCTAATCATGCATATGAAGGTTCATTCAATGTTTCCAACAATGCTTATAAAATAAGGTTTTATCATCAACTCTTACTCAGAAAAACCTTTAACAAGAAAACTCAACAATAATTACCAAACAATCCTTTTCACTCCAACTTAGCATTCATAACATCCAATCGAACAATATTTTTCTCATAAGGAATATTTACCCATACCTTTTATTTTGATGGAGATATGTCTTCAAAAGATGTCTTAACCACAATCAAAATTTTCTTTACCAACACTAGGGTTAGGTTACCACAACCTCTCTCAAGATCTCCATAAAATAATTTTCTCAAATATTATATTTCATACAAAATAACAAATCCTTTTGTACACCTTATAATCTCCAAACTCACAATATTCAATTTAATAATTTCACCATAACACTACACTTAACAACAAGTATAGCAAATTCTTTATAACCCTTATAATATCCAACTTCATAAACTCTAATCACCAAAAATTTAAATCAAATATTTTATTTTGAATACCCTTATATCTCCCTCAAAAAATTTAATCAACCTTTATTTTTCATAGCAAAGCAACCTCCAAAATTACAACCTTAGCAGGAGAAAAATCGGCGCATACCTTATTTAGCCCAATAAAACACTTTTAGCGGGTTTCAGACACGAAACCTATCCACAACCAGGAACCTTATCAAGGCATGCGCCCACCATGTGGGCTACAAGCCTCCACACATAGGAGAAGGCTCATGCCTTCCCTTTGTCTCCTTATTGACGCGCAAACCTCTAAATAACTTTTGCTTCACAAAAACTCAAGCCCGCGGGATTCGATCCCTGCACCTTCCACTGGCCAAGACTTAGTGCCTTCCCTTGCTTTCGGTTGCGATACAACGCACCTTGGAATGTAAACCAAAAGCCTCTCTTCCTTTTCCTTTTTGCTGCGTCTATAAGCCTTTAAAAAACACGTGATCGATCATTTTCTTTGCGCATGAAACACACCATTAAACTTTGATCATGGATGAAATATTTACCAAGGCCTTTCCCTCCTTTATATGCATTGGGTTATGCCTTCGATGATGTCGACGATAATTCAAAAATTCAAATTATGAATTTTATAAACCTATGCTTAGGGTTAGTTTAATTAACCTATAAATTAATATATAATTAAATTAACATCTTTAAAAGTTAATTAAATTAATTTATAAATTAAATTATAATAAAACTATTATAATTAATTAAATATCTTACACCTTTAATATTATAATAAATTATTATAATATTATTTTTCTTGGGCCTTCCTTTTGCCCTTTAAACCTCATATGACCACCTAGAAGAAAACTTTCTTTTGCACTTGATTACAAAATCTGAAACTAATGTTGCTCATTGAAACTGACTCTTACTGGTGCTAACTTCTTGACATCAATGACAACAAAACTTGCTCACATTTCCAACAATCTCCCCCTTTGTCATTGATGGCAACCCAATTATATTTTATCATTTCCTTAACATTTTTTTGTTATGCTCCCCCTGGGAAACTGCTCCCCTGACTCAATGCTCTTCCCTTAAATCAAATCTCTCCCCCTTACTCAAATCTCTCCCCCTTTGACATCAATGGCAAAGGGTCACCTTTGGGATTCGGGGCTAAGAATGAAACTCTTATCTTAGCCCCTGCTCCACCTCTTCTTGAGGTGGTTAATCCTAGGTTAGGAGTATTTCCACTCCTAGTATGCACTAATATTTACCTTTGTCCACTTTCCTTCTCATCTGGTCCTTTTGATTCCTCTGACTATTCTTGTTCTTTCTTATCTCTGGAATTTTTGCTCTACACCACTTTGTTGTATATCCATCATTATTGCACTTATAACACTTAATGTTATTATTCCTTGGAGGTGCAAATGTCTTGGTATTTTTTCTGGTGAAGCCATATCTATTCTTGTCACGAACCACTGTTTGTACAACTATCTTCAAGATGACCAAAGTTACCACATCTAAAACAGTTGAGGATTATTGGTGACCTTTTCCTAACCATTTTCTGTTCTTTTTCTAGAATTAGAGCTTCATATTTATCATTATCTGAGGAAATATTATCACTATCACTTGAGTACTTACTTGCCTTATCTGCACAGTAACTCTTATTTTGTCTTTGAAAGAACTTATTTCCTTGCTTGCCTTGACCATCCCTACTTTTTTTTTGTACCTCCATTTTTTTGATTCCCTGTTCTTATGATTCTATTTTTCTTCATCGTTGTTATTTCTAGCTTCTTAACAATCAGTTGCATAGTAACCATACTTTCCATAATTGAAACATCTAACAGATTTCGTACCTTTAAACTTTCTTGGATTCTTGTTCCTTCTACCATAATTTGCTTCATCACTGGATGAATCATTGCTTGAATCTAACTTCTTACCCTTTGTCTTCTTAGTAGCTTTGAAGGTTGCTTATTTTCGGAGATTAGGTTCCTCTTTTGTTCTCATCTCAAAAGTTGTAAGAATACCAAGTAATTCATCCCTTGTAAAAATATCACCATCTTTTGATTCCTCTATAGCATAAATATTTTCACTAAACCTTTTTGGGAGAGATCTTAAGATCTTATCACCAAACATCAAATTCTTAAACTTCAATTCCAAGTCCTTGCATGGAGTTAACAACCTCATCCACACGAAGTAGATAAGCACTAATATTTTCCTCATCCTTCATTTTTAGATCTTCAAATTGTCCCTTGAGATTTTGCAACTTTACCTTTTTAACCTTTTAATCTCCTTAATATATGCCTTGCAACTTATCCCAAATTTCTTTTGCTGACTTGCAGTGCATAACCTTAACAAACTATGTTCTATGCAAACCTCTAAAAATTGCATTCATTTTTCTTGAATTGTAATGATGTAGAAGCTTACCATCTTTATCTTTAGGTGGAGTAGATGGTTGTGTGTATCCAATTTCAACTTCTTCCCATATTTCATTGCCAAGTGCCATTAGGTGAATCTTCATTCTCATACTCAAAAATACATAATCGCTTTCATCAAACATTAGTACTGAATTATCTGAGGATCCACTCTTAGAATCCATTTGTGTTCTTGTAAGCTTTTCCTTCAAGTTGTTAAACTCTTCCGAATGAACCTGCTTTGATACCAATTGAAGAACACAATCTTATACTAAGAGGGGGGTGAACAGTATAAGACCACTTTTTACTTTTTCTTTCCCAATAAATAATATGCAATGTATCAATAGCAATATTAACTATTGGACATTTTGAGTCATTAAGTCAAGTTGTCATTGATGTCAAGGAATGAAGTCATCATTAATGTCAAGGAATTTGTCAAGAAACAAAGTTGTCAAAGTTGTCATTGATATCCAGGAATAAGCCACTGATGATGTCAAAGGTCAAGAGGAACAATGCAGAGGTTAAAGGCAAAAGGGCTTCATAATATTTTTAATATTATGTGGAAGCATAAGTTAAAAGGTTTTTCATAAAAACCCAAGGAAGATTATTGCAAAGCTAAAGGAAGGTTTAATATTTATTTGATAAAATATTTAAATTCAAAGTGAATTTAAATTTTATAAATAAATATTATTTATACCAAGTTGTACAATGAAAGATGGCCTTAATAAAACCAAAGGGTTTTAAAGAATTAATTTATAAAATTTAAATTCAAATGAATTTAAATAATTTATAAATTAATAAGTTCAAAGGGAAATAAAAAGCGTCGACGTCTAATATATTGGAGGAAATTTGAGCATCGACGTTATGCATGAAGGAGGGAAATCAATATATATACCAATGCCTTAGAGGCATTAAAACTTATCCTTTTGCTCGATTAATGAATGCGTGCAATTGTGTTGAATTCGTGCGGAATAAGAGAAGCGACTTTTGTGTTTTAGCACCAGCGAATAAGGTTTAAGGGGAACAATGCCAAAGTACCAAGCGCCAACTGGGCAGCATGGCCTAGTGGCAAGAGGACAATGGTTAGAGTGTTTGGGCGCTAGGAGACCTACGTTCGAAATGCGGTGGCAACATTTTTGGTGGTTGCATTAGTGTTGGAAGCGCCAAAGGAAAGGTGCACATTTTTGTGCTAGGCAAGGTGGGGAGTCTTTTGGAGCACGTGGTGCTCCTTAGTCCCCAAGCGAGCGCCTAGCTCGCATGGTGGTTGGAGCCATGGCTAGGGCACTGGTTGAGGTTGCACTGTGAGTTCGAATCCCTTCCAAGGCAAGGTAATAAATTTTGATTATTATTTTTGTGTGTTGCCTAAAGTTTGGAGTTAAAAGGGTTGCTTAAAAGGATTGTTTGTTGAAAATTATTTTTGATAAGTTGGAGGAATAAGGTGTTAGGTTTATTTTAATAAAGTGCTTTTGTCACATTGATTTGTTGAAGTATTAAAAGGATAGAGGGAACTTCTAGCATTGAGTTATCTTGAAAAGAAGAGTGCATTGAATATAATTTTAATTGGGATATTATAAGGTGTAAGTGGTGTATTATTTTTTGTAAAATGTTGATGAATGTTTTCTTAAAGATGGAGTGATAAGGTGTATGTGTGTCTTGATATTTACATTGTATTTTGAGGAAGTTTATCATCTAATAATTTCTTTGAGCTTGGCAAAGAAGTGTTTATGGTTGTGGCAGATTTATGAGATTCCTTCATCATCAAGAAAAAGGTATGAGCACATTCTTCCATAGTTAAGTTGATTGGTTGGTTTTTTAGAAAATAAGTTTGGAGTGAAAAGGACTTGATTAGGGTTTCCTATTGAATGTGTTGAGTTAATGCTTCAAGGTTTTTTGGAATAAAGAGTTGTTGTTAAAACCTTGTTTTATAAGCATTGTTGTTGAAGCCATTGGTTGTGTGAAGAACTTGAACTAGGGTTTGAGTATCATTGCTATGTGAAGATTGTTTTATAAGCATTGTTGTTGAAGTCATTGGTTGTGTGAAGAACTTGAACTAGGGTTTGAGTATCATTGCTATGTGAAGATTGTTTTATAAGCATTGTTGTTGAAGTGAGTTGTTGAGAAAAGAACTTGAACTAGAGTTTGAAAAGAACATGAGTATCATTGTTATGTGAGACTTGTTGTTGGGCATTGTTGGAAATATTTTGAGTGAGTGATCATATGCTTGGACTAGGGTTTGTGAGCAAGGGTTGTTTCATTGAGTGTTTGGATGAGTAGAGTTGGTTGAGCCTAGTCAAGTGGGTGTGTGAAGTGATTGTTCAAGTTCCATAAAACAAATTATTCTATATTCTGATTTGAGAAAGTGATTGAGCATTGAGTTGAAATTGAAGCATATTGAGTCTCTAACAATTCTCCTTATGTTTCTAAGAGAGTGATTGAAAGTAATTGAGCATTGTGATAAGTGTAGAACATATTGAGTCTCTAACAATTCTCTTTATGTTTCTATGAGATTGGACAAGTTCTATGTGGACTTGTTGAGCAGATTTGAGGTAAGTCTTTGAGAAGACTTGTGGACAGATTTAGTGTGAGATTTTGTGGAAGCTTACAATACAGATATTTATTGAGCGATTTGGATAAGTTCTTGAGAGGACTTATTGAGCATATTGGACAAGTTCTAGAGAGGACTTGTAGAGCATATTTGAGCAAGTTCTAAGAGACTTTAAATTAATTCTAGAGAGGACTTGTAGAATAATTTGAGCAAGTTCTAGAGAGGACTTGTAGAGCAGATTTGAGCAAGTTCTAAGAGAGGACTTGTGGATAGATTAGTGTGAGATTTTGAGGAAGCTTACAAGGTAGATTTAAGACAAGTCTTTGAGAAGGCTTGAGAGTAGAGTTGATTGATTGATTTGTTCAAACCTTGAGTTAAGGTTTAGGGTAGATCCAATAGAGTTGATTTGAGATTGAGTCAAGCTTTGAGTTAAGGCTTGAGGATAGATTTGTGCTAGACCGAAGGACTATGTTTAGTGCAGATTTGAGAATAGATTTTGGTGTAGATTTGAGGATAGGTTTGTGCCAGACTAGAGATAGATTGAGCAGATTTGTGCTAGATCGAAGGACAATGTTTAGTATAGATTTGAGATAGAGCTTTGGAGGTGATAGAGAGTAAAGGATAGTAGTCTCTAGTGGATAGAGATCCATTAGCCAGGGTAGTGAGGATAGGTCTTTTGAGTGGGGACAAGAGTCTTCAGTGGAGAGAGATCCACAAGCCAATGTAGTGGAGGTAGTAGTCTTCTAGAGGATCACCAGCCATAGCAGAGGAGAAGGAGTTCTCCTATGGATAGAGATCCATGAACTTGATTTAGGGGATTGGTATCTCCTTTGGACAGAGGTCCATAAACATTGTAATAGGGAGAGGATTCCCAAGAGATTGATTGAGAAAATTTTAGTGAAATATTTTCTTCATGGAGTAGCCCACATTGGGTGAACCATGTAAATTATGGTGTCTCTATTATGTGTGGTGATTTATGCATTGCTTTGATTACTATTATTGATATTGCTATCTATACATTGCATAATATTGTTTGGGAAAGAAAAGTAAAAAGTGGTCTTATATTGTTCACCCCCCTCTCAGTATAAGCTTGTGTTCTTCAATTGGTATCAGAGTGGGTTCCTTCAGAAGAGTTTAACAGCTTGAAGGAAAAGCTAACAAGAACACAATGGATTCTAAGAATGTGTCCTTAGATAATTCAACACCAGTATTTGATGGAAGTGACTATATATATTGGAGTATGAGAATGAAGATCTACCTGATGGCACTTGGAAATGAAATTTGGGAAGTAGTTGAATTTGGATATGATCCCTTAATTAATCCTCCTACAGATAAGGAAGGTAAGCTCCTACAACATTACAATTCAAAAGCAATGAATGCACTTTTGAGAGGTTTGCATAGAACAGAGTCTATGAAAGTTATGCATTGTCAAACTGCAAAAGAAATGTGGGATAAATTGCAAAATATATATGAAGGAGATAAATGTGTCAAGAAAGCAAAGATGTGAAATCTCAAAGGACAATTTGAAGAATTAAGAATGAAGGATGAGGAAAATATTAGTACTTATCTACTTTCGAATTGATGAGGTTGTTAATGCTATGCAAGGACTTGGAATGAAGATTGATGAATCAGATGTTTGTGATAAAGTCTTAAGAACTCTTCCAAAAATATTCAATGAAAAGGTTTCTGCTATAGAAGTGTCAATGGATGGTGATACTTTGACAAGAGATATGTTGCTTGGTATTCTTACAACACATGAGATAAGAACAAAAGAGGAACCAAATCCTCAGAAAGAAGCAACATTCAAAGCAATCAAGAAGACAAAGGGTAAGAAGTCAGAATCAAGCAATGAGTCATCCAGTGATGAAGAAGCAAATTATGGTAGAAGGAATAAGGATTCAAGAAGATCTAGAGATACAAGATCTATTAAATATTTCAATTATGGAAGGTATGGTCATTATGCAACTGAATGTCAAGAAGCTAAGAATAACAATGATGAAGAAAAATAGGATCACAAGAACAGGGAATCAGAAAGATACAGGCACCAAAAGAAAAGCAAGGATGGACAAAGAAGACAAGGAAATAAGTTCTTTCAAAGGCAAAAGAGGAGCTACTATGCGGATAAGGCAAGTAAGTACTCAAGTGATAGTGATGCTAGTTTTTTAGATAATGATAGAGATGAAGTCCTATTTATGATTGAAGAAAAAGAACAAGTTAAGAAAAGGACTCCAGTAATTCTCAAGTGTTTTAGATGTGGTAACTTTGGACATCTTGAAGATAATTGTACAAGGGATGGTTATAGTTTCAGTGATGATGAATATGAGGATGCACTTGAAGGACCATATGAAAACCTTCTAATGGCATTAGAAGAAGAAGTAGGTGATCCTATAGAAGACAAGCCAATAGAAAATAAAGATGTGGACAAAGGTAAAAAAATAGAGGAATATTCAGAGAAATATGGATATGATCTCAAGGGAGAACTTATTTATGCTCTTGAAATAGTAAAGAAGGTAAGAAAGCAAAACTCTAAACTTGAAATTCAGTTTCAAGAATGTGATGAAGAGAGAAGATTGCTTATAGAGGATTTAGAAAAATCAAAGGCTAAGGCAAAAAGGTTCAAAGATAAGTTAGAAGCAAAGATCTTAGAATGTGAAAAGTTAGCACAAGAAGTGGCACTACTAAGAGAAGATTTAGAAGACTCCAAAGTCAAGCTAAAAGGGTTCAAAAATAGCTCAAAGAACTTGGATAAGTTCATCAAGATACAAAAGCCTACATCAAGCAAAATAGGTCTTGGATTTGAACAAGGTTCAAAAGAAATGGGAAGGAAAGTCAACCTCAAGTTTTGGAGGAGAAGAAACTTCAGATGAAGATACTTCAGAAGAAGATAGTGTAAAAGAGAGTGAGACATCTGAGGATGAGTTGGACAATAGAGAGTTCAACAAGAATAGGAACAATGCACAAAGAAGATACAGATGGAACAACAATCAGAATAGGTCAAGAGAGACTAGGAGACCAATGAGGTCAAGACAAGGAGGCTTCAATGGAAGATGCTTTTCATGTCACAGGTTTGGGCACATGGCTTCACAGTGCAGGACACAGGAAAGATAGGAATATGGGAACATATAACTTTTCCATGGGTATTGCTACTCATGTAATCGGTTTGGTCACAAGGCAATGAATTGTAGGGTTCATGACAGAAGAGGATATGGCTTCACTAGGAGAAATCCTAAGACATTTGCACCTCCAAGGAATAATAACATTAAGTGTTATAAGTGCAATAATGATGGTCACACAACAAAGTGGTGTAGAGCAGACATTCTAGAATCAAGCAGGAACAGGAATAGGAACATGGATATGAATAGGAACAGGAACATGAATATGAACAAGAACAAGAACAGGAATAGGAACAGGGATAGGAATGTAGACATGGACAGGAACATGGACATGGAAAGAAATAGTCAGAGGAATCAGAAGGATCAGATAAGAAGGAAAGAGGATAAAGGTAAAGAATAATGCTTTTTGGGAGTAGAAATACTCCCACCCCAGAATTAACCACCTCAAGAGAAGGTGGGGGAGGGGCTAAGCTAAGAGGCTCATTCTTAGCCCCGAGCCCCAAAGGTGACCCTTTGCCATTGATGTCAAAGGGGGAGAGATTTGAGTAAGGGGGAGAGATTTGGTATTTGAGTAAAAAGGAGAAAGCATTGAGCCAGGGGGAGCAATGTCCCGGGGGGAGAACAAAGAAAAAGCCAAGTTTTTAGTAAAAATAATTTGGGTTGCCATCAATGACAAAGGGGGAGATTGTTGGACATTTTGAGTCATTAAGTCAAGTTGTCATTGATGTCAAGGAATGAAGTCATCATTAATGTCAAGGAATTTGTCAAGAAATAAAGTTGTCAAAGTTGTCATTGATATCCAAGAATAAGCCATTGATGATGTCAAAGGTCAAGAGGAACAATGCAGAGGTTAAAGGCAAAAGGGCTTCATAATATTTTTAATATTATGTGGAAGCATAAGTTAAAAGGTTTTTCATAAAAACCCAAGGAAGATTATTGCAAAGCTAAAGGAAGGTTTAATATTTATTTGATAAAATATTTAAATTCAAAGTGAATTTAAATTTTATAAATAAATATTATTTATACCAAGTTGTACAATGAAAGATGGCCTTAATAAAACCAAAGGGTTTTAAAGAATTAATTTATAAAATTTAAATTCAAATGAATTTAAATAATTTATAAATTAATAAGTTCAAAGGGAAATAAAAAGCGTCGACGTCTAATATATTGGAGGAAATTCGAGCATCGACGTTATGCATGAAGGAGGGAAATCAATATATATACCAATGCCTTAGAGGCATTAAAACTTATCCTTTTGCTCGATTAATGAATGCGTGCAATTGTGTTGAATTCATGTGGAATAAGAGAAGCGAATTTTGTGTTTTAGCGCCAGCGAATAAGGTTTAAGGGGAACAATGCCAAAGTACCAAGCGCCAACTGGGCAGCGTGGCCTAGTGGCAAGAGGACAGTGGTTAGAGTGTTTGGGCGCTAGGAGACCTACGTTCGAAATGTGGTGGCAACATTTTTGGTGGTTGCATTAGTGTTGGAAGCGCCAAAGGAAAGGCACACATTTTTGTGCAAGGCAAGGCAGGGAGTCTTTTGGAGCACGTGGTGCTCCTTAGTCCCCAAGCGAGCGCCTAGCTCATGCGGTGGTTGGAGCCACGGCTAGGGCGTTGGTTGAGGCTATGTTGTGAGTTCGAATCCCTTCCAAGGCAAGGTAATAAATTTTGATTATTATTTTTGTGTGTTGCCTAAAGTTTGGAGTTAAAAGGGTTGCTTAAAAGGATTGTTTGTTGAAAATTATTTTTGATAAGTTGGAGGAATAAGGTGTTAGGTTTATTTTAATAAAGTGCTTTTGTCACATTGATTTGTTGAAGTATTAAAAGGATAGAGGGAACTTCTAGCATTGAGTTATCTTGAAAAGAAGAGTGCATTGAATATAATTTTAATTGGGAGATTATAAGGTGTAAGTGGTGTATTATTTTTTGTAAAATGTTGATGAATGTTTTCTTAAATATGGAGTGATAAGGTGTATGTGTGTCTTGATATTTACATTGTATTTTGAGGAAGTTTATCATCTAATAATTTCTTTGAGCTTGGCAAAGAAGTGTTTATGGTTGTGGCAGATTTATGAGATTCCTTCATCATCAAGAAAAAGGTATGAGCACATTCTTCCATAGTTAAGTTGATTGGTTGGTTTTCTGGAAAATAAGTTTGGAGTGAAAAGGACTTGATTAGGGTTTCCTATTGAATGTGTTGAGTTAATGCTTCAAGGTTTTATGGAATAAAGAGTTGTTGTTAAAACCTTGTTTTATAAGCATTGTTGTTGAAGCCATTGGTTGTGTGAAGAACTTGAACTAGGGTTTGAGTATCATTGCTATGTGAAGATTGTTTTATAAGCATTGTTGTTGAAGTCATTGGTTGTGTGAAGAACTTGAACTAGGGTTTGAGTATCATTGCTATGTGAAGATTGTTTTATAAGCATTGTTGTTGAAGTGAGTTGTTGAGCAAAGAACTTGAACTAGAGTTTGAAAAGAACATGAGTATCATTGTTATGTGAGACTTGTTGTTGGGCATTGTTGGAAATATTTTGAGTAAGTGATCATATGCTTGGACTAGGGTTTGTGAGCAAGGGTTGTTTCATTGAGTGTTTGGATGAGTAGAGTTGGTTGAGCCTAGTCAAGTGGGTGTGTGAAGTGATTGTTCAAGTTCCATAAAACAAATTATTCTATATTCATTGATTTGAGAAAGTGATTGAGCATTGAGTTGAAATTGAAGCATATTGAGTCTCTAACAATTCTCCTTATGTTTCTAAGAGAGTGATTGAAAGTAATTGAGCATTGTGATAAGTGTAGAACATATTGAGTCTCTAACAATTCTCTTTATGTTTCTATGAGATTGGACAAGTTTTGTGTGGACTTGTTGAGCAGATTTGAGGTAAGTCTTTGAGAAGACTTGTGGACAGATTTGGTGTGAGATTTTGTGGAAGCTTACAATACAGATATTGAGCAGATTTGGATAAGTTCTTGAGAGGACTTATTGAGCAGATTGGACAAGTTCTAGAGAGGACTTGTGGAGCATATTTGAGCAAGTTCTAGAGAGGACTTGTGGAGCAAATTTGAGCAAGTTCTAGAGAGGACTTGTAGAGTATATTTGAGCAAGTTCTAAGAGAGGACTTGTGGATAGATTAGTGTGAGATTTTGAGGAAGCTTACAAGGTAGATTTAAGATAAGTCTTTGAGAAGGCTTGAGAGTAGAGTTGATTGATTGATTTGTTCAAACCTTGAGTTAAGGTTTAGGGTAGATCCAATAGAGTTGATTTGAGATTGAGTCAAGCTTTGAGTTAAGGCTTGAGGATAGATATTGAGGATAGATTTGTGCTAGATCGAAGGACTATGTTTAGTGCAGATTTGAGAATAGAGTTTGGTGCAGATTTGAGGATAGGTTTGTGCCAGACTAGAGATAAATATTGAGCAGATTTATGCTAGATCGAAGGACAATGTTTAGTGCAGATTTGAGATAGAGATTTGGAGGTGATAGAGAGTAGAGGATAGTAGTCTCCAGTGGATAGAGATCCATTAGCTAGGGTAGTGAGGATAGGTCTTCTGAGTGGGGACAAGAGTCTTCAGTGGAGAGAGATCCACAAGCCAGTGCAGTGGAGGTAGTAGTCTTCTAGAGGATCACCAGCCAGAGCAGAGGAGAAGGAGTTCTCCTATGGATAGAGATCCATGAACTTGATTTAGGGGATTGGTATCTCCTTTGGATAGAGGTCCATAAACATTGTAATAGGGAGAGGATTCCCAAGAGATTGATTGAGAAAATTTTAGTGAAATATTTTCTCCGTGGAGTAGCCCACATTGGGTGAACCACGTAAATTGTGGTGTCTCTATTGTGTGTGGTGATTTGTGCATTGCTTTGATTACTATTATTGATATTGCTATCTATACATTGCATAATATTGTTTGGGAAAGAAAAGTAAAAAGTGGTCTTATACTGTTCACCCCTTCTCTTAGTATAAGCTTGTGTTCTTCATTAACAACAATAATCAAATCAATGCACAAATCACCACACACAATAGAGACACCAATTTAACATGGTTCACCCAATGTGGGCTACTCCATGGAAAAAATATTTCACTAAAAATTTCCCAACAAATCTATTGGGAAACCTTTCCCTATTACAATGTTTATGGACCTTTTTCCAAATGAGACACCAATCCCCTAATCAAGTTCATGGATCTCTATCCATAGGAGACACCATTCTCCTCAACTAGTTTGTGGATATTTATCAACAAGAGAACTCTTTCTCCTCTACTATGGTTGGTAATATTCTATAAGAATTGATGCCTCCACTGCACTATCTAATGCATCTCTATCCACTGAAGACTCATGTCCTCACTCAAAAGACCTATCCTCACTACCTTGGCTAATGGACCTCTATCCACTGGAGAATTTTGTCCTCTATACTCTGTCACCTCCAAAGCTTTCTCTCAGCTTTGTCTCAAATATGAACTAAAAGACAGTCCTTCGATCTGGCACAAATTTGATCAATATCTTTCTCTGGTCTGGCACAAATCTGTCCTTAAATATGTACCAAATTTTTTTCTCAAATTTGCACTAAACACAGTCCTTCGGTCTAGCACAAATCTTCTCAATATTTGTCCTTAAGCCTTAACACAAAGCTTGAATCAATCACAAATCAACGCTACTATATCTGCTCCAAACCTTAACTCAAGGTTTGAACAAATCAATCAATCAACTCTTCTAAAATACTTGTCTCAACTCTGCATTGTAAGATTCCACAAGCTCACACTAATCTGTCCACAAGTTCTCTCTAGAACTTGTCCAATCTACTCTTAATATCTGTCTTCAAATCTGTATTGTAAGCTTCCACAAAATCTCACACCAATTTATCCACAAGTCTTCTCAAATACTTACCTCAAATCTTCTCAACAAGTCCTCACTAGAACTTGTCTAATCTTCTCAACAAGTCTTCACCAAGACTTACCACAAATATGCTCAATGAGTCCTCACTAGAACTTGTCCAATATCATAGAAATATATAGAGAATTGTTAGAGACTCAATATGCTTCACACTCACAACAATGCTCAATCACTTTCACTCTCTCTCTCTATTTTTACCATAAAAACATATAGAGAATTGTTAGAGACTCAATATGCTTCACACTCACAACAATGCTCAATCACTTTCACTATCTTTCTCAAATCAATTTAGAATATGGAACAATTTATTTCACAAAATTAGAACTATCACTTCAACACTTCCACTTGACTAGGCTCAAGCAACTCCACTCAATCAATCACTCAATGAAATACTTCTTGCTTACAAACCCTAGTCCAAGTATATGAACACTCACTCAATTATTTCCAACAATGCTTATCAACCAATATCACATAACAATGATACTCATGTTCTTTTACAAACCCTAGTTCAAGATAGTTCTCAACTTCACATAACAATGATACTCATGTTCTTTCACAAACCCTAATAATGCATATGAAGGTTCATTCAATGTTTCCAACAATGCTTATCAAACAAGGTTTTATCATCAACTCTTACTCAGAAAAATCTTTAACAAGCAAACTCAACAATGCTTACCAAACAATCCTTTTCACTCCAACTTAGCATTCATAACATCCAATCCAACAATATTTTTCTCACAAGGAATATTTACCCATACCTTTTATTTTTATGGAGATATGTCTTCAAAACCTGTCTTAACCACAATCAAAAATTTCTTTACCAACACTAGGGTTAGGTTACCACAACCTCTCTCAAGATCTCCACAAAATAATTTTCTCAAAGATTATCTTTCATACAAAATAACAAATCCTTTTGTACACCTTATAATCTCCAAACTCACAATATTCAATTTAATAATTTCATCGTAACACTACACTTAACAAGTATAGCAAAGTCCTTATAACCCTTATAATCTCCAACTTCATAAACTCTAATCACCAAAAATTAAAATCAAATACTTTATTTTTAATACCCTTATATCTCCCTTAAAAACTTTAATCAACCTTTATTTTTCACAGCAAAGCAACCTCCGAAATTACAACCTTGGCAATAGAAAAATTGGTGCATACCTTATTTAGCCCAGCAAAAAACTTTCGACGGGTTTCGAACATGAAACCTATCCACAACTAGGCACCTTAGCAATGCGCGCACCCACCACGTGGGCTACGAGCCTCCACACAAAGGATAAGGCTCACACATTCCCTTTGTCTCCTTCCTGGCGCACAAACCTCAAAACAAATCTTGCTTTGCAAAAACTCAAGCCCGTGGGATTCGATCCCTGCACCTTCCGTTGGCGAAGACTTAGCACCTTCCTTTGTTGTCGATTGCGCTACAGTGCACCTTGGAATGTAAACCAAAATTCTCTCCTCCTTGTCCTTTTCGCTGCCTCTATAAGCCTTTAAAAAATACGCAATCAATCCTTTGCTTTGCGCACGAAACACACCATTAAACTTTGATCACAGATGAAATATTTACCAAGGCCTTTCCCTCCTTTATATGCATTGGGCTATGCCTTCGATGACGTCGGCAATAATTTGAAAATTCGAATTATGAATTTTATAACCCTATGCTTAGGTTTAGTTTAATTAACATATAAATTAATATATAATTAAATTATAATTAATTTAAAATTAACTTAACAACTTTAAAAGTTAATTAAATTAATTTATAAATTAAATTATAATAAAACTATTATAATTAATTAAATCTCTTGCACCTTTAATATTATAATATTATTATAATATTATTTTGCTTGGGCCTTCCTTTTGACCTTTAAACCTCATCTAACCACCTAGAAGAAAACTTTCTTTTGCACTTGATTACGGAACCTGAAACTGATGTTGCTCACTGAAACTGAATCTTACTGGTGCTGACTTCTTGACAACAATGACAACAAGACTTGCACATATTTCCAACAAATAACCCAAAAAGGACCCTAATGGTTTTCCAATCCCACAACTTTGCTTTTCTACCCCTATTTAGCAATGAGTAGAGTGCCCTCCATCATGCTTGTATTTGTTTCATCTTGGATATTTCCCAATTGAGTTTACAGTGAAAATATAACCCAAGGTATTTGTATTCTATTACCTTTAAGGAATTTCCTTCAAATAAAATATGACTACTTTTACTCTCTCCAAGTAGAGAAGACCATTATTTTAGTCTTACTAGTGTTTACCTACATCCCAACTTCTTTACAAAAATGATCTAAAGCTTTTAGATGTTCTTTTAAACTTTCAAGTGTATTTCCAATCAAGATGAGATCATCATCATAGAGAAGAAGTTTCACTACATAATTAGTCAATTATATACCCTCTCCTCCCATCCTTTCTACCCATTAATCTACGTTATCAATGTAAAGGTCAAATAAATTAGGTGACAATGGACAACCATACTTTACCCCAATATAATTCCCAAATCACTCTGATAGTCCTCTTAGATTTTTAATTTTTGCTATCACCTACTCATGAATTTTGTGTAGAGTTGCTTTGTAGTTGGTTGGTATGCCAATTTCTTGCACTCTTGTCCATAATTTACCTCTAGATATTGTGTCAAAAGCCTTTTTAAAGTTCACAAACCAACAATTATCTTCTCATTTTTATTCCATATCTTCTCTATTAGGTGTCTTAAAGTAATGCAGTGATCTATTGTTGAGTACTTTGGTCTAAACCCTACTTACCTTATTGCTCTCTTTCTTTTATTTTTTGTCCACTAATTGATTTTGTTTTCTATTATGTTTCAAAATAGTTTTTCAAAAAAGAGAATTAATAATGATGGAGTAGTAACTTGAAGGATTGTTGATGTGTCCATTTTTATACAATGGTATGACTAGGTTGGTTACCCATTCCTATGGAAAACCTTATGTAATGATGTCATTAAAAATATGTTTGATATGTGGTGCGAAGATGTCAACCACACACTTGAGATTTTCAACTTGCAAACCATTTATATTTTGAGTTTTACCTATTTGTTATTTTATTGATGTACTCGTTCACATCTTTAAAAAAAAAAAGCTCCTCAATTATGCTAATTATAAGAGAGGTATCTTTTTCTTGGTTTCTCTTATATAATTGCTTAACATACTACAACCATTGTTTGCTTGTGATATTATTTTTTGTGTAATTTTGCTTGCTTGTATCCCTTTTTCAAAATTGTCTTAGGCTATGCTTTGCAAGATATATCGACTCTTCTTGACTTACTGTTATGTATTCTTCATTTTTTGTTTTCACAAGTTGTTTATATATCTTGCTTTTTGTTTTCACTTTGCCTAGTTCTTATAAGGCTCTCCTTAATGCTTTGCATTCTTCATCATACCATGGATGTATAGAAATATTCCATGTTTTCTTTTCCTAGGTTTTAAGTTTTTGCATGATTTTAAGGCTTCTTTGATTATATCCATCGATTTACTACAACCAGAAGTATAAGTTCGAAAAATATTTGTTCTTTTTATTTATTTTATTTTCATAATTTAATTTAGTGATATTTTAAAAGTTTTTTTCTTTATCATAGAGATGTTTCCTATTGTCTTTCCTTCAATTATTTGGATATGTTCTTCTTTTCCACTTTATTGCATTTGGATATATATGTACAATGGATTGTGATCATATTTTAGGTCCATGGGAACTACTTCGATTTCTAGATCTTTTATCCTTGAAACAAATTTTGGTGAGTAAACAACATAATCAACTACACAATGTCCATTATGTGTCTAACAAGTATATTTTTTCATAGTTTTACCACATGTTTATGCCATTACAAATGATCAATCCCTCTGTGGTATATAGTTTAAGAAGTTATCCATAATGTGTAATGGGTGCTTGATTGTCATCTGAGGATCTTAACCAACGATGAGCCATCTCTTCGTCCAGGTTATAGCCCCCTCCATATTAAGTGTAGCATGGGGTTGACTCACTAGACTAATGAGCCTAAGGATTTCCCCATGCCTAAGGTCATCAATCTAAACTCCATTTACTTGTAGTTTATTTAATCGGGTCAAATGATGTGGAGATCAACGTTGATTTGGTAGTTGATATAGACCTAGTTGGCATGCATATCATTTTTTCATCCAATGAGACCTTGAGAGATGGCATCTGATCATTTTTCCTAATTACGCAATGGTAGACAAGTGTAACAACAATCTTTCTTTCAACATGTGATAAGTGGTAGCTTTTGGTTTACCAAAATTTTCCAAAGTTTGAAGGTATTTTTTTGTATATGTGCTAATATGCCCAACCTTTTGGAGGTCATATGTTTTGCACATGAAAGCGTTTTAGGCCTATTTTAAAAATCGCTTGGTTTTTGAAGCTCTACATACTGATGATATCCATTCAAAGGTTGTTATACTGTCACAGGATATTCTTTCTTACAACAAGGTATACTTTGTTCTTACATGTTCCTCTTAAACAATGGGGGTTGATTATTCAAAGACCTACTCCTATTGCTTGATGATTTGACTATGTAATTTTGATATTGAAGGACAGGTTGTGGTCCACTATATTATTTGTTGATGGTGTTCTCATGGGTATCTCAACATCATTGATCCAAAAGGTAGAGTTGTGGCTTCATGTTTGAGGAAGAGTTGACCTAGTCTATGTACGTTTAGGAGAGCATACAATGGACTTCATGATCATGATTCATTGACCCATGCAAGTATTAATTACGAGATGAGATGTTACCATCTCTAACATCTCCCCTCCTTTGCCCCTCAACTTATATCGTGGGAAGGTGTTGGAATATCAATAATATGATCTTATTGGCCAAGGTCTACAATGGTGATGTAAGCCTATGGGTTTTCTTGATGTAATCCTATGCATATATGCATTGTATTCTTTATATAAGCTTACAAGTATGATTTGTTGTATTCAACCCTAGTGGTATCAATGCTTTAATTGATCATATTGGATTGAAATGAGTCTCACTTGCATTACATCATGACCACATAATGATTTTATAATAACTTGGCTATTATGCATGTATTGCTCAGCAAGATTCGAATCTAAGTTTCCTCCTTGAAAGTTAAGGAATGTAATTAGTTGAGCTAATACCATTTGATAACCTTAATGGTATAAGTTAAATCACTAATACATTTGACTTTGTAAGATTGTTCTTAACTTGTAATTTAACATTTAAGCCAAGTTATATTTTTTTAAAGTTAATGTGACATGTTATGATGTTTACTAAAGATACCTCCAACCATTGATCCATTACATCATTTGGATGATGTGATATCGTGGGATGCTCATGGGCACCTACCTCTATTATTCTTTTATTTATTTGCTCTTTTATTCTTTACATCTAATTATAATGAATTATATGCTTTTAAATAATTTTGATAAATATTAAAAAAACTAACATTTTAAATATAAAGATAAACCACTAAATCTTCACAAAATCATGTATTACTTTTATTTATCAATTTTGGATGTTCCTTTTTCAAAATTATTATAAAATACTATATAATAAAATTAAAGACAAAATACCTAAAATAAAGTTAGAACCAACAAAATAACTTAGTAACTACTTAAGGTGTTTGTGAGAAGGTACTAAAATTTTGTCACAAACTATATAATTTAACTTTAATACAATATAATTATATATATAAGCATTAAACACCTTAAATTCAAAAAATAAATAAAAATAAAATATAAAATCATAACTTATCTAAGGTATAAAATTTCAAATTTTTATAGCACATCATAATACCAAAAAGCATTTGAATATCATTATTGAGGTTGGTGGTTTCACTCGTGAGCTCTTCCAAACATTTAAAAAGGTGGGACAAGGATTATTTCCTATAAATTATATATATTCCCAAGGATTATTTCCTATATATATATATATATTCAATGAATTTACACAGGTTTTGATGAAGGGTCTTGGTCCCTCGTATTAAGTGGGGTTTAAGCTTAAAAAAAAGCTAAAGTCTATATATATAATAACAATTTGACAATTAATGCACCTGGGTGCAGTACAGCGCAATGGTTTGGGCTTTGGCTCTTCTTTGGGAGGTCCAGGGTTCAAACCGTGGTGTGGGTGAGTGTGTGTGAAGGGTGGATGTGTGTCTCTTTGGTGGAGTTGTTGTAACAGGTTGGAGGATTCCTATTCAAAACTCTCGTATCTTACTATTACCGAAAAAAAATTAAGATATTAATATTTTTTAGATTGGTAAAAAGGTTACCCTCTACGAAAACAAAAAAAAAGTGTCCAACATTACTAAAAAAAGGGTTACCCTATACGGAAACAAAAAAACTGTCCAACATTACCAAAAACCCTTTACGGACCATGAAGATATTAATATTTACTTTCAAAATAAAAATATTTAATGGATTAAACTCATATTTTTTTTTTGGATTTGGTTATTATAAGAAACAAAAATATTTAATGGATTAAACTCATTCTTTTTTTTTGGATTTAGTTACCAAAGAGAGATAGATATCTCCTAAACAAAAAATTTGTCAACATTACAAAAATCCTCTAAGGGCCATGAAGAGATTAATATTTACTTTCAAAATAAAAATATTTAATTGATTAAACTCATTTTTTTATTTGGTTATTGCAAGAAACAAAAACATTTAATGGATTAAACTCATATATTTGGTTATTGTGAGAAACCTCTTATGACCTATGACCTATGTGCAGGGATGAGTAGTCTCCTCTCAACCATGACTCCTCTTAAAGTTGAGAGCAATATTTATCAATAAGGAATTTAAGACAAAGCTACCATACACTCACCTTTCACACATTCGCCTACGCCGCGGTTTGAACCTTAGACCTCTTGAAGAAGAGTCAAATCCCGAACAGTTGCGCTGCACCCAGGTGCTGGATTAAACTCATATTATTAATGATCATATAACAAAAACCCTAATGTAATTTATTTATTTTTTCTTTGTGTACCTTTATAAAATTACAATAACCATGCATAAAATTTTGGTAGTTGAATGTTGTTCAAGCACTTACTGACCTAGGTCCAAACCTTGGGGGTATGTTTGTTGATAAAGATAGTAGACCTAGGTCCAAACCTTGGGGGCATGTCTGTTGACAAAGGTAGTAGTATGTTTTGAATTCTCTGAGTGCATATTAGACAGACGATAATGGTATGTATCTCAAATAATCCGTGATTCCCCTCACGCTAGGTCAACAATAACAAGGTGGTATAGAAGCTCATGTGGTTTGAACCCTATACTTAATAGTTACTAAAAATAGTGTGGATGTAACCAACTTCCCTCACGTTGGATCAACAATAATAAGTGGTATAGGCTTCTTGGGAGCAACCCTGGTTTGAACCCTATACTTGATAGTTACTAAAAATAGTGTGGATGTAACCAACTCCCTTCCCAACCCTGGTTTGAACCCTATACTTGATAGTTACTAAAAATAGTGTGGATGTAACCAACTCCCCCTATGTTATTAAAAAAAAAGAAAAAACAACCATAGTTGATGGCCACCGAGTATGAGCTCGGTCACTGAGTTGTCCGGGTTCCATTTCTTGAAGGTTGACTTTTTGTTTATCCAATAAACTATTCCTATTTGATTCCCTAAATATTAAATTTGAACAAAATTCCACTAACCTAAAATAAAATATATATATTAAATTCGAACAAAATTCCAATGTGCCACTCACTTTATTTGAGAAAAATTAAAATTTTGAATATTACTTACCGGACTTTAAAACACGATGACATAAAAGAAAAGCTTTCAAATTGACACCGTAATCCTGCTACATGCTTCAGTACTGTATGCGGAGATTCGAGGACGAAGGTTTGAGGCCGCCAAGCTCAGATTTCTTTGTAGATCGTTTGATCATTCACTGTTATCTTGTTATTTCCCTATAACTAAAAGGGATTGCAGCAACCCAACCTCGTCATCTGCTTGAAATGGTCATCTGCTTGTGAATAGGAAACATTTTGGTGCCTAAATAGAATACTATGTAAACATCCACATACCTGTACCTGTATGTTTCTCCTTTTGATAATTTAATTGGTAACTCCATAAAACATCTCAAGGACTGGCGAATCGTTCCTAAATTAACCGGGCACATTGCTATTCTTTCAACTTACATTCTTCTCCGACCTTCTTGCTCTGGATACTTCTGTGGAAGGTTTGATATCAGGTGCACCAACCTTGCAATTTCATGGATTTAAGTCATAAAATAACACTAAGAACATCGCATGGCTTATGTTGCCAATAGCAGATCTGAACTTGCTCACTCGTTTCACATTGTGATGCCAACTGTAGATTTCTGTTGGTCATTTAAAGGTTATTACAGACATAAAATTGAGAGAAAAATTACATGCTCTTTCCTACACGTCTGTGCTTCCCGTAAACCCCCACCTGAACCTCAAAACAATGTTATATTTACAGAGAACTTGAATCATATTGTCAAATCCTATGCCTCACATTTGCTGGATTCCACTAAGAACAAATCACTTTCACGAGGTAAGATCATCCACTCTCGACTTCTCATCACTGGGCTGTCCCAGAATGTCCTTCTGGGTTCCAAGCTCGCTGCAGTGTATGCCGTTTGTGGCAGAATGATGGATGCACGCCAAGTGTTTGACAAAATGCCCCAAAGAGATGTTTTTTTGTGGAACACCATGATCAGAGGCTATGCCTGCTGTGGGCCTTACGAGGAAGCCCTTAAATTCTATTACCAAATGCAAGAGGAAGGCATACAGCCAGACAACTTCACCTTTCCTTTTGTGCTCAAGGCTTGTGCTTCCCTCTCGGACTTAGAACAGGGCAGGGAGATACATGATCACATAATCAGAGACGGTTTTGTATCTGATTTGTTTGTGAGGAATGCTCTTATGGTTATGTATTCTAAGTGTGGGTGTGTGGAAGTTGTGCGCCAGTTGTTTGACGATATGCCTGAGAAAAATGTGGTATCATGGAATGTAATGATTGCAGGGTATGCCCAGAATGGGTATGCTTCTGAGGCTTTGGCTATTTTTCGTCAAATGAAAATGAGTGATGTGAAGCCTGACTCAGTGACCACTGTAAGTGTTCTGCAGGCATGTGCCAATCTAGAAACTTTGCAACAGGGCCACGACATCCACAACTTAATTATCAAGAACGGGTTTGAAAATTTAGATGTTTCTGTGGGGAATTCTCTTATAGCTATGTACTCTAAATGTGGGATGACGGGGTTTGCTTGCCGAGTTTTTGACAAAATGGTCAAGAGGAATGTAGTCTCGTGGAATTCAATTATTGCAGGATATGCTCAGAATGGATTAGCTGGTGAAGCCTTGAAGCTTTTTCATCAAATGCGAAATGAAAATGTGAAACCCAATGAGATCACCTTTGTGAGTGTACTCCCAGCATGTGCTGACTTAGCAGTTTTGCAAGAGGGCAAGGAAATTCATGATTATATTGTTGAAATTAATGTTCAGTCAAATGTGACCGTGGCAAATTCCCTCGTAGCTATGTATGCCAAGTGTAGGCGTACAGACATTGCCCGGCAAGTGTTTGATAGAATGCCCAAAAGGAATGTTATTTCATGGAATGCAATGATTGCGGGTTATACAGAGAATGGACAAGCTAATGAGGCGTCGTTCATCTTTCATGAAATGCAATTTTCAGATATAAAACCCAATGCAGTTACCATGATTAGCATGATTACTGCCTGTGCTAGGCTAGCTGCTCTGCAACAAGGTAAGTGTTTCCATGCTAACATAGTTAAATGTGGATTTGATTCAAATGCTATTTTGGAGACTACTCTCATGGGCATGTATGCCAAATGTGGGAGGGTTGATATTGCTCGCCAATTATTTGACAAATTATCTAGGAAAAATGTTGTATCATGGACTGCAATGATTTCTGGGTACGCAATGCACGGGCTTGCCAAGGATGCTCTTGCACTATTTGCACAAATGTTACAGGCAGGAGTGAAGCCAGATCATGTCACCTTCACTCATGTTCTATCAGCATGCACTCATGCAGGCCTTGTTGAGGAAGGATGGCAATACTTTAAGTGCATGAAACGAGATTATTACATAACGCCAAGAGTGGATCATTATGCATGCATGGTTGATCTCCTTGGTCGTGCTGGGCATCTTGATGAGGCAGAAGAATTAATCAGAAACATGCCATTAGAGCCTAATGCTGGTGTATGGGGAGCATTGTTAGCGGCTTGCAGAATTCATGTCAACATTGATCTAGGGGAACATGCGGCTGAGCGTCTTTTTGAACTTGAACCTGAAGATGCTGGAAATTATGTTTTGCTGTCAAACATGTATGCTGCAGCTGGCAGGTGGAATGATGCAGCAAGAGTAAGAACAATGATGAAAGGCAGGGGATTGAAAAAGACACCTGGATGCAGCTCGATTGAGGTAAATAAAAAGGTTCATTCATTTCTAGTGGGAGACACATCACATCCCCAATCTAAGGAAATCTATGCACTTTTGGAGACCTTGAGTAGGAAGATGAAGGAAGCAGGGTATGTGCCGGATGCAAATTTTATGGTGCATAACATGAAGGAGGACCAAGGAATATATGCTCTACAGGGGGAGTGAGAAGCTCGCCCTTTTTATGGACACAAGTCATGAGACCAATATCCAGATTACAAAAAAACGTGTGTTTGTCGTTACTTGAACGACCACTAAATTCATCTCCAAGAATTTCAGGCGAGAAAGTGTCAAGAAGGATTCAAATTGTTTCCGTCACTTCCGCAGTGGATCATGTTCTTGTGGATATTAGTGATGATCTTTATTACAAGAATATTGTCAGGCAAGAAACCATCAAGAGGGATTCAAACCGTTTCCATCTGTTAAGCAGTGGATCATGTTCTTGTGGATATTATTGATGCTATTAATTACAAGCAATGCACACAGACTTGCTTAGCTTCAAAGCTTCTGCATGTTACTTGCCTTGAGTTGACAACCCACATTTTAATGTAATTTTTTGTTTTAGCTTTGGGTGGTGCTTGGAGATCTGGGATGTGATAATAAATGATGGTGAATAGTTTTGCAAGATGATATAAGAAGTTGGTCACTAAGCACATGCATAGATAAATATACTTTAATAGTGTATAAGACATCTAACATTTGTGGAAACTGCTCATGGATGCAATTTATGATCATTTCAATACCTTTTAATCTATGCATGTTGTGTGACTCTTCATTGATTGTATTTCAGAGCTCAAATCACAGTAAAAGCTGATGCATTTAGAGTCAGTATCCTTCTATCAAGGACATTTGAGGCCAATGATAATATTTGGACTGTGAATTAATTAGAGGGTGGTTGCTTGATGAAATGCTGAAATAAATTGATTGTCTACTATAAGCTTATATCAATTCATTTAAAAATTGTTCAGGTTATTTTTCCTCATCTATACTTCCAGGAAATGGGATACAACAATTTCAAATCTGCAGTATTTGTAAATACCAGAGAGTCACAGACTAAGGGTTTTAAGTTTTAACTGTTTTGTTATGAATTTAGATATAAATGTCGAACCTATCATGTTGCCAGTTTGACATAATGCAGTCCACATGTTTAACTTCATGATAAAATGCGTTAAAGTTGGAAATTGACTACTAATTATTGTTATCACCTAGTAGCCTTTCTATATCCCATCCTAGGATGTAGAAATTTAAATCCAAAAAGTCAGCCCATTTTACTAATTATTGTTATCACCTAGCAGCATTCCTATATCCTATCCTAAGTAGAAACTTTTAAGCATGAGCAAAATGGGCTGACTTTTTGGACATTGCTCAGGAGTCTGTGAGCCATGCCTTGCAATTTATGTATGTGGGACTTGTTTGGAGATGCACCTTATGTTATTTCAGTGAAGGGATGGTTGTTGACTGAATTTGTTAACTCCTAACTTTCTTGATAATCAACTTGAAGGACACCTACATATATCATGGTCCGTTAATCCTAGATGGACAATTAGGGAAGCAATGCTCAATCATAGAAAACAATGTCAAATGAGTGCTGTTCATAAAGAGATGAACATGAATTCTATGATAGATGTCTCCAAAAGGCTGATAATGGTGCTAATATTCAATGTTCATTGTGATATTCTTTGCTACATGAACAGTTCCAAATATATTCCATAGACAGCTTCTTAAGAGTCCAACATTGATACCGATGCATGAATGATCATATTCATCAACTTTAATAATCTGGATTCCAAAGTGGAGAAAACATAGAGAATAAGTCTATGGCGCTCAGCATAACGGAAAAACACTTTTTGATCTACAAAATATTTTAACTTGCACTGTTTATTAATCTGGTAATGATGAGGTGAAACCTAATTAATCCATTTGCTGAAATTGGTGGCTCTGATCAACATGATAAATGACCAAGAACTCCTCTTGCTGTGTTGCTCTTCCTATGCTGTTCAAATTTTGTGTTGCTAAAATGGAGCAACTATGATTGATTGTCTAAGGTGATCGGTTGGAATCAAAAGCATCAATCAGTGATAAATTCATTATTCTTTCGACTCTTTGTCCTTCGATCCGATAATATATTTTAAGGTAGGTCAAGGGCCACGCTCAGGAATGCATACTATGGGCACTAATGCCGGGCATCAAAGTCAAGCACATATGTTGAAAAGAAGACTGATTTGAACAGAGTTAAGCAAACAAGAAAACAATTGAAGTTAGTTTGAATGAAGAATTATATGCTTTACAAAAGAGATGAATATCAATTGAAAGGTCCAGGTGATTGCCTGGGTTAATATTTCAACTGTCATAATCAACTTCATTTGCATTTTCTAAAGGAAGAATCAGTAGGCACAAATAAATGCATGAATAAGCTTTCTTTTATTGGAGTCAACCTAATGACAACCAAATATTGAGAAGGATAGTGTTGCTAGGTCGGTGGTTTAAGTTAAATCGCCTTGAATTTTTTCAATCATTCAGCTTGCATCTTGTTTGCCTTGTTACTCTTGACCCATTGAATAACCTGTTTCTCTGGATGTTCTGCAGGTCAATAAACAACCCGTAAAATTCGTAATTTTTTTGCAACCTTTATATCATATGTAATTCTCCGGCACTATGGATAATCCTTGGGAGGTGTCGAGTTTTCTTTCCAAGTGTTGTTGTAGATGATATGTCCATCGTGATTTGAGGTTCTAATGTATGGATGGTTATTATTTTCATTTTGATTGTTGTTTTGGAACTTAGGCCACGAGTCGTTTTGTGTCATCTGCTGCGAAATCTAATGGAAAGCCTCGTAACTTTAAAATTATAAATGGTGGCAATCTTCTATTGGTGAAGTTGACTTTTCTCCTGTAAAAACTAATTTGGTTTCATTCTGGTTGAAAGCTATACCTCTTCACATATCTAAAAAGACTAAGTCAGGCTCTCATATATTTTAGTTATAAAAATATGATATAAAACTTGAATAAATTTAACTATGAAAAAACGTGGAAATGGTGCCGCCCAGGTTCGAACTGGGGACCTTCAGTGTGTAAGACTGACGTGATAACCGACTACACCACGGCACCTTCTTTAATCTTTATTGGACCGTAAACCACATCACACTCAGAGATGTTTAGAAATATAACCTGCCGTATTATTAACACTGAATTAAATAATAATGTAAGTTGAAATGCGTTAAGTTCCTAAGTAGCCATGAGAAAGTGTTTAAATGAAAAACATCCTAGTCAATGGCTGGATAGGTGGCAAGGAGATCGTTTTAGGCTTGTGGTTTGCAAATCGTAATAATACCTCATCCATGGAAGGTGCTCCTCCTTCCCTTGTACTATTGTATTTCTATTGGTTGAGGATCCCATTTTCAGGTACCCAATGATCTGCTCACCTTGGAATGCCTTGGCTGACAATGTTCTCTCCAAAAGCACATCCATTCGTTCTGTGATGCCAATTACAAATGACAAATGCACTCTCTCTATTTTTCTGCATAACTTTGCCGCATCTGAACCTCAACCCATCTGGGATTTCCAGTCCAAGGGCAATTTCTCTGCAGACCACTTGATTCCGAATGTCAACAAGTATGCTTCCCTCTTGCAGGGCTCCATCAACAACAGAGAATTTTTACATGGTCTCCGGCTCCACGCCCACCTCATCATCCTGGGGCTCTACCAACATGTTACCCTGCAAACCAAACTGGCTGCCATGTATGCCATCTGCGGCAAAATGGCTGATGCACGCCAAGTGTTTGACAAAATGTCTCAAAGAAATGCCTTCGTATATAACACCATGATCAGAGGATATGCTTCTAATGGGCCCTGCGAAGAAGCTCTTGTTTTGTATAAAGAAATGCTGAGTATAGGCATACAAACAGACAAGTTCACTTTTCCCTTTGTGCTCAAGGCTTGCGCTTCTCTATCTGCCCTAGAAGAGGGCAAGGAGATTCATCATCAGATAAAAAGTGCAGGACTTGAGTCTGATGTCTTCGTGGGAAATACTCTTGTTGCTATGTATGCCAAGTGTGGGAAAATTGAGGTTGCTCGCCAACTGTTTGAGAAAATGCCTGAAAGAAATGTAATATCATGGAATGCCATGATCTCAGGGTACACTCATAATGGGCTTGCCAGCGAGGCCTTGAAACTCTTTTTTGAAATGCAGCAGAAAGACATGAAGCCTGACAAGGCAACCATTGTGAGCGTGCTATCGGCATGTGCTGCATTATCAGCCCTCCAAGAGGGCAAGAACGTTCATGATTATATAATTCAAAAAAGTTTTGGGTCTGATGTTGTCGTGGAGACTGCCCTTATAGATATGTATGCCAAATGTGGAGATGTACACTTTGCACACCAGTTATTTCTATATACAAGTAGAGAGTATGTTCCATCATGGAATGCAATGATTGCTGGGTATGTACAGAATGCGCAAGCCAAGCAAGCACTAGCTCTGTTTCATCAGATGCAACTACAAAATGTGAAATCTGACAGAGCAACTATTTTGAGTGTTGTTCCGGCATGTGCTGACTTGGCAGCTCTGCAACAAGGCAAGGGCATCCATGCCTACATTATTAAAAGAAAATTTGAGTCAGATGTTTATGTGGGGAATTCTCTGGTTACTATGTATACCAAGTGTGGCAGATTAGAGAATGCTTGCCAAGTGTTCAATAATTTGCCAAAGAGAAACATTGTCTCATGGAATGCAATGATTGCAGGGTATGCCCAGAACGGTTATTCTAATGAGGCTTTGAAACTCTTTAACCAGATGAAGCTGGAAGATATGGCACCTGACCAAGTCACCATTCTAGGTGCGCTGCAGGCATGTGCTAATTTATCAGCTCTGCAACAGGGTAAGGAGATCCATGTTTATAGTACCAAGAAGGATCTTCAACTGGATGTTTTTGTGCAGAATGCACTGATTGACATGTATGCCAAATGTGGCAGAGTAGACCTTGCACGGCAAGTATTTGATGAAATATTAGAAAGAGATGTTGTTTTGTGGACTGCAATGATCACAGGGTATGTGCAGAATGGACATGCCAATGAAGCATTGGCACTTTTTCATCAGATGCAACTGACAGACATGAAACCAAACCAGGTAACTATTGTAAGTGTGCTTCGTGCTTGTGCTGACTTAGCAGCCCTGCAACAAGGCAAGGAGATCCACAATTACATAGTTGAAAGACAATTTGATTCAGATCTATCTGTGGGAAATTCCCTTGTAGCTATGTATGCCAAGTGTGGGTGTATAGAGGTTGCACACCAAGTTTTTGAGGAAATTCCTGAAAAAGATGTGATCTCATGGACTGCAATGATTGCAGGGTATGGAATGCATGGCCATGGTGAGGAAGCTCTTGTAGTTTTTTCAAAAATGCAGCAGACAAACTTAAGGCCAGATTATGTAACCTTCAATTGTGTTTTGTACGCTTGCAGCCATTCAGGGTTGGTGGACAAGGGTCAACAGGTCTTTGATTCCATGAGTCAAGTTTATTGTATGACGCCTAAAGTTGAACAATACGCGGGCATGGTTGATCTTCTTGGCCGTGCTGGCCATTTACTTGAAGCAAAAGAGCTTATAGAGAACATGCCATTGGAACCTAATGCTGATGTATGGGCAGCTTTGCTTGGTGCTTGTAGAATTAAGTGTGATATTGACTTAGCAGAATATGCAGCAAAACACCTTTTTGACATGGAGCCAGATGATGCTGGACACTATGTACTGTTATCGAATATCTATGCTGTAGCTGGTAGGTGGGCTGATGTATCAAAGTTGAGAACAATAATGAAAGACAGAGGACTGAAAAAGACTCCAGGATGCAGTTTCACTGAGGTAAATAACAAAGTTCATACATTCTATGTTGGCGACAAATCTCATCCTCAATCAGAGGAAATTTACTCAACACTAGAGAGCTTGGCTGGGCAGATGAAGGCAGCTGGGTATGTTCCTGACACAAATTTTGTGTTGCATGATGTGGAGGATGAGGGGAAAGAGCATTTGTTGGGCATTCATAGTGAGAAGCTTGCTATTGCTTTTGGTCTCATCAACACAAGCCCTGGGACCCCCATTCGCATCACAAAGAATCTTCGTGTGTGTGGTGACTGCCACAGTGCCACTAAATTCATTTCCAAGATTGTCAGGAGAGAAATTATTGTCAGGGATGCAAACAGATTCCACTTTTTCAAGGATGGAGTGTGTTCTTGTGGAGATTATTGGTAGTGTTGAACACAAATTAAAACGAGCGGTTATCATGGCTTTCACTTCAACACGATGCAACTATTTTGCTGGGGGCAGTCAGATTTGGACTAATTTCATCTTGGCTTAAACTTCTGTGCCTGTTGCTTCATCTCCCCTGTACAGTTTAACATGGTATGACAACAATGAAAATGTCAATGAGAATGGAACCCTGTAGATAAACAATTCAACAGAACTGTTGAAGGACTCTCGGAGGGACTTGTTCACCATAAATCTTTGTGGATGCCTCTGAACATGAAATTCAATATTTTGTCCAAAGAGGTGAGAGGGTTTCTATTTCACAAAATGCCAACTATGGATGCATCCAATATCTAAAATGCTTATCATTTTGAACCAAATTAATTATTAATATGGGAGGCAAGCGGTTTGTTTGATCTTCAAAGGAAAGAATTTATGACCATAAATGATCCAAAATGGATGAAAGAAGGGATAATTTTTTTTTGTTTTAAATCAACAAAGAAGATGAAGGGTTTTAATACAAAGGACCATAAAATAAATAAATACATTGGCTATGAATTTCTAGGGAGTTCTTCTCGCAACTTTGAGCAGGTAGAGAGCCTTAAAATGTTAAACAGGCTGTTAGAGGGCAACAGATAACACCAGGAATAGAAGGAGCAAAGTGAATAATTGTATGTACTCCATTGAGAGAGCTTTAAATGTTATGCTTTTGTAATCACTATTATTTAGAGCGTTTCTTTTCTATCTTTCTTTTTTTGTCGTCTTTGAGGAGTTTTTTCTGATTTTTTTTTAATTATGATTCAACAAAGTTTTTTATATTTAAATTTGGTGTTTTCTTTCTAATCAAAGTATATTGGTGAAATTAACGTCCCTCTCAAAAGCTTCCATCTAGCATTTCTGAACCACTTGAGGGATGTCAAAGATATCAACGTTCCTGAATATTTATTTGTTGAGGTTGAGAGTGTCAGGGAAGGAACTTCTACTCACCCAAAGCACTAGGGCTTACATTTGATTTTGTACAAACATGCCTTGCAGAAGGAGGTCCAAAAGGCCATTCTCTTTGTCGTTGGCACTCTGGGGGACCCTCCTGTTTCTACTCCCAGTCAAGACAGCCCTTCGAAGATCACTTTGAGTGTCGAAGAACAATAGAGAAGGCTTCCACTGATACCGGCAAAACAGAGGAAAAGTTGGTTTCTAGTTCCAAAACCACCGACACTCCACCTTCTGTCAAAACGGAGCCCAGTCGCCGCTCAACCAGATGCAAAGCCTGAGGAAGCAAACGGAAAACTCCTGATTCAATTAAGCAAGAATAGAAGCTTCGGATGGAACCCCAGTAAAGCCCAAAAAGCCAAAAACAGAGGGAGGCTCGATCAGGTCTCTCACCCTGAAGGATGGCGACCCCCCAAGGCCAATCCAGCTAACGACCAACTCTTATCCTTTAGTCATCCTGGCGGATCCGTTGGAAAATATGTCCATGGCTTTCAACACAACCTGGACTATCCTTCAACAAGTTGTGAAGATGTCCAATACCATCAAAATGAGCAAAGAAGGGAGCACCAAGGCCCCTAATGATGCCTTAGCAAGTGATGGTGAGCGGAATCCTTCCGAGGCGTCCGACTAATTGTGGTTTTTTGGCCATTCCAGTTTTGTCATCCTTCAAGGAACTTTCGTCCTTTGTTTGTGCTTGTCCTGTTTTTTCCTGCTTCTCTTATTAGTATCCCTCAAATATGGCCTTTGGGTTTTGGGTTTTCCACTTTGGTTTCACTCCTGCATTGTAACTTCGAGGGCAGAAAATTCATCTTTTTTGTTGGCTTTGTAAAAGGTTAGGGTTCCTTTCAAAACCAAAAATATATCCAACAAAAAAAAATATATGTACATATATTGGTAAACAACATCCTTCATGAAAATCATCTATGTCAACAAAAACAAGTTAAGGCTTAACATTTGTACATATATAAATGTTAACTTTAAGCCTTTTCAACTCTTCAAGAGCAAAAACAAGTTCCTCTTCTATGTCAACTATGGCTTCCTCTTCATTTTCTGAATTTTTCTCCTTTTCTTGGATTTCAACAATTTTAGCATCGTCTTTCATCTCCATGGCCATGTGTGTTCTTGTGAGATCTTCCTTCAAGCTGTTAGTCTTTCACGAAGGAACCTCGCTTTGATACCAATTGAAGAAACACACGCATATACTAAGAGGAGGGTGAACAGTAGAAGATAAAACTTTTCCTTCCAAAACAATAACTGCAATATTATGAATGCAATAATAAATCAATGCACAATTTCCATACACATAAAAGACGAGTTTTATGTGGAAACATCCTTTCGAGAGAAAAACATTGCAAAATATTGCTTTTATTTTTTTTCAACAAAATTCGTGGGCACCAACCTACAAAAGACACCAATCCCCAAGTACAATTTCGTGGGCACCAACCCATAGGAGACACCAATCCCCAAGTACAAGTTCGTAGGCACCAACCCACAGGAGACACCAATCCCCTAGTACAAGTTCATGGGCACCAACCCACGGGAGACACCAATCTCTTTGAGGCACCAACCTCAACTTTGAAAGCACCAACCTTCTGCTCACAAATCTGGTCCAAAACTCTACTCAGGTCTGTTGAAAATCTGATCAATAATACCATCAAATTCTACTCACAAATTTGATCCAAAACACTACTCAGGTCTACTCAAATTTTGATCAATAACTCTGCTCAATTCTGCTTCATAATCTTATGAAGTCACTGCTTCTTGTCCTTGCTAGCTTTCACTAAAGTTGACTCACATACCTCTTATCATTACACACATTTTGTTTCTGCTCCAACACTCTAATTATTAAAGGTAGTACAAAAGTTGACTCACATACCTCTTATCATTGCACACGTTCTAACACTTCAATCATTAAAGGTAATACAAAAATTGTTGAGCATAATTTTAACAGGTCGTCGAGGGGTTTTCAATAGCAGAATCCTTCCAACACTTGCACGTCCAAAAACATGCGGAATATTTTTCAAAAACCTGCACGCCCTCCTTCTAACTGTGACACGTTTCGGATTGCAACTCTCTTGTGACGCGCTCTCGTCCCTAACAACGGATGATATTGCTCGTCTTCGCTGTGAAACGACTTGCTTTATCGATGGCTCTTCTCAACTCTTTCACTGTCATTTCTAGATCTACAACACTTCTCCTATTGCTTAGCTTTGTGTTGACGTTCCTTTGCTCCTATGTGGCTCACTTTCCTTTGAGTAAAGAGCTTCCGCTTAGAGTTCTGAATTCTTCACGACAAAGTTCTATGAAACCAGCATCAAACTATTTGAACAGAACGTTTGTGATTTCAAGTAACAGCTCCTCCGTCAAGGCGAAAGCGCTGCTCAAAAACGACTATTGTTGTTGTCTTCTCCTCGGACAACAGCTCCTCCTCCATCAAGCCGGAAATACAGGTTTCTATAAGCTTCCACCCTTCCTTGATTCAAGGATTCTACTATTGGAACTGGCTTCTGAATACCAATTTGGTCTTCTTTGTCCCCCTTTTGGTATTGTAGGGTCAAGAAGTGATCACCATAACTGCTAACCTAATGATTGACTACAATATTGAAAACTATCAGATTAGAATCTATCTTAACAATCTCAAAAGGAAGTTTTGATTTTATCGTCTTTGTGTCATAATAAAATCATCATTCTATGCTCAACCCCAACCAACTTTAATGCCATTCGTCGATCTGCCAATGAATGGCTAAGATCAAAGCTTCAAAAAAGCTTACTATATTTTCAATGAATGTGGCTCAAAGATGCTTCATTCTCTCTTTTAGAGTCTCGAATATGCTTTTTTGCTATAGTATAATTTTGACTAGGTTGACCATAGCTTGGAGCTAGGTTGAGGCCTTAGAACTTGATGGGATCCTCCTTAGTACTTTAGCCTTGAGTAGCTTCCGTTGTTTGTGGCGTGAAACTCTACCTTGAGCTGAATTTCGGATTACAAATTTTGTTGGTTTGACCGAGTTGACTACGGTCTTGAGCCAACTTGCACTAAGTGCAACCTAGAGCTTGGTATTGCTAAGACGTATTTTGAATCATAAATATTAAAAGTTTAATCGTGTTGACTATGGTTAGGAGCTTGCTTGAATGGCGTGTGATCGCATCTCGGGAACCCTACTCTAGGTCGCATTTTGGATTTGAGAACTGGTCGATTTGACCATGTTGATCGGATCCTGGAACTGGTCTAGATAGTGCACGACCGCATCTCATTGTTCACTTAACTTGACTCACATTATTCTTTGGGCCGAGATTCGCCTTGTTCTCCCTTGCACTTTGACCATGCTAACTATGGCCTGGCATTGGTCAGTGTTTTGTGCAGCTTGGAGCCCGTTGGATGATGTAGGACGTGAAACCTTGTTGTGAGTTGCAAACTGGATTTAAGATCACTCCATTTTGACTGTGCTGACTATGGCCTAGAGCTGGTCGATGTTGGGTACGACTGTGTTCCAAAGACACTCTTTTACACTTAATTTTTTTTTAGATTTTTGCAAAAACAATTCTAAACTGGATTTAAGATCACTCCACTTTGACTGTGCTGACTATGGCCTAGAGCTGGTCGATGTTGGGTACGACTGTGTTCCAAAGACACTCTTTTACACTTAATTTTTTTTTAGATTTTTGCAAAAACAATTCTAAGGATGTGGCCTTTTGGGCCTACATGTCCATCCTTTTGTTACTGCAATTCTAATCCCTGTAAGAAGTGCCCTAGCCTCTACATAGTTGTATGTTGAAGTTCCATATGATTATGAATAATTGAGGAGATTCACTATTTCTAAAAACACCACCTCCATTAGTTTTTCCTGGATTTCCTTTAAAAGCATCATTAAAATTAATTTTGATAGACCTGATTTCTAAACATTTTTATTTTATCGTAGATCGAAGTAGATCCTTTGTTTTAATTTCATTATCACAAATAACTCTTCCATGTATGTTCAAATCCTGTAGCCAGGTTATTAGCAACTCTTTTTCTGTAATTGAGAAACTTTTCATTCTAATTAATTTTTATTTTAAAATATTTATAATACTTTAATTAACATTTTTGTAAAATTATTAATGATTATTGATGAAGTTGAGTTACAAGCTTATTCCAGTGCTAAGGGCTTTGGTCTATGTTTTAAAACTCCAAAGTTCAAATCCTATTCAATATGAAGGACCAAGATAATATAGTCCAAAATAGGCGATAGCTTAATTATTGAATAGTATCAAAATATATACAATATGAAACTTAGGACGATAAGCAGTTAGAATAGAAAATAATATCCCAATATGTCGACTAATATAATATCTAACAACTAATAATTGCCGACATAGGAATGTCGGTAAAGTACTACCCTAGGTAAAAGTAAATTAACTAACTACCTAGGAGCTATAGTAATTACCAAATAAGGTAATATACTCTAACATCCCCCCTTATTACATTATTTGGATAATACATATACATCCTCCTATACAACAATATTTGGGTAAAGTATATAACTGCCCCAATACAATGAAGAAGAATAAGAGAAATGAAAGAATGTTGGCTCATGCTTTGTCTTCGGCTCTGGCTCTGGCTCTAGCTCTAAGCGTACCTCTGGGTCTATCTTTGGATCTGTCGGTGAATCTGCCTCTAGATTAGTGCCTTTGGATCTGCCTTTGGAACTTTGTCTATGGGTCTATCTTTTAGGTCTGTCTCTGGGTCATTGTCTCTGGGAATGCCACTCGGTCTGTCTCTAGATTTGCCTCGAGGTCTACCATAGGTTTTACCTTTTCGGTAGAATCCATACAACATTTATTTCATCATGGTCCATTGTGTATGATCTTTTCATCCACAATTGATATGAACCTTGTTGGCCAGTTTCACTTTGTACCAACAACTGGAAGAAGAATGATTTGTACATCCACATGAATCACAAGGATGTAATTTCTAACATCGAGCTGCAACATGTCTTGTCTTTACATGTCCTGTCTTTCCACAATGACTGCAACAATGCTTCTTAGTAGTTGGAGGAGATTTAGGTTTTACAAACATGGTATTACTGGTACTTGCATGTCCAGGAAAGCCAAGGCCTTCATTCTTTGCCCTGACATTTAGCATTATATGAGTTTTAATGCCTTTTTCCTGTTTACCTAATATCTCACCATTGAATCTCATTTTCTTCATCAGTTTGGAACCAAATCCTTTGGTGTGTTGTTCAAAACACCTAATTTTATCATCTTCATCAATTTTTTTAACAATATGGCATTTGTCATTATTGATGAGATTATGGAGCTCTTTTTGAGGAGGTTCAGTTTTTAAGTCATAAGTGTCAAGCAAAATCTGCTACTGAAATGAGATCACCTCTGCAACAACTGATATTTACCATTGAAGGTAGGAGGTCGCCTGTATCACAACAAGCATTGGCCATCTTGGGCTCAAGGTCACATGTGTCACAACAAGCATTCACCACAATGGGTTGAAGGTCACTTGTGTCACAACAAGCGTCGACCATTAAGGGTTTGACCTTTGTTTCCTCATTTATTTCCAATTTTACTTTTTGTTGGGCACGATCAAGTGCAACAAATAACAGGTATATACCCCTTATAATGCCAATAGGAAATCGAGCACCATTTGTCTGAAGGTCTTTACAAGACTCAGAATCATCAAGGAGGGCTACTAAACCATTGTTTAGTGTGAGAAATGTGCCCTCCTCATAAAAATCCAACCCATCCATCTCTGGTGGAAAGTATGGGTCTTTAACTAATTTAGCAACATCAGTTTGTTTAAGGGCTTGCTTTTTCTTTGATCTGCCCATTTTTAAGGTGTCGGTCTCTACCGAAAATGCACCTTTTACAATGAAAATTTTGCAAAAATAAATGACTAAGGTGTCGGTCTCTGCTAAAAATGCACCCTTATAAGTCTTCCCTCTTTTTGTTTGTAAAATTATAATGTATCCCCCCTTAAGGCAAAAAATCACAACAATGAAGCCACTTAGGCTTTTACAATGAGTGCCTTGAAGGCAATGTGCAAATGTGTTCTTTTTTTTTATAGTACAAGGCTAGGTTTTGATTTTAAATTTGCAAAAAATAAAATTGTTATCAAAACATTTAATTAATAATTAAATTATTTAACTAAAAAATCATTAATGTTAAAAAAATGATTTTTAATTAAATTAAGATTTAATTATTAAAAAAAAAGATATATATATATATATATATATATATATATATATATATATATATATATATATATATATATATTTAACATGGTGGAATCGGTAGCCGCCACGAATTTGGGCAGGCTGTCCAGCTTTAATGGCCGCCACGGTATTCTACGCTATCCGCCTCGGAAGCCGCCACACAGATCTTCGCGCAGTCCGCCCCTATAATTGCCATGCCACAATCATTTTAAACCTTTTACGCCACTGAAAGCACTAGGAAAGGGACAAGCGTTCAGTTCGACGAGGCCCAAGATTTGAACCTTGGACCTCCGCCCCCTTATGGGGTTTGGATGAACCAATTGGTCTACACCTCGGACCTTAAAAAAAGATAAAATTTTAAAAAGCAAAAATAATTTTTTTTGTTGTTGTTACCTTTACTACTCTTGACGGGGTTGGTTCACTCGACCTTTCGGCTGCAAGCGCCTTAGCGCTCGATGGGCTACCACCCCAGATACCATTGTTGTTGGTGATAAGGGGAAAAGACCCCCTATTTAACACCAACCTGACGTCGGGCTTTCATCAATGGCTAGCGTTTCCATCGCTTGTGGTAACGCTCCTCTATCGACGGCGGTGCAGCTACGATGATTTTGCGACGACGAGTCTTGGCTACGCTACTCCATCGGTGGCTTTGCTTGCAATGCTCTTCGCGGCCAGCTATCCTCTCCTCAACCGCTCGCTACTCCGGATGCTACAAAATCTGTTTGAAATCAACGACGAGGACGTTGAAGCTTCAGTGAATCGTCTCCTCCGCCCACAATGTCAACTGCACGACGACACTTCTACTGTGGGTGACAAGTGGCGCTACCGCTTCTGCGCACGACGTCACCTCCACACGAGCCTCCCTCCGACAGTGGCTCACTTCTTCGTAGCAACTGAAAAACAACACCGCCTTTGCCAGTACTAAAGGGGCTTCTAGTGGCTGCATAAAGATGATGATTTCGTCCCTTGGCTTGGTTTGACGCTTCCTATGTGCCATAATTGTCCCTTGGCGCTTTGGGAAAATAGATCGGCAAGCCAAAAATTAGGATCAGATCACCTGCATCGCGCAATAGTCACCTGCAAACGCACCTACACCTTCGAAGAGAGCAATTTAGCATACGTTGGATCTTCGATCTGATTGCTTGTATGCATTGCAGATTTGTTGTGGGGTTACGTGAACCAAAGATCAAACCACCGATCATTGCCTCTGTCTAGAGATGTGGTGACGATCTGCGATGGAGAAATTAAGCTCTTGGGAAATAGTCCCACATTGAGCATACGAAGCTCAAGATATCATTTAAAAACAAATAGACACAAGTAGTTAAATCTCCACCTTACGGTGGACCTTCCCTTGTGTCATATTTTGCTACCTAATCCCGTCGTAGGAAGCCATGTCGTCCACCTAGCTTAGGATACTCATCCAATCTGCCGGGTTTCATCGAGGTTCGCCTTCGCCTAGATCAGTCGTACGGTCTGTAGGTGTCCAGGCTATCTGCCCCATGTCGTCCAACCTATCAGACATTGGTCCTAGGAAGCCATGTCATCCACCTAGCTTAGGATACTCGTCCAATCTATCGGGTTTCATCGAGGTTCGCCTTCGCCTAGATCAATCGTACGATCCGTAGGTGTCCAGGCTATCTGCCCCATGTCGTCCAACCTATCAGACATTGGTCCTTGCGGCCACGTCTCCGGTTGTCCACAGGTCCAGTAGGGTTTCGTTAGGAGCCGCGGTGTCCCAACGTTCTCTAGGCTAGCGTGCAACTGTAGCCCTAAGCCTTAGGTCTGATTTGTCAGATCCCGGTTCGCTGTCAGTGTCTATCGTAATAGTCAATCAAATCTACCGTAGCATCGGGGAACAAGTCCAGTCAGTTGACGGGGGTTGAGCGCTTGTCTGACCTTACAGGTTCAGATTTGGCCAAGCTGCATCTCGAACTTCAAGATCAGACGAAAACATCAGAGTGTGGACAAAAATCTCACTCTGATACCTTAATAGAGTCTAAAATAGGCGATAGTTTAATTATTGAATAGTATCAAAATATATACAATATGAAACTTAGGACGACAAGCAGTTAGGATAGAAAATAATATCCCATTATGCCGACTAATATAATATCTAACAACTAATATCTACCGACATAGGAATGTTAGTAAAGTACTAACCTAGGTAAAAGTAAATTAACTAACTACCCAGGAGCTATAGTAATTACCAAATAAGGTAATATACTCTAACACAAGATCCCTCATAAAAACCTATGTAAACTCAATGAAAAAATTTGAAAGTTAAAACTACAAGCTTACTTCAGTGGTAAGGGCTTTGACATCTCTTTGAGAGGTCTAAGGCTTAAACGCCACTCAATATGAGGAACTAGAACCCCTCGTAAAAACCTGTATAAAATCATTGAAAACAATTATTATTAATGAAATGTAATGATAATAAGGTTTCAGTTTCATTATTATTTTTTAACAATAAACACAAGCCACTATTTTTGTTTTTGAGGTTTCTTTGTACTAAAAATATATATATATATATATAAGGATTTTTTATTTCTTAATTTGATAAATTTTTCACTTAATGAAAAATGTTTTACACATGCAACGAAGCTGTTAGGGATACTATGAAGGATACTATAGTGGTATGTCTTTGAGTTTTCATTTAAGAAACCGAGTTCAAACCCTTGAAAGGCCCTAAAATAAATAAATAAATAACTTGAAAGGAATAAGACTTATTGGTAGCAAGTGCTTGCTAGGATTTTTTTTATTTTTTAATTTGATAATTTCTTTACTTTTTTGGTTACATAGGAGAGTTGGTCACAACCAGACAAGTGCAAGGTTCAAATCAGAGGGGTTGCTTCCAACAAACCTATTTCGCTTCATTATTGTTGACTCAACGTGAAGGGGACCATCGATCGCTCGAGATTCAATTCGTACCGTCATCGTCGGTCTGACGCACACTTAAAGGATTCAGATCAGACTACTACCCTTGTAAATAGGTTGCCCCAAAGTTTGAACCTTAAAATTTTTAGGTTAGTGTGAGAAACCCCTACGACCAACACAGGGTTGAACAGTCTCCTCCTAACCATGACCCCTCGTAAAGCCGAGAGCTATGCTTATCAATAGAGAATTTAACACACAACCTTTATATTCCCCTTTGCATCACAGAAGTTCAAATAGTGGACCTCTCGTAAAGCCGAGAGCTATGCTTATCAATAGGGGATTTAACAAACAACCTTTATATTCCCCTTTGCATCACAAAGGTTCGAATCGTGGACCTCCTGTTCAACAAGGCCGGGTTTACTTTTTCCACTTGCACTACAAAAACAGACAACAAATTCTTTACTTAATGAAAGATGTTATACACATGAAACCTAGTAAAGCCCTGAAAGATATTATAATGGTATGTCTTTGAGTTTTTATATAGCAAACCCAAATTCAAACCTAGTACTTAAAATTAAAAAAAAAAACTTCAAAAAATATAAGACTTATTGATAGAAGTGTTTGGCAATAAACTATCGGGATTTAGTTCCTTAAATGCCCCGATTTGATTCCTTTAAGGATAGATGTTATAAACATTTCATACCTCTCCTTAGCCCTTGTTGTGGCTAATTTAATAAGTTATATATATTTTTTTGAACTTAGATTGTCTACTATAAAAATGATAAAACAGCAAATAGAGCAGAAACGAAGAGGAATTTGATAACTGGTGGATATTGAAATTTGAAGCGTGTTACTATAGGCATGGATTCGTCCCATACATGGCATGTAAATTGAGTGCATTCTCTGGAACTTATGCTAAGCATAAAATTCGAAGACGAGTATGGTGCACGTTTCTTCGTATGTATTCAAAGCCCGGCAAGCAGCATAAACCCAATGGGAATCAAAACCCCGACAGCTACGCTTCTCTTTTGCAGGGCTCCATCAACACCAGAAATCTCAGGCTGGGAAAGCTCCTCCATGGCCACCTCATTATCACTGGAACCATCAAGGAAAGCGGCTTCTATGGCTCCAAGGTCGCTACCATCTATGCGCTCTGTGGAAATATGGAGAATGCACGCCAAGTGTTTGACAAAATGCCTGAAAGAAGAATCTTTCTATGGAACATAATGATCAGAGGGTATGCCTGCAATGGTAACAGCGAGGAAGCCCTCAAACTCTATTATGAAATGCGAGAGGCAGACATACAGCCAGATAGTTATACCTTTCCCTTCGTGCTCAAAGCTTGCGCTTCCCTGTCCGAACTGGGATTGGGCGGGGAAATTCACTGCCATGTTTTAGAGCTTGGATTGCAGTTGGATGCTTTTGTGCGGACTGCACTTGTAGATATGTATGGCAAATGTGGGAGCATTGAGGATGCACGCCAAGTGTTTGACGAACTGCCTGAACGAGGGGTGACATCTTGGAATGCCATGATTGCAGGGTATGCACATAATGGATGCGCAGAGGAGGCCTTGGCACTCTTCAATCGAATGGAAGAATCCAATGTAAGGCCTGACAATGTCACCATTGCCAGCGTGTTGTCGGCGTGTGCAGAATTAACAGATCTGCAACAGGGTAAAAGAATCCATGACTATGCTCTCAATAATGAATTTGATTCAGATCTTTCTGTGGGGAATTCCCTTGTAGCTATGTATGCAAAGTGTGGGGTTGTAGAGACTGCACGTGAAGTATTTGACAAAATGCCTGAAAGGACCGTGGTTTCCTGGAATGCAATGATTGCCGGGTATGCTCGCAAGGGCTATTTCAACGAGGCATTGGTTCTCTTTCATAAAATGCGGATGGCTAAAGTGGTCCCTGACAAGGCTACCATTGTGAGCGTTCTTCCAGCTTGTGCTGGGTTGGGAGTTCTCCAAGAGGGAAAGGATATCCATGAGAACGTTATCAGAAACATATTTGATTCAGATGTCAGTGTTTTATGCTCTCTTATAGCTATGTATTGCAAGTGTGCATCTGTGGAGTTGGCACGCCAGGTGTTTGACAATATGTCAAAAGGTAATGTGGTTCCATGGAATGCAATGATTGCAGGGTATGCTCAAAATGGGCATGCCAATGAGGCCTTGAGGATCTTTTCAGAGATGCAGATTGCCAGTGTGAAGCCTGTATCGATCACTATGCTGGGAGTGATTCCTGCAATTGCCCAGTTGGCAGCTTTGCAACAGGGGAAGGTCGTCCATGCTTACATCATGAGATGTAGATTCGAGTTGGATGTCGCAGTGGGGACTGCACTCATTGACATGTATGCTAAATGTGGGAGGATAGCGACTGCACGCCAACTGTTTGACAAAATGCCTGAAAGAAACTTGATAACTTGGAGTGCAATGATTGTAGGGTATGGTACACATGGACATGGTGGAGATGGCCTTGCATTTTTTCGCAATATGCAACAGGCAGGCATAAAGCCAGACCATATCGCCTTCACATGTGTTTTGTGTGCATGCAGTTATGCAGGCTTGGTGGATGAGGGTTGGCAGTTGTTTGAGTCCATGACTCGAGATTATTGTATCACGCCTCGGCTAAGTCACTATTCCTGCATGGTTGACCTTCTTGGTCGTGCAGGCCATTTGAAAGAGGCAGAAGATTTTATAGAGAGCATGCCTTTAAAACCTAATGCTAGTGTGTGGGGAGCCTTGCTTAGTGGCTGCAGAATTCATGGCAACGTTGAACTTGGAGAGAAGGTGGCAGAACACCTTTTCAATTTAGATCCTGAAGATGCAGGAAATTATGTTCTGTTGTGCAACATCTACGCTGCAGCTGGCAGGTGGGATGATGCAGCAAAGGTGAGGACCATTATGAAAGATAGAGGTTTGAAAAAGACAAGAGGGTGCAGCCTTATTGAGGTAAACAATAAGATTCATGCATTTGTAGTGGGAGACACAACACATCCTCAATCTGACCAAATCTATGCAATGCTAGCAATATTGGAGAAAGAGATAAATATAGCAGGGTACGTGCCTGATATGAACTTTGTTCTACACAATGTTCAGGAGGAGGCAAAGGAGTATATGCTCAGCTATCACAGCGAAAAGTTGGCAATTGCCTTTGGGCTTCTCAGCACTCGCCCTGGGACACCCATTCAGATCACAAAGAATCTCCGAGTGTGTGGTGACTGTCATAATGCCACAAAGTTCATTTCAAGCATTGTTAGGCGAGAAATTATTGTAAGGGATGCAAATCGTTTCCATCATTTCAAGGATGGAATGTGTTCTTGTGGAGATTATTGGTGATTCTCATTGTTAATCAAGATAACAAAACAAAGATATGATTTCCTAACAATAACTTATTGCATTACAGTCATGATGGGTGAGAGCCCTTTGGATGTCCCTTCTACAAGTTGAATACGTCTTGGTCTACATTGGGTGAATTCTTATGTGACGTGAATAAATTGAAGTTCTTATGTACATTGCATATCGGCATAGATGGATTCGCACATACTATTTACAATAAGCAAAAGGTTGAGTGTCACAAAGTTGTGTGTTGAGTGTCACAATGCCACAAAGTTCGATTCAAAGATTGCTAGGCTAGAAATTATTGTAAGGGGCATAAATAGATTCCATCACTTAAAGGATGAAGTGCATTTTTCTCTTCCGTCCAATTGAACCGTGACAACTTTGACATTCGTTGTACAAGTAGAAACACATTTTGGTTTACATTAGGTGAATTTTTATGTGTGCAAATAAAGTAAATTGAAGGTCATATGTGCATTGTATTTGGGCCATGGATGAATTAGAAACAATTTACAATCAGCAAAAGGGTTGAAACCCAAAGTGGTGGAAAAATGAATAACATGGGGGGAATTCCTTGTTATCAAAGTGTCCTCATATACCAAATTGACATGTTTTCACATATCATCATATTCTTACAGGATGCTTAATTGGATTTGTCAATGATTAGAATAACTTTAATGAATAGGATCTTTAGTCTCTGTATTGTGTAGTATTGTCTTAAACTGCCTGCTTTTATTAATTGTGGAGCAGATTGATATACTTTACATGACGAAAATCTGGAACAGAATTGGCATTTTTTTGCTGAGCGACAACTTTGATCTTTGTCCAGGTTGAATTTGGAGGAAGGTTGGGCAGAAAATGAACTTATAGTTGTTCAGTCAATTCGAGTTACCTTACTTCAATTAGGATACTGCACAACACGCAATTATACTCTATTCCAATTAGAACATGGTTATTGTATAAAGTAGCAAGAGAAAGAATATAAAAGATTAATATTGCTTTAACCTTTCTCACATAATATCAATGTGTTCTATCCTTATAAACTCTCAGCAACAACTTTTTCAGAAACTTCAGGATACCTGAACCACACTAAATTACTAAGAACTTTGAAGATTTTATATTCAAGTAATCATAGTTTTCAAAGGTTAGCAATCACCATATCTCTTTTGCATGAAGATTGTTGCTCAAAATGGTCTTGTCCTCTTTCTATCAAAGACCTGCTACATGTTCGAGTGGGTGTCTCAATCACAACCTAATCGTGTCTACGAAGGTTCTTATACACAAAGATTGAATTTTTGCACTTCTCGTAATTGTTGGAAATCTGGCCAGCCATACATTAAAACGAAAATTCGGGTCGTTAGATGATGTTTTCAGCCTTAGAAAGCGTCTCCTCTTAGAGGAGACAAAACGAAATCGTTGAGCTTCGAAATCTGTGCAATCTGCAAAAACAACGGGCTCAAACGGACACCCGAGTCAAAAGTTATGGCCGAAATACTAATACATGTAATAAACACCGTCGATGTAGATCCAACGGATGTGATTTGCTAGGGTTAGGGTTTGCTTTGTTTTTCTTACTTAAGGCAGTTTTAGGGTTTTCTTTTAAGTAGAAGAATTTTGCATTGTAGCAAGTGTGTGAGCTCTTCCAGAGCCTGTGAGGAGATTGTAACGAGTATTGAAACTCGCCGAATTATTCCAGATAATAAGAAGATAATATTTGCTCCAATTTTGTTTTATTGTATTATTGTAAATTCTTCATTTGGTATCAGAGCGAGGCGATCGAGAAATTGGGTTCAAGTAACTGTGGAATTTCTACTGCAAGTTTTACAGAAGCTTCTCGGAGATCTCAGTTCGTGTTGAAGGGAGCTATTATGGCCAACAACACCAATTCCGATACCAAAATTTGATGGTTTGGACTACGAATATTGGAGCATCCAAATGAGGATGATTTTGAAGGCAAAAGGAGCTTGGGTCATCATTGAAGCTAGGTTCACCGAACCAAAATACTGGAGTGCATTGACTGCAGATCAAAAGAAGGAGATGCAGGAGAAAGAGAAAGAAAATAATTTGGCTTTGGCTTTCATCCAGTCGGCTCTAGACAAGAGTCTCTTTCCCTGGATTTTTGCTTGCGTTTCGGCTCAAGAAGCTTGGAAGGCGTTGAAGGAGAATTACCAGGGGAGTACCCAAGTTAAGGAGGTGAAGTTGCAGACCTTGCGGAGAGATTTTGAAAATCTCAAACAAGAGGAGAATGAAACTGCAAGAGATTACTGTGTTCGGGTAAAAACAGTAGTAAATAAAATGGCCACACTTGGAGAGATCATAGAGCAATGTAGTAATTAAAAAGGTTTTAAGAACCTTGACAGAGAAGTTTGACAGTGTAGCCCTTATCATAAAAGAAACGAAAGACCTCTCGAAAATGGATATAGATTCATTAATTGGCTCTCTCACATCTCATGAAGAGAGAATTGCCAAGAGGAAAAAGGATAAAGAAGGAGGTTCTACAGAGGAACAATATTTTTCGGCAAAAGAGAATGATGGAGGAAGAGGTCATGGTAGGGGTTCCAGAGGAAGAGGTCACGGTAGGGGTTCCAGAGGAAGAGGAAGAAATGGAAGAAGAGGTAGAAGAGGCTCCTACAATGGTTAAGGTCGAGGAAGATCTCAAGATTCAGACAATGACAAGGCTCATGCTGCAAGACGAGGATCCAGTGCAAGAGGAAGAGGTAGAGGCCGAGATATGATATATTTGCAGTGTTACAATTGTAACAAATATGGCCATTATGAGAGGGATTGCAGGCTGAAAAAATCAGCACATTATGGAGAAGAGTATTCCTATGAGGATGATACTTTGTTCTGTATGATTGAAGAAAAAGTGGAGCAAGCAACTTTCCTCTCTACACAAAATAGCACAAAGGAGACATGGATCCTAGACAGTGGGTGCACAAACCATATGACCGACAAGAGGGATGTATTTTCATCTCTTGATTCTTTTTATCAATCCAGTATCAGGCTTGGGGATGAGAAGAGCTTGGAGGTGTTTACGAAAGGAGAAATGGAGGTTCCTACCAAGAGAGGAAAAATAATGAAGGTAAAAGATATTTACTATGCATCCCGTTTGAAGCATTCATTAATGAGTATTGGTCAAATGTTGGAAAAGGATTATAAGTTAGTGTTTGAGGATAGAATGTGCAAAATTTATGATCAGAGGAGAAAATTGATTACCACTGTAAAGATGACCAAGAACAGACTCTTCCCATTACAATTTTTAGATCAAGGGGGAGCTCTAGCATTTGTTGGTGTAGAAGGTAAGGAGAGGCTATGGCATTTACGATTTGGGCATTTAAATTATAAGATTTTGAAGATGCTTTCACCACTTGTCTATGGGTTGCCAAAAGTTGAAGACTCCAAGGAGGTTTGTGAAGGCTGAAAACGTCATCTAACGGCCCAAATTTTCGTTTTAATGTATGGCTGGCCAGATTTCCAACATTCCCCCCCTTGCTGGTAAGGGGACTGACTATTAAGTCCATTAGCAACAAAATCTGAGGTTTTACTACTCCCTTAGTAAAAATATCTGCTACTTGATCGTGTGTTGAGCAATACCTCAATTTAACTTTTTTTTTTTTTTTGGTGGATAGGATTATGTGCCAACTTAATGGCACTCTGATTATCACAGAATAAAGTAGTTGGAGTCCCTTGCTTCTCCCCAATATCTCCTAGCACCTTTCGAAGCCACAATGCTTGTGCATTTGCCGATGTAAGTGCAATATACTCTGCTTCAGTAGAAGACAATGCCATTGTAGCTTGTTTCTTGGAACTCCATGTCACCAAACCTGAACAAAGAGAAAAGCAATGCCCACTCGTGGATTTCCTGTCATCAATATTACTGCCCCAATCACTGTCATTGAATCCCACTAACTTCAAATTCTTTGCCTGTGAGTAGTGGATCCCATAATCAATTGTTCCACGAACATACCTCAAAATCCTCTTCGCTGCCTTCAAATGTAATTGTGATGGATTAGCCACATACCTGGAACACTGTGAAACAACAAAGCATATATCCGGCCTAGTGTTACAAAAGAACATAAGGCTACCAACAATACTCCTGTACTCTGTTTTGTTTGCCCTTTCAACTCCATCCTCCAAACTCAATATCTCCCCATGTGCAATGGGTGTTACTACAAGTTTACATTCACTCAAACCAAATCTCTTCAGCATATCCCTTACATATTTGTATTGTCAAACAAAAATCTCATTGCTAGTTTAATGTACTTCCATCTCAAGAAAGTAACTCATCAAACCCAAATCAGACATCTCAAACTCCTTCTTCATATCATGTTTAAAAGAATCATTCAAAGAAGAACTACTCCCCATAAATAATATATCATCAACATAAAGGCATACAATAAGAATATCATTACCTTCCCTTTTGTAGTACAAAGTGGGCTCACTCTTACTCCTTTCAAAATTACACTGCAGGAAGTAGTCATGGATTCTAGCATACCAAGCTCTTGGAGCTTGCTTCAGCCCATATAGAGCCTTCTTCAACTTGTAGACTTGATCTTCTTTTCCTTGGACAACAAAACCTTGTGGCTGTTCCACATATACTTATTCATCTAAATACCGATTGAGAAATGCACTTTTGACATCCATATGATGCACCCTCCACCTTTTATGAGCTGCCAATGATAGCAACATCCTTACTTTTTCTTGCCTTGCCACTGGAGCAAATGTTTCCTCATAGTCCAAACCATATTTCTGAGTGAAACCCTTTTCTACCAACCATGTCTTGTACCTCTCAATGGATCCATCACTGTTCTTCTTGATCTTGTAGACCCACTTGCATCCTACACATTTCCTATTTTTGGGAAAATCACACAACTCCAAAGTATTATTCTTTTCAATAGAATGCATTTCTTCTTACATAGCCTTCATCCACACTTTGTTAGTACTAGCATGCTCAAAGCATGAAGGCTCAAAATAATCAACAACAACTTTTGAAACTTTAGAAACTTGTGAAACAAGTGCATAGTTTACATCACCTTTGGGATCTCCACTGTCATCATCTCCATAAAGATGCAGGTTCTCTAACATCTCTATTACTGCATTCATCTCTGTATGCTGACTCCTTGCCACCCTCTTATGGAAATTCTTATCAAGAATTTGAGATTCTGGGTGATCCTTCAACAGTCTTTTACCTTTTCCTTTGGCCGGTGGTGATGGAGGTGGAGAACTACTGGAAGAACCTTCTCTTGAACTTGAATGTGCACTTGCAGAAGATGAACTGGAAACTTTTTCATGGCTGGGTTGAACTGAAACATGGCTTGGTTCGACCTTCTCTTCACCAAAAAAATCCTCAACAAACAATTTTTGTGATCCCCAACCTCCCCCTTCATCAAAAATTTCATCTTTAGATACAATTATTTTATGTGAAATAGGATTAAAGAACCTGTAAGCCTTAGATTGCTCACTGTACCCAATAAAAATACATTTTTCATTGTTTGCATCCAACTTCTTCCTATTCTCACCATTAACATGCACAAAAGCCACACATCCAAAAACTCTAAAATGATTTACATTTGGCTTCTTGTTGTACCAACATTCATAAGGGTTAATATTCTCAAGACTCTTAGTAGGACTTCTATTTAAAATGTAATTAGAAGTCCTAATTGCTTCAACCCAATAAAACTTACTCATACCTTTTTCTTGCATCATGCACCGTGCCATCTCCACCAAAGTCATGTTCTTTCTTTCAACCACCCCATTCTGTTGAGGTGTGTAAGGACTTGTTTTCTGCCTTTTAATCCCAAACTCACTACAGAAATCGTCAAATTCATGAGAACAAAATTCACCTCCTCTATCTGTCCTCAAACATTTGATATAATGACCACTCTCATTTTCAACTAGAGCCTTAAAATTCTTGAAGCAATTGAATGCCTCATCCTTATGCTTAATAAAATAAACCCAACAATATCTGGAGAAATCATCAATAAAAGTCAAAAAGTAAGAAGCTTTACCCATACTATGTGTCTGCATTGGTCCACAAATGTCACTATGAACCAACTGTAATGGATGTTGGTCCCTCCATGCTTCACCATGCGGAAACTTCCCCCTTGCATGTTTGCCAAGTGCACAACCTTCACAAACCTCCTTGGAGTCTTCAACTTTTGGCAACCCATAGACAAGTGGTGAAATCATCTTCAAACTCTTATAATTTAAATGCCCAAACCGTAAATGCCATAGCCTCTCCTTACCTTCTACACCAACAAATGCTGGAGCTCCCCCTTGATCTAAAAAATGTAATGGGAAGAGCCAGTTCTCGGTCATCTTTACAGTGGTAATCAATTTTCTCCTCTGATCATAAATTTTGCACATTCTATCCTCAAACACTAACTTATAATCCTTTTCCAACATTTGACTAATACTCATTATTGAATGCTTCAAACGGGGTGCATAGTAAATATCTTTTACCTTCATTATTTTTCTTCTCATGGTAGGAACCTCCATTTCTCCTTTCGCAACCACCTCCAAGATCTTCTCATCCCCAATCCTGATATTGGATTGATAAGAAGAATCAAGAGATGAAAATACATCCCTCTTGTCGGTCATATGGTTTGTGCACCCACTGTCTAGGATCCATGTCTCCTTTGTGCTATTCTATGTAGAGAGGAAAGTTGCTTGCTCCACTTTTTCTTCAATCATACAGAACAAAGTATCATCCTCTTATAATGTGCTGATTTTTTCAGCCTGCAATCCCTCTCATAATGGCCATATTTGTTACAATTGTAACACTGCACATTTCTCATATCTCGGCCTCTACCTCTTCCTCTTGCATTGGATCCTCCTCTTGCAGCATGAGCCTGGTCATTGTCTGAATCTTGAGATCTTCCTCTACCTCTACCATCGTAAGAGCCTCTTCTACCTCCTCTTCCATTTCTTCCTCTTCCTATGGAACCCCTATCGTGACCTCTTCCTCCATCATTCTCTTTTGCCGAAAAACTTGTTCGTCTATAGAACCTCCTTCTTTATCCTTCTTCCTCTTGGCAATTCTCTCTTCATGAGATGTGAGAGAGCCAATTAATGAATCTATATCCATTTTCAAGAGGTCTTTCGTTTCTTTTATAATAAGGGCTACACTGTCAAAATTCTCTGTCAAGGTTCTTAAAACCTTTTTAATTACTACATTTTGCTCTATGATCTCTCCAAGTGTGGCCATTTTATTTACTATTGTTTTTACCCAAACACAGTAATCTCCTGCAGTTTCATTCTCCTCCTGTTTGAGATTTTCAAAATCTCTCCGCAAGGTCTGCAACTTCACCTCCTTAACTTGGGTACTCCCTTGGTAATTCTCCTTCAACGCCTTCCAAGCTTCTTGAGCCAAAACGCAAGCAAAAATCAGGGGAAAGAGTCTCTTGTCTAGAGCCGACTGGATGAAAGACAAAGCCAAATTATTTTCTTTCTCTTTCTCCTGCATATCCTTCTTTTGATCTACAGTCAATGCACTCCAGTATTTTGGTTCGGTGAACCCAACTTCAACGATGGCCCAAGCTCCTTTTGCCTTTAGAATCGTCCTCATCCGGATGCTCCAATATTCATAGTCGGAACCGTCAAATTCTGGGATCGAAATTGAATTGGTGTTGTTGGCCATAATAGCTCCCTTCAACACGAACTGAGATCTTTGAGAAGCTTATGTAAAACTTGCAGTAGAAATTCCACAGTTACTCGAATCCAAATTCTCGATTGCCTCGCTCTGATACCAAATGAGGAATTTACAATAATACAATAAAACAAAATTGGAGCAAATATTATCTTCTTATTATATGGAATAATTATGGCAGAGTTTCAGTACTCTATTACAATCTCCTCACAGGCTCTGGAAGAGCTCACACACACTTGCTACAATGCAAAATTCTTCTACTTAAAATAAAACCCTAAAACTACCTTAAGTAAGAAAAACAAAGCAAACCCTAACCCTAGCAAATCACATCCGTCGGATCTACATCGACGATGTTTATTACATGTATTAGTATTTCGGTCATAACTTTTGACTCGGGTGACCGTTTGAGCCTGTTTTTTTTGCAGATTACATAGATTTCGAAGCTTTACGATTTTGTTTTGTCTCCTCAAAGAGGAGACACTTTCTAAGGCTGAAAACGTCATTTAACGGCCCAAGAAATTGGGTTCGAGTAACTGTGGAATTTTTGCTGCAAGTTTAACATAAGCTTCTCGGAGATATCAGTTCGTGTTGAAGGGAGCTATTATGGCCAACAACACCAATTCAATTTTGATCCCAAAATTTTATTGTTCTAACTATGAATATTGGAGCATCTAGATGAGGACTATTCTGAAGGCAAAAGGAGCTTGAGCCATCGTTGAAGCTGGGTTCATCGAACCAAAAGACTGGAGTGCATTGACTGTAGATGAAAAGAAGGAGATGCAGGAGAAAGAGAAAGAAAATAATTTGGCTTTGGCTTTCATCCAGTCGGCTCTAGACAAGAGTCTCTTTCCCCAAATTTTTGCCTGTGTTTTGGCTCAAGAAGCTTGGAAGGCATTGAAGGAGAATTACTAGGGGAGTGCCCAAGTTAAGGAGGTGAAGTTGCAGACCTTGCAGAGAGATTTTGAAAATCTCAAACAAGAGGAGAATGAAACTGCAGGAGATTATTGTGTTCGGGTAAAAATAGTAGTAAATAAAATGGCCACACTTGGAGAGATCATAGAGCAAAATGTAGTAATTAAAAAGGTTTTAAGAACCTTGACATAGAAGTTTGATAGTGCAACCCTTATCATAGAAGAAACGAAAGACCTCTCAAAAATGGATATAGATTCATTAATTGGCTCTCTCACATCTCATGAAGAGAGAATTTCCAAGAGGAAGAAGGATAAAGAAGGAGGTTCTATAGAGGAACAAGATTTTTCGAAAAAAGAGAATGATGGAGGAAGAGGTCACGGTAGGGGTTCCATAGGAAGAGGAAGAAATGGAAGAGGAGGTAGAAGAGGCTCCTACAGTGGTAGAGGTCGAGGAAGATCTCAAGATTCAGACAATGACCAGGCTCATGCTGCAAGAGGAGGATCCAATGCAAGAGGAAGAGGTAGAGGCCGAGATATGAGAAATGTGCAGTGTTATAATTGTAACAAATATGGCCATTATGAGAGGGATTGGAGGCTAAAAAAATCAGCACATTATACGAGGATGATACTTTGTTCTGTATGATTGAAGAAAAAGTGGAGCAAGCAAATTTCCTCTCTACACAGAATAGCACAAAGGAGACATGGATCCTGGACAGTGGGTGTACAAACCATATGACCGGTAAGAGGGATGTATTTTCATCTCTTAATTCTTCTTATCAATCTAGTATCAGGCTTGGGATGAGAAGAGCTTGGAGGTGGTTGCGAAAGGAGAAGTGGAGGTTCCTACCAGGAGAGGAAAAATAATGAAGGTAAAATATATTTACTATGCACCCCGTTTGAAGCATTCAATAATGAGTATTGGTCAAATGTTGGAAAAGGATTATAAGTTAGTGTTTGAGGATAGAATGTGCAACATTTGATCATAGGAGAAAATTGATTACCATTGTAAAGATGACCAAGAACAAGCTCTTCCCATTACAATTTTTAGATCAAGGGGGAGCTCTAGCATTTGTTGGTGTAGAAGGTAAGGAGAGGCTATGGCATTTACGGTTTGGGCATTTAAATTATAAGAGTTTGAAGATGCTTTCACCACTTGTCTATGGGTTGCCAAAAGTTGAAGACTCCAAGGAGGTTTGTGAAGGTTGTGCACTTGGCAAACATGCAAGGGGGAAGTTTCCGCATGGTGAAGCATGGAGGGCCCAACATCCATTACAATTGGTTCATAGTGACATTTGTGGACCAATGCAGACATAGAGTATGGGTAAAGCTTCTTACTTTCTGACTTTTATTGATGATTTCTCCAGATATTGTTGGGTTTATTTTTATTAAGCATAAGGATTAGGCATTCAATTGCTTCAAGAATTTTAAGGCTCTAGTTGAAAATGAGAGTGGTCATTATATCAAATGTTTGAGGATAGATAGAGGAGGTGAGTTTTGTTCTCATGAATTTGACGATTTTTGTAGTGATTTTGGGATTAAAATGCAGAAAACAAGTCCTTACACACCTTAACAGAATGGGGTGGCTGAAAGAAAAAACATGACTTTGGTGGATATGGCACGGTGCATGATGCAAGAAAAAGGTATGAGTAAGTTTTATTGGGCTGAAGCAATTAGGACTGCTAATTACATTTTAAATAGAAGTCCTACTAAGAGTCTTGAGAATATTACCCCTTATGAATATTGGTACAACAAGAAGCCAAATGTAAATCATTTTAGAGTTTTTGGATGTGTGGCTTTTGTGCATGTTAATGGTGAGAATAGGAAGAAGTTGGATGCAAAGAGTGAAAAATGTATTTTTATTGGGTACGATGAGCAATCTAAGGCTTACAGGTTCTTTAATCCTATTTCACATGAAATAATTGTATCTAGAGACGCAATTTTTGATGAAGGGGGAAGTTGGGGATCATAATTTTTTTTTTTGAGGATGTTTTTGGTGAAGAGAAGGTGGAACCAAGCCATGTTTCAGTTCAGCCCAGCCTTGAAAAAATTTCCAGTTCATCTTCTACAAGTGCACCTTCAAGTCCAAGAGAGGGTTCTTCCAGTAGTTCTCCACCTCCATCACCACCGACCAAAGGAAAAGGTAAAATACTGTTGAAGGATCACCCAGAATCTCAAATTCTTGATAAGAACTTCCATAAGAGGGTGGCAAGGAGTCAACATACAGAGATGAATGCAGTAATAGAGAGGTTAGAGAACCTGCATCTTTATGGAGATGATGACAATGGAGATCTCGAAGGTGATGTTGTAAACTTGCACTTGTTTCACAAGTTTCACAAGTTGTTGTTGATGATTTTGAGCCTTCATGTTTTGAGCATGCTAGTACTAACAAAGTGTGGATGAAGACTATGCAAGAAGAAATGCATTCTATTGAAAATAATGATACTTGGGAGTTGTGTGATTTGCCCAAAAATAGGAAATGTGTAGGATGCAAGTGGGTCTACAAGATCAAGAAGAACAGTGATGGATCCATTGAGAGGTACAAGGAACTATTGGTAGCAAAGGGTTTAAATCAAAAATATGGTTTGGACTATGAGGAAACATTTGCTCCAGTGGCAAGGCAAGAAACAAGAAGGATGTTGCTATCATTGGTAGCTCTTAAAAGGTGGAGGGTGCATCATATTGATGTCAAAGTGCATTTCTCAATGGGTATTTAGATGAAGAAGTATATGTGGAACAACCACAAGGTTTTGTTTTCCAAGGAAAATAAGATCAAGTCTACAAGTTGAAGCTCTATATGGGCTGAAGCAAGCTCCAAGAGCTTGGTATGCTAGAATCGATGACTACTTCCTACAATGTAATTTTGAAAGGAGTAAGAGTGAGCCCACTTTGTACTACAAAAGGGAAGGTAATGATATTCTTATTATATGCCTTTATGTTGATAATATGTTATTTATGGGGAGTAGTTCTTCTTTGAATGATTCTTTTAAACATGATATGCAGGAGTTTGAGATGTCTAATTTCGGTTTGATGAGTTACTTTCTTGGGATGGAAGTACATCAAACTAGCAATGAGATTTTTTTTTGTCAATCCAAATATGTAAGGGATATGTTGAAGAGATTTGGTTTGAGTGAATGTAAACCTGTAGCAACACTCATTGCACATGGAGAGATCTTGAGTTTGGAGGATGGAGCTGAAAGGACAAACAAAACAGAGTACATGAGTAGTATTGGTAGCCTTATGTTCCTTTGTAACACTAGGCTGGATATATGGTTTGCTGTTTCACAATGTTCCAGGTATATGGCTAATCCATCATAGTTACATTTGAAGGAAACTAAGAGGATTTTGAGGTATGTTCGTGGAACAATTGATTATGGGATCCACTACTCACAGGCAAAGAATTTGAAGTTAGTAGGATTCAGTGACAGTGATTGGGTCAGTAATATTGGTGACAAAAAATCCATGAGTGGGCACTGCTTTTCTCTTGGTTCAAGTTTGGTGACATGGAGTTCCAAGAAACAAGCTACAGTGGCGTTGTCTTCTATTGAAGCAGAGTATATTGCACTTCCATCGGCAAGTGCACAAGCATTGTGGCTTAGAAAGGTGCTAGGAGAGATTGGGGAGAAGCAAGGGACTCCAACTACTTTATTCTATGATAATAAGAGTGCCATTAAGTTGGCACATAATCCTATCCACCATACCAGGTCCAAGCATTTTGACATCAAGTACCACTTCATTCGGGACATGGTAGAGAAGGAACAAGTTAAATTGAGGTATTGCTCCACACACGATCAAGTAGCATATATTTTTATTTTTTGCACTTGGCAAACATGCAAGGGGGAAGTTTTCGCATGGTGAAGCATGGAGGGCCCAACATCCATTGTAGTTGGTTCATAGTGACATTTGTGGACCAATGCAGACACAAAGTATGGGTAAAGCTTCTTACTTTCTGAATTTTATTGATGATTTCTCCAGATATTGTTGGGTTTATTTTATTAAGCATAAGGATGAGGCATTCAATTGCTTCAAGAATTTTAAGGCTCTAGTTGAAAATAAGAGTGGTCATTATATCAAATGTTTGAGGACAGATAGAGGAGGTGAGTTCTATTCTCATCAATTTGACAATTTTTGTAGTGAGTTTGGGCTTAAAAGGCAGAAAACAAGTTCTTACACACCTTAACAGAATGGGGTGGCTGAAAGAAAGAACATGAGTTTGGTGGAGATGGCACGGTGCATGATGCAAGAAAAAGGTATGAATAAGTTTTATTGGGCTGAAGCAATTAGGACTGCTAATTACATTTTAAATAGAAGTCCTACTAAGAGTCTTGAGAATATTACCCCTTATGAATGTTGGTACAACAAGAAGCCAAATGTAAATCATTTTAGAGTTTTTGGATGTGTGGCTTTTGTGCATGTTAATGGTGAGAATAGGAAGAAGTTGGATGCAAAGAGTGAAAAATGTATTTTTATTGGGTACAATGAGCAATCTAAGGCTTACAGGTTCTTTAATCCTATTTCACATAAAATAATTGTATCTAGAGATGCAATTTTTGATGAAGGGGGAATTTGGGGATCATAAAAAAAAATTGTTGAGGATTTTTTTGGTGAAGAGAAGGTGGAAGCAAGCCATGTTTCAGTTCAGCCCAGCCATAAAAAACTTTCCAGTTCATCTTCTACAAGTGCACCTTCAAGTCCAAGAGAGGGTTCTTCCAGTAGTTCTCCACCTCCATCACCATCGGCCAAAGAAAAAAGTAAAATACTGTTGAAGGATCACCCAAAATCTCAAATTCTTGATAAGAATTTCCATAAGAGGGTGGCAAGGAGTCAACATACAGAGATGAATGCAGTAATAGAGAGGTTAGAGAACCTGCATCTTGATGGAGATGATGACAGTGGAGATCCCGAAGGTGATGTTGTAAACTATGCACTTGTTTCACAAGTTTCTAAAGTTTCAAAAGTTGTTGTTGATGATTTTGAGCCTTCATGTTTTGAGCATGCTAGTACTAACAAAGTGTGGATGAAGGCTATGCAAGAAGAAATGCATTCTATTGAAAATAATGATACTTGGGAGTTGTGTGATTTGCCCAAGGATAGGAAATGTGTAGGATGCAAGTGGGTCTACAAGATCAAGAAGAACAATGATGGATCCATTGAGAGGTACAAGGCACGGTTGGTAGGAAAGGGTTTCACTCAGAAATATGGTTTGGACTATGAGGAAACATTTGCTCTAGTGGCAAGGCAAGAAATAGTAAGGATGTTGCTATCATTGGCAGCTCATAAAAGGTGGAGGGTGCATCATATGGATGTCAAAAGTGCATTTCTCAATGGGTATTTAGATGAAGAAGTATATGTGGAACAACCACAAGGTTTTGTTGTCCAAGGAAAAGAAGATCAAGTCTACAGGTTGAAGAAGACTCTATATGGGTTGAAGCAAGCTCCAAGAGCTTGGTATGCTAGAATCCATGACTACTTCCTGCAGTGTAATTTTGAAAGGAGTAAGAGTGAGCCCACTTTGTACTACAAAAGGGAAGGTAATGATATTATTATTGTATGCCTTTATGTTGATGATATGTTATTTATGGGGAGTAGTTCTTCTTTGAATGATTCTTTTAAACATGATATGAAGAAGGAGTTTGAGATATCTGATTTGGGTTTGATGAGTTACTTTCTTGGGATGGAAGTACATCAAACTAGCAATGAGATTTTTGTTTGTCAATCCAAATATGTAAGGGATATGTTGAAGAGATTTGGTTTGAGTGAATGTAAACCTATAGCAACACCCATTGCACATGGGGAGATCTTGATTTTGGAGGATGGAGATGAAAGGGCAAACAAAATAGTGTACAGGAGTATTTTTGGTATCCTTATGTTCCTTTGTAACACTAGGCTGGATATATGCTTTGCTGTTTCATAGTGTTTTAGGTATATGGCTAATCCATCACAGTTACATTTGAAGGCAGCGAAGAGGATTTTGAGGTATGTTCATGGAACAATTGATTATGGGATCCACTACTCACAGGAAAAGAATTTGAAGTTAGTGGGATTCAGTGACAGTGATTGGGGCAGTAATATTGATGATAGGAAATCCATGAGGGGGCACTTTTTTTCTCTTTGTTTAGGTTTGGTGACATGGAGTTCCAAGAAACAAGCTACAGTGGCGTTATCTTCTACTGAAGTAGAGTATATTGCACTTACATCGACAAGTGCACAAGAATTGTGGCTTCGAAAGGTGCTAGGAGAGATTGGGGAGAAGCAAGGGACTCCAACTACTTTATTCTGTGATAATCAGAGTGCCATTAAGTTGGCAGATAATCGTATCCACCATACTAGGTCCAAGAATTTCGACATCAAGTACCACTTCATTCAAGACATGGTAGAGAAGGAACAAGTTAAATTGAGGTATTTCTCCACACACGATCAAGTAGCATATATTTTTACTAAGGGAGTAGTAAAACCTCAGTTTTTGCTGCTAAGGGACTTGATAGTCAGTCCCCTTACCAACAAGGGGGAGAATGTTGGAAATCTGGCCAGCCATACATTAAAATGAAAATTCAGGATGTTAGATGATGTTTTCAGCCTTGGAAAGCATCTCCTCTTAAAGGAGATAAAATGAAATCGTAGAGCTTCGAAATATATGCAATCTGCAAAACAAATGGGCTCAAACGGACACCCGAGTCAAAAGTTATGGCTGAAATACTAAGACATGTAATAAACACCATCTATGTAGATCCGACGGATGTGATTTGCTAGGTTTAGGGTTTGCTTTGTTTTTCTTACTTAAGGCAGTTTTGAGGTTTTCTTTTAAGTAGAAGACTTTTGCATTGTAACAAGTGTGTGAGCTCTTCCAAAAATTGTGAGGAGATTGTAACAGAGTGCTGAAACCCTGGCAGAATTATTCCAGATAATAAGAAGATAATATTTGATCCAATTTTTTTTTATTGTATTATTGTAAATTCTTCAGTAATCAAATGAACATGGTGAGAAATGCTTCTATGAAAATTCTTTAGACACATCCATAACATCATTTCTTCTCCATAAGTGCAATTTTTGTAATTCAAATACCTTTTTTTAAAATAGTGAATATCCATATTCTAGACAACCAATTGCTTTAAATGACAATTAAGGAACATGCATATCAAAATGTTGTATTTAGTTTATCTTCCATTATATAAAGAAGAGTGTGTATTGTATGCTCTAGCTCTTCAAAGAAAAAGCAAAATTTATGTAATGGTTTAATGCCTATCATAGGAAGTACTTGAAACAATAAAAGATTAGATCTAAAGAGTTTATTTTGCCAAGCCTTGGTGTCAATTAATGAATTAAAGGACCTTTAAAGAAAGGGATCTAACCCAGTTCCAAAGGTAGAGAATAGTACACTGATGTGATGGAATTCTTGTTTCTCATCTAATACAGGCTTAAAAAAATTCATACGGAAAATTGTAAGCCTATTCCACTTCATATCAATCAGGTGTAATGTTAATAATAGACCGTAACTCTCCTAAGATAGATGCCCCACTTCATAAACTACTTGCACACAATTTAGTTTACTCATACCAAACCAAATCTTCTGTTGGTTGTTGGCCTTGTTACCAGGCTTATGCAAACAACAAAACAAAGTCATTGATAGGCAGCCAAAAAAATTATGTGATATTGGAGGCAATTATCAACTTGAAATGAAGTTCCTTATGCCATTATCAAGAACACATATTGTATAGGAGACCTTGAATACCAAAGATCTACTTTTGTGGATTCCTACTTGATCTGGTTCCAATTGCACGGGGTCCTAAGTAGCACCCTAGCCCTATTTACAACTAAGAGAACATCATCGTGTTATACTTGCTTGCAAGACACTACCGAGGTGCATAGTCTAACCAAAGAACTCAGTTGTCATTGGGCTTAGATGGACTGGCAAGAGTCATGATTTATCATGAACTTGATCGAAGATTCAAAACCCAAAGTGTATGGTATATATATCTTCATTACTACATCTACATCTTATTCCTTCTAATCTTCATACTTTTTTTCCTTTTTTTTTTCTCACTTTTGTCTACTTTTACCCATTTAGATAAAATGTTTTATTCATGTTCTTTCCCAGAGAATTTATCTCCTCGAAGGCTAATTCATCAATCCATTGACTCACCTACAAACAATCGACTTAGCCCAATGGTGATATATTTTCGAAAATATATATATATATATATATATATATATATATATATATATATATATATATAACCTTGATCTCCACCATTCTTTAAGGTTAAAATCCCCTTCTTCAAGAATTTTTGGTATCTCCATGACTTATCTCAATTTATTCCAATGAAAACTAGGGTTCCATCAATGTTGGGGGTTTCATACAACTTGGACAAAGAGATCACTTTTCCCATCATAGATGTGAACATAAAAAACTTGGGATTATAGTAAATAAAAAATTGCATCATATGAGACTTGATTTACTTATCTATATTAAAATTAACGGAGATTGTGTAAAATTTGTAATTTGCAAAATGATCAAAAATCAAATATGTAGGGTCAAATTTGCATGGTCATATCTCCCTCAAAACTCCTTTGTTTTTCAAGTATGAATTTTCATTTTGCTCCCAAGTGATTGTACGATCCATGTTATAATATAGGCGATTTGGCTAAACCTATTATTCAAGGGCTCTTTAGGGTTAATTATATTGTACTCTATAGAAATGATCCAAATATACTTAAGATATTCCAACGGTTTACAGTTTACCAAAGTCTAGTATTTTGGGTGTATAGATACTTGTTGAGATCCATATCATTTGTATCTTGGTAATCTCACTTTTATTTTATTCCTTGAGTTTGTCGAGTATTTGACGTATTTTAATACCTTTCCATAAATTTGTGTTCTATTTTGCAAATGGTTTCTTTCTATCAATGCCATAGTATGACAATGATTTATACTCAAATTTCACTATAAATCTTTATTGAGTTCATCTATGAAATCTAATATTGTTGAGTTCACCATGAAATCTAAGCTTTAGGCTCTTGTTATTTTGATCCAATAGTTTGAGCATTGCAAGAAAATTTTGAAATATGATCATCATCTAAAAGAGGAGGTTTTTTGACATAGGGTGAAGCAACAAGGCAAAGCCAAGTAGTAGTGGTAGAGACTTGCATTGCTTGAGATCCCACACAACTAGAGGTTGTTAATGAAAGAAAAAATAAAGATTGTGTAATGACTCCAATATAGCCACATTTGCTATCTTCATTATTGTTAGATCGAACCCTAGGATTAGGTTGGTCAGCCCTTGAGCATTAGGGTTAGGGTTATTGTTTGTTTTAGTCTATAAATAGAGGAGTTATGTTGTAGTTGAGAGATCATTCATACTTGTCATCTTAGTTCGCCTCCAATGTGGCTATGGGACTTTGCCTTCTCTAAGTGGCTATGAGACTTTGCCCTCTCTGAGTAGCTAGGATTTGTACTAATTCAAAATCTGGAATTTGTTACTTGTGATATTTGATTTCTTGTTATTGAATCTGATTTACTATTCTAGTGAATATTCTATTTTGCTCATTCTAAGTTTGTTGCTATTGATTGCTATTTTCAGAATTTGTTTCATTACAAGTGATATTAAATCTTAACTTTTGGTTCCCTATGGTAGCGCAAAAAAATGACAAAAAGATGTTTGAGCCAACCTAAGACCTCATTCAACCAGATTTGCTTCTTATTATCCAGGAAATTTCTGTCAAAATTTTCTTACTCTCCATCTTCCAAGACAATTTTCTTTTATAACATTGTGATTTAGTCGTTTGCTTTTAAGCAAGAGAGAAAAATGAGGTCCCTTGCGAGAGAGCCATCTCATTACTGTCATCTTGTCGAGCCAATAAAAATAAGGGGTATCTCTAGCAACACTTCTTGTAAAGTGCTTAATGGGTATATTTAGGGTTTCACTTTTGGTCCTTAGTGTATGAGCAAACCCTTGGCTTCTATTGTGTGGGTGTGAGTCAACAAGTATTTTCAAATCACACGACTACCCAAGAATGATTGCATGAGCAAAAAAAAAAATGCCAACCCAAAAATCTTGACAGACACCATAATATATTTTTTGGAATCAATAACTTTGACCCATGTGTCTTTTATTTTTTAGGTACACCCTCCTACTTTGGTTGGTAATCCTCCCATTCTCGACACACTTTACTTCGATATGCACAACTATATTTCTTCATGAGAAGAGTATGTCCATTTGATGCAAATGGTATCCTCCATCAATAAAAGATAGACATATATCTAGACAACACTAGATTCACTCTAAAATTGGTTGTTCAAACAACAATGCTCTATCTTTACGACTTGAACTCAACGCTTCCTAGCCAATAAATTCCAACAAGTCTTTGGAAAATAGCCATGGGGTAAGTAGAAGGAGCCAAAACCTCCAATGGATGGCATTCCTCCAATAAAGAATGTCCAATTTCAGGATGTGTAGAACCCTAAATGACTGCCTTACAAATCAAATCTAAGATGTTTCCAATATCCTGACACCAACATCTATCAGCAACCGCCTTGCAAATATAGACCCCGAGAATCCCATTTGGGTCACATGGATCCCTATGCTATAAGGGGCAATCTTACAAGAATAAGTCAACTTAACTTAGGTTATGTTATTGATCTTAATGCCTCCACAAAAGGTGTTGTTGACTTACTTGCTTGACCTCATGATGTTGCCATTCTACGCATCTACATCTCAACCTTTGAGGGCATAGATTCATGTAGTTGGATCTCTAAGATGGATATCATCATCCATATACACCATGTTCCTAAATAAGGCCATGTCACATTGATTTCTACTAAGCTATGTACCAATGCTTATCAGTGGTTGTTATGGAAGTCTGTCGACATGGGCACTCCCTTTTGTTGCCAGAGTTCAAGGAAATGTTCCTCTGTAAGTTTGACAAAGGCTATTCTACTTTGTATATGGTCTATTTAGTGTAAACCAAGCAAACATGTTTGTTTGAGGACTATTCCACAAAGTTCATGGAACTCCTCACATTTATCTATCAATTGGATCTAGTGGTGGTGGTCTTACCCTTTTGCCATGGCCTTAAGAATGACATCGGGTGGGAGATTGATATGCATGATCAATACGCCCTTGAGGAGGCTTAACATGTGGCTCTTGTAGTAGAAAAGAAGCTCTAGTTGTCCCATCCCCAACCCCGATGTGATTTCAACCCTCGTTGACCTTACTTCAATAACTATAGAGTGTCCCCAAGGATTCTTCCATTACAAGTGTCATTCATGCCATCCTTAGGATCAAGCTTATGAAGAACAACAATTTCCTAGTGGAAGTTGAGGAAGTAGTTGTGTCAAACGATGAAGATCAATAATCCTTTTTCACAAGAGTCACCGGCCAAAGTAGTGAATTATGAGTAAGATGTTGATACCATGGCTCTATCAGCATTTGCCCTCATGGGGCTCCAGGTGAATCACACCATCAAGGTCCAAGGCGTCATCAATATGTTGATTGATTCAAGTAGCATGCATAATTTTATGACAACAAAACAACACAATCCTTAGGACTGTATATCAATACTCTGACCCAAGATGAATTCTAGGTATTGATTGCAAATGGGGGCATGGCTCAGTGTGTGGGTCATACCACTAAATTTCGCATCCAAATGGGAGATTATGGTTGGTCTGACCATATTCTTACCATGGATTTGGGTAGTGTAGATGTCATCTCGGGAGCATAATAGCTCTTGTAGCTCGGAGATGTTACTATTAATTTGCAATGATTGTATGTCAAATGGGTGGAAGATGGCAAAGTTATTTGTATCCAATCAAACCTCCTCTTTCTAGGGTGGTTAACTCACATCGAATGGAAAATATCTTGAAGAAAGGTGGTTGTGGATTCTTTTCCCATATCAATTGCATGGAAGTCTAGTATTTTGAGTCGCTTCCTCCACCTCTACATTTATATTGGTAGTTTATTGTTGATGGCTATGTGGCAGTCTTCAATGAACCCATGGGTCTCCCCCTAAGGCACACATGATAATGCCATCCACCTAGTTCTAGGAAGTCAACCTCCTAATATTCGTCCTTACTGCTATCATCAACCCCAAAAGTCGAAGATATAGAAGTTTTTTCAAGAGACGGAGTAAGGAATTATTAGTCCAAGCATCAGTTCTTATTCCTCTTCGGTGGTCATGATGTGACGCAAGGACAAATATTGGTGCATGTGTCCATATTTTTGATGATTTGTTGGGTGAATTGCATGATGCTAAATACTTTATGAAGCTTGACTTCTGTTTTGGGTTCCATCAAATTAGGATTAGAGAAGAGGATATCCTCAAGAATGTTTTTCACATACATGAGGGTCATTACAAGTTCTTAGTCATGCCCTTTGGTCTTAACAATGCTACTTGCACTTTCCAATTTCCATAGCCTCATGAATTCTATTTTTTGTCATTTTCTCTGCAAGTTTGTGTTGGTCTTATTTGATGATACCTTAGCTTACAGTATGTCCTAGGAAGCTCATTTAGCTCATGTTGACCAAGTTCACCTATTATAGAAGGAAAGGTTATTTTTCAAGGGGTCCAAATCTTATTTTAGGGTACTTGAGGTAGAATACTTGGGGCATATAGTATCCTAACAACTTCAAGATGGGGTCAAGATGGATCCTAACAAAATCAAAGTCATGCAAAATTGGCCTAGGACTAAAACCCTTAAGCAACTTCATGGATTTTTAGGTCTTATTGGGTATTACAAGAAATTTGTCAAGTATGGCAAGATTGTAGACCTGCTCACCGCTCTCACTAAGAAGGATGCTTTTGTTTAGTTAGGAGCAAATTTCCAAGCCTTTAATACCTTAAAGGAGGCTACTTTTGATTTCAGCAAACCTTTTGTCATTGAGTGTGATGCTTCATTAGAGTTGTTTTAATGCAACACAAACACCCCTTGGCATTTGAAAGCAAGCAACTCTCCGACAAGAATCTAGGCTGATCCACTTATGAGATGTTAGCCATTTTGCATGCAATAGAGAAATGAAGGCCTTATTTTTTGGGACGATGCTTCATTATCAACACAAATCATAGTAGCCTCAAGCATTTCCTATAATATCTCTCTTCCCCAAAATAGAATAAATGATTGACCAAGCTAGTGGGTGATGATTTTGCCAATGAGTACAAGGGAAAAGAGAATATGGTGACCGATGCTCTGTCATGCAAACATGAGGACATCATTGTTGTTAGTGCCATCTCTAGTCCTCTTCCACAATGGTTTTCACAATATCAGGAGGAATGACATTCAGATTCGGAGACTACGCAATTATTCATGATGTGGAGGCCAACTCTCTACCTCCTTGATTATCATATGTTGATGGGAGTCTCTGCAAGAAGGATCGAATATATCTTCCTCCGTCTTCCACAATCAAGACTAGTATTCTACAAGAATGACATGCATCTCCTCTGGTTGGATATTTTGGATTCTTAAAAACTCAGTGGATGAAGCAATATTTTTCTTGGAAAGGATTAAAAGAAAATGTCAAGACATTCATGACCAAGTGTGAGGATTGTCAATGGAACAATGGGAAAACTATTAAATCTTAGGGCTTGTTGCAACCTTTGCCTATTCATGATCGCCAAAAGGAGCATATTTCAATGGATTTCATTGAGGGTATTTCCAAATCATAGGGGAAAATAGTGATTTTTGTGGTGGTGGATCACCTTTTGAAGTATGCTCACTTTTGTAACCTACATCCCTTCACGTCTAGCAAGGTAGCCAAGGTATTCGTCGATTTTGTTTTCAAATTGCATGGCACTCCCGAGTCCATTGTCAGTGATTGTTCACTCTTTTGGAAGGAATTGTTCACTCTCAATGGTACTCAATTGAATATGTCCTCTACTTATCATCTTCAGTTGGATAACCAGACAAATATTGTGAATAAACGTTTGGGTACTTACCTATGATTTTTTTTCCCAAGAAAAACAATGTTTGTGGGTTCATTGGCTTCCCTTAACCAAATAATGGTGTAACATTTCTTACCATTTCTCCATAAAGATGTTTTCATTTGAGGCACTGTATGGCCATAAATCTATTAGTAGCATACTATGTTCCAGGATCCTCCAAGGTGGCCTAGATAGATAATTTGTTGCAAAAATGTTGGCTTGTGCTCTAGCTCCTTAAAAATAATGTCTCAAGCCCAAAAGTGAATGAAGCAGCAACATGACATGCATTGCTTTACAACTCCATACTTATACACAATTGTCCTTGAAGACCAAGTCTAGTCAAAAGTTGATCCCTTAGTCTTATGGTCCCTACATGGTGGTTTGTCACATTGGAGAAGTGGCATATCAGTTAGAGCTTCCTCCAACTTCTCACATCCACCCTATTTTTCATGTTTCTTATCTTAAATAGGTTACTGGGCAAAAGGTGTGGTCCTAAATGGAGCTTCTAGTACTTGATGCAAAAGGAATCACTCACTCTCTAGCCAAAATTTGTGTTGCAATCCCGAGTCTATAATCTACGGTCTCACCAGATTTAGGAGTTCCTCATCAAGTGGGAGGATATCCCAAAGGAAGATGTGACGTGGGATCTTGCTTACATTTTCCAATAATTTCTAGCTTTGAGGACAAAGCTTTTTGAGGAGGAATCCATGTAACGACTCCATTATAGCCACGCCACCTATATTCATTATTGTTAGCTCGGGTCCTAATATTATGTTAGTCGACCCTTGAGAATTAAGGTTAGGGTTGTTTATTTTAATCTATAAATAAAGGAGTTAAGTTGTAGTTGAGAGATCATTCATACTTGTCATCTTAAGTTGCCTTCGATGCACATATGAGAATTTGCCCTTTGCAAGTGGTTATGAGACTTTGCCCTTGCTAAGTGGCTATGGTTTATATTGATTTGGAATCTAGAACTTGTTACTTGTGATTCAATTTCCTCTTATTGAATCTAATTTACTGTTCCAATGAATATTCTCTTTTGTGCATTTTGAGTTTTCTACCGCTGATTGCTATTTTCAAAAGTTTTGTTATAGCTTTGCCCAAGAAAAGAACAAAGAAGGTTAACAGTGGAGCTTGTCCAAAGCTGCGAGTTACCAACAAGTTACAAAGATGTCTTTGCAAGAAGCATAAGGAAATGTTCCTACAAAGCTAGAGGTGACTAGAATAGGAGGTGAAGTTTAAGAACCTAAGAAGAGAATTCAGAACACTAAATCACCATGATAGTCTTCTATGAAGAGAAAACTTAATTTTAATGCCATGGAAGAATTGGAAAAGGTTCAATAGAAAAATCATAAATTGAGAAATTGCAGGAACTGGACAGGAATGGCTTGAAGTGGCATAGAGCACTAGAGAAAGACCGAGGTCAAAAATTATGCTCGATTGACAAATAGAGATCTTGTTGTGTTGCTTGGAGATTAAATTGAGAAAAAATGATTTCTGCGATATCCATTTCGAATTTTTGAATTTTGTCAAATCCAATGGATTTCTTGCTAAAAAATTAAGGGGGTAAAAAAATTGTAATATTTGAGGAATATTTTGCTTGTCGTATGTTCTCAAATATAAAAAATAAACCAAAAAAGAAATTCTAAGCGCACAACACATGGCAACCAAGTGAGACACCACAAATCTTGGCAAGTGCAGGTCATCTGGCACAGTGCTAAGGCATGACACTATAGAAAGGAGGTTGGGCTTCAATTTCATTCCCTCAATTCTGAAGGCATGAAGAACACAAAGCTAGTAGAATGGACCTTCTACCCCACAAGGTATGTGACTGTTTGCTGCTTTTTAGAAGTTGTACGTGAATGTCCAGATTATTTTGTAAACCCAACAAAAATACATTTGACCAACAGCCTGGTATGATAGTATATTTTCCATAGCAAATGGGCTTCTACTTATGATGGATTTGTTGTTTGGACATTACTTGTCAATGTACCCTAAAAACTTGTCCTCAACTTAAAAAGTGTGAGTGTTGTGGTGCTTATCATCCACATGCTCATAGGTTTGTTAGAATTGGCCAAAATTTAGACTTTGGGATGACTTTGGAGAAAAGGTTCAATAAAAATTTTTGTTTGATCTTGTTATTTTTTATCCCTATTGGTTAAGCTTAGAAGCCAAAGGTAAGGTAAACGACAATTCAAATTGAGAATACAGAGAATTTGGTGAACGCTTGTGTTGCAAAATTATAGTTACACTGAACACATGCTCATAGTGGTGCTTACATCCATATGCTCATTGTTGTGTAAGTATTGACCAAAACGTCTAACTTTGGGATGAATTTTGAGAAGGTTCAATAAAATTTGTTGCTTGGTCCTATTATTTTTGCTCGCTTGTGGTAGTGCTTAGAAGCCAAAGTTAATGTAAATGGCATTTTAAATTGTTCAGCTGGTTAAAATCCATAGCAAACCTAAAATAGACAGAATTTAGTGAACATTTGTGTTGCAAAATTATTATTTTTTTCTTGATAAAAAGGGGTTGTACTCGCTTGTGTTGCAAAATTATAGCTACACTGAACACATACAAATACTTGCCCAATATTTTGTTAGATTAGTAATGGTTAATTGTGCATCAAGTAATAATTGATTGACGACTTATGTTTGAAGCATCTATGGTTTCCGTAGACCAACATGTCATTGTCTTGGGATCAATTGCATAAAGTTTTAGGAGTCATTCAGAGTAGCCCATCTCTTATAGGTAGTGATTCACTATAGCCCATCCCTCATGAGATTCAAATGTTCACTTGGCACTCATTGCATCAGGAGATACACATGTAGTCAAAGCACTGGGATTGAAGCTAAAAAAATAAACCATAACATTGCATCAAACATCACTGCCAATACTTGCACCCGTAGGACTTCCACAATGTGGTCACTCGTTATAGTATTATGCCAGTTAAAGCTTTCTTCACTATGGGGTTTCTTCCATGTTCAAGCCTGCTTAGCTCGCAGCCATATTTGCAAAACTTTTAGCAAGTACTGACTGTGGCTTGAAATTTTGTTTGGTCCTCCATCCATTTGAGGATGGACATACATGTAGAAAACTTCAATTGCAGGTCAACATTTTCCATAGAGCTTGCCAAAAATAACGAGAATTCTAAAATATCTGTTAGATTCATGCAGATTGGCAATGGTATTGTTGCCACATTTTGCACGGGGTGCCATGTCTTCATTTTTCTTGTAAGTATGTTGCTCTCCCTTCCCTCCTCCTCCTTTCCCTTTCTCCACTATCCCCTTTCTCCCCTTCCGTTAGTTTCATTCCCTTCATTTCCCTTTTTCTTTCCTCTTTTACTTTCTTCTGTCAATTTCCCCAAAAAGAGCAAAAGGTCCCTAAAAATTCTAAGTATAAGAGCGCAACCCGACTTCGCAGCGAAGTCGGGGTGCGCCCTTAAGTTTGAGCGCACTCGGGAAGCCGAAGTGCGAAAAAATGATCAAAATTTGGCTAAGTACAAGAGCGCAACCCGACTTCGTAGCGAAGTCGGGGTGCGCTCTCATTTCTGTGCGCACCTGGGAAGCAGCGGACCCCTAAAAATTTCTAAGTGTTGGGAGCGCAACCCGACTTCGCAGCGAAGTCGGGGTGCGCTCTCATCTTCATGCGCAGTCGGAGCGGTGAGCAAAATGAGCTAAGTGTTGGGTGCGCAACCCGACTTCGCAGCGAAGTCGGGCTGCGCCCTCTTACTTGTGCGCACTCGGGCAGGATGTTGCAAGCAGCCCAAAAATTGTCTAAGGCACGGAGGCCTCCCCAACTGCGCTGATTCCCCCTTGCGCTTTCTAATTGCGCTCCAATTCCGAGCGAGGTCAGGCATGAAAGAGAGACGAGATTCCAAGGCAGATTCGTCCCTTATCAAATTTTGACAAGTGTCCAGCCTCGGGATTCGAGTCGAAGATGTGACGGGTGAAAGGGCAAGCGTGAACCAAATTATTGTACCGCAACTACCCTCATTCAAGCTGACTCAAAGTTTCATCTACCGTAGCTACCCTCATTCAAGCTGACTCAAAGTTTCATCTACCGCACTGCCACGTAGCTGCCAAGTTTTCAGGTGGACCTTGCTGCAAGTACAGTCCATATCTGCAGAGGTCAACATCAGCAGCTTTTTTGCCGCTTTTGTCAGCTTTGTCAGCTATTGTCAGGTCTGGGATCCTGTGCCCGGAGTTGTAATTGGGGGGAAATTGCGCTATAAATAGTTGCGCCATATCATTGTAAAGGGGGAAGGGGGATATACTGCTAGGGAACCATTGTAGCTGTGCATTTGCTTCTGAATACAAGATACACTTGGCTCTATTGACTGCTCTTGTTCTTTATGCTGCCTCTATTTAGCATTTCTGCCTCATGTTGCTTATGTTATTGCTTACTGTTATTCTGCTATCTGGATATCGGTATTTGATAATTAAGTATTCCCTGGAATGCATAGTTAGAGGATACATAGAATGAATGACATTGGTAGTTTCTGTAATGTATTCTGTATTTAGTTGTTGTTAGTAGTGGTGATTGATAGTTGTTGTGTTGCTTATCCTCCCCACCCAATACAAATCACATTTATATTTCTTTCCGCATTTCTAATTTCTTTCCTGCACTCTGAGCTTAAAACCAATTGAGAAAACATAGGAAGCCGGCCTTCTTCGGAGATTGGCACGGAAGGCATTCCTTCCTTCCGACCTTTCAATCTGCTGGGCGAATCTAGGGCGCATTACACTAAATCCTATCCTAGTGGCAGATTCGTAACCAATAGTTTCTCTGGCACGCCCGATGGGACACGAAAGTTTCCCACCCAAAACAAAATCGAAGCATCGGTGTTCACTTCATTGCTGTTAAATCAGAACACCTGGCGACTCTGCAAGTACCTGAATATTCTCTGAGTCCGTGAGACCGGTCCAAGCGCCTTCATGCATACAAGAAGGTGGAGAGCAAGGAATCTGGGAAACCAGCCTGATCTCTACGAAATTGACATCAACGCTCCTGGAGAGCGCGTAAGGCTGGCTGACTACCAAGCTCGCATAGGCGAATCCAAAACCGAAGTCGAAGAGGCCAAAGTTGAAGAGCAACCTACATCTTCGGACAACACCGATACCGAATACACGACCGGAGGGGAAGAAGACATGGCTGCCCAACAAAATGATGACGACCTCTTCCCAGTGGTTGACTCCACAGGGCCCTTGGCCCTAGTCGGACAAGAGGTTGTGCCCCCCGCTGCCTTGAAGTCCATCCCTACTTACGATGGCTACGACAAAACGGCATATGAGCACATCCAAGACATTCTGGCCTTGGCTGCGCTACACTCTATTACAAATGAGAGTGTCAAGACCCGTCTATTGGCTCTTTCTCTGAGGGGGAAGCTTCTCTACTGGTGGAGATCTTTGCCAGAAGGATCTATCACGGGGTGGCCTCAGTTGGCAGGCAGGCTCGTAAAAGGATGCAACGAGTCTGCCGACCCCTCTTCATTGTTGCATCAGTTTCAGAGTATCCAACGCCACCCACAAGAGGAGATATCAGACTTCAACATAAGGTTTGCGAGGTCCTGGAAAAGAGTACCTCATGAACTACGACCTTCGACGGGTCAAGCGGCACACTATTACCTGAGGTCTTTCAATTCGGATATCTGCCTACTTCTTAAGATAGCCCGAGTCGATACCTTCCCTGCCCTATACGAAGCTGCCCAACAAGCAGAATTAGACATAATCTCTATAGGCAGACTTCCGCATAGAGTGCAGCCCCCCATTTATCCTGATTTTCCTCAGTCCCAGTATCCATCGGCCTCTGGTGTGATGCCATCCTCCTCAAATCAGCACCCCCAGCAGCCATGGAATCCAGCACCAGTTATAAACCCCTACGGTCAGCCTCAGATTCATTATCCTAATCCACCACCTCCGCCTCCGCAGTATCCCGCACTCCCAGCTCCCCCTCATTACGCGGCGTATTCTGCACCTTCGCCATTAGCTGCAATACCTCCGTCGGCCCGGTTGGCGCCTGCAGATAATGATATTCAGAATAAAATCCTTCAAGAGGTATGGGCTCTGGCCTCTGGGTATCATACTATTTCCAACGATATGACGATAATGAAGAAGAAGCAAGCCCAGATGGAGTTCCTTCCAAGGAGACCATATCCTCCTCCGACGCTAACAAAAGATCAAGCTACACAAGCTCAAAGACACCCCCCGGCAAGGAATGCTGCCAATGAGGTTCAACCTGGCACTTCTGACCAGGTTAACTGGTGCTCCACATGCAACGATCCACACTCAGAGGAGAGTTGCACGCTGCATCAACATTATCTTCAGACCCTTGCGGGCAGCGCCATAGAGGATGAAGCATACATGATCCTGGACGATGAAGGCAACTTTGCGGTCCCAAAAGAAGATCCTGCGTTGCTCTTGACCAAGGAAGGTAGAAAGCCCATTGAGGCTGCCATGGCCCAAGCAAAGCCGTTGAAGGTATACGCCAGAAGAGAGAAGGCATAGCCTGCTGGGCTACCACCTGACAAGTCACCTTGGCCTCCTACAACCAAAGAAAGGTTCCCTACGCTCAAGGCTCCCGCGGTGAAAGCTCCCGCAGCCCAACCTCTAGCCGAAACAAAAGAACAAGCTCAAGAGAAGCTGAGATATCCGTCGCTGACGAAGAGACAGAGAGTCGAAGCCACGCAGCAATACCGGACCAGGTATGAGCCAGCAAAAGAAATAGAGGGAGCCGACACTTCAACCTACAATATAGTTGATGAGCTAAAGAGGACCCCTACGAAGATAAGTATGTACGAGGCTCTTCTACTCCCAAGGCAAGTTGATCTGCTGCAAGAATCCTTGAAAAGCATAAAATATAGAAAGCCGACGCAGCCTGCTGTGTTAGCTCAGCCCTTGACAGTTTTTGCCACCGAGAAAAATAGGCCACCTCCTTTCTATCTGTCATTGCGGATGGAAGGCTATATAGTACACAACTGCATGGTGGATTCTGGTGCTTCCACGACTGTCATGCCGAGAGCCGTCTACGAAGAGATCGGTATGGAATATACAAGGAGCAGCCAAGGTGTGCTGCAGCTAGATGACACCCCTGTCAAGACAGTTGGTGTCATCAAGGATATCCCGATCCGACTGCATAAAGCCCTCGACATAGTGGTCATCCAGGAAGTCGTTGTGGTCGACTTGGAACCCTACTTCGGCATGTGTCTCTCCAGGGAGTTCACTGCAAAGCTGGGTGGATATCTGTCTCTGGATTACTCACATATGGAAGTGCCCTTCAAAGGAAGGAGATTAAAGATCTATAATGAAAAGCCTTCCACATTTCTAGTAGAGAAGATACCCGGAGAAGAGCCACAGAACGGCATGGTTCAGCTGACAACTGAAGAACTGGTAGAGGTTGATATGACAGAAGAGGCCCTTGAGCTGTTACAAGTGGAGGATGAGTTCTCCTTGCTAGACTTCAATGCCATGATTGAGACCGAGCAAGGTTGTTACTCCGTCACCCAGCCTGAAAGACTTGACCAGTCAGCAAGAAAGGAGGTTGGACCCGCACCAAAAAAGCTATGGAAGTTGTTCTTTGATGGCGCCCGATGCAAAAATGGCGTCGATGCGGGTGTACTTCTGGTTTCCCCGTCCGGAGTCCAGAAGGACTACACTTACAGGCTGGCTTGGAGCTGCACTAATAACGCGGCAGAGTATGAAGCTTTGTGCTTGGGTTTGAGAAAGGCAGAGAGACTGGGGGTGAGACATTTGTAGATCTTTGGCGACTCAGAGCTGGTGTGCAACCAGATTACGAATAAGTGTGCCTCCAAGAAGCATTACCTCAAGGCGTACCGTAACCGTGTCTGGGACCTGATGGAGTCATTCGACTCTTTGAATGTCAAAGCCATATCACGTGAGAAGAATAAACATGCTGACATTCTGGCGTCTGTTGGAGCCAGGTACGTTCCGGCTGATGACACTGTCCAGAAGCCGAAGCCGGTTCGTACCATCTACAGGCCTTCTGTGCCTGATAAAGACACCCACTGGCAGGTGTTTGACTGTGACGAGGATATCGTCACTTTTTTGATAAACGAAGCAAGTACTATAGAAGGTAGAGACCCTGATGACGAGCAGTACGAGGGGTTGATACAGTTAAAAAACAATCATGTCCCGAAAGGACTGATTACCCTAGAAAGTCTCTTTGATCAGAACGATAGGGCAATATCCCACAGAATCAAAGTGGACCCCAAGCAGTACGTGGACCTGGAACTGGAACCTAGAAAAACGATCAAGGTCGGGACGGACTGCACTGAAAAGGAACTGGAGCAGATCAGATCTTTATGCGGAGAGTTCCCTGATATTGTGGCCTGGTGCTACCAGGACTTGAAGGGGTATGACAGAGAGATGATCCAGCATACTATAGAGCTGGAAGATAATGCAAGACCTTTCCGGCAGAAGCAAAGGGCAGTGAACCCAAAAATTGAAGCTATGATGAAAGCAGAGCTCTTAAAGATGCTGGAGGCCAAAATCATCTACCCCATCAAGCACTCATCTTGGGTCGCGAATTTGGTCCCTGTAAGGAAAAAGAATGGAGACATCCGCCTCTGCGTGGATTTCAGAAACCTCAATCAAGCTTCACTGAAGGATCATTATCCGCTTCCCCAAATTGATCAGATCCTCCACATCGTTGCTGGAGCACAGAGGTTCTCTCTCTTGGACGGATTCTCTGGATACAACCAAATATGGGTAAAGGACGAAGATCAACACAAGACAACGTTCACCACCAAATGGGGAATGTTTGCATATCAACGCATGCCCTTCGGCCTGTCTAACGTCGGCGCTACGTTTCAAAGAGCTATGGACTTGGCATTCCGGGAGCTGCTCAACAAGGTCATTGTCATCTACTTGGATGATATGACTGTATTTTCACATAAGAGAGAGGACCATGCTTCCCACTTGCGGCAAATATTTGAGAGATGTCGTGAATTCGGCATTTCCATCAACCCGAAGAAGTCAGTCTTCGCGGTAAAGGAAGGTAAGCTGCTAGGACATGTCATTTCTGAGAAAGGCCTTGCAGTGGATCCTGACAGAGCAGAAGCCCTTCTTCGCTTACCCATCCCAGTCGACAAGAAGGGGCTACAATCATTTTTTGGCCAAATCAACTTCGTGAGGAAGTTCATACCGGACTTCGCACAAGTAATTAAGCCCATGGCCGAACTCCTAAAAAAGAATGCCGAATTCTTGTGGACTGACGAAAGAAAGCAGGCCTTCGAAGAGATCAAGGCCAGAATCGCGCAAGCTCCAGTGTTGATAAATCCAGATTATTCCAAGGATTTCATCCTGTACGCGGTGGGAGAGCCCGAGAGTTACGTCGCAGTCCTGACTCAGAAGGGAGATGATGGCGAAGAATGCCCCATAGCGTTCTTAAGCCAGGTGATTCAGCCGCATGAAGAAAAGTATAATTTTATTGAGCGGCAGGTGCACGCAGTCATGAGATCCCTCAGGAAGTTTAGGCACTTCGTCTCCCAGAGCCGGATAACTATCTTCGTGATACATCCGGACGTCAGGAATTTCATTGTACAAGGGGAGCCAGGTCACAAGAGGGCAGGATGGATAGCCAAAATCCAAGAATTTGACATCGAGGTATGACCAACGAAGCTGATCAGAGGCCGAGCCTTGTGCCAAGAGCTGGCCCGAAGTGCTGCAGTTGAAATCTCTTCCTATAGGTGGGAAGATCCAATGGCAAAAACTAACCTTGCCAACTCCTTATCAGAGGAGAGTGATTGGAAGAATGACCTGGTGTGGTATTTTAGCACAGGGAGATGTCCAGATCATCTCAATGCCTCACAAAGAAGGAGGTTTAGGCTGAATGCCTTGAGATATGTACTACGCCCTGAGGGGCTGTATTTCAAAAATATTGACGACATCCTGTTGCGATGCGTCAGAGAATCAGATAAACCAAAGGTCCTCGGAGAATTCCACTCCGGGATGCCTGGGGGACATCATTCAGGGAGGCCTACGACCTTAAAAATTATCAGAGCCGGGTATTATTGGCCCACTCTCTTCACAGACGCACATGCGGTCTGTGTTAAATGTGAAAAATGCCAAAGGTTCGCCGGCAGGAACAGAAAGGCACCCTTGCCCCTCCAGCCAATTCAAGCCGAGACTCCATTTCAGCAGTGGGGTCTAGACTTCATCGGGACCATCACGCCTAACTCTGCAGCGGGACATAAGTTCATCCTTACAGCCACCGATTATTTCACTCGGTGGGCAGAGGCGATCCCCACTAAGCACGCAGACCAAGAAACGGTCATTGGGTTCCTTGAGAGCCTCATCACCCGTTTCGGGGTCCCAGAGGCAATAGTTACAGACAATGGTCCGGGGTTCGTAGGTGCTGTACTCACGGAGTTCACCAGCAAATACGACATCTATCACAAGATGTCCTCAAACTACTACCCACAGGGGAATGGCCTGGCCGAGTCCACTAACAAGAATCTACTGAAGATTGTTAAAAAAATAGTAGAAAGGAACAAGAGGACGTGGCACCTACTTCTGAACCGGGCGTTATGGGCGGATCGCATATCTTTCAAGAAGTCTATCAAGACATCCCCCTACGCGCTCGTATATGGCAAGGAGGCAGTTCTTCCTACCCACATAGAGATGCCCGCACTCTGGATGTTAGATGAAGAAAAGGGCGACGGGGATCCAGTGGACGCCAAACTTTGCCAACTATTGCGGTTAGAAGAAGAAAGGGAGAAGGCATACCAGGCCTTTACTAAACATGCCGAGGTAACCCAGAGCTGGTTTGCAAAAGGCACCACCACCCGAGTTTTCAAAATCGGGGACCTAGTGCTAAAGTGGGACTCACTCAAAGCAAAGCCGGGCAACCATGACAAATTTGATGCCCTTTGGGAAGGTCCCTATCAGATCACTCGGGTAAACCAATTCAACGCGTTCGTGCTCAGGGACATGGAGGGACAACTTCTCCCCATTCCTGTCAATGGTTTCCACCTAAAAACCTATCACCACTGAAGGTGCCCAAGAGGTCCTTCCTTGTACATATTCTTTTCCTGCATTTTAGTTTATGACAGAATGTACATATTTCTTTCAGTATTCAGCTTTTAGTTTTCAGAGCCGAAGTGGGCTAAGTGTAAAAAAAAAAAAAAAATCTGACCAAGCATAGAGCAAACCCCGACTTCGCAGCGAAGTCAGGCATCGCTCCTTGAATTGTGCGACATCGGGAGTTTGAGAGAAAACAACAAACGAGAAGCCTCAAAAAATTACTAAGTGTTGGGTGCGCAACCCGACTTCGCAGCGAAGTCGGACTGCGCACCATCTTGGGAGCGCAGTCGGGCAGCAGAGAGCGAAAATTGGCTAAGTGTGGAATCCCTACTGCGCAACATTTTTCGGGCGAAGTCGATCGATTACGCATGTTTTTTGGGCGAAGCCCGAGTGCGCTCTTAATTTCAAGCGCACTTTGAACGACCTGTCAGGGAAAACAAGGGACATAATGGCGAAAAAATTTCTAAGTGTGGGCCCAGGCGGCGCAATGTGCATAGCACGAAGTTAGGTTGCGTCCCTCCTTAAAACCCTGGGCCAAAGTCTCCCTCGAAGTGTGTGCCCAAGCGGCGGCTGTGACGTCATTGGAAGCACGAGGTTCAAAATTTTTAAAGAATGATTGCACGTCTTTCAAAGCAGATGTCATTAAAAAAGCAAGCGCATTAGGACCAACCGCAACCAAGGTGCGCCTTCCAAGGAAAAGGCCCACGCACGGCCGCCAAAGAATAACGACGTTTCCCACCTACTTCGGGAAAATCACTTTAAACCCCCCCTCGCGCCATTAATGCTGCATTTTTTCCTAGAAAAGGGCCCTGGCATACTCAGAACATTCGAATTATCAAGCTAAGTCTGAGCTGCAAGGCGCAGAATTGAAGAACTAGTGACCAGAATCCCCGTCTCTGCCACCACGAACAGAAAACAAAAAATGGACAAGGGAAAAGCGCCAATGCAGACGCAGTCCAGCGATACAGAGCAGGAGGCTGAGGAACACACAGAATCCAGCGCTCATGAGAGCGAAGCGCCACGGGAGCAGACAAGGAAATCCAGGTCAAAGAGAAGCAAAGGGCAAGCTCCACCGTCGCCCATCAATCGCCTGGCCGGGTATAGGGACGACGAGTACTCCATTAGCCTCACCAAGTTGCGGCCAAATATAGCAAAGTGGGTAGGCAAAGTCTCGCCCTCGCACCATGTCGGAGCCGCATACAAGTCGAACCTGTACTGGTTCTTGTGCCCTCCCGTCCACCATTGCCCAGAGTTGGTTGAGTCTATTGTGACATATTACAAACCAGCTACCCGACAAGTCTGCGACAACCAAGGAAGGGTGTTGTTCACCCTCTTCAAAGAGAGCGTCCAGCCAGCCTTCGCCCCGGGGCTCCAGTACGACCCCAACGCCATTGTCAGAAGAATTAACTTGGATGAGCAGGCGGGCAGATTCGCTCAGAACAGAAGGATGAGGGAGTTTCTCGACTCAGAACTGAAGACCCCGCTACCACCCGAACAGTGGCCAACAGGCCCTATACCCCTGGAGAGGTTCAAAAATAAATATATATATATTATCCTGGCATGGGTACTCGGCTGTGCCACGGATAGAATGGTGCACCCGTATCAATTGGCGCTCGTTGAATGCATCTTGCATGGAGAGTTTTATGACTCCACTACGCAAAGGAGTGGAAGACGCCCTATTTTATTTGATTGGGCAGATTGGGTGGCGTACGCCATACATTCGAATCTGGTCAGGATACAGCAAAAGCAGACAACAGAGTTTCGGCACTGCTCGTTCCTCACATGGTTGTGCCTGTACCACATGCACTACCGGATTAAAGTACCTGACCTAAAAAAGGTAAATGAGAAGGGAGAGTCGTTGCCTGTGTATGAGTGGACAGAAGCCCTGTACAGGAGAGGGTCTTACTACGATTTCAACTTCAAATTTCTAGGTATGACCTTGGCGCTGTTCAACGGCAAAGCATCTCGCCCTCCACTGGCCATGACGAACTACCTGAGGAAGTACAAATGCGGAGATACCTTTCGGTTGACTCAGGGCATTGTGATCAGAATCTACGGATTCAAAGGGAAGCCATTCTTGCTGCCCTATTTTTGCACTGAGCATCAGTTCGGTATAGAGATATCGTGCCAGATGGACTATGTAGAAGAGGAATTCAGCCAGGGAAAGAAGAGGGGCCATATTTTCAAGTATCCTATTACCTGGGCGAACATTCAAGTGCATGAGATTGGGCAACATGTCTACCTCGAACAAGAACTCCTCAACATGGGCCTGATACAACTACCTCAACGCTGGAAATACGACCCGATTGGGGTCAGGGGAAAATTTGTACATATTTGCCCCCGAGCAGAAATCATGGAGGAGAGGTGCAATAAAACAGGTGCAGACCTGGAATGGCACATCGAGCGGATGCAATCATGGCCACCATGGCAGGACTTTTACTGTGAAGAAGTGGAGTATGATCCGGAGCGCAATCCAGACCATAGGTTAGACTCAACAGGCTTCAAAAAATTCCTCTCAAAGGTGACGCCCCTCAGCTGGGAAAAGGACAAAATTATTGAATGCTAGAAAATGAGGTGTCGCACGCAACACGATAAGTCTAACCGAAAGACATTGGCCGTAGATGATGAGTTTTCGGCCTTATATGATAAATACGCCGGCAAATGGGAGCCATTCATGTTTTGAGATTGCGTTCCCCTAGGCACCAGAAAGAGATATAAAAGGAAGCCCCCATCCCAGCAATTACCCATTCAAGAAACTCCCAGCGCGACACCAACAAGCAGTCAGGTGGGCCCGATGTTGCCTCCAGCTCCTGAAGCGTCACCTCAAAAGGGACAGGAGCTAGAAAAGTCAACTAGTGAGGCGGCCCCCCAAAAAGAAAAGGCGCCAGAAGGGTCAACCGGTGGGCCTTCGACAACAAACATCCCTCCGTCAAAACCCAGGTACAAGTTCACCGTGGGAACACCGCTGCCAGCCGCGCCAACCTCCTCCGCCTCCTTCGAGCAAACTGCAGCTCCGAAAGAAAAGAAGAGGAAAAGGAGCGAAAAGACCAAGCGGCCTAAGAAGGAGTCTACGCAGCAAACGGCTGCAACACGAACAGAGACAGCCGTGCCAGAAATCATCTCTCTGGACAGCCCAGGGAAAGAAGCAGAAGTTTGGGCAGCAGGCGTCCTCCAATCAGCGGCTCAGGCGGAGCCCGTAGGTACGTCCTCTTCCCCGGTTCCCTAGATCCCAGTTGGCCCTGCCGTAACACCGTCCCCCACTGTATCAGGGCAAGCCTTAGTTGCATCTTCCTTATCGCATATCTCCCAATCCTTCCACAGTCCCCATTCTTTCGAACAATTTGCCCAGGACCCGAACATTTTCCAAACCCTGAGTCAAACCCTAGACCCCTCGCCCGCGGCCAGTGCCGAAGCTGTACCTACATCGCCGCGTCGCTCACCTTCATTATTCAAGACCCCGCCTTCACCTCCCACTCAGCCGCCCATTTCCCCTAGGACCCAGTCGCCCTTGAAAGCAACCACACCTTCTGGGATATCTCCTGCTTCATTGTTTGCAGGAAGGATGCCGCAACAGGATTTAGCCTCGACGTATCCTATGCTGGCAGAACTTGACTTCATGGGGGAGCAGCTACAGATTATAGATGATCAGCCTCTGGCAGCGAAGGCCGTAGGGTGTTCCGCCTCTTTCCTCTAGGGCGTCAAACGAAGAAGAGCCGAGGAGATAGCTGTCCCGGTGAAGCGCACCAAGTTCGACTTGGACAGGAGAGTGCTGCGAACTAAAAAATTGATCCCTAAAGTAAAGAAGCCTCTCCGAGAAATGACCGAGGCTGACTATGAACACCGGGTCAAGGAGAAGAATTTTTATGACATAAGCAAAGAATACGAAATCAATGGTATTCGTCGCAGAACTGACAATCTCCTTGTTAAGCGACTCGAGAATCAAGAGAAGCTATTTCAGCTTCAAAATAACTCGAGACAGCTGGAGGAAGATCTGGCCAAAGCCACCACGTGGCTGGAGTTTTCCCAATAGGATATTAAGGACTTGAAAGCACAGCTCGCCGCCTCTCAGCAGGAGGCTACAACACAAAGAAGGATGACCGAACAACTGTCGGAAGAGAAGAGGGCGACATTGGAACATGTATCTCAACTGCAGGATTTGTTGAGGCAGGCCCAATCTCAGCTGAAGGAGAAGGCGTCCCAGGCGGTGGCCTTTTCGAAAAACAAGGTCAAAGAGATGTGGGCTGGTTTGCTGCAAGGATGCAGGGCTAATGTTGTCAGGTCCCTGTCCGTCCTGGATTTCGCATCCAGGATCCAAGAAGTATCTGCCCAGGGAAAGCCTGTGGTAGAGGAGGCCGAACACCAAGCGAAGCAATGGCTGGACTTGGCAATAAAAATTGAAGAGTTCGCACGCAAGGGCCTCCGATTTCCCCCCATGTCCCGAATTGCCCTAGATTGGGCAGATGCAAGGGTAACCTTGCATAATTACTTCGAAAAAACAAAAAAAACAAGGGCCACCAAGAAAATGCTGGACGCATTGAACCATGAAATGAATATTTGCCTGGCCCCCTTCAACACTCTTTCTGAGCTCGGATGCCCGAGCTTCGTCAAGGATGGGGAGTTTCTACCCCTTGAACAAGTAAAGCTAGATTGGTTGTCTTTCGAGGCACACACATCAAAAATTGACAACTGGGCCGAGCCAGTCCAGGAGGCACAGGTAACTCAAATGGTGTCAAGATATTGCAAGATCAACACCTCCCTTTAGGAGTTGGGAGAGAGATATGACACCATCGACGTACACATGATTGCGGCATTCAGAGCAACGCTAAAGGATGTCAATGATTTAGGGCCCTTCCAGGTAGTAGCTTGGGACCAGGCCAAGACTACGTACAATCACGTTCGCGAGCGGGAGCTGCCTGCCGAGCGAGAAGGTGACAGTGGTGAGCATTCGGATTCAGAAAGAGGAGGAGAATCAGAAGAAGAAACTGCTGAGAGTGAATCCGAAGAGGAGCAGTTACCCAAGAAGGGGACGCAAGAGCAGCGGGATGCAGGGGAAGGGAGTTCCTCTACGCCCAAAGGATAAAGGCCTGGTTCTTTGCGTCGAGGCGAGCTCGACACCCCGCGAGCCACCAGGAATGTTGCCACATTTTGCACGGGGTGCCATGTCTTCATTTTTCTTGTAAGTATGCTGCTCTCCCTTCCCTCCTCCTCCTTTCCCTTTCTCCACTATCCCCTTTCTCCCCTTCCGTCAGTTTCATTCCCTTCATTTCCCTTTTTTTTCCTCTTTTACTTTCTTCTGTCAATTTCCCCAAAAAGAGCAAAAGGCCCCTAAAAATTCTAAGTATAAGAGTGCAACCCGACTTCGCAGCGAAGTCGGGTGCGCCTTAAGTTTGAGCGCACTCGGGAAGCCGAAGTGCGAAAAATGATCAAAATTTGGCTAAGTACAAGAGCGCAACCCGACTTCGCAGCGAAGTCGGGGTGCGCTCTCATTTCTGTGCGCACCTGGGAAGCAGCGGACCCTTGAAAATTTCAAGTGTTGGGAGCGCAACCCGACTTCGCAGCGAAGTCGGGGTGCGCTCTCATCTTCATGCGTAGTCGGAGCGGTGAGCAAAATGAGCTAAGTGTTGGGTGCGCAACCCGACTTCGTAGCGAAGTCAGGCTGCGCCCTCTTACTTGTGCGCACTCGGGCAGGATGTTGCAAGCAGCCCAAAAATTGTCTAAGGCACGAAGGCCTCCCCAACTGCGCTGATTCCCCCTTGCACTTTCTAATTGCGCTCCAATTCCGAGCGAGGTCAGGCATGAAAGAGAAACGAGATTCCAAGGCAGATTCGTCCCTTATCAGATTTTGATAGGTGTCCAACCTCGGGATTCGAGTCAGAGATGTGATGGGTGGAGTGCAAGCGTGAACCAAATTATTGTACCACAGCTACCCTCATTCAAGCTGACTCAAAGTTTCATCTACCGCAGCTACCCTCATTCAAGCTGACTCAAAGTTTCATCTACCGCACTGCCACATAGCTGCCAAGTTTTTAGGTGGACCTTGCTGCAAGTACAGTCCATATCTATAGAGGTCAACATCAGCAGCTTTTTTTCCACTTTTGTCAGCTTTGTCAGCTATTGTCAGGTCTGGGATCCTGTGCCCGGAGTTGTAATTGGGGGGAAATTGCGCTATAAATAGCTGTGCCATATCATTGTAAAGGGGTGGAAGGGGGATATACTGCTAGGGAACCATTGTAGCTGTGCATTTGCTTCTGAATACAAGATACACTTGGCTCTATTGACTGTTCTTGTTCTTTATGCTGCCTCTATTTAGCATTTTTGCCTCATGTTGCTTATGTTATTGCTTACTGTTATTCTGCTATCTGGATATCGGTATTTGATAATTAAGTATTCCTGGAATGCATAGTTAGAGGATACATAGAATGAATGACATTGGTAGTTTTTGTAATGTATTCTGTATTTAGTTGCTGTTAGTAGTGGTGATTGATAGTTGTTGTGCTGCTTATCCTCCCCACCCAATACAAATCACATTTATATTTCTTTCCGCATTTCTAATTTCTTTCCTGCACTCTGAGCTTAAAACCAATTGAGAAAACATAGGAAGCCGGCCTTCTCCGGAGATTGGCACGGAAGGCATTCCTTCCTTCCGGCCTTTCAATCTGCTGGGCGAATCTAGGGCGCATTACACTAAATCCTATCCTAGTGGCAGATTTGTAACCAACAGGTATATGTGTCCAAACATACATGAAAATGAACAATCTTTTACAACATTTGCCCATCCAAAAATATGCTGGAACTTTGAAGAAAAACGAAAGAAAACAAAGTAGCATGATGCAAATCTCCAGTGAGACTAGACAACAACTAGTACATAGAATGATTGAGTTTTAAATGCCATATGGTTCTTCAATCCTTTAGACAATTATAACATATATATATAATGAATGAAATATTTTTAATTTCATTCATGGGAGGCCCAATAGGATCTATTGGACAGAAAAGAGAAGAGAAAAATAGATTACATAAATGTTTCCTTTTTCCTAGAGCTCAATTGCAATTCACTTGAAAATAGCTGCTACATTATCCACAAGGATCTTGTCTATGTTCATTGTCTAATGTTGAAGAACCTCCTTAAGGTATCCACCCACTCTTGTAGATGGTAAGCTTGATAACTTGTATAAGCTTCCCAGGTCATCATTTTGCAACAAATGCTTGTCTTAGATGTTTGTATGCATAACAATATATCATAACATGTTTCTCATCCTCAACTTCTCCTTGCTTACAGAGTAAACAAATGTGTTTCTCTCAATTAATATTTTTCTATCTTCTTGTCCAGATATATGTATATACAGATATTTAACAAAACCTAATAAAAATAGTGTTGACATAAAATGCTAAATTACATGACAATATTGTAATTATAAAACAAAACATAAACTTCTCACTTTTTATCAATAGTTGTTTCCTGGCCAGAGACATTGCTGTTGTATGATTAACAATGTGATTCATATGGTCATAGTGGCCTGAGATAGCAATGGACTTCTGTTTTGGCCATGGCCAGAGTATAACATATTATTATATGACTCAGAAGAGAAACTCAAACTCGGAAAAAACTCAACAGAAAAAAAAGAAGAAAATGCAATTTTTCATTGGAAAAATGTTTTTTCATGCTTATCACAATCAATTAACATTATACAAATCCAAAACTAATACTATAAGTGACACAACCTTATACCACACATGAAAGTGACAAAACAAACTTCAATTAAAGAAATTTTAAAACCTCCAAAATTCAAATATTCTTGTATTTCTTATGATATAAAAGGTATAAATTATAAAATGTGTCAAAATGCCTCAATAGGCCCACTATCTAGTGTCTTGCAATGCCTTTGCCCTTTGCCCTAGCTCTAGTCCTCTCTCTTTGTGCCTGTGCCCGTGCCTTTTCCTATGGCTTTGCCACTAACTTCTCCGTTATACTTTCAAAATTATCCATTGAAAGGCTCTTGCTGCTGCTGCTCCTCTCTACTCTCTCCTATTCAAGACATCTTTTGCAACTAACATCACTTCAAATTGCTGCCCACAACACATTGTTCTCTGATTGCTCACTCCACTTTCTCCAATCAGCCATATCATCAACTTGATCAACATGACCTTCATGACCAACACAACCAACATGACGGGCAACACCCGTCACCACCTATGTCGGGGGTCAAGGGGCAACGCCACTTGCGGGGTCGAGGGACAAAGGAAGCATCTATTTCAAGCAATAGAGAAGAATCTATATATGATCTTTAAAAGGTCATTCATGCTATATGATCATATTTCAAATTAAAGGATTCCCTTGACACCAATATTAAGTTTCAACTTTTTGACCAAAATGCAAACAGGACTTGACCAATATTTAGTTGTTATGAACCTCTCTTCTCATTACAATAAATTATTCACCAATATGCAGAAATATCAAACATGCATCCATAATAAATTCCACAATAACAATCCACACAATAAAATAGAGATTGATAATACCCTTGAGGTAGAGCAACACCATACAATGCTCCTTATTGGAAGGAAGCCACTCCACAAGATCTCCAGCTCCACGAACCAAGCATTTTACAAAGAACACTTGATATATGACTCTTTTACAATGGAGTAAATCTCTCTTTATATAAAAATGTGATGGTTTGCCTTTCATGAGTTACAAGGTTACCCATGTGGTGGTTTACCTTCCATGAGTTACAAAGTACATAATAATGTGACAATACATAATAATATGACAATATTCTTTGACGGTTACATATATGATTCTATGAAATTATTCTCCTACTTATTTCTAATTTGACATGTGGTCTTCCTTACTAATGAGTAATGGTTATATCAGCCAATAATTCATTTATGGTTCATACCATTATACAATACAATATTAAATTATTAAATACCTATCTTGGGTACCTAACATTAGTAATAACTGATATCACTATTTGAATCCGTCATACCCACATATCAACATAATATATGTCAAGGCTAATTTGCAGTGTCTCTAGATTTTCCTTCATCAAACATCCAATATTTCTCAGCATCTAGATTGGCTAAACAGCCCCACACTGCCATTAAGCCATCTATCAGCCTCAAAATCACATCTCAATTCCTCACCTTTCCCTGTCAAATCTGAAGGAGAGATGAAGATTTTTCCCCAAGATGGAGTTCCATCCTCATAAGCATTATGGGTAAGCCTCTGCACAGCAGAACCATCAATCTTGGACATGAATATCTCCCCATATGGTCCAAACTGGTGAGGTACTGAAATGGGCTCTGCTGAAACCCCTGCATAATCTGAATTAAATATCAAGCTCTTTGAATCTGGACTGAACCAGGGATGATTCACCCTTCCGGATGTACCACTTTTAAGGACTTTCTGCAGTCCAGTCCCATTTGGGTGAATTAAGTAGAGAGCAAAACTCCCACTTCCAGGATTATCTCTATCAGAAGAGAAAGCAATCCAGTTTCCATCAGGAGACCAGGCACACTGTGTGTCTGTCCAGGGTCCATCTGTTAAACTCCAAAGGCCACCTCCTTCTCCTTGCTCCAAATTCATGATGTAGAGATTTTTGTATCCCAAGCGACCTGACCTAAAAACCAAAGATTTTCCATCTGGGGAAGTAGAGGGGAAGGCATTGTTTCCTTCACTTGTGAGTTTCCTGTATGGAGGGTTAGGATCCATTTCCCCTCTGGAAATGATATAATTTACATCGAGTGCGATGATGTCAACCTTCGTACTTAAGGAGGCAAAGTCAGGACCATGGCTTGTATAGAGGACATCATTTTTCTTCCAATCCCATGCCAACCCAAATACCAAACCTGAGAAGACTTTGTGCCTCCAAGATCCATCTAACGTCATCACATAGATAGCTTCGCCCTTCAAGGATATGTAGGCAATCATGGATCCATCTGGGGAAAATGTCGGAAATTCTCCATCTATCCTAAATAGGGAAATCCCAACCAATGGTGACTTTACATGCTCGAGCACAGGAACTTCTAAACAACCCACATCTTCACCGGGCACTGAAGCACTCCCTCTGCATTTATGATATCCAATTCTTTGAGAATCATAAGAAACAAATGGATTCAAATGATGGGATTGAGGAGAGGTACGGCGCGTAATTTCAACAAATGACTTGGAGCTCATATTGTAAATTTCAATATGCCTGTACTCCATATCTGGCCTGCGAGTGGCTATAGCAATCCATTGCCCAGAGAGGGAGCTAGCAGGTGTGAAGGCATGAAGGCCGGGCGGTGTTATTCTAACCACAGTTACATGATGTTGGGATAAATGATTCAAAGGACCAGAAAAGGATGCCCTGTAAATGCTCCACCAACCATCATCGGATTTTCTATGAAAGAAAACAATGTGATCATCAGCCCAAGAAGGCCACCCACCATTCCTTATTGCCAATTGGCGGTTCGAACCATCAGAAGCATTGAAAAGATAAAGGTCTGTCTTCAGATCCTCTGTCTCTCCATGCCACCCACTATGCCCAAAGGAAGCCACCATCACCCATTCTCCTGAAGGGGACACACTAGGGCTCAGGTCTGCTAGCTCATCTGGAGTGAGGCGCAGGGTTTTCCGAGTGTTAATGTCAGTTGAGTAAACCGCAGCCCAGCTCTGTCCTGCCACTCCAGAGGACTGTTGTGTAGAAACATAGATAATTCTAGTGCCGACCACGGTGGGTCGATCTTTCATGGACACACTGTTATCCAATTTCAGACCATCATTGGCCAAATTTACTGGCACCGGTTTCTGTCTTTCTTCAAAAGCCACACTGTTATCCGATTTGAGACCATCTTTAGCCAAGTTTAATGGTATCCACTTCTTATTTTCTTTCATGGAGACACTGTCATCCAATTCCAGACCATCTTTGGCGAAATTTAGTGGCACCCACTTGTGCTTCTCTCTCATGGTGACACTGCCATCCAATTTTAGACCATCCTTGGTCAAATTCAGTGGCACCCGCTTGTCCATTTCTATTGTGGTGTCTAATGCCTCTCTTCGGCAAGTAGCATCGCTAAACCCAATTACAGAGTCCATATTTTTGGAAGAACATAGGACTAGGTCTGATTGAGAGTCGTTACTAGATTGAAAAAAATTGAAAAGGATTTGGGCAGATCCATACCTTTCAGATATAAAGGCCAAAATTTGGTCTGCCTGGTTCTCTGGGATGCCCTCTAATTTTTGCAGAAGCGCCTGCCTTGCAGAGGGTTGAACGAAATGGCCATTGTAATTCACTGAAATCCCATCTGTAACAAGTTCCTCTTTGGGATTGGGCAAAGTTCCAATGTTGAGGACATAGATGTCGAAAGCATACTGTGCACGCCCAACTGTAGAGAATGCGATAGTTCCCTTTATGATTCTTTCATCACAGTGTGCCCCTGCTGCTGCAATGGTTCTTATGTGTACAAGAACAAATAAAATTGTACAACAGACTCTGCACTGCTTCATCTTGAATTAAGCAGAAGAGAATCACTTGTAAATTTCATAACAAATTCTTTGCTGTATCAGATGTTGGTTCTCTGCAGGAGCCAAATTTCATAACTCATCTCATCTGAACTTCGATTCATCATCGTATTATAAACTTAAACCTTGAATTTTTTTAATATAAAAAATTATTATAACACATGAAAGCACCCGTTTTTAAGATCATTTTGTTAGGAAGAAAGTATTATTTTACAAGTTCGTTTATGAGGACATATGAGAAAATAGTAAAAAGAAAATTTAGTTATTAATTATGTTGGAACGTATAGACTATTGCATTCATTGAATGGAAATTGTAATTAATAATTTAAAAACAACCAATCATGAATGGTTAAATTTTTGTTTATTTATTTTTTATAAATTTAAATTTTATAAATATTGTAATATAATAAAATGTTTTTAAGAATTTATAAATTATAATATATTAAATTTTAATAAACACTTATTAATGGTTTGTATTTAAAAAATCATCTATTATTATATAGTTTATAATAATTTATGTAATTAATCCTTTAAGAGATGTCGTAGTAATATGTTTTTGGGTTTTGATTTAGGAGAATCAGGTTCGAACTTGTACAAGGGGATTAGACCCATCTTATAATGGCTATATATTAGTGGCCATAGACTACATCACCTACATAGCCTACATAATCTACATTGTTTACATATAAACTATTGTTATTGTATGAGAGTTTTATGATACATTTGTAAGAGGAGGAATAATAAAGATTGCATACATTTGAGCAATTAATATTGTAAGTTTTGCTACATATACATGTATGATTCAAGCTATTACATTCATATATTTCTACTTATTAATGAATGTTAGTTGATATATTATAAGCCTTGATTTTACATATTAGTTGGCTCATATTATTCTGGTTACATTATTATCTTGATCTTACTATATTACGACTATCATATATTTGATCTTGTGAATATTTATCCTATGAGTTTACATTAATATTAAGGCTTCAAAAACCATCAGTGGTATCAAAGCTACAACAAGAAGTTTCTTGCATAGGGTGAATTTGTTTAGTTACATATAAAATTGATTTTTGTCCAGTGTGACAGAATTGGTTAGAGTTTGTCTACTTTAAAGGGAGATAGACCTAGACTCTATTGTAATATCAAAAGAAGCAAAAAGGCTAGAGTCTTTCCATAGTTGTAGAATAGCTAGTGAAGACTAGGACTTAGCTAGAGTCTTTCCACTAGGTTGAAGAATAACCAATGAAGACTAGGACTCATATTTGGGTGAATCAACTTGAAGATAGTTGATTATTTAAGAAAATAGCCAACCCTGACATTGATAAATATTTTTAGGGACATAGATAAATTCTTGACAACTAATTTCTATCAACACTTAGAAGAAAGTTGAAGGATTTGGTACAATCAAGCTATCTTGGTTGGAGCATCAGGAAAATCTATGTCACCTTGACATAGAAGAAGATTTAGGTCAAATCAACCTAAGACATTGTTGCAACGGAGGTTAGTCATTAGAAGTGTGAGAAGCTTCCTACAATAGATAGAGAAGACTTTTATCTTCAAGTGCAAGAAGAAAGCATAAAGCTTTCATCAAGCGGGGATTGATTTAAGTTACAAAATATTATAGATTCAGGTCTTGAAGGTAAACATTGACAGAGAAAAGGATTCAAGTCTTGAAGATAGACCTTGACAATTGGCTTGACATTGGTAGCCATATAAAAGTTTCAATAAATTAGAAATAGAGAAGATTCAGGTCTATATTGACCTTGATGATTGGTCCAAGAGAAGAGGCCAATATTAGAGGATTGAGACCCTTTAAAAAAATATGTCCATAGTAAAGATTTGTGGCCCATATTGGTGAAAAGAGAAGAGGCCATATATAATATATAAGCCCCATATTACAAGAAATAAAGGAGGCTTGAATATATGAGATGTAGTTTGCAAAGAAATAGAGAAAGAGACTAGAAGCCAATATTAAAGAAAGAAGTTACTAATAAAAAAAAAATATTAAAGAAATAGACCCTTCAAGGAAAAGAGGTGGAGTTATAGAGGATAACATAAAGGACAAGAATGTAAGAGAAAGAAGGCTCAAGAAATAAAGAGCCTGATATATATTGCAACAAGCAACATTGAAGCCATATAATCATTTAAGGTAGAAAGCTGAATTTTAGAGAAGAAGGCAGAAAAAAAAATTCTAGAGAAGAAGGCAGAAGACATAATTCCAAAGAAGAAGGTAGAAGGCAAAATACCAATGAAGAACCGTTTAAAGGTGTGAAGGTAGAATATAAGATAAGAGTCATGAGAAGGCAAAGATACATGCAGAATACAAAGGCAAAGAGAAATTGAAAAATGAAAGAAATCAATTATTCATATTGCAACATAAGCCACCTATGAAGTGCATCCAAGGGTAAAACTATTTGGTCAAAGAAAGTTTAAGTAAAAGCTATCAGTGTGCTTAGCACATCAGTGTAGTCTTACGTAAGGCAACAAAGTTAAATCCTTCATGTTAGACATCGTCGAGATGGACTAGGTACAATCTTACGTAAGGTAGCAAGACTAAAGCCTTCATGAGCCAGGTAAAGAGATCTAAAAAGAAGAAAAGCACATTACAAATCTGAGACAACAAGTATAAAGAAAGAGTTAAAGCTAAGAGCAAAAGAACACATCAAAGTCAAACACAACAAAATTGCACAGTGTCCAAGGACCATTGAAGGAAGGTGAAGAGCAAAAGTCACTCTCTCCTATCACATCCCCACTCCTTGAAATTGATTTTCTTGGAAGAATGTGATTCTGCGGTTAGTGTTGGTGGTGCAGGTGCAGGTTTCGAGACAGATATTGAAGAAAGCACCCACCCCATCGATCGAGCAGTAGAACGGGATTGTCGGGTAAGTGGTTATGATGCTGTGCCCCGAGCACCTTGGTCCGTGGGTACATGGACGCCCACTGTAGGATTGCATTGTACTGCATTCTGACTGTCATATTGACCGAGTGCTTGCTTTTGCTGGTTTGATGTTCTTTGTCTGCTGTCATGATAATTTAAAAAAAAAAAAAAAAAAAAAAAAAATATATATATATATATATATATATATATATAGATAAATAGAAGAAAAAATGTATTTATCCAACCATGGGTTAACCATTTGGTTAATGAGAATAATAATATTTATATGAATAGTAAAAATATAAATATAATAAAAGAATAATAAATAATAAAGAATATATAAAAAAATAATAAAATAATATACATATAAACTAAATTAAAGTACATATAATTTAATAAGGATAAAATATTAAATATAAATAGGAGTCTTGTTTGTTTTTACATAAAGTAAAAACTTAAGGGCTATATGTGTAATGGGAAATTAAATTGAGACCTGCATCACCCTAAGTTAAGAACGATTCAAAGAATTAAAGGGGTTTTAATGATAATGTTAAATAGTTAAATGGTAGCTAAGCCATACATGGAAGCCAAGCCTAAGCTAATACGTGGAAGCCACAACATACTTTATCTGGAAATCGAAATATGATGTGTCTATCTTCTATTAACCACTATCCCTTATAAAAGAAGGGTGAGATGGCTGTTGACGATATGGGGGAATTAATTCTCTGGGGAGTAGATCGAAGGTCATAGTGCTCCAACATCTAAAGAAGTTTCATGAAGAAGATTAAGCTTCGTAAGAGAAGGTTAGATTTCTGGTATTCTGGTTTATGTAAGAATATTTACTAAGTATATAAATTGATTTTCATTTAAGGAAAAAAAAAAGGGAAACTGTGTGTTGAACGATTTAATTATGGAAGAAATTATGGATGTTTGTTTATCCTTCTTATTCTTGTCTAACTAATTGGACTTGTTGTAAATTCAGTCATATTGCCTTGAGTATCCCATTCAAATATTGTTTTAACCAGTTTACTTATATTGCAATTTTGTTAGCCTAGTTTTAAAGCTTGAGAAAAGAATTTAACTGGATAATTTTCCTACACCTTTAAATTTATCAATCTCAAGTGAGACGCTGTGTTGAGATATTGTAAGGTCTAAACTTGAGCTCTGAGGGAGTTATCTGTCCAGCTTATTAACAAGAATTTATAAATTTTTTTGGAAAGGAGAGGATACGATTTAAATCTACATTCAAACCAGGAAAACGAAGTGAAGTCTGTATTAAAAATGGCGTTGGAATGCTTGCTATATAATGTTTAATTTACAGTCTTCAAATTTTTAATGTTAAAGCATTTGATTGGTTGTTTATCAATGGCTGCTTGTTTTCATTTTTCGCGTTCATACTGCATGAATGAGTGTTGTGTATGTCATTTTAGCTATGGACCAAATCTGATCTAGAAAAACCCTATCTATGTTCTCGTTGGTTGGTGTGGGTGGGGCGCTGGAGGCGCTTTAAGTTTATCCTTCCAGACTTGACGAGTTTGCTATCGGAATGAGGGTCCAAGAGTTCATTTCCTGATGAAGACAACGAAGACTTTAACGGCGATAGAAAAGCTAAATTTTTGCTTGCTGCCATGGACAATTTTAGAAAATGTTAAAGACTACATTGTCTAACTTAATTGTTATTTAGTTCGGCTTTTGGAAGCTACAATTATTATAATGAAAGAACTAGACTGATTTGTTTAAATGTCTAATGAAAACCTAGCATTAGTTATATTGAAAAGCCTTGTATGGGTTATTTTGTTTGGAATTTGAATGCTGAAGAGAAGTTTTTCCATTCTGCGTAATGGCCAGGAGTAGATCCATTTAAAGACTGATGTGTGTTTGTTGGAAATATCATTTTATTATTTTATTTTCTGAAAAAGAATAAGCATTATATATTGTTTGTTGTTATCTTATGGTTTACGATGAGTAATTGTGTAATATTTTCTTAAATTGCGTAATTGAATTGTATAGCTTTAGACAGTTTAGGTAATATGGAAAGTTATGAATAAATTTTAGAAACATGGCATATGTCTAAAGGATGTACTAGAAAGTAAAGGAAACTCTATATATATTAAATTATGATTTATTTTTGTTCTTAGAGAATATTTTCCGTTTTCGGATATGTCGTATGTTATCTTAAAAGTTGAGGTGCTTAAATAGAACTAGTTGAAAATTATTGGTGTATATGTAATCTATTTTCTGAATAAAGGAAGGTCAAATATGATTTAATAATTATACATAGTATTTTTAAAATAATTTGATTGATGTTTAGAAGTCATAGCCAAACATTAATTATTATTTTATTGTGGATTTGATTTCCTTATGTATATATATATCAATGAAACTTGTATTATGAGACCTAACATAGATATAAGTAGAATACTTGTATAGAAAATTTAACCTTTTTATGATAAAACATTTGTCCTAAGAAAACTAGTAGGCCTACTTACCTCTTGAAAGGCCGCATTTGCTTCTATTAGGAAAACAAAGTCGAGTTAGGACTATTTTTCCACCCATCCACATTAAGTCACGGGTGACTTATGTGAGACTGAGTCACTGTTCTTCGAATATTAAGGGATAGAGATCCTAGCCGTCGAGAGTAACAAGCGGCGATATGGGGCGTAGCTCTAGGTGATCAATCTGTTAGTGGTGATGATAATTATCATCCTTTCGGGTTGGAGAAAAGTCAATCCACTGCATGATTAGAGGGCTACTCATGTAAATGACTATTCCAGTGACAGATGGTTATGGGCAGCATTATCGTCAGTCCGAGAGAGAATATGATTATCTATCCCATAAGCCTTATGATGGCGAGCTCTAGTCAACCTTGAGCAGAGGGTTAAAATACTAGCACCGACATACGGACGTTGGTTCCAAAGAAATGTGTTGAATACTTGAAGAGCTGTGAGTTCTTTCGGCTTTGGACAAGGGAAAATAGCATACCCCATTTAGGTGATATGGGCCCTGTACGGATAACCCTTCGTCGGATTCCGAAAAGACTCATGAGAGGAGTCAGGATCCTACATGGCGAATCGCGGGATTAGGCCAGTCCCAAGCACTTAGGACACTAGCTGCAGTGGTGGTCATTCTTGAAGTGCAAATTTAGTATGCCTAAGCTAACAATTTGATGGGTGATAGGCAAAGTGTTTGTTTTTAGAAGAAATATTATAATGTTGAAAATGTTGGGTTGTGACAATTGGTATCAGAGTCTAGGTTTGTGAAACCCTGGCCAATATATCGATTCTGACAAAAATTGTGTTTTTAGCTATGGCAGGTACCTCAAGGAGGACTAGCCTAAATTTGCAAGAGGATATTGCAGAGGTCCTGAGAAAAGGACCCAGAAGACTCATAAGGGATTCAAAAAGAGCACAAACTGCTGAACCGCCACGAATGGTGGTTAGAAAATATAAGGAGCCGTTAGCGGCAAAAGCAACCTTCGGTGATGGGAGTGTGGCTCACATAATTCAACTCATGCAAGAATAGCTTAATCAGCAAAGAGAGCGGATGGAGATCCAGAGGGCTCAAATGAATGATCATATGGAACAACAATGGGCACAGATGGCCCAACAACAGGAACTCATTGCTCAACAAAAAAAGTTATTGAGAACTTGACACAAAAGAAAACAAACAGTAAAGTAAGTCAGTTGCCTGAGGGATCTACTAGAAGAACTGTAGGGGAAGAGTTGCAAAAAGAACTAAAGAAATTGGATATTTCCAAATTTGATGGATGTGGAGATGGTGAGGCAACTTTAAACTGGCTAAGTGATGCCGAAGGATATTTGTCCATTCAACCCCTTAGTTCAGAAGGGAAGACTACATGGGTCGTGGCTCATCTGGAAGGTCCTTCCAAAATATGGTGGACCACTTATAAGAAAGTTGCATAGAAGGAGGCATCAGACATACTGTGGGAGGTATTTGTAAGAGACTTTAAAATTCATTTTCTTACTGAACAGTTCTTTATTGAAAAACATGTGGAGTTTACAAATATACGACAGGGAAATATGACGGTAGTAGAGTACTACCAAAAATTTGTGCAGTTACAGAAATATGCTCTAGAATTTGATGATCAAGAAAAATTCAAAGCACACAAGTTTATTTTGGGTTTGCACCCCAAACTCAGTCAACCTGGAGGAGGAAAGACATCCAAAACTTTGACAGTTGCATATGATGCTGCTCGATATTTTGAATCGAGTCAGAAAGAGATAAAGGATTTTTATCAACAAGAGAAGGATAATTCAAGGAAAAGGAAGAATCCTGAGCCGAGTCGCGGTATAGATCAAAACCGCAAATATGGTGACAAGGGCCGAAGCAGGTTTGACAATAAAAATAAAAACAAAAATCAGGGGTATAAAGGGCAGCCAGATCAAAGGAAAAACCAAGAGAGGAAAAACACCTACAAAGAACAAGGTAAAAATGAGAATCAAGGCAAAGAGTATGATAAACAAAAGAATACTGGTCCCAATGCATGTTTTGTATGTGGAGCACAAGATCATTATGCTAGGCAATGTCCGAAAAGAGCTGATCATGGAAATCCTTTTGGAGAGCCATCTCACAAAATTTATGCAGCCACATGTAACTCTAATCTTGTGGGGCAAAGTACTCCATTTTTTATTAAAGAAAAAATAGGCAAGAGAAATGTGAACATTTTAATTGATAGCAGTGCTACTGATAGTTTCATTTCTAATAATTTTTTGAGGGATATACCTATGAGACCTCAGATCATGGCAAAAGGGTGACAAGTGGAATATGGCTCGAGACAAACCTATCAAGTTAACAAATGTCTCTTTGAGTAACAAATAGAAATACCTCAAGGGAAGATCAACTACCATTTATATGTAGCTCCTTTACATACCTTTGACATAATACTAGGAATAGATTGGATTAAGACTTATAAGGCTATACTAAATTTTGAGGAAATATGGATGGATTATTCTAATGACGCTAAATCAACGAGTCCACATTCACTATAATAGAGCATATTTTGAACCCCATATGATAAGCAGTATGTAAGCCAAAAGGACCTGGAAGAAAGGATGCATATTATATGTAATAAAGATGAATAAGAAGGAAGAAACTGACTCAAACTAAACACTGTTTCAACAGTATCCGATACTGGGAGAATATAGAGATGCATTTCTTGAAGATTTACCTGGATTGCCACCTATGAGAGAGTTTGAATTTTCTATTGAACTGGTGTCAGGAGCAACTCCTATAGTTCGAACCCCCTACCAAATGACACCGTTGGAGCTATAAGAACTCAAAAACTAACTGTAAGATTTGTTGGAGAAAGGGCATATTAAACCGAGTGTGTTGCCTTAGGGAGCACCAGTTCTGTTTGTCAAAAATAAGGATGGAACCTTAAGACTATGCATTGACTACAGAATGCTTAAAAAAATGATAATCAAGAACAGATATCCCCTGCCTAGGATTGACGATTTGTTTGACCAACTCAGAGGTGCCACTATATTTTCTAAAATTGACCTTAGGTCAGGATATCATCAGTTAAGGATCAGAGAAGAAGATACTTATAAAACTACCTTTAGAACAAGATATGGGCACTATGAGTTCACAGTGTTACCTTTTGGTTTAACCAATGCACCAGCAACCTTCATGAACCTAATGCATAGTGTGTTCCGTGAACAATTAGACCAATTTGTGCTTATATTCTTGGATGACATATTGATTTACTCTCGAAACAAATAAGAGCATGATGAACACATGAGAATTGTGTTGGAGGTACTCAGGAAAAATCAGCTATATGGTAAATTGTCCAAATATGAATTCTATACACCTCAAGTGCAGTATTTAGGGCATATCATCTCAGCTGAAGGAATAGCTGTAGATCCCAAAAAAATTGAAGCTATTATAGATTGGCCATCTCCTACTAATGTGTCAGAGGTAAGGAGTTTTATGAGAATGGCTGGCTATTATCGACGGTTTGTCAAAGGTTTTTCAAAAATAGCCTATCCTATAACCAACTTGCAAAAGAAAGGAAATGCGTTTAAGTGGACAAAGTAGTGTGAAGAAGCCTTTAGAATTCTCAAGGAAAATCTGACAACCGCACCAATACTGAGAATACCTGACCCAAACCAACCATTTACAGTGTGCACAGATGCATCAATGGAAGTATTAGGAGGAATTCTGCTACAAGAAGTTGTGGTGGCTTATGAGTCCAGAAAACTCAAGAAGCATGAAATAAACTATGCCACTCATGACTTAGAGTTAGCAGTTGTGGTTCATGCTCTCAAAATTTGGAGGCATTATCTGTTGGGAACACCTTTTGAGCTGAAAACTGATCATCAAAGCCTAAGATACATATTTACTCAGCCTTTGTTAAATGCCCGACAATGAAGATGGATGGAATTTTTAGCTGAATATGACTTTGGCATAGAATATATCAAAGGGAAGGAAAATAAACTGGCAGATGCACTTAGTAGGAGAAGGCATATAAATGCCATCACAAGCTGTCAATATGAGCTTAAGAAACATATTGTAGAATTACAAGGGACTGATGAGTTTTGTCAGATTTGGCGTGATAAGATCGAGCAAGGGTCTAATCGACATGGAGATTATGGCATTAAAGAAAATTTGGTATACTTTGTAACAGGGTTATAGTACCCAATAATGAAGAACTTAAAAGAAATATTCTACAAGAAGCTCATTATGCTCCCTCTTTTGCACATCCAAGAGTAGTCAAGATGAGAGAAAATATGAAGAAAGACTATTTTTGGCCCGGGATGAAGAAAGATATTGTGCAATTTGTTGCTAGATGTCTTGAATGCCATAAGGTTAAGGCAGAACATCAGCATTCGGGATGACTATTATATTTATATGAAGTACCTGAACATAAGTGGTAGGTTATAACTATGGATTTTATTGTGGGACTTCCAAAAACCCGTTTCCAGCATGATGCCATATTTGTGGTAGTGGATAAGCTAACTAAGGTGGTGCATTTCATAGCAGGCAGTGTTCATGATGATGCTTCAGCTATTGCTCAGAAGTTTGCACGGGAAATAGTAAGGTTGCATGGTTTTCCTGAAGTGATAATATCTAATAGGGATTCATGTTTTACATCTAAATTTTGGTAAGCCTTGCACCGAGCCTAGGGAACAAGGCTCAATATTAGCACTGCATATCATCCAAATATGGATGGTCAGACCGAGAGGGTCAATCAAGTGCTTGAAGACATGCTACACATTTATTGTATGGATCATAAAATCAAATGGGAAGATCATCTCTTCCTAGTGGAATTTGCTTATAATAATAGCTATCATACCACGTTGGGCATGGTCTCATTTGAGGATCTATATGGACGTAGGTGCAAGACACCATTAAAATGGGATAACTTGGACGATTGAGAGATGATCGGACCAGAAGTTGTCAAGCAAATGGAAAACCAACTGAAAAAAATTCGTCAGTGACTGCGTGAAGTCGCTGACCGAAAAAAAAGTTATGCTGATCTAAAGAGAACACCCCATGAATTTTTAGTAGGAGATAAAGTTTTCCTTATATTTAAACCCGCTAAGAGCTCTATCAAGTCCACCAAACTAAGTTCTAGGTTTGTCGGACCATTTAAAATAACTGCCAAAATCAGTCCTGTCGCCTATAAACTTGCACTGCCATCCAATTTTTCCAAAATCCATAGTGTCTTTCATGTTTTCCTTCTCCGAAAATATGTTGCTGGCCCATCTCACATGCTGAATACCACTCATTTGCAGATGTCAGACCCGCAACTCATTGAGGTGCGACCAATAAAAAATTTGGGATTTAGGACCAAGCAGCTCAGAAAAAGAACTGTGGACCAATGCAGAGTTCAGCGGGATTAGTATTCTGAAAGGAATGCCACCTGGAAAAATATTTCTAGCATGAAAAATCAATTTCCCTACTTGTTTGAAAATTGAAAACTACAAGCAAACTGTTGATAAGTTGGAAACTTTTATAATGTTGTATTGAGAAACTTGTTGCATATACATATTTGATGTTTTGTTTGATACATGATAATGGGAAACAATGTTATATTTGATAATGAACTACTTTACGATGTAATTATGCATGTTGATTTGTTTGTTGTAACATTTATACTGAAGTAAAATGATAATGGGAACACTGTGATATTCTATATGTAATTCATCTATGAGATTATGTTTTTGCTGCTTTATAGCTAACACAAGGACTGTGTTAATTCTAAGGAGGGAAGTATGTCACATCTCCACTCCTTGAAATTGATTTTCTTGTAAGAATGTGATTCTGTAGTTAGTGTTGGTGGTGCAGGTGCAGGTTTCGAGACAAATATTGAAGAAAGCACCCACCCCATAGACCGAGAAATAGAATGGGATTACCGGGTAAGTGGTTATGATGTTGTGCCCCGAGCACCTTGGTCTGTGGGTACATGGACGCCCACTGTAGGATTGCATTGTACTGCATTCTGACTGTCATATTGACCGAGTGCTTGCTTTTGCTGGTTTGATGGTAGCTAAGCCATACGTGGAAGCCAAGCCTAAGCTAATACGTGGAAGCCACAACATACTTTATCTTGCAGTCGAAATATGATGTGTCTATCTTCTATTAACCACTATCCATTATAAAAGAAGGGCGAGATGGCTGTTGACGATATGGGGGAAATAATTCTCTGGGGAGTAGATCGAAGGCCATAGTGCTCCAACATCTAAAGAAGTTTCGTGAAGAAGATTAAGCTTCGTAAGAGAAGGTTAGATTTATGGTATTCTGGTTTATGTAAGAATATTTACTAAGTATATAAATTGATTTTCATTTAAGGAAAAAAAAAGGAAACTGTGTTGAACGATTTAACTATGGAAGAAATTATGGATGTTTGTTTATCCTTCCTATTCTTGTCTAACTAATTGAACTTGCTGTAAATTCAGTCATATCGCCTTGTGTATCCCAATAATTTCCTACACCTTTAAATTTATCAATCTCAAGTGAGACACTGTGTTGAGATATTGTAAGGTCTAAAATTGAGCTCTGAGGGAGTTATCTGTCCAACTTATTAATAAGAATTTATAAAAAAATTTGGAAAGGAGAGGATACGATTTAAATCTACATTCAAACCAGGAAAACGAAGTGAAGTCTGTATTAAAAATGGCGTTGGAATGCTTGCTATATAATGTTTAATTTATAGTCTTCATTTTGTTAATGTTAAAGCATTTGATTGGTTGTTTATCAATGGCTGCTTGTTTTTGTTTTCCACGTTCGTACTGCATGAATGAGTACTGTGTATGTCATTTTAGTTATGGGCCAAATATGAGCCAGAAAAACCCTATCTCTATTCTCGTTGGTTGGTGTGGGTGGGGCGTTGGAGGCGCTTTAAGTTTATCCTTCCAGACTTGACGAGTTTGCTACCGGAATGATGGTCCAAGAGTGCATTTCCTGGTGAAGACAGCGAAGACTTTAACGGCGATAGAAAAGCTAATTTTTTGCTTGCTACCATGGATAATTTTAGAAAACGTTAAAGACTACATTGCCTAACTTAATTATTATTTAGTTCGGCTTTTGGAAGCTACATGTATTAATAAAAGAACTAGACTGATTTGTTTAAATGTCTATTGAAACCTAGCATCCATTGTAGTTATATTGAAAAGCCTTGTATCTTCTATGGGTTATTTTTTTTGGAATTTACATGTTGAAGGGAATTTTTTCCATTCTGCGTAATGGCTAGGAGTAGATCCGTTTAAAGAATGATGTGCGTTTGTTGGAAATATCATTTGATTATTTTATTTTCTGAAAAAATAATAAGGATTATATATTGTTTGTTGTTATATTATGGTTAAAAATGAGTAATTGTGTAATATTTTCTTAAATTGCGTAATTGAATTGTATAGATTTAGGCAGTTTAGGTAATATGGAAAGTTATGAATACATTTTAGAAACATGGCATATGTCTAAATGATGTACTAGAAAGTCAAGGAAACTCTAGATGTATTAAATTATGATTTATTTTTGTGCTTAGAGAATATTTTTCGTTTTCGGATATGTCGTATGTTATCTTAAAATTTGAGGTGCTTAAATATAACTAGCTGAAAATTATTGGTATATATGTAATTTATTTCTGAATAAAGGAAGGTCAAATCTGATTTGATATTTAGTCTTAGTATAATTTAAATAGTTTGATTTATGTTCAGAAGTCTTAGCCAAACATTAATTAATATCTTGTTGTGGATTTTATTTCCATATATATATATATATATATATATATATATATCAATGAAACTTGTATTATTTGATTTATGTTCAGAAGTCATAGCCAAACATTAATTATTATTTTATTGTGGATTTCATTTCCTTATATATATATATATATATATATCAATGAAACTTGTATTATGAGACCTTACATTGATATAAGTAGAACACTTGTATAGAAAATTTAACCTTTTTATGATAATAAAACATTTGACCTAAGAAAACTAGTAGGCCCACTTACCTCCTGAGGGGCCGCATTTGCTCGAAGAAAAGTCGAGTTAGGACTATTTCTCCACCCATCCACATTAAGTCACGGGTGACTTATGTGAGATTGAGTCACTGTTCTCCGGCTTGAAGGGATAGAGATCCTAGCCATCGAGAGTACCGAGCGACAGTATGGGGCATCGCTCTAGGTTATCATTCTGTTAGTGGTGATGATAATTATCATCCTTTAAGGCTGGGGAAAAGTCAATCCACTGCATGATTAGAGGGCTACTCATGCAAATGACTATTCCAACGACAGATGGTTATGGGTAACATTACCATCAGTCCGAGAGAGAATATGATTATCTAGCCCATAAACCTTGTGATGACGGGCTCTAGTCAACCTTGAGCAGAGAGTTAAAAGACTAGCATCGGCATACGAATGCTGGTTCCAAAGAAATGTGTTGAACACTTGAAGAGCTATTAGTTCTTTCGACTTTGGACAAGGGAAAATAGCGTACCCCATTTAGGTGATATGGGCCCTATACGGATAACCCTTCACTGGATTTCGAAAAGACTCATGAGAGGAGTCAGGATCCTACATGGCGAATCACGGGATTATGCCAGTCCCAAGCACTTAGGACACCAGCTACAGTGGTGGTCATTCTTGAAGTGTGAATTTAGTATGCCTGAGCTAACAATTTGATGGGTGATAGGCAAAGTGTTTGTTTTTAGAAGAAAAATTTTAATGTTGAAAATGTTGGGCAGCGACATCTCCAAAATGCCAATGCTATCAAAGCTCACCTCACAGGAAAAGTTAGCCCTCCTTAACGTTGGTCAAATTTTATAAATAGAAGGTCATTTTCCTCATAATCAAGGATCAGACATTTGTATAGCAAAACTTTACAAAAATCACTCTATCCTCCATTGCATACAAGCCCTCTTTGGTGCCAACCCCCATGGATGCTTTCATATGCCTATGCTTGGCCTCTTTTGTGTTTCAAAAACTTGTGCGTTACCCTAAAATTTTTACCCAAAAGGGATAGGTCAATTAATAGTGGTTGAGTGCTTGCAGGTGGAATTACTCGAAATCTTAGGATCTATTGATTTCACCTTTACATAAAGGTTCTCTATGCAATAATAATAATAATTAATGTAATTAATGTGATATTTGCTAGCACATTTAGAAGATGATATTATATGTTTTAAAGATTTGAAGTGGGGTTAATTATATTATTTTTTAATTTGATTATATGAGATTGAAAGAGGTCCCACATAATGACATCCAAATCACACTCTAATTATATAATAATATTATTATTATAGATCATACTATGTATATTCCAAACCACACTCTAATTATATACTAATATTATTATTATAGATCATACTATCTATATTTTTTTGAGAAGATTAGAATTTGGTTCTCACCTTAAAAAGTCTATATATTCGATGGATTCATTGTATTTTTTAAATTGTCTATAGTGGTATTATAACTTGTATCTTTGGTAAGATGTAAACCAGGTTTCCTCATTGAAAGTCTAGGAATTTAATCATTTGATGTTAATTCATTGAATTGTTGTTTAAAACTTCTTTGATTATTTATTTCAAAGGTATAATAGATGTATAAGATATTTCAAAGACATAGACTCTAATTTAGTGGGTTGCTTAGTTGCAAGCTTACTGTAGTGGTAAGGGATTTGACCTCTCTTTAAAAGGTCCAAGGTTCAAACCCCACTTAGGATGAGGGGATCAGGACCCCTCATAAAAACCTATATAGACTCATTGAAAAACAATTAGTGGGTTGCTTACAATTTTTATATTTTTATTTACAGGTATTTTTAATCCTAAATTACTTATTGAATTAAAGTAAGTGGTGTGCAATAAAATTAAACAAGAATCAAGGAACTGTAACATGCCCTTGTCTCTCATCAAGTGGCATTAGCTCAACCAGTCATATTCCTCAATATTTAAGGAGAAGACCACGGTTCAAAGTATTTTTACTCCTAAATTACTTATTGAATTAAAGTAAGTGGTGTGCAATGAAATTAAAAAAGTATCAATGTCCTTGTCTCTCATCAAGTAGCATTAGCTCAACCAATCAGATTCCTCAATATTTAAGGAGAAGACCATGGTTCAAAGTATTTTTACTCCTAAATTACTTATTGAATTAAAAGTGGTGTGCAATGAAATTAAACAAGTATCAAGAAACTGTAACATGTCCTTGTCTCTCATCAAGTAGCATTAGCTCAACTAGTCAGATTCCTCAATATTTAAGGAGAAGACCACAGTTCAAATCTTAAGAATCAAAGAACTGTAACATGTCCTTGTCTCTCATCAAGTGGCATTAGATCAACCAATCAGATTCCTCAATATTTAAGGAGAAGACCACAGTTCAAAGTATTTTTACTCCTAAATTACTTATTGAATTAAAGTAAGTGGTGTGCAATGAAATTAAACAAGTATCAAGGAACTGTAACATGTCCTTGTCTCTCATCAAGTAGCATTAGCTCAACTAGTCAGATTCCTCAATATTTAAGGAGAAGACCACGGTTCAAATCTTAAGAATCAAGGAACTGTAACATGTCCTTGTCTCTCATCAAATGGCATTAGCTCAACCAATCAGATTCCTCAATATTTAAGGAGAAGAACACAGTTCAAAGTATTTTTACTCCTAAATTAATTATTGAATTAAAGTAAGTGATGTGCAATGAAATTAAACAAGTATCAAGGAACTATAACATGTCCTTGTCTCTCATCAAGTAACATTAGCTCAACTAGTCAGATTCCTCAATATTTAAGGAGAAGACCACGGTTCAAATCTTGCCAAGCGATACATAGATAATATTCAAGTTTTGTTGTAATACCACTATATAGTGATGATGTAACACAGGTGGGACCTGTTTCAGTCCTATATAACCAATTGAAAAAAACGTGCCTTTGTTTCTCATGTTTATATTAAAATAAATAAATAATTAACTAATATTAAATATGAAACAAATATATATCCTTTAATAGGAAGTGAGGGTGACCAAGGAGGAGTAACGTTGGAAAATATTATATTAAAGAATAAATTAGTTGAGTAATTATACTTGTATAGATGTGGTTGGAAAGTAATTATTAAACCAACCCATAAGTTTTTGTATAAATACATGTATTTCATCAATTTAACTGGTCTATCATGTGGTACAAAGTATTTATATATCCGTAGCCATTCCATTTTGAGAGTGAGAGAACTTTGTTTATTATTTTTGGGCATGTGAATCTATAGAGAACCTGTAAGGAATGTGAAGGCCCTACATCATTTATGGGGTAAGTTAAACATTGTTGAGAATTTCTCCTATTGTAAACATGCCTTCCTTGCCAATGGGTGCTAAGGAGGAGACAAGTTTAGTGGAGTGTTGAATGTTGTTTCAAGATGGAAGAAACTTGGCCATTCGAAGAGCATGCAAATGTGGGTTACACACTCATCATAAGAGCTTGATTATTACAATAATCATTGGTTGATTTGTTTAAGGATAACTAACAAAAACATTTAAAGCATTTAGAATCTATTGAACGAGTGTGACTCCAAATTTAATCTTATTTATCACAAATCTATTAAAGAATGGAGACCATTTTTTCATATGAGAAGGCACGCAGAGTATGGAGTCTAAACTGATTTCCATGGATTCCACTAAATATTATGTATTTTTTCAAAGATATAAATCTTCTGTCATTCTATGCTCTTCAATGAATAAGGACTGATAAGGCACAAAGAAAAAAAAAAAAATTAAGATGATTTTTATTTCATTTTTACATGTATTTATTTTTTGATTTTATAAATCTATTGGATAGGAGAAAACATCACTAAACTAGTATTCTTGACATTGTTTCCAAAAGCATTAAACATTGTGTCAATGAGAGTGTCGTTTAGGGCATTATTTTGTTGTGTATATTTCTACAACATAAGGAAAATGCAATGTTGATGAGTACATTTGTTTTGTATGTGTGGAGAAATTATGAGATGAAAATCTACACAAAGATTTATGCTACTCATTAGCATAGTTTAGCATTCTTGACATTGTTTCCAAAAGCATTAAACATTGTGTCAATGAGAGTGCCGTTTAGGGCATTTTTTTTGTTGTGTATATTTCTACGATATAAAGAAAATGTAATGTTGATGAGTGTACTTGTTTTGTATGTGTGGAGAAATCATGAGATGTAAATATACACAAAGATTTATGCTACTCATTAGCATAGAGTATTAGGTGAATTGTTGGTCTAATATTCGTCTATTCATTGCAAGAAGAATGAAATAAAAGACATGATTATATTATAATGCCATTCTAAGAATATTTGCGTATAACCCTAAGCAAAGAAGTATTCATGTTTTATTCTACTGATGAAGAACTAATTCTGGGAGGAATATACATTCTATTTAAATAAAAAAATAAAAGTACTTTAGAACATGAGAACCTTGGACAAAATTCATGAATGTGGGAATTAATCTAATTTTAAAAAGTTTGTGGTGTCATTGAGATAAAGAGCTAGAGATTATTTTTAGGAGAAAAACCCCTTAATTATTTTCCTACTCAACATTCCAAATCAAATAACCTACAAAGGATAAAATTTGTGTTATTAACTGAGACATCTTCATAGGAGACAAACCATATTGTTGGCATGAATTAAAGTAGAGACGTTTTCATTATTTTGCATGGTATTGGGAGAAAATGTGCCACATCAAATTAAGTAAACAATCACAACCACTATGTCCCCATCATTTGATATCTAGTAAAAGCATTTATATATATATATATATATATATATATATATATATATATATATATATATATATAGTTTATTTATTTATTTAGATTAATAGGTTACATGGATTGAAATGGCCCCACCTATATTACATCATGACCATATAGTGGTGGTACAACAACTTGGCCAGTATGCATTTATTACTTTAGCAAGATTAAAACCTTGGTCCTCTCCTTGAAAGTCAAGGGATTTAACCAACTAAGCTAATGTCATTTGATGCATTTCAAGACAATATTATTTTTGCTTCACATGACTATTTTTTGGATGAAAAAGCCATTATATTAATAAAATAATGTTTAATCATACAAAAAAGGGTGGGTGGGATTAGCACACCCCGTAAACCAATACATTAACCATTGTGGTTAAGAGTATACAAGAGTGTCAGAAACAACCCACAAACTGCCAATAACAACTGCCAAAACAATATTAAATATGCATTCGGAAAGAAAGAAGCCGAGAAATTACTGCCACCTGGAAGGGGAAGGAAGATGCACATGACTCATAATGCAGGGTGCATTCCCCCAATGATCCATGAGGATACACAAGTACTACAGCTCCACTTGTACTTTTTTAACCTGTACTTGAATCTATAACCAGCAATCAAAGAATATATCATATTTATCAACAACAGAGAAGACATGTCCGACATCTTGCTGAGAAAAAATAGCTCTATTATGGGACTTCCATAGATAAAACAAGGTACCAATTCTAAAAATATTCCAAACAACATCCAAGTTGAAGGAAAAATCAATAGGGTCACCCAAAATAGCATGCACCCAAGTAAAATTCTCCTGCATAAAAGGTCTAAAAATTTCAAGAAGCCACTCCCAAGCCGACTGAGCCCGATCACAAGACCAAAAAACATGCAATAAATCTTCCGCTTGTCCACAAACCGGGCAAATGAGATTATGAACACCCAGATGCTTGAGCCTACTACCAACAGGTAACCCTTGATGTAAGAGACTCCAAGCAAAAAAACTCTGTTTAGGTTCAATATAAGTAGCCCAAGCAATCCGAAACCTCTTATTCCATTGGGAGGGAAGAGAGACTAAATTCCATCTCAGAGTGAGATTATCAACCATTGGAACTTGTGGGGTGAGCCATTTGTAACAAAGATGAGCTTTATATTGCAAAACAGAAGCTCCCCAGGCCAACACCAATCTGACCACCAGGGTTTTTGAAAATGCTTATGTAATTTGCTCCAAATAGAAAATGAAATACTATCAATAACCACCTCATAAGTGTCTCTATCACCAGGATTTAAATTGTGAATTTGACAAAAAAAATTCCCAGGGTATCCAACACCTGGCATGTCGGGAGAAGAAATAAAAAATAGAAGCAATACCACGCTTATAGAACCTCTGCGCTCTGACCCACTACACCAGAGCTAAGGGAGAACCTTGCCAAGTGATAACAGGAGACCACCAAATATTCATGGAAGACAAAGAGGCACTTGCTTTGTAAAAACTCCCTTTCCAACTAAGCTAGGGTTTGAAGGCCTCCCAGGCTTTCCAAATACTCTGAATGACAAAAGAACCTTTAACTTTAATAGGGACAAGGGCAGTAATAATGGATTGCAATTCCACCCCTTTCCAAATTTTCTTCCCCTGAAGCAAACCAGAAGAAATGCAATGCCTGACCAACACTTTATAAGATTCACCCCTAATTAAATATCGGGTGATCCATTTAGCACAAAGGACCTTGTCGGTGACAATCAAACAAACCCATGCCTCCACAATCCTTGGGCAAACAACAAATTTCCTAGGCTACCCGATGAAAACCTTGCTTGACAGAGTCTTTGGCCCACAAGAAGTCTCTCAGAAGCTTATCCAATTTTTTATAACAAGATTTGGATGGAACCCAACAAGATGAATAATAGACATGGGTAGTGGCTAAAACCTTAGAACAAATCTAAAATTTTCCTGCCAGAGAAATTTTCTTACTAGTCTAGTAAGAAAGCTTCTTTTCCACTTTATCAATAACATACTGCCACAATTGAGCAGAGGAACCATGAAATGCAAAAGGAATTCCAAGAAATTTAAACACCTCACCTGGATGAATCCAAGTCCATTGGAATTGATGTAACCAGTGTGGCAGTTGAGATTGAGATTTTCGAAAACAGGATGTTTTTTTCCATTGTATAGAAGAACCAGAGGCTAAACAGAACACCTCTAAGCAACTAATAGCCAAGGAAAGGGATTGCTCATCTTATTGAAGTGTTAAGAAGGAATCATATGCAAAATTACCATTGACCAATTGACGATCAGAATTAGGGAGAGCAATACCCTTGATTAATCCTTGATCCATCTTATGGGCCAACAAATAGCCAAAAGCCTCTGTAGCAAGAATGAAAAGAGATGGAGCAAGAGGGCACCCTCGTATCACGGAAGCGACCGAGAGAAATTGACTCGAGATTGACTATTATTCAAGGTAAGAACAGCTGAAGCATCTTGAAATAACATAAGAATGGTACTCACAAATACTGGCCCAAAACCTAGAGCCTGAAGCATGGCAATTATGAAGTACCACTCCATATTATCATAGGCTTTCTAAAAGTCTATCTTAATGAATAAAGCATCTTGTTCAAAATTTCTTGCCCACTCCATACCTTCCCAAACAACAAGAACATTATCAAGAATGTATCTTCCCTTAACAAAGCTAGTTTGTTCAGGTCTGACAATCAGGATCTCTAGACTTAGGAATAAATTTAACATTGCCTTTGTTAATAATGGAACCCAGTGAACCACATTACAGGGCTTCAAGATAAACTTTGTGGAGATCAGAACCAAGCATATCCCAAAATTCTTTATAGAATTCACATGGGAAGCCATCAAGCCCAGTGCATTATCATTGGCCATAAGTGACAAGGCGGTTTTTAGATCTTCCAGAGAAAGAGGAGTGTCACAAAATAACATTTGCTTAGGAGAAAGCTTGTTGGGGACAACAACGGTACAATCAGCAAGAGCTTGCCTTCTAGCATCATCAAGGGGTGTAAATGTGCGAACTTGAATTGTATTAATCAGCCGAGTTTAAATAACACAACACTTGTCGGAAATAGTCACGACTGAAACAGCACTGTTACAACAGTGTAACAGTAAGCGTAACAGTACGCTTAACAATGCAATAGAGACAAAGTGGTTATAGTACGCTAACATCCCCCTTTATTACATTATTTGGGTAATGTAATAACTAATAGCTATACTAACATCCCCTTACATTATTTTGCAATACAAAGTGAGCCGCGAAACAATTCAAATTTGACACGTCCAAGTGCCTTAGTGAAAATGTCTCGCAACTTGAGCATCGGTGGGAATGTGTCGAAGCTGAATTCGGTGCTTTGGAACTTCCTCTCGAATGAAATGACATTGTGTGTCAATGTGCTTTGTTCTTTCATGATGGACTCGGATTCTTGACGAGGTTCAAAACACCCTGATTGTCGCAAAACAAGTGTATTGGAGATTTTGATGGATGGCCCATACTTGTCAGAATGCGACGTAACCATATCACTTCGCACACAGCTTCACGTGCGGCGCGATATTCTGCCTCTGTTGAAGAAATAGCAACCACCTGTTGCTTCTTGCCGTGCCAAGAGACAGGACCGGATCCCAGATGAAAAATGTATCCGGAAGTTGACTTGCGATCATCAAATGATCCGGCATAGTCGGAGTCCGTGTATCCTTGCAAGAAGAATTTGTTGTTCCTCTTGTATTCTAGGCCATATTCTATAGTACCACGGACATAGTGAAGAACACGTTTTGTTGCTTTCCAATGAGTAATCTTAGGCTCCCGCATGAACCTCGAAAGATAGTTTACAAGAAATACGAGATCCGGCCTAGTATTGGTCGGATATATGAGACTCCCAATCAACCGTCGATAGAGAGTGCCATCTACCCGGGGTGAGTCATCATGTCGCGATAATCGAAGTCCATTCTCCATAGGAGTTGCCATTGGCTTGCGATCGGTCATGCGATATTTATCGAGCAATGTCTTGGCATACTTTTTCTGAGACACTTTGATGGTGTGCTCCTTCTGGCTGAATTCCAGACCAAGATAGTAATGGAGAAGTCCAAGATCTGTCATCTCAAAAGATTTGCACAAGTTTCTTTTGACAGTAGAGATCAAATCTTCTGAACTCCCTGTAATGAGCAGATCATCCACATAGAGTACAAGCAACACTATCTCGTAACCCTGTTTCTTGAAATAGAGGTTTGCATCTGACGGACATCTCTTAAATCCATGCTGCATTAGGTGATTGTCCATTTTTATATACCAAGCTCGAGGAGCTTGTTTCAGTACCATACAAGGATTTAACCAATTTGCAAACTTTCTCTCGTTGGTCTTCCACTTCAAATCCTTCAGGATGAGTCATATAGACTTCTTCTTGGAGATCACCATTAAGAAAGGCACTTTTGACATCCATTTGGTGAACTTTCCACCCATATTGTGCTGCCATAGCACACATAACCCGAATTGTGGTCATCCGAGCAAGTAGGTGCAAAAGTTTCTTCATAGTCGATGCCTTCCTTTTGAGCATAGCCCTTTGCAACAAGACGGGCCTTATGCTTATCAATTGTTCCATCTCGCCTTGTACTTGAATTTGTATACCCATTTGCAGCCAATAGGTTTCTTTCCATGCGGCAGATCAACAAGCTTCCAAGTTTTATTCTTCATCGGAGACTCATACTCGTATCCATAGCGGCCTTCCACTGAGGCTCACTAAGAGCATCTTGCACTGATGCAGGTCCAAGACTATCTATGGTAGACATGAATGCCCTGTCATCATCAATATCCATATCCTCAACTTCTCTACTTGGAGTCACGAAAGTTCCTCAAAAGATTGACAAAGATCATCAACCTCACCGGTTTCTCGGCTTCTCTTTCCTTTTGAGCCATACCGCGTGTACGAGGTCTATCCAAATTCAAATTGGGAGGAGTGGATAAATTTGCATCTCTCGATTGTATTTGTACACCATTTAGGATTCTCCTTCGGTGGTGGTGAAGAAGATGTAGAAGGACCTCCTTTCTCGTGTTGACGAAGGAATCTCCTCTTCCTTTGGTTCCACAATATCCTCGGTGTACTCGTAGATGTGCTCTGTGATGTGAAAGCTTCATCAAAGACAACATCTCTCGCTGATATGAATTTTCTTGGTCAAAGGATCTATCAACCGATATCCTTTAGAGTGCTCAGAATATCCAAGAAAAATACATCTCAATGTTTTCTCATCTAGCTTCTTCCTTTTCTCTTTCGGTATGTGCATGAAAGCTTGACACCCGAAAATACGTAGATGAGATATGGAGGGTTTTCGACCACTCCATGCTTCCTGTGGAGTCATTCCTTTTAGGGCCTTTGTGGGTGCCCTATTCAAAAGATACACTGTAGTGGTGACAGCTTCTGCCCAATATTTTTGCCCAAGAGTTGCACCTGTGAGCATACAACGGACCATTTCCATGATAGAACGGTTCCTTCTCTCAGCAACTCCATTCTGCCGAGGAGTATAGGCAGTTGTTAACCGTCTCTTGATCCCATGTTTATCTAGGAATGCAGAAAATTCATTAGAGGTAAACTCTCCCCCTCGATCTGAGCGGAGGGTTTTGATAGAAGCCCCTGACTCCTTCTCAACGGATTTCTTGAACTCGTTGGAAGAATGCGAAAGCTTCAGATTTCAGTTTGAGAAAGAAAACCCACATCTTTCGTGAGTAGTCATCTACGTATAACCGAAAGTACCTCTTCCCTCCAACACCGTTGGGTGTGAAAGGACCGCATAGATCGGTGTGAATTAGCTCCGGAGGTTTTCTTGCTCTTGTAGAGCTCTTCTCAAATGGTACTCTATGCCGCTTTCCCGCTAAGCGATCGAGCACACCGGCAATGTGGCGGAAAGGGAAGGAAGACCCTTTACCATCTCATACTTGCCGAGCTCAAGTAAGTAGCCGGAACTAAGATGCCCATATCTCTTGTGCCATAGGGAAGTTGCCTCCTTGGTAGAGACAAGTCATGGAAACATGTGGAATAGAGATAGCATCTAGTGCAAATAAGCCATGCTTATATGAAGTCGTTGCAATCTGCTTACCCTTCCTGGTAATTGTACAACACTTCTTTCCATTCTCAACACGAAAGTTGACAACCATATTTCTGTCCAGGATTTGTGTCATTGACAACAAATTGTTGGCCAATCCCGGAACATAGAGGACCTTGTCAATCTGACACTTGCCATCAGGAAGAGTGACCGAAACCGTACCCTCTCCCCGAACCCCGTAGGTTTTATCATCGCAATGGTGACAGGTTTGCCCTCCTTGGCCACAAATGATTCAAACCACGATCCGTCGCGATCATATGTTTACTAGCTCCGGAATCGACATACCAAATAGGATCCCTCCGAGTGGAATCTCGTGGTAGTCATGAGCACCTTGTGTGCCCATTCGGAATCCGAGTCGGATTCTTCAACAAGCAACATTCGCCTCGGGGTTGCTTGTTTTTATTTTGTGGTTTGTTTTGGCCTTTTTGCTTGTTCTTATGCCAACACTCGTTGGTGTCATGGTTGTCTTTCTCACGGATCTTGCACCACCTCTTCTTCTATTGAGGTTGCTTGCCTTTTCCTTTCGTATCCTGTTGAGAATTTCCTCCTTTCTGAAAGTTGCCTCCTTTTTGCCCATTACCTTTCTTCCTAGAACCCTGCTCGTTGGTGTATAGGGCTGTATTGGAAGAATCATCCTTGTGAAGTTGGCGTGCCTCCTGTTGTTGAAGCAGATTGACCAACTCGATGTAGGTAATTTGTCGTTGGGACACCTGGATGGAGGTTATCAACATGTCAAATGAAGAAGGTAAAGCTCTCATCACAAGTGAAATGAGAAGCTTTTCATCCACAGTATCTCCTAGAGAACTCAATTTCTCTTTCAACTCAGACACTCTGCACAGAAAGAGTTCAACCTGTTTCACCCTCGTCTCAAACTCAGGTTATGAAGTTGTTGTTGAAGATGAAGAATGGTGGATTCATTCTTCCCCTCATAGATGGTTCTAAGGGCATCCCATGCCTCTTTACCACTTGCTTTATCAGCTATATGAGGTTGCACTTCATCGGAAACAACAAACAAAATGAGCACCTTTGCTCTACCTGTCTTTCTTGTCAAAAGCAATCTGATCCGTCGAAGGACCCGTGGATCTCGCTCGTTGGTGAAGGCCTTGTTGCTACTCCAAGAACAATATCCCACAAATCTTCCATTTGGAGAATAGCCTTCATCTTATGTTTCCATGGTGTATAATTTGGACCTTTCAATAACTGATGCGGATCAATCATCAATTTTGCAACAGCGGCCATAGTGAAGGTTCCTTATATCACCAAATTGGTCCCCCTTTCGATATACCTTTTGCTAGGCCAATATACCGTACAAAATACCCGCCCTTACGTGAGGGAAACTATAGGTATTTAGAAAGATCAACAAAAATCACCCGCCCTTACGTGAGGGAGACTATAGGTGAATTTTAGAGATCATACGATACGTGGAACATAAGCGGTACCGAAAGGGAATCGCCTTGTTGATGGCACCTACCATAGAAGATTCTTCTCATGCGTGGGGCGTAACTTCCCCTAAACACTATGAAGAATACTTCGTCAGGATTTACGCCTAAACACAAGTGCGATAAAGGGTAGTGGATGGAGTAAAAAATGCAAAAAAAATGGCGTACTTATTCCTCCCCGACGATTTATAGAGAACAAGCTCAGACGTCGTTATAGCAGCTATATTAGGCGGCGGATACAGTAGCCAAATCACGACAGCTTTACCTGTAAGTGCTGGCCAGAGGTATCGCAAATACCGAACGCTGCAGTGCAAATAAATTGCACAGATGGGTTTTATATTCCGGGGACTTTAAGGAGTGTTTGATTTTAATTTTTAATGTTATAGTGCAAAAATGAAATATGCAACATACAACAAAAAAAATGCCCACTAGAATAACCCACTAGGTGTCGGTCACAGCCGAAAATGCACCTTTTACAATGCCAAATTGCTATTTTTCATAAAAAATTACTCTCAATCCCCCTTTGATTTTTTTTGAAAAAAATCCCCCCTTAAAAGGCTTTCTTTAACAAAGCATTTTTATAATTATTATCAATTTTAAAATTAAAATAAAAAATTTTAATTTCTATAGTTTTAAACTTTTAGAAAAAATAAATTAAAATTTAATTTAATTTATTAAAGTTTAAAAACTATATTAAAAAAAATTAAAATTAAAAATTTTAATTAAAAATAATAATAATAAAAAAATAACTTTAAAAAAAAATATACCTTGGGGGAGTCGGCGGGATTCGAACCCCCGACCTGTAGGCTCCCTGAGCCTTACCGCACGGCTCACGACCACGTGAGCCAGCGGGCTGATCCGAAAAGATCAGTAGACCTCCTCCCTTATCAACCCGAATCCTCCTCCTCCTCGGCCTCTGCAGCTGCCGGCGCTCCTCTCTGCCGAGGCAGAAACACAGAAACACCGCTCCTCTCTACGGCTGCAAAAAAAAAATCTTCCACAGACCAATTTTTTTTTTTTTTTTTTAACGGGAAGGGGGGGTGGCTCTGTGTTTTTTTTTTTTTTTTCTTTCCCGGCCGCGCGCGATTCGCGCTGTGCGCCCGGTGGGGGGGCCGTTTTTTTTTTTTTTTTCGGGAGGGTTTGGGGGGGGGTTTATACCCCCTCCAATTCCCGCGCGGGCGGGGATTTAAAAATCCCGCGCGGGGGGGGTCCAGCCTCTCGCCTGCGCGACCGCGGCCCGTCGCGGGATTTAAAAAAATCCCGCGCGCGGGAGGGGGGGGTTCTCCCCTCCTGTCGCTGTCGCAAGCCGCGAGGGGGGGGGTTTATACCCCTGTGGGAGCGGGAGCGGAAATTTAAATTTCCGCTTCCCGCATTTTTTTTTTTTTTTTTTTTTTTTGGGGGGGGGCCTCGAGGAGCGCGCGCGCAATGTGCGCGTCGCGCGGGGGTGGGGAGGGGAGGGGAGGTCAGGCCAGGGGTGGGCTGTGCGTCCCACACAGTCACTGGACGTCTAACGGCCGGGGGGGGCGGGACAACTGTCCCTCCTCGCAGGACGTGACGTGACAGCGCTCGGCGCGCTGCGTCCTGCGGCTGGCGCTTCGGACGTGGCCGTCGCGTGCTGTCCGTGACGCGCGCAGGTCTGTGTGCGCGGGGCTCCCTTGCAGCGACAATTAATTTTTTTTTTTAAATTCTTCTCCGGCTGATATCGCGCAACAGACAAATCACGTCACCGAGAGAGATAAAAAAAAAATTAAAAAACCACACTCTTCTCTGCCTCTCGTTGCTCCCTGCTCGTCGCTGGCTCTGATGCCATGTAAATGTGCGAACTTGAATTGTATTAATCAGCCGAGTTTAAATAACACAACACTTGTTGGAAATAGTCACGACTGAAACAGCACTGTTACAACAGTGTAACAGTAAGCGTAACAGTACGCTTAACAATGCAATAGAGACAAAGTGGTTATAGTACGCTAACATGGGGTTGAGAAGCAAAAACACCTTGATAATGTGAAACAAATACTTTGACAATGTCTGAAAGATCTGTAAATATCTGCCCATCAACTTGAATGGCTTGAAACTGAGAATATTGAGCAGGAGGTTTGAGGCGTTAAAAAAATTCTTTGGTCACTCTGTCCCCCACTTTGAGCCAATGCATTCGAGCACATAATTGAGCCCCCTTGGCTTCATACAAATCAACCTTTTTTAGCTCATGCCGAATGGAAGAAACTTGGGATTGAGCAACAGATTTGAAAGGAGAGGCTTCAAGCCTGAGATAGGCTTTGGATAGCTCACTTTGCAAGGTAGACTTAGCCTATTTTCATCGTTTTGCAACTTCAACACCCAAAGTTTACACACCTTAGTGGTTTGTTGAATGACAACATTCCACCATTCAATCCTTCCAGAAATACCATCAGGTCTAGGAATCAAATTCCAAATGCGGCATATATGAGCTTTCATGCTAAGGCTATGTAAAAAAGAAACATTTAGGTAAAACTGTGAAGAATGCACTCTAGGTTGAAAGTTTAACATTGCCACCGAGAATAAAATAGGTGAATGATCAGACAATGTAGTACCAGGCAAAGTCAACACATACGGTGAAGAAGGAAAAATACGAGAGAACTGAAAGTTGTCACACTCAGAAATCATGGCTCTGTCAAATCTTACCAAAACCCTAGAAGAAGCAGCCTAAAAATTGGACCAGGTGTACCAAAGAGCCTACGGGAAGTCATAAGGTGAGAAACAGGAATTAGGGTCATAAAGGCGAAGCTTGTTTTCATAAAAAATCAAGCTTCTCTTTCACCTAAACACCACCGCATCGAGACATGACTGACCTTATTAGAAGATTTCTATACCATATTAAAATCTCCACAGAGCACCCAAGTGGAAAATGGCAGATTCATGGCAAGCCATATCCAGACTCGCATCTGTCAGAAGCGACATTTGAGGCATACACATTAACCACCCCAAGCGGTTTTCCATAGATCTCGAGAAAAATCTAGACATCTTGATTGGATGGGTCAACACCCCAAGTCACAACATTCTTCTATAATCGAGGCCCAAGGATAGTGATGGCTCCTCCTTTTCCCGGGGAATGCTTTGTGGCAAAAGAGGTACTTCGTGGCCATAAAAAATAACATGTACACTGCAGATTGAAATCAGAAATCTTAACTTCTTGTAGACATAAAATATCGAGGCTTCCATGCATTCGAGAAACATTTGACATCTCATTTCGAACCAAATATTTTATGATCAGGTCCGTCAGTCCTCGAACATTCCATGATAAAAAAATCATTAGGATTTGTTAGGATGCTTGATCTCCATGACATCCTCTGCATCACCCAAACCTGTAAGTGAGCCAAAATAGTTGGAGGTCGCATGGAAAGCATCACTGTTTAGTTGTCAACATTTATCATTCCAAATAGGGCTACGAGAGCGACGGACCTTCAAGGCCCGACCCTCCTCCACTGAAGAATTATCTGGAGCTGCCACCACTGAGGCCAAAGAAGGGCCCGACCAAAGAAGTTGAGACACTGGTGGAACTGGGGGTTGCATGTCAACAACCGGAGGGGCCGTATCAACAGGATTTTGAAAAACTTCAGAAGAAGCTTGCATGTCTTGAGAAGGAGAAGGGGTAGGTTGTGCAACAAAAATCAAAGCTTCTTGTTTCTTAGTACCACAAGATTTCTTGCTAGAGACAGTAGTCCATTCTTCAGTGTTTCCCCGCGAGCCATTAGCAGGAGCCGCATGAGTGGGCGAGGGATTTGCCTTATATTTCCATTCCATAAAAGGGCACTCCCAAATTTTGTGAGTTGCAGATTGACACCGATAATAGGTATTGGGTAAATTGATATAGGTAACTCTTTGCCTTATGGATTGGTCCCTGATTTTAATTTCAATAAACTCCTACAAATCCTCAGTAAGGTCAACTTTGATAAAAACCATTCTAGTGGGTCGAGTGGAGAAAAAAATTTCTAGCTCAAGGAAAACAAACTTACCTAAGGGGGCAACTAAAGTCTGCAAAAAACCCCAAAGAGGAACAGCAAGACCAGGGAATTCAACCCACACTGGGACTTCCAGTGCATCTTGATCACTGACTTGGAAATTTCGAGAGCGGGGTTGCAAAATCAACAGAGAATTATGGACAGTCCATGAACCCTTAGACAGAACCTTCTGTGCTTGAGCTAGATCTAAAAAGCAAAAAAGGAAATACCCTTTTGTAAGGTTTTGTACATTCTCCACTTTGACTCCATATGGGCCCCAAAATTGCTGGACCCATGAACGAATAAGGGTATCATATGGGATACGACCCAAAAAATAACCCACCAGGGTATGACTCTCAAACCATTCATAAGCTGTATGGAATTCATGCAAAGGAATAATAGCTTCAGGGACAGGGCCTTTACCTCGTGATACATTGTCAAGATTAACTTGCACGAACGCTTCCTCGATACCATTGAGCTCTCTAGCAGACTCAGAATAAATGGAGCCGACTGCATGAGCGGTAGCCATTAAAAAGGGTGAATTAACACCGCCTCAAGGCGATGTTAATGCAGCATACAAGATTTTCCCACTAAAACCCTTACAAAAATTGCAAGCCAGTATTGCATCAAACCCTAGCAGAGCCCTATTCATACATTTAATCCAATCATATATATTTTTCACCAGTTTAAAAAAAAATTTGGATTTATCACACATGACTACTTTTACAAGCATTGAAAAAATATTTTTGCAAGCATATGATTATGTATAGTCATTGAAAAGCATTTTTTTAGCCAAGCACAATAAATATACTTGTTGTTGTTCAAATGAATATAACAACCCTTATATCCTCTTAAATTTTTAAAGAGGAACTCAAATTAAATGTAAGATGAAGCAAACCATTGTGTCAACAATATGAAGACCAATGTTTGAGTAAGTCTAGATAGCCTTTCCAACAACATATCACATCATGGAAGCCTCAAGTAATATATCAAGTAGATTTTTGATATTGGGGGGTTTCATATAATTGATCCAAATATTATTTGGTTTATTTCAAAGATCAATGTTGAAAAGTAGATGAAGAATGCATTGGCTATTATTATTAGAGATAACACTTCATTCTAAAAAAAATGGAGATCAATTCCACACTTCAATATGTTTGATTTTGAGAGAATTTTAGGCTTGTGACATACTTCAAGATGCTTGATTATAAGATAATTGTAGGCTTATGCCACTTCAAGATGTGAATAATTGGGTTCATCACTATTCACCTTGTTTTGCATATCGGTAAGGATAAATCTTGGTTCTAAAAAAATAGTAGTTTGCATTCCTATTTGCATTGTAGTAGATATATTTACTTGTGAATATATGTGTCTCTATTCATAAGATAATATAATTTAGTAAGGCCTAGTCCTATTAATCATTTGTGGTTGGTTGTGTGAGTCCTTAGTCACAAGTGTTATGGATAATTATTTGTCCCTATTTACAACTTTTATGGTGGATAACTGTAAACACCTAAAACACGTCATTTTGAGGAGACTACCTATATGGACACCTTTTCAGGCCATATGACCCACCTTGGGCAGCTTTAGGGCTTAACAATGGTTTTTACCACTCAAACAGGGGTAAATTACCTTTTGTAGTCTAGATAATCATATCCAAGGATGATCTCTAGAGGTCACACTACTCGAGGAAGACCAATAGTCACAGCTGTCCTACCCTGGGATGACCATCCCCATAACAAACTTAGGCTCTCGAGCTAAAGGAAAATCAGTTACAGGACAATTAAGCATCAAATGTCTAGTGCGAGAAGGTTCTAGAATCAGTGTTTGGTCTTCCTAGATCCTAACCATTTATTTATTATTGGCTTCTCCTACAAGTAAAGATTCCCATTTGGAAAATCTATAAGAAGGCACCTTTCTTTCATGAGAAAGAGAGCAACTTGATCATAACGAAGTGCTACCGGTTTGTTTACTAGAGAGATTATCCTCTCATAAGCAATGAAGTGATGCTGGATTTTAGTCATGGAGGTTTCAATTGCAACAATGGAGTGTATCAAAGCTTGAAGACCAAATTCAAAACTATTTCATCATCAACGGTCTTATTTCATGCTAATTTCCATAATTTAATCGTGCTTCAAGAGTGCGACCCTTAAAAAATCAATTTAGCAGATCAATATCAATGTGTCCCGCATCAGTCACAAAGGAACTCTTCATAGTTCAGTGGTCACCTCACCCCGAGACAGCCCGTAGGCACTACTGCCCCACCTTAGGACAGTCAACAGGCCAGCCCACTTTGCCTCAGAACAACCTCTTGGTGATATCTATTTTTATTATTTTTCTTGATTACAGTAGGTTTAACAATATTTCATTTGCTTTCTAACATAGTTTAATTTAGTTTATCATGCATTTGTTTATAGTATTCAACATTTATTTTCAGTTTCTTTATCATAAATAAGAGTCTAATTATGAAAAGCTCCATAAATATTATTAATATCTTGTGAGTGTTCTTGGGTGCAGATTTCAGATCTTGGCAGGAGATATCAACATCAAGATTCATCACATTTATATCATACCTTATGGAGGTCACAAGAAACTCTTCCCCAAGTCAGTTTTTAGGGTGCAAAGATATTGCGTGTTACACCTACCATATTTCTTGATTGTAAAATTGTATCAAATCCCTCAGAGGGATATCATTGTAACCTCCTTTTCAAGGACATGATTCAATATTAATGAGAAGGACACCATTTTTTTATTTCTTGTCTTTATCTTTATGGTTACATGATTATGCTTTCAATTTGGTTTCATATAATTGCATAGGTGTACAATTTTTGCATACTACAGTGGTGATCACGATCGAACTTTGGCCATTTTTTGCAATTTTTGTTGCTAATTGTTGCTTTTCTTGATTTTATTGAATTATACGCACCGTCATCCTAGACAAAAATGGTTAGCAGTATCATCCTTCCTACCCTAAGATGACCAGCAGACCCCACTGTCCTACCTTAAGACGACCAGCAAACCCCACCGTCCTACCTAGAGACGACCCCCAAACCAAAATTTTGAAAATGCAAAAATAATACCTTCATTGGATGTAGGCTTTGCCTGTGAGTTTTTATATACCTAATTTTCATGCTTTTCACAAAGAAATTTAAAATTTCATGTTTAATTGGAAAATACAGAAGTTAAAATTTCATGTTTAATTGGAACATACAGAAGAATTTACAATTTAAAACACTCTGTTTGTGACTGCCCTTGGGCCAAGTGGTATTTATCTACTTGTTATGTGGATTGTGTGTTTGCTTCCTGTGCAAAGGCTACCATCATATTAGGGTTCTACAATTTTATATTTCTAAAACTAAAATGTTTTTACTTAGGAATCTAAAAAATTAAACATTATTTTATGCATTAGCAAAAAGACATTGATTGCTCTATGATTGCATTTATTTTTGCATAAAATAAAATGAACCCACACACACCACACATCATATTAAACATCAATGAGTTGGAATTCACACCCAACCATTGATCAAGATCAACGACGGTGGCCTTCATCTTCACCTCGTTGGCTTGTTTGTGGTTATTTCGTACTCTATTTTGACCAAGGTTGGTCCAAGAAACTTTATAAGGTGAGGACTAGTAGGACTTGGGCTCCCTCATTGAGTTTGAGTTCATGGCTTGGAATTTATCACCAAGTCTATGTGTGAGAGCATACATGTGAAAACCCTTAAATCGAGTAATATCATCAATGAAAGTAAAAAAACAAACAAGAAAGCAAAAAAAACAACAAATCAAAACAAATAAGATAGTTTAGGACTCACAAAGAAATTTTTAAATGAGATAATCATTTTGTATACTTTTTTTGTTTTCTTTACTGTATGCTTAATCAACACATAATGGTCACTACATGTAGCCATGCTCAATCACAAGCTGATGCTACAGAGAATTTATAAGAAGGCCCATAACACCTTCACTACAGTCCAACGGAATTGCTCATGCTTGAACAATGGTCTAACAACTGTCATGATGATAATTCCACTCATGGGGGATTCGACCATCAAGGTACCCCTACAAGGAGGATACCTATGGGACCTCCACATGATCGAGAAGATGATCTTCTTAGACCACACTCATCTCATACTATTTCTATATAGGATCCTCCCATTGAGGGGCCAAGTAGGGGTGTGGCACGAATCTGTGTTACCAATTGATTTGCACTCCCATTCGAGCATGGGGTAAGATATATACCTCTACCTAGCTTAGATGAGCGGGCTACTCTGCCCGATTATCCTTGGATGAGTAGGAAGTTTAACCATGTAGACATATATGGTGATCATGCTACTCATAGAGCACCCTATTTCATTCATACCCATTATGAGGATGAGTGATATGAAGGCCTAGTGCACCCTATCCTTACGCAAGGAGAGTGTTCCATGCATACACACCATACCCTCACACCATCTTTACACGTAGGTGAAACTCCTAGGGTTGAACATCAAGTAAACGTAGATTCCCTAGATTGGAAGAAAAGGATAATTACTCCAACCGTGCTCATAGAAAGAGCCAAATTTCCTCGTGTTGATATGAAAACTCATAGACCCAACACAAATGATTAGACAAATCAGTTACTTAGGCCTAATACTAGTCAACGAGATAAATTACTCCAAATATAGTTGGATGATTTGCAAAAATACAAAGAGCACATAGACCAAGAACATGCAGAACAACAAAGACTGCACCATCAAAGGTTGTATGAACATATATTGCATGAAGAAAGGATTCTTGAAAAAATATTGCATGAGGAGCAATCACATAGGGTAGAGTACGATGAAATCCCTATTCCTAGCATATACAAGCAACAAGTTAACCTTAGGTGCATTGTGCAACACCATGAGTTACCTCCAAGGCCAATAGAAAACCGTCATCCTCCTACTTCTATTCATAATTCTCAGCCAAGATAACGTCAATTACCAGATTTCCCAAACTATGAGACATATGAAGAGCCAGAACCTGAGTACCAAGATCAAGGGTATCCTGAGTCACTTGGTGAAGACATGGTTGATGATTACATTTTGCCACCTCGGTCTAATAGAAATCTTCCACCTCCACCTCCTAGGAGACCGATTCAAGAGAATGAGATCATATCATCTCATGCATATAAGGTCCTTACAAAGTGAATTAAATCATTGGAAAAGCAAGGTACGGGCTACCAAAAGCCAACATTACATAAATTATGCAATCAACCCCTTCACCTGTCACTTCCTTGTCCTCCTTATCCAAAACATTTTGAAATGCCAAAACTGGATAAATTTAAAGGAGACGATGATGCACAGGAACATGTAACAAGTTTCATGAACTTGTGCTTCTCGCTGCAAGATGATGATGCCTTGTTGTTGAGAAATTTCCTAATAAAAATTTCTAGCACAACTTTAGAGTGGTATAATCAACTACCAAGACATATCATCTCTGACTTTAAACGCTAGCACCTTTTCAGAACAATTTTTCTTTGACGTCAAAAAGAAGGCCAACCTAACTAACTTATCAAACCTTCATCAATTTGATGATGAGCCAGTTATGGATTATAAAAATAAGTGGAGAAATGTAATGTCTAAATTGCCTTTCACAGTACCTGTTGGTCATCAAATATGCCCAGGCAAGGATTTGGGTAGTGTATGTGCCCTAGACCTGGACCAACATTGAAAGGCCGAAGGAAAGAGATGCCCCTCGTGCCAATTTCCGAAGAAAGGCTGGCTCCTATACGAAACTACTTTGGTGTTTTAAGATAAAGATGCAGGAAAGAGATAAACAGAGTAAAGGTGCAGGAAAGAAATAAAAGAGTAAGGGAAGAAATTTCAGTAGTTTAATGGTGGGAAAGAACTAGAAGCACGATTGCTAGCCAATAGCTTGAAACAACAACAAAGAACACCAAGAATAAATGAAATGAATGCAATATTAATCCTTCCCTCTCATCGAAATTCAGAGTTCAGAGTTACGACAACGAAGGAGTGAATATGACATAAACAATATCCATAGGCAGCATAAAAGAAAACTAATACAACATTTTCCTCCCCTATGTATCCTTCGAGAAAATCTCAGGGTTCCACTCCAATCACAAACATAAATCCAGAGTTCAGAATTACAGTATGCAAATGAAGAAAATATAAAAGAAATAATCGCATAAGGCAGCATAAAGAGAGAGATAGAGTCCAAAGCTCTTTAGTATTAATCGCATGAATCTAAGGTACAACAGCTTTCTAGTAGAAAGTTCCCCCTCTTTTTCCATTACAATGCCTGGGTTTTTATAGAGGACCCGACCCTCTGAGCCATCAATGCACAAAATGGAGGGGTACACCCTCGAAACCTGAGAAGTCAGCTCTTCACGACTCTCGTGACTAAGCTTTCAAATCTTTTACAAAAATTAGCAACTGTGACCGGGTTAGCCGTGGAAACATGCATTAATGAGCCGTCTGAGCATCCTTGGTTTTTGGGTGTAGAGCTCGAGTGGCCGCCATGCTCATCGGGCTCTTCTATAGGAACTGATACCTCATCTCCAATTTCCAAAAATGAGCACCAAGTTTACCGGGGACGTAAAAATACATTTATGAGGCACTTGATCGCCTCAAAAAAATACTCGACTTGGGGTGCGTGCCCTTGAAGTGCTTCGCTGGATTTTCGTTTACAAATTTGCTTTGCAATGGATTTGAGCCGAAGTATATCCTCCTCCTCGATTTGCACTTCGCATGGTGGAGCTTCGCAAAACGGCTTCGGGGGTGGTGAGTGCCGAAGCAAATTTCCTCCTCAAGGTGGGGCTCTTCATTACTGCTTCACTGGAAGATGTGCCAAAACTGCTTCACTGATGTATCATCAAAATGCTTCGCCATGATCTTCTTTCAAAATTGTGGTTCAGGAGGATTTCAACCGAAGCGCATTCTTGCCTTCAAAAATGTTTCATTCCTCACGGCTGCTACCACTTCAAGTGAAAGTGCTTCGCTCGAAAGCTAGCCGAAGCAGATGCTTCACAATAACTTTCAGCGAAGTAGAAATGGTTTGCTGGTGGAGAGGCCTGAGGTGGATGCTTTGGGGTTTTGTTTGTGAAGTACTTTTTCAATGCTGTGCTCTTTCAAATTCCACTTCACAAGTTTTTTGGCCAAAGTAGCTGTTTGAAGTGCTTCGGGCCCGAAGTAGTTTTCTTACGCCTTCCTTGTATTCTTTCTTTGGCAACACCGCTTCGCAAAATTCTCGCCCAAAGTAGCTGCTGGAAATGCTTCGGGTGCGAAGCTCTTTTCATACTCTTCTTCTTTCTTTTGGTGAAGCTATCTTCCTTAGCTTGTTCGGTAGTGAAGTTATTTCATCTTCATTTTATGTACAAGGGGGTGGTAGGGAAAGCCAAAATTGCTACAACTTACAAATATTCTCAAAAACAACAAAAGAAATACTTAACAAAAGGAACACTGTACAAAATTTTGATTTTTCTACCCCATTGTGCAATGTGACAAAATTGTCAACATTCTTGGCGGCTCACAGGGCAACGAGCGATCCGTTGGGCCAGAGTTACCTCCAGACCCTTCTCCTTTTTCTATCTCTAAGGATGCTTCCACAACTTGTTCTTCTTTTTCCTCTTCTTCCTTTGGTGTGACTTCCTGCTGCGGTGATGGGGCAAGGTGATCGTGGATGCGCTTCATGGTTCGACGGACATGAGCCCAGGAACCCTTCTAAAATGGCTCTTGATCTTGCAGTGCCTTGACCAAAACGTGGAACCGATCAATCTACCCGATATAAGCATGTTTGGCTCTAGTGCTCAGATCATTCAGGCAGGCCGCGATCCTGCAGTGTCTCAAAATAAAATCTATGACCTGCATTTCTGTAGCTAGCTTCGCCCATCCTTCTATTTCTGAGACATCGCTTTCAAAATGAAGCCATGCTAGATTAAGTTATTCCTTGGTCAGGAGGTTTCCATCATCATCCGTGAAGCTCAAGAAACCTAAGGAAGAAAAATCCTGGAAGTAGCCCAGCGATGCACGCTACTCATGCTCAAACACATCCAGGAGGTCTTTTGCCTTCTGTGCTTTCCTCACCTTGGAGAAGAAGGCACAAACTATGGCTTGGGCTGTAGACCAATCCCTAGTCGTTCGACTCATTGCAGTGAACCTACAAGTGCTGATATTTAATGCTTTGGACCTCAAAAGCTAATTTGAGTCGGCCTCTGGCTTTCTAGATGATTTCATCTATGATTGGCCTTTCTTCAGCAGTGACACACTGTGCTTCGGTGATGTAAGTTAAAATTGATAGGGCACTGAGGCCCGGGATCTGAAATTTTTGAGAAGGTGTGAGCGAATGTCCTTGATTTGGCCTCTATCAAACATCTCCAGGCTTTACTTTTCGTATAATTGATGCTACATCTACAAAATTTTGCCTTCGAATTCCTTGACCTTTAGATCAGCTTTGGCCTGCCTTTGGGCCTGGTATTCAGTTGTACTCTGCAGTTGTAGTATTTGATGTTTCAGGGCATTTGCTTCTTTCTTTGTCAGCTTACACTGCTTCTCAAAATCCTCTAATTTGGAACGAGTCCTTGCTAGCTCTTCCTCCAACTTGATGTTGGCACTCTCTGCTTCGAATATGCGCTGACTGGGGATGTTCACATGCACTCAAAAAGTTTCTATTCTGACTTGCATGGACACAGATTCATTATCTACATTCAAATGCTCCAGGTCCTTGGATCTATCTTGGTAATCATAGTCTGCTAGAGTCATTTCATCTAGGGGCTTTTGGACCTTAGGAATATTTTTTACCTTATGTAACTTCCCAGCATTCAAATCGAAGACATTGCACTTTTCAACCTGGGCCAGAGAGTGCCCTCTCCTCTTCCTTGCCTCCAACATTTTCTCTGTGTTTTTTCGGGCTTGGAGTAGCTTTTCAGCTAGAGGACGTTCCTTTATCATAGAAAATTTTGATTCAAATGAGGCTGGATCCCCAACCAAAGGGGTAAAAAAATACAAAGAATGAATGGGGGATGCCTCATCGGTAGGTTCGGCGATAGGTGTACTAGGAGTTCCAATGAGTGAAACGATACCATGTGAGACAGGGGAATGAGGAACAAGGTTCAGCATTGGGGTACTGTCTTCACCCCGACTAAGGACCAAGGGAATGGTGGTGTGGGTAGGCGAAGTAGAACCAACAGAATTGTCCCAGCCAAATGACTCGAATGGAGTGGGGCTAACGGGATCTTGGGGTCGACTTGGAGTAGCAACGGGCAACACACGAGGAGGTGATTGAATTTGCATGGGAGAGATATACTAATGAGAATATTCAGTTGGGACCACAGTGGATGTGTGAGAGACCAAGGCAAAGGGTGGAGAGTGCGTACCTGCGTGCCCTCCTGGCAGAGCAGCCATAGTGACTTCCTGTGTGATCGACTCTTGCTCCTTCTGAACTTCGGCACTTTCGACCTCCATGACTTCTTCTTCGGGGCCTCCCTCTTGCTAGAGGAGTTCCTCCACATTAATGATGTCCACATCTGGGGCTGTCTCGGCACTTTGTGATGTCACACCTTCAATGTTTGCTTCGGTCGGGCCTGATGTAGGTTGTCCGGCAGGAGCACTTGGAAGCTTTGTGCGAGGTCGCTTCGGGTGACTTGGAGGCACTTGAGCTTGCTCCTGTCTCTTTCTTTTCTTCTTCTATAATTGTTGCGCTGACCCCTCAAAACTTATGTCGAGGCTTTCTACAAGTCTTTGAGGTAGTTCTTGTGGTGTGGATTCCAGTTCTTCTTCCTCTTCCTGTTTTGAAGCATCATCAGCTCTTCTTGGGCTTTCGTCCGAACCTAGGGTAGCTGGAAGAATAAAGTTGACGAAGGAGAGGGGCTTCCAAGTTGCAACATTGGCTTCATAGACAATCGTGAAGTCCCTATCTATTGTGAAGAGTTCGTAGAAATTCATATTTCGACGATGGACTCTCATTATCCACCATTCCTTTAATTGTTCCACGCTCCAATCTTTCACTTCCTCCCTCAGATCGTCTTTCGCTTTTCTACAGAATGTGGAGTCTGGGCTTGGGAAGGGGTGCCGAACTGGGTCGTACTCGACCTCCATAGGGTAGAATTCATGCCAAGGAGGCAATGTCCTCATCCTTTCCAAATGCCATTCTAAATCCCTCCCATTAGGATTATTTCTCTGATCCACTATCTCTGGACGAGGGCAGACATGAAAGTTCTTGAACCGGAGGTGGTCCCTCATTATTCCCAAAGGATCATAGCACCATTGCTGAGGAATTTGGAGCAAACCAAAGTTGGCAAGCTTCTCCTCCAGGAAAGCATTTTTCTTTAGGGAAAATACTTCAATAACCCCCATTTTGAAGGGGAAGTCGCAAGTGTGCGCCCATTTCCGACCATGGCCATAGACGACGTTTGTTGCGTCGCTCTACCGAGCAACTTCCAATGCAAAATGGTACACAAAGGGGTATACTGGTAGCAGGAAGGGCTTACCTATGAAGATGAACAAGCGAATCACGAGCCCCTGCATCAGTTGAAACACGTCTCCTTTCTTCTCCTGCACCACTCTGTCTCTCAAACTGAGGGGTACCTAAGGGCAAGACCCTATTAAAAAATGCATAGCGGGTCCCAAAAATTGTTGATTAAAAGAATAATAAGACTCTACCCTCAATAGGATGGGAGTTCACTGGTATACAGGCAGAGGATTTCCATCCTTATCGCTTGACAAAATGGCAACATGGGAAAAACTTTTATGTACATGGTAGAAAAATAACCAAAAAAGAAAAGAGCAGGGTCCAAATTACTGGCCCGTTCCAGCATTCTTCATGCTGGTAAGCCGTGTGTGCAAGTTTCAGGCCACTCATTGTGCCCAGTCAAAGAATACTAGGTTGGTGTTCGGCCTCAAAGCATCGGGGGCATAAAACTCCCCTCTAGAAATACATTCGGCCAAAGATACCTGCTAGGGGTGCATCAAAGCATCTGTCGACAGGCCCGCCACCCATGCAATAATTGAGAAGATATCAGTGCTCTTGAAAGTTGTCAAGGGTAGGGGCATTTGGGGTAGCTTGCCTGAAGGGAGTCCACTCTTGAGGTTCTCATTCAAAAACTTTACAATGTAACTGGAGGAGGTGAACCTCTCCATTTGCTCGCTCAAGATAACGTTGCGAACTGAATATCCCTTAGGTGGGCCCTACTGCGGCATGAAGGCTGCTTGCACATCTTCTTTTAAGATTGAAAATAATTTATGTCTAGCGGACTTGTCGGGAGGAGGGCTGGTAATTCTGTGCTATGGCATTGATCAGTTCGGGACAATGATGCACAGGCGGGGTCAGATACTAGTATATTTGAGAATAGTATGTGACGACCCTTTTATTTTCCATTGAGAGCCTAATCCTCATGAACTTGATAGTGTATCTGAGTTCTGCCACACTCTTGGAGAGTTCTGTGTCCCTGATTTTTTTCCACCCATCAATTGGTGGTTCTATAGGTTGTTCATCTTCGGAATCTTCTTTCTCCTCCACAACTTGCTTTTCTGGGCAAAGGTTCAGGTCGACCCTTTTGGGTCTCTGCTTCTTCTCCTCCTGACCCTTATTTATTTTTTTAGGGGCCATGAATTCTGGCTCCTTCTTCCTTTCCTTGGAGTTTTTCTTCCCCATGATAGATGTTCACAGAAGCAGGGAATACAGTGCAGAGGACTTCCACGCAAAGGCTTTCAACGCGAAGGTGGAAGAATTATAGACCGATAGTGAAACTCTCAATCTCGCATGCAATAGTAGGAAAATAACCTTCTTGCTGCTAAGGATTGCGTTTTATAGCCTTAGAAGGCAACTACCTCCATTTATGGCTCTTGCCATAATTAAATCTACCAGTCTGTCTTGGGAGATCGATGCACCATTTGATTGGTTATTCGGTGGCATAGTACGTGGGTTCATGTGTTTTGATGATTATGCCTTGCATTGGAAATGCAACCCGCTACCACCTCGTACCTCAATGTGAGTTTTTATCCTAACCAAATCCTCTCGGGATGTGTTCTACCACCTTTGCATTAAACTCGCCTGCTTTGAATGCCTCCCAAGGTGGTTGTCGACACGTTCCTCTAGGAAAATTTTAAATGCTCCTGCCTCGCGCGTTGTCGATTTGGTGACATTGAAAGTAGCGCTGAACATGCTTCACAACGAACCTCTGATGGGAGCTCATTTTATGTGCCTGAAGTAGTTATACCTCGCTACATCACCATTTTGCTTCATGGAAGGCTGTCTCCGAATTTTGTTCCCTTTGAGAGGTGATTCGCTAGATTTGCTTCGAAAACTACTTCGCCCATGTTTCTTTTGTGAAGCATTTTTCATGCCTTGGTTTGAATTTTGGTTTGGCATTTTGAGGGTAAAGTGCTTCGCTACGAACCTCTTTGCATTGGCTACTTCGCATCAAAAGTTTCCAAAGTAGATTTTGGCTATGTTTGGCGAAGCTAGAGTTTATCATTGTGGTGATGTGGTACTTAACTCCTCTGTCATTTTGGAACATGGTATATATACAGGAATGAAAAATTATATACAAGGTAAAACTTGAACACACGCACATATTTTTTTTTTTTTTTAGAGTTGTTTCGCCTCAACGATGGAAAGTCTTCAGATGAAGACCATTGATAGAAATTGGCAAAACCTGGCCATCTGCATCCTTGAGGATGAAAGATTTGGTTGAGTTTACCTTCACGATTTTGAACGGTCCGTCCCAAAATGCATCCAATTTGTCATGATTCCCTAGCTTGGCCTTCCAAGAATCCCACTTCCATACTAGATCTCCTACTTTGAAAGTGCAGTCAAAGGACTTCTTCTTGAACTAGTCTCGGGTGATCTGGACATGTTTAACGAAGCTCTGGTAGGCCTTTTCATGATCTTCCTCTAGCTACAATAGCTGAGCCAACATGTTTTCCATTGGATTAACTTCATATTCATCATCCAGCAGCTGCAACCCAGGGATCTCTACATGAGTTGGTAGGATGGCCTCCTTGCCATACACCAGGGCATAAGGCGATGTTTTGATCGACTTATTGACAAAAATTCGATCAGCCCACAAGGCTCGGTCTAGAAGATGGTGCCAAGTTCTTTTGTTCATCTCTATGAGATTTCTTAGCACCCTTAACAAGGTCTTGTTTATATATTCTGCCAATCCGTTGCCCTGGGGATAGTAGTTGGAGGATACTTTATGATATATCCCATATTTGTAAAGGAATTCATTGATTTTGGTGCCTACAAAGCCAGGACCATTGCTCGTGATGATTGCTTTTGGGATGCCAAACCGGGTTATCAATCCTTCTAGGAAGGCGATGACGGTCTCTTGATCTGCATGCTTCGTGGGAACTTCTTCGGCCCATCTGGTGAAGTAATCGGTCATGGTCAGGATGAACTTATGCCCAACAAAGGAGTTAGACGATATGACCCTTTGAAATCCAACCCCCATTATTGAAACGGTGATTATACTTGTATCGGTCAGAGAGGCATAGGAGTGCTTCTGCTTCGGTCGGTGAACTTCTGACATTGCTCACATCGGTGACAGACCGCAAAGGCATCGATGAAGAGTGTAGGCCAATAATAACCAGCTTTGATTATCTTCAATGCCGTTGCTCTTCCTGCGAAGTGACCTCCAGACAACCTTGAATGAAATTCTCCCAAGACTCTCTTCTTATCGTCTTCTTTTATGCACCTAAGGAGAACGCCATCAATGTTTCTAAAAAATAGGCCTTCGGGGTGCAACGTATATCGGAGGGACCACATCCTAAAATGCCTCCGTTGCAAAGCATTTAGATACGAAGGACATCTATCGATGTTGAAATATTCAACTATCTCACTGACCTAGTCCTTCTCATCCTCTTCTTGGTTTGCGAAGCATCCTTATGCTGGTGAGTCATCCCACTGACAAGCTGTCACTTTGGCCACTACGCTCTTCGCCAATTCTTGACACAATGCGCGACCACGAACCAGTTTAGTAGGTCTAATATCGATGTCGAACTCTTGCATCTTGCTGACCCAACTAACTCTTTTGCTTCCCAATTCTCCTTGGATGATAAAATTGTGCACATCAGGATGAATGACAAAGACCGTAACCCGACTTTGGGAAATGAATTGCTTGAACTTCCTAAGAGACTTCATTACTGCATGCACCTGCCTTTTTATGAAATTGTATTTTTCTTCATGGGGGTTTATCACTTGACTTAGAAACGCGATGGGGCGCTCTTCGCCTTCTTCCCCCTTTTGTGTTAGGACTGCAGCATAGCTCTCAGGTTCTACTATGGCATATAGGATGAAATCCTGGTTGTAGTCAGGGTTAGTTAGGACCGACGCCTGAGCGATTCGGGCCTTGATATCTTCAAATGCTTTTTTCCTCTCCTCCATCTAGATGAATTCGACGTCCTTATTTAAAAGTTTGGACATCAGTTTGATAACCTGGGCAAAATCTGGAACAAACTTCCTCATGAAGTTGATCTGGCAAAAAAAATATTGAAGTCATTTCTTGTTCACTAGAAGTGGGAGCTTTAATAAAGCCTCAGCTCTATCAGGATCTATAGCGAGATCCTTCTCTGATATCACATGCCCTAATAACTTCCCTTCACTGACTACAAATATGGACTTCTTCAGATTGATTGAAATGCCAAACTCTCGACATTTTTCGAATACCTGTTGTAGATGAAAAGGATGATCCTCCTTTCTTCGGGAGAAGATGGTCATGTCATCTAAATAGATAACAATAACCTTATTCAAGAGCTCACCAAAAGCTAAATCCATGGCCCTCTGAAAAGTGTCCCCCGCATTCGAGAGGCCGAATGGCATTCGCTGGTAAGTAAATGTTCCCCACTTGGTAGTGAATGCGGTTTTATGCTGTTATTCATCTCTAACCCAGATCTGATTGTACCTTGAGAAACCATCGAGTAGGGAGAAGCGCTAAGCCCCAGCCACTGAGTGCAAGATCTGATCTATCTGTAGGAGAGGGTAGTGATATTTAAGCGAAGCCTGGTTCAGGTTGCGAAAGTCCACACATAACCGTATATCTCCATTCTTCTTTCTCACTGGGACTAGATTCACTACACAAGAGGAATGCTTTATGGGATAAGTTATCTTCGCCTCTAGCATCTTCAGGAGTTCGGCCTTCATCAGGACCTTAATATTCGGATTGATAGGCCTTTGCTTTTGCCAAAAATTTTTGATCCCATCCTGTAATTTAATCGTATGCTGGATCAGTTATCGATCGTATCCCTTTAAGTCTTGATAAGACCAAGCCACTATGTCAGGATACCTTCTACACAGAGATCAGATTTGTTCTAGCTCCTCCGAAGTGCAATCTGTTCCAACCTTTACTGCTTTTCCAGGTTCAAGTTCCAAATCCTGATACTGCTTTGCATTAACTTTGATCCTATGAGAAACTGCTCGATCATTCTGATCAAAGAGGCTCTCAAGAGTAATTAATCCCTTAGGTACATGATTATTCTTCAATTGAACTAGCCCATCATATTCCTCATCATCTGGGCTTCTCTTTTCAATTGTGGCTGCTTCTTGAATCATGAAATTCACAATCTGCTCATCGTTGCCAAAAACTTGCCAATGCAGATCTCTATCTGGGACAGAGGGCCTGTAAATCATCCTCATAGCTTTAGGCTTATGCACCATGTCTTCTGTTGGAGAATACTTGGCTGCGATGGATGCTAGAACATTGGCATGTCGATTATTTTCTTGTGGAATAGACTGTAGATTGAGAGATTTGAACTGGTCAAACAAGTCCCATACCCTATTACAGTATGACTTGAGATAGTGCTTCTTTGAAGGACACTTGTTGGTGACTTGATTGAATACCAATTCTGAGTCTCCAAAAATTTGGAGATGCTTTATGCCCAACTTTTTTGCTTTTTTGAGTCCTAGGCATAATGCTTCATATTCTGCTGCATTGTTGGTGTAGCTCCATACCAACCGATAGCAATATTCCTTTTGCTCTCCAGAAGGTGATACTAGAAGAATCCCTGCCCTGGTGTCATTTTTGCATTGGGAGCCATCGAAGAACAATTTCCACAGTCCTTCTTGGGCAGAGACCTTATCTTCTAACTTGATGTGTTTCTCAGGCTTGGCGATTGCATAACATCCCATCTCAGTTTCTATCATGGCATTAAAGTCTGCCAATGAAAACTCGTCTTCACAATTTAACTGTGTAAGGGATTCCTCGACCAGGTCCACCTACTCTATCCCTTCCACTATTGTATGCACAAGATTGCTGCTCTCCTCTTTAGACATCTTCTGCATTAGGAAGGTAGAAGGCTTCTCATTGTAGATATTTACCTTCTTCCCTTTGAATGGAATCTCCAAGTGCGAGTAATCCATAGATAGATATCCTCCCAGATTCATCGTAAACTCTCTCGACAAGCACATACTAAAGTAGGGCTCGAGGTCTACGACCACCACCTCTTGTATGACTGTGATATGAGGCATCTTGTGTAGTCGAATCGGTATATCCTTAATCACACCTACAGTATTCACGGGAGTACCGTATAACTAGAGTATGCCATGACTACTTTGCGTGTATTCCATCCCTATCTCTTTGCACACTGCTTTGGGCATGACTGTTGTCATGGCTCCAAAGTCAATCATACAGTTATGTACAACATACCCTTCCATCTGTAGGGACAGGTAGAATGGAGGTGGCTGATTATTCCCCGTAATGGATGTGGACAGGGTCTGCACTAGGGCAAGTGGTGCTACTTTTCTTGCTTTGGTCGTCTTCAACGATTCCTGCAGCAGGTCCACTTGTCTAGGTAGTTGCAATGCATTATACAGACTGATTTTGGCTGGAATACTCTTCAACTCATCTACAATGTTGTATGTCAGGGAATTGGGCACCTCAGGTTCCTTTCTCAGCTCATATCTGGTGTGATACTATTTCGTAGCTTCGACCCTTTATCGCTTGGTCAGTGAAGGAAGCTTGAGTTTCTCTCTAGCTTGTTCTTTGGTTTCCACCTGGGGATGATTTGCAGGGGCCTATTGAGCCTTCTCTTTGACTAGTGTAGGCTGTCGAGCCTCGTTAGGGGCCAGAGGAGGTTGTTGTCCCTTCTCGTGATGGGCATGCACCTTTAAGGGAGCCATTTGAGTAGCATCCACCTCTATCGACCTTTTTCCTCCTTTGGTAAGGACTGCAGCTGGCTCTTCTTCACTAATTACCAGGTTCTGATCCAATTGCCTGATGACGTTGACTTGACCGCCATGACCACTGCTCACCAGCGTTTGTACATAGTGTTGGTGTAGCATGCAAGTATTCTCTTCATGAGGGTCATTACACGTGGAGCACCAATGTATATAATCAAAAGTGCTCGAGGCTTCATCTATTGCAACATTTCTTGTCGAAGCTCTTCCTTGCTGGACCACTTGATCTTTAGTAAGCATAGGTGTAGGATAAGATCTTCTCGATAGAAACTCTTGTTGTGCTTGCTTCTTCTTCATAATGGTCATGTCATTAGACAGGGTCTACACTGTGGAGTTCAGGGACTGAACTTCTTGCAGTATTTTGGCTTGCATGTCATTGGTTTTAGGAATAGGTGGCAATGGGGCCATTGTTGGTATTGGGGGTAAGGTGGGGTGTTGAAGTGGTGCTGGCAGTACAGGGAATGCCGAAGTGACTATGGGTTTGTTAGAATATTTTGTATTACATTAACTATGTTACCAGCATTATGTTAGAACATAAAGGAGTTATACGTAGGGTTCTTTATTCAGTTTATAAACCACCCAGCTTGGTTCAAACTGCATCAACGGAATATTTGTAACCTTATATATCTTCCATGAATATCAAGAGCAAGCTAATGATTCAGTTTTCAATATGGCATCAGAGCTTATTTTTGTCCATAGCACCAGTCCAACGCGTCGGTCGTTGTCGATGCGTGAGCAGTAAACACGGTCGCTGCATTTGCAGAGGCACACCGCTTCAGAGCTGTCGCGACGGCCTACGCATGCTGAGAGCTGCAGACGCGTCGATTGTTGTCGGTGTGTGCTGCATTTGCCGAGGCACAACGCTTCAGAGCTGTCGCGACGGCCTGAGCATGCTGAGAGCTGCAGCAATGGGGAGTATATAAATTTTTTTTTTTTTTATGCTATCTTAGGGTTATTTTTTTAAAAACTCATTGATTGGTATTTTAACTGCCGCTTGGAGTCTTCGTAGGCTGGGAAGACGGTTTTTTTTTCAAATGCTAATCACAGCAGAGTTAATGAGTCGGCGACCTCATTCTTTCTCTCGACGCGCCGCCTAGAGCAGTCGGCTCACGAGATTCTTTGTGTGGACGAGGTCCACAGTTCGAATCCCGTCGAAAACAAAAAAAAAAAAAAATTTTTTTAACCGCAGCCCTGCCGTTTTTTTTCCGCCTCATCCACGAATTGACGGCACGGACAACAGTTGACGCCCCGAGGGCCCGTTGACGCCCGTGGAGGGCATTTTGACGCCCCGAGGGTCCCGTTGACGCCCCGAGGGCCCGGTGACGCCCGCGGAGGGCATTTTGACGCCCCGAGGGTCCTGTTGACGCCCCGAGGGCCCAATGACGCCCGAGGAGAGCATTTTGACGCCCCGAGGGTTCTGTTGACGCCCCGAGGGCCCAGTGACGCCTGAATAGGGCATTTTGCCAAGAAGGTTTGGTGACACAAATTTGTTTTGTTATTGTCATTGTTTTTCAGACATGTCAATTGCTTATTCTTTTTTCAAAAGCAATTGTTCAAAGGCATATTGGGAAACTTTGAAGATATAATTGAGGGGGGAATTCAATTTTTTTTCACACTCTCAGAAAAAGACATAGAGAGCAACTCAAAGGTGCATTTTCGATTTTACTCGACACCTTCTTTTGATAATTTGGGTGCATTTTCGGTTGAACCCGACACCTATGTGAGAAGCACTTTGTGAGCATGCTTGTTTGATTATTGCATTTTTTTTCTGCAATTAAAAAATCATCTACATCAAAAGCATCCACTCCTTCTCTCAGCACATGTTGCACCGGTTCTCCAAAGCATTTATCTCTTTGCACAGGGATATTCATAGATCATCTACTTGTTGCTCTCTCACCAACACTAATTTTCTCCTAGTTTTGTTTTTTGACTTAATTTCCTCCAACTGATTATTCTTCTTCCGAAGATTCTCAGGCAGGTGTCATTAACATCTCTTTGAGTGAATTTTTTACCCCCATTGCTATTGTGTTTAGGCGTAAATCCTGACGAAAGTTCTGGACTCCAAAGTGTTTAGGGGAAGTTACGCCCCACGCATGCGGATTCATGACTTTCTAAGGTAGGTGCCATCAACAAAGCAATCCTTTTCGAGATCGCCTATGTTCCACGTACCGTTCTGATCTTAATAATACCTATAGTCTCCCTCACGTCAATGCGGGTATTGTTTTGTTTTAGTTCAGGTATAACTGGCTTGGCAACGGTATATCGAAAAGGGGACCATTTGGCGCTATAAGGAACCCTAAACAATGGCTACAGTGCACAAGTATCTTTCGGATGCTCAATTGCTCAAAGGCACCAATTTTGTGCCATGGAAGCATAAAATGAAAGCCATTCTTCAAGTAGAAAAATTATGGGATGTAGTAAGTGGCACTACCTCACGTCCCACCACAGCAGGGACAGATCAAGATACATTTGATGATCAGGACAGGAAAGGCCTTATGTTTTTGTTACTTGCCGTAACAGATGAGGTCCAACCTCATATTTGTGATGCTACGACCAGTAAAGATGCTTGGGCAGCATTGATTACTGTGTATGAAGGAAAGAATACTTCCACTATCCTTCACCTACAAACCCAGCTTCACAATCTCAATATGAATTCAGGGGAAACTGTTGAAATTTTTCTCTGCAAAGTGGCCGAATTGAAAGCCAAACTCAATACTATGGGAAAACCCATAGCTGATGATCTTTTGACATCTGTTATTTTGAGGGCACTTCCAACATCTTACAAAAGTTTTATCACTTCACTCAATGTTTCTGGCAGAACATTAACTTTTGTTGAATTGGTTAATTTGCTTCAAACTGAAGAAGCCAATCAAGTACAAAAATATGAGGAACCTGCCATTGCTCTTTCCACCCACCAAAAGGGTCCAAAGCAAGGACAGTTGCAGAAGGGAGGGTCTTCTTCCAAAGGCAAAGGAAAGCCCAATCTCCAGAGAGATAAATATTGCAAGATCTGTGATATGAACAATCATGATACCAACAGGTGTTGGTTCAAAAACAAACAACAGAATGATCCCTCACCAAAGAAGAAAGGCAAGGGGAAGCAGAAATATCCCCTAGCATCGCAAACAACAAAAGGGTCATGTTGCTTATGCAGATTCCCATTCAGATGATTCTGCTTCATCTTTCGATAATGACTCAGAAAGGGCACACAAGGTGCTCATGACCCATATTGCCTCTTCCAAATCAGATGTTGTATGGTATATTGATTCTGGAGCAAGCAAACATATGACTGGGGACAAGTCCTGGTTTCAAACCTTTCAAGCGAAAGAAGGCAAACCTGTCACTATTGCAGACAATCAGGTCTATCAAGTACAAGGTGAAGGGGATGTTACGGTAACTCTCTCTGATGGTGACTGTGACATCGAGAAAGTTCTCTATGTTCCTGGCCTTGCCAACAATCTATTATCTATTCCACAGATGCTAGATAGAAATATGGATGTTGTTTTTCAAGTTGACAATGGAAAAAAGCGATGTTTCATCAGTCACCAAGGTAAAAACATTGCCACTGGCTCCTACAAACATGGATTATTCATCTTGGATACAGTTTCTCAATCCCATACTGCCCTCATTGCCACTACAACAGAAGCCACTTCCTTATGGCATAAAATATACGGGCACCTCAGTTTCGGGTATTTACTCGAATTAAGCAAATATGACATGGTCAAAGGGCTTCCTCAGCTTTCATCAGTTCTCCCAGTATGCTCGGATTGTCTAGCAGGGAAACAACATCGAGTTCCATTTGAGACAAGTTCTTCTCGCTCTAAGAAACCCTTGGAGTTAATCCACACAGATTTGTGCGGTCCTTTCCCAACTAGTCATGGTGGAAAGAGGTATTTTCAGCTATTTGTTGATGACTACTCCCACAAAATATGGGTCTCCTTCCTTGCACTCAAGTCAGAAGCTCTTCTCTACTTTCGTCAGTTCAAGAGACAAGTTGAGAAGGAAACAAGTTGTTTCATCAAAACCCTCCGCTCAGATCGAGGGGGGAATACACTTCCAAGGAATTTTTAGCATTTTTGGAAAAACATGGGATCAAGCGACAACTCACTACAGCATATACACCACAGCAAAATGGAGTTGCAGAAAGGAAAAATCGCTCCATAGTAGAAATGAGTCGGTGTATGTTAAAAGGAGCAAACTTAGAAAAACAATACTGGGTAGAAGCAGTAAACACAACATCTTACCTACTAAATAGAGCACCTACAAGGGCTCTACAAGGAAAAACTCCACAAGAAGCCTGGAGTGGTAAGAAACCCTCAATTTCTCATCTAAAAGTTTTTGGTTGCCAAGCTTTCATGCATATTCCTAAACAGAAAAGAAGGAAACTAGATGAGAAAACTCAAAAATGTATATTTCTTGGTTATGATGAGTATTCAAAAGGATATCGGTTGATTGATCCTATAACCAAGAAAACACATATCAACAGAGATGTAGTATTTGATGAAACTTTCACATCAAATAATACATTTGTATATCTTAAGGAAGATGAACCTAAGAAAGAAACAACACCTCCTCAGAAGAAGGTTCCTAAATGGTATACTAGTACATTACAGGATTCAAAACTGACATCACTTCCAGATCTAACTCTAGATCGACCCTCTACTCGCAGTATGACTCAACACAAAAGAGCAGATGATGCAACATCGTAATAGATGTTGATGACCTTTGTCAACATTTTGATGATTTATCTGTGAATATAGAAGAAGATGAGGATATAGATATGGAAGATGAAAAAGTCTATCTGACAATACTAGATGAAAAAGAACCAACATCAGTCTCAGATGCACTCAGTAAAGATCAATGGAAAACTGCTATGGATGCAGAACATACATCTCTAATGAAAAATAAAACTTGGAAGTTAGTGAATTTGCCTTCAGGAAAGAAACCCATTGGTTGCAAATGGGTATTCAAGATCAAATATAAGGCAAATGGTGCAATAGATAAACATAAAGCCCGTCTTGTTGCAAAGGGCTATGCACAAAGAGAAGGCATAGACTATGAAGAGACATTTGCTCCTACTGCTAAAATGACCACTATTCGAGTTCTGTGTGCAATGGCAGCTCAATTTGGTTGGTAGCTACATCAGATGGATGTAAAGAGTGCTTTCTTAAATGGTGACCTACACGAAGAAGTCTACATGACTCAACCTGAAGGTTTTGTAGTTACAGGGCAAGAACAGAAAGTCTGTAAGCTGATCAAATCTCTATATGGACTTAAACAAGCTCCTCGAGCTTGGTATATCAAAATTGATAGTCATCTAGTGCAACATGGGTTTAAAAGAAGTCCTGCAGATCCTAATCTATATATCAAGAACAATGGTTCTAACATAGTAATTCTAGTACTATATGTGGACGATCTGATCATAACAGGCAGTTCAGAGAGTATGATCAAAACAGTAAAGAAAGATCTCAATACCTCTTTTGAAATGACAGATCTTGGACTTCTCCACTATTGTCTTGGTCTAGAAGTAACTCAATACAAGCATTGCATACAAGTTACTCAAAAGAAATATGCCAAGACCCTGATTGATAAGTATCGGATGACTGATTGCAAGCCCAAAGCCACACCAATGGAGGCAGGACTTAAGTTATCCCGATTCGATGAATCTCCTAAAATAGATAGTACTCTCTATCGTCAACTGATTGGGAGTCTCATCTATCTCACAAACACCAGGCCAGATCTTAGTTTTGTTGTGGGTTATCTTTCACGATTCATGCAAGATCCTAAAGTTAGCCACTGGAAAGAAGCAAAGAGAGTTCTTCACTATGTCCGTGGTACAACATATATCGGCCTGGAATACAAAAAGAACAACAAGTTCTATCTTCAAGGGTACATGGACTTTGATTATGCTGGATCCATAGATGACCGAAAATCAACTGCAGGTTACATTTTTCACCTTGGATCTGGTCCTGTCTCTTGGCATAGCAAGAAGCAACATGTTGTTGCTATCTCTTCTACTGAGGCAGAATATCGAGCAGCTAGTGGAGCAGTCTGCGAGATGATATGGTTACGTCGCATCCTCACAAATATGGGTCTTCCAAAGAAACTTCCTTTACATTTATTCTGCGACAATCAAGGTGTTATGAATCTTGTCAAGAATCCTATCTTTCATGATCGCACCAAACACATTGACACTAGGTGTCATTTCATTCGAGATGAGGTTCCAAAGCATCATATCCAGCTCCACTACATTCCCACAAATGAGCAAATAGCGGACATCTTCACCAAAGCGCTTGCTCGAGTCAAATTTGAATTGTTCCGCAATGCTATGTGTAGTCAACATTAATGTAATAAGGGGGGATGTTAGAATATTTTGTATTACATTAACTATGTTACCAGCATTATGTTAGAACATAAAGGAGTTATACGTAGGGTTCTTTATTCAGTTTATAAACCACCCAGCTTGGTTCAAACTGCATCAACGGAATATTTGTAACCTTATATATCTTCCATGAATATCAAGAGCAAGCTAATGATTCAGTTTTCAATAGGGTTGCGGAGTCAAAAAAGTGGGAAAATGAATTTGTGGAGTGGTGATTTGGGATGCAATGGGATTTGGGTTCCAAGATGAGATCATGTATGTAGGGGTTGCAAAGATCTGCGAAGCGGCTGCATTCGCATACTGGGATTGAGGGAAATCAGGAAGTATGGGCATCAACATCCTTTGGGGAATATTGCCCACAACTATTAGATCCATCTCCGCTTTTTGGGCTAACTCATATAACTTTGGGAAGGTATTGATATTTGAATACCTCACCATGACGCTGATATCAGGATTGAAAGTCCGAAGGAAATAGTATGTTGTAGCTTCGTCAGTTGGTCGAAGTCCAATTGGTATTCTTTTCCAGGTTCAAGCGAACCTAACATTGAAGTCAACGATCTCCTCTTATGGATGTCTCTGGATCATTGTGAACTGATGCAGGAGAGAGGTCATATTGACGGACTCATTGAATCTTCGCATCAACTATCTGGCTAACTGGTCCCATCTTGTAATGGTACCGGGTGGTAAAGATCTATACCAGTAGAGGAGTTTTCCTCTAAGATACAGAACCATAAGCTTTACCATAACGCGCTCTTCTATGATATCATGGATCATCGCCAGAGAAACTATGTCCTAGATGTGCTCCAGAGCAATCTTCCCAGTTCCATCGAATGTTGGGATATTATTTATAGCAGCAAGCGACACTTGCCCTTGTCCCATAAGATTTAGCGGTCCTGAAGAATTCCATGCTGGGAATAATCTGGGCGGTGGTTGATGCTGCATTTGTTGTTGTTGTTGCTGTGCCATAATTACTCTTAGATTTTGAGAAATAGGAATTCCCAAAGCTCCTCCTTGATTGCTAACAGGATGACCAATAGGAATGGAGGCACTAGGATGCTTCGGTGAGTTGGGAGGATTAGGAGGAAAGCTAGCCACTGTGCTATCAGAAGTTAGGCATTTTTCGTCAATAGTAGCCTCTTACGAGGATGTTCCACGTAACAGATACTCGGGGGTGACCAACCTAGATCGTTCCCCAAAGGCATAAATATCTAGCTCAAAGAACTCAGTTTCCTCTCCTCTATTCCTAACTCTCCATATTGTTTGCATGAAGGCACAAACTTTGGTACCGGTCTTTTCAACTTAAATATTCTTGGGTAAACAGATTCGCTAGATGCTAAGAGTCTTTTGGTAATGAGAGCATTGGTTCTCACTACCACTCACAAGGTGAGACTGACCGGGTTCCACCGGGCATGCCAGAAACTGTTGGTCATCAAATCTGCCCAGGAAAGGATTTGGGTAGTGTATGCACCCTAGACCTGGACCAACATTGAAATGCCGAAGGGAAGAGATGCCCCTCGTGCCAATATCTAGAGAAATGCCGACTCCTATACTAAACTACTTTGGTGTTTTAAGATAAGGATGCAGGAAAGAGATAAACAGAGTAAAGGTGCAGGAAAGAAATAAAAGAGGAAGGGAAGAAACTTCAGTAGTTTAATGGTGGGAAATAATCAAAAGCACGATTTCTAGCCAATAGCTTGAAACAACAGCAAAGAACACCAAGAATAAATGAAATGAATGCAATATTAATCCTCCTATGTATCCTCTGGACGAGTTCCAAGATTACCCTTCCCTCTCGTCGAAATTCAGAGTTCAGAGTTACGACGACGAAGAAGGAGTGAATATGACAAAAACAATATCCACAGGCAGCATAAAAGAAAACTAATACAACATTTTCCTCCCCTATGTATCCTTCGAGAAAATCTCGGGGTTCCACTCCAATCACACACATAAATCCGGAGTTCGAATTACAGTATGCAAATGAAGAAAAGATAAAAGAAATAATCGTAGAAGGCAGCATAAAAGAGAGAGATAGAGTCCAAAGCTCTTTAGTATTAATCACAGGAACCTAAGTTACAACAACTTTCTAGCAGAAAGTTCCCCCCATTTTTCCATTACAATGCTTGGGTTTTTATAGAGGACCCGACCCTCTGAGCCATCAATGCACAAAATGGAGGGGTACACCCTCGAAACCTGAGAAGTCAGCTCTTCGTGGATCTCGTGACTGAGATTTCAAATATTTTACCAAAATTAGCAACTACGACCGGGTCAGCCATGGAAACATGCATTAATTAGCTGTCTGAGTGTCCTTGGTTTCTGGGTGCAGTGCTCAAGTGGTCGCCATGCTCATAGGGCTCTTCTCTAGGAACTGATACCTCATCTCCAATTGCCAAAAATGAGCAGCAAGTTTATCGGGCATGTAAAAATGCATTTATGAGGCACTTGATTGCCTTGAAAAAATACCCGACTTGGGGTGCATGCCCTTGAAGTGCTTCACTGGATTTTTATTCACAACTTTGCTTCGCAATGGATTTGAGCCGAAGTATATCCTACTCCTTGGTTTTCACTTCGCATGGTGGAGCTTCGTAAAACAACTTCGGGGGTGGCGAGCGCCGAAGCAGATTTCCTCCTCAAGGTGGGGCTCTTCATTACTACTTCATTGGAAGATGTGCGATGAATCATCAAAATGCTTCGTTGTGATCTTCTTTCAAAATTGTGGTTCGGGTGGATTTCGGCCGAAGCACATTCTTACCTTCAAAAATGTTTCACTCCTCATGGCTACTACCACTTCAGGTGAAAGTGCTTCGCTCGAAATCTAGCCGAAGTAGATGCTTCACAATAACTTTTAGCGAAGTATAAATGGTTCGTTGGTGGAGAGGCCTGAGGTGGATGCTTCGACGTTTTGTTGGCGAAGTACTTTTTCAATGTTGTGCTCTTTCAAATTCTGCTTCACAAATTTTCTGGCCGAAGTAGCTGTTTGAAGTGCTTCGGGCCCGAAGTAGTTTTCTTACGCCTTGTATTCTTTCTTCAACAACATCGCTTCACAAAATTCTCGCCCGAAGTAGCTGCTGGAAATACTTGGGGTGCGAAGCTCTTTTCATACTCTTCTTCTTTCTTTTGGTGAAGCTATCTTCCTTAGCTTGTTCGGCAGCGAAGTCCTTCCATCTTAATTTTATGTACAAGGGGGTGGTAGGGAAAGCCAAAATTGCTGCAACTTACAAATATTCTAAAAAAAAACAAAAGAAATACTTAACAAAAGGAACACTGTACAAAATTTTGATTTTTCTACCCCATTGTGCAATGTGACAAAATTGTCAACAGTACCAATTTTAGAACTTACTTGAATGTTTACAAAAATTTGCTCGAAACACATCTCACTTATTCAGTTGCAACAATACCAGACATTTGAGGAAGCTTTGGCACAGGCAAAAGTTATTGAGGACATAAAGGTCCAGGAGGGGGATATAAAACTCCAAAAAAATGAGTGGAAATAAAATCCTCGAAACAACTACACTCAGCAGAAACCAACTCTAGTAAATCAAATTGTTCTAAATGTTGCTAAAATGAAGAAAGCACCCCAACAACCTAACTATTAGGCTCAAATCTCTCCAGTGTAAGATAATAATCAGAACCAATGGAACCAAGCATTAGATTGGCCATGCTACCCTCCTCATACTTATACGCCACTACCTGATTCTATGGTATCATTATTTAATTGATTATGTGAGGCAAAGGCTATTACGTTACCCAAGATCTGCTTGGTAGATACTATCCACTTGAAACCTAAAGGGTTTAAAGAGGATTTGTATTGTGTTTATCATCGATAAAAAGGTCACGATATACAAGTGTGCTATGGATTTAAGAACTTGATACAAGACATATTAGACAAGAACTACAAATTGATAATCCTCTTGCCCCTGATAATCAACAAATGGGTATTTTTAAAGATCCCTTGCCCACTCACGAGGTCAAGGACAATTAGACTTGGCATGTCAATGAAATCCATACGGACCCACCCACTCAAATATTTGTAGGTATTATCAACATCATGATCGAAAATAGAAGGTATAATCAAGTCGTGCCACCTACAATGCCTATCTGAATCCCTTCTGCACCCTAGCCCTTATCAACTCAAAACCCTGTTCAAGGTCCACCACCTCCATCAGTGATAACAATCAAGAGTAGGCTTATGCAAAGCCTACAAATGACATCAAAAAATATTTCCATATACAATCTTATTCAACAATCACCCAGACATAGGGAAGATCTCATGGAAATCTTAAAATCCATTAAGCTTTAGCCCCGGGACCCTAACGTGTTTACAAGTTTTGTAGGGCATGTGCAAAAATGTAAGAAGCCTTTGGTAACATTTTATGATCACAAAATAAAATAGGTATATGCAAATGTAGTGGATCCCTCGTTACATATTATCGTTTGCATCAACAATATCCCATACAAATGAGTACTAATTAATACAGGTTCATCAATCAATATAATAACAATGACCGCACTAGAGCACTTGAGTCTTCCAACATCACATATTATAGCATCTACCTTCATACTATGAGCTTTCAATGCTGCTTTATTATAAACAATAGGCACAATAGTTTTACCTATCCAAGTGGGACTAAAGACCATTTTCGTATTGTACCATGTGCTAGAAGGAGCAATGCAATATAATATATTGCTCGGTCGCCCTTGGATCTGGGACATGAAATGTGTTCCTTCAATATTACATCAATGTATTAAGTACGTACATGAAGGACAAGTTCATGTGGTCCCTTCATATGATGATCCATTTAAGTACATAAATCATGTTAGTAATCCAAGGAAGTTTGTTCTACCCTCCACACATTTGGATATCCAACCAAGTTACCCTATCAAGCATCTAGAGTGCCCATAAAAATCAGCACTTGCTGATCCATCCACTTCATTACCACCATATCCACCTACACCATTGGTTTCTATAGATATTCCTTCTTCGTCATTTGGTCCCCCAATCGAACAAAAGTTGAAGGTGCCTATGGATGACATTCCAACAATCATCCCCAACGTTTCCATGGAAAAAATTCTAATTAATATGGAAGAGGAAGAATCACATACCACAATAGATGACTTACGTCATCCCACGTACCCTACTTCATCATCGACCTCATCCACACCACAAGTGACAATTCACTTGGCCAACCCAGGGCTTGTATAATAGCTGGTGCAAAATATTACATTTACACCAATTATCGAATCCATGCAGGACATAGGAAGACCTCGTGTCCTCTCATTATCAATCCAAACTATTGTAAAACAAACTTCATCTATGGGGATTTCAACCAATCCATAAATCTATCTCCTATGATTAGCCATGACAACGAACCATTCACAAGAAACATATATTACATGTCAAATATAAATTTTGCTCTGAGATATTTCTATTATTGCCATTAGCACAATAATGACTTAGGTCTTTATGAGTAGGGTATTAGAAAACCATATTTACCGTAATATCAATTACCCACAAACAAATTCGATTTAGGGTATTTCATCCACATGCCAAATGATCTCTTGGCTAACTCCTTACAACACCTAAGCTTAGATTTTGGGGAAGACATTGATGAAAATAAATACACCAACCCTGACCATTATTATTTGCTAGGATATCATCTCCCAATTACAATGGTCTCTATCGAGCCTCCTGATTCTATCAGTGAATCATCTGATAAGATCAACCAACAAGAGGATTTTGAGCTCGATAATAATCCTAAGAATGATTGGATTGAAGAAGATGATAAATATGAAGATGAAACAAAAGTAGCATACCTAGGTCCTCACTACTTTCATCATCTTAGCAATTATAGAGGATATGTCGATCCCGTTATATACCTTTTTAACCTAGATGATATCTATCATAGGGTGTTTCCTCCCTCACCTAAATGGAGGCAACTGCTACCACTAGAGATCCAATCATCTTATCTACTCCTAGAGCAGATCTAATAATCCCATTTCCTCCTAAGCCACATCTAGCATATGCAGAGCCATCTATAATTGATAGGTTCTCCTTGCATGATAATGTAAATTACCAACCATCTATAAACATGATTTCCATTGATCTAACTACACCTCTCCATAACCCAACGACCCTTCAAAGTCGTTGCACCTCAATCATGAGGTAATTGATTTTGATTGCACCACATCATCGTCGTCGCTTGAGGAGTTATTCCCATGTGAATAGATGCTACAACCATTCCATTTATCTCCAAGGCCAACTCAATATGTCTGTCATGCCGAGGTTGAATATAACATGATGGATCCTTCAAATTCAGCTGATGATATTTACCTGATCCCTACACCTCATCAACTTGAGGAGGGATCTCATATTTCAATTGAGAAAACTTTCAATGTAGACATTGGTAATGACCCAGACAATCCTAAGAAAGTACAACTAGGACAAAGTCTATGTACCATCATCGTAGCTCTATTGAAAAAAAAAGTGACATGTTTGGTTGGTTGTATAAGGACATGCCAGGTCTTGATCCAAATATAGTTACACATAACCTTACACTAGACCCAAATATTAAATCGATCAAGCAGAAGCTCTAAAAAATGCATCCAACAATCGCCTTAATGGTGAAATATGAATTACAAAAATTTTTGGATGCAAAATTCACCCAACCGATTGATTATCTAGAATGAGTATCTAATATGATACCCATAGGAAAACCTAATGGGAGGATTCATATCTGTACAATTTTTAGAGATCTTAATAAAACAACTCCCAAGGATGCATTCTCCTTTCCTAATATTGATGCTCTGGTAGACGCAACTGTTGGTCACAAAATATTCTCTCTTATGGATGGATTTTTAGGCTATAATCAAATTTGGGTCAAGCTCAAAGATCAACATAAAATAGCCTTTACCATGCTATGGGGAAAATTTTGTTATAAAGTAATTCTATTTGGCCTTAAAAATTATGGTGCAACCTATCAACCGGCCATGACATACATATTTTATGACTATATGCATAAGATCTTATAATATTACATAGACAATTTTCTCGCCAAATCTCTCTTACATGAAGAGCATGCAAACATTTTATGAAAAGTCTTTGATTGCTTGATAGAGCATAACGTTAATCTAAATACTAAAAAGTGTGTTTTTAGAGTCACATCAGGAATTTTTTTGGGATTTATAGTCTCCAAGCGAGGGATCGAAGTAGATCCCACAAAGGTCAAATAAATTTTAGAAATGCTTCCCCCACTACCCTTAAAGAGCTTCACAACTTGTAAGGAAAAGTTGCATCTGTCTGATGCTTCATAGTGTAATTATCGGATAAATGTTGATCCATGAATCGATTATTGTAAAAGGGGATCCCATTTAATTGGGATGAGGAGTTATAGAAAGCATTTTATGAGATAAAATAGTACCTGGCATCATCGCCAGTATTAGCTCCACCTCTACCAGGTGTGTCGTTCTTACTTATATATTTCAACCACTGATTTTGCTCTAGGGACCATGTTGGCCCAAAAGAATAAGAAAAATAAAAAACATGCTATCTACTATATTAGTCACACCTTGGTCAGTTATGAGCTTAAATACACATACATTGAAAATTTGTGCTTAGCAGTGGTATTTGCCAACAAAAAGCTTTACCACTAAATGTCAAATCATACAATGTATGTCATCTCAAAAGAAAATCCTTTGCGGTATATGATGAGTTGCACATATCATAATACACGAACCGCAAAGTGGATCATGCTATTGATAAAATTTAATCTTGAATTTATTAGTTAGAAATAAATCAAAAGGTCAAGTTATAGTTGATCAATTAGCTGAGGCTCCTCTTTAGAACGACAAGCCTCTTGTAATTGAGCTACCCAATTATGCAATATTCATATTATTGGAATCACTCGAACCTAAAGAACTGAAAAACAAAGTGAACATGACTTTGTTCTTTTATGGTTTAAAATACGAGCAAGGGGGTGGTGCAAGGATCATGTTTTTCACACTGTAAGGAGCTCCTATGCCCCTATGTTTCAAACTCGACTTCTATTGCACCAATAATAATGTTGAATACGAGGCTCTCATCCTAGGTATCCAAACAACTATCATCATGAATATTAAAAAGCTTAATATCTTTGGTGACTCCTTGCTCATCGTTAACCAAATAAAATACATTTATCAATGTAGATGTCCTATCTTGAAATCTTATAAAGATATTGTAGACAAGTTACTAGACAAATTGGAATGGTATAACATCGCAGCAGTCCCTCGTATGTCCAATTGCTTTGTAGATACAATGGTTTATTTGGGATCCCTAATCCCACATAACCCTTTTGCTAATATTACAACCATCCATATTAAAATGCTCTCACAGTAAGCAATGTTGCATGAGGCTTCAGACAATAACAAATTAGTTCACATTATTTATATTGAACCAAATCAAGATCAGTTCTCCAAGGCATACAAATTTCTAAAACAAGCATCTTGGGGGTCCTTAATCTCATAGGGTCCTTCAAATAATGGCACAACCATTCATCATAAGGTTGTTTCCCAATATAAATTTGTGCATGATGAGTCACAATGAGAAAAAGCTATTCAGTCAATTGAAACTCAAGCTTATCAAGATTAGCTCATCCACTTAAAAGATTATCTAAAACTTGGTAATATCCCCCCGTGATTGTTGTATGTCGTAAAACAAGCATTTAAACAAAAAGTGACCAAGTATGTCTTGTTAGGAGATATTATCTATTGTTAGAGCTATGATGGACTCCTCCTTCGTTGTCTCGAGCCCCAAGAATCTGCTTGGGTGATCTCACAAGCTCATGATGGTACCTACGATGGCCATTTCAATGGCATGGCTATTGTCAAGTGCATCCTTCAAATGTGTTATTATTGGCCAATAATATAAAATGATTATTGTGCATATCTCAAGAAGTACATAAAGTATCAATATCATGACAATATCTTACACCTGGCATCTCAGGACTTACAACTAATTCAATCTGTGTGGTCTTTCTCTCAATGGGGATTTGATCTAATTGGGAAGATCCCTCCTCCATCGTCAGGTCGTCACACATTCATATTAATTGCTATAAAGTATTTTACTAAGTGTGTGGAAGCAATCCCTTTAACCACTACGACTAAAGCTTATATGTGAAGTTCATACTCCATAACATTATATGTTATTTTGGTATTCCATACAAAATAATATCGAACAATTGGACATCATTAAAGAACAAATATGTGTGGGCCTTAACATCCAAATACAACATTCAATACAACTTTGCTACACCCTATTATCCACAAGCTAATGGGAAGGTAGAGGCCTCAAATAAAACTGTAGTTGCCATATTGAAGACAATTATCAAGGAAACCACAAGGATTGGTACCTTCATCTGCCTCTAGATTTATGGGCTTATTGAACAAGCATTCGAACACCCATTGGGGGGCAATACCATTTTTGTTAGTGTATGGCATCGAGGCCATTATACCCTTGGAACTAGAAATTCCATCATTGCATGTGTCATTGCAAGAGTTCATAGATGATGACACCTTGCGACAAGCTTGCCTTGATCAATTGATCCTTCTTGATGAATGATGAGTTAATGCTCTTGAGAATCTACACATTTATGAAGATTATCTTAAATGAGATTATGATACAAAACTCAAACCTGTCGCCTCATCTATGAAATAAATTTACGGTCAATTGGTTAGGTCCCTTTATCGTAATAGAGAAACTAGGGCTAGGAACTTACCACATAACTTTGTTAAAAGGTGTTGAAGAACCTGAACCTCTCAATATTCTTCATAAATGGGCGTTTTATACCTAAAACAAATATCATAAAATAATCAAAATTACAAAAACAACAAAAATTATCAAAAATTTCAAAAAAATCAAAAAACACAAAAATCAAAATACAAAAACAATTATAATATGTTATCATGTCTTTCATTACCCTCATTAATTAGTTGCATCAGAAATTTTCATCTGTCACACTTGCATTAGGACAAGTCATTTTCACATTCTTCCAAATGACACCATTTTTGTATGCCAATCATGAACCTCAAATCAACCTTATAAATCATCATCATTCACAATTTTCGTTATGAGATTTTGCTTATTAAGAGGTCCTCATAAGGCAGGTTAGATACTAGATAAATATCAGCAATGATATTTAGACGACCACTAGCTATTTTATGCACACATTTTAGTTTACAAAAACTTGTAGGGAAACCCACATATCATCATCATCAACATTTTCCCTTGAGAGTAACTGTGTTTTTCAACACAACTAATGAGTTTCTATAGGGTGTATACTAGGGTTTTTGGCCATTCAACGATCCCTAGTTATCTTTTTAAATTCTGTAGAAAACTATCTTGGATTTTAGAAGGTAAGGTATCGCTTTGATAGTACCTTGCATATGTCAAAATCCTAACACAATTTCAAACATTAAAATCCAAGTTTGAACAAGGAAAGATGACACTACAAAGTGGTCCTTGTAACCTTAAGAGAAAGGTTTTCCTTGCTCCTCTTATTATGTGCATGGTATAGGATGCTGAGTATTGGCAAAAGGACAAGCTACCCCCTACCTAAGCAATCCCTTTGCTCTTCGAAAAATGAGAAAATTACCAAAACAAAACAAAATAAACAGTGATTTTCATCACTAAGCAAGTCTTTTGCTCTAAAAAAAAGGTGGTTTTCATCACTATAAATGAGCAAGTATCCCAATCAATAAAAAGAAAAGAAGGGGGTAACGAGTTTGAATCCCTAGAATACTTTAGTATTCAAACCATGGAGAAATATCCATTACAACAATGGGTTGAATGAAACCCGTTTGGCAATGGAGTAGCCTTACACGTGGTGATATGTCTGTCAAATTAGTGACCTTCTTTTGTATAGACCAATTTTAGCTTATGGTTGAGCTAGATTTTTGGTGGCTTGTATTGCCTAGTAGTATAGTCTAACCACATACAAACTCAGGATCATGATGATCATAGGGTGATCCTCATTATAACAATGGGTTGCATGAAAGTCGCCTAGTAATGAGGTAGTCTTATGCCTCATATAATACATTCAATGTGCACACACAAAGATATTAAATATCTGGGTCTTCTTAGTAGAATTATATTATTCAAGAGTCTTGTGTAGTTAGTATATAACTTTTGATCAATCCACCAAGGTGTTTGAGTCTCATAGAAAACCTTAAAAGCTCCTCATAGCACCTAATCATCTCATCAATAGTCATATTTTTCCTTATGAGATTTTGTTTAGTAAGGGGTCCTCATAATATAGGATTAATATCGGGTAAATATCAACAATGATATTTAAATGGCCACTGACTATTTTATGCACACCTTTTAGTTTGCAAAAGCTTATGGGGAAAGCCCTTACATTTCACATATTTCATCTTACATATCCATATACAAATGTATATCTTTTGTGATAAGGTTAACCTTTTAATTCATGACTTTTATATATTTTGTGGTGTCTGCCATTAGTTTCTTAAACACAATTAGATTCATTCATTATGTTTTAAGCAGTTAGGACATACATCCATAAATTACATTATAACATCCATACAATAATTTGTGCATCTTAGGTCCAAGGTGTAGACCAATTGGTTCCTCCAAATATTGTAAGGGGGGCAGAGGTCTAAGGTTCAAATATTGGGCCTCACCGGACTGAATGCTTGTCCCTTTCCTAGTGCTTTTAGTGGTGTAAAAGGTTTAAAATGATTATGGCATGGTGGTTATAGGGGTGGACTATGCGAAGATTTGTGTGGCGGCTTTCAGGGCCAACAATAAAAAATACTGTGGCAGCCATAAATCCAGATAGCTTGCTTAGATTCATGGTAGCTATCGATTACACCATGTAATAATAATAATAATAATAATAATAATTTGCGCATCTCATAAGCATTAGATTTGACAGATCAATAACATGAGTAATATTCATGATCAAATAAACAAATCTAAAACATGCATCTAACACTAGTACATCATCTACATACATCATCTAGCCATACATCTATGCATCCATACATCTGGCATCTAAGCATTACATCCATCAATGCATCCATAACACATAACACATAAATCAAAATCAAATAACATGATGAGCCATAAATGAGATATCATATATATATATATATATATATATATATATGGAAATATCAAAGTACCTCATGATACAAAATGCTCGTAGGCTACAATCGTGTAGGTCCTTCGACCTTACACCCAAAAAGAATCAATACATAAAATAACTCATGCAGGGCATGCACCCCTAGAGTCACCTTCGCCCTTAGTCTTGTCCCTATGCTAGCCACTGATCTCTCGGGCCTAGCTATTGATATATGACTAGGTTGTACTAATGATTTCTCAGACTCACTGCATCGACTTCTATGATATCCTTTTGTTGAAGATCTCTCAGGTAAATCACTGCCAAGTGAAGATACCCAACCCTCCAAATATAGAATGTAAGCACCATCAAACTGGCACCGAGCATCATACTAACAAAATAGGGCCCATAGTATACCCACCTTGACTTGCAACCCTACAACATCTTTTACTTCCTAAATATTTGCTACAACCTATCCCTGATCTATAGTCATGATAGTCAACTAAACCTATAAAGCATCTTGCTTTGCTACCCTGACATCTCTTTTTGCTATTCAAGCCACCATCTGTTTCTGTAGAGTGTCCTGCTCTGCTATCACTTTGTATCACTTTGCAATCACTCTGTCAATATTTGCTTGGGCTATGTTTACCTAGGCCTTGAGCATATCTCTCTCCTCAGAGAATCCCCTTCATAGTTGCTACCCACTGCTAATCTAGCTATGTATGATCACTAGGGTAGTCTCCTGCTCTACCAGATACCCCTATAGGATTTTCACCCACGCTCTCAACTGAGCCACCTCATATATAGGGTTATACTTACCTCCCTCACCCTCATCCTAAATCTCCTCTACCCCATATATGGGATGACCCCACTCCACCTCTATTTGATGATGCACTCATTGGCCAACCTCATCTACACCCTCCTCCATTGCCACCTTAGTAGGTCCACCCATCGGACCACCTCCCTGCCATAACTGAGTCACCCACCAGGTATCATACTCTACACTGGTCCCTAAGGTCTGCTAATAATATCTCAGCTATCGTAGGATTCTCCTCGTTATCTAGTACCTCCACTCAAGGCCATAGTAGTTGTATCTCATCTCCATGGTAGCTATAGATGATGGGCTCCTTTGGGACATCCTGGTAGATCCTAAAATATCGTCTAACATGAGAGTACCAGAAGTACTCTCACTTTGTGTTGTGATGCCCAATAAGCCATAATTCATACCTCACACACCCTAGGTAGGCCACTGCCTCTACCTAATGAGGGTAATCCAAGTAGAACCTCTAAACCATCTAATTTAACTGTAATCCCTCCAAATATCCCACATAATGGGATAGTCTATTTGCATGTGGTCGGCTCTGACCTATCTCCCGATATCATCCCCATCGAGTTGCATATTTAATATTCACTTCATCTATCCCGACTCATGGAATTGGCAGTCCTACTGGTTGATCTACTCAGATGTGCTCCCATATCCAAATATATTGGAGCAGATTGCAACCCAATATGAGTCGACCCTAATGTTGTATCTCGTAGAACTCATCATATAGATGATCCAATAGGGTGCTACCCCATGCCATAATAATCGATTGCTGAGTGTCACACTCGATAATATCCTGGACCACATCAATGAGATTCCATGCAAACCTCGCTTTTGAATAATATGAAAATAGGATGTTCAAGATGATGTACAACACTACTACATGTCTCTGAGTGAATACCGAAGAATTATACCATGATCTGATCAATACATCACCATGGTCCATCCGATTCAATGTAACCTTTTTATGAGTTCCAAAAATCCTCTAAAGTACTCTCAATAATTGTAGAAGGGAAGTGGAGGTGATGGGATGTCCCTCAATCAAAACATGAAATATACAGTATACATCCTCCAAGGTGACCATCATCTTACCGATCGATAAGTGAAAGGTGTTAGTCCTACTATCGCAACAATCAACCAAGGCCATCAGATAGACCTAATTTGACATCATAATGGGTATACACATGACTTTTTTGAGGCCAATCACCTCAAACCATACCCAATCCTCATCTGTGAGCTAACCCTGCAACTACTAAAATAAGGTGGGTATCCTATAGCGATTTGTCAATATATGAAGCCCGATAGGAATAATAATCAATAAAAAAAATCCAAAAAATGGCAAAAATTTCAACCAAAACTAAAAAATATTTGTAGTTTCTCCAGGCTGGGATCATTAATTAATCGATACCTTATAAATTGTTGGAAGTGAACCTCATATTAGATTAATTTATATGAACTAGGTTTATTTTATTAATTAATGAGGTTTATTTTATGATTTCAAATTAACAAGAGAAGGAACTAGGTTTACACCTTCCTACCATCAACTCCTCTACTGATCGATGCCTCGGGTTGTTCCATTTTAAATTCGATTCAGGTTTTTAGTGGCACTTCATGTTAGAAATATTCTCTCCTCCACCTCACCTCCCTCTCTTTCCTAACTGCTAGCAGTGCAAATAATGTCAGAGATATGAAAAATTTGATTTTATATTTTTAAAATTCTAAGACCGTCCTTGGGTGGGGCGATCGCATTCAGTGCAACCACCCTACCCTGGGATGGCCCTAGGATTTGCAATTTATAGCCATCCTAAACTATGAAAGCCTAAGAATTACAATAAATGCAAGCATTTTTATAGCAATATAAATATCAACTGGGGCATTTAATAACATCTAATGGTCCACCTTAATCAAAAACTATAAAAATACAAAAAAATCAATAAAATAAAATCTCAAGTGAGCCTCGTACCTAGTAATTTACCCTATGCAATTGGCGGTTGTAACGACTTGCTATCCATGTAATCTAGTAATATGGGTAGGTTACCATAAGGCCACTTTTAACAAAATAGCTTTATCAGATTTGAAATAGTATTATCTCAATTCCCTAAGAAAGCCATGTGGCTGGACTTCTCCATGGGATAAAGATATGCATTTCATTTCAAGAGATCATCGAACATAGTGATTTACCTATGAAACCAATTGAATTACTATCATATTAATTCCCTAAGAAAGCCATGTGGCTGGACTACTCCAAGGGATAAATATATACTATTATCAATAATAGTCAAAATCACTACTGTAATAGGAGTTTCCTATTCTACATTTGTTACAATCTTGCAAAGCCTAAGCAAGTTGATGTAGGAACTCAATGTGAAGCTGATTTCTTTATTGATGCAATGCAATATATAGAAGAAATACAAGAATATCATGTGGTTAAGTGGTTGCAACAATTTTCCAAACATGGCCAACCACTTAACTAACAAATAACAAATCTGCTAACTATGGATGTCAACTAACTGCTAGAGGACAAATGACAACATGGGTGTCAACTAACAACTAACTAAACATCTAACAACATAACAACTTATGTCTTATGTGGGCATACTATGCCTCACGTGCATACAAAGTGCATAAATAAGAAATAATAATAAATAATGAAATATTAACTTAGGCTTAAGTGGATAAGCCTAAGTATCCTCAACACTCCTCCCAACCATATAAGCATTGGACCCCAATGCTTTCAACAAATGTGGAAAGTCATGGGCCATATCATGGTGAGAAATCCAATGAGCATGAGTGGAAAGTGACCGCAACGAGCGACAAGGTATGTAGTGGAAGAACCCTATCTAGTGTGATGAGTCTTCATCTCAAAAACTCTATTTGAAATGAGCGGAAGCTGATGATCAGGTGCCACTGCTATTGTAGGGCTAAAAATAGGATCCTAAAATGGTGTCTCTGGAAAGCGGTGCTTATCCAAGGGAACCCAAACTATATCTCCAACCTATGATGAGTGAGGATTATGATGCTTATGCACCACTCCTTGTGGAGTCTCTTGCAAGTCCTGTGGTATCTTTCCTAGAAGGCTCTATTAGTGCTCAGTGAATGAAGTAACCTTAGCTTGCTCCTCCATGTGTGAAATGGTGGGAGTGGGCAAAGCCAAAGGTAACTTATGTGGAACAAGTGGTTGTGTAGCTAGAGGTATACCCAAAATGATACCAATGGAGTGAATGGCATATTTATCATGAGTGAGAATGATAGGTTCCTTAACCACTTGCTCTTGTGATTGTTCATTAGGTGGGAGTGAAACTTCTTCATTTTCCTGTGCCTTATATGGTGCTTGTTATTCATTTTTTGTGGAAATGATGCTAGTAGGAGCCAAAATGAGTGCTTGACTTAGTGGCTTCCTTACTTGCCTACAACTTAACATCAAATTGGAAGTAGGTGTAGTGCTTTGTATCAAGTAAGTTTTATCATGCAAATCCAATGTGTAGGTGTTATTTTTAGCATGATAAATAACATTCCTATCAAATTGATAGGGTTTACCTAGCAATAGCCCACAATAATCCATCTCTATGATATCACACCTAACTTTGTCCATAAACTTATCACCAAAAGAAAAATTCAAGGTGCAAGTGTGGGTGATGTTAGATGTGGAGTCTACATATTTCCACCCAAGTGCATATGGTTGGTGATGTTGCTTGATGGGAAGTTTCAAATTCTCCATAACGGACTTTGCAATGAGGTTCTTTTACAATCCATTATCTATGTTACAATCAACATAGTAATCATGTGTAAGGTGGGCTCTAGTGACAAACAAATTATCACTCCCCCCTTGAGCAAATGCATTTGACATAAGGGTAACTTTGTTCAGTTTACCCTTTAAAGCAAGATACTCTTCTTCTGTCCCTGTAGCCACAATGGGACCATCATGTGGCTCCTCATGTGTAGGCTATACAAATAGGGATTTCTTCTTATTAAATTTTTTAAAAGTAAAGCATTTGGATTTTACATGACCATGATTTTTACAAAATTCACAATACAATGAAGAATAAGGATCTTTAGCATGAAAATAAGAAGAATGTGCTTTAGGATAAATGGGAGGAGAAGAAGAATGAGGGGAAGAATAATAATTGTTCTTCACCTTCTGCTGATGCTAATTCCCACCTCTGGAAGAGCTCTCCTGTGATGAACGAGATTTGTGATATGCACCAACTTTCTCCTCTACAAGAATGGCATGATTGAATGCCACATCCAAGGTGAGGAAAAAATTGAACTTTATTTCCCTGAAAATTTGATCTTGCAAGCCACAAGTGAATTTGTTAATCAAGTCCTCTTATGAATATTTCACACCAAGCAATACCCTTAGCCTATTGAATTGGAAAATGTATTCAGAAACGTACATCCCATAGGTTTACCTCAATCTATACCACTTGGTAGTGAGGTCACTTTGGTAGTTTGGTGGAAAGAATGTGTTTTTCAGAATTTGGATTAATTATTTCCAAGTCATGGTGGCATTATGGCTTTGTCTTTCTACAAGTAAGACTTTTGCTAGGCCTGTAAGTTTGAATGTAGCAAATGCAACCTATTCATCCTCAGGAATTTCAGCATAAGTAAGCCAAGTGTGCACATCCAAAATCCATGTAGACGTGACATCCGGATCCCTAGGTCCATCATACAATTTGACCTCACATTTGGCTTTACTTGCAAGATTGTGATGAATTTTTATATCTCCAGGGTTTAATTGCACCACAATATATTTTACCTTCTCTGTTATATGTCTAATGCATTAGTAAGATTTTCCATGTTTGGTTTGAGGTCTTGGGCCATATTTTTCCAAGTATATGCCAGACTAAGAGGATTACAAAATGGATGCAAGAACTAATCTAGGCTTAGGAATTTGACAAATTTTCCTATGCAAGAGTTTCCTAGATTTTTACAATCATTTGCCTTCCAAATTTTCCAAAAATGGGCTATTTAGTGCTCTTTACAAAATAAAATTTCAATTTTGCAATTACAATTTAGCACTAAAATTTTGAAAATTTAGCCCTTACAATGCCAAAAATTGGTTAGGAGGCAAAAAGTTGATCAAATTTATAGAAATTTTTAAAATTTGCAAAAAATTTGATCAAAATAGGAGAAAATTTCACCTTGTTTTGCTTGTTGGATTGTGTTTGCAGGTTTTGGCACCAAAAAGTTTGAATTTGAATTTCAAAAATTTGAAAATTCCCTCCGACTTGATTTTTCCCACCAAAAATAAAATTGTTTGATTTGAGCATGGTCAATTGCCCTATGCAGTCAACGATATGGTCTCGAACTCCACGGACTACGTATTGTTCACCGTATGCCTCAAAGAGGCCACTTGGTGCTATTCGCATGTGCCAACCACCGATGCGCGCACAAAGGTGCGATCAAGAGTGACTACCACAAGGTAGTCAAACTCTTTAGTGAGTGCTAGCTCACTTAAGGCACTTAAGTGCCTCTCTCATGCTCTATGTGGGATAAATAAATCCACACTCCTTTGCATCAGTCGCCGACTAATTTCCACGGTGATGAAATTTTTTCCTGGCGACAGGCAATAATTAAAAACCTTTGAAGAATTTAAAATATTTTTTGTCGATTTTATTTTCAGTCGTCGGAATCGCTCGTAGGGTGCCAAAATTTGTCAATCTTGCTGGGTATGTGCTCAAGTTCACCGAAAAGCGATGTGGTAGTCGAAAAATAGTTTTAAGCTGCCAAAAATTACAAACAAATATGCCAAACCCTACGTCGATCGTAGCCTCGTAGTCAAGGACTAGATGTAGGCAGTGATGTAGTAACACATCTAGAGGAAACACCGCTATTGGAATATTATGAGAAAATCTGGTTTCTATCTCCTCGAACGTCTGTGAGCATATTCCAATCTTTGCATATACATCAAAATCTGCCTGCGAATGTCTTTTACGATATTTTGCACGACATGATCTCTCCTCCTCCTGTAGAATGCTGACATCCCCCTGCGATATTTTCTAAAGTGATATCACAAGATTTCGTTGCTATTTTATTTGATGATGTTGAAAGAGTGCAGAGATAATCATGCCAGAATGATCACCTCCTATAAATATTTTCTTCTTCTCTACATAGAATTTATAGGTTTTTCTATCTTCCTGCGAGCTACTGTAACTCACAGCCTGCGCAGTGTGAGTTGTATGGTGTTTTGGAATGAGCTGCGATATCCTCTTGAGATTGAGGTGCTACCGTGGGGTATGGGAGATCGTCATCACCAGAGGGTCACCGCCAGAGCATGGGATAGAGGGGTTTTTCATGCATCGATGGGAAAGCTGTTCGCCAACCTATCAGTGGTCGGGTGTCGATGGGTGGCCGTCAGTGTTGGCCGTGAAGGTGGCCCATCGATGGCTATCGATGCCACTGACATGAATTTGGACGATGGTAGCACTGGTTTTTGTGCCAACACTAATGTTAGATGGTCGTCGATGCTGGACTTGTCGAGAGCTTACTTAAAAAATAGGCACTAGCCTATTAAAAATAATTATGCATGACTCATTTTTTTATAAATAAAATTTTAGTATTTTATAATATATATATATATATATATATATATATATATATATATATAGAGGAAATCAATTTTTCATGAACTCCACTATTTTTCTTGCAAATATGTAATTTACTCAAACTTGAGTTCAACTGATGAAATTCTCCTCAAATCTACCTTTCTCTTTGATATCTGATACTCAAAATAGAAAATTAATTTTTCTTCAACCAAGAAAATTATTATTACCCTTTGGTTTCTACCAGGGATATTTGGTGCAGGGGTAATTTCTGCCCTCTGCTACCTTAGCTTCACCTGATGTTGCGGGTGGCTTCAAGCCAATTCCCAACAACACCTACCTAGGATCTTGATGAACTAGTTGTGAACTCCAACTAGACACCTAGCAAAAAGTGGATCAACTTGCCCTCCTTTCTACCACAACTTGCCCTTGGCAATCTGATACCAGTGATGTAGGAACTCAATGTGAAGCTAATTTCTTTATTGATGCAATGCAATATATAGAATAAATACAATAATCTCACGTGGTTAAGTGGTTGCAACAATTTTCCAAACATGTCCAACCACTTAACTAACAGATAAAAAATCTGCTAACTAAACATCTAACAACATAACAACTTATGTCTTATGTGGGCATACTATGCCTCACGTGCATACAAAGTGCATAAATAAGAAATAATAATAAATAATGAAATATTAACTTAGGATTAAGTGGATAAGCCTAAGTATCCTCAAAACAAGTCATCTTGGTCAAGCGACTTTTCAATTTCATCACTTTTCATCTCCTCATTGACTCATCGCTTGAGGGGGTAGTCATAATCACATAATTCATAATCAAAATCAATAAAAAAACACTCAATCACACAAATTACATTCATTCAAATAAACATTACCAATAGCTATCACACATTTCCCTCTTTGTTGGGGCAAAAAGTAAAAATATCAAACCAAAACCTTTATCTGTCTGAATAACGGTCATTTAGTAAAACAAAACTACTCGAACACCTTCAAATTGCCAAATTTTACCCAAAATTAAGTCCACCAAAGTGTTGGAGGCAATGATTTAAAGATGTATGCTCTTTTCATTATTGGGGCATCTAATGTTGATCAGATCAATGAACATCAATCAACCTTCAATTTGACTTTAGGTTATCTATTTTTGCTTTGCGTTGTGTTGTCACACAACACATCCCAAAAAGAGGTATCTATAGACACCTAAAACATGTCATTTTGAAGAGACTACCTATATGGACACCTTTTCTGGCCATATGACCCACTTTGGGTAGCTTTAGGGCTTAACAGTAGTTTTTACCACTCAAACAGGGGCAAATTGCCTTTTGCATCTTGGATCGTCATACCCAGGGATGACCTCTAGGGGTCGCTCTACCTGGGGATGACCAACAATCACGATCACCCTACCCTAGGACGATTGTGCCTATAACAAACTTAGGTATTAAAGCTAAAGGAAAATTAGTTACAAGACAATTAAGCATCAATTGTCAAGTGCAAGAAGGTTCTAGAATCAATGTTTGATTTTCCTAGATCCTAACTGTTTCTTGATTCTTGGCTTCTCCTACAAGCCAAGATTCCCATTTGGAAAATCTATAAGAAGGCACCTTGCCTTCATGAGAAAGATAGAAATTTTATCATAACGAAGTGCTGCTGGTTTGTTTGCTAGAGAGATTATCCTCTCATAAGCAACAAAGTGCTACTATATTTTAGTCATGGAGCTTTCAATTACAACAATAGAATGTCTCAAAGCTTGAAGACCAAATTCAACACTCTTTCATCATAAAAAATCTTATTTCATGCCAATTTTTGCAATTTAATTATGCTTCAAGATGAGACCCTTGAAAAATCAATTTGGTAGATCAATCCCAATATTTCTTGCATTGTTCACAAATAAATTCTTTGCTATTCAACGATCACCTCACCTCGAGGTGGCCTACAGGCACCGTCGTCCTACCCTAGGATGATCAATAGGCAAAACCGCTTTGCTTCAGAATGGCCTCTTGATGTTTTCTATTTTTACTATTTTTTTATTACAATAGGTTTAGCATCATTTCATTTGCTTTCTAACATAGTTTAATTTAGTTTATCATGCATTTGTTTACAATATTTCAATATTTCTTTTTAGTTTCTTTATCATGAATAAGGGCCTCATCATGAAAGGCTCCATAAATGCTATTAATATCTTGTGAGTGTTATTGTGTATATTTAAGATCTGGGTAGGAGATATCAATGTTAAGATTCATCACATTTACATCATACCTTGTAGAGATCACAAGAAAATCCTCCCCAAATCAGTTTTGAGGGTGCAAAGATTCTGCGTACTACACCTACCATATTTCTTGATTGTAAAATTGTATCAAATTGGTATCAAATACCTCGGAGGGATATCATTATAACCTCATTTTTAAGGACATGATTCAATATTAATGAGAAGGACACCATTTATTTATTTCTTATCTTTATATTGATGGTTACATTATTATGCTTTCAATTTGGTTTCATATAATTGGATAGGTGTACAATTTTTGCATAGGTGTAAGATAATATAATTTAGTAAGTCCTAGTCCTACTAATCAATTGTGATTGGTTGTGTGAGTCCTTAGTCACAAGTGTTATGGATAATTATGTGTCCCTATTTACAAATTTTATGGTGGATAACATATGTATCCCTATCATCATTTGTTATATGATCATGGATAGTTGAGCTTGTCCCTATACTTATTTGAGAGTTCATTGAGGCCATTCTTATTAATATGAACAATTAAGCTTGTCTCCATTTATGATGATGTAAGTCATGGACTATTGTGTGTTTCATAGTTCATGATATTTATGTACTTCAGTAAACTATCATAATATGATTGGATATATTTGGACTATTGTGTTAGTCCTAGTCCAATTACCAATCTTCTAGTCCTTATATGAAACATGATGTAATTAGGAGAAATTTTGGAAAATTTTACATCATAGAAGAGATTAGTTAGAGAGTTACACCCATATAGAGGTGATTGAAATCTTGTAGCATTTTGTCCCGTAGGGTCCTATTCTGGGTCTCAATACCTAAATTAGTTACTAAAATAAACTCAAATAATTTTGTATAAATACAAGTATTTTGTCACTACAACTTCTCCAATATCATTTGTTGGTCCATCAAGTAAGCCTCTCCCCTTTCAAAAAATTCACAAGATAAGGATGTCCTAATTGGAATTAAGAATGGAAGGAAATTCATTTATGGAAGCCCTAGCTAGAAGTAAGGATTCCCTTGTTGGAATTATGGATGGCCTAATTGGGTACAAGAGGAAGATCTCCTCTATGATAATCCCTCTCTAAGTAATATATTTTAAACCATAAGTGATTAGCAAGAATGAGATAATCACACATGACATAATGGTTCTTAAAAATAGAGGGTCAATATTAAGTTCCACAAATAATAACCATGTTTTCCATTGATTCAAAATTGGATCAAATAGAAGTGGGGATTAATTAAAATTACTCTATGAATTTTCTTTCAAAAGGGTTTTCGTCCTCATATTCTCTTGTTTACAAATAAGAGATAAAATAATTCGTGGAATCCCATGTTTTAGGGGAGATATGGGCTATATTTACTATTAAGGAATGATAAATTTTCTATGGAGATAAAATATTAATAGTACTCAAGTGTGGTTAGATTTTTTAGACTTCCATATCAACTTATCAATAAGAAGGTTTTTAAGAATATTTATAATATTCTAGGGGAGTTCATTCAAGAGGTATCAACTACTAAGGAGAAAAACCATGTTGTATATATTCAAATATGTGTTGTTGTGGATATTTTAAAACCTTTGTCAAAATCCATTAAGGTTAAATCTAAATCAAGAGAATGGGATCAATAAGTGGATTCTGAAAATATTGAATTCTAATGTTATAGATGTTATGAGGCTATACACATGGGAAGATATTACAAAGTGAAAATGGTGGAGAAATAGTTGAATTTTTTTTGTCATAAAATAAACTTCAATATGAAGCAAGGAGATATTATTATAGCATAAGCTAGATTAGATCAAGGAAATTCCACTTCCTAAAAAGTGACAAAGACACCCTCTTTGCATTATTAGATGGAAAAATACCATCATAGTTATCTCATATCAACCATTAGAAGAAGAAAATAAGGATATAAAGTATGAGAAGATATTGGTAATAAACTAATTAATGATCTTTAGATACCATACTAACAGTGGGAGGTTGTCATCGTTGCCACAATAGGTTGTGGTTTATCCACCGTTGTCACTGCCTAGTGACAGCTAAAGACCTATATGCAATTTTTATGAAAGCTCAGACTATAAAGGAGGTAAGAATTCCTCTTTATTACATTTAAGTTTTTTTAGAAGAAGTTTATCGGCTATAATCATGAAGTGCATGCAATGAAGCCAGGGTTTGCAAAGTGAAGCACAAAGGAATTAAATCAAAGGGATGAAAAGATTTACTTTTCTAGGGAGGAATATTTTTATGCATGTGAACAATAGTTTGAAGAATTTTGTTGGATAGAATTATGGAGTGCACATAGTAAATCTAGGGTTTACAAGTAAAGCACAGACAAAAGTAAAAAAATACAAGAAGTGGCAGTATTTTATTTTTCCTAAAACTAGAATGTGCTTAGATCTATTCATGTGAATAAAATGAAGGTGGGTTCAGTTCTTGAATGATATATTTAAAAAAATGACACAAGAAGCATCATCATTTTTTTAAAACTGAAGTGCGCTTATATCTGTTCATGTGAAGAAAGTGAAGGTTGGACAACTTACTTTTTAGATTCAAAGCATGAAAAAGATGAAAGGACTTTCTTTGACAGGGAGGAATATTTTTGGGCATGTGAATGGTTGTTTGAATAAGTTTGTTAGCTAGAATAATGAAGTTTATGTAACAAATCTAGGGTTTGCAAAAGTAAAATATTAACTTTTGTTTTTATTTAGTATTTTTAAAATGACAATATAGTTTGGGAAATTGATTTCTTGTTTTGATGGAGAATGAAGAGGAATGTTTGGAATTCTCATAGGACCTCTTTAAGGGGCATTACATATTTTCAACTCCAAGGGCCAAGGGTCCCATTTTTGGACAAGACTTAGAAGTTGAGAACTGGGGGTCCTTGGGTTTTTTGAATGACCAAAATAATAATACAAGTTATCAACATTTAGTGGACAGAGGGGAGTCTATGCCAAAAGGTTTATATTAGGTCTATTGTCCTATTGACTGCTCATTCTTAGGTGTCCCAAAGCACTCTACGCAAGTGATGAGTCTAAGTAATGAGCAAGCATTTCATTATGGGGAAGAAAAACTTGAGCAATCTCCAAACAACCCAAAATCACTTTGTCTAACAGAGTTTACTTTGTTTGGTTATAGTTTTATTGGTAAAAGTATTGATTTAAAGGCCCTAAGTGGAGTGGGTTCAAACTTTTAATCAACATAGACTACAACTTTAGTTACTAAAGTGTGTGAGACACATAAAGTGATTAAAAAGAGAGCGTCAAAGATCGTAATGGTACTTGGGGAAGACCTGAGGATGGAACACGTTTTGGAGTTTTGGAGGAAAGCCCTTATTGAAAAGTTTCATGGATGTCAAATAGTTGATAATACACTAAATGAGTGGTTGTAGAAGGTATGGGTCCCAATTTTAGGATATGGGCCAATTTTTAACTTACTTGCTAGAGGATGGATAGGTTTCCATTTTTAATTTGAGGAGGATGCAGAAAAAATTATGAGAGGTCATTGGTATTGGGGGTCTTCTTTTTTGGTTTTGAAGACTTGGAGGACTTGCTTTGATCCTAGGATTGAAGTTGCTAGGAGAATCCAAATTTGGGTAAAACTACTAGGTCTACCAATGGATTTATGGTTAGAAAGAGCTATAAAAGAGATTGAATATTCATTAGGTAAAAACCTAGATATAGATATTTCTTTCAAATCTAGTATTTTTTGGTTTGTAGCTCAGGTTTTGGTTGAGATGGATATCAGTGAAGGCTTACCAGACTATATGGAGATAGTTGTGGAGAATATAGTTCATAATAAAATATTAGACTATTTGAAGATTTATTTTATATGTGTTCATTGTCATGTTTATGGACATACTGCTAAAGAATGTTCTCAATCTTTCACACAAAAAGTATGGAGGAGAAAACAAATGACTAGTGAGGATTTCAAGTCAACTAACAACAATCAAGAGATACCTATTTTTTAGAGCTCAATAGTTCTTCTTGATTTGGCATAAACAAGCAAAGAGAATATTGTTGGACCTCGAAACAAAACTCTAGAGAAGGAGGAAGAAATTTTGGGCCTAGATTTATCTTCATTTCATTGTTTACAGGTTGTTAGAGAAGGAGATAAAGTCAAAGAAAACTATGAAAGGATTGGAACCCGATACTATTAAGTTTTTTGATTAGTCATCTAAGATTTATGACAATTACTATCCAATACATGTGGAGAATAATCTGGACTTAGGTAATAAAGAGGTGTGTACACTTCCTTATGAATGTTTGAAGAGAAGTTCCAGGGACAAGATTTTTTTTAGAATTTTGGATAATGGACCGGTAATCTCAAACACATTGAATAAGGATTGTGATCCAAATATTTTGACTATTGGGAGAAGTCTTTTTGACCTATCAGGTGAATCTTCTAAGGAGGTATCTATTTCAAGGGATTGTTTGGAGATGGGCTCCTCTTTTTGATATTTGTTACATTCTAGGAAAAGGGAATCCAAATTGAGAACTTTTGCAATTACTGGAAGGTTAGGGTTAGGTCTGTATTTTATAAAGGAATATTCTACTTCTTTAGAAGATAGGAATATTTTTTGTTTCATGCACAGGAGAAGGATTTGAGGGAAATTCAACAAGAACAAAAATATATCAAAGGAATCCTTAGAGCGAGATAAAACCCCTCTAAGATGTTTCAATGATCTTGTTATCCCTTAATATTTGAGGTCTTTGTAGTCCCTATGGAAATTCATAATCTGGATGCTATCCTTCTACAAGAAACCATGGATGCAAGTACAAAAGTCATTGAAGGGTTAAGTAAATTTCTTAGGAACTGGGAGTCCTTAGCTCTAGATGCTACTAGAAATTCAGGAGGTGTTTTGACTAGCTAAAAGAACTTAGTATTACATTAATTCCTCATTTATGATTTTAGGCTTATGGATAAAATTCATTTTTAAAGACTTGATTTTGAGGTTATAAATTATTAATTGTTATGGTCCCTATGAAGATAGGTAGGTCTTCTAGGATGATTTTTCTTCCAAAGGTGTGTTAGGTATGAAAGAGTTATCATTGGTGGGGACCTAAATTTTACTATGAATAGAAGTGAGGTATGGGAAGAATATTCAAGACTTGATAGACTTACAAATTAATTCATACATAATATTGAAGAAGCTGGTTTAATTGATTTGGAACCAATAAAACTAATGCCTACGTGGAGAAATAATAGATCTAGGGCAGCTAGGATATCAAAGAGGTTAGACAAATTTTTAATCTCAGAGTCATTATAAAATGAAATAGATAGAAAATGGTCATGGGTTGAGACTGGATGTGGCTCAGATCATTCTCCTATTCTTCTTCAATTAGAAAGTCAAGAGGAAAAACTTTTCAGTCCTTTTAAGCTCAATCCAATTTGGTTGGAGGAGGAAGATTTTCAACAGTTGATTAAAAAGAATAGATTGGTTATAACCAAAGTGCCAGGTCATTGACGAGTTTTCAATTTATTGTTGCTTCAAAAAAATTAAAAGGAGTTGTGTCATATTGGATTGTAGTTGAATAGGAGAGTATGGATAACGATCTTAAGTTGGTGGAGAAGGAAATTTTAGAAATTCGTAACTATAATGAGGCTTGTTTATTTAAAGAGGAGGAGAAAACAAGATTGGTTGAACTAGGAATTAATAAGAACAAATACTTGGAGTGGAGGGAAGTTGAATGGAGAATGAAAAGTATAGTTGTATGGTTAAAAAAAGGGATGAAAATACTAAGTTTTTTCATAATTTTGCTAATCATAGGAAGAAGGTTAACACTATATGGGAGATGTAGAATGAAGAAGGGGTCCTCGTTAGGAGTTTTTTTGAGTTAGCAGATTTGGGAGTAAAATATTTCAATCTATCTATAAAAAACATGATAGAGTCAATATTGGGAAAATTTTAAAGTTAACTACTTTTTTCCCTAGTTTTGTGATAGAGGAGGACAATCATTTACTTATGAAAGAGGTCACAAAGAAAGAACTGAAAGTTTTCCTAAATTACTTCAAAAAGGATAAAATTTTAGGGCCTGATGGATGGCCTATGGAGTTTTTCCTAGTTTTCTATGATCTTGTTGAGGAGGATCTTCTCAGAGTAATGGAGGAAATTAGGTTGAGTGGTCAAGTTTTGGGGGATTTTAGCTCCACTTTTTTAGCTTTGATTCCCAAAAAGGAGAAGCTTAAAACCTTTGATGAATTTAGACCTATTTCATTGTGTAATTGTATCTATAAAATCATTGCAAAGATTCTGATTGTTATATTGAAGAAGATTTTCTCTGAAGTCATTTCCCAAGAGCAGTTTGGGTTTATAGCAGGTAGATCGATTTTTGAATCCATAAGAGCTACACAAGAGGACCTTCACTATATTAAAACTAAAAATCTTCTTGCAATGGTCCTTAAACTAGATCTATATAAAGCTTATGATAGAACTGTTTGGTTGTATCTCAGATTGATGCTCTTACATGTGGGTTTTAGCTATTTGGTAGTAAAGTGGATTATGGGATGCATTTCTTCTATATCTTTTGTTTTTCTTATCAATGGATCAACTCCTAAATTCTTTAGACCCTCAAGAGGACTGAGACAGGGATGTCCTTTATCTCCTTTACTTTTTTTACTGGTTGTTGAAGGATTGAGTAGAGCTATTTTGGAAGCAAAGAGGACATGATCCTTGCCCGAGATCAAAGTGGGGTTCCTTTATTTATATCATTTATTATTTTTTGATGATTTATTGTTGTTCACAAATGGAATTTTAAGGGAATCTAGAAAGTTGAAGGAAATATTGGACACTTATAGTATTACTACTAGCATGGTGATACATTTTCAAAAATCCTCTATTTACTTTAATGGTCTAGACCAGGAGACTAAACATGGTCTAATAAGACTTTTTACTTTTAATCCCTTAGATTTCCAGGAAGGCTTTAAGTATTTGGATTTTGTATTGAAGCCAAATACTTATAGGAAGAGATATTTGGGATGGTTTTTAGAGAATATTTAAGTTAATATTAACCATTGGTGCAATAGATTGTTGTCTATTGGTGGGATATAAACACTTGTAAAATTGGTTCTCGAGGCAATTCCTATGTTTTGGAACTCCTTGGCCTTCATTCCCAAAGGAGTTCTAGAGAAAATAAGAAAACATTGCTTTAGATTTCTTTGGACTGGATGCAAGTAACATGAAGAAATTCCTCTGGTTAAGTGGCAGAGTATTGCTAGGCCAAAGGAGGAAGGTCATTGGGGATTTAAAAGTATCCATATTTTTGGTTCTTCTTTGGTAGCAAAAATTTTATGGAGGATTTTGACTAGAGAAGGATTATGGAAGAATATTATTGAACATAAGTATATTCATCCAAGGACCTTTATGGATTGGATCAAAATTCCATAGAAAAACATTTAAAATATATCCATTCAATGGAAGGCACTAGTATAGGCCTTTCCTATGATTGGAAAATATTTAGTTTGTAAAGTGGGCAACGATGAACAAGTTAGAATAGGGGTTGATTCTATTTTGGGTTGCGGAGAAAAAAAATTATTTCCAAAAACTATGATAAGTTCTTTACAAGAAAATGGCTTATAATTTCTTCATCAGGTGGGAGAATTAGATTCTTCTAGTCTTTGGACCCAAGGTTGGAAGTAGGCTTAGGTCTTGGGTCTTTTTGATGAGTAAGCTATTTTATGGAAGGCTTACACTGATAGTCTTAATAAGAATCATATCAAGCTGAGAGCTGAACAAGATACTATTGCTTGGGCATACAACAAATATAGGGATAATTATACGGCTAGACTTAGTTACAAAGCAGGTTTTGACCCTCATCCTCAAGGATCTACTTGGTGGTGGAAGTAGATTTGGAAATTATCTACCCTAAAAAAGATAATTATTTTCATGTGGTTAGATTTGAGAAATAAGGCTTTGACTTGGGAAGTTTTACAAAGGATAAGTAGACAAGGTCTAAGTATTTGTATGTTGTGTCAGTTAGAGGAGGAAAAAATCACACATTTGTTAATAAAATGCTCTTTTTCTAAACAAGGTTTGGTTAGAATTTGAACAAATAACTAGAGTTCAAAATATTTGGGAAGGAGAAATAGTGGAGGTATGCTTAAGATAGTGGTTTTTGAAAAAAGAGCTGAAACGATTTATTTCTTTACCATGTTTTATATATTGGGGTATATGGTTGGAATAGAATACAACTATTTTTGAAGGAAAGTTAATAACCCCATTCCAGGTCGTATTTCAGGTGAGGACTTTGGTCTCAATCAATAAAGGACCTGGCAAACATAAGAAACCTCGACAAGTAGACAATTTATTCATTGAAAAGTCTCAACCATGGGATTTTTTTGATGGGGCCAGTTAGAGATAGTAAAATTTTAGTAGCGTAGGAGGCATTTTGTACTTCTAAGATACCCACTATATCAAATTTAAAGCAAGTATTGGGACATGCTCCAACAATTTTACTGAGTTTCAGGTATTGAGATTGATAATGAAGTGTGTTGTAGAGAGAAATGTGAAAAATTACAAATTTTGGAGATTCTCTAGTCATAAAATGGATGAATAGATCTCCTCAATTAAAAAATATCTGCTTAGACCAGTGGGAGATGAACTACTAGAGACGATTTTTTTTTTTTTTTTGTTTTTTTTTAATTTACATGGTGGAATCGGTAGCCGCCACGAATCCGGGTAGGCTGTCCGGATTTTATGGCCACCATAGTATTTTGTGTTGTCTGCATCGAAAGATGCCACACAGATATTCATGCAATCCACCCCTATAACCACCATTCCACAATCATTTTAAACCTTTTGCATCACTGAAAGCATAAGGGAAGGTATAAGCATTCAGTCTGACGAGGCCCAAGATTTGAACCTTGGACCTTCACCCCCATTACGATGTTTGGTTGAACCAATTGGTCTACACCTTAGACCTACGATTTCCATTTTTAAAAATATCTCTTTTACTCATATTTATAGGGAATTAAATCAAGAAGCAGATAGGTTATCAAAATAGGGTTAACAATTTCCAGAATGTTTCTTGCAAATGGAAGAGAACAAGGATGGAGTTTCTTATTTCACCCACATATCATACCCCTAGTTTCTATGCTAGCTCTAGGTTTTTATTGTGGGCTTGTTCATTTGATTAGAGCTTTATAACAAATTTTAACTGTATATTTTCTTTTTGCTAGTTTCTTTTTCATAGATTTCTATCCAGGTTTTGGACATGGTGGTTATTTGGATGATTAAGTATTGATATATAAGGATATTTATCCTTATTATACGTATGCTATTTTAAAGATGGGGTTTTTTCCTTTCTGATATGCCTGATTGTAATTATATTTTCACTCCTAGTAATCAACTTTTATCTAGGTTTTTCTTTGTGCCAAGGCACCTGAGAAGTGTAATTTTCTTTCATTCTTAGAATAAAATTACAATTTTTTTCTTGTAAAAAAATGGACAAGAAAATACAATGATGAAGTTCAAATTCAAAAGAAATTTAAGGTGCAAAGAGAGATATGGAAGCAAATTTTGAAACAAGGATATGGAATAGGTCACATTTAATCCAAGTAATTTGTCTTCATTTTTCTAAAGTAGTAGAAACTCCTCTCCTTGCAATATAAATGGAATTAGTATATAGTTTATCTTTGTCCTTTAGAGTTTCAATAAAAAAATGATAAAGAAGGAATATGGAGGATATGCATGGTAATTTAGGTTTTTAAATGCATCATAAGAAAATAGAGGGTTAATATTAAGTTCCACAAATATTGACCATGTTTTTCAGGAATTCAATTTTATTATTGTTTCTATGAGATTGAAATGGGCCCCACTAGTATTACATCATGATCACCTAGTGGTGTTACAACAACTTGGTCATTATGCCTGTATCCCTTGGCAAGATTAGAACTTGGGTCTTCTCCTTAAAAATTGAGGAATTTAATTGGTTGAACTAATGCCAATTTATTCTAGACATTCAAAATTGGATGAAATAGAAGTGGGGATTAAATTTAAATTACTTCATGACTTTTCTTCTAAAATATTTTTTCTCATAATTTTATTTGATTTATAAATAAGGGATAAAATAATGGGTGGAAACCCATGGTTTAGGGGAGACATGGCTTATAAATAATACCATGGAATGAAAAAATTGGAGACAAAAACTATTCAAAGTCATTGAGTTTGGGTTAGGTTTTTCAGATCTAGAGGAGTTCATTTAGGATGGATCAATAATTAAGAAAAGCATGTTATATATACGTATATATATGTTTCCATGGATATTTTAAAACCTTTTCCAAAATCCATTAAGGTTAAATTTGAATCAAGTGAAGAACACAAGCTTATACTGAGAGGGGGGGTGAAAAATATAAGATCACTTTTTACTTTTCTTTCCCAAACAATATTATCCAATATAATCAATGGCAATATCAATAGCAATTACCAAAGAAATACACAAGTCATCACACACAATAAAGACACCAATTTAACGTGGTTCACCCAATGTGGGCTACTCCATGGAGAAAATATTTCACTAAAATTTTCTCGATCAATCTCTTGGGAATCCTTTCCCTATTACAATGTTTACGGATCTCTGTCCAAGGGAGACACCAATCCCATAATCAAGTTCATGGATATCTATCCACAGGAGAACTCCTTTCTCCTTTTACTCTGGTTGGTGATCTTCTAGAATAACTATTGTCCCCACTGCTCTAGCTAATGGATCTCTTTCTACTAAAGACACTTATCCTCACCACCCTGGATAATGGATCTCTATCAACTGGAGACTATCATCCTCTATACTCTGTTACCTTCAAAGATCTGTCTCAAATCTGCATTAAACACAATCCTTCGATCTAGCACAAATCTACTCAATATCTATCTTTGGTCTGGCATAAACCTGTCCTCAAATCTGCACCAAACTCTTTCCTCAAATCTACACTAAACACAGTCCTTCGATCTATAACAAATTTGTCCTCAATCTCTGTCCTCTGATATGCACTTAAACATAGTCCTTATATCTAGCAAAAATATATCATCAATCTTTGTCCTCAAGCCTTAACACAAAGCTTGAATTAATCTCAAATCAACTTGCTATATCTGCCCCAAACCTTAACTCAAGGTTTGAACAAATCAAACAATCAACTCTGCTCACAAGTCTTCTCAAATACTTGTCTCAATTCTACCTTGTAACTTCCACAAAAGCTCACACTAATCTATCTACAAGTCCTCTCTAGAACTTGTCCAAATCTGCTTAACAAGTCCTCACTAAAACTTGTCCAAATATGCTCAATAAGTCCTCACTAGAACTTGTCCAAATCTACTCAATAAGTCCTCACTAGAACTTATCCAAATCTTCTCTTAATCTATATTGTAAGCTTCCACAAAAGCTTACACAAATCTGTCCATAAGTCTTCTCAAAGACTTACCTCAAATCTGCTCAACAAGTCCACACTAGAACTTGCCCAATATCATAGAAACATAAAGAGAATTGTTAGAGAATCAATATGCTTCACATTCATCACAATGCTCAATCACTTTCAATCACTCTTTTAGAAACATATAGAGAATTGTTAGAGACTCAATATGCTTCACATTCACCTCAATGCTCAATCAATTTCAATCACTCTTTTAGAAACATATAGAGAATTTTTAGAGACTCAATATGATTCACACTCACAAACTCTCAATCACTTTCAATCTCTCTTTTATCACAAAAATATATAGAGAATTTTTAGAGACTCAATATGTTTCACACTCATCAACACTCAACCTCTTTCTCAAATTAATTCAGAATATAGAATAATTTGTTTCATAGAACTTGAACTATCACTTTAATACATCCACTTGACTAGGCTCAACCAACTCTACTCAACCAATAACTCAATGAAATAAACCTTGCTCATAAACCTTAGTCCAAGCATATAAAAACTTACTCAAATGTTTCCAAAAATGCTTATCAAACAATCTCACATAACAATGATACTCATGTTATTTTCACAAAACCTAGTCCAAGATAGTTCTCAACTTCACATAACAATGATACTTATGTTCTTTGCAAATCCTAGTTCAAATTCTTCACTTAACTTATCACTTCAACAACAATGCTTATAAAAAAAGGTTTTATCAACAATTCTTTATTCCAAAAAACCTTGAAGCATTAATTCAAGCCACTCTAAAATTTTTTTACCAAACAATCATTTTCACTCCAAATTTGCATTCACAACATTCAACAATCACTCACTAGGAATATGTGCCCATATCTTTTGTTTGATGTAGAAGTGCCCTTAGAAAAACCTGTCTCAATCACAATTTTCTCATTTGCCAATTTTAATAGTTAGATGACAAATATCACACTAACTCTCTTTCAAAATAGTTTTCAAACACAAAAGTAATCAATCCAAAATACACCTTATTACTCCTTGAAATTAGCAATCATCAAATCACTCATGAAAATAATCACTCAAAAATCTCCTTATAATATCCAAATTAATAAATCAAACTCTCAAAAATAACCCTTCAAAAATAATAATTGCCTACCCTTTTATCTCCCTCAAAACACTTAAAACCAAATTTAACTTAGGCAAAAATTAAATCTCACAAACCCTCAAAAATTATTTTTCAACCTTAGGCACATAAAAATATTTTTATTTTTTATTCAAACTTAGCACATCCCCAAACTAAGTGACAAACCCAACAAATAATAGCACATACCTTTGTCTCATCCGCCAAAAGGCATCCGTGGGTTTTGACCCCAAAACCTCTCCTCCAAGCGCCTTACCAAGGTGCTAGCCCACCACATGGGCTAGGCGCTCCCACGAGAAGGTGAAAGCGCTAGCCTCCCTTTCTTCCTCATGCTAGGTGTCATTCGTAAAATGTAAACCTTCTACCACATAAAACACGAACCCTGCGAGATTCGAACTTGCATCCTTCTGCTAGCGAACATCTAAACACTTGTCGCCGTCACCAGCTGCACTATGCGACACATGTGCATAGTGGAAGGAGCCTTGCTCCTCTTTGTACCTTTTAATTCCATCGAAGACTTTTCAAAATTGTTGCTTTACTCTCTGCGCTTGTTTTCAAACTTAAGGGTATTCAAAATTATGATCGTTTTTTGGGAGCTTAGGCAAAGGTTTTACCTCCATATTTATACATAATGCCTTGATGTTGTAATACGTTGGTGCTTCCCATCGAATTAATAATTCGATTTATAACTTTGCTTTATAACCCTTTTTAGGGTTTATTAAATTAATAAAAATTAATTTATAATTAAATTAATATTAACTTATAATTAACTTAAGTAACATAAGAGTTAATTAAATTAATTAATAAATTAATTTATAATTAATTTAAATCTCCTTTTTAATATTATAAATAATTATTATAATATTATTTTCCTGGGCCTCTTCTTTGCCGAAGGTGGACTTATCCTTTTGCATTTATCGGAGAACCTGAACCTGATGCTGCCCACTGAAACTACCATTGACTCATGCTGAAAATTTGACATCAATGACCACTCACTCTTGACATCAATGACAACTCATCTACTCAAAATGTCCAACATCAAGATAATGGAATCAATAAGTGGATTATGAAAACATTTCATTTTGATGCCATAAACATTATGAGGCTAAACACATGGTAAGGGATTGGAAAGTAAAAATGATGCAGAAAGAGATGGAATTTTTTTGCTATGAGACAAACCTTGAGATGAAGCAAGGAGATCATTTTGTAGTAGAATATAGATTAGCTCCACTCCTAGAAAAGTGACAAAGAAATTTCCTTTGCATCAATAGATGGTGAAATACCATCACAGTTCACATGGATCAACCATTAGAGAAAAGAAGGAAGAATACAAGGGATGAGAAAATACAATGTGCAAGTTCAAATTTAAAAGAAATTAAACATGCAAAGTGAGTTGTGGAGGTAAATTTTGAAACAAAGAAGTTGGAAGAGGTTAAGTTTAATCCAAGTAAATTAGTATAGAATTTATCCTTTGAACTTTAGGGCTTCAAGAAAAACTTTTACAAAGAAAGGTGTATGGAGGATATACATAAAAATTTAGGTTTTTAGAGCATCATAAGATAGTACAAGGATAACATTAACTCTATATATATTGACCACATTGTTTAGAGATTCAAATTCTTTTAATTGGTCATATAGGATTGAAACATACCCCACTCATATTACATCATGATCATATAGAGGTAATACAACAACTTGGCTATTATGAATGTATTTCTTGGCAATATTCAAACCTAGATCTACTCCTTGAAAGTTGAAGAATTTAACTAGTTGAACTAATGCCATTTAATTTTTAAAGATTCAAATATAGATAAAAGAGAAGTGGGGATTAAATTCAAATTACTCAACAAATTTTCTTTCAAAAGGATTTTTATTACCATCTTCTATTTATAAATAACGGATAAAACAATAGGTAGAAGCCCATGATTTAAGGGAGAGGTAGTTTATATTTAATACCATGGAATGATAATTTTTGTGGACGAAAAAATTATTAAAAGTCTTCTAGTATGGGTTAGGTTTTACAGACATCCATATCAATTTTTCAATAAGAATATTTTGAAGAATATTGTTAATACTCTAGGGGAGTTAATGTAGGAGGGATTAAATAATAAGGAGTGAAAGCATATTGTAAATACATAGATAGGTGTTGCCATGAATATTCTAAAACCTATTCCAAAATTCATAAGGTTAAATCTAAAATAATAGAATGGGATCAATAAGTAGACTATGAAAACATTATATCTGATGCCACAAATGTTATGAGACTAGACACATGACAATATATTACTAAGTGAGAATGATGGAGAAAGAAAAATTTGGTCATGAGATAAAATTCAAGATGAAGCAAGGAGATTGTATTGTAGTGGAAGATATATTAGATCAAGGATATTCCACTTCCAAAAAAGTGATAAATAAATTCCCTCTGCATCATTAGATGACAAAATCCATCACAGTTCATTGGGATTAACCATTAGAAGAAAGAAGGATACAAGAAATGAGAAAATACAATGTGCAAGTTCAAATTCTAAAGAAATTTGAAGATGCAAAGAAAGATGTAGAGGTAAATTTTGAAACAAATAAGATGGAAGAGGTCAAGTTTAATCCAAGTAATTTATCTTCATTTTCCTCAAGTAGTAGAAACTCCCCTCATTGTAATTAAAATAAAATCAGTATAGATTTTATCCTTTGCACTTTAGGGTTTCAAGAGCAAACTTTATACAAAAATGTGTATGGAGAATATGCATGGAAATTTAGATTTGTGTAGGGCATCATATGAAAGTAGAAGATTAAGATTAAATTCTACAAATACTAACTATGTTTTTATATATATTCAAAATCATATTAAATTGGAGTGAGAACTAAATTCAAATTCTCCATGACTTTTCTTCCAAAGAGATTTTCCTCATTATCCCCCCTAGTTTATAAATAAGGGATATGTTGTGGCCATTGCATAACTATCCCCAAATTTTGGGGACCCACCTTTTTTTTTTTTTTGGATTTCCACTTGTCTTTGATATTTCAGTTGGTTTGGTAGGATTAGCTTCTTTTGCTTTAAATCTTATGGTATTGTTTGATTAATTTAAATTTATAACCTTTGAAATTGACGAAATCAATTTTTTTATAATTGATTGGTTTAATCTATTGTTAATATTAAAAATAAAAAATAACAATAATAAAAAATAATGATGGTTATATATATATATATATATATATATATATATATATATATATATATATATATATAGTTTTTGAAATAGTTTAGTGCATAAGTTTTGAAATAATTAATGTCTTGGGAGAGGGTGTAAATTTATATGTTAAAGTTATTATTTTTAAAATTTCAAGATATATTTCATTGCGATGTATGCAGGTATGTGACGACGTTGCTCACAGGATTTACTAGGTCACCTGATGGACAATGGATTTTCGAAGACAGTCGTGAATCAACTTCTGACGGCGGACAATGACGTGGGCGCCTAGGTTACCCGGTTAGTAAAATGCTAGCTCAGACTTACGCATAGGAGGATAGAACATGGACATCTTGGCCCGACATGATTTCTTCAGTATATCGCTGATGTCGATGTGTTCTCTGACAACAAACATGTCAAGATGGCATGTTAATATTCTAAATAAGGTGCAAGCTTGTGTGATAACACAAAAGCAATGAAAAGAATGATCCCTCTATGGTATTAATTCTTATCGGAGGATCTATTAAAGGGATAAGGGATAGAATTTAAGGGAAAACCTATAAGTCCTTGTTTTGTGCTACTCCGTGTGAATTCTTGTCTATGCACAGGGTGGAAATGATAAAAAGAATTACCATGCGAAGTCCAGAATGTTCCGTTACGATGTCAGTATCGAAGAAGAATCTAAGAACTGATGGAATTGATGTTGGAGATGCCACCAAACTACAAAAGCGTTACAGAACGGTTACTTTATCCTCAACAAAGAATGACATATATGCATGGTTCGAATGGTAGTTACATAGCAAGGTAAAGCAAACGGAATTACGCGGGAATACATAGCGGACAACAAATTAATGAGATCAATCATTATAAGTTAATGATTATATTACTTCTATTTTCCAAGGAGTAAATAAGAGCCTTAGTGGCGTGTGGCAAAGCGTTATAGAAGAAGCGACGAATCAGGGAGGCCATCGAGTATTTTATTTGTCTTATCCGACACTAAAATGACCAGGCGATGATCATCGAATGGAATGGCTCTTCGTGGTTACATACGAATTTTCATTGGGAATAAAATATGGTTATGATAATAATGTGATATTCATGCTTATCATAGGCAAGAAGAGTTTACAAATGAGAAATAGTCACGTAGGAAGAACCGGGGGAAGAGAGTTTCAGAGAAGGCCAAGCGAAGGGTTGTAGAAGGAGCTTTAAAATACAGTTTTAAAACAGTGATACGGGATTGGAAAATTTGTAGAAGAGTCAAAGTGGAGAAGGACTGGAAGGTTATCACACTTCTGTGGAGATTCTGGTTTGATTTATTGTATGAATACGATAGAAAACACGTTTTATTGTCATATTTTTCTGTTTTTTATGTATTGGATTGTTATTTTTTGATGTTTTATACATGAATTTGGTTGTATTAGGAATACATATTAATATATGAAAACCTTTGAATCTCACCATAACTAGTGCTCAGATTGTGTTGTTGCAGGTTTGATTTGTTTGTGTTCTTATTCGACATTTTTGTTGCAGGATATGTTGGAATGTTTCATAATCGTTGTTTCTTTGATTATGTTTCATCACTTGGTCCAATTTTCCAGAGTGGATTTCATTTGTGTTCAAAAATTTTGGTCCTCTTTCCAGAATTTTAAAGTTTTTGGTCCTCTTCCAAAATTTTAAATCTCTAGTCCTTTGTTCTAGAGTTTTGTAGTTTGTTTCTTTGGTTCCATTTTCTTTTACAATCTGGTCCTCTTTTCTAGATTTTAAGTCTATTTTTTCTAACCTTACTTTTCTATTTATTTGCTGTATTTTCATTTCATTAATTGAATCCTAACATATCTTTTTTTGTTATTTTTAAAAGTTAGGATTTCAAAATCATAAGATTTCTTAATAAGTTCATTGTTAATGCCAATTCATGAAACTTATTCAGGGATTCATTTTTGTCATTGGAGCATTCCACACTGTTTTCATAATTTGCACAGATTTTCATTCAAGGATAAAAGGAACCTGTTTATCATAGTTTTTCAACATGTTCTTTTATCATTAAAATCAAGATAAAATAAATCTGCAAATCAGGGAGGGTACTGACTCCAAACTTCACATTAAGATCAAAGATAAAATGAAGTGGGTTTTCTTTTTTGGTAGATAAGACACTATAGCATTAATACCGGGTTTTACAGGTTGAACCAGAACCTTTTACAAAAATCAACCCAGGGTTGTTGATGAACATGTCCATACTAAGGATCCTATATATGTAAAATCTACATGCCGTCAACGCCATTACATCCGGTAAGGCACATAGCCTATTATCAAAAAGAAACTTCCCATACAAAATTTTAGGTATACCTTGAGAAAACACACCTGCATCATAATTACAAAAAAAGAAACAGACATAGATCCCTTCCTTGAAACAGTGAAGAAACAAAAAGCGGCAGACACACATAGCAGAGTACTGAAAAAAACTCCCACAAGCTCTGTATTGATAGTTACTCTTAATAATTCTTTGGTAATTGTTTTCTTTCATATATGACATGCTTTGGGACCACATCCCATCTTGGCCAATCAGCCTTGGAGAAGTGAACCTACTAGCTAGATTTATGGCGGTGGCTATTTGGTGGTCCACGTGGCTCTGGTTCGAAGTCTTATATTATCGTTTCTTTCCTGCCCTATGATTATCAACCAACATCAAATTACTAAGATGACTAGGAGCCCTGTTATCTGACATGTGACTGTCCCCATTAATATTTATTGTATTTCAAAGCAGCATCCACCAAGACTGACAGCTCAGATAATTTTTATTGTGAGTCCATTTCAAAAAAGAGATGAAAATACTCATAGCCTTCGAACTTACAGTGCCTTACCTATTGATAAATTCAACTATAATTCTTGGCATTCTTGTTGAATAAGCTCATCTAATTCGCTTGAGACATCGTGTTCCAATTTGAAAAGTTCATCACCATCGACACCCAAATTGGCCAGCTTATCAACAACTTTATTAGCTTCTCGAAAGACATGTTGGGCTTTTCTGTCCTGTCTTCCATGGAAAAGGATCCTAGCCTCTTCAACAATTGTTTTAATCCTCCAAGGAGGTGTTTTCCAATTATTGAGGAGATTTATAACATGCATAGAGTCTCCTTCTACAATAAAATTGCCTTCTAAGTATTGAGTCATTTGAAGGCCTCTCCACATAGCTCTAGCTTCAGCTTTGTTGTTCGTCCTTGTTCCAAAATATTCAAAAAATGCAAGCATCATATTCCCATTATTATCTCACACAATACCGCCAATGCCTGCTCTACCAAGATTATCCTTAGCTGCTCCATAAAAATTAAGCTTAAACAAACTCGTAGGAGGTTGGGACCACTTAACATTGGCTTTGGGGTTGACTACCCTAGGCACAGACTCATCTAACAAGGTTAAGCTTAAATATTAAGCAATCATGGTCTCCTACAGATGAGGTTTATGGCTATCAAAAGGGATAAGGTTCACATTCTCATTGGAAAAGGATAGGATCTTGACAATGATAGTTTGATGATCATGGATAGACTCATTAAAGACTCTATGGTTCCTTTCTAACCACACCTGCCAAAGATAGTGATTGAGACAAATTCCAATGTATCTAAGTCTTTGGCTTGAAAAGGGGTAAGGCCATTGGATGAACAAATCAAGTACGGTGGCTGGTTTAACCCAAGAAATATTAAAGGCCTGAAAAACCCCACTTAGGACAGTCAAGGAAAAAGGGCACTCAAGGAAAATGTGATAAATGGTCTCCCAATTAGCCCTGCACAAATAACAACGATTAGTGATACAAATACCTTTACGCATCATATTATCAATGGTTAGAATTATTCCTTGGATAACCAGCCATGAAAAGACTGCAATTTTTTAAATTAATTTTTTTATCCAAACTAAGTCCTTTTGGAGGATAAAATCCTCGTCATCAAGCAAAAGCTTGTAAGTTGATTTAACAGTGAACTGCTTGTTTTTCATAGGAGCCCAGGTCACTTGATCTTCCTTGGGTCTCATGGGGATAAACTGTTACCCGAGAATGTTACAAAGATAATTTGATTCCACTTGAAATCCCTGAATCCTTATTTGTTTCCACTTCATTCTGCCTTTGTCCTCAACCATATAATCGAAGACTTTTCTGCCAATGATTTCTTCCATGATATCTCTAATTCGGGTTAAGTTAGGATATTGCGTCAGTGGTTTGTCCTTAGCCCACCTATCATTCCAACAATTTATCCTCTCACCATTGCCTAAAACCCATCTTAAACCTTTTTTTATGATTTCCTTACAATTGAGAATTGCTTTCCAAAAAGCAAAACCTCTGATTGGAATTGAGTCACTTAGAAATTCCATATTTTGAAGATACTTTCATTTGATGATAGTTGTCCATTCATTTTCTTCACTAGAAATGAGGCGCCACACCTGCTTAGCTAGTAAAGCTAAATTCATATGAGCAATTCTCCTCAGACCTAAGCCCCCATTTTACCCGGGTCTGCACACTTTGGTCCATCCTAAAAGGTGTATCCTTTTTATCTCCTCTGATCCAGTCCATAAAAAATATTTTTGGAGTTTCTCAATTTTTTGGAAAACCTTCACAAGGGCTTTGAAAACGGAGAGGAAATAGACTGGAATGCTCTGAAGAGAGGCCTTAGTGAGGGTCAACTTTCTTGCTTGAGATAGAAGATGACCTTTCCATCCAACAAGTTTTTTTTGAATTCTTTCAATAACCCTATCCCACATTGAATTTCTCGGAGAACCAATGAAAAGAGAGAGACCAAGATACGAAGTGGGGAGGTTTGCTATATCACACCCTAAAAATTTTGCAATCCTTCTTTACCTCTGAATGGGGGTGTTCAAGAAATATAACTTGCTTTTACTGAAATTAACTTTTTGACCAATAGCGTCCTCGTAGAGTTGCATGATGTATTTAATTCTTTTGGCCTCAACCACCGATGCTTTAGTCAATAGAAGGGTATCATCGATGAATTGTTGGTGAGAAACAACCCTAGTGAGAGATGTTGCCTTGATTCCCGATATTAGCCTTGAACTGCAAGCATTTTTTATGGTTCTGCCTAAATCTTTTGCCACAATGATGAATAACATGGGGCTGATAGGGTCCCCCTTTTGAATTCCTCTACGATTTTGAAAGTAACCAGTAGTTGTTCCATTAAACATAATCGAGAACCATGCTTTAGAAATGCATTCTTTGATCAAATTAAGCCATTGGTGGTGACCAAACTTAAGGAGGACATCAATCAAAAATTCCCAATTTAGCCTGTCAAATGCTTTGTTCATATCAAGCTTGAGGGCAAAAGTAGATCTGTTAGTCTTATGAGCAGAGTGCAGAGCTTCATGAATTGTGATAACTCCATCCAAGATTTGCCTGACCTGGAAAAAGCTTCCCTAGAACGGATCTATGATGCGGGGTAGAACATCTCTCTTTCTATTTGCAATGGATTTAGTTAGGATCTTGTAAGAAACATTGCACAAACTGATTGGCCTGAAGTCATCCATAGATTTAGGGGTTTGATTTTTAGGAATTAGAGAAATAAAAGTAGAGTTGAGACCTTTTGGGATATGATTGCTTGCTTGGAATTATCTGAAAGTAGAAATTACATCCTCACTTACGATATCCCAAAAATCTTGATAAAAATGAGGGGAAAAGCCATCGGGTCCTGGGGCTTTGTCTGGCTCCATGCTAAACAAGGCTTTCTTAATTTCCTCATCAGAAAATGGAGCTAGAAGTTTAAGTTTTATATCCTCATTTATTATTCTAGGATTGGATTGAAAGAGAATATCTTTGGCCTCCTCACTGCACTACGATTCTTGACCAAGGATAGAATTGAAATAAGTTACTGCCTCCTTCCTGATTTCTGTTAAGTCCTAAGTAATAGAACCATCTGCTTTTTAAAAAAAATTATCTTGTTATTGCTTCTGTTTCTAAGTGTGGTGACATGAAAAAACTTGGACTTTGAATCTCCATATTTCAACCAAATATCCCTTGATTTTTGCCTCCAATAGATTTCCTCACAAGCCAAAATATTATGAAACTCTGCTAGTTTTTTCCATTCCTCCTGCCTAGTAGTTTCATCAGCATCACCATGTTGAATCCTTTGATCAATTATCTTCAAACTTTCAACAACCTATTTTTTTATTTTCAAAGAGGTTCCCAAAGACCTCTTTGTTCCAATTTCGAAGCTTTTCCTTAACAAAATTTAATTTGCCAGCAAAGTTAAAAGCTACACTACCCCTAACAGGTTGCTGCCACCACTGAATTAAGTTATCTCTGAAACTGGAATATTTGATCCACATAGATTGAAATATGAAATGTTTCTTGAAGGACAAAGAGTTAGAGATCTCCAAAAAAATGGGATTATGATTAGAGGTAATTTTAGGAAGGGCTTGCAGGGTAGAATCACCGAACAGAGTTGTAGCCTCCTTTGATAGAAAAAATCTGTCAAGCCTTTCTTGAATGAGATGACACCCTATTTGCCGATTGCTCCAGGTATAATTCACTCCTCTAAGTTTTACATCCATCAACACATTGGAGCTCACAAAGTCATTGAACTCATCCATGCTCCTGATAGGTGGTCCATTTCCATCCATTTTGTCTCAAGGGTAAAGAGGAGTGTTAAAATACTCAGGAAAAATCCAGGGGACATTATAGAAGATTTCACTCAGATTGCCTAAGTACTCCCACAGTAGAGCTCTCCCTTGAATTGAAGTCGGGGCATAAATATTTGAAAGGATCCATGACCTGTTGCTATTTATTTCCTTAAATAAAACACTAATAACCCTGTCATATTTTTGAATAATGGTGTCTTCTACTATTTGGGGATCCCACAAAGTCATAAGGCCTCCAGATGCTCCTCTGGATGATTTGCAAACCATATCCCCTTGATTCCAAATTTTTTTTGCTACTTTTTTTTACTGAATCTCATCAATTTTTGTTTCTTGCAACATGATAATAGTTGGATTCACTTGATTTCTTATTGCACTAACTTCCCTGTGTTTGGGCAGGCCATTGAGGCCTCTCACGTTCCATGAGAGGAACTTCATTTAGATTGTTTGGGATTTCTTCCTCTCCCCATCCTTTGAGGGGGTTTTCCTAATTTGTTATCTTCAGAACCCGAAATAACCTGTTGAAACAAGGTTCTCTATTTTCCATTGGCAATGTCATTATCAGTTTTAATTTTTTGATGCTCAACATTTGATATTCTCCCTCTTCTTTTTTCATTGCCAAAATCTATAGGAGACTTCACAGTGCTCATGGTTTGTTTAGGACTAAACTAGGGGGAGGCAATTTGTTGCAAAACTGGACTGCCATATTCCTCAGTCTAAAGAGTTTCACATATCTCCACCCCTACATCCAAATATTCTCCTTTTTTCCTGTATTCCCCTGGTCTGCAGGACGGCCCCTTAGTATGATTCACCTGGCTCCTAGTGATGATGTTAGGGAGATGAGATTTTTTATTTTCCAATGCCTCAACTTTCTTCCTAAGTTATTCAACATTAGGGTTTGGCTTTGGGATGCCCATTGGGCTTGAAGTATTTTTAGCATTGGGGTTTAAGGATCCTAACTTGGATGGGTATTCTAAAGATCAAGAATTAGGGTTTGGATTTGTGATGCCCATGGGACTTACAATAATTTCATAATTAGGGTTTGAGGATCTTGACTTGGATGGGGATTCTAGAGAGTCAAAAAGGTTAGCCAAAAAATTATGGGCTTCCATGTCTTCCAATAATCCTCCTACTCCCATATTGGATAGAATTGAAAATTTATTTGAAACTAGAGGATTGGAACTTATCTGAGTATTTTGGTTGCCAACAACCTATTTTTTTCCTTTGTCTTGTTGGGACCCTACACCCTCTCTTTTATTTTTTTGGTAGACATAGTTTGCTTGATTAAAATTGCCTCTGCTAGGAAAACTCTTCAAATTTTCTCTGTATAGCATTCCCTGCTTCTGCTTTGCTCTATTCATTGCTATGTTAGGGCACTAATTGCATAGATGTCCTTGATTTTTGCATTCTACAATACCTATTAACAGAGATTCTTAATTAACGATAAAAGTAACTTGCTAACAGGGTTCAAGGTAAATCATATGGATAAATAAAAAATAAAATGAGTTAGCATCTTTTCAAACACTTTTATTTATGATGCTTGCACATAAGGGAACTCAAGCCCTTTCATGTTTCATAATGCATAGGAGATCATTCTAACCAGTAGGTTCCTTGTTAATGGTTATTTGCAACTCATTGAGATGTTCCAAGTTTCATTTGGTATATCAATTATAAGAAAACCTACAGGAATATTTCATTTCTTTGCAAGAGAGGGTCTTACTAATGAAGAATCATAACTTTAGTGTGGTTTTGCAACAAAGTAGAATTACCACTCAACATTTTGGCGCTAGAAGGAGGATCTATTGAATGATTTTTATGCTAACTTGTTTTGAAAGGTTGCTTTGAAAATATGGTTTTGGAATAACATTGTTTGTGACACATTTTTATTATTGGTTAGAGATCAATTTTTCATAATGCATAGAGGCTAACCATTTGTTTTGAAAATATTCATTCATGTTATGATCTGATGCATTATTGATAAAAAAATTTCTGCTATTAGCATTAATCTAGAACCAAATCGTATCATTACAAGATCTAAGGCTATAGAAGATACTATAACCAAAGAACTGAGCACGAAATAAAAATACACACAGAGACAAAGTATTGACAAAATTGCTTTTTATATTGATCTCTTTTTTATACAATTTTTACAATATTTGAATTACCCCAAGTATCTTGGGAGCAATGTTACAATATGTATGTCTCTAAATGGTACAATCTTCTTCTGGTGCAATGGATGGGGTCTTTCAAGTATTCAACAAGGTACATTGTTCTTCAGTCCTCAGCTACATATTCAAAAGGTGAATGGGCTTTGGTATCTAGCTCAGGACCACTCCAACTTCAACAGCTTCTCCAATGTACCTATAACCTGCACACATGAAAACCAACAAAGGGGATTAGTAGCACCTACAGATAAGGATATAAAATCCAATGCTAAATTGAAAATCTAAATGAATAACCATGTAATGTAAATAACATATAACAACAAAGCCTTGCAAAGCATGATTTATCAATCATAGTGTCATTGTATTCATAGATCTGAGAAACCGCGGGTGTGTGGTGGCGAATTGTAAACTAGGGGCGATTGTAAAACCGTAGATGCATGATTCTAACTGTGGAACCACATACTGGCGATTCGAACTGAAACACAGGTTGCTTTGAAAAATAGGCCTTCGAGATCTGATAATGGGTGTCACTCATGATCTGCTCAGAGGTCTTGACTAATTTCAGTATCCTGGTGGTTTATGAACTCAAATTTCCTTGTTTGGCAGGGTAAGGGTACCTTTATAGGCCCCTTATGGTTTTTAAGGAGAATGGAAGGTGGCAAGCCTAGGTTACCAAGTGACAATTCTGGGTTACCAAATGGAGGGACAATTATAGTGAGTCACTCAGTGTGCCTCACTTAACTAGGGTGATGTGGCTGCAAGTGGAGTGGTATGTGGGATTCTGCCCCATGTGAAGGGACAAGGGGGACAAGAGTGGATGAGATGTGGCATGGGTGTTGGGTGAGGTGTCTAAGACACATGTCTAGTGGGTAGGTAGGGTATCCTAGGGTGATTTTCTAGATTTAATAAATATAAAAAATAGGATAATGTGCAGGGTTTTATATCCCTAAGTTGGAACTTAGGTATATAATCTTATTATGCAAAATTTTGTGGTGGGGTGGCAAATGTGGATTTGTGGGTGCTGAATTTTGGTGTCTTCAATTGATCCTTTTTATACTGCATTATGCGCAACATGGTGCAATACAAAAACCAATGACACCTAACTTTATTTGGATGGGGAAATGACCTCAAACCTTCTCGACGCAAAAAATGAATGACTTGAAAATTTTAATTTTTTCTTACCCCATCAATTGGCAAATGGGTAAAGAATGAGATAATTGACTAAAAGTAGATGATGAAAGGATGTGGATGATTGAATATTTTGGATGTGATGACCAAATTGATGCCTCAAGTTTTAGGATTATTTTTGTTTTTGCAAATTTGCTTTTGGTTCGTTTATGAGTAAAATATTATGGTGAAATCATTATCCATGTTTGTGAGCTCGTGAGTCCCACTACTGTTAGTCAATTATATGCGTTGGAGTTAGCACAATTAGACCTCGATACTTGAGTGGTTTTTGATTATACCAAAATTGATTTGATTGTTTTCCACTTTTGACCCAATGGAAGGGGTTGAAGGATAACCTTGTGCAAATTTGATTTAACACAACCAAGCTCTATGATTGAGGGAACTAGTTGGTATAATGTGAATATGTGTCCTTATGGTGAGCTACCCATCCGACCGGATTGCATGGATTGCCAGTCACTGCAACCGCTAGGTGTATAGGGTAATCCACTAAATACAAGGTTCACTAGATGATGTGATTGATGATGATGATGAATTTGTTGGTGATTGATGTTTGTTTGTTTTTTTTTCAAAACCACGGGATCATGGTTCTGCGGTGTCTGAACCACGTGTCTGCGTTTGCAGTTGTGAACCGCGGGTATGTGATTTTACACACTCTGCAAAACACGGATGCACGATTTTCACCGCAAACTACGAATGCACGGTTTTCACCGTAAAAAGCACCTATAAATAGATTGGGCTATCATTTTCATTCATTATTCTTTGCCAGTTGGAATTTGTTGATTTGCTCTAATCCATGAGTGAGATGGAGGTTGGTGAGGGGAGTGGCGGTGGAGGTGATGCGGGTGCGGGTGGTGTTGGAGGTGGAGGCTCGGCTAGAGCGGAAGCCGGTGTTCATTATGCTTAGATAGGTTTCTGATGCCCTAAGTGTTGTTTTATTTCTGTTTTCTTGCTTGTTGTGTGTTTTTTTTGTTTGGTTTTGTTGTTGTTCTTTTTTTTTTTTTAATCATTTAGTGGGGATGGCAAAAAAAAAAAAAAAAAAAAATATATATATATATATATATATATATATTACTACCATGCTAGGGTAGGTTGAAAATTTTTCATTTTTTTTTGTTTTGAAATGTTTGAATGTTTTACTTGTTTTTGTACAATGCAATGTAATCTAAGATGCATGATTTTTTTTTTCTACTATCGTGTTAGGGTAGGTTGAAAATTTTCAGTTTTTTATTTTGTTTATAAATGTTTGAATATTTTTATTTGTTATTGTACAATGCAATGTAATCTAAGATGCATAATTTTTTTTTTTTTACTATCGTGTTTAGGTAGGTTGAATTTTTTTTTTTTTGAAATGTTTGAATGTTTTATTTGTTTTTGTATAATGCAATGTAATCTAAGATGCATGATTTTTTTTACTACCGTGCTAGGGTAGGTTGATTTTTTTTTTTGAAATGTTTGAATGTTTTATTTGTTTTTGTATAATGCAATGTAATCTAAGATGCATGTTTTTTTTTTACTACCGTGCTAGGGTAGGTTGAAATTTTTTTATTTTTTTGTTTTTGTATAATGAAATGTAATCTAAGATGCATGATTCTTTTTTTTACTACCGTACTAGGGTAGGTTGAAATATTTTTATTTTTATTTTTTGATCTAATGTTTCTTTCTTGCTTTTGTCACAGGTGAAGCTTCTAGATGCTAGACACAGATGGCCTCGCATCATTTCCAGGGTGCACAAGGCCCTTACTCGCGATGACTAGGAGTTTTTGGATGTTGTGGGTCTAGATGCTTGTGGGTGGTTGGCCACAGTTAGAGCAGATGAGGCACTCCTTTCCATGTTAGTTGAGATATGGGACCCAGATAGGGGTTCATTTTAGTTTCCTAAATGGGAGCTCACTGTTACTTTGGAGGACATCTATCATATATTTTGAGTGCCTATCTAGGGTCCACAGGGTGGGTCATGACAAACAAGAGATACTCAAACCTATATTTGAAGAGCTCTAGGATGTAGACTGTAGTAAGGGTGGTATTGCTTACCTTGACTTGTTCAAGAACAAGATGTTGGTTTTAGTCCCTATTTTATTGATGTACATATTAAGCAACATGGTGTTTCCCAATAGCATGGGATCGAGGATCCCATGAAACCAAGTTCCTATAGTCCTTCAGTTGATGTCATATCTGTAGAGGTTGGAATGGATGCCCACTCTTCTTTGCTAAGTTTATAGTAAGTTATATGAGGTGAATATGTGAGGACAGAAGGGCCTTAGTTGTAGCTTGTTGCTTCAGATTTGGGTGTGGGAGCACATTATTGTGGGCCACCTTGTGGGACTTCCTTGTACTTGTGATCCTCTTGCGTCATGCACATATCGATGGCTACTTAGCAAGGAGTTCTCTCCCACATACCCTACAGTTGAGGTTGCTATCTATGGGGACAACTTGAGAAGTTTGACTAGGGGTTGGATATGTTGGCACCCATGGAGGGGCCTGGATTGGGTGAGGGATGATGTGGACCTCCATCGAGTTCGATGAGGGAGATGGCTGATGGACAACCATACTTGGGAGATGGAGTACATCAAGTTCTATCGAGTGTAAAGATAGTTTGGGTTGGTTCAGGGATTTTATGATACTTGAGTGATGTACATATGGTGAGGCAATGAGCTAGGCTACCTTTGACTCCCAAATTTTGGATGGTGGATGATGCATCTGATGATCCAACCATTGAGGTACCTAATGTGGATGACGTTGGTATGATGATAGAGTTTAATGCTTGGTTTGCAGTGCAGCCTCCTTGGAGATTGAACTAGGCTAGTGGGGATGAGCTGGATACTAGGGATCAAGATCTTAGGTGGGCTAAGCACCATCAGGGGAGTTGTGGTAGGAGGTTGTCTACCACAGAGTTATAGTAGCTTGAGATGGAGGTTAAGCATGAGGATAGAGAGGAGGGGGATGATGGCAACCAAGACGATGATGGAGGCCAAGGAGGTGATGGAGATGATAGTGGTGATGGTAGCCAGGGATATGATGGAGGCAATGGAGATGGTGGGGATGACGAGAGAGAGCTGAAGAACACATGCTTATACTAAGAGGGGGGTGAACAGTATAGTGCCCAATTTTTACTTTTTTTCCAAACCAATATCAATTAGTGTCCTTAATTTTAATAACTAAATATAGTAGTGTGCATTAATGACATAGATAACAATAGTAAACAAGTGCACAAATCACCACACACAATTGAGACACAAGATTTAACGTGGTTCCCCAAATGTGGGGTACTCCACAAGATAATATCCTTATAATATTTCACACAAAAATAAGGATCCTTATCCCAATACAAATTATTACTTTGATCGGATCAAAGATAGGCAATACACTGATCTGCTCAGGTAGGCAATCCAATGATCTACTTCAACAAGCTCACCAATAACTTGCCCAAAAATGCTCTAGCAAACTCACTAAGAACTTGCCCAAACTTTGCTCTAGAAATCTCACTAAGGACTTGCCCAAAACTACTTTAGCAATCTCACCAAGAACTTGCCCAAAATATTCTATAGCAAGCTCACTAAAAACTTTCCAAAAACTACTTCAGCAAGCTCACCAAGAACTTGCCCAAAACTGCTCTAGCAAGCTCACTAAGAACTTGCCCAAAATCTGCTCAACAAGCTCACCAAGAACTTGCTCAAAATATGCTCAACAAGCTCACCAAGAACTTGCTCAAAATATGCTCAACAAGCTCACCAAGAACTTGCTCAAAATATGCTCAACAAGGTCACTAAGAACTTGCTCAAAACTGCTCAACAAGCTCATTAAGAACTTGCTCAAAATCTACTCATCAAGCTCACCAAGAACTTGCTCAAAATCTGCTCAACAAGCTCACTAAGAACTTGCTCAAAATATGCTCAACAAGCTCACCAAGAACTTGCTCAAAATCTGCTCAACAAGCTCACTAAGAACTTGCTCAAAATATGCTCAACAAGCTCACCAAGAACTTGCTCAAATGTTGTCCCAAATCTGTCCCAAAAGTCTTCTCAAAGGCTCAATCAATCATCCATAAAAATTGCCACAAATCTATCCACAAATCTATCCCAAAAACCTTCTCAAAGGCTCAACCAATCATGCTCAAGTAGCACTCAAATCTCATCCACAAATCTATGAAGGCAAGGCTCAATGATGAATTCAACAATGAATGACAATGCACTCTACAATGGATGATAACAATGATCCACAATGATATCAACTCAACTCAAGTAAATCTTAACTCAACTCAAATATTATAGAATCATAAAGAGAATTGTTAGAGACTCAATATATTCTAATATCAAAGCTCAATCTCAACCCAAATCAGAATTATAGAATTGTTTGTTTCATGGGACTTGAACAATCACCTCACACAATCACTTGACTAGGCTAAATCAACTCAACTCAACCAATCACCACAAGGGATAACTCTTTCTCAAAAAACCCTAGTTCAAGCATGAATCAACCATATCAAATGTTTTCAACAATGCTCAACCACAAATCTCACATAACAATGATACTCATGTTCTTTTCTAACTCAATTTCTTTGCATAACCAATGGGCTTCAAAAACTATGCTTATAAAACAAGGTTTAAACACAACTCTCAAACAAAAAAACCTTGAAGCATTCAACCAACCACTTTTGAAAAGGAAACCACAATCAATCCTTTTCTCTCCAATGATATTTTAGAAATCAACCACCATAAACAAAGTCAATGGCTCATACCTTTTGATGTCTTATTGGATGTCCACTAAATCTACCACACCAAAAAAACTTATTTTTCAACAATGGTTAGAGATCATGATTAATTTTTACAACAATAATATCAAAATAACACCATATCACTACTACTCAATAAGATACAACATGTCCCCTCATGAAATAATTAATCACCTTTGAAAAGGAAAAAAATAACCTTCACTTTTAAAACCCTTTACAAAAATAGAAATATCTCTTTACATACACCTTATTTATCCCTCTAAGGAAGTTAATCAAATATCCCTTGAAATAAGCCTTCTAACGATATATAATATGATATAATTTCAAAAGGAGAAACACAAGAAATATCTCTTTTTCTAAACATGCATCACAACCCTTATTCCTCTTAGGGCAACTTTAGAAAAATAAAATATATTAAAAAAATTATTAACTTGCCTCTGTCCCTGATGGGATTCGATCTCGTGACGTCTCCTTGCTCAGCACTTTAACCACAAGAAGCCTGTCATTGGGCCACACGCCCTCACATGTCCAAAGGGACATGAACAAAAACTTATATCATAAACTTCTGCACCCTTCGAAAAACTTAACAACGCTTCGAGCGCTTCAACAAAGAAAATAACCATGGTGGGACTCGATTGCAGGACCTCCTTCATAACACACAATGAATGAACCACTAGGCCAAATATGCCTATGCGTCTTATTAAACTCCACAAATGATTTTTTAATAGACCAAAGTCACACTTCTCTCTCTTTTTGCAATTCGTTCCCCAATCGAAGGCATTCGAAAAATAAGCGCTAGTCTAATGAAGTCTAAGATTTTTTTGGCATGCTATATATATATATATATATATATATATATATATATATATATATATATATATGCCTTTCCTATTTCTTTAGATGTCGGCGCTATAAATTAATATAGCCTTTCCTCCTTTCTTTAGTCGGCACTATAATTAATATATTTAATTTTAAAATTAAAATTAAAATTTTAAATAATTTAAAATTTAAACTAAATATTTAAAATTAAATATCTCCATCATCGGGGCACCTTTTTCGATGAAACGAAAATCCAACCTGGGTTTTAAGAAAAACCCATTTCAAATATTCCATCCATGGTTTTAAATAAAACATTTTATTTTGCCTACCTTGGTTTTCACAAAAACCTTGTATATATCCATGCTCTCCAAAATATCATAAATGCTTATTTATGAAATGCTTTGGCCACCAAAACTCAATGTGATCCATGTGACATAAATGATCCATGTGAAATTAATGACAACATAAAATAACTCAAATTTCCAACAAGAGTAGGATGCTCTTCCTCATCATACAGAGGAGGAGTGGGGTATTCTCCAGGCTAAGCAAGATAGTCTAGATTTGGAGGTGACTCGGGTGAAGGGTGAGTTGACCTGGTATCAAGGTGAGGTGACTCGACTGTAGACTGAGGTGGATGGTCTACATGATATACCGAGTGTAGATGATATTGTGACCTGAGATGCAAAGATCATGAGGCTACAGGGTGAGATGACTCACCTGCAAGGGAAGTTGTATAAGATGTAACTTGCGCTTGTTGGGGATGATGTTGCTGCTACCATTGCTTCTCTTAGGGTGTAGATCTCTCAATAAGTGGCTCACAAGGGTGTGGACTTTAGGACCATTCATCGGTAGGGTGAGTACATTGCTATGTTGGAGAGCGCTCTACATTAGTGCAAGATCCCTCTCCCTATTCCTCCTTCTTCATCAATTTTGGGTGCTAGCAGGTAGATCGATATGAGTGGTAGGACTCATTGATCGTCTTACTCTCATGGTGCTTCATCGACGCAAAGATCTCCTAGAGGTCATGGTGGCACTAGCTAGTAGTGCCTTATTACCTCTTTTTATCTTTTTGTATTTTTGCTTATGAGCCTTAGTGCTCTGATGTATATAGCCTACGGGCATTTTGTACTATATGACACACACACACATATATATACATGGCCTTTTATTATATTTTATGTTATGTGTCTTTGTTTATTTTATGGATGCAAAATGTAATGATGTTTATTGCTATATACTTTATTGGTGGTTGGTATTAGACTTAGCTTGATCATCATGTTTTCATTCCTTAATCAGGGACATAGATAGATGGTATTTTGGATATAATAATGCGATGGATATGTCATGGGCATAGATAAATGATATTTTGGATATAATAATGCGATGGGTATGGTATGATGGAATGTAATGCCTAGGATATTTTATAAAGACTCAAATAGTTTAGTGACTCATACAAACTTATCCTACGATCTCGCAACTCTTAATGATGCTAAGGTTGTCCTAGTATTTTCAAACTTCCTCGAGGATCAACTATGTGTGAAATGATTGTTCATTTCTAATTATGAGCTAGGTCAAACTAATAAATCATAACTTATACCAATAATCTAGCTCATCCGAGAGTGATCATTGATCTGTACAAAAGAAGGTCGCTAATGTGACAGATATGATGCCACACGTAAGGATACCTAATTGCCAAGCCAGCTTGATGCCACCTAACCTGTAATGAGGATCACCCCACAATTTTTGAGCCACTAAGAGTTCCAAGGATTAAATCTTCTTTCCTTCTTTTATTGCTTTGGATTTTGGGGGGCAATTATATTTTATTGCTTGTACTTGCTCGTTTGAGGATGAGCAAGGGGATTCTTAGTGCTTTTTTGATACTTCTTTTTTCTTTTTCTTTCAATATTTTGCCCACTTTGAGAATTGGTAAATAGGGAAACTTATTGCTTTGAGGCACTTTTTGGGATACTTGCTCGTTTTGAGGACGATCTAGGGATTGTTTTTTTTTTGGATACTTGCTTGATTTGTGGAAGAGCAAGATAATTTTTTTTTTTGGGGGGGTGAATGATGAGCTTGTCCTTTTGCCAACTTTTTAGTACTCTAGACCATGCGCATAATTGTATGAGCATGGGAAACCTTTCACTTATGACAATAGCAACTTTTGACTTTGTTATTTCCTAAACTCATAATGCCTTTATATGTGTTTTTTTGTGTGTGATATTACAAGAAATTTGATTGACCATGAATAACCTATTACATTTAAAGATTATTTGATTTTTAAATGAGGTTGCTTGAGACACTAAAGATGGCTAAGTGATTGAAAATATTAGGATTTTTCTTAGGAAGTAATGTATTATTATGAGTGGTGATTGTAGTGATGTTTTATTTGAGGTGCCCTTGATTAAGGCAACAAGACATGATGGATTAGTTGTCATCTATTTTTACCATATGATCTAATGTAATGAATGTTATGAACAATATGCCTATATGGAATGCACAAAATGAAATGTTTTTGATGGTATTTTTTTTTGCCATGTATATGTACATATATATAGATCACATTATGCATAAAATACCTTTATATGTATTATGTTCAATGGCTCAGGTTCTAATTCTCCTTCCAAGTTGGCAAGTCTATACGTTCCTGGACCAAGTTTCTTCTTGATAATATATGGACCTAACCAATTAGCTATGAATTTATCTCTCAAGTGCAATAATGCATTGGTATTTTGTTGGTTCTCTTTAAGCACGAGATCCCCTAATTGAAATTCATAGGGATGAACTTTTGCATTGCAAGCATATTTAATTTGATCTTGGTATACTCGCAGATGTTCCAAGGCATTGATACACCTTTCATCTAGGAGTGTTAATTGGTCAAGATGTGCTTGTCTAGTTGTATCATCATCCATAAATTCTTGCAATATGACTTCCAAATAATGAGTCTCTAGCTCAAGAGGCATGATTTCTTCTGCATCATAGACTAGTAGAAAATGTGTTGCTCCTATTGGTGTTCTGATGCTTGTTCTATAAGCCCATAGTGCCAAGGGGAGTTGAGTGTGACAATCTCTATGATTTTCCTTGACAAGTTTCTTGAGAATGGATATCACTATATTGTTGGTCGCTTCAGCTTATCCATTTACCTGTGGGTAATAAGGAGTCAATAAACTATGTTGAATGTTGTACTTGCTGCATAAGGCTTGAACATCCTTGTTCTTAAATGTCTTGCCATTATCAAAAATTATCTTGGAAGGAATCCCAAAATGATAGATAATGCTGAAGTATAAATTCTGCTATTCGAGGTCTAGTCATAGTGGTCATTGGAATTGCTTCAAACCATTTGGTGAAGTATTCCGTGGTAGTGATGATGAATTTATGTTGTGATGAAGTAGGTGATATTTTGACAATAAAATCAAGGCCCCATTGTGAAAAGGGCTAGGGGATTTGAATGGTCCGTAAAGCTTGCGATGGTACATGAGTTAAATTGACATGATGTTGGCATTTTTGATATTTCTTGACATATTGACAACAATCACTTTCCATGGTGGGCCAATAATAACCCATGTGCAAAATGTGCTTTGCAATGGCCATTCCACTAAAGTGGCCATTGCAAATACCATCGTGGACTTCCATTATAGCTTATTGTGCCTCAATAATATCTAGACATCGTAATAGAATTCCATCATAGCCACATCTGCACAACACGTCCCCCAAAAGAGTAAAATGAGTTGCTTTTTTTTAACGTTATTTTTGTAGTTCACATCATTTCTATGAGGAGGGTCTTAGACTTGAGAAAGTATCTAATCTCATCAAGGTTAGAATTGTATGGTTCGATGTGGACCAAAAAAACACTCTTCTTACCTTTAGACTTTGCTTGCTTAATTGCTAGCTTGGACACAGTTGTTATGATTAGCGGTTGGACTTCTCCATGTTCGTTCTTAGGAATTATGGATCCCAAAGAAGCCATTGCATCCAAAAATATGTTGGTTGAGCAAGGCAAGTTTTTTATTTCATACCAGTCAGACTTCTCTAGCAACTTCATTACTACTTCATGATATTATTTTAAGATTGGTTCCTTGAATTGGTATTCTCCTTTTACCTGGTAAACAATGAGTTGAGAATAACCAAAGATGCTTAGTCATTTGATGCCCATAGATATAGCTGATTGAAGTCCCAATATTAGGTCTTCATACTCTGCATTTTTTTTGTGCATGTGAAGTCGAGTTTAAATGATAATGGAATTGGAATTCCTTCTGGTGTGTAAAAAATGACTCCAACACCTTGTCCTTTTTGGCACATTGATCTATCAAATAAAATTGTCATGTCGACTTCATCCTCGGGAGGGACTAGTTCTTCTTGTTCATTGATGAAAAATATTGAATCATATGGAAGCTCAATGATTAGTGGTTTGCCATCTGATAATGGATCTTTGATAAGTTGATCGACTCTCACCTGACATTTAATGGATTTTTGAATGATGAATTCGAGATCAAATTCTGTTAAAAGTATTATCCATTTTACGATACGAGTGTTGTTGTATCATCATGTATCATAGAGGATTCTCTCTAGATATGACATAAGTAGTGTTACTTAGCATGTAATGCCTGATTTTCTTAGTGGTGAAAACCACTGCTAAGCACAATTTTTTGATGTAAGAATATCTTGTTTCATAACTTACCAATGTTTGACTAATGTAATAAATGGCTTGTTCCTTGTGATTCTCATTTTTCTGAGCAAGCATTGTCCCTAATGCAAAATCTGTTACAAAGACATAAAGATGAAAGGGGACTCCTGAACGAGGCAGCATAAGAACTGGTGGTGAAGCCAAATTATGTCATCAAATGCATCTTGACATTCAATTGTCTAAGATAATTTCACCCCTTTTTATAGAAAGTGATTGAAGGGCTTGCATTTATCCGAGATTTGTGCAATGAATCATCAGATAGATTGAATCTTTCCTTGTAAACTATGCAACTCTCTCAAGTTTTTTGGAGGTGGCATTTTTATAATGGCCTTGACCTTATCGAGGTCCACTTCAATGACTTGCTTGGAGATAATGAATCCTAGTTGACACCAAATACGCACTTCTTAAGATTTAACCTTATGTTCAAGCAATCGATCAAATATTTTCTCTAGGACTTCAATGTGCTCAAGATGTGTCTTTGATTTGGCAATCAGATTATCGACATAATTCTCAAAAATTTCATGCATGTAATCATGTAATATGTACATCATGGCACATTGATACGTAGCCCCTACATTTTTAAGGTCAAAAGGTATCACCTTGTAATAGAATGTGCCCAAAGGTTTTGTAAATGTCATCTTGTGTTGGTCCTTAGGATTAATTAAAATCTTATTGTATCCTGAGAAATTGTCCATTAATGAAAGAATTTCATGGCTTGTGCAGGAGTCTACTAATTGATCAATGTTAGGTAGAGGAAAATCATCCTTGGGGTATGCTTTGTTTATATCACAAAAATTGGTGCATACGCGTACCCCGCATTTAGCTTACAAATGGGTACCATGTTAGATAGCCATTCTGGATAATCAACTAGGACTATGAAATTCACATCCAATAGTTTTTGTAGCTCTTCTTTTATAATTAATGCAACTGTTGGGTGAATTTTTTTAGGGTTTTTCTTGAAAGGTTTAGCATCCGATGCCAAAGTAAGGTTTTGGACCACCAAATTGGGGTCAAGGCTAGACATGTCTTTGTATAACCATGCAAAAATATCATTCTTTCTTGTCAAGACGTCGATAATACGTTCTTTCTTCTCTATGAATAAATATTTTGCAATTTTGATAATTTGAGGATTGTCCACGTCTTTGCTAAGGTTCACATCTATGGATTCTTCAATTGGCATGTGATAACCTTCCTCTAGTTGATGTGGATTTGGGATGAGATGGATATCATCCTCTACATTCTCAAATATCTTGGAGGCATCCCCATCTACTTTGGTTTGAAAAATTGATGTAGGGGAGAAAAAAGGTTATTGTAGAATGTAAGTGTTTGAAGCTCATAACAACTCTTCGGATAGGATGAACTCGACGATGGATGGTGGGGATGAAATATTGTCCATGGTGATAAGGCTAGCATCAACCTGAATCAGCTTCACCAAATAGTATGGGTTACGGGGTGGGGAAAACAAGTCAACAAAAATCATATTAACTTGATGGAAATGAGGTGGTTGTGATTCAAGAGATGATGTCTCACTCTCTCTAGGTTGCAAATGACCTAGTGTGGGTGAATGGTAGTGCTATAGGAGCGGCCAAGATGGTGGTGAAGGATCTGGATTAGGGTGCTCACGCTCTTTGTTGAATCAAAAGATGGTATGATCTATGGGAAACATCTTTTTATACCACTCATATTTCTTTATGGGTTCAGCTAGAATCGTATCATCTTGGGGACCATCAAATATTCGAATGATCCAGTCCAGATTTGCTTTTATTTTTTGAAATTCCCTAAAATATTCGTCGAATATATAATCCTTGAAATCTTCATCGAATAAGTAATCATCTTGCATGTGATTAATCATGAATGTGTGTAATACCATCTCAGGAAAAGCCTCATGTAGATGAGGTGCAAATTTAGGGTTTAGGCATTCGTCATCAGTATCATCAGAATCATCACATTCTTCACCCTCCTCTTCCTCTTCTTCATACTCAAGAGTGAGTCATTGAAAGGTTTGGTTGAAGGAAGAGTATGAGGTAGAAGGTCTATACCCTAGACCAGAGCGATCATGTGATTATCTGTATTCAAGCTCAACAATGTAACATGGACCCTGCTCACATCATCCATGTCCATATCCTTACCATTTGACCCTGCAAAAATATCACAAAGGTAAATCTGGGTTGGACAGATAATATAAGTTTCCATTAAATTCTTGCAAGGGTTCCTCATAGGGAGGAGGTGGATCGGACAAAGAATCCACTCTCCCATATATGAAATTAATCTTATCTGATTAGCAACCCATTCTGTACATTGTACCTATAGCTAAAGGTGGGTCAGGTGGGTGACCATAGTCTTTTAATGACTCAATGGGTGGTGTAATTGTGACACTCTCAATGATATACTCATCGATGCTTGGATTAGCAAGATGTACTGCAACTTGGTATTTTTATGATTATGATGGCTCAATGGATGAGGAAGGCGCTTCAAGTGGAGGTGGTGGTCCCTATTGGATAGGTGACCCTATCTGTGAGACTATGGGTAGTGATGTTTGAGATGTATGAGGTGGAATGGGGTTGTTATTTGATGGGGTAGGTTGAGCTATAAATATGAATGGTATTTGTAAAGTGGGTAGTGTGACTAATGGAGTTGATGGTTGGTTTGCGGGATGATCAGACATAGTAGATAAATGGAATGTGGTGTTTGAGGATTGATTAGAGTTAATGCTTTTAGATGCAAATGTAGGGTCAACTATCGATAAATCCTCTAGGATGGGGGATTTTGATGAAGTGATATTAGTGGGATCAGTTCAGATGATGTGTGGTTGGATGGATAGGTGGGTTGATGGAAGTAACAACTCATAATGATTTGAGATCAAGTTGTAGTATTTGAAAGGATCTCTGTTTGCTGGTATGCAATGTACTTTGCCCTCATGTACATACGTTAGGCATTTGTGCAATGTTGAGGGTACACACTTCATCTCCTTGATCCAGGGGCATCCAATAAGTATGGTGTATTGCATTACCCCCTCCAAAATATGTAAGAGGACATGTATAGTTTTCACCCCCACGGTGATGGGAAGAACCATGTTCTCCACAATTGAGCATAAGGCGTCATTAAAGGCTCTTAAGGTAAATGTGGATGAGGTAATGTGGAATGGTGGTATGTTGAGGTTTTTGATGGTGGGGGTGGTAATGAGGTTGATGGAGGAGCCAGTGTCGATAAGGACTCTCTTGAATGGCTTCCTATCAATATGAGCTACTATGTGCAATGGAGGATCCAGTAAATCTGATGAGACCTCCTCGAAGTCATAAAATGCTATTGAGGGTTCCATGCACTTTTGTATGCTCCCCACAAAGGAGTTGAAAGCATTGGGATATTTTGATTACACTTGAATGGACTTTAGGATTTCCATCAATGCTTATTTATGTGGGGGTGACTATTGTATTAGCTCATAAATTGATAGTTTTGTTGATGCTATCTTCAAAAATTGGATCAACTGACTGCCTAGGGTGACAATGGGATGAGATGGGTTGCTTGGATTATGGAATGGTGGAGGTGGAATTGATGGCCTTAGTTGTATGGGGATGCTCAGTTGTGTCGTAGGATCTTGTGTTGTGTGATTGACCACACTAATAGCCCTTACAAAACCTTGGTGTAGTTGAGACATGCAATTGACTTGGTTGGGAGGAATTATAGAAGTTGATACTCTCGTTGCTTTTTGATTTACCTCATGGTGGGGTAAATGTGTCTGATATATGACAAGGTTCTGATTGGATTGGGCTAGTGGATTCTCAACTTTGATCTTTCTCGCTTCTAATAAATATTGCACAATACCCTTAAACCCATGGTAAGCTTCAATGTCATACCCTCTTTGCCTATGACAGATGCAAAATAAGTGCTCTCTATAGCCTTTTATTTTTGGCTTACTAGGGTCCTCGAGTTTTATCTCTGATAATGTAAAGAGTTGTGCCACATACAACTTTTGAAACATAGATGAATAGGGCTCTTATAATGGTGTGTAACTGTGCCTAGGACTAAAGTGATGTTGTTGCATCTCTGCAGGTTGCATTTGATTTTGAACCTGTTGTGGGGTGGAACTGCTTGATAATTCGATGGTTGTGGTTGTTGTTGTTGTTAGGGTTGTTGGATCTATACTTGGGCTTGTTGATTTGACTGTGATGGTTGACCCAAGACTATTTGATTAACCTTAGAGTCCTTGGATTGGTCGTGGTTTTTCCATTTTTTATTTTCATTTTGCAATTCCCTTTTCTTTGGCTTGATCTCGCCCTCTTGTATTTTTATCTCTTCTATCACTTTGTCTTGGGCGAGTGCCTCATCGAATATCCGATACTGTTGTAATTGCAATAACAAAGATATGGTTTTGGCACAACTTTGTGAACATTCTTGTTATTTCAGACATGGGAAGGGTGGATGGCAACTTAATCATAACCTCCATCCAACAATTACTAAAATCATGGACCGATTTGTCATCAAATTACTTTAGACTAATTAGATCAGTCAATGTGGTCTTCTTTTGGATATTCAGGGTGAATCACTCAAAGAATTGATCTATAAGCTTCTCAAAAGTGAAAACACTCTGATGTGGTAATTGGTTGTACCAATCTTGGGCTTCTCCCCCAAGTGTTTGAGGAAATTTTTGTAACATGAGTGCATCATTGCTACTAATCCTGAAGCACACGTTTACAAACTTTGTTACATGTTCTCAAGGGTCCTCTTTCCCCTTAAATTCAAGCTTTAGCATTTGAAAATCTGTCATATAGGGTGGTGCAAGAATTGAAGCATGGATCGGGTGATTGAGTAGCTACCTTAATGTTGTCTTCTGATATTATAAACATGGGGTCTGCATGGTAAGGCTTTAAATCTAGTTTTGTAGAAACTAATACTTAGGATCATCCATAGGGTTAAAAACCTAGTTTTTTTTATACTACTGGTATTAGGGTGCATTGTATGTAGATTACGGATGATGATGGATGCTAGTCCAGAATGTATGGTGATATGGAAACTGATTAAGGTTTTGATATGGATGAGTTGATGAAGGCATAGTGGTATACTGACTTTCCCTACCACCGAAGTCTTAGGAACCTCACTAGACTAAGACATCATGTGGGAAGACAACTGACTCTAAAGTAATGATAACTTTCTAGCCTAACCATAGGTTATTACCATACACTAATATGCAACGATGTGTGAAATGCAAATGCAAGTCTATGTAGGTGAAATGAAAGTACAATGTAATACAACACACAAAGAAAATAAACACGCAAGGTTTTTGATCCTAAGTTTGCATAATTTTTTATTTGATTTTTTTTGAAGGTTTTCAATTTTTTTAAGGGGTTTTAAAAAAGAAAAAGATGTGTGCAAAATGTTTTGCCCTAAAATGAATCTAGGATTTCACCTGTATGCTCACATCCATGTTTAGTGATGAATTCCAGGTTGCATTTTCCCACCAAAGTATGGATATGAAGCCCATACCCGACCAGGGAGCATAGGTCCTACCAGTCCTCACCCAATCTCACTTGGTCAACGTTATACCCTCTGAAGATAAATACATGCAAATTTTCCAATCTACAGACGATTTTTGGAGTCGACCTTGGTCAAAAATGGGGTAATAATTTTGGTGGTTCCGTGATGAAATCCAAACCCAATGGTGATGAAATCTAACCATTTTCCAATGTTCAAGTGAGTGTGTGAGGATTGTTTAATTTATTGTGAAATGTAAAATTAATATGCGATTCTGTTTTTATGCCTAATGAAACAATGCAGGAAACAAAGAATAACAAAAAAATAGATCAGGGGCTAAAAGATGATTGTAGGCAAGACTTTTGGTAGCTTCTGTTAATAGATGCCAACCGTGGGTGCATGGTTGGTTTTGGTAAACCGTGGATGCACGATTTGCCAACCGTAGGTGCGTGTTTAGGATATCGCAACCGCTGGTACGTGGGTCCAACTATGCAACAAAAATTGATAAATCTAGCCTAATACCTAAAAAATATACCCAAATTATCGATAAATGGGTAGTGCATCATGATATGTTCCTACTATGAAAGTGCAGATCCTCTTCGTTTTTCCTTTTATTATACGTATGAATGCAAAATATAAGTAATTTTCTATCCTACAATCTAAATGCATACAATAGCACACAAGACTAAGAGTCCTAATTTACCCTAGATGCATACTAAAACTAGAAAAAAAAAATAAGGGGACAGGGATACAGACCTCTTATCCTTTCGCTACTCCCTCCAGCTTTCAACCGTAGGTCCGCAGTTCCACAATACACTAACTACTCACACACATTTCTCCATATCGCCAATCGCGGGTGTGCGGTTCTATCTCCTCTCAATCGTGGGCTCACATTTTCTTCAAATCTAAAACCACGTATGAGTGTTTTTCCAAAAATGCAACCGTGGGTGTGTGATTTCACAATAACAGGGTTGAATGTAACACTTCCCAGATCTATTGACCCAAGATCGAATTCGTGTACGCTTCAAGCTCCTAAAACCTATAGATGCAAAAAACATAAATCAGTAAATCAAATAAAAGCAAGGTAAAAAAAAATGGAACCCTTGGGGGATCCCATCGTGATCTCCATTTTTGTAACCAAATATCTGAGCACGAAATAAAAATGCACACAAAGACAAAGTATTGACAAAATTGTTTTTTTATATTGATTTTTTTTTTATACAAATTTTACAATATTTAAATTGACCCAAGTATCTTGGGAGCAATATTACAATATGTATATATCTCTGTATGGTACAATATTCTTCTAGTGCAATGGATGGGGTCTTCCAAGTCTCCAACAAGGTACAGTTTTCTTCAGTCCTTAGATACAACTTCCAAATGTGAGTGAGTTTTGGTATCTAACATGGGACCACTCTAGCTTCAACAACTTTTCCAATGTACCTGTAAACTACACACACAGGAACCAACAAAGGGGATCAGTAGCACCTGTAGATAAGGATATAAAATCCAATGCTAAACTAAAACTCTAAGCGAATAACCATGTAATGCAAATAACAATAGCATATAACAACAAAGCCTTACAAAGCATGATTTATCGATCATAGTGTCATCATATTCGTAAATATGTAAAACCATGGGTATGTGGTGATGGACTGTAAACCATGAGTATGTGATTACAAAACCATAGATGCGCGGTTCTGAATGTGGAACTACGAACTAGTAGTTTAGGCTAAAACACATGTTGCTTCGATAAATGGACCATCGAGATCTAATAATGGATGTCACTCATGATCTGCTCAAAGGTCTCAACTAATTTTAGCAGCCTAGCAGTATATGACCTCAACTCTCCTTGTTTGGTAGGGTAAGGGTGCCTTTATAGGCCCCTTAGGGTTTTGGAGGGAAATGAAATGTGGTAAGACTCGATTACCAAGTGGTAATTTTGGCTACCAAATGGAGGGACATTTACAGTGAGTCACTCAATGTGCCTCACTTAACTAGGGTGATGTGGCTGCAAGTGGAGTGGTATGTGGGATTCTACCCCATGTGAAGGGACAAGGGGGACAAGAGTGGATGAGATGTGGCATGGGTGTTGGGTGAGGTGTCTAAGACACATGTCTAGTGGGTAGGTAGGGTATCCTAGGGTGATTTTACAGATTTAACAAATCTAAAAAATAGGATAATGTGCAGGGTTTTATATCCCTAAGTCTAATCTTAGGTATATAATTTTAATATGTAAAATTTTGTGGTGGGGTGGCAAATGTGTATTTTTGGGTGCTAAATTTTGGTGTCTATAGATACTATCTTCCAAAGCTTATTGCCTACTTATAGACCAAAGAGAACCCAAATCCAAGTAGTGATTATTCCACCTAGTGGAGTTTCGGTTGGACCATCTAGTGTCCCTATTTTACCTATTGTTCATTTGGTTACACCTCAGCTAAATCCAATGGTAAACATGGCTACAAATACAGTTGCAAATGTTGCTTGGTATGGAGCACATAGTAATACTTTACTACTTGCTAGATCCGTTCATGATCTACCCAAGAATTATGATAAAATCTTGCCTAAGTATAAACATGATGGTATAAGACTTGCATAAGAGCACATTAGAGCCTATAAAGACACGTTAATTAGGTTGCAAGTCGAGCACAAAGATGTGGCTTGTATATTGTTTCCTTTGAGTCTAGATGATCTAGCGTACGACTGGTACATTAGCCTACATGCTGGCTCTATTACTTCTTGGGCCCAATTGGAATAGTCTTTTGTAGACTAATTTAGGCTACCCTTAGATCCAGCGGTAATTTACAATCAATTTGTGACCTACAAAAGGGGACCTAACGAACTGATAAGGATTTTTAACACTAGGTTTTAGAAGATTTAAGTGAGGTTGACTGGTCACTTTGTCATTACAGTGGATGTAGCTCTTCATATATACTTTGGGGCTTTAGATACTTTGACTACTATATTTTCTAGGAGGAATCCTTTGGTCACCTATTTGGCTTTAGCATAGATGAAATCTGTGACTATTGAGCAACAACTGATACTGCAAGGTTATAGAATAGAGCAATTACCTATAGTAGGACAACTTAACTCTTACAATCAGATTCCCATGATAAACCAAGCTCTGCTTAATTAGACTCCCATGTTGAATGCTTTACCTTATAATCAGGGTTATCCTAATATACCCTCTCATTCTCCTACAATACCTTATATTAATGTGTCTATTCATCCAACCACTCCATTGTTATTGGAGAATAATTTGGCCAATAATGGAGCCATAGTAGCCAATGCTCAAGCTTTTCCTGCTTGCACTAATATTACACCTATTCATGGTTTGAATCATTTTCCAAATCTGAATCCTCAAGTTTAAAACATGGTATAGGATCCAAACATCTAAAGTCAAGGTATGCTGCCCAATCAAAATATTCCAGGTTTTTGGAATTCAACTAATCCTGCTTCTACTACCCAACCCCATGAGCTTGAATACGAAGTTAAATATTTAAAGAGGTTGGTACAAAAGTTAAGTAGCAATATGGTTCAGTCTCAAAATCAGATACCACAAAACAAGAACTTTAGTTTCTAAAGTAAATAGTGGAATACTTGACCAAATAATGAGGGGTACCTAGTCTGATTACCAATCAAAATAATGCTATATAATCTCAGGCGATTGTCAATCTTTCAAATTTTTCTAGAAGCAACTGGTGTAGGATGCATTCTACTAATGAGCATAATGATAATTAATACCTAGTACTTAAACAGTCTATAGGTATATTTCAACAAGATATTGATGATTTGGAGATAGTTCCTAGTAATGACTATTCACATGAAGCTAGTACGAGCAAAGGCAAGAGTCATGCTCTAGTGGTTGAAACCTTTGGTCCTGATAGTGATGAAGAAGAGGAAGAAGAGAATATTGTAGAAGAAGAGGTCCAATATTTTGAGAAATTTCAAAATGGGAACCACAACTATCATTTGAGGAATAGGAATAAGACCTTGAATACATCTTCTACTCCACCCAATAGCTCTATGGTTCCATTGAAAATTAGGGCCAATAATAATCTCGTACCTTCGGCCAATATAGATTCATATAAACCATCTCAAAAGGTGCAAAGCGTTGATAAAATAACTTAGAAAACTATCAAGGATTTGAAGAAAATGAAAGCTAATATCATATTGCTTGAGGTAGCACAGGTGACTGATCAACAAGATTCATTGATCAAGGCCTTGGACAATTTAGGTAAAACTAATACAAAGAAAGCTACATAAGCTCATTTTGCCTTATGAAAGGATAAAGGAGAATTTCCTCCTTTTATTCTGATAGTTCGAATTGTAGGAAAAAAATTACATAATTTTTTAGTAGATTCGGGTGCATCAACGTCATGCCTTATGCTATTTGCGAGAGATTTTGTTTGAAACCCAACCCTTCGAATAGAAATATGATCCAATTACATAGGTCTGAGGTAAATGTGGTAGGAATTCTTCATAAAATCCTTATTCAAGTGTCATATGAACCTAGAATTCAATAATATATTGACATTCATGTTGTTGACATTCCAGATAAATATGGTATGTTTCTGGCTAGGGATTGGAGTAGAATTTTGAATGGTTACCTCGCCACGGATTTTTCACACATGTGATTACCTTGGAAATAGGTAGCTAATCAAATATAGGTTGAAATGGAGTCTAGGATCAAATATATGATCACAAACTACAATAGATCAAATGATATCCTCTATAATGAGTCAAAATTGGGTGTTTTCACCTTGGATACCAGTTTGGTCATAAATAAATCTGATGCTAAAGTTTTATCTTATAGTTATCCTATTGACGATAATCTTAGTTGGACACTGAAATTTGATGTTTCTATATCTAAACAAGGCAGCGGAGCTGGAGTGGATATCATTAGCCCTAAGAGGAAGTCTTCTCTCGTTGCATATAGATTGTAGTTCAAATGCATTTGTAATGTAGCTAAATATGAAGGTTTGATATATGGATTACAATTAGCGCTAAATAAGAACATAAAATATCTGAAAGTCTTATGAGATTCAATGTTAGTTGTTAAGCAGGTGAAATGGGAATATACATGCCGAGGTGAAATATTATCCAACTACAAGACTAGAGTTAGAGACTTGATTGACGAATTTGAGGCTTTTAATATTTCTCTAATTTCTATAAAAAGTTATCGAGTTGCTGATTCTTTGGAAGTTGCGGCAGGCACCCTAAAGCCCATTGATAAGAGACAATTAAAAAATTTCTCAATAGAATTGGTCCCTTGTCCATCCATACCTGAAAACATTAAGAACATACACGTTTTTAAAAGTGATAGGCACCTCTTTAATTTTATGACTAATTCATGTGTCTTCGAGAATCAAGTAATTGATGAAGATCAAATATTACAAGAGGATGAGGATGAAGAAGAGAAAATAATGAAGAAAGTCAACTCCATATCAATAGGTATTGTCTCTCTTGAGAAGTTGTTTTATATTGACTATCAGAGAAATAAATCCTACAAAATTTCACCAAAAGAGGACGCCTATGATAATATCAATATTGGAAGTAATGAGGAGTCTCATAATGTACTCATTGGGAAGGCTTGTACACCTTAGGAAAGGGAAGTAATAGTGCATTTTATTAAAGAATATATTGATTGTATTGCTTGGACATACGAGGATTTGAAAACTTATGATCAAAATGTTATTATGCACACTATCCCTTTGAAGCCAGATTCCAAAATTTTTAGGCAAAAACAACATACAGGTAACCCTTTGTTGGAACCGCTCATAGAAAAGAAAATAAAAAAGTTGTTAGAGGCTAAGATTATATATCCCTTTCATCATTCCACTTGGGTTGCTAACATAGTGCCTTTTAGGAAGCAAACTGGTGAAATTAGATTATGCATCGATTTCAAAAATCTCAACAAAGCTTCACAAAAGGATAATTACCCCCTTCCTTCTATTGATAGCATCCTACAAATGGTCAACGAATATGAAATGATATCATTTTTGGATGGGTATTCTGGTTATAGTCAGGTTCTCATTGACTCTAGAGATAGAATGAAGACATTTTTTACCACTAAATCGGGTATATTTGCGTATAGAAGAATACCTTTCAATTTGCTCAATGCAGGTGCAATTTTTTAGCGGGTCATGGACTATGAGTTTAGAGACCTTATTGGTAAGTGTATAGTTTTTTACATAGATTATATCCCTGTGTTATCAAAGAAAATAAAGGATCATATTGGGGATTTTAGAAAGGTCCTTCATAATATTTTTTAATAAGTTCATTGTTAATGCTAATTCATGAAACCTATTCAGGGATTCATTTCTGTCATTGGAGTATTCCACAAGGTTTTCATAATTTGCATAGATTTTCATTCAAGGATAAAATGAACCTGTTTATCATAGCTTTTAAACATTTACTTTATCATTAAAATCATGATAAAATAAATCTGCAAATCAAGGAGGGTACTGACTCCAAACTTCACATTAAGATCAAAGATAAAATGAAGTGGGTTTCCCACAACACCTGCTAATAGATATTCTTAACTAAAGATAAAAGGAACCTGCTAACAGGGTTCAGGGTAAATCGTATGGATAAATCAGAAATAAAATGAATTAACATCTTTTCAAACACTTTTATTTTTTATTCTTGCACATAAGGGAACTCAAGACCTTTCATATTTTATAATGCATAGGAGATCATTCTAACCAGCAGACCCCTTGTTAATGGTTATTTGCAACTCACTGAGATGTCCCAAGTTTCATTTGGTATATCAAGTATAATAAACCTTGGAGGAATATTTCATTTCTTTGCAAGAGAGGGTTTTACTAACAAAGAATCTTGACTTGAGTGTGGTTTTGCAACAGGGTAGAATTACCACTTAACAGGATAAAATACTAGGTGATGGGTGGAAGCCCATCGTTTAGAGAAGATATGGCCTATATTTAATACCATGCAATGATATTATTTCTTTTGGAGATAAAATTTTAAAATAATTCCAATATGGATTAGGTTTTTTGGACTTCCCTATCAACTTATCAATAAGAAGGTTTTGAAGAATACTGGTAATACTTTAGGAGAGTTTAATAATGAGGGATCAACTACTAAGGAGTAAAACCATGTTGCATGTAATTAGATATGTGTTTCCGAGAATATTTTAAAACCTTTGCAAAGATCCAATAAGTTAAAATCTAAATCAAAAGAATTAGAACAATAATGGATTATGAAAACATTGGATTATGAAGCCTAAAATTTTACGAGGCTAGAACATGACAAGAGATTACAAAGTGAAAACTATAGAGAAAGTGATGAAATTTTTTGATCATGAGATAAAATTCAAAGTGAAGTAAGGAGACTGTATTGTAGTAGAATCTAGATTTAATCAAGGATATTCCACTCCCAAAAAAGTGACAAAGAAATTTCCAATGCATAATTAGATGGTGAGAGGTCATCATGGTTCACTCAAATCAACAATTAGAAGAAAGAAAGAAGGATGCAAGGAAGGATAAATATAATGTGTAAGTTTAAATTCAAAATAAATTAAAGGTACAAAAAGAGATATGGAGGCAAAATTTGAAACAAGGAAGGTAGAAGAGGTCAAGTTTAACATGAGTAAATTATCTTCATTTTCTTCGAGTAGTAGAAACTCCTCTCCTTGCAATAAAAATAAAATTAGTATAGATTTTATCCTTTGCACTCCATGATTTCAAGAGCAACTTTTATAAAAACAAAAAGGTATATAGAGGATATGCATGGCAATTTAGGTTTTTTAGGGCCTCCTAAGAAAAATATATATGGAGGACGATCCTTGAATTATGGAGCCTCTAAGAAAGTATAAAGATAAAAGTGTTTCTATATGATTTCTTGCACTTTAGGTTCTCTAGGATAGCACAAACCTATAGATAATTGTAAATAATTTGTAAAATTGAAGAGATTAATGAAGATAATTTTTTTGGTGGGAATAAAAAAGGATAGGAAGACCTTCAAACTTAATACAAAGAGAAAACACAACTCATAGGGATATCAATTTTAGAAACTTGAAACAAGTATCATAAATATTAACAAGAAGTGGGTTAAGTCCATAATAAGAGTACAAAATGATAATGAAAATGGTATCTTAGAATTTTAGGAGTATGAATAAGACTCCTAAAAAAGATTCATTAGGAAATTAATAGGTTAGTATAGTCTTGAGTTTATTTCAATAATAAGTTTAAGGGTCGAATCCAATAAGCCGTAGAGTTGTACACCATATTTTAGCAACCAAATTTTGGTTAAAAAATTATATATTAAATAAATAACATCCTTTGTAAGGGTCGTCTCATATGACCTATGGTTTCATGGATATTAAAAACTATATTTTTTTTACCTTCAATACAAGAAACAAAAATAACTAACAAAAAATGTAAAGATACATTCAATTTTTTAAAAATATAATATTATTTTTTAATATGAAAGTAACAATATCCAAATTATGGGAGCTCGGGCATCGCAGTATTTGCAAAGGACTTGTGGAAGAGCATGGAATGTGGAAGGATTTGAAGTGAAGAGAGGTTGAAAACTGTTTTCCTCAAACTTCTGTGGTTGTGGTGATCTGTTGTGCTGTGCAGGTCATCAATTTAACGAAGAGAGAATCAAGGAAGATATGCGGCTAGACTGCTCTTTTTTCATTTATAGCCAAAATAGACAAGGTGCAAACTATTCACTTTGGCGGGAGGTGTGACAGAGAAACTTGCATCAGGGCTTGTAAAGCCTTTTCTTATGCATTTACATGTAGCAGAGCAACAGGCAGTGTGAGGAGAAGGTTATTTGATCAAACTCAATGATGATATTGATTATCAAAATGTTGCTTTTTGGTTCACTAAGGGCACTTTAGAAATTTAAGCGCTTAAAGCGAGGAGTGAGGGTAGCCAGGAGTGAGCACAATCGAAAGAAAGTCGCTTCTTGTTCCAGATTTTAAGAAATTTTAGAGGATTCATTTGAAAAAAACCTAGATAACATGGAAATAAAGTCATTTGTGAAAGTCCTTACTAAAAGTATGAATGGCCAATTTGAAAGTTTGGATGCCCTAGCTAGCAATAAGGGTAAGAGAGAATCTATGGAAAACCTAGTTAGGGTAGCAGGTTCTACACCAGAAATAATTATCAAAGATGAGATGATTGAGCATGATATAATGATTCTTAAAACCAAAGGGTTAATTTTTAAGTTTCATGGATATTGGCCAGGTTTTTTTGAGATTCAAAAAGAGTTATTAATGAATTAATAGGTTGTTATAGCCCCGAGTTTATTTTAATACAAGAAACAAAATTATGCAGTGAGGAATGTAAGGAGGCTTTTACAAAGATTTGGAAGATATGTGATTGTTTAGCAGTTTCTTCTATAGGAGCTTCAGGTGGTATTGCAATAATATGGGATAAATGCAAATGGGATGGAGAACTATTAAAAGCAAAAAGTAATTGGGTTGCTAGATTATTTTGCATGAAAGAGGAAAACATCAAACTTTGGATTATAAATGTATATACTTCAACTATAGTTACTCCACGTGAAAGATGTTGGAAGGATCTTAGAATATTTTTATCAAATACAATGATGATTCATTGTGATCTATGGATTCTTGGGGTGATTTTAATATTGTTATATCTCCTTTGGAAAAGAAGTGTGGAATTCTAGGATGGTCTAAATCAATGCAAGATTTTTCTTCATTTGTCAATTCAAATGACCTTTGGGATAGTAGTCCCTTAAGATTTCAATTCACATGGGATAATAGACGCATTGGAAAAAATCATATAGAAAAAATACTGGATAGGTTCTTGTTATCCAATAATTGGTTGCAAACAAAAAATATACAATCTCTTCAGATATTTTATTGCAAACAGGATCAGATCACAAACCTATTCTTTTGATTTGTGAGTCACCTAACAATGGTCATCCAAAGCCATTTTGCTTCCAGTATATGTGGCTCCAAGACCTTGATTTTTTCCATATGGTTATGTTATGGTGGGATGAATCAAAATTTGAAGGATCATGTATGTACAGGTTTGTTCAAAAGTTGAAACATTTAAATGAGAAAATGAAGATATGGAATGTCAACTATTTTGGTAACATTTTAAAAGAAAAAAAAATGAATCCAAGCTCCAAAATTTACAAGAGATAGTAGAAATTAATGGAATGGACCAGGATTCTTATGTGAAAGAAAAAAAAATTACTTTCTGATTATCATAATGCATTGAAAAAGGAATCATATTGGTTCCAAAAATATAGAGAGAAATGGCTCGAGGAAGGAGATATAAATACAAAGTCTTTTCATGCTACAACAAAAACAAACTTTTTTGTTCATCATATAAAAAATATTATAACTCTAGATGGAAGAAATATTGAGGATGAAGAAGATATAATAAAGGAAGCACTATATTATTTCAAAATTGTTTTGTTAGATTCTAAGCAAGATAAGGAGGCACAAGAAAAAATTCTATAAAATATTCCATCAAACTATCACTCAGAGACAAAACAAAAGCTTGATGAAGAAGATACCTATGGAGGAGCTTCGTGAAGCAGTTTTCTCTTTCCATCCTAACAAGGCACCTGGTCCCGACGGATTTATTGCAATTTTCTTCAAAAAATTTAGGATTTATTGAAGAGTGATATGCTAGATGTGGTGAAAGAGGCCCGAAAAAGGAAGGTTGTAATAAGTGAGATCAATGCTACTTTTATTACCTTGGTTCCCAAGAAGGGTGACACAAAATATGTTAATTTTTATCCAATAAGCCTTTGTAATATGATTTACAAGATCATTTCAAAAATTATGGCAAACAAGTTGAAGGGCATTCTAGGGTGTATTATCTCAGAGGAACAAGGTGGCTTTGTTCAGGGTCAAAAAATTCTTGATGGTATAATTATTGCACAAGAGGCCATACATTCTCTTCATTCCATGAAAAATCTAGGTATGCTTTTGAAATTAGATATGAACAAAGCATGTGATAGGGTTTCCTGGAATTTTTTATATGCTATTCTCAAAACGTTTGCTTTGATTATAGTTGGTGTGAGTGGATTAAATGTTGTTATAGCATTGTAAAATTTTCTATTTTAACCAATGGTTCTCCTGCTGGGTACTTCAAGTCATCTTGTGGACTTCGTCAAGGTGATCCTATTTCTCCTTATCTATTCATTATTATGGAAGAAGCATTAGGGAGAGCATTTTCAAAGGCAAAAATGGAAGGAAAAATCAAGGGTATTCAAGTTGCAAAAAATGGCCCCTTTGAATCTCACCTCCAATTTGTTGATGATACTTTTCTTTTGGGTCATCCCTCAATCAATGAGGCCATGGAGTTTAAATCAATATTGTCATGTTATGAAAAGGCTATTGGATAGTTGGTAAATACTTCAAAATCCAAGATTTTTTTTATTAATACTGCCCTAGATTTACAACAAATTATTGTGAATATTTTGGGGTTTAAAATTGAAAATTTTCCATTAATCTACCTGGGTATTCCTTTGTCTGATAAAGGAAATAAAAAGGAGATTTGGATCTCTTTTTTGGATAGAATGAAATCTTGCTTGGTAGGTTGGAAAGATAAGTTCTTAACCATGGCAGGAAGGCTACAACTCATAAAAACTACTTTGTAATCCATTCCTATTTATATGATGTCACTTTCAAGATTGCCAAAAGGTATTGCATTAGATTTTGATGAAGTTCAAAGTGAATTTCTATAAAAAATGTTATAAGAAAAAATTTAGGTTTCCTCTTTGTAAGTGGGAAAGGGTTTGCAGAGGAAAGAATATTGGAAAAGCAGCCTAGCAGAATTGCAAACTTATGAATTTGGCATTAAGAGCAAAGCTTGGGTGGAGACTATTCAAAGATCAAGGAAAGAATTGGGTAAAAATATTACTTCAAAAATATAGGTTCTCTTGATGCAATGAAATTGTTTAGGAAAAGAACTCTACCCAAAGGATCATCAACATGGAACTTCATATTAGAGAGTTTGTAATTGATAAAGAAACATATTATATGGTCAATCAATGAGGGGAGTTATGCAAATTTTTGGTTTGATGCTTGGTTGAAGTCGTATCCTCTCATATCTTACTCAAAATGGAAACCATTGGCTCAAGCGTGCCTAACATGTAAAGGTCCAAAGGTCAAAGATTATATTATTATGAGCAAAAAATTTAGATCATGGATTTCTTTTAGTGACTTGGTTGAAGGAGAGGAACTCAAACAAATTGCAGATGAACTTCAAAATATGCTTCTAGAGTTTTATTTGCCAATTTTTACACGAAAAGATGAGTTGGTTTGGAACTTATCAAAGGATGGTGGATACTCGATAAATTTGGGATATGAGGATTTAGAACAATCAAAATTTCCTTCTTCCAAAGATTTTCCTTGAAAGAATATTTGGTCATTAGAGGCTTTCCCTAAGGCCTCAACATTTCTTTGGTTAGCAGTTCAAAGTAAGATTCTTACAAGAGAGAGTCTACAAAGAAGAGGATATTATAGACCCTTTAGATGTGCCTTGTGTGAAAAGGATTTAGAAACATCAGACCATTTACTTCTTCATTGTCCATTTTATCACACCGTTTGGGGTTACTTTTTAAAAAATATGAAATTATATTGGGTATCTCCATCAACATTGAAAGAGTTGATAAAATGTTGGATAAACTATTTCAAAGCTAAATCATTATGTATTCTTCTTTGGAGGATTGGCCCTGTCATTATTTGTTGGAATTTATGGCTTGAAAGGAATAATAGAATATTTAAAAATAAATATCAAAATCATGCCCAAGTTTGGAACTGTATTAGTGTCTCTCTTGCAAAATATCTACAAATATGGTGCTCATCATGGGAAGTCTCAATTACAGAAAAATAAGTGTTAATAAGTTGGCTACATGATTTGAACATAAACGGAAGAGTCATCTATGACAACGGAATTAAAACAAAGAATCTACTTCTATCTATGGTAAAATAGAAATGTCCGGAAATTGGGTTTATCAAAATTAATTTTGATGATGCTTCTAAAATTAATTTTGATGATGCTTCTAAAGGAAATCCAGGAAAAGTTGGTGGAGGTGGTGTCTTTAGAAATAGTGAAGGCAAAATTCTCTTCACTTATTCAGAATCATATGGAACTTCAACTAACAACTATGCAAAGGTTAGGGCACTTCTTACTGAGATTAAAATTGTAGCAGAAAAAGGATAGAAATATATTTCAATTGAGGGGGACTCACAAATTATCATCAATGCTATTAACAAAAATGGATGTGGAGACTAGATAAAAAATAATATTATTGTTGATGTTCATCATTTATTATTAGAGGTAATCTCCTGGTAGTGTGAGCATATTTATAAAGAAGGAAATCGAGTAGCAGATAAATTAGCGAATTATGGTGTTGATTTACATCCATGTGAAATTCAAATTTTAGAAGACAAATGATCAAGTGAGATTTTATGTCTTAATTAAAATGATGTCAAGAAATTGATTGTGGAAACATAGCACTAAGTTAAAGAATATATTTAACAAAAAAAAAAATAACCATAATAAAAATGTTTGCTACAACAAATGTAATATTGTAGTATTTTGATGGAAGTGGCTCCAATAAAAATCACATATAACCTATTAAAAAAAACAAGATTCAAACACCTTTAAAAAAAAATCTTTATTTTCAATCACATTATTTTTTCCTTAAAAAAATTAAACAATTAAATTATTATTAAATTATAATTTGATTTCAATTTTGAAATCCAGATTAATTGATCAAAGCATCTCATGAAACTACGGAAAGCTTAGTTCAAATCCTCAAACCCTATAGCATCGGAGGGCGCACATCACGCTAGTTTCATCGCGTTAAAAAGATTATCTTAGGTAATTGAAGATTATAATAGCAACCAAAAAACAGAACTTAAACCTGTGACAAATGATAATAATTACGAGTTATCTACTCCACTAATGTACGCAAAAAAAAAAAAAATTATAATTTGATTTCTAAAACTCAAAGCATGAAGAAGAAACTTATTCCTTGGTTATTCTAGACTTCAAACTATGAAATACTGTATATAACTTTAAAAATATATTTTTAATTTTAGTTGACTTATATACTGATTATTTTTTTTGTGTTTTCTCCCATAAAAATTAATAAGATTTGGTTTTTTTATTAGGTCAGTTGGCAGCTGTAGACTGTTTGTTTGTGAGTTATTTTAGTTTGATTTTTTGAATGGTTGGAGGTTTCGTTAACTTTATCTTTACTTAACGAGCAAAAGTTCATAAAAATATTCTTATAAATCCGTGTGGTTTTTATATTGGAACCTTTGGGTCTCGCGAACATATTTAAAATCTTTTATTTCATTTTAATCCTGTGTATAAAAAAATATTGATTAAAACACTAAAAATAAAAATAAAAATCCTATAAAGATATGGTTTTTTAAGAAACCAACACGGTTGTTCGACAATACTATTTTAGTCATCAAAATGAATTTAATTATATATATTTAAAAAAATACTTAAGGTCCATACACTTTTTTTATTTGGTGGAAGAAAGGGTTTTGAAAGGAATTTCAAACCTTTTACAAAATGGATTCACATAGTTTGAGAGATTAAGGGAGGTTCATTGATCATCAAAAAAGAAATCAGGATCCAGAGATCCAACAGGATCGAACCCAAACAAAGCTATCAGAACAGTTTCATATATACTCCTAAAATTTCGAGACAGCCTAAGGTAGCTCAATCTCACACAAGGGAGAGCGAATGCCCTGACCGAGCTAACTAGAGTAACAAAACAAAAAGGACAGGATAAAAAACATTCCCAACAAACCACCCAAAACTGGAACCTAGTTCTTGGTTTCGCTGGGTCCAGCTTCCTTCCCCAACTCTTCATCCTTCGGTTCCCACTCTTCCCACCCCATCAGGGCCAAGATCTCCTCTTGTTTGAATTTAAAAAGATAGTTTCTGAAATTTAAAAAGTACCGCGAAATCCCCTTTGAATAGAGTTGAACTCTGACCACCAAATAAACAAGCAAATTACCTTCTTCTGACATCATTAGCTAGTTGAATTAAGCCTTCCGAAATCTCCTTGTTCCAAACTATGATCCGTTTTGAGAGGTGCCCAGGTTAACCAAAAAATCAGCGAAATTGTTACCCTCCCTAAACACATGTTGTTACTGGACAATTTCAAATATTTGGACTAATTTATACACTTCCTCCAATAAATTTGAGATTGTCCAAATTGGAGTTTGCATCCCTCTAACCATATTAATGATATTGAACGAGTCACCTTCCATTATGACTTTTCTAAAGTCCAAAAATTTTAACTATAAAACTCTTTGAAAGAGAACTCTAACCTCAAATACATGACTAATGTAAGATGTTTTTAACTTACTCTTTAAAAGTTTTATTAATAAAATTTATTTTCACGCAATATATGCGATGTACTTTTGCCTAACATTTTGTCAAAAATTATTTCACAAATTTTTAACGTCAAGACATAATTAGTTTACTCACATTAAATATGTTAGTTTTTTTAATGTTTTTGAAGTTTCTATAATGTGTGATCTTTCGAGTTGATTTTAGAAAATTAAAATTAATTTTTAGAATAAAATATAAATTAAGTTATTTTACAATTTAAAATAAATAAGGTAAATTTATGAATTAATGATTATTTATACTAATTATATATTAATAATATTTTTAAATAAAAATAATATAAAAAATAATTTATAAGTTTATGATAAGTTATAGTGATAAGGGTTTTGGCTTCCCATTGAAAGGTCCAAGGTTCAAACCCTATTCAGTACCAGGGGATATGGACCCCTCATAAAAACATGTGTAAACTCATTAAATTTTTTTATAAGTCTATGATTAAATATTTATCAAATATGATAATTAAATATTTTATAAATTATGATTTTTTTTTAAAGTTTTTTTTCATAAAAAATAACAAAAAATGACGATCGTCTTTAATGTAATTAGATTATATATTGCTTTCTCTTCTTTTTGTTTTTTTTGGTTACATAGTGGAGTTGGTTATAATCACACTATTTTTAGTAACTAGCAAGTGCAGGGTTCAAACTATATGGGCTGCTCCCAACAAGCTTATTTATCTCGTTGTTGTTGACTTGGTGTGAGATGAAAACCACTGATTGCTCAGGGTTCGTATTGTCATCGTAGATTTGACACACACTTAGAGGATTTAGATTAGACTACTACCTTTGTAAATTGGCACTCCCAAGGTTTGAACCCAGGTCTCTTCTTGGTAAGTACCTGGCCAGACAAGCACTTATCAATCTACCTAGTCCTTGAGGGTAAAATACTTTTTATCTTACTCAAGTTGTTATATCGTAACTCTTTTGTATATACAAGGTTTGAGTGAACATAACCTAACTTTAATTTCAAGGTTCAAAGTGTGACATGAATGAATGTGTAAAAGGTAAATGTATGTTCATAAAAAAAATTCCAATTTATCAGGTGGTTCTTAAACAAATCCTTTGAGGATATTTCTGTTGGTGTTGGGAGAAAAGTTTGTTTAAGAAAATACTTGTTTATCTATTATGGCATGCCCGCTCATCCTCATCCTAATATATTCACGTATGGTCCTGTTGGATTGGTGGCCACAATGTCCTTTAGGTGACTGCATATGTGAATAACATATTCCTACAAAATTTCATCCATGTAATACCTGGTTTGTGTAAATAGACTTGCTTGCTAGGTCAATATTGTCTTATAGGTAAGCTCAAAAGGCTCCCACATTCCTTAGAAACTTTAGTTGTTAATATCGTACTTAACAAAGCTCGCTTTGTTCAGCTTGTTCAATAATAGTTCACCAAGATTGTTAGGGTATGTACCCTTCTTGAATACTTCATATCCCATAGTAGCATAGCACTAGCCTAGTAATATCCCATAGCTAATGGGTTTGTTGTTTTGATGAATTGTTATGATGTTTATGATCATTCCATCCACACCAATATCTTTGTTGGAAATTGGAAAGAATAAGAGGTGGAGTGGGAAGGCCATAGAATGCAATTGCAAGAGGCCACACACATTTTTAGGCATTGAACATCTAATTTTTTAAACCATGCAAATAAGAATCTCACTTTTGAAGAGAGGGATGGAGTCATGAAAACTGCACAAGTCCATGTAGAATCTGTCCACATAAACATCTTCGACTATGAGAACAATGTAAATCCCTATGACGTCAAACAAGAATTGCCATTTTTAGGGTTTATAGTGTTATGGGTCTTCTCTTTAATTTCTTGCTAAGGGAATACAATGCATAGGAGACTTCGTCTTCAATGTTATTGCCTTTAAGGTAGGAATTGTAAATTGTAAATAGTTTAAGAAAAAAACTTGGTATAAGGCATTGTCTATGAATCCACTAAGTTATTTTATACATCTTTGTTGAAAACCTCCATTCCCAAGGAATATGATACCCATATATGTACTCACAAAGGCCTTTAAGATGCTCCATATCATTAGAAGAACACAATGAAACCTAATAAGGATAAGAGAGGTCCTTTGCATTCACAAAGTCCTTCAAACTAAAAAGACCTCTTAAGATCCCATAATAAATGAAGGGGCCTCCTAAAATATCATAATAAATGAAGAACACCATTAGCAATTTAGAACTTCCTATGGGTATTGTTCCATTCAACCTTACTTCTTCATCAAATATCTTTCCCATTCCCTCTTTATTATTAAAATCAAAGATATCTACCGAGCCCCTTCTTCCCACTTCCTCCTTCCATCAAGTTACTTTTTTTTCTCACTAATGCATTGTACACAATAACAATCAAAATTTATCCAAATTACAATCAAAATTTTCTCTTACCATGACACTCAAAATTTATCTAAATTACAATCACAATTGAAGATTTAATATAAATATAAATATCTTATTCCCTTTGTGTTATGGACACATATTGGCTATACATTTATTTTCCATTTATTGGTGTATAAATATTACGTGCAGCTTTAAAAAATTCATATAAATAACTTTGAGGTGTAAAATTTATCACCACTTAAAGTGAAGTATATTGCATGTAATTTTATTTTTTATAAAATTAATTTTAAACTGCATTTTGTTATATCAAAATAAATCAAAGAATTAATTTCTCAAGACTTAAATTCAATGTATGCCTGACTATCTTAAATCACACTGTTTTGAAAGTGTTTATTTTTAAAAAAGCTTCATGATATATGAAACTATATTATAATATGTGAAAGGTTCTACTCCTCTATGGCAAAGTTCCCATTTTCTAAACAAATAACATGACATGTGGGGATTTGTGTTATCACACTTTTTTTAATAACTATTAACGAAGGCTTTCAACACACTTACCATCTTGTTAGTAATCACAATTTTCAGTGAAGACGTGAGATGGGGACTGTCGAACGCACAGGGTTTGCACTGTCTTTGTCAGTCTGGTTCAACACACGTGGCATGAAGGGGACCGTCGAACAAGCAGAAAATAGATCGTCGTCATCAATCAGGTGCAACATGCAAAAGAATTGAACCGGACTACTGACTATGTCAAGACCGCCAGACGCACCGCCGGACGCACAGGATTCGCACTGTCTTTGTCAGTCTGGTTCAACACGTGGCATAAAGGGGACCAAAACTATATTATAATATGTGAAAGGTTCTACTCCTCTATGGCAAAGTTCCCATTTTCTAAACAAATAACATGACATGTGGGGATTTGTGTTATCACACTTTTTTAATAACTACCAACGAAGGCTTTCAACACACCCACCGTCTAGTTAATGATCACATTTTTTTTAATAATTATCAACGAAGGCGTGAGATGGGGACTGCCGGACGCAGAGTTTGCACCGTCTTTGTCAGTATGGTTTAACATATGTGGCATGAAGGGGACCGTTGAACAAGCAGAAAACAGATCATCGTCATCAATCAGGTGCAACATGCAAAAGAATCGAATCAAACTACTGACTATATCAGAACCGCCAGATGCACATAGTTCGCACTGTCTTTGTTAGTCTGGTTCAACACGTGGCATGAAGGGGATCGAAACTATATTATAATATGTGAAAGGTTCTACTCCTCTATGGCAAAGTTCCCATTTTCTAAACAAATAACATGACATGTGGGGATTTGTGTTATCACACTTTTTTAATAACTACCAACGAAGGCTTTCAACACACCCACCGTCTTGTTAATGGTCACAATTTTTTAATAATTATCAGCGAAGGCGTGAGATGGGGACTGCCGGACGCACAGGGTTTGCACCGTCTTTGTCAGTCTGGTTCAACACATGTGGCATGAAGGGGACCGTCGAACAAGCAGAAAACAGATCGCTGTCATCAATCAGGTGCAACATACAAAAGAATCGAATCGGACTACTGATTATGTCGGGACCGCCAGATGCACAGGGTTTGCACTGTCTTTGTCAGTCTGGTTCAACACGTAGTATGAAGGGGACCGTCGTCTTTATCAGTCTGGTTCAACACGTGGCATGAAGGGGACCGTCGAACAAACAGAAAACAGATCTTAGTCATCAATCAGGTGCAACATACAAAAAAATCGAATCGGGCTACTGATTATGCATGAACAGACTATGGACACGCCTGTGAAATTGGAACCTAGGTCTCCTCTTGATAAACGCCCTAACTTACCAATCCACCTGACCCACGGACAATTTATGTTTTTTTCATTACTACTATATACATTTATTTGCACCTTTAAAATCAATTCTAATATTAGAATTAAAAAAAGGCTAGATATCAAGATTGCTCATTATTCTTTCATTTTCTTCATCTATAAATTCTTTATATTTTTCACTTCACATCGATTATTTAAAATGGAATTTACATCGTGGTTGTCAGTAAATAAAGAAATTTGATGCCTAAAAATTTAGGTAAGTTATAGCTAAACCTTTAAATCCCTATGGATTTGTAAGAAAACGTCCTTTCCATCGTGGTTGTCAGTAAATAAAGAAATTTGATGCCTAAAAATTTAGGGCATTTATTGCTAAACCTTTAAATCGCTATGGATTTGTAAGAAAACGTTATAAAGGCAAAAAAGAATGCGGCGTAGAAAACATCTGAATGCACCAGCCGGGAATCGAACCCGGGTCTGTACCGTGGCAGGGTACTATTCTACCACTAGACCACTGGTGCTCATGACATGTTTGGCAGCCAAAATATTCTTAAACTAAAAAACTTTAAAATCCTTATGATTATTATATTCCTTTAGCATCCTCGCTTCAGGACGCGTTGCAATGCCTTGCTTTCTTGTGTTTAGCCCTTTAACTGCAGTAAAGAAAAATTTGAACTTTATTTGTTGTATTAAAAGGTAATATAAAAATTGTCTTTTAATACTAAAACATAAGCCTGTTTTAAATTAGAGAATAACGGTTGTATTTAGGTTTTTCAACTTGAATTAATTATAATTCTCTTTTTTAAAGTTTAAAAAGTTTATAAACAGATCCAATTTTCATTTTTATTATTTTTCATAAAATTTTTGTTTTCTTGATATATTTTTTTTTTTTTTTTTGATCTTCTTTTATTTTTTTGTGTGAATACAAATATTTTAAAATTCAGTATTTTTTTTTGATATTTTTTTTGCAACAACCTTTACAATACTAAAACCACACCAAAACTCCATCTCTATTATCTATGCATTGTATCTTAGTAAAGTAATATTTTTAAATATTCGTGCTATCATAGTTCGTTTTTTTTTCGATTGGTTATATGGGATTGAAAAGGACCCCACCCGTATTACATCATCACCACGTAGTGATAATACAACAAAGCTTGGATATTATCCATGTATTAATTGACAAGATTTGAACCTGGGTCTTCTCCTTGAATGTTGAGGAATTTAACCTATTGAGCTAATGCCATTTGATGTTTTTTCAATGAGTTTACATAGATTTTTATGAGGGGTCCCAGTCCCCTCATACTGAGTGGGGTTTGAACCTTGGACCTCTCAAAGAGAGGTCAAAGCCCTTATCACTATAGTAAGCTTGCAACTAATTTCAGTGAGTTTACTTACACAAGTTTTTATGAGGGGTCCTAGTCCCCTCATATTGAGAGGGGTTTGAACCTTAAACCTCTCAAAGAGATGCCAAAGCCCTTACCATTGTAATAAGCTTGTAGCTATTTATTTAAGTTTACACAGGTTTTTATGAGGGGTCTTGGTCCCCTCTTACCAAGGTTTGAACTTGGGTCTCCTAGATGAAAACCCAAGGACTTACCACTATGGTATCCCTTACGGGTCACTATCATAGTCCGATTTACTAGATTTGGATTACTAGTTTCCTTCATGATGCATAAAGTGCAACCACAATAATTGTAATAAATAATTTATATGAAAACACATTAATGTAATAAAATAAAACAAATAGTACCAATGACAAACATTAAAGTAAATCCTTATCATTATTTAATTCATGCAGTCAACATTTTCTTGTAAACTTCAACTAAACTTACTACTTCCTCTAACAATAAAAAAGAGAATTTAACTTCACGATCCTCAAATAAAACCCCTCTATTGGCTAAGCCTATCTACACATTTGTTTCGTTCCCTTAACATATGTGTAAACCTGATTTCTTCAAACATACTAACTCCTTGTTTAGAAGTATATCACCAGTTATATCACAACTAAATATGAAGAAAAAACAAAGAAAAAGAATAGAGGGAGGCATAAATAAATGAAGCACATGTAGTTTATGAACAAGAAGCAAAAGACTAAAGAACCAAATAATGAAGATGAAGGAGAATATATTGTGAAACTTAAGAATAAAGCTAAAAACAAATCTCAAATAGAGTTTCATGAACGATGCAAGGTCAAATGAAGACGAAGACAAAGATTGAAGACTAAAGTCTTCAATAACCAAATAATGTAATACAGGGGGTGTTGGAGAATATTACATTATTTGGTACATGCTAATGTACCCCCATAGTACCTTTATGGTACAAATGTAAATATATAATAGATTAGGGTTTGAATCTATAGTTTAGATGAGTTATTTATATTTCTCTTTTATGTAAGTGTCTATGTGCAGGATATGCACAAGTATCATGTAAGTAAGAGTGCAAGAGTGTTTTAAGAGAATGTACACAAGTGTCATGTATGTAAGTGTGTAAATATGTAATGTGAGGATGTGTACAAGTGTCTTGTATTAGGAGTGCATGCAGGAGAGAAAGAGTCATGTAGAAGTGTGAAAGTGTCATAAAGTCAAGTATACATGTAAGAAGAGAGTGAAGAGTCTAGTATACAAGTGGTAATATGAGAAGCCAAACATCAAGAATATGAAAGGTTGCAACTCCCAAATATATAAGGAGTACAATAGACAAGTATTGAAGAGTCAAATTCCTATGTCTATATTATAGAGACAAAGCTCCATATAATGTAAGAAAAAATAGTTTGTAGCGATCACCACAACAAGCATTCATAATAAAGCTTGTATATAGATTTTGAGCAATTTTATTGTAAGTTTTCTTCATGCATGTACATGAATGATTTTGGCCATTTACATTTATATTTGATATTATAATGAATGTTATTTTATTTATATTGGCCTTGAATATATATATTTGATTGCTCATATATTTAATTCTACTCTTGATTATTGATATTTTGACCTAAAATATTATGACTTAATTATATTGGGACCTAAGATAGTTTGAGATAATTTGTCTTAAAATCCAACATCCCAACATTCCTTATTAATTTGACTTGACTCCCCTTGTTTACAGGATACTCTTTGTTGTCTGTCTACCTCATCTATTTGGATAAATAAACATTGTACTTTCACTCTATAAGGTTTCAATATTGATCCATTCACTACTTTAGAAATCATAGTGCCATCCAATTTATGTAGTCTAATTGCATTGTTCTCCATCATATATATCACTTAGAAGGGTTCAAACTACAATGTTTGCAACTTCCCATGCTTGATTTTCTATTTTCCATCATATCTCAATACCAAGTCACCTAGTTTTTATTCCATCTTCCTCAAGTGCTTGTCATGCCACAATGTTCTTCTTTGTTGGGCCACTTTTGTTGTCCATTGTGCCATAACCCACTTTTCTTCTAGTTGGATTAATGTCATAAGCCTATTTTCTAAGCTTTCTTGGTCTCCTAAATGGTTCTCTACAACTACCCTCAAAATAGATGCTAGGAACTCTATTGGCACTACAACCTCTTGCATGTAAATCAACTAGAATGGTGTGTAATTTATTATTGGCTTACATGTTCTCTTGTATTCCCATAGGACTAATGCCAAATTCTCCTCTCAATCTACTCCTATTCCATGGGCCTTGTACATAATTGATACTAAGATTTTGTTTATGAATTTTGCTTGCTCATTTTCCCTAGGGTAATATGGACTAGCCAACAAATACAAATATTAAATTTTGTAGTCAGCTTTTTTTACTTTATTTACAAAGAGATCTCTTATATCACTTATTAATTGTAGCAAAATCATAAATCTGGTTATCACTTGTTCATATAGGAATTGGGTTGTATTCTTTGTCAAGTTGTCTAGTAGTGCCTTGCCCTCTATATAATTTGTTAGGTATTTTATTACCACTACTATATACCAACACTTACTCATTTGACTTATCTTGAGAGGTCCTATGAAATCCAAGCCCTATCTTTCAAATAGTTCATATGGTTAAGATGGATGTGATGGCATGAAGTCCCTACATGATGACTTCCTAGCTCTCTGGCATGTCTCACATGCTTTTGTAAACTCCTTTGCATCATGATAGAGGTTGGGCCACTATAAGCCTGTTGGAAGCATCTTCCTTATGATTGCATCTCGTCTCATATGTCCTCCAACTAGTCCTTCATAATCTTCCTTCAGTGTTACCTTGACTTATTCCTCCATTACACATATTATCTGTATTCCATTAGGTCCCATCTTGTACAACAATCTTGCTATCTATTTAAAAGGTTCTAATTTTATAATAGTATTTCTTCCTTCTCCTATAGATATCTTCTTAGGTAGTTCCTTGTGGATAGATACTCTCTAATCATCATATACCATGATGGTATAGCACTTATCATGAATAATTGAGCATTAGGGAACTCATCTAACACTCCTCCCATAGATTTTTTTGAGTGAATCCTTGAAAATTGATATTTTATTACATGCTTCTTTTTGGGTATGACCACTACTCAAAATACAAAAAATTGTAATCTGACAAGCCACCTACTAACTCAAACATGTATGGCTAGTTTATTGATCAAATACAACAATGTCTAATGATCTACATAAAAAGTAAAAGTGTTGGCTAGCAAATAGTTCCTAAATTTTTTGACAACACACACCATCCCTAGCATTTTCCTTTTGGTTGTACTATAGTTCTTCTGTACCCTATACAACATATGACTTGTAAAGCAAATAAGCTAGTATAGCCTAAATAACCCCTCTTGGGTCAATGGAAATCAAATTGTAAAATTATATACATCCGTGTGGACATGAAATTCCTTATTCCAATATAGAAACACCAAAATGGCTATACATACCAGCTTTACCTTCAACTCCTTGAAGGCCTCTTGATGTTCCTTTGTCCACCTAAAAGGAATATTCTTTCTTGTTAATGAATCTAGTGGGTGGGACACATGAGAAAATTCATTTATGAACTTGTTTTAGTATCTTATGGATCCCATAAAGGTATTCAATGATATCACATCATCTTGTTCTTCCATATTCACTATGACACAAATCTTATCGAGTTCATTTTTCATCCCTTATTTACAAACTATGTGTCCCAATAGTTTACCATATGGTACCATCAATTTATAATTTCTTGGGTTTAGTGCTCAGAAAGCATTCATGTATAATTTCATGCATTCCTCAAGTTCTTGTAAGATCTCATATTTCTTCCCATGTAAGGACCAATCATCTAGGAAGACTTTGAATTTTCCTATCAACATCTGTTCATATATATATATATATATATAATAATCATTTGGAATGTGGTGGAGGTATTACATAGCCCAAATGATATTCTATTATATGCATAAATACCATTCTCTACAATGAACGTTGTATTCAATTTATCTTCCTCTATAATACTTATCATATTGTAGCTAGAAAACCTATCCTAAAATGAGTAAATTTCATCTCAAGCTACCTCCTCTAGGATGGAATCAATAAGGGTATTGGGAAGAGATCATTTATTCTGACAGTATTTAAACTTCTAAAGTCTACATATGAATTTGTTTTCACTTCCTTCTTCAAATTAATTACAATAAATGACACCCACTCATTCACCATGACTTCGAAGATTATGCCCACATCCAACATCTTCTCAATATTTGCTTGCGCCAAAGTTGCATACTTAAGATTAATTTTGTATGGCCTTCTCATTACTGATAAGGATCATAGAATAAATTGATATTCTAAGGTTTATTTGTTTCTTTTTCCACATCTATCAAGTGTTTTAGTTTCTCCTAAATTATAGCATCAATGATTGTATATTCTACAAAATTTTTAGGAAATGTCCATTTATCTTCTTCCTTTGGTGCAATTTTCTTACTACTTTTGGTTGTTTCATGATGGACTTCTTTAGTCTCCTCTACTGATATGTAGAGGTAGGTGAGAAAAATATTTCATACTCCATTTGCTAGTAAATAATTATGCTATTTGATCGATTCTGATCCTTACTACATTCCTCAAGGTGCAACACTCCTTCCTTAGTTGGTTCATATGTGTTATCTTCCTTCAAAGAACTACCCAAATTATTAGTATCGCAAGATATTTACTTATAGTTTGTTTTTTTAGATTTATCATATATTTGTGTTGTCCTTGCTTGAATGTAATCATATCCTTCTTCTAGTTGTTATTAACGTTTTCCATCCACAACCATTTCCTTCCCAACAATGCATCATATGCTGGTTTTTGCATCATTATCACAACAAAGTCCATATGGAATTTCTAGTTTGTAATATTTACCTTTTGAGTTGTTAAGAATCCCTTCATTTCAATTCCATATTGATCTACAACATATAACTTTAAAAATGGTGACCATAACAATGGAGCCCCTATCTCCTTCCAAGTTTTATCTGGTAGCATATTAACACTTGATCCTCCATCCATAATAGCTTTTGTTCACTTATGATCTAGTATCTTGATATGAATTAATGCTAGCTTCTTACCAACCTTTATCATTAATACTATTGGATCAATAAATTGATCCTTAATCTTGACTACTTTCTCGAATTGGCTTTGTAATTCCATCACTCTTTGTGGCTATAATTATTCTCCTATTATTGCATGTAGCATCAATATGATGCTAAAAAACTTACCACTTTTACTTCTACTATTGTATTCAATACTTGTGCTTTGGGTTCATAAGTTGAGAACTCCTCTGACACTAATGGTTTCTTTAATTTATTTTGCTCCATTAACTATTATTACTTGAATTTTCTCATTTATTTTTCTATCACCTTTTGTACTTCCTACCATCTTTATTTTTCCATGGTAGGGCTAGGGTACTAATCTTTCTTAGCCTATATTCATGTAGCAACCAATATATTTTTCTCCTTTTGATCTATAGGAGGATCCTCGATGTCAATAAAGTTAACATTATATGAGTTGCTTAGGTAGACACCAAAATATGACACCCTCTAAGTCACATTCACCACCTCACCATCAAATCCTGCATAATAAAATTATATGCCTAAGTCTAAACTTAGGGATATAAAATCCTACACATCATCCTATTTTCCTAATTTATTTAATTGGGAAAATCACCCTAGGATACCCTGTCTACCCATTGGACATGTGTCCTGGACACTTCACCCAACACCCCTGCCACATCTTACCCACTCCTGTCCCCCTTGTCCTTGCACATGAGACAGATTCCCAACACCCATGCCACAACTCATTTGTTGTTGTCCCCTTGTCCCTTCACATAAAACAACATCCCACATCCCACTCCACTTGAAGCCACATCACCCTAGTTAAGTGAGCCACATTGAATGACTCACTGTAACTGCCCCTTCCACCTAGAAATTCAGATTTACCACTTGGCAAGTCAAGCTTGCCACCTCCCATTCCCCTCCAAAGCCCTAGGAAGCCTATAAAAGCACCATTAGTCCACAAAACAAAAGGAGCTAAATTTGCATACCGACAGGCTACCAAAATATATCTAGACCCGACGAGAAATTGAGAGCACGAGCTCAATCCTGACCATTGGCATGCATCCCGAGGTAACCTATCATTTCAACCAAAATCACCCATCTATGGTTTCATAGTAAAAAATGTAGGTCCACGGTTTCACAACCGTAGGTCCATAATTTCCAGTCCACAACCATGCTTTCATGATTCCACAGTCCCGAGCATGAATTCACATGTACGATCGAGATCAACAAAATACTCTATGTTAGCAAGGCGTTATTGATTTACTTATTCTATCATTTGTTTCATGCAATATGTTGCTTAGAGTTTTATGAATAGCATTAATTTTATTGGTTAAAATATGCAGGTGCTACTGGTCCCCCTTTGCTTGTTTGAATGTGTGCAGGTGACAGGTATCTTGGATAAGCTACTAAAGCTAGAGTGGTCCCTTGCTGGATACCAAAGCCCACTCACCCCTTGAAGCTGTGACGAGAGAGCGAAGAACACTACATCCTATAGAAGAGTCAAAATATCTCCCCTCCTCCATCAAAGCATTGTACTTCAGAGAGAGAAGGAAACATTGTAACATTGCTCCCAATACACTTGGGGCAATTCAAAAACCTTTTGTAAAAGTTGTATCAAAAATCAATACAAAAGGGGCATTTTGGCAATTTACTTCTGTGTCTGCATTCATTTTATTTTTGTGTTCAGTTCTTTGGTTATAGGAATGGCGATCACGGTGGGACCTCCCAAGGGTTCCATTTTGTTTTGCCTTGCTTCTTTTTAAATTTACTGATCTCTATCTACACCTACAGGTTTCGAGAATTCGAGATGCACACAGATTCGACTTTGAATCGATACATTCAGAAAACCTTGCACCCGAATTATTTACTATGGAAATGCAAAAACATAGTTTCTATCTGAGGAAACGCAAACGCGGTTCCTGGTTGGAGAAAATGCAGATGCACGGTTCCTAGTTTGAGAAAATGCAAAAACACGATTGCTATTTCAGAAACGCAGATCGACGGTTGACAACTGGAAGGAGCGGCGAAAGGAACACAGGTCTGTACCTTGCGCTCTCTGTTTCATTTTTTCTTTAGTTCTAGTTTAGGGTGCATTTAAGTAGATTAAGGGTCTCAGTCATGTATGCCTTTGTGTGCATTTAGGTCTTAGGGATAGGAAAAAGTATTTAAATTTTGCATCCATACATAAAATAACAAGGAAAAATTAAAAAGAATCTGCATCTACATAATAGGAAATAGGTCATTTTGCATCCACCGAGTTAAGCATAACTTGGGTGTTAATTTCAAGTTCGGGTCTATAAAAAGCTCAATTTATTTTTGTTAGCAGAAAGGACCCATGCATCCACGGTTGGGACATCCCAAACGTAGACGCACGGTTGGCAAACCGTGCATTCATGATTTACCAGAACTAACCACGCACCCACAGTTAGCCCTGTCAAATAGAAGCCAATTGGAATTAGACCTGAAGGTGGCACTTTTGCTCCTGATTTGTTGTCTATCATTTTTTGTTCTCTATTTTCTACATTTAGGCATCAAAACAGAATTGCATGGTATCATTGCATAACACCATAATTAAACAAACCACCACACACTCACGTAAACATTGGAAAATGGTTGGATTTCATCATCATCGGGTTTGGATTTCATCACCGAACCACCAACATTATACCCTGATCTTTGGCCAAAGTCGACTCCAAGATCCGTCGTAGCTCGTGGGTTATAGCACACATTTCTCTTCGGAGAGGTGTATTGCAGACTGCAAGTGAACTGGGTGAGGAATTGGTAGGACCTGTGCTCCTTGGCCGTGTGTGGGTTTCATTGCCACACATTATAGGGGGATTTATGTGACCTGGAGTTCATAGCCAGGTTGTCGAGCTACGAGTATACAGGTGAAATCCTAGATTCATTTAGGGCAAAACATTGAGCACACATCTTTTTCATTTTTCAAACAAAATTCTAAAAAAAAAAAAATACGAAAATCTAGCATCAAAAACTTTGTGTGTTTATTTGCTTTGTGTGTTGTATTGCATCATATTGTCATTTTATTTACATAGATAGTCGCACTTGGCATTGTACCACATAATAGCGTATGGTAGTGACTCGTAGTCAAGCTAAGAAACTAGTGTCAAACCAAAGTCAATGGTCTTCCCCTATGGCCTCTCAGTCTGGTAACGTCCCTCCCACTTCGGTGGTAGGACAAGTAGGCATGCCCCTTTCTATGTCCCAAAGTCTTAATGTAGGGCCTTCTAGTAATGCCCCTAATATGGACATAGACATTATGCATAGGGCTACTCACACAACCATACCAGAGACACCTAGGAGTGAACCTCCTGCAGTGGTAGATAGTCATATCACCATGTTAGACATGGATACTATTAGAATGTACTTGAATGTAGTTGGAATGGTCTTCCCATCATTACCACCACTCTCCATCCCATCCCATGTCATACCCTCATCACAACAAGAATCCACATTCACCTATCCGCAATAGTCAGAACAGATTTTCACCAATCCTCTTTTTGAGTTAGTTGTTGTAGCATTGGCCAATCAACCATCGTCAACCAACCAATTACCCCCCACATTACCTCAACAAATGATCGTTTCCACTAATCCCTTGTATGAAACAATTCCTATTGTTTCACAAGCCCCAACATCCATTCCTCCCACCACACTCGTAGGACATACATCTCATACCATACCACAGTCAGTAGCGATACCTTTTGCTACTTACCCCCCACCTACTTCCACTACCATGGTTGTCCCACAACCAACCCAGTCTACCACATCACATGTAGCGGTTCCTACTTCAAATGCAATTGCTATGCAACAGGCTTTCTTACAACTACAACAAATGATTTTAGATAATGCTAACCATAGCATGAACCCTGACCCCAACCAACATTTGCAAGGGATTGAGAAAAATTTTCCACCTACATCTCATCAACCTAATACCTTTATCCAAGATCCATCTTGGGTAATGTGCCCTCCTTCTACCACTATGGTTCATAATCAACCGCCACACCCATATGCTAACGCAATAGGTCAGCATAACATCATACCTCCATCACCCCATCCATATCATAACATCCCTCAACATCCATACCATAACACATTTCAGCCACCCATGTCTTATCACCCACAACCTACATACAATCCACCCCATTACCAAGCAACATCAAGTACATTCAAGTGTCAATCCTGTGGATGACCCTAGATACCAATTTTTACAGAGTCAGATTGATAGTCTTGCCATGCAAACCCCAGGTTTGCAATACCAAAAGCCAACTTTGAGGTAACTACTCAATCACCCTATTCATGCTTCGGTACCTGAGCCACCATATCCACAAGATTTTCAAATACCGAAGCTTGAATTTAAAGGGGAAGAGGACCCCCATGAGCATATAACTAGATTTGTGAATGCATGCTTCAGAATCAAAAGCAATGATGCATTACTATTACATACATTTCCTCAGACACTAGGGGGAGAAGCACAAGACTGGTACAACCACCTGCCACATCAAAGTGTTTTTACCTTTGAACAACTAGCGGACCAGTTCTTGGAAAGATTCACCCTGAATGTTAGAAAACAAACCACATTGACTGATTTGATTTATCTAAAACAATATGATGATGAATCAGTCTATGACTTTGGCAATAGGTGGAGATCAGTCATGATCAAGTTACCATTTTCCCTCCCTATGCCAGAGATAATACGAATGTTCACGAAGAGTTTTGGTAGACCCATCTCTTCATTACTACAACTACAATAGTATAGAACATTCGATGAGGCACTCGCCCAAGCAAAACTGATTGAAGAAATAAAAATCCAAGAAGGTGAGATAAAGCCTAAGAAGAAAGAGTGGCACAATAAGAATCAAAAGGGGAATAACCATGGTCAATCTAAGACCACGCAGGTTAACCAGATAGTTTTGGGCCAACCATAGTTAAATCAACCGACCCAAACACAAATCCAACAACCCCAACAACAACAACAACCGCAACAATCGAATTATCAAGTGGTTCCACCCCCACAATAGGCACAAAATCAGACACAACCTGCAGAAAGGCAACAACATCATTTTAAGCCAAAAAGAAATTACACACCAGTACAAGAGCCATATTCATTAGTGTTTTAGAAGTTGTATGCGGCAAAACTTTTTACATTGCCGAAAATGAAACCTGAAGATCCTAACAAACCAAAAACAAAAGGTTACAAAGAACACCTCTTTTGCATCTATCATAGACAAAGAGGACATGATATTGAAGGTTGTCATGGATTTAAAGGAATTGTGCAAGATTTATTGGAAGTGGGTACAATCAAAGTTGACAATCCACTAGCCCAAAACAATCAAAACCTAGGCATCTATCAGACACCTTTGCCACATCGAGAGGCAAATCAACAACCGATGGGAGCATCAACTTCTACAGTTCCTCCCAACCGAGGTTAATTATGTGTCTCAACTACCGCAAGGTTTTGTAGGAGCTATCAACATAGTTACCCATGGACAGAGGTAAGCTAATCGCACAACACAGGCTCCAACAACACAACCAACAAATGTGCCCATACAACTTGGACCAAGCATTCCACCACCACCTTTCCACAATCACCCAGTTGTTACTTTGAACAGTCGATTAACACAAAGTTTGAAAATGGCTTCAACAAAATTGTCAATATATGAGCTAATACAACAATCAACACCTCATAGGGAAGCATTGATGGAAATTTTAAAGTCTATCCAAGTTCAATCAGAAGACCCCAATGCATTCAATTCCTTTGTAGGGAGTGTGCAAAAGTGTATGGAACCCTCGATAGTATTTTATGACTTCGAGGAAAAACAAATCTCAGTAGATTCACCTGATCCACCACTGCACATAGTAGCTCACATTGACAGGAAACCATTCAAGAGAGTGCTTATTGATACTGGTTCTTCAATCAACCTCATCACCACACCTGCAATGATGAAGCTCAACATCCCATCATCTCACATCACAACATCCACATTCACCCTTAGGGCTTTTAATGATGCTTTATGCTCAACTGTGGGGAATGTTGTTCTTCCCATCACCATGGGGGTGAAAACAATACATGTTCTCTTCCACATCTTGGAAGGAGAAATGCAATACAACATACTTCTTGGATGCCCTTGGATTAGGGAAATGAAGTGTGTGCCTTCAACATTGCATCAATGCTTAAAATATGTACATGAAGGCAAAGTGCATTGCATACCAATCTGACTACGGAACCTTTCAAATATTGCAACTTTATTTCAAACCCATATGAGCCCTTGCTTCCATCAACGCACCTAACTATCCAACCACTAGCCATTAGGACCATTCCATCTAGTAGCACATCCTCAAAAGCACCCATTCAAGAAGAATTACCTATAGTTGACCCAAATTTTGCATCCAAAAGTGTTAGCTCAATGCACCCTTCAAACACTGCATTTCATTTTCAAGTCACACCTACCCATCCTGCTAACCAATCACCAACTCCATCTAGTAAACTTCCAGATCCACAACAACCATTCACATTCACAACACAACCCACACCATCCATCACTACATCACAATCATTAGAACCCGTAGTCTCACAAATAGGGCCACCTATTAGAGATAATCCACCACCACCAGTGGAGCCACAAGCTAATGTACAAGAACCCTCTTCATCCACCGAGCCATTAGCCTCCCAACCATCTAGAGTTGTAGTACATCTCGCCAATCCAGGCATTGGTGAGTACATTATTGAAAGTGTCATAGTTACACCACCTATTGAGTCAGTCAAGGATTATGGTCACCCTCATGACCCACCTTTAGCTATAGGTGATATATATAGAATGGGTTCTCAAAAAAATGCAATCAATTTCATATATGGAGGGGTGGATTCTTCATCGGACCCACCTCCTCAAGACGACAACTCTTTACAAGAGTTTAATGAAAACATTGATTATCTATCGAACCCAAGTTTCCCAGTGAGATATTTTTGAAGGGTTAATTGGCAAGGATATGGACTTGGAAGACATGAACAAGGTCCTCACCACATTATTGAACCAGAATATAGAGAGCCAAGTGACCGCTCCGGTCTAGGCTACAAACCTTCCATCGCAAGCTCTTCGCTTAATCAAGCTTTCCAAGAACTTGACATAGAATGCGAAGAAGAGGAAGAAAAGAGCGATGAGGAAGATGAACCTAATGATGAGGATGAACAAATAGATGGTGGGTACCAAATCTACACTTTTTACCCTCAAGAGCAAGCCTTACAACAAGAGCCAGAAGATCCCATAGAGATGACCTACCTTAGGCCAGATGATACGCCACTGGTATTGGGACCTCACACAAATGCTAATGGTTTTTGGATGAGTGACGATGATGAAGAGGATGAAACTAAAATGATATTCATGAATCATATGCGTGAAATGCAAGCTAGAAGAATGCTTCAAGTAGAGGCACATCCTGAATGGCTAAATCAGGAAGAAGAAGAACCTCAAGAGGAGGCAACATACACAGATTCTATTCGGAGAGATGACTGGTATCAAAAGAAATTCCCAATAGACCGCACTCTTTTTTGGCTAAGCAAAGAGCGTGAGAGTCCTGAACCAGAACCTCCTCCATCACATTGGCATCGCATACAACACAACCAATCACACACATTAGGTCAGTTGCAACCTAGAGAAGATGAGTCATCAATTCTCGAATCGCAGCCACCTCATTTCCATCAAGTCAACATGATTTCTGTTGATTTGCTCACCCCACTCCGCAATCCATATGATGAGACAAAACCGATCCATATCGACACTAGTCTCATAGCCATGGACAGGATTTCATCCCCGCCATCCACTATCGAGTTTATCCTATCCGAAGAGTTGTTGCGTGCTTCAAACGCATATATTCCACAACAACCTTCATCATCAAACAATTCAGTTTTTCAAACCGAGATAGAGGGGGAAACCCCAAAAACATTTGAAAATGTGGCGGATGATATCCACCTCATCCCAACTCCACATCAGTTAGAAGAAGGTTCTCACATGCTAATTGAAGAATCTATAGATGTGAACCTTAGTCAAGACGCGGACAATCCCCAAATTGTCAAAATTGCAAAATATTTATCCGTAGAAGAAAAAGAACGCATAATAAACATGCTAATGAAAAATAAAGAAGTGTTCGCATGGTCATACAAAGACATGCCTGGTTTAGATCCAGACCTGGTAGTCCACAACCTTACACTGGCACATGATGCAAAGCCTTTCAAACAAAAGCTTAGGAAAGTTCATCCAACAGTCGCATTAATTGTGAAAGAAGAGCTGCAAAAGTTGTTGGATGTGCACTTCATAGTACCAATTGATTACCCATAATGGCTTTCAAATATGGTACCCATTCGCAAACCGAACGGAGGGATACGCGTATGCACTGATTTTTGAGACTTAAACAAAGCGTGTCCCAAAGATGATTTTCCTTTGCCTAATATCGATCAACTAGTAGATTCCTATGCTGGTCATGAAATGCTTTCCTTAATGGATGGTTTCTCGGGATACAACCAAATTCGAATTAATCCCGAAGACCAACACAAGATAACATTTACAACACCCTGGGGGACATTCTGTTATAGAGTGATGCCTTTTGGACTTAAGAATGCAGGAGCAACATATCAACGAGCTATGACGTACATATTTCATGATTATATGCATAAGATCATCGAGGATTATGTAGATGATTTGATTGCTAAATCCAAGACGCGTCTTGAGCACATCGATGTACTAGAAAAAGCATTTGATCGACTGATAGAACACAAAGTAAGGCTAAATCCTAAGAAATGTGTATTCGGAGTCACATCAGGAAAAATTCTAGGATTCATTGTCTCCAAGCGAGGCATTGAAGTGGATCCAGGTAAGGTAAAAGCAATATTAGAAATGCCACCTCCCAAAACATTGAAAGAGTTGCATAGTTTACAAGGAAAGATCCAATCTATCCGATGATTCATCGCACAACTCTCAGATAAATGCAGGCCTTTCAATCGCCTATTACAAAAGGGAGTGACATTTTCATGGACAACTGAATGTCAAGAAGCATTTGATGACATAAAGAAGTATTTGGCATCACCACCAGTTCTTACACCGCCTAGATCAAGAATCCCTTTTCACCTATACATTTCTGCAACAGATTTTGCACTAGGTACAATGCTTGCACAAAAGAACGAAAAACATAAGGAGCAAGCAATTTACTATATTAGCCGAACACTGGTAAGTTACGAAACAAGATATGCTTATGTCGAAAAGTTATGCTTAGCAGTGGTTTTCGCCACTAAGAAACTTAGACATTACATGCTAAGCAATACTACCTATGTCATAGCTAGAGAAAATCCTCTGCGATACATGATGACTCGCACATACAACAACACCCGTACTGCTAAATGGATAATGCTTTTAACCGAATTCGATCTCGAATTCGTAAGTCAAAAATCCATAAAAGGTCAGGTGATAGCTGATCAATTAGCTGAAGCTCCACTACACAATGATAAACCATTAATAATTGAGCTCCCAGATGATTCAGTATTTTCTGTCGCAGAACAAGAGGAATTAGTTTCTCCTGAGGAAGAAGCAGACATGACCATGTTCTTTGATGGGTCTAAATGCGACAAAGGACAAGGTGCGGGAGTAGTGTTTTATACACCTGAAGGAATACCAATTCCTTTATCATTCAAACTCGACTTCACATGCACCAATAATAATGCAGAGTATGAAGCCTTAATCTTAGGTCTTCAATCAGCTATAGCAATGGGCATAAAAAGACTAAGCATTTTTGGGGATTCTCAACTAGTTGTATACCAAGTAAAAGGAGAATACCAGTGTAAAGAACCAGTCTTAAAGAAATACCATGAAGTAGCAATAAGGTTGCTAGAAAAATTTGACTGGTACAAAATTAGTAATTTACCACGATCGACAAATAGATTTGTGGATGCAATGGCTTCTTTGGGATCTCTCATCCCTAAGAATGAGCATGGAGAAGTACAACCGCTAATCATAACAACAATGTCAAAATCATCAATTCAAAAGGCAGAACCTACAGGTGAGAAGAACGTTTGTTTGATACATGTTGAACCTTACAATTCTTACCTTGATGAGATAAGAGACTTTCTCAAGTCTGGAATACTCCCAGTAGAAATGACACGAACTGCAAAAAGAACATTCAAACAAAAAGCAATTCGTTTTACTCTACTGGGGGATGTGTTATACAAACGTGGGTATGATGGAATATTATTACGATGTTTAGATCCGATTGAAGTAGAACGAGCAATAATAGAAGCCCACGATGGTACTTGTGGTGGCCACTTCAGTGGAATGGCCATTGCAAAGAGAATACTGTGCATGGGATACTATTGGCCGACCATGGAAAATGACTATTGCAAATATGTCAAAAAGTGTCAAAAGTGCCAATATCATGCAAATTTGACTCATGTACCATCGCACGCATTACAACCCATTCAAAGTCTTTGGCCCTTTTCACAATGGGGTCTCGATTTGATTGGTAAAATATCACCTGCTTCATCAAGACAACATAAGTTCATCATAACCGAGACAGAATACTTCACAAAATGGGTGGAAGCAATTCCAATGACCACTACGATTGGACCTCGAGTAGCGGAGTTTATACTTCAACATATTATCTGTCATTTTGGAATACCCTCAAAAATAATTTTTGATAATGGGAAGTCATTTAAGAATAAGGATGTTAGAGCATTGTGCAACAAATTCAAAATTCAACATAGTTTCTCAACACCTTATTACCCACAAGCAAATGGGCAAGCGGAAGCAACAAACAAAACAATGGTATCCATTCTCAAGAAAATGGTCAAAGAAAATCATCGAGATTGGCATACTCAACTTCCTTTGGCATTATGGGCTTACAGAACAAGCATCAGAACGCCAACGGGAGCGACACCATTTTCACTAGTTTACGGTGTTGAAGCTATATTACCTTTAGAGCTCGAGATACCTTCCTTGCGAATAGCATTACAAGAATTCATGGATGATGAAACAACTAGACAAGCACGTCTTGACCAATTGACACTTATTGATGAAAAACGTATCAATGCTTTAGATCACTTACGAGTATATCAAGACAGAGTCAAACGTGCTTACAATGCAAAAGTCCATCCTCACGAATTTCAAGTGGGGGACCTAGTGCTCAAAGAAAATCAACAAAATACCAATGCATTGCCACACTTAAGAGATAAATTTATGGCTAATTGGTTAGGCCCGTACATTGTAAAGCATAAATTGGGACCAGGAACATATAGACTGGCCAACTTCGAAGGAGAATTGGAGCCAGAACCACTAAACATAATGCACCTAAAGGCATTTTATGCATGAAACGACTTGCAATATATGTATATATATGTACATGGCTTAAAAAAAAAAAAAAGAATTTTTATTTCCAGAATTTCTTTACATTGTAAATAGAAATGTCATTACTAGCACTTAGCATGTTGCATTTGCATATTACAAAAAAAAAAAATCTTGTGCATTAAATAGGCATATCACATGCATATAGCAACATTAGACTAAACACATAATTGCATCCATCCCATCCCATGTTCAGTGATCTTTCATAGTGGTGATGATACGACCAAGTAAAAACAAGTTCCAAAGAATTGGGGATACCCAACTAAGACTCTTCGCAAGTCAACAAAGTTCATATCCACCCATGTTTTACTATATCATAAATCAAATTTTCAGTCACTCAAAAATGTCTAGTGAAAAACCAAAAATCATAATATGTCCAATTTTCTTTAGGACCAAAGCACTTATATCACATTAAGAAAGTCTTGAGTATGGTAGATTGACCCAAAGCAATCTTGAACCAAAAACACTTTACAAATTTAAAAACATTTTGAGTAAGAAAAGATAATGCCAACTTGGGTACAACCTTGAAGCGAAAAGGAAATATTCCCCGCTTGTCCCATTACGCAACATAGTCCAAATCAAAAAGGTGGTTTTCACCACCATCACAACAATCCAAACAATTAAATTAAAAGGTAGACAGTAAGGATAGGATCACATTCTCATCACACTTCGGTTGAGAATCCGATTCCCCAAACTCTATCATGATAAATACTATACACACACCACAGATCACAAAAGCAAGAAGGATCGTACTACATTCCCCTTAGAAAGTTATGTAGTCATCCCCAAAGCTCGAAGATCGAATCATTGGACTATGGAGTGAACCTCCACCGGAGCTATAGACGCTTGATTGGCAGTGGAGTAAACTCATGTAGGGTGACACGTCTTTCTCCAAAGAGAAAGACCTTTGACCGCACATACGGACAAGCTAGCTAATTGGTAAACCCATACAGGTACCATCCAATTTTACTCATCATGAGTTAATGAACTTCACATACACATGCACTGATTCTTGATTGCTTAGGGCCATTCCCAAACCAAATATTCAGAAAATGAACTCCACTTGCACACACCTTGGTCCTAAAGAAGGTTAGACGAACATTGAGAAAATGGTTAAAATCACTAGACTGTTTGAGTCTTTGAAAATCCTCCAATGTTATATATCAAAAACCATACCAAATATCATATCATTATCACATGTTCTACATTATCACATACATACACCCACCATACACCAAACGCGAAGAGTCATCAAGTTGGATACCCCCAATTGCAAAAATGAACAAGTAATGGTCAACTACTCTGAGCTATAAAAGATTACAAAAACATCATGCATGTCATCATATAGTTAAATGAAAATAAACATAAGCTGCATATTACATATTAGTTACATTCATTTATCATAGCACAAATATAAAAATGTGAACATTGCATCACATAAGCACAAGCAAAGCATATATAAAAAGCATCAAAATAAACATTAACACATGAGATAACCAAAATACAAAGCCATGTATATATATGTATAAATATGAAAGTCCCAAAGGTACAAAATGCAAAGTCGTATACATCGAAGCACTAAGGCTCATAGCAAAATAAAAACAAAATACAAAAAGAGAAGCGACAAGTCACACTAGCTAGTACCAGTAGGATCCCTCTGAGGACCCTACGCTATAGAAGCACCATGAGAACTCGATGAACGATGAGTCCTGTGACTCCTATCAGTCCCTCGGGTAGCAGTAGTGGCTGATGAAGAAGGAGGAATAGGCAAAGGAATCTGATGCTCATGCAGAATGTTCTCCAACATCTCTATATAAATAGCCTGCTTGCGTAGGCTCCTCAAGTCAGCACCCTCACGAGCAACCCATTGAGAAATCTCTGCTCGTAGAGCAGCAATAGTAGCTACAGTGTCACCTCCATCGGACCCTACCTGTAGCCGAGTCAGCTCACCCTCTAACCGAGTGACCTCACCTTCGAGCCTAGAAATCTCCAAGTCCTTTATAGTGAGAGCATCACTGCTAGGCCCATCACGCATCCTATCCACCTCACCCTGGAGGTGAGTCACCTCGCCCTGGTACCATGCCAACTCGCCCTTCAAGTGAGTCACCTCTAAACCCAGGCTATCACGCTTAGCCTATAACATGTCCCAATCCTCCTCTGTCCACCGAGGAGGAGCATCCTCATCACCAACACCCCCATCACCACCATCACCACCATCAGCCTCCTCAGGCTACAAAAAATTGGTACCCATATCAGCTCTCGAAGAGCTACCTCATCGATGCTTCACCGACCAGGGAACCCAACCTCCAACATCTACATCATCACCACTCTCATCGTCATCTACAATGACACTCAGAGTCCAGAGCGACTGGCCAGCAAACTAGGCATCATACTCAGGGGTGGTACCTACATCATCCAAGTCGAGAACCTCCAAGTCTAGGTCATCAGAAGGATCATCAACTCACCAAAAATTGGGAGCAACAGGTAGCCCTAACTCGTCACCCCATCACCTGTAGGTCACAGGTGCATCAAGAACATCCTAAACCAGCCCAAACTGATGCAACACTCTAGAAAACTGGATAAACTCCATATCCCTCAGATGAGCGCCAACAACCCATCATCCCCACCTGATGTGATGAAGCTCTACTGCATCCGTCACCCAATCTAGACCTCTCCAAGGATGCTAGCTCATCAAATCTCTAGTCAAAGAACTCAGGATATCTCTGTACTCTGAAGCGCTCACTACTGATCGACTAACCTCCTCACTGAGTACCCATCTATATGCACGAGGAGAAGTAGCATCCACACCACAAGGTAAACCAACAGGTCGACCAATGATAATATGCTCCCAACACCAAATCTGGAGCAACAAACTACAACCCAGGCCCTTACGCCCCCACCTCTTCACCTCATATAGCTCACTATAAACCTCACAAAGAAGAGCGGGAGCCCAAGCCAACCGACGAGGATCAGATATGAGATCAAGAACAATAGGCACCTGGTTCCACGGGATCCTTGATCCCATGGAATTGGGCAACAACATGTTGCTCAATATATACATCATAAAAACTGGAAGCGCCCCCAAGATACCAGTTGTATACAGGTCCAAATAAGCAATACCACCCCTGCTGCAGTCTACATCCCACATCTCACCGAACACAGGAAACAGAGCCTCCTTCTTGTCGAGGCCAACCCGAACAGTAGGACCCTCGATAGGAACGCAAAAAATACGGTAGATGTCCTCAAGGGTGATAGTCAGCTCCCCTATCGGGAGCTAAAAAGTACCTCTGTCTGGATCCCAACGCTCAACAAGCACCGAAAGAAGATCCTCATCAGCTCGGACGGTGCCTAACCGCCCGCAACCATCTAGACCAACGGTCTGCAACAGGGTCCAGTCGTCATCGAAAAGTGCCTTCCGCACTTTTCGGATAGTCCTCGGCCACCTATGCCGAGCATCAAGAAGCTTAACCTGAAAGAAACACATTAAGAATTAGAAAAACAAACTAGACATAAGCAAAAACAAAACAAAACAAATTTTTTACCTACTCCTAGGTAATCAAAAACAAAAAAAAAATTTTTACCTACTCCTAGGTAATCAAAAAAAAAAACAAAAATTTTACCTACTCCTAGGTAATCAAACAAAACAAAAAAATTTTACCTACTCCTAGGTAATAAAAAACAAAACAAAAAATTTTTACCTACTCCTAGGTAATAAAAAACAAAACAAATTTTTTTACCTACTCCTAGGTAATAAAAAACAAAACAACTTATACTAGTTTTCTTTGGGTAATTCACCTCCTTATAATTACCCAAACCACACCATCTGCACAATTGTGGTATATTATTTCTTACTACCCCTTCTTGAGGAATATTGGGGATATTTTTCACAAAATGCCCCCGTTCCTAGAAATTGTGACATTGAATAACTCATCTTCCATTTGAGTTACACTATAATCAACTCTGATCACCTTTCCATTATAGGTATTATCTTCCTCCTCGATAGTTATTCCTATAACCACTGCTAGTCACACCTTGTCCATTCCTTAAGGTGTTTGGCATTTTTTCCTCCTTTATTTGCACTATCATTGTTTGGTGTCTTGAACATCTTAAGTTAAATGTACAATTACCGATTTCATGGCGTAATACATAACATATAATACAATATGTAATTTTTGATAGTTGGCATCTGTGTGCCCTTTCGACGTCAGTTTGAGCACCATATATCATTTTTTTCCTTTATACCTTCACCTTTTACTTAATAATTCTATTGAATTCCTTTTTCATATAGTGAGTTGCATTATGCAATTTCTCCTTATCACTATCAAAGTCATCACTTTTGACATGAATTCCTATATGACAACTATTTGTTTGACCTTACTTTCAAAATTTCTTACTCTCTCATATGCTTCTTCACATGTTGAGTAGGCTATTATCTTCATATTTTTCTTGTATCAAGGCAAAAACCCATCGATAAACCATAACTTAACCATACCATATGGTGATTTCAACTTCATGTTATTTATGAATTGTTTTAGTCACTAGTTAAAAGTCTTAATGTCTTCATCATTATTTTTTTTTTGTATAATATATCTTAATTATAATCTTTGTATAATCTCTCAAAGGTCAAATTTTATTTTTGAATTCATCTACTAAAGTTTCCCATGTGGTGAAGTATTATGTGGTTTCTCTTTAAAAGTATTGATCTATCGTAATTCCTTGCAATATGGCAGGAAATAATTGCAACTATTCCTTGGGTTGTCTAGCTTGGTTTAATTTTATATCATCATGAAAGTGTCTATATGCCTTGAAAATTATTCTTTCCCATCTCTTGTGAAGGGTGGGGACTTTTGTTTGCCCACTCTATTTATAATATTAGTCATTGACGAGTGGTTATCCTCTCCTACTTCATCACTTGATGATGGCTCATATAGTATTTTAGACCAAATTTCTTCTATCCTTGGTGGCTTTTCTAGCTATTTTTTTCTAGGTACTTTGGTCCTAGGCACCTCATCAAATCATAGTGTCTCTTAACCTTTTGTATTTCCTTCAAATAGCCTTCTTTCAAACTTGGGCACACCTTCACTTCAAAACCTTCTTTGAAAATATATGAACACTGGATCTGGATTATTTTCTCAAACACTCATGCGTGGTTGCTCTTGTGTTTGACTCTTGTTATTTGCACTCCTTTGAAAAATCTTCTTACTTGCGTAGACATTAAAATCCACTCTTTGTCTCTTTGTGCATGCTCCACATTGGTGTATTTACTTACTTAAACATTCTCTTTAGCTATTTTATGCAATTATTCTTGTGCCTCATCCTTTGTTGTCCTAAGGACTCCAAACTCTTTCAAGTATTGGTTCTTTAGTTTCACAAAACTAGAACTCTTGTTCTCTTATTTGAGCACTCCTAGTGCTCCTTATTATTGGTAGTTGACTTTATCTATGACCTCATCTCCCATGTCCTTGTAGTCTTGTAACTAGCATCCACTTCTTTCATTTCACATGCTATTCTTCCTCTAAGTTGATCCTCCTTGCTCTAGCAATGGTAATGATTCCAAATATAACATGAGTGAAAAGATTCCCAAAACTGGAAAATGTAATGATAGACTTATGAGTCAATCGAGACCACAGTCAAGAATTTTCTTGTAGTCATACAATATCATTGTCTTGAGATGATATTGTCTTACTTGTATGGTGTAGTCTCATACGACACGGTCTTGTATGATATAATACAAGATAGTATCCTACCTATGACACAACAAAACTTTGGCAATAGTCCTCCCATACGAAAATTATTGTATGGTAGTCACACATTCAATGTCATAATATTTACAAATAGTATGTGGAGAATAGTATGATAATCACCAAGACTACAACACAAGCTTGTACAGTCCATCCCTCGTACAATCTAACCCTTGTATGATCTGCAATTAACCTATAGTCCTTCTATGGTATTTTTATCCCTATAACTTGCAACTTATAAACATTATCTATTCAATACTTCTAACCACTGCAATCTACAACTATGGCAAACAATATGATAGCCTACAACTATAAACAATGTCCAATACAATAAAACATGCAATATTAGTAACATACATAGTATAAATAGAATACAAAAGTGTTGGAATTAGGCTGCAAATAATCTATAATAACATAATTATAATGGCATTCAATGGTGCTTGTTGTAAACAACAATGGCAGACTACAATTACAATATGTAGGGTTGCTCATTAATACATCCACAACTAGGCCTGCATAGTCACAATATAACAATGCCATGGCAAATCTCCTCAATGTCCTCACCAATGTCTCTATGATGTTATAAATGAAATATGGGGGTTCTTTTTAATACATACCCTCGATCATTGCCAACAATGGCTTCCTAGGACAACACATCCAACCACAACCCTAAATCAGACATATATGGCATTTGCACATATTAATATTTATATCTAAATTCTATTGCAATTTATTATTAAGTTGCATTACATTTCATGTTATTTCACATTATTTCATTTCATTTATATTTTAATTGCATTTCATATGCACTATATTACAATTTTATTCCAAAATGTCTAATACAAAAAATATACACATTTCCATTTCTTCTTTTTCTTCTAGGAAGTTGATGCTTTGTTGCCTATACAAGGTTCCTAACAAGTGGTATCATAGCACTTTCTAGGGTTGCATCATACTATAGTGCAAACAATTATTGTCCTACAATTCCAACATGTTAGGTATAAATTTTCTTTGTTCTTACTTTCCTGCTTATAACCCTAGAGAGAAAAAAATTGAACCATTTTTTTATTATTATAGTTTAATACATTAGAAAATCTATGCTGGAGGTTTTAAAACATCATGGAGTTGTCAATATTGGCTAAGCTAGATTCCCCATTAATCTTCTAGTGAAGTGAGGGGTGAGGGGTGATGAGACTCCAATATCCAGACCTCAAATAACACTCATATAAGGACTTGAGCTCCCACATACCTTTGGGTATATAAGGATACCCCCTAGGTTTAGAAGAGACCTTTAGTCATAGGAATATTTTTGATCATGTATCTATCCATAGTAAAACAAGCACAACACTAAGAAGATTAACCTCCCATATTATCATGGATATAGATTGTGCATTCAAGTTTATGTGTGGAACCTTCTTGCATAGTGGCCTAAAATATTAATTTGAGTATTATCATTAATCATTACAGTATAATAGAGGGCTATGGATAATGCACACACCTTGGCCTAGAGTTACCCTATTTTAGTCATAAGCCAAATTCTAATAAAAACCATCAAACCTCAAAAAATCTAACAATAGATTTGATCATATTGAGGAGACTACCTATCATTGTAACCATCCTTGATTAAAAAGATAACTATTGGGGGTCAATAACAATGTCAGATAGAGAAATTGTTAATAATGGTCAAAATAGTATCTGCTAAGGTAGTTGTCAATAATAGTCAAGAATAGAGTCAAACAAGGTAGTTGTCAGTAATGGTCAAAATAATTTTTTTTTGGACAGTTCTCAGTAACAATTAGTAACAATGTCAGATAGGGAAGTTGTTAGGGAACAAAGAAGAAAGCCACTTTTATAGGTGAAAAAAAGCTTTAGGAGTATAACAAATAAAACTTGACATAAAAAAGTCTAGGATGCCAAAAAATGACAATTTGAGAGCTAGTCCATTATGACCATGTTTTCAAGCTGATCATTTTGATATATAGCACCCAAACACTTTTTTTGGATCATTACTAAAAATAGTAACTACTATCGATTTTTAGTAAGGTAGTTTGGGTTGTCTAAATCACAAGTCCATGGCTATAGGAATTAGAGGAGCCATGAGGGATATGGAGTAAAACCAATTGAGTGACCATATAGGGCTATTGAATCAACAAGTTAGTAACCTATAGAACCAATTTGGACATAAAATTAAACAACTGAAATATTTTATGCATATTTTGAAATTTGAATAAATCAAAGTAAAAATGAGAATTGAGGAGTAATTCTATGAGGTTGAAGGGTGTTTAAAATGAGCCACTCATATGCACCAATAGTTTAACAATGTTGGAATTGAAGGAAATGTTGGTAGTTCAAAATATATGGAAGAGGATGTACTTAATGCTCTTTTTAATAATAATACCTTATGTAAATGCCCAAGTTAGACTTATCTAAATTTAATAGAAAGGACCCCGATGGTTGATTGTGCCCAACAAGCCAAAATTTTAAGCCCCATAATATAACCTGATACTTATGGATCATCATGACATCCTTTAATATTGAATTTGAAGCCCTTCAATGGTATCAATGGATGCAACATATGATATCTAACATTTCTTGGAAAGAATTTGAAACACAAGTACTCGCTTGTTTTGTCCCTAGTGACTATGAGGACTTTATAGGATATCTAACAAAATTAAAGTAGATCTCTAGTTTTCATGACTATCAAACTCAATTTTAGAAGTTGGCTAATTGGACAAGGGGTTTGAGCAAAGGATTTTATTATATTTATGCTATCAATGTATTGAAGAATGATATCAAGGATGAGGTAAAAATATCTAAATCACAATCCATGATGCAAGCAACATGGTTGGCTAGGCTATATGAGGAAAATTTTACTACTCAGGAGGTATTCATCTAAATTTCCAAAGGCCAAACTCTAATTTCCATCCAAGATCACATCTCTAGGAAAAAAATATCCAAAAATTAAGTGATTGTCTAGGAAGGAATTGGATGCCCATAGATCACAAGGATTATGTTATAATTATGATGAGAAATATTCTCCAGGGCATAAATGTGTACAATAAAAAATGTATTTGGAGGAAGTACAAGAAGAAGTGGAATAGTAGGAAGAAGAGTAATAGGATGAGAGTGAAGCATAGGAAGAAATATATCCATATATTTTAGTTTATGCAATCGTAAGAATATTAACCCCTCAAACTATGAAGGTAGTAGGATATTTCAAAGGGAAAAGAATTATAATTCTGTTGACTTGGGCAATATGCATAATTTGATTGATCCCTGAGTAGCTAAGCAAGAAAAATGCTACATATATTCTTGTAATTCTTTTCAAGCCATGGGGGAAAATGGAGAAAAATTACATTACAAAGAGAATGTTATAATGTTAAGCTAAAAGTATGAGATTATGAACTTAAAATTGGTAAGTTCACCCTTTAGTTAGGAGGATATGATGTTGTTTTGGGGCACAATGACTTCATCCATTGGGAAAAATAGCCTATAATTTTACATTTGGATGCAATTCACTTAGAATGGGAGGCCATGCACTCTTCATGGATCACTCATGGGATCCACTAAGGTCATTAATTCAGGTTGAATGGAGAAATTATTAGAAAAATTGCACATGGGATAATAGCCTAGTTGTTTGCAATCCAACCACATAATACTAAAGCAGACGACAACCAAAGGATTTGCAACTCCTTTTGAATAAACATGATTCTATATTTGTAGAGCACAAGGAATTACATTCACATAATTCCCATTATCATGTAATACAATTGGTACCATGGAGCTTGCCATCTAACATCTAACCCTATAGATACCCTATGTGCAAAAATCTAAAATTGAGAATTTGGTCCAAGAGTTATTAAAAATAGGGGTAATTCAACCCACTATCAATTCTTTTTATTCTTTGGTACTATTGGTTAGTAAAAAGGGATGGGTCATTGTGGCTATAGTAGAATTTATTGAATTTAATAAACTCACCATTAAGGATAAATTTCCTATTCCTATGATTGATGAGTTGTTGGATGAGTTACATGGTGCCAAATTTTTTCCAAGTTGGATCCCCACTTTAGATACCATCAAATAATGATCAAGGATTAAGACATTTCAAAAACTACATTCAAGAGTAATAAGGGTCATTATGAATCTTTGGTCATGCCTTTTGGCCTACCTAATGCACCTTCCACTTTCTAGAGCCTCATGAATAATGTCTTTGATGAGTTTTTTCTAACCACTTAAATTATCCACTAGGTTTGATTTAAAAGGGGCATTGCCCTGTATGATCCAATATCTTATTTTGCATACACAAAGTGATTATTTCCTAGGAAATCAGGGAAAAACTTGAAACAAAATGGAAAATGAAAGCATATGTTAAAATAAAATCCTAAAACTACACAAGCCTGTAACTAGTTTAATATCTATCTACGTTGACTGCAGCCATATCACTCCTAATTAATGTTGAAAGGAAAAAAAATTAACTCCTACTTATTAATTGAAAAGAATCCATTATAAACTATCTTATTAACTACCTACATTAACCTAAATCTAATAAGAGAGGTTGTAAGGACTGTCCAAGTTTAATGGGCCCTTGCTAAACCTAAAACAACATAAAATCTCTTCCTTCACAGTCTCTAAATATACTTCAAAGTACTAACATTAATCACACACCATCACACAAAAGTTTTAGACATCAAATAATTTGGAAAATAACTTCTATTCCTTCAGAAAGTCAAATTCTAACATTGTTAGAAATGCACAGTCATGACAATCCATACAAAAAACAGAATGCAATATTTATAAAGGTTTTTTACATTCTCTCTAACCTTAAATACAATATCTACTATGGTATTTATAATGTACCAGGCTCCTTATTGTAGCAAAAACTCAACTAATTTTGAAAATTAAATTAGAAATTAGCTACAAAAATAAAGTTTTTGTTATAGTCAGTTTTAGAAATGAAATCATGTTTGTTGCTAATCTATAGGAGAGACAAATTATTCTCTGCTAGTTGTTGCTAACTAATAGAAGGTATGAGTTGTATCAACTTATTCCTAACTACTTCTTAACTATCCAAGTTTCCATGTTCATGTCAAACAAATTCTACCTTGTTGTCACTAATGCTGCTAACATGTTCTACCCTACTATAATTGTTATGTTCTTCCACTTATACAAATCCCTTAATTTTAGGAATGGTTCCCTAAAATTTAGGTTGTTTTAACTTCTATTTTATAGGAAACCCATCTATGCTTCTAGGCTAGTTTCATGCATAACTAGATATGTAAAAATTTATTGTTTTTCTAGAATAGGCCTATAGCTATAGATCCTTCCGCAATATTGAAAGATGACTTGTGTATATAACAACACTCCAAAGCAAAAAAGTACATATAATTAAATAAAATAACAAAACAACTAATAAAATTTATCCTTTACATATACTCCATTAACATTTAAGTGTAAAACATTTCATTTAACAAAAACTAGTAAAAATTATCCATAAGATATTTAAAAAATGATCAGTTTGGGTATGAAAGTAAGGCTAATGAATGTGAATCCCTAATATATTTTCCTAACTCATAATCCCCCCAAATTTCTCAATTGCATGTCCTCATGCAATTTCATTTATCCCATCAGCTACTAACATCAATTTTCTTTTTCTTGATTATTTTCTTAATAGTCTTGGTTGAGGTGGTTGGTGTTGGCTTGGCTGGAGGAGGCGCTAGAGTAGAAACCTATTTTTTTGCTGAACACTTCTCATTTTATAAACTACCCTTATTTTTTGGAGTGTTTTTACCGAATTTTAGACCTTCAACCCATTTTTGCTTTAGTTTTTTTAAATCTCCTCGGGCATAATTATTTTTGGCTATATTTTTGGGCCTCATTTTGACACCTCCTAATGTTGTGGCCTCTTATTTTTTCTATATTTTTTAGTTGTAGAGGTCTTCTATTTCTATACAAAAAATTTCTTTGCAATATCTTGTTTACTCTCTTTATTATTATTCTCCTTCTTAATACCTGTTGTAGTTTGGATAATAGGTGAGGGGGGATCAGGTTCTGCTACAAAAATATCTTGTGCCCCTTTTTCAAAAGATGTGGCTTGGGTATGCATTATATGCAAGGTTTTAGCTGCTTCCAAATCCATCAAACAATTTTTGAATTAGCAATTTTTTTAGTAGTCTCTTTTTTAAGCTCCATTAACTCCTCCTTGAGTTGTTACACCAAAACTATTATATGTTGTTTTCCTATCCCTTGGTCCTCTTGCTATTCTTCTTCCACCATTTGCATTTTAATCCGAGGCTCTGATTTTACCTCACTATAATTAGCAATATCTATTAATGCAACCATTTTATTTGGAATTTCTTCGGTTGAATACTTTTAAAGTGAAGCCCTAGTTCTAGGAGGAGAAAATATAGTAATTGGTGCTTCAAAATTAGGGGTTTGCTTGGGTCTAACAATTATCTTGGGAGGTGAAATTTTTTCACCTAGGGTTTCCTTTTTATCTTGCATTTTGTCTCTTCTAAAAATATCTTAGGGTTGTCCTCCTTGTCTGATTCCTCTATAGATGAGTCTATGGGAGTGTCAGCCTTAGGCATTAAGTGTATAGGTGAAAAAGGAGCTAAGGGGTAACATATTATTCATAAATTTCATCTACCTTTATCTCCTCCTTATCAAACCCATCACCTTCACCTTGCTCTTCCTCAATTTTTGCTTCATGTGCTTCTTCTAGTTCCTCTTCATTTGGTTCTTCTTTTGCTTCATCTTCTGTTTTAGCTTCATTATCTTCCTCTTTATTTTTTTCCTATTTCAATTCTTTTTGTTCCTCCTCATATTCTTGCTATATTTCCTCTTTTGAATCAAACACACTAGTTATTGCTACCATTTTGGCCCATGTTATATTGGGTCTATTCGCAATTTGATCCAAAACAATCAACTTAATCAAACCTAGGTCAGCAATAGCTTGTGCATTTTAAATATTTACCTTTATAGCCATGGTTTTGATGGATTGATTTAGGTAGTAGGGTATATCAATGCAATATTCTAGGTTTGAATAATTTTTTAGGGCTAGTAAAAATTCTACATGATGCCCATAAATCATAGTAAATTGCCCTTCCAATGTAAAATACTGCATAATGGCCATAATTACATCTTTCCAAACTAGTGGTAAAGAGGTTAAATAAATACCTTTGATCAAACTATCCCCTACTTGATTATATCTCACAAAGATGCCTAATTCTCTCACGAACTCCGTAATATTGATGTTTGTCATCCTATACCATTTCTTCCCTGACGCTGTGATGGGAATCTACAAATCGCTCACAACAAATTCTTAATTCTCATTCATTACACTTGGAAAAATTTACAATAATGGCAGCAGTCTGCCAAATAAACTCCTTTATCCTGAAAGAATGTTTATTTTCTTTTCTATTACAACATCTTCCATCCAGGAAGAAAAACAGCCTAAACTGGTCCAGAATTGCCCTCTTGCCTTCACGCCTGCAACTATGGCTCGACAGTTTTTCGACCATTGTGCATGCCTTCGCTTCCCCTTTTAAAATCTCTGGCATGACTCTTCGTTTCCCTTTTTTGACCCTTCATTTCATTTCCCGTGCCTCTTCGTTGTCTTGGCTTTCGAACGCCTTTCTTTTCGACCCTTGATCTTCGTCTGCTTTCACTGCACCTCGGTGCCACGTGTTGTTCAGTGCTGCCACTGTAGGCTCTGTCCGCCTGTCAACCATTGATGATGTTCGGTATACCACCGCTCGGTAATTTCCTCTGTAACGGCCCTTGTAACCGCCTGCCCTTTCTTTTCTTTCGTTTGGTCACAAAAATGTGACATGTCACGATATCGCGACACTTTCGGCTTCCCTACCTTCCTGCCCTCTTCGAGTCGCGAAAATGTGACATGTCGCGATATCGTGACACTTTCGGCTTCCCTGCCTTCCTGCCCTCTTCGAGTCACGAAAATGCGACATGTCACGATATCGCGACACTTTCGGCTTCTCTACCTTCCTGCCCTCTTCGAGTCACGAAAATGTGACATGTCGCGATATCGTGACACTTTTGGCTTCTCTACCTTCCTGCCCTCTTCGAGTCGCGAAAATGTGACATGTCGCGATATCGCGACACTTTTCTCTCTTGCGCCTTCTCTTGTCTTTTGGGTCACAAAAATGTGACATGTCACGATATCGTGACACTTTTCTCTCTTGCGCCTTCTCTTGTCCTTGGGTCGCGAAAATGCGACATGTCACGATATCGCGACACCTTTTCTCCCTTGCGCCTTCTCTCGTCCTTGGGTCACGAAAATGCGACATGTCACGATATCGTGACACTTTTTCTCCTTTGCACTTTCTCTCGTCCTTGGGTCGCGAAAATGCGACATGTCACGATATCGCGACACTTTTTCTCCTTTGCGCTTTCTCTCGTCCTTTGGTCACGATAATGCGACATGTCGCGATATCGCGACATCTTTCCCTTCCGGCTCTTCTTTCTCCTTTTTGGTCGCGAAATCGCGACATGTCACGATATCACGACATCTTTCCTTTCTGCCTTCTCCTCGCCTCTTGGGTCACGAAATCGTGACATGTCGCGATATCACGATAGTTTCCTTCCTTGCTTTCTTTCTGCTCCTTCGGTCGTGATTTCGCGACATGTCACGAAATCGTGACATTTTTTCTCCGCGCCTTTCCTGTCTTCTTTCGGTCATGATTTCGTGACATGTCGTGAAATCATGACATTTTTGCTCCGCACCTTCTCTCTCCTTCTTGAGTCATGAAAACGTGACATGTCGCGATATCGCGACACTTTTCTCTGTCGCGATATCGCGACATCAAGGCAAACACTTAGAATTTTTTTTTTTTGTCGATGCAAGATTGCTCTGCTGCCACCGGATGCTCCTGCATCAGACACCCGGGGTGGATTGAGAAGTGTCCTTTACTTTTGTACTGTTGGAGGAAGACCCAGGCGGTCGACCTCTATTTTTGACAACCAAGTTGCATCTTCGATAGGTCTGCCCTTCCACTTGACCAGATATTCAGAATACTGCCTTTTCCTGGTACTTCTGCCAGTTTGAGTGTCTAGTATTTCCTCGATCTCGTCTGTTGTTGGAGTAGATGTTGGAATACTCCACAATTCTGTACTTGGTGTCTCACTACTACCTCCTTCATGATACTCTACCAAATCTACAATGTTAAAAATAGGTGATATGTTAAGGCCACTTGGCAATTCCACTTCATACGCATTGCCTGAATCCCGTTTTCCCATAATTCGGCATGGTCCAAACTTCTTCATCTTCAGCTTGTTATAGGTTTTAGCAAGAAATCTCTCTTTTCTCAAATGGACCATGACTTCATCACCCACTACGAATTCCTTGAACCGTCGCTTCTGGTCTGCCCTTGTCTTATATTGGTTGTTCATGTTAGTAATGTGCTTCTTCACTTCTTCATGCACACTCTTCAGATGCTCTGCAAAGTCCTCGACCTCGACACTGCACCTTTCCCCTGTATCCATCTTCCTCAACTCATAAGCACTCCTTGGACTACTCCCATATACTATCTGGAATGGAGATTTGTTAGTACTCCTATTGACAGAATTGTTGTATGCAAATTCTGCCTGTGGCAAAACCAAATCCCATCCCATGGGCTTATCTCCTATCAAGCATCTCAATAGATTTCCTAGACTTCTATTCACCACCTCCATTTGGCCATCAGTCTGTGGGTGGTATGCAGAACTAAATTTCAAATTTGTCTTCAATTTCTTCCACAAGGTCCTCCAAAAATGCCCAACAAACTTGGTATCTCTGTCAAAAATGATACTCTTTGGTAGACCATGAAGTCGTACCACCTCTTTGAAAAATAAACCTGCAACGTGAACTACGTCACTAGTTTTCTGGCAGGGAATAAAATGTGCCATCTTTGAAAACCTGTCAACCACCACGAATATGGAATCATTTCCCCGCTGCGTCCTTGGTAGACCAAGAACGAAATCCATACTGATGTCCTCCCATGGTCTCTCTGGTATAGGTAATGGCTGATATAATCCAGTGTTCTGGCTCACCCCTTTCGCCATCTGGCATACTCTACAGCTTTGCACAAACCTCTTCACATCTTGCTATAGTTGTGGCCAATAGTAGTTCTCACTAACCAGGGCAATGGTCTTATCCCGACCAAAATGTCCAGCCAACCCTCCACTGTGTTTCTCCTTGACCAGATTTTCCCTCATTGAACTCCTTGGAATGCATAATTGACTTCCTCTAAACAACATTCCATCTTGGATCAAAAAATCCAACCACTTGGTCCTGTCCAAAGTGACAGGTGCCAAGCAAGCCTTCCAGGCTTCTGCAAAATCAGGATCTTTAGGGTACAAACCCTTTAGTTCATCAAATCCTACCACTTCCACCTTCATTTCTGTCAACAAACACTGCCTTCTACTTAAGGCATCTGCAACTCTGTTTGACTTTCCGCTCCTGTGCTTCAACACAAAGGTATAACTCTATAGAAACTCAACCCATTTTAGGTGCCTCTGATTTAGCTTCCCTTGGCTATTAATATACTGTAAGGCCTGATGATCAGTATATAGAACAAACTCTTTTGGCAACAAGTAATGTCGCCACTTCTTTAGAGCCTGAACTATAGCATAAAACTCTTGATCATAAACTGAATACTTCTTCCTAGCATCATTGAGTTTCTCACTAAAGTAAGCAACAGGTTTACCTTCTTGACTCAAAACAGCTCCTATGGCACTACCACTAGCATCACAATCTACCCGAAATACCTTATTAAAATCTGGAAGTGCCAAAACAAGTTGCTTTGTAACCTTCTTCTTCATCATATCAAAGCTCTTATCTGCTCCTAAGGTCCACTTGAATTCTTTCTTATCCCCTCTCATTGTTTCTGTAAGGGGTGCACAAATACTACTGAAATTCCTAATGAATTTCTTGTAAAAACTTGCTAGACCATGAAATGATCTTACCTCAGTCGTGCTTCTCGGAGTAGGCCATTCAATGATAGCTCTCACTTTTTTTGGGTCCATTTTTAGACCTTCGACTGAGATGACAAATCCCAGGTACACTAACTCTTTCTTCACGAAATTACACTTCTTTAGATTTATTAACAACTGCTCCTCCCATGGCTTCTCAAAAACCCTTTTGACCTGCATCAGATGCTCTTCCAGGGTTCTGCTAAATATTAAAATATCATCCAAATAGACAATGATGAATTTGCCTAAAAATTCTTTCAATACCTCATTCATCAACCGCATGAATGTGCTTGGTGCATTGGTTAGCCCAAATGGCATGACCAACCATTCATACAAACCTTCTCTGGTCTTGAAGGCTGTCTTCCATTCATCTCCTTCTCTGACATGAATCTGATGATAACCACTCTTCAGATCAATCTTTGTGAAGTACTTGGCTCCACTCAAACAGTCCATAATGTCATCCATCCTTGGCAATGGAAATCTATACTTTATGGTGATCTTGTTAATGGCTCGAGAGTCTGTACACATTCTCCACTCTCCATATTTCTTTGGTGCTAGTACTGCAGGTACTGCACATGGACTCAAGCTCTCCCGAATCAGTCCCTTTTTTAGCAACTCTTGGACTTGCCTGTTCAGCTCTTCAGTTTTTGTAGGAGTCATTCTATGTGCTGCCTTATTGGGTAAACTAGATCCTGGTACCAAATCTATATGGTGACTGATCTTCCTCACTGGTGGTAAACCCTCAGGCACATTATCAGATACAATGTCTAGAAATTCTTCTAACAATCCTAAGACTTCTACAGGGGTATCCTTGCATTCTTCCTTCCTAACTCTAGGAATTAATGCATAGCACATATGCTCATGCTTTAAACTATCCAAAAATCTTCCCCCTTCAACTAAACAGATTCTAGCGCTGCTACATACCTTTTCGCCCGCCTCCTTCAAGGGCTTCAGCTTATGGCGCACTCCATTCTTCGTCATTGAGTAAGTGTTGGCGCGACCATCATGCACTGCACATCGATCAAACTGCCATGGCCTTCCCAACAACAAATGGCAAGCATCCATAGGCAGGATGTCACACAGGACCTCATCACAATACTTCCCAATATTAAATTTCATCGAGCATTGCTCACCGACCAAAGCCCTATGGTCCTTCTGTAACCACGCAATCCGATATGGATGCGGGTGTCCCCTTCTCTTTAACTGTAACTTGGTAACCATTTCTTCTGAGACCAAGTTATCAGTACTACCATTATCTATAATAATGTTACAGACCTTACCCAAACTTCTGCACCTTGTGCGAAACAGGCTCCTTCTCTGGTCTGATCCTTTCTCCTCATTCAATAGGGTCCTCCTTGTAACCATAACTTCTCCTCCCTCTGCCTCCTCAGAATGTTCTGATTCAACACCTTCATCGGCTACAGCAGCTCTGGCAGGACCCTCAGGTCTCTTATTCATCCCTTCTCGGTGTTGTGGACACTCGTATGCTCGATGTCCTTCTTTGCCATAGTGGAAACAGGTTCCACGAAATCCTCCCCTTCCAAATCCACGTCCAGATCTACCTCTCCCCCTTGGGTAACCATTGTTCTGATTATGGGGTTGGTAGGTGTTCCTATCTTCCTGATCCTGGGTATTACTGGTTTCACCAGCCTTCTTCTGATCCTTATATTTTTCTCCACTGGTCCTTCCACCAGTTCTTCCCCCATGACCTCTTCCTCTTTGCTTACCCTCAAACCGTCTGTTCAGCTTCTCTTCGACTTTGAGGGCAAACTAGTAAGCATCCTCAATGGTGCTCATCCTAACCAGACTCAACTCTTCTTGAATACCGGTTCTCAACCCATTGATGTAACGGGCCACCTTCTCCCTGTTAGCCTCTCGCATGGCCGCTTCTGATTGAGATCCGGTAGAACTCCTCGTATATTCTTTGACAGATCTGTTTGACTGTCTCAAACTCTGCATTTTTCTCAACAGGTCCAATTCGTAATCTACAAGAATAAACTGTCTCTTCAACTTCTCTACCATTCGATCCCATCTGGTTATCTTTTCCTTTCCTCCTCTATTTCTTTCTAGCTGCACTTCTTTCCACCATATGCAAGCATGGCCTTTCAACTTTGTTTTTGCAAACTTGATCCGATCTGGATCTACAACCTCCTCATACTCAAAATATTCCTCCATATCATTGATCCAATCAATTAACTCCTCTGAATTGAGACTCCTAGAATACGTGGAGACATCAAAATTTGTCTTCTTCCCGATCCGAGATATGGCCTTAATTAATCTAGCTTCTATAGGATCCGTTGCTTCTTCTACAACCGATGGTTCATCAACCTCCCAAGCTTCATCTTCACTATGGTCCTCTCTCCTTGGTTCAACCCCTCTTCGCAACTCCTCTTGCAGGGCTTGCACTTGCCTCTGCAAAGCTCTAAAATCTTCTTCAGGTACCACATTCCTTCCACCACCATGGTTTCTTCGTGGAGGTATTCTTCCTCACTCTCTTCTCACAATCCTTCCATAGATCCTAGTGCAAACTGCCTCACTTTCGGCGATCTGCTCACACACTCAGGAACTCCCGCTCTGATACCACTTGATGGGGATCTACAAATCGCTCACAACAGATTCTTAATTCTCATTCATTACACTTGGAAAAATTTACAATAATGGCAGTAGTCTGCCAAATAAACTCCTTTATCCTGAAAGAATGTTTATTTTCTTTTCTATTACAACATCTTCCATCCAGGAAGAAAAATAGCCTAAACTGGTCCAGAATCGCCCTCTTGCCTTCACGCCTGCAACTATGGCTCAGCAGTTTTCTGACCATTGTGCATGCCTTCACTTCCCCTTTTAAAATCTCTGGCATGACTCTTCGTTTCCCTTTTTTGACCCTTCATTTCATTTCCCGTGCCTCTTCGTTGTCTTGGCTTTCGAACGCCTTTCTTTTCGACCCTTGATCTTCATCTGCTTTCACTGCACCTCGATGCCACGTGTTGTTCAGTGCTGCCACTGTAGGCTCTGTCCACTTGTCAACCATTGATGACGTTCGGTATACCACCGCTCGGTAAATTCCTCTGTAACGGCCCCTGTAACCGCTTGCGCTTTCTTTTCTTTCGTTTGGTCATAAAAATGCGACATGTCGCGATATCACGACACTTTTGGCTTCCCTGCCTTCCTGCCCTCTTCGAGTCATGAAAATGCGACATGTCACGATATCGCGACACTTTTGGCTTCCTTGCCTTCCTGCCCTCTTCGAGTCACAAAAATGCGACATGTCACGATATCGTGACACTTTCGGCTTCTCTACCTTCCTACCCTCTTCGAGTCACAAAAATGCGACATGTCGCGATATCGCGACACTTTTGGCTTCTCTACCTTCCTGCCCTCTTCGAGTCGTGAAAATGCGACATGTCGCGATATCGCGACACTTTTCTCTCTTGCACCTTCTCTTGTCTCTTCGGGTCACGAAAATGCGACATGTCACGATATCGCGACACCTTTTCTCCCTTGTGCCTTCTCTCGTCCTTGGGTCACGAAAATGCGACATGTCGCGATATCGCGACACCTTTTCTCCCTTGCGCCTTCTCTCGTCCTTGGGTCACGAAAATGCGACATGTCACGATATCGCGACACTTTTTCTCCTTTGCGCTTTCTCTCGTCCTTGGGTCACGAAAATGCGACATGTCACGATATCGTGACACTTTTTCTCCTTTGCGCTTTCTCTCGTCCTTTGGTCACGATAATGCGACATGTCGCGATATCGCGACATCTTTCCCTTTCGGCTCTTCTTTCTCCTTTTCGATCATGAAATCGCGACATGTCGATAGCGACATCTTTCCTTTCTACCTTCTCCTTGCCTCTTGGGTCATGAAATCGTGACATGTCACGATATCGCGACAGTTTCCTTCCTTGCTTTCTTTCTGCTCCTTCGATCGCGATTTCATGACATGTCACGAAATCATGACATTTTTGCTCCGTGCCTTTCCTGTCTTCTTTCGGTCGTGATTTCGTGACATGTCGCGAAATCGTGACATTTTTGCTCCGCACCTTCTCTCTCCTTCTTGAGTCACGAAAATGCGACATGTCACGATATCGCGACACTTTTCTCTGTCGCGATATCGTGACATCAAGGCAAACACTTAGAATTTTTTTTTTGTCGATGCAAGATTGCTCTGCTACCACCGGATGCTCCTGCATCATGTTGGAAGCTCCAAAACACATGTGATGTTCTACATAGAGACCTCCATAATTACACCATAGCTCAGATGGGCCACCATGCTTTTCAAATCTAGTTTCTGCACAAAGTCCTGGGTGACGACCATGTCATAGCCCTAAAATTTTTGCATGACCTAGTACCATTTTGGAGTAAAAAATTTTTAAATGGTATCTCTACATAATTCTAAGGCATCAACATTTGTTGCTTCCAAATGCTTCATGGCTCCCACCATTGTCACTAATTAAGGTAAGGATTAAATATTTAGCAAGGAATTACCAATGGGCGGCATACAATGAAAATTATAGTGAAGGTCTAGAAAATACACTCACGCTACAAAGATTGACAAAGAAGATGGGGTGTCTAGTTCTCCATAGGAATTTTACTATCAGATAGCAAATAAGAAAATGTACCACACATGTATTGTGAAACAAGATGTATAACATATCACCAGTACAAATTTTATAATAGAGTAAAGGGCAAAAAGTTGATGTCGAGGGTAGAACGACAACACATGTAAATTGCTAAAGAAACTTGAGATCTAGCTAAGTCACGCATGGGATAATGATGACATGAGGTGATAAAAACTTCACATGCATATGGATAAGTTTAAATAGCAAGTTTCAATGATTAAAATAGCCTTATAGAATAATAATGATGACTTGGGATGCTACTCACCTGATTTGAAAGTTTCATCTAAACGTGGTGTGGGGATAAGGAGCTTTTATTTTGGCCAAGTGTCACCATGGCATATGGCATGAATCATTCCAAGGTTCCCATATCACCCAATGATTGCCTTTGTGATCTTCATTTGTCCCTATTAGGCTTTCATGTGAGTATGTGTCTTGAAACTCACATGTTCGTGCCCTTGATTGCCTTGCCACTTTGAATTTTGTCCTGTTTGACTTTACCACCCTTCCTTTCTGAGTTTTATAAAGTGTATCCCTACCAACTCATCAATTACGCTGACTATGACATTTCAAGATTGTTGAGTCATTGTTGTTATGCAAACTTGGTCAATGTCATGTGATATTCATGGTGGCTAAGTCATTTTCATTATGTTGACTTGGTCAATGTTACTTGACCACCAACATTGCTTGTTTAGCTCACCATTTTACCACAAATATTTTTGTAGTAGCTCATTGGACTTGCTCACAGAGTTGTAAAAGAACTTAAATGACTATCCCCTTCCTCCCAACTGAAGAATATTCCACATCCTTGTGGAAGAGTAGAATAAATTAGATAAAATAGGGATGAAGGAAATAAGGGAAATGGACAGTCTTAACAAAGTTTGTAAAAACAAAATATGTACAATTGAAATGAAAATGAAGAGAAGAAAAAGTACCTAGACTAATATGCTATATGCTGAAGTAGTGATCATCATTGGAGGTTGAGGGCAGCATGCTTGAAGATATCCATACTCAGATGCATACTGCTCAAACCTATCATCATGAAGAATATGTGAACTGGTGGGGTCTTTTCTTTTTATTTTTTTTTTTTTTTGTAGACAATTCCCACCAACAAGCTAGTTTTCAAAAATTGACTGTCCATTTGCACCAACAAGCTAGTTTTCACAAATGGATATTCTTTTTGCAAGGATGAAGAGCTAGTAAAACTAGTTTTCATCTTCCTCCTTGGCCCTATGGCACTGGTAAAGGTTTTCACCATAGGACTTTATTATTTTTTCATTTTTATTTATTTTTTGTTTTTTATATATCTTTGCTGAAGGAGAAATATCAAGTACTGGTAGAGGGCTACAGGTCAAAAATGAACTGTAGTTCTACTTGTTGAATGACTTGTTTAATGAAATCTGACTTGGAGAGAGGTTTGCAGTACAACTTCAATCGATGGCCATTGACAAGTAAGCCATGAGAGGAGTCATCAATGGTTTTTAGCTTGACTGTACCATTACCATATGCTTCTTCAATTTCATAAGGGCCCAACCATCTTGTACACAACTTCCCTTTGAAATATTTGAACTTGGAATCATAGAGTAAGGTCCAATCACCTACTTGAAAATTACTTGGAATGATATGTATATCATGCCATTGTTTCCACTGTGCTTGCAATAATTACAGTATGTTGAAGGGCATCATGATGAATTTCATCTAATGCATTCAGTTGTAAGAGTCTTTCTTGTTGAGCAATAGTGAGATCAATTCCAACCTTTAACGTAGTGTGTAAGGTCTAAATTTCAAACTCAATGGGCATGATAGTTATCTTCCCATAGACCATTTCATAGGGTGTGAGCCTTGTTGTTGATTTCCAAGTAGTATTATAAGCCCATACTACTTCCCTGAGTCTATGCACCCAATCTACCCGATGTGAAGCAACTATATTTGTTAAAATATTCTCAAGCTCCCTATTAGTAACCTCCACCTGACCATTAGACTGAGGATGGTATGGTGAGGATTTCCTATGGTTCACTTGATATTTATGTACAAAGGTAGCTATCACATCAGATATGAATTGTGGTCCTTGATCTATTACAATCTCCCTAGGTGCTCCAAAATGTTGAAATATGTTGTCATATAAGAAATCAACAACTTTTTCTTTTTGGGCATGTTGTAATGCCTTCACTTCTACCCATTTTGTGACATAATTCATGCACACCAAGATGTACTCATTGAATTCACTTGCAAGGTTGATAGGTCCAACAAAGTCTAACCCCCACTTCTCAAATGGTTCTAAAACCACTTGAGGGTGTAGAGGCATCTCTGTTGAAGGAGTTGGTTTACCCATTCTTTGGCATGGATCACATCGAGAGACATAGACTTTAGCATCATGGTTCATTGTAGGCCAATAGTACCCTATTTGCAAGATTTTATACATGGTTCTCTTGGCAGCATTATGTCCTCCACATGGTTCATCATGAGTTGCACACAAGATGTCAAAGGTATCTTCCTCCTACACACATCTTTGAATTACATGGTCAAGACATAATTTAAACAAAATACCATCTAACCAAGTATATGGAGCACTTTCATGGATGAGCTTCTACTTTTCATATGGTGAAAAGTGAGATGGCACTTTTCCTATCACCAAATAGTTAGCAATATCTGCATACCAAGGTGAGTGTACTGAAATGGCAAACAAATGCTCATCAGGAAAGGAATCTTGCATAGGTTCTGGATCATTTTCCAAATGTAATCTAGAAATATGGTTAGCCATTACATTATATTTACCAGGTTTGTCCAAAATGGTAATGTCAAATTCTTGTAAAAGTAACAACCATCGAACAATTCTACCACTTACTACAACTTTATTCATAAGATATTTAATGGCAGAATGATCAGTATGGACAAAAAATTTATATCCAGTAATGTAATGTCTAAACTTGTTTATGGCATAGACAACAACAAGAAATTCTTTTTCAGTGATAGTATAGTTTAGTTCTGCTCCATTCAAGTTTTTGCTAACATAATAGATGGCATAGGGTTGCTTTTCCTCATTTTGGGTGAGAATTGCACCTAATGCTTGGTCTGATGCATCAGTGTGAATATGAAAAGGTAAAGCCCAATTTGGTCCTCTTAGGATTGGTGTTGTGGTCAGCTTTTCCTTAAGCTCTTCAAAATCTTGTTGATAGTCATCATTCCAATAAAATTTATTAGCTTTAGTCAATAGTTGAAATAATGGAGCAACAATCTTGTTGAAGTCTTGAATGAACCTTCTATAATAGCCTGCATGTCCTAAGAAGCTTCTAACCTCTATTTGAATTTTGGGTGGTGGAAGGGAGTTTATGACCTAAATTTTGGTTGGATCTACCTTGATGCCATCTACAGAGATATAGTGGCCTAAGACAATGCCTTTGGTCATCATTAAATAGCATTTTTCATGGTTGAGAGAGAGATTGTTTTCTTGGCATCTTTCAAGGACCTATTTCAACTTGTTTAGAGTTTGTTCAAAGGTATCACCATAGACAATAAATTCATCCATATAAATCTCTAAACAATCATGATTAAGATCAACAAAGATGGAAATTATAGCCCTTTGAAAGGTAGCAGGTGCATTACATAGCCCAAAAGGTAAGACACAATATGCATATGTTCCCCAAGGGTATGTAAAGGTGGTTTTTTCTTGATCTTCTTCAGCTACCCTGATTTGATTGTAACCACTAAAACCATCTAAGAAGCAAAAATACTTCTTTCCTATGAGAGTATCAAGAACTTGATCAATAAAAGGTAAGGGAAAATAGTCTTTCTTAGTAGCCTTATTAAGTTCTCTATAGTCTACATAGACTCTCCATTTTCCATTCTTCTTAGGTACAATGACCAATGGGGAAACCCATTGACTATCTGAGATGGGATAGATGAAACCAACATCCAGTAATTTTTTAATTTCTTCCTTTACCACTTCTATCAAAGTTGGGTTGACTCTTCTTTGAGGTTGTCTCACTGGGTCACATTCATCTCTTATAAATATTCTATGTGTGCAAATAGATGGATGTATGCCCTTCATCTCATTATAATCCCAAGAAAAAGCTTGTTGATGGTCTATCAACAATTGCACCAAAGGTTGCTCTTGGGATTCCTACAAATTCCTATTGATGTTCAAAGTTTTCCCAAGAGAAACTTCTATTTGTTTGTAGTCTTCACTATTGGCATCTATGCCTGAGATGTCCTTCAAGAAGTGATTTAAAGGGTATCTATGTGGCAATAGTTGATGAAAATTTGCAATGTCTTGTGTAGTTTGAGAGGGGCAAGTAATGAAAGGACAATTTGGAAGACAAGGTAGTTGTGAACTACTAGGTTCTACTGGCATAATCTGCTCAATGATAGAAGTGGTGTCATTTGTGAAATTATTGTCATACACTTCTTCCTCAAGGTTATGCTTTTGGGTAGTTATCATGGCCAATGATTGGATGATTTCTCCATCATCTAGTTCATCAAACCATGGATGCTCATTATAAATACTTGGGGTTGCAGGTGGATAAAGTGTTAAAGTTTTGTTATGTATGCCATTAAAAATGGTCATACTTCCTATCCTACAACTAATACAAGCATCTATTGTTGCTAACCAAGGTCTACCTAGTATTAAAGGATGTCCCCCAAGTGAGGTTTTAGTTTGCAACACTACAAAATCTATTGGATACTCCCAGGAGGAAACTGTGACCATGATATTGTCTAGAATCCCCTCTAGTTTCATTGTTGACCTATCTACCAATTGCAAGATAGTGAGGGTAGGTCTTAGATCTTGTAGTCCTAACAAAGTCATGGTGTCCTTTATCATCACATTAATTGTTGCACCTAGATCAATCAAAATATTTTGAAGGTTGGTTTATCCTATGCATACTATAAGAATAGGTACTCCAAGATCCATGTATTTAGGCAAGAGAAGTTTTCTAGCCATCAAATCAAAAAGTTGACCCATGACATGTATGGTCTTGGGTTCCTTTATTTTCCTTCCTAGATGCTTGACACACAACTCTCTAATGGTCTTGGCATAAATTGGAACATCTTTTATAGCTTGCAAGAGTAGAATTTTCACATTGATGTTACACAATTCTGCCATGAGATCAAAATCAGTTTTGGGTGTTTCTTTTTTAATCATCAATATTTGAGGAAAAGGAGCCTCTATTATATTTTTAGAATGTTCTATAGGTTCAGACCCTGCAGGTGACTCAGTCACACCTATAGGTTGTTCTACAGTAGGTTGGTTTATAGTTTACCTTGGAACAATAGACTGAGTTACAGGTTCTACCATAGTTTGGGGTTCACTTTCCTCTTCAATGATGATGGGAGGCACAAGATCAGGTAAAATTATCCTTGACCTAAGTTGGATTTCACTACAAGATAAGAAATTGATTGGATAGGTACCTTCAACTTCATAGATCGACTATTGGGTAGGTCTATTATTGGGGTTAGGCATTGGTTGAGTAGGAAGAGGAGGTTGTTTGGGTGGTGCATGATTATTATTTCCTTGTGGAGGAGGTAACAATCATTGTTGTTGATGTTGTTGAGGAACTTGTCCTCAAAATTATGGTGGATTGGGCTGATATTGTTGTGGATATGACCATTGCTGGCCTTGCCAACCTTGTTGTGGCCAATATTGATTGGACCAATCTGGTTGTGACCAAGGTGGAACATTATTAGACCATTGAGACCATTGTGGATTTGACCAATTTTGATTATAGTAAGGAAAATTAGAATGAGCATAGGGATTAGGTATACCTGAATATCATCCTTGATTGTCTCCTTGGAATGGCCTCCTTTGTGCAACAAAGAAAACATCTTATTTTTCTTGAAAATCTGGTTCCTTTAATGTTGTCTTTACTATAGGTAAATGTTGGTAATCCTCCATTGAATGTTGTTGATCACAAATGCTGCAAATAGTAGTCTTGTCCAAAGGATAGTCATGTAAGGCATGCTTATTCTTGCAGTGAGGACAATAGATAACCTCTACCTCAGTTTTATTTTACAGCAAATCCATGGAAGAGGTAAAAGTGCCCAGCAAATCTATTTTCAAATCTTCCAACATATTACTGAGTTCAACTCTTGTAACTCCTCTAGTGGTTCCAATTGGCTTGTTATTGCATAAATATGGCCTTGTGCGAGAGTAATTGGTACATAACTCTAGAATTCGATGGAAAGGAAGATTAGAAATGTTCCCTCCTCCCATTAGATTGAGGATATCAATGGTCTCTTCTCTTAATCCTTTTAGAAAGATAGTTCTCAACAAATCATCATCCAACTCAATGTTACCTCTCTTCATTACAAATTGAAATCTCTCAATGTAATCTTCAAGTCCTTCACCTTCTTTTTGAGTCATCTTGAAAAGTTCACTCTTTCGGTCTCTCACACGATAATAATCTTGGTATTTCTCCAAGAAAATTGCCTTCATTCCATCATCACTTTCCCAAGTAGTGATAGAATTTTCACCCAAACCCATGAACCAGTGTAATGCACCATATTTTAAAGTGGCTAGAAATAATTTTAACTTTTGTGCATCAGTGGTGTAATCATAGGTGTGACAAAGCACTTCAAACTCAAAAATAAAAGTGTCAGGATCTTCAGTGGCCAATCCTCTAAAAGTGGGTATGGTTGATGGAGAGATATTCTTCATATGCCCATCATTATTATTAGCCTCTACCCTTGGAAGGCATATAGGGAACTTGAAAGTGCTCCATGGTTGTCTTGGTTCTTCTTCAACCATGTGGAAATCCCATAGAGTCCATAATCATTGAGTGTGAGGTCTTCTTGGAGTAGTACAAGGACTAGAACTAGATGATTCACTTTGTTCTTCTTACCCTTTACTTCCTTCATTTATAACCTTAGGAATCTCAACTTGTCCTCCTTTTTCAAGTGTATGAGTGATTTATTCAATAATCACATGAGCTCTTTCCTAGATAAATTGGAGTTGATCTTCACCACTTGAGGACTATTGCTCAACTATAGAGGAAATGATAGTCTATTGGCTTTGTGAAGCCTCTTCTTGTTGCTTAGTTCTTGGAAGATCTTGCTTGGGGGGTTTGTGAGAGAGGAATCTTCCATATTCATCTCATGGATAATTCATTCATTCATTCTCCTCCCTATTAGAAAAATTTATAAAAATAAAAACAAGGATAAAAACATAGAAAATTATAAGAATAAAGCAATACAAGAATGAAACTTACTCTAAAAAGCAATGAAATTTAATCCTAGAAAGCAATGAAATTTAAAGTAGTGAAATTACTATAGAACCTGACTTTTGATGCCTTTATCCACTTGAGAATTGCTTGTTGCTTTTGATGAGACCAAACAACCCCTCCAAGTATTTCAACATGGAAAGTCCTTAGCTTTTGCAAGATACAATATTATTTTCATAGCCTTCCTCGACAATGGTGCCAAAAAGTGATGAGTTTGTGCTAACCACTTAAATTATCAACCAAGTTTGATTTAAAAGGTGCATTGCTCAATATAATCCAATATCTTCTCTTGCATACACTAAGTGATTCCTTCCTAGGAAAGTAGGGAAAAACTTGAAACAAACTGGAAAATGAAAGCATGTGCTGAAAGAAAATCCTAAAACTACATAGGCCTGTAACTAGTTTAACAACTATCTAGGTTGACTACAGCCATATTACTCCTAATTAATGCTGAAAGTATAACAAATTAACTCCTACTTATCAACTAAAAAGAATCCATTCAAAATAAACCAACTTATTAACTACCTACATTAATCTAAATCTAACAGGAGAGAGGTTTTATGGACTATCCAAGTTTAGTGGGCCCTTGCTAAACCTACAATAACATAAAATATCTTCCTTCACAGTCCCTAAATTTACTTCAAATCACTTAAATTAATCATACACCATCATACAAAAGTTGTAGACATCAAATAAACTAGAAAATAACTTTTATTCCTTCAGAAAGTCAAATTCTGTCATTGTTAGAAATGCACAGTCATGACAGTCCATACAAAAACCAGAATGTAATACTTATAAAGAATTTTCTTCACATTCTCTCTAACCTTGAATACAATGCCTGCTCTAGTATTTATAATGTACCAGGCTCCTTATTGTAGAACAAACTCAACTAATTCTGAAAACTAATTTAGAAATTAGCTGCAAAAATAAAGGTTCTATTACAGTCTATTTTAGAAATGAAATCATGTTTGTTGCTAATATATAGGAGAGAAAAAACATCCTTTACTGGTTGTTTCTAACCAAAAAAAGGTATGAGTTGTCTCAACTAATTCCTAACTACTTCCTAACTATCTAAGTTGCCATGTTGTTGTCAAACAAATTTTACCCTATTGTAACTATTGTTGCTAATAGGTTTTGCCCTATTGTAATTATTGTGTTCTTCCATTTATACAACTCCCTTAATTTTAGGAATGGTTCCCTAAAATTTAGGAGGTTTTAACTCCTATTTTATAGGAAACCCATCCTATGCTTCTGGGCTGGTTTCGTGCATAACCAGATTTGTAGGAATTTTTTGTTTTTTCTGGAATAGGCTTGTAGTTGTAGATCCTTCCATAGTATTGAAAAATGACCTATGTATATAACAACACTCCAAGGAAACAAAGTACATAGAAATAAATAAAATAACAACAATACTAATCATATTTACCTTTTACATCTACTCCATTAACATTTAAGTGTAAAACATTTCATTTAACAAAAACTAGTAAAAATATCCATAAGATCCTTAAAAAATAATCAGTTTGGGTATGAAAGTAAGGCTAATGAATGTGAATCCCTAGCCTATTTTTCTAACTCATAAGTATTTTACCAATTCCTTTGCAAGTTTTTTTTGGTTCTTCTTTGATGATATTAACATTTATAGTTGCACTTGGGTTGAGAATCTACAACATTTAGACGAGATTTTGCAACTATTTTAGGACCACCAGTTATTTTCCAAATGATCCAAATATTCATTTAGAATGCATGAGGTCGAATAATTGGGGCATATTGTTTCATATAAGGGAGTTAATTTTTACCCAAAGAAAAATGAAGCTATACAAAATTGGCCTAAGCCATAAACTCCCAAGGCACTTCAGGGATTTTTGGGTCTCATTGGCTACTACCAAAAATTCATCCAAGGTTATAGAAAAATAACATCCCCACTATATGCCATGTTAAAGAACTCATTTATGTGGATGCATATAGTAGAAAAATATTTTGTAGATATCAAGGAAGTTATGATTTCAACATCGATGTTAGCCACTCCTAATTTTTTCAAATCATTTATAAATGAAAGTGATGCTTCAGGCCATGGCATTGATGCGATATTAATTTAAGAAGGGTGAACCCTATGTTTCACTAGTAAGGCATTATTGAGATGGTTTTTAGGGAAACCCTCTTGTAAAAAAATTATGGTCAATCATTATTGATGTTATATTAATGGGAGGAATTTATTTATTAATTGAATCATCAAATTTTAAGTTTTTTGGAACAAAAGATATCTACTCTAATACAATAAAAATAGATTTCAAAATTGTTGAGGTATTATTATGATATATTTTACAATATAGGGAAGGAGAACATTGTGGCAGATGCACCCTCATGTCAGTTTGAGAATCAAAACACACTATGTGCCATATCTTCCCAACTTCCCCAATGGGTCTCCCAACTTTAAGAAGTAATCAAGGACCTATCCTCATAAACTTTGAGGAAGCAACTACAAAGGGAACCCAATTCACACACCAAGTATTCATGGGATGGACAACTATTAAGATACCAAGCTTGCATTATGGTTCCTAAAAATTCATCATAATGAGGACACCATAAAGAAGATGTATGATTCACCCACAAAAAGCCATTCAGGTTTTTTGAAGACATATGAGCAACTGTAATGATCATTCTATTGGGAAGGAATGAAAAATGATATCCAAAATTTTGTGGTAGAGTGTGAGATCTACCAATGGATGAAAGGGAAAATGGTTTGTACTCTAGGTATTCTACAACATTTACCAATCCTAAAAATTGTATAGAATGATATTTCCATATATTTTATTAAATGACTTCCCAAATCTAGGGGAAAAAAATCATTCTTATGGTGGTGGATCACCTTTCAAAGTATTATCATTTATGTTCCCTCATACATCCTTACCATACCTCCACCATTACCCAAATATTCATGGAATCCATTTTTAAAATTCCAAAATCCATTATATCTGACTGAGATCCCACTTTCATTATTCATTTTGGAAAGAACTATTTAAATTATAGGCAACACAACTAAGAACAAGCTTATCCTACCATCCATAGATCAATGGGTAAACCAAAATTGTCAATAAATGCTTGGAAACATGCATTTTATTTGCTTTTGAGCACCCAACATAGTGGGTTAAGTGGATTTCATTGGCAAAATGGTGGTACAACATTTCATTCCACAAAGCCTTTAGAATGACTCTTTTTGAGGCAGTTTAAGGGCACCCACCTCCATCACCCTCTTCATAATTCTAAGTAAAATCCAAGGTTCAGGTGGTGGATGCTACACTTCAAGAACACACCCAACTCTTAGAGTAGTTGAAGGATAATTTGGTTATGACTTAGTTTCAGATGTGACAACAAAATAATCATTACCATTCAAAGCATAGCTTCAATATAGGCAATATGATCTTCCTTCAACTCCAACCAACTAGACAATCATTAGTGGAACTTTGTGCTCACAAAAATCTTACAACAAGGTTTTATGGACCCTTCCAAGTGTTGCAATGGATTGGACAAGTGGTATATAAGCTTGTGTTACCACCTTATTCCAAAATCCATCTAGTCTTTCATGTATCTTGTTTTAAGAAGGTACTCAACAACTTTTCTTGGGTCCAATTGACACTTTCAAAGTTGGATGATGAAGGTTTTATCATCTTGGAACTTGACAACATCCTAGACTATAGAACTTGCACTCTTCATAACTGCACCATCATTGAAGTATTGGTCCAATGGTAAGGTTTACAGTAGGAAGATGCAACATCGAAGCCTCTTTGTAAACTTCAATAACAATTTTGATGGGTGTTATACTTGTTTATAGTGAGTGTTTCACTCACTATAGTGATATTTTAATTTTTGACATCAATAATAACAAGGACACAATACCAATAGGATAATAAGTTGAACCTATAAGAGGAGGAGAGGAAGGTGAGACCATTAAAATGTTTAGAAGAAAAAAAATGATCAAGGTAAAAAATTACAAGACAAAAGGAAGGAGGAAGTAACTCTCAGTAATTAGTAGCTACAAATATGTATAGAAATTATATTTTTTATTTTGGCCAAAACTTGGTAGCTTGGGAAGAGATATTACCTATTTTTGGAAATATAAATCATTCTCTTATCTATGTTGGCATGTTTATCATTGTTCATACCTACAATATTTAGTATTTTATAAGGTGCACTTCATAAGGAATTAAAAATTTGATGTTCATCTAGTTTTACCTAGTCTTTGTCCCACTTGAACACAAGACCTCCTTCCTTGTAGTTCATCTCCATGGTATGCTTGTTGAACCATTTTTTGATAGTCTCTTGATGTTGCACAATTATTTTAAATACATTTCATCTCTTCCTCCAGATCCAATAATGCATTCAATCTTGCTTTCATGGGTTCAATGTCAGTATCTTCAATCTCTAATTTCTATGATATTTGGAGGGAAGGAAGATCCAAATAATCAGTAACATAACCTATTTTTCATAGACTAGCTTGTAAGGTGATGAACCAATGGATGCATTTGATATTACTCGATTTACCCATAATTACTTACATAGCTTGGTGCATTAGTCCCTTTGTGATTTAAAAATAGCCCTTTTCAAGATCCTTGTTATATTATTATTAATTGATTCAGCCAATTCATTTCCTTACATGCAGTAACCAGAGGATGTTTTGACAAAAACTCATATTCGAAGGTAAACTTAATAACCTTAGACCTCTCAATATAGGAGATATTTTCAGTAACTATGATGGTAGGAGTTCCAAATATGGTGATGATATCCTCTAATAGTTGGACCACTATCTGTTAATTGATCTATTTAGGTGGGATTGGTTCAACCCATCTTGTGAATAATCCATGGCAAAGAGAATCCACCCATGTATTAAACCTAATAGAAGGATGATTTTACTTATAAAGTATAGGTTCCTCTACTATAATGGTTCAATCACTGCAATGGGATTCAAAGTTATCGATACTTTCCTTCTCTTTCCCCTAAAAAAATAATAGGATTTGCAATTCTTGACCAATCTATGACAATAGGAGAAGATGATGGCTAGTAGTATCCATCCCTTATAATTTTATGGGTTTTAGTTGAAATAGAATAATGTCCTCCTTCAATGTAATACCATTTTAGGGTCTTTGTCTTCTTCCCTTCAATGCAGTGCAACAGACACCATCATATCCCTTTATAAACAAAATGTCATTGAGCTAGTTATAGTATGACATATTTTACTTGAAACAAACTCTTTCCTTGGCTATAAATCCTTGTCATACCTATCCCATAGATATATTTTTATAAATGGTTTCCATCCAACCTACTCTATCATCCACTTCTATTTCTTTTATTAGGGAAACAAGACATTTTAGGATCAACATTGTTAGATTATCGTACAATTCTCTTCCCTTGGTGAGATTGATGGGTTTAATATCAATATCAAATTCCTAGATTTTGTTAATCCAAACAACCCTCTTTTCTTAAAATTCACCATTAAGTACAATAGACCAGTTATTGGGGTGCACTATGAATATTATGGTTTATCTCTATGACATGTAGTATGGAGGAACTAGATCATGAATGAGATGGAATGTTCCTCAATGTGACCATTTTTTTGGGTTAAAACAATGATAATGCTTTTGTCTAAACCAAACATAAATAGCCTAAAATATTTGGAAGAATTTAGGTTGGTCAATACTAGGTATTGGGTAATGGTATATATGATGTCTTAAAAATCCTTTTACATTCATTAGTCCATACTACGACAACATATTTCTTTAAACTTTTGGTGATTCTAACCCTATGGGTAAAATTAGTTATGAAATTGGCCATAAATTGGATGTCCTAGGAAAGACTATATTATTTTTATAAAGATAGGTAATGAGAGTTCTTGAAAGGATTTTATACTATCAAGATTTATAGCTAAATATTATTTTCATAATACATGACCTAGCAATTGGTCTTCTTGGACCATAAAAATGGGTTTTCTAGGATTAATTGAAATGCCAAATTATTTACGTATAGAAGATTGAATTAATATGTTCAATGTAATTACTCCTATATTTGGAAAATATAGTTAAATCATTGAGGTATATGAGGATTATCTTACTAACAAGTCTAATAAATGCTATGTCCAAGGCTTGTTGGAAAATTGTTCTCACATTTGATAGACCAAAGGACATTATTTGATATGCAAAGATTCCTTTGGTGTTGAATGTTGTTTTATGTTGGTTTTCATCCTTGACCTATATTTGATTGTACCCTAAGAAATCATCAAGAAGAGACCATATATACTACCCTACCACATTTACAAAATTTGATCTATCGTATGCAAAGGATACTGATCTTTTAATGAAGCTTTATTCAAATTCTTGAAATAAATGAACAACTTTATATCACACTTCTTCTTGTATACAAGAATCAAATTGGTGAACTAGGTGGATTATTTGATTAGGAATTTTATTTAGGCTTGTATAAGCTTCAATAGTTTCTTCTTTATTGTTGCCTCAACCTTGGGGTTCACTGGCTACTAATTTTACCAGAAAGTTTTAGCACGAGGTTCCAAATCAATGGCATGCTTGATGATTTTCCAATCATAAACCTTGAAATCCTCATATGACCATGCAATAATATCCCCATACTTTCCAAAGATTTTTTGAAAAGGTTGATCTATTCTTGAGTAAACTCTTCGCTCACCAATAGGTTCTTTCCTTCAATAACCTCAATTGAATGATAAGAATAGATCATCACCTTGAGTCTTGTTTTCCTTTCACTATTATTTGATTAAACAAAATTTCCAAAGTAATTAACCACTTAGGTAATATATTTTTGTTTAAATTTATGACCCCATATTTTATATCGTCCTCATGTTCATTCTTGTCTTTAGTATGATGGGCCTCTTTGATAAAAAAATCTATGATCTATTATCATTGAAGATCTGCCAATGATCAGAGTTATCAAGGATAGTTGTTCTAAATACTACTTTCAACTCTTGTGGTTTATTCCTCATATATATGATGGGGTCGAATCTAGCTACCATGCTTAACAATTGATTTGCTTTAGTATTTTATTCCCTAGTAATTATCTTGATCTTATATGTGTTAAAAAATTCAGAAAATACCATACATGTGCTTGTATGATTTTAGATGTTTATTCTTTATGGAACATTGGAATAACATAGTTTACTATTAATTTAGAGTCATGATATATTCTTAGGTTATTAATACCTATCTTATCATATTTCCTTAAGATAGTGCACAATGCTTCATATTTGACCATATTATTATACAACGAATAACAATTAGCATGTAAAATTAATCTATCCACATTATAGGTCAATGAACTGAATATCAACACCTACTCCATTTTTTGTTCTAGCACCATCAAAATGCATCATCTAAGTTTTATTAGTGACTTAGCTTGTTAAAACTAGGAGATTATATGGTTATTCTATGATAAGATAATTTCCAAAATTAATATCTTGATAGTCAACCTTTGGATCTTCTTCATCATGGAGTACATAAATTTCATATTGATTTTAGAGGTTTGATCATCTTCCATTCCCTCTCATATTCTACAAACTTTGGGAAATCATTCCAATTTATAGTGCCATATTCATATAGCTTATGTAGAAAGTATTTGAAAGGCTACTTAATATCAATTTTTTTTATGTTCTCATATCTAAGTATATTCATGTGAATATAGTCCATTGCCAGGTAAGCATCTCTTTGCAACTTAAATTCTCATTCTCTAGACAAAAACATATTGAAGTATGGAGGAAGATCAAAATTTTTTACTTCTTACACCATTACCAACTACATATATCTAACTATAGTTATAATTATATGTTTGAAGTATTTCACTATGTTTACCCTAGTATCATCTATTTGGATAGCATACCTAGCTATTTTGATATAGAGTAGACCCATATATTCTAAAATTGCTTTTGGCATCACTGTCACTATTACCTCTGAATCAACTATACAAATTTTTAGTAGATAGTTTTCAATCTTAATGGTCACATAAAATAGAGGAGGATTCAATATTTTGGGCTTTGGGACATTTAACATGTCAGCCACATTTACTTGGATATCCATTGGATGCTATAATATCAAACTTTGTTGTTTTACTATACTGGTTCAAATGACTTTGATTTCTTACCCTTAGTATAACTTCTTTCTTACTCCTTCAAAGATTCTTAGAGTAAATCCCACTGGCTAGGTAGGGATAATGCTTTCAACATACTTACTTTGGTAGGTGTTTTTTCATTTTCTTTATAATATTGAATTTGAATTCCATAAAGCTATTCTCACTTTGTATAATGAAATTTTCATATTACCTTATGGTTATTACATGACATTAACTGGTGAGAGAGATATTAGCCACCACATAGAATTGATGTATTTTCTTATCACTCCTCTTTTTTGTGGGTTTATTTGTTCCTTCTAAATTCATTTTTGTTTTTTATTTCTTTCCTTTATCTATTTTTTTTATCTTTGTTGGTATATACCTTTATTTGAGCCTTCTCTATGATATTCTTCTTTGCAACCTATTTTATCTTTTGCTTCTCTTATTGCACTGTTATTATCCCATTATACTTCAAGTGCATTGGTAGCCTCCCTCTCCTAAGCATCATTGTGCCTTTATTAGCCTCGATTTATTTTTGAACAAATTGACATTTAGTTAATTTTCTATTACCCCTAGTCCCAACCCCTTGTTGATTAGTGAATATGACATTGTATTTAAATGTAGTTTCTTCATCTATTTCTACAATACTAATTTTAGAAAATATAGCATATTTGGGTTTGGTAATATGGGAGCTAACTATTGGGGTTGAGGTTATTGGTACATATATTATTTTTCATGGGGTCCAATTAACATAAGATAGTGGTATGTTGATCATGGCACTGTTGATTATGTTGGATTATTTTAGAATGTCTAATGGATCTAGCACACTCTATAGGATCATGCCTTTCATTTCATGGAAAATACCACAATATGATGATTAAATAATTATTCACCATATGGTTGTGAGTTTGATTTGATCCTTGGTTCATGCCTTATGGAGGTACTTTGTTTTCTGAGATATGGGATCTTCTAAGGCTTACATTGTTTTGGTTGTTTCCATTGTTTCCTTCTAGTATTATTTTAAATTTACCAAATTTTTAATCACATCTAACATCTCTCTCATTGCAAAATTATGGGTTGGCTCATTATTTGCTTTGGATGGAATAATAAGGGATAGAAGTTATAACACTAGAAAGTGACAGTGGATGATGATTTCTATCCAAGATGCATGATAATATTTGATGATGGAAATGGATTGGTAGTAGCACTTTATTGGGGGTTCAAAATAGGTGAAATGGGGGTGTAGAACTAGTCATTGATGTGTTTTAGGTATTATGGGAAGCATAAGCTATAGGTGGAGCAAGAAGTAGTTTTCCTATTCTATTAAAAATATCTTCTATCCATGCTACTTCAAAAGCTAAAGCTAGTGTATGGTGATTATAATTAAAAACAATAAAAGCTAGATTAGATTGTAAACCCTTGTTGTAATAAGACACCATTTGTTATTAATTAGGTCTAGCATTTTTTAGAATTAGATTTAAGGTTATTAAAAATCTAGTTTAAGATCATGTATGTTTTCTTGAGGATGATTTTGTATTGTGTTTATTTGGAATAAAATAAAGTAACCATTACCCATACTACTAAAGCTATCCATCAATGGTTTTACAATTTATGCCCAAATAGTAAAAAAATTATATTGTAATCCCCTATACCATAATGTAATTTTAGATCAATAGCCATAGCATAATGTATTCCTCAAAATGTAGATAAGGCTTTTATGGCAGCATGGAGAATAGGAGAATAATCAACTAGGTTTAATGGTCCCTAATAAGTTTAGTCAAGAAACTGGTTTTGTGGGATATGTAGTGGCCTTAGATTATTCTATTGAAGAGGATATTGGCCATATTAATGATGTGGAGAAAAGTATGAATACATTGTATAATAGTGGTTTGTATTCCAGTTCTTGGATGAACAAATTGAATGATATAGTTAATAATCAATCAAGACACTTCGCTTGTACTGCAACCCTTGGTATATAATAGTTCACCCCATATACAACACTTAAAAAATAATATATAACTATTTACTGCATAAATCAATAATGAAAATACTCACAATAGACATCCAAATAGATAAAGGATGAATATGAGTGGATATTGTATAAATTTTTTCTTGTACGACACTTGAATTACAATTTGCAACCTTGTGCAAAATCTCCTTCATACTCATAGTCATCTATATCCAACAATAACCACACATTATGGTTAACCATATGACCTTACATCTACTTTATCAACCTTACCATCTGAATGAATGAGGGAAGGGCCTTATTTATACAACTAAAAACTAGTTGCACCCTCCAACTACCTGACACCTCATCATTCTCCTAAATTATATTTCACATTCATTATACTTATATTTACATTTCATATCCTAACTCACTTTATGATTTTTTATTATATACTAATACTTAAAATTACACATTATCACATGAGTTATTAGATTAATACATTACCACTTTATAACGTTATTAATTATATGTGCTCACATTTCATCAAACATTATGTACATGAACTATAAAATAACACAAATTGATAAAACTTATTCACAAAATGCAAATTAATCAATCACTTATTTATATAGATCATGTAACATTGAGATGGACATGGATGGTATTGATGATATATGTATGAAGGATAATATGGCATAGGATAATAAGGTGGTGGATTTTGATGACCCCATTTTTATTTTTGAGGAGGCTACACATTAGAAGTGGAGAAGGATATTACAATTTTTGTTGGAGGATTGGTTGATTTAGAGGAGGTGGAAATTATACATTTTTTTATGCTTGACTAGTTAGAGGTATTTTTATCTCGAGGGGTTTTATAGGATACTTGCAACCCCACTTGTCTAGTTAACACTTGTCTATTTTGAGCAAGGCTTTGGTTTTAGTTTCAAAAAAATTTCCATGAAGATCCTATGTTTGGAGTTATGTATTGACTTGGTGAAAGGCTAAATATGTTTGATAAACTATATCTAGGTGAGATCTATATTGAATAACCATTTGTATATGGTACATTTTGGGAACTTGATATAGTGGATTTGTGCTATCAAAATAGTAATAGTTGCTAGAAAGTGGATTATTAATGAGGTTATTTTACATCGATGGGTAAATTGTAGAGAGGGTTTGTGTGAGTTAATGTTGGACCATGTGTTTGCTCAAGTTTGGTCCACTAAGATGAATAACTCATTTTTTTGGACAAAGAAACCAATTTCAGTGGTATGGGATTTTGACTAACAGGGTTGGCCATTGGGCCTTTGCCTTTTGAGAAAATAGGATTAGACACTAGGATTTCCTCAAATAATCATCTAGATGTACCCTCATGGTAATTTTCACTTTTCTTTTCCCTTTGGTGTTTCTTTAGTGGTATGCAATTATATTCAAAGATTGGTGTTCTTTTCTTAATTTTTTGTGCCTCAAGTGTGTATTCGTAAGCTTGAGCATATGGAATTGCAAAAATAGTATTTTAGGATCAAAATTAAAAAAAAAAAAAAAATTATTTACAGAGTGATTCACCTAAAAACTATAGCTATTCACTTTTAAAATTAGATGATTTGCTTGCAATTTAGTCAATTCACTACCAGTTTTTGAAATTTGAAAATTTTGAATTTAAAAGTGACCAAGTGAATTGCTCAAAGTTAATCACTTTGAAACTAGAGTGAATTGATCTCTTAGAAAGAAGTTAGAAATAATCTTGTCTTTTCTAGTGAATGATTTGTAGATTTTGAGACAATCACTCAGATTCATCTTGATGAAAATCACTATTTTTGGAGCAAACCACTTGTTAAACTGAGTTTTTTGCTTGTAGACTTGATTCATAGAAAAATTAACTCAATATTTTGCTTAAATGATTTCTACCATAGCAAATGCAAAATTGAGATCAAATATGAGGTTTGACATAGTTGATGTTGTTGACTATGTAAAAGTTTCAAAATTCTAAATTTCATGTTGGAGTCACCATCCATAAAGCACCTACAAAAATCAAGCATAAATAATAAAAAATTATGATTTTCAAGGTCAATTTGATATTGGGCTTGTAAATAATGTCCTAGGTCTTGATGAACCACTTTGGGTCCAACTTGTAAAAATACAAGAAACTTAAAGTAAATTGCTTGTAAAATCAAACTTAGGCAATCTCTAGGTGACTGACTCAAAATAGAGTGCTCGTAACTTGACATGGAAACAATTTTATTAATCTTGAGCTAGTTTTTTCATCTATAATGAATGAAATTTGGTACTAGAATTAAGGAATATTAGCCAAATTAGATAAAATTTGATGGATAATGAGAGTGTGTCCCATTGGATATGCTAAGAATTATGTTAAATTGGGAAATTATCCTAAATTCTAATTTAATTTTGTCCTAATTTTAACTTTAAAAAAGTTGAAAGGGAGTGTCAATGGCTTCTCCTAACCTCTAGATTGAGGCTAGATCTACACTATCCATGGGGAATGCTCCTATTCTAACCTATATTAATTGCATAAAATTTAAAGTTTGAAAAATAAACATGCATAGAAGATTAATGGTGCAAGTGATTCAAAGTAATATGGGCTTAAACCATAGTGAGAAAGTATACATGACTAATCAACACATGATAATTTAAATGAAATCAATGTTTTCCCATTCATGAAGTATGAAATTTCTAAGTAAAATATGACATGGAAAAAAAGCAATGTATCAATCACCATATGCATCACAAGCTAGGAGGTTGGTACCACTAATGGAATACATAAGGACTTGCTACTTTATCAATAATATCATTAGATCAAAGAACATTGTGGGTCTCATAGAGTGTAGCTCTGAAATCTCATGGCTAAAAGATGAATACTATGAAGTCCTAGAATCCTATTTGTAGTTGGATTTTACCCTTTAGTTACCTAGGGAGAGAAATTACTCCTAGTAAAAGTAAAGACTTAGGGTATATTTAGCAAAACGATGCACCACCAAATGTTACATATCTCTAATTATACCTTTAATAGTATTACAAGGATTTTAAAATAAATTAGTGCACCACTATAAAAAATATCATCCTCAAAATATTATCTTCAGGATCTACATCTTTATTTCTATCCCTCTACTCATTTCATATGATATTCTCTAGTTAGCAAGTGAATTGCTCACTTTTGCTATCAAATCACTAGTTGACTCTAACTAGTTCACTCTTGCAAGCTAATTGGGTCTATTTGCAAGAAAACCAATCCTAATTCAATTGAAACCTTTTGTAAGCAAATCTATCTTAAGATAATTAGAATTTGTACTAGATTTAGATAGATTTTGGAGGGTTTTATAACGTATCTACTGCTTGATTTCACTAATTCATGCTCCTTCAAAAGTATAAATTGCAAGGTAGTATTGAGGTACTACAACAACATAAAAATTAACTTTATTATTTACAGATAAGGATAAAAAAACTTTGATATAATGTATGGAGCAATGAGAGTATTTATACCAATACCAAAAACCCTAATCACATGAACAAGTTAACCTAAGCTAATTACAAGGTAGGTTTAATCGCAACAAGGTTAATGGTAACCCACAGGGCTTACATATTTAAAAAATAAATGATAGATTAAAAAAATTTGTGCAATGATTCCTCATAGGCCTACACAATATTATAATATCCAATGCCAACCTTAGAGATAATTCAAATTACACTTTTAAAATCCCCTCATAATCTAGGGGGGAAAGGAGAGAAGATAAAAGTGGAAATAAAAACTTCCCCCATAATGGATGCTCTAATGGCCTCCCTACTTGAGGAATTCTTAGTCAAACCCCCTCTTCATATAGAAATATGCTTATTCAAAGATGCCCCTACATAAGAATATCCTTAGCCTAAACCATAGCTACTAGTGCTAACATCAAATACTCCATACATATACAAATAAAACCTCTACTTGGACTCATATGAGGAAGAAAACGCAAGAGCACACCCTATAAAAAGCTACTCCAATATTATATAGTCACATAAGGTAAGGCTTTGAAGTATAAATTTCCCCTTTACAACCAAATTTTTTCACCATAAGGAATTGAATGTACACTATGGTATTTCTTACATGCTTGAATTAGTCAAGAAAGTTTGAGAAAGCAATTGAATCAAGGCCATCGAAACTTCCATGAAGAATGTTGTATGTTTGGTAGAAGAAAATGTTTCTCACAAAAATGCATAGGTATGGGTTTTTAACCTAACACCTTATATGTACACACCAATCAATTGCATTTTGATAGAATCACCATGATTACTAAATGGTCCAACACAGAGCCATATCACCATGATTGCATATCCTTTTATTTCAAGAAAGAAGAAAAAATATACCCCAAATCAAACCCATAACCACCTTTTATTCAATTCCTTGCATACACCAAGTTGTTCACTTTGGAATCCTTTAAGAATGCAATTGGGCCCTTCACCATTGTGCATTTGTACTTCGAAGTAACACCCTAATTTCAAAAAATGGCACACATAGGAATAAATAGAAATTTAAATTTAAATTTTATTTTGTCCAGTATTTTTTCAAAAAAAGTATCATGGCCTCTCTGTGAGGTAATATGAAGGTGTTGACCATGCAATTTTAAATCTAAATCTCTATCAAATCTTCCATAGTAAAAGAAATGATAGTGCAAATTTACAAATTCCTCAAATTAATTAGAATCATGAATGAGAAAACATGGAAAATAATTTGTCCTGCCTCATATGTTGAGTATTAATTTGCCTTAAGACTTTGAAAAAGGATCAGAGGCTCCAAAATAATCTTTTATGTGACCAAGCAATGTTGCTTTGTACCCACTATGATATTAAGTTAGAATTTACACTTATTTCTAGATATGAACAAAAGCAATCCATCCACTCAAATCTTATATAAAAAGCATAGAAATGACAAAAGAGAGATACAAATGATCCTTGAGCATATAAATAATCACTATGTTATTTATAGATAAGTATCACGACACTTTGATACAATGGATGGAGTGGTGGGGTGTGTTTGTATGAATACCAAGGCCCCAGTTACATAAAAAAGTTAACTTAAGTTGGGATAAGAATAAGGCTTTAGGTTAATTACAAATGATAAGGTGGGTTTAACCATAAAAAGGCTAATTGTGGACCATAAGGATTACATAATTAATAATATGTAATAAATTAAATACGCTTATACAATGATTGTTCTTATGCCTTCACACAATTGCATAATACAATGTTGGCCTTGTTCATAAGTCAAATCATCAAAATTTCAATAATTATCCTATTAATTATATAATTAGGAAGGAATGGATCCTTGATAGGTCTATAATGGACATTCTTGTAGTATAGTCCATTGGAGAAATCGTTGACCTACTTAGATCTATTTATAATACTTCAACGATTAGAAAATATATCAAATCTTCTATGGTAGGTAAAGTAGAAAGAAATTGATTATTTATTTTAAAAATATATTCTAAAAACATATTTATACAAAACAAGTATATCATTTTGTATACATAAACAGTCAAGCGTGATTGTTTATAGATCAGATGCCATACAAAGGTTAAACATTGGTGTGTAATAATATTTTAAATGTGTTAAATGGATACAAAAGTATCAACGATTTTTAATGTAATAGTCATCTTCCATGTATTATGAGATGACAATTGTACAATAGTATTTTACTTTTGTAAATTATATAATTAAATCCATTCATTTTAACAGTGTTTAAACTAATAAAAACATTTTAAAGAAAATAAGTTATATATTGATATTCAAATTTTCAATAAACAATTATCCAACAAGCAGCTTGGAGCTCACAAGATTGTTGTCCAAAAGGAGGATCAAGCAACAAAGAAAATTCAAAAACTACAAAAAGTGTAAAAACACCAAAAATGCAATGGTATACCAAGGGTGCCAAATATGCAAAGGGTACCATAATCATCGAGAAAACTTGAAACACTAAAATCTCCATAATCACGCAATTTTCTAGGGTTATCTAGAGGTATCGAGATCTCTAGGGGTGCTAAAATATTCAAAGGCTCCATAATATCCAAAGGCTTAAAAATGGTTATATGCTTCCTATCATCTATGCCACTCATGTTGTTTGCTTTTTTTTCTCTTGTTACTCTAAGATGCACATAGGCTATGTTTATGGCCTAATTTACGAGACGATTAGCCACCATATTATGCCTCCTTCCAATGTGGGAGTATTTTATATATTCAAATTTCTACTCCAATTCTCTTAGTCTTCTCTAAACTATTTGTAGTTGGACTGATGAGAAATCATTCCTCTTATACAGGGAAAAGATCACAAGTCTTGAGACACCATACACATGGAGTTTTTTAATGCCTTGTTCCTAACCCAATTTTTGTACTATTTCATAGCCTATCAATTCTGCAACATTATTGATTATTTTCCCAAATTGATATTTAATTGAAGCATTTCATAGTGTGGTACCACTTGTGTCACACTACCAATTGTTGCACGGACTAGGTTTGATTTAGAGGCTCCATCAAAGAAAAGTGCAGGGAACTTTATCTCTAGAGGTTTGATTGTTCTAACCTATGGCCCAAAATTTAAAATATTTGGAGATCCATTTGGTGTAACAGTTGTATCTCCTTATTTATTAATCTCCTAATGTCTTTTTGTTTATGATATATAGCTTTTGTGTTCAAGACTATCTCCCTTAACACTCTATTAATTAAGACTCAAAAATTTATTCTTTTGTTATAAAAAAATATCCTATTTTTGTCCTTCCATATGTGCCAAATGATGAATATTGACACTAAATACCATATCTTCTTGATGAAGTTTTTTTCCTTTAGTTCCCATTTGTACATTTGGCCCAAATTGGTTAGGCACTTTTTTGAGTTGAAGGTTCTTGATAGTATTGATCCTAGTTGCTAGGTTATTTCAATCTAAATTTTAGCTACTTTTGTACATTGAAAGAATAGATGTGATATTGTTTCATTTTTCTTAAGACACCTATGAAAAACATGAGATCCTATGATATTCATCTTAATGAGGTTGTCTCCAATATGAATCTTGTTTTGGAACACCAACCAAATAAAAGCTTGAATTTTGGGGGGGCCTTGTAATTTCATACCTTAGCTGATCTAGAATTTGGGAAGAAATCTTAATCTGTTTAGTTTGGATGTGTAGTTGTCTCCATGAGTCTTGGTCAAAATATGGTAGGGGTCGATCTCTCACCCATTCAATTAAGATTGCAAGAGAGTTAACACCCAATTATTACAGGTCTACTTTTATTTCTAGAAAATAATTCTTAATTATTGAAGGTCCTCCCAAGATTGGATCATTCCATATATTATTTTTTTTACCATCCCCTAGAAGCCAAGAGGTATGATTTAATATAATATCTTTAGCTTCCACAATATATTTCCAAATTGAGGAGGAACTTTCTATGCTTTTCACTCTTTTATGAGTTGGATCACATTAGAGTTGTTCAAATATTTTTATTTAAAGATTTCTTCCATGGAGAATTTGGTGGAGTGAGTAGATTCCAAAGCAACTTAGAACTTAGTGCCTTGCTAACAATTATTTGTCTCTAATTCCTAGGCATCCATACTTCTTTGGATTGTAAATAGTCTTCCAATTGACCAAATAGAACGTTTTACTATTTAATTGCCTTCCCCCTTGCCATAGGAAAGTTATTAATATTGCTTCTAACTTTTGCAAGATATATAAGGTTGCATGATACACCAAAAATTGATATATGGAAAGGCTTGCTAATACTTATTTGATTAGAATAATTATTCCATCCAAAATCAACCAACCATTGCTATATTATTGTATTCGCCTTGACATATTTTCTAGAATTTCATTCCAAGTTTCCTATTTCTTTTTATAGAAGCCCATAGGAACACCTAGGTAGTTAAAGGTATCACTACCTTTGTGAAATTGGGAGAAACCTCTATCTTCTATTGTTGAAATAATTTTAGTGTAAAATATTCTCTTTTGGGTGTTTATCTTTGCCCTTGTGGCTAAAGAGTAGCAATATAAAACTTCTTTGATCAACCTGACATTCAATTTTGTGGCTTCCCCTAGTAAAATACTGTCATTCAAAAATTGAACATAACTAATTGTTCTATATCCTATATCTAATTTAATTATAAATATTTCTTTCCTTCTTAATTTGGTTAGGGTCCTCCCTAAAGTTTTATCTAAAAGGATATAAAGGTAAGGGGAGAGAGGACATCCTTACCTTAATACTCTAGTGGATTTAAAGAAGTTAGTAGGTTCCCCATTAAATAGAGGGGCTATCCAAGGTCCCTCTATGCAAGCTCTTATCCAGTCTATCATTTGAGTTGGAAATCCAAATTTGGCTAACACCTATGTTAAAAAGCTAATGTCTACTCTCTCAAAGGCATTAGCCATATCAAGTTTAATGGCTATTATTTTATTTTTGGAATTGGCACTTGAGTGTAGGGCTTCATGAATCATTATAATATTATCATATATTTGTTTCCTTGGAATAAAACCCCCTTGTTTTGGCTCTATCAAATCATTAATATTTCTTTTAATTATGTTATTTTTTTAGTCATTATCTTATAAGAGCAATTACCCAAAGATATAGGTCTACATATGTCAAAATCAACTGCATTTTTTCTTTTGTAATTAAAAGCTAAGAAAGTGGAGTTGATTACCCTAGATAGCTCACCTCTTATCCTAATCTCTTCTATCATTTCCAACAAGTCATTTCCTATAATTTCATAAAAATGATAATAAAAACTATTGGTGAAGCCATCGGGTCCTAGAACTTTGTCCTTGGGAAGTGAACTTACAACTTCTTCCAAATATTCTTTGATTAATGTTGAAGAAATAGTTTTTTGTCTATTTTTTTTAACAAAGGAGGAATATTGTTCAAGAGAGTGGCCTAAGCCTGTTGATTTACTATTGTCTTTGTGAGAAGGGCCAAGTAATGATCTCTTGCTAGTTCCTTTATGACTGCCTAATTAGAATAAATTTCTTTAGTTTTGTGAATTTATCTGATTGTATTTTGTTGATAGTGTTGCATTGTTTTTAGATGAAAGTAATTTATGTTTTTGTCTCCTTTCTTGATCCATATCATTCTTGATCGAAGTCTCCAATGTGCCTCTTATTCTTTTAAAGCTTGGTCCATTTCTTGGTTCAACCGGAGTCTTCTCTCTTCCTATTGAGGGATTGGAGGTTGATCATCTATCTCTTGCTCTACTTCCTCCATCTGTTGTAGAAATATGCTTGACCTATTTTAAAATTTAGTCTTATTGGCAATCCAATACCTAATGGACTTTCTTGAGATTTAAATTTTTATTTTCCATACCTCTTGGGGACTATTTGCACAAACATGTTGCTTCTAGATACTTTCTACTAAAGGTGCAAACTCCTCATGCTCCATCCATTCTAGATTGTATTTGAAAGGAATATTCCTTTTTCCAAGAGCACTATCACCCATATCCAAATAGATAGGCTTATGATTTGAGACCAAACTTTGAATTATACCACTTGATACAAGTGGATACTTAAATAGTATATCTTCTTATATCAAGAATCTATCTAATATTTTTGTAATGAATTTAACCCTAGCTCTTCTGTTTGTCCATGTAAATTTTCCATTTTTGGGGATTATGTCTTGAAGTTTTTGCTTAGTTATAATTTGCATAACTAGGTCCTTAGAAGGGTATTTTGAGGGAATACCTCATTTTTTATCCCATTGGGCTAAAGTCACATTCAAGTCCCCTGATATAATTAAATTTGGGGGTCTTTCTTGATAAATCCAATGCTAAAGACTTTTCCAAGCCTCTTGTTTTAAGACTAAGTTATTTGATCCATAAAAATTGACTATGGTCCAAGTCTATCCCTGTGGAGAGGAGAAAGAAGTTGCTATCCAATTTGAATGTCTTGTTTTATTAATACATATCAGGGCCTATGGATCCCATGCAAGGAGAAGCCCCCTCGAGGCACCTGACGAATCTATTGCTTCTAGGTTTAAGGATCTCCATATATTTTTCCATTCTATTCTTGCTAACTACTCTATCAATTTAGTTTCTTGAATGCAGATAACCATTGGATTATGTTGGGCTATTAATTGAGTTAGGTATTTTTTTAAGGGAACTACCCAATCCCCTTCTATTCCATGATAGAACCTTCATTTCTTAAGTGGCTTCTTAGCCTTGCTGAATTCTAAGGTTGTTTATGCTTTCTTTTGAATCTCTATATTTGCTTGTTCTGTTCTTACCTCTTGATTAGATTTCCTCCCTCTAGTAGAAGATTTGGTGGTTGGGGTGTCTCCTAGAATCATTGTTATTGCTAATTTAGTCTCTTCTATTTCTTCAATATACTCTTATTGAAGGTTTTCTTTGGTAGCCCGAGTTTCCTCCACTTTATCTTCTAATTCAAGATTTGATGGATCTTCCCTTTTTTTAGATGGCCCTAGATGTTCCTCTTCCTCATTTTGTGATAAAATAGAGAACTTATTATTGTTTTATCTTTCTAGATATGGTTGAGGTCTCCTTCTTCTACTTCTAGATCTTCTCTGTTGTTTTCTTCTTACTATTTGGAATTCTTGATCTTCCTCCTTTGTCTCTTGTTGTACCTTAGTGGGATAGTTCCTTGAGAAATGACCATATTGATGATAGGTAATACATTTAAAGAGAATGCACTCATAATACAATGGATGGGTATGGATCTAGTCCAAGACTTTGATACCTATAGTTTTTGGAATCCCTTTTTTTAGATTGACTTGAGCACACAACCTAGCACAAGTTGCATTATTGGCCTTTGAAGGAGCCCAATCTACAAATGTGCCAATAGAGTTACCTATCATCTCAAGAGTCAATTTATTCCATAAATGTAGGGGTAAAATGGTAGTCTTACCCAAATTGATACTTTCGGTTCTTCTTATGGGTTAAAACTGATTGGCTAGGAGGTCATATAGAGAGGTCTTGATCCAAGGAACCAAGGATCTCTTTAAAATATTGCATCTCTTTCCTCTATGGAGGAGAAAATAACTATGAAATAAACTCTTCCTGACATCATGAATTCATAGTTAGATATTTTAGATCCCCAAGAAGAGGTGATCCATATTTGAATGGTTTTTGGGCTAGGCCAAATACCCATAAATTTGCAAGTAAGACCTCTCTTAGTTAGGATGAGGATCAGGCTCTAAATATATTTTGGAATAATATTGACCACTGGAGCATCATCTAACTTAGGAACAAAGGAGCCTTTGTTACTTGGTTGGGATTTTTGTGGCATTCTTACCTTCAAAGCTTTGGTCATATTTTCTAGTTTTGACCGATCGAACAGAAGAGGTAGTGAGAACAAGAAAAATGAGTCATGGTCATCATTCTTGACTATGGAGGAAGTCTTCATGGTAACATCTTGGAATGAGGGTTTGGGGGGGATATACCCTACCACCATTTCCATGAAAGAGCTTCAAAGGTGACCAAACCCTAATACGAGCCAAAACAGAAAAACTTTACCAAAATATTAGAGATTTTATTTCTTGGCTTACTTTCCTCTGCTAAATTCATGGATAGATCATGAAATAAAAAACAACCAACAAAGAAGTAAGCAAAATATCTTAAGATAAATAACTACAAAAAAACTATAGATAGTACCATGCCTACTAGATATAGGTATGCAAAGGAAAATACATCGAGTGGCATGAACCCTTGTCCAAAAACTAAGTCCAAGCATCAATAATAGACAACATAATAAAAATCAACACTGTTGCAACTCTTACATTCTTTCCATCCTACCATTGATGACTTATTTTACTTGTAAAATTATTTTTAACTAATTAATAATTATCAAATAAGGAAGCAAAATTATAATGAAATTTAATTATACATATGGTTAAGCATAGGTGATGTTGTTGTCACATCTTGTTTTTGTGTTACATGACTATATATAAATTCCTGGTTCATTGTAGACCACATCACATGGGTGTGTTTAGAAATGTCTTTTGTTGGTTTACATAGCTTATTTTCTATATGCTCCCTCCTATAGATATGCATATATACAAAAAAATAAACATAAAATAAATTGTTTAAATATAGATGGAAAATCAATAAATTTATCTAAACATCATCTAGTTATGAAGAAGTATCTAACTCAAAAATAATTAATAATAATGGTGTTGTTATTGGGGAAGTCTAAGGCATTATAAGGGTCATGGATTTTGAGTGAAATACCTCTACTTGGAAGGTCAAGTGGGATATGGAGCTTCTCAACATTGTATACTTACTTTGTATCAAATTTTATATTGCTAACACTATAGTGTTTCCAATATTCAAATGTCTTCCCTTGGTAAACAAGTTTATATTAGTTCCATATTTCATACATATAATTTTAAATAAAGAGAGAATGATTGAAATTTGATGGAATATTATGTTTAGCATTTATGTTCTTTGTATAAACATATTGTATCCATGAAAAAGGATTGGTGTTTAATACACTTGCAACAATTTTGGTTATGTTGTATAATTCTAGATTCAATGGTCCTCCATGTCAAGTTTCATGTTTTAACGTTGATTTTCATATAGAATATTCAATGTATAAATGTAGTTTTTGAATTCATTTTCATTAAGAATCGATCTACCTATGTCCTTTTAAAAAAATTACAATATTCTATATGTGCCAACAACATAAAATGTGTTGGGTGGTCATTTGACAACTTGCCTTTACTTTATTTTGTGATAGGAGGGATTTTGATAATTGTAGGGCTCTACACTATACTATGGAAAAGCTAAAGATGAAAAGCAATCAGTGGATATAAGAAAGGATAGTAAATAAATGGATCCAACACTAATGTTGAAGATTGCATATTAAAATTAAGCAACCTCTATTGAAAAAAGAAGTTAAAATAATTGTCATGATCACTTAGAGAAGTACAAGTCTCATTAAGATGGAGAAATTTCTCATCATTGAACTTCACGTAATAACTTAAAATGCAGTTTTCTTGTTTTATTAAACTTAAATTTTTTTACATATGTTTTATCATCTTTGTAATTTTAGTTTTTTAAATATTTTAATTTTGGTACATCAATTTAACTCAAATTCAAAGCTTGATATTTTCCTTTTAAAAAACATGCAGAAGTAGAGCAAGATTCCAATGATATAGCATGATTTTTTGATATTTTACTATTTTCATCAATCAAGAGAGTCCCTTTAACTATTTTAAGTGTTGACTATGTGGGAATTGAGAAATATTCTATAGTAACATCCTTGAGATTTAAGAAAGCCTCCCGATTAGGTTCTCTTTACGCCATTAGTGACAATTGCTAGTTTATATGTAGAGCAATATAATTTGTTCAAATGTAGTTAATTTGTTAATTTTATTTTACTCAATTGAAGTAATTGAAGTCATCTATGCAACTTGATTAACAAAAAACCAATGGATATATCTTTTATGTATTTTACATGCATTTACAATTCTTGGGTTAATGGAAAAATAATCTTTCACATTTGTCACTATCACATAATTAATAACTTGTGAACATAATATATTTTAGAAGCTACTATGTGTAGGTTTGTAATTGGATAAATTTTCTTTTCTTTATATTACATTGTGACTTATTTGGAAATAGCTTTTAAAATAGATACCATGTGTGACACCATAGAACTACTATTATTAAAAAAAATTTCTTGAAACCATGGGTGGATATTTTATATTATATATTGTTGTATCCTAGTGATATTTGTAATATTATTCTTTATTATTTTAAACTTTTGTAATGAAGTCCAAATAAGTAAGCTTTTGAAATATTTTTGATGAATAGAGAGGTGGCTATAGAGGAAGGACAATATGGCATGGACACCATATTGCACCGCCATAGAACTATTATTATTAAAATCTTGCATCAACACCATGGGTGGATCATTGTGATGGCTTTTGAAGCCTAATACTTAATGTAAATATTACAAGAAAATAATCATAGGATTGAATATAATAAAGTTGCAATATAATGAATTCAATAGATAATTCATAATATAATATCAAATAGAATAACTCAAAAATATATTGGGAATTTACCATGTACAAACAATACACAACCTATGAAAAAACAAATAATAACAGCGAAAATGGAGAAACAGTTCAAACCCTAGTTAAGCCCCCATAAGCAAAATAGGAAACAGTGCAATAAACAACAAGCAATCACACAAATGTAAGAGACACAAGATATACGTGGTTCGGGCAGTGTACCCTACATCCACGGAGAAACAATCAGTCCTTTGTATTAGCAACAATACAACAATCTTCTCCACTTGTACAATGTCTCCTCCCCTCTCTTCCTCCAAACCAGAAAAGAGCATTCACATCTAAGACGACCTTTACAGTACAAAATATATAGAGATTCATGACTTTTCCACTACCCGAAACCACATAGTGGTGTCGAAATACAATGGGCCAAAACCATGGGTTGAAACCACCCATACGGTTATCACGTTCTTTTGACAAGTGTTTTTCACCAAGAAATACAGTTAAATTTTCAAAACCCCGTTCACGTTCCTATTGTTGATCATTGCCCATCAACAATATTTGGCCTTCCATCAACAATATTTAATGGCCTTGGAACCCTACCAACAATATTTAATGGTAATTAATTCCTTTCTTATCAATTTGGCTCCATTACCTAACAATCTCCCACTTGGAGACAAGATTGATGCAACATCCCTGCACCCTAGGACTGAAAGTTTCTCATAATCATGACCTTACTCCTTAAGGCCAACCGAAGTAGAGCAAAAGCTCAACTTCTCCCTGGTTACTACTTTAGTAAGCATATCAACAAAATTTTGGGAAGTGTGAATCTTACCCAACTTTACCAAACCATCCTCCATTGTTGATCGAATGAAGTGATACCTCAACTGAATGTGCTTTGTCCATGAGTGAAAAGCAGAGTTCTTAGCTAAATGAATGGCACTTTGGCTGTCACTCCAAAGTGTCCCATCTCCTTGCTCCTGACCCAACTCCTCAATCAACCTCTGAAGCCATATGAACTCTTTGGCACCTTTCGTGATGGCTACATACTCAGCCTCCATAGTAGAAAGAGCTACAACACGTTGTAGCTTGGATATCCAACTCATTGTTGTACCTCCAACTGTGAATACATACCCAGTAGTGCTCCTCCCACCATCCAAATCACCTGCCATATCTGAATCCACATAGCCCTGTAACTCAACTTTGGAACCTCCAAAATTCAAACAAAATTTTGAAGTCCCTTTCAAATACCTGAGTATCCATTTTACTGCTTGCCAATGAGATTTACCTGGATTACTCATATATCGGCTCACAACTCCCACTGCTTGGGCAATGTCTGGTCTTGTACACACCATAGCATACATCAAACTCCCAACTATTGAAGCATAGGGTACCTTCCTCATGTACTCTTCCTCCTCCTTTGTCTTGGGACATAGCTTCTTTGAGAGCTTAAAGTGCTTTGCAAGAGGTTGGGCTACCGGTTTTGCATCATGCATACTGAACCTCTTAAGCACCTTTTCCACATAATCCTCCTGAGACAACTTCAGTGTTTTCTCCTTCCTATCTCTAGTGATTCTCATGCCAAGGATTTGTTTGGCTTCCCCCAAATCCTTCATGGCAAATCTACTTGCCAACTCCCTTTTCAATTTCTTAATATCCTGCATATTGGATCCTGCCACAAGCATATCATCAACATACAATAAGAGAATAAGGAAGATACCATTTCTTGTAGCCCAAAAATAAACACAATGGTCACTCTGGCTCCTAGTAAAATCATGCTCACTCATGAAACTATCAAACTTGAGATACCATTGCCTTGGAGCTTGCTTCAAACCGTACAAGCTCTTTTTTAGTTTACACACAAGGCTCTTCTTGCCTTTGACCTCAAACCCCTCTCGATTGGTGCATGTAGATCTCCTCCTCCAAATCCCCATGAAGGAATGTTGTCTTCACATCTAACTGTTCAAGATGAAGATCTTCTACTGCAACTATACTCAAAATAGTCCGAATTGAAGTCATTTTTACTACAGGTGAGAAAATGTCATCATAGTCAATACCTTTTCTCTGTGCAAATCCTTTCACAACAAGTCTTGCTTTGTATCTCTTGCTGCCATCAACTTCGTCCTTCACCCTGTACACCCATTTGCAATGCAATGCCCTTTTGCCCTTGGGAAGCTCAACCAAATCCCAAGTTTGGTTTTGAGTCAATGAGTCCATCTCATCCTTCATAGCATGCTCCCACTTAATCCTAGCATCCACTTTCAAAGCCTCATGAAAGCATTTCGGTTCACCGACATCAGTGTACAGTACATAATGTAAAGTAGGAGAATACCTATCAGGTGCATGTCTTACCCTTGTAGATCTCCTTACTTCCTATGGGGATGATGGTGGAGTAACAACAATTTCCTGTTCACCTTGCTCTTCCTCATGAGCACCATGTTCATCAATCTGAACAAGAGGCTGTCTTTTTACACCATGCTCTGGGATTGCATCCAAGTCAACAAACTCGGGTGCATCCTCTTCAACCTGTATGTGCCTATCCTTGTACAACCTATCCTCATTGAAAATCACATCTCTACTCCTGATAACTTTTTGGCCAACATTATCCCATAGCCTATATCCCATCTCATCCACACCATAACCAAGAAAATAACACTTTCTAGACTTTGCATCAAGCTTACTCCTATTTTCTTTATCTATATGGGCAAAAGCCTCACAACCAAATACTCTAAGGAAAGAGTAGTTTACAGGCTTACCTTTCCAAGTCTCCTCTGGAATGCCTCCATCCAATGCAATACAAGGTCCTCTATTTATCAAATAAACTATTGTATCAATTGCACTAGCCCAACAGAACAATGGCAACCCTGCATGCAATCTCATGGCTCTGGCATGCTCCATTATAGTTTTGTTCATCCTCTTCGAGACTCCATTCTCCTATGGTGTCCTAGGAGTAGTCTTGATTCTCCTAATTCCTTCCTTTGTGCAATAGTCCTCAAACTCCTTGCTGCAATATTCACCACCATTGTCAGATTTAAGGCACTTTACTTTCTTACCTGCCTCAATCTCCACTAATGCTCTCCACTTTCGAAAAGTGTCAAAAACATCAGATTTATGCCTGATTGTGTAGATCCATGTCTTCCTACTGAAATCATCAATGAAGGTAACATAATAAGAGTAGCCCTCAAGAGAAAGTACCGGTGAGGGACCCCACACATCCGAGTGTACTAACTCTAATTTCTCTTTCTTCCTTTCTAGACCAACTTTCAGAAATCTTACCCTTTTCTGTTTTTCATATACACAACCTTCACAGAAACCCAAATCAACATCCTTGAGTTTTGGCAATAGTTTTCTGGAGTGAAGGGTTTTCATCCCTTTCTCACTCATATGACCCAACCACAAATGCCATGCTTTCGCATCATCCTGAGCAGCATAGTTCAATGTACAATAAGATGAGTTCTACAATAAATACAAAGTTCCAGTCAACTCACCTTTTGCAATCACCATTGAACCCTTTGTCACTCTCCATTGCCGATTTCCAAAATTAGTGTTGTATCCCTCCAAATCAAGTGCACTGGCTGAAATCAGGTTCCTCTTCAGATCAGGAATGTGCCTAACATTGTTAAGCACCCAGATATTTCTATTTGGCAATTTTACATTCACCGTGCCAATACCCACAATCTCACATGGATAGTTATTGCCCAACAAAACCTCTCCATAATGGCCTGGAGTATAATCAACAAAGTACTCCCTATGAGAAGTGACATGATAAGAAGCTCCAGAGTCCATAACCCAATACTCACTCATGCAAGTTGCTACAAGAATCAAGGCATCCTGATAAATTGCACCTGCAATGTTTACCTCTTGAGCATCATTCCCATTATTGTCCTCATTCTTCTTTCTATCTTTGCACTCCCTCTTGAAGTGTCCACTCTTCCCACAATGCCAACAATCAATCTTGCTTTTGTCTCTACTTTTAGATCTACCCTTCGATTTTCCTCTATTCTGGATTTTCCATCTAGCTTGGCCTTTTCCTCTTTCTCTATTTCTACCTCTACTTTTTGTAGATAGTGCTACTCCAGATGATGAAGCCTCCCCTGAGGTTTTTCTCCTCATATCCTCACTGAGGATTGTGCTAACCACATCATCAAACACCAACTTTCCAGATCCAGGCACAAAATTACTCACTACCATTACAACGCTACCCCACGAGTCTAGTAGTGAACAAAGAAACCCTAAAGCCATAACCTCATCATCAAAATCAAGCCCTACAAATTTTAAAGAACCCATAACAACATAAAACTCATTAAGGTGTTCTTGGATAGATCCACCCTCTTGCAACTTCATAGTAAAAAGCTTTCTAATCAAGAAAATTTTATTTGAAGTTGAGGGTTTTTCATACAACTTAGCTAGTGTATCCATGGCTCCTTTGGTGGTCTTTTCCTTCCCGATGTTGTATGCAACAGAATCATCCAAGCTCAACCGGATCACCCCTAGTGCCCTCCTGTCTATCAGATCCCATTCCTCATCATCCATCATCCTAGGTTTACCATCAGTCTTCCCTTTTAGAGCCAAGTACAGATCATCCTTCTGATACAGATAATCCTCCACTTTGGTTTTCCACATACCAAAATTTTGTCCAGTAAACTTCTCCAGTTTAAACTTCGAACTTTCTCCCATTTCTCCCACTCGAACAGAAAACTCTCCTGTGAGTGCCCTTTCCCAACAAGATCGCTCTGATACCAGTTGTTGGGAATTTACCATGTACAAACAATACACAACCTATGAAAAAAACAAATAATAACAGCAAAAATGGAGAAACAGTTCAAACCCTAGTTAAGCCCCCATAAGAAAAATAGGAAATAGTGCAATAAACAACAAGCAATCACACAAATGTAAGAGACACAAGATATACGTGGTTTGGGCAGTGTACCCTACATCCATGGAGAAACAATCAGTCCTTTGTATTAGCAACAATACAACAATCTTCTCCACTTGTACAATGTCTCCTCCCCTCTCTTCCTCCAAACTAGAAAAGAGCATTCACATATAAGATGACCTTTACAGTACAAAATATATAGAGATTCATGACTTTTCCACTACCCGAAACCACATAGTGGTGTCGGAATACAATGGGCCAAAACCATGGGTTGAAACCACCCATACGGTTATCACGTTCTTTTGACAAGTGTTTTTCACCAAGAAATACAGTTAAATTTTCAAAATCTGCCCCTTGGAACCCCGTTCACGTTCCTATTGTTGATCATTGCCCATCAACAATATTTAATGGCCTTGGAACCCCGCCAACAATATTTAATGGCCTTGGAACCCCACCAACAATATTTAATGGTAATTAATTCCTTTCTTATCAATTTGGCTCCATTACCTAACATAATATCTTAGAAATACTTACATAATTATCACATGCTAATGTTAATTGAATAAAGGTCTACTAATGCATATGCGAAGCTATGCATTTTTATACCAATTAAAATGCTTTGTCAAAAATATATGATTGTATGTGACTCCTCATATGGTGCACTCTTGACCTTTACTCTTCTTTGCAACTCTTCACTTGCCTATTCTAAAGGACATATGTGCACTCTTACATAATGGACACTTGTGCACATTTACACTCACAACACTTGCACATATAATTACATATACTTGTGCATTTCATGCACATTATTACATGTCATTACATATAAACTCATACTCTAATCTAAGAAACATACTTAATCTAATAATATACCAAGGTGGTACATTTGCATGTACCAAATAATGTAATATTCTCCAACAGCCCATGTATTACATTATTTTGGTTATTAAATACTTTAGTCTTCAATACAATTTTCATCCTTCAATCTTCAATCTACCTCTAGTAGATTAATGTTTGGATCATTCATGTAAGATTCTTCTTTATCTTTTGACTCAGACTTCTTGTTGTCTTTCTTGAACTGATTTCTCTTCTTGTTTCTTCTCCTTCTTTGTTTTTGCACTTTTACTTGAGATATATCTTCTAGACATTGAGTTAGTAAATCATCACAATAATATTGATTTGGTTTCAATGATTCTTTAGTAACATAATCTTTTTTCTTATATTTCATTCCTTGGAAAAAATCAAAACTAATTAATGATAAATAAATCATTAGACATTCTTCTAAAGAGAATATAATTGTATCTTCAAAATTCCACCAAGTCTTGAAAAGATTTTCATGAAGATAACCTATTAAAGTTGTAAAACTCTCTTCTTGTACCTCCTTAAGAACAAGAAAATCCTTCTTTTAAGTCAACAAGCAAATACTTATATCCATAAAAGGTGTCTATTAAGTTTTATAAATAAAACTTAAGTTCATGAAATAGTTCTTCACTATTTTCATTAAATGCAGTCTAAACAATGTCATCCATTTAATCAATTTACTTTGATTAGTCTATCTTATGTCTCCCTAGGTTTGAATGATAAAAATTGAGTTTAAATTTTTTTCAAAAACCTTTCTAGTTGAATTCCTTATGTCTCCCTAATTAATTAGAAACTAGAAAATTAAAATTTTGCAAATTTACTATTTCTAAGTTTGAAAAAAAATGTTTTATCTCTCCATATAACTTTAGTTTACAAAGCTTTTATATAACATTTAAACTCCAAAAAAAAAATAACTATACAATAAAATTTATTACTTCTAATAATAATTATCCTTTTTCATAAAAACCTTATTACTCCTTTATTCTATAGTTAACTTTAAGAAAGTTCCTACTACTCCTTACTCCATTAATAATATCAAAAATTCCATTAAAAACTTATTACTCCAATTAAATCTTTAAAAACTTAAAAAAATTAATAATTAACCTTATCCCTCTAATTTAACCTTAGGATAAAATTTAAATTTTAAAAATAATCTTGTAAACCCTAATTTTACCTTTCTCCCTTCCTCCTCTTGGGCGGCTTCTTGAAATCCGAATTAGGATTTAGGGCTAGCATTTTTTTGCTACAGTTCTGAATTCTACTTCTCTACCTTGAGATTCCTCTCTCCTACTCGTGCGAATGATTTTTATGCTTTCAATCTTGAGATATTTTACTTCATGTTCTATCATGGCTAAACAATTATCTTTATCCCTGTTCGAGGCAACAAACACATGTTGCATGTGCTTGATTTTCTTTTGTTTAAGGCATTGAAGATACTTTGCACTCAACATTATTCTTCTCATAATCGTTACATTAATTTACCCTATCATTAATTTGAATAATTTCAAGATGTTACTACCTTGACCTCTCAATGTTCCTATTCTTGGCACTTGCTTCTCAACTATTTGTATTCAACTTTCATGTACTTATTCTTCATGTTTCGTTCCCTATGGCTTTTCTTCTCTATTGGTGCTTGCTTCACTCCCTTGGCCTTTGTCTCTTCATTTCTCCTATGTCGGTTCTTCATTTGCCGAAGCATTTTCTTGGCCCGTGAAACTTTGCTTGGCTTTGACTGATGTCCTACCTTTAGCACTTCAGTTTTCACTTGAGTACTTGCTTGCTTAGACTTCCCTATACATGAAAAATTCTCTTTTAATTTGATGTAAAAAACTTCCTTGCAAACACTTGATTTCTCAATGCACAAACTTTGTTGAGATAGCACGGACACTTGACTTCCCTACATAAAATCTTACCTTAGATATTCGTACCTCTTTGATGCTTTAATTCTACCATAGCACTTTTACTTTGCACTCCTGTGGCACTTCAGTTCTTCTAGCTTGCTTTGACCTTCCATTTGTATTGATTCATATCCTTTTGAATACTACAAAAGACGCTAGGTTTAGCGCTTAGTTTCCTTGAATGCTTTGATTCTATAGGTGATGTTTGGCCTCTCCAAATATTATGTGTGATTCTTGTTATATGCTCTTCAATTATTTTTCCAAATGACATTTTGTCTTCCATAGTGCTTCGTCCTACGAATGGCTTAGTTCGTTGTGTTTGCTTCGATGCTTCGATTCTCAAATTTGGATTTTGGTTTTGATTTTTCCTAGATGCTTAGCTTCTAAATTTAACATGGCTCTATGTTCCAAATATGAGTTTTCTCCACTTCCAACTTTTCTCTTTTACACTACATTCAGTTTTGTTCTACAACTTTGTTCTTCATTTAGCTTGATGCTAATAACATATATTATTTGTTGTGTTTTGGTGTAGGTTCAGGTGGCTTTAAGACATCCTTCCAACATGCACAGGCTCCAATATTCAATGTTTAAAAAACCTAAAAAAAACTTTTAAGAAAAAACTTTGAATGCTTTGGCATCCTTTTGTAATGAATGCAGTTTTCTAACTTTGCCAATGCTTTCTTTCTTGAAAGCCGAATATTTCTTCTAAGACTTTGATATCTTTATGCCTTCTACCTTCAAAATTCTTACTGCCTTCAAGTTTATGCTAGTTATATTTGAATTTTATCTTGTTGCCTTCAAACATTAACTTGCCCAAATCTATCCTATATTCAAACATTAACTTGTCCAAATATATCCTATATTCATAAGTTGTCCTCTCACTTTGGCTGAATTTGCTCTCTATTTCATCTTGCTTTCTTCTTAGATACCAATCTATTTTGCTTTCTCCTTCTGCATGGATGTTCTACATATTTCAAGGATATATTTCTTTCTCCTGCAACTTTTTTCTCTTGCTTGCAATAAATCCTTGTAAAATAAACTATATTACCGATCTCTTTTTATTAAATACCACTAACTCTATATTATTTTCTCCTTATATCTCCTTGCACTTTGAGTGATCTCCCATGTGTTTTGTTTAATTTTGAGCTTTACTCCTTTATATTTGAATTTTATGGGTTTGTCATGGAATGTTGATGATTGTACCAAATCTAGTAAGATCCTTTCCTAAATTAAATTTGAAGGTTTCTCTTAAATGTTGCCCATGTGGTCTTTTGTGATGCTTTGCACCAATATATTATCCTACCTTTTGTATGCTAGCTTCAAGTATTCTTCTTGTGGTGCTTAACTTGCTTATGGAGGATGCAACAAACGTTGCCTTGCATTCTCTAAATTTGTTCTCTTTTATTTACTATTTCCCTTATGGCATTTACTGCCTTCATCTTCAATGTTTTCCTTGTGTCATTCAAATATTAACTTTATCTTCAATGCTACCCTTGTGACATTCAAATGCTACCTTTCTCTTTAAAGTTACCCTTGTGGATTTCAAATGTCCCTCGTGGCTTTCAAATGTTATCTTTTTCTTTGATGTTGTCATTTTGACATTTACACTTTTCAATATTACCCTTGTGGCATTCACACTTTCTTTCCAAATATTGCCTTTGATGTGTTGTATATTGTCCTTTAACTAGGACTATCCTCAAGACTTTCTAATATCTTGAATTCTTCTTGCTACCTTCAAGTTTTCTCAATGGTCTATTTCTTCTGCCTTTAATGGATCTTTTTAATGAGTCTTCTTTCTTTATCAATATCAAGGTCTATCTTCAAGACCTTAAAGTATATTGTAGATTGCCTTCTATTTCGAATATATTCCTTGGAATAGGTTAACTCAATCTATCTTGTCAAGGTCTATCTGAAGTATACTGGCAATGATAAAATTTTCTTCTTGAGTTGATTTTCTAAAATGTGAATCCTTAATCTTCACTAGTTTTTCTTCAACCTAGTGGTAAAACTTATCTTCACTGGTTTTCCTTACCCAGTGGTAAACCTTCTCTTCATTTGTTTTCCTTCAACTAGTGGTAAATCTTCTACAACTTTCAAATCTTGTGCAAGTAAACTTGTTATGGCTCTGATACCACTAATGGCTTTTGAAGACTAATACTTAATGTAAATCTTACAATAAAATAATCACATAATAAAATATAATAAAGTTACAATATAATGAATTCAATAGATAATTCAGAATAAAATATCAAGTAGAATAACACAAAAATAACTCAAAAATACTCATATAATGATTACATGGAAATGCTAATGAAATACTGAAAATATTATTGAATAAATATCTACTAATGCATGAAGCTATTCATTTTTTATAACAATTACAATGTTTTATTACAAATATATAATTGTATGTGACTCCTCATATGGTACACTATTGACCTTCACTCTTCTTTGCAACTCTTGACTTGCCTATTCTAAAGGATATATGTGCACTCTTATATAATGGACACGTGTGCACATTTACATTCACAACACTTGCACACATAATTACATGATACTTGTGCATTTTATGCACATTATTACATTACATGAAATATAAACTCACACTCTAATCTAAGACACACACCTAATATAATAATGTACCAAGGTGGTACATTAGCATGTACCAAATAATGTAATATTCTCCAACAAATTGTCTATTATACATTATTGTATCAAAGTGTTATTAGTAATGTTAGTTTTTATTCATCTTTGTAGCATTTTCTATGATATATTCCAAAGAAACAACCTTTTGATATAAATTTTGATGAGCAGAGAGGTGGTTACAAATAAAGGATGATATCACAAGAATTTGAAATCAAGGAAAATACTCTAAGCATGGTGTAACTATTTAAAATGACTAATAATTAGCATTTCATTAATTATATATAATAAACTACAAGACCTACAACATGCTCCATTAATAAACATGGAATATTTGGGCCTTCATCCACTTTCAAAAAAATTTCTACTCAAAAACCTAGTGATAGATATGAACCCCACCAATAACTTGTTTGAAACTAGTACTAGGAGGGCCATTATATTACTCTTCCAATAAAAGTAGCTCTTTCACTTGTCTAAATTTTTGCATTGTCATGTTAGGAAAAGAAGGAACACAATTTTAGTTTATGTTATATGCTTGTAATGTAGTAGGAAGGGATATAGGCTATGGTGGTTTAGCTATCTCCATCTCAAATTAAACATGGAATTTTTTCTAGAAATATCAAAAAAGCTCATCTTTAGACTCTATCTCCATTTGATATAGGAGATTATATAGTTAAATCTATGATAACTAATATATGACTATGTGAATAAACCACTAAATATGAATTCTAATTAGTTTGATATAATGTGTACAAATTGAGTGGACCTAATGATAAGGACTTGGTACTCCAAATAGTAAGGCCAAGATTTGGATTCAAAAGGAAATAAGTTTGTACACCAATTTTGTAACTAAAAACTACACTTTATTTCTTCTTGATTTGTTTCATATTAAAACTATTTTTTTTAATCTAGATTTGTTTCATGTCTTGCTAAATTTTATAGTGCAAACATACACATTATCACTTTCAAATTGTAAAAGTTACTTTATAGGCATTTTATGGGGTTTGAAATAATATAAAACAATATTTATTAAATTAAATAAATCTTGAGTAACATCCTAGTAATTTATGGATGAATAAGTTCTAAAAAATCTCAAAACAACTTAAAAACCATATGGATAAGTTGTTTAATTTGGACCTAAAATATATTAATTTTTTTTTATTAATAGTAGAAGGGGTTTTAAAGGGTGCTCGAACCTATTACAAGTAGGGTTTTGAAAGGTGCCCACAAACCTTAGATCTAACAATAAGACATCAAGAAATATTGAGCTAGATTCCATGAATCAAATCCTAAAATTCAATGAAGGAACCTCCTAGCAAATAAGTTGCAGATTTTTATCAAGCAAATACAAGAGATTACCCCATGATCAAACCACCATGTGCTCAGGAATATAAAACACCAAAGAAAAACAATAGAATAACAAAAATGTTATCGGTTAAAACAAATTTACAAATAAATATCACCCAAACCATTGTATTTTTTGCCTCACAAAAAAGGAGAACAGGGAAATCCTGTCATCATGATCAACAAATCCATCCAAAAAAACATGTAACAGGACAACCCCTCATAACAATAATCGGTTTAAGAAAACAACACTAAATACCGGCCAGCAAAATCCACAACATATAAAAAAAAAGCCCACAAGGCTCACTTGTCTAGCCAACGGAAGACCCACCAGATGGGAAACATCATAAATAATCACCAAGAAACCCACATATCCCATTGAAGAAAACCACTCTCAAGGCATTTGGAAATAAAAAACAAAAAACACCCAGCGCAACACCTGAGAGAGAAAAGGGGAGGATCGCGGATAAAAATGTGAGCGTTGGAAACCTAGGATCTGACTCGTCTGCCATCCTACCTTAGTTGAAAAAATATACCTGAATAAAATCCGAACTTAAGCACACCATGGAGATAAAACAAAATCAGTCAGAAGAGGAAATCTGCAACAGAGTGCCTTAGCGATAGGAAAACCCTCCAACACTGAACCCTTCAACACGAAAAATCTATGAACGCAAAAACCCCACAGATCCCATTGTAGTCCTATCGTAGCTTGGTCTAGCCGTCTACCCATTAGTAAAGCTAGATGTTGAGGTTCCTTCAACTGGCGCAGCCTCCTTTCCCCAACCCCTTACTAGGGTTCTAGTTGCCCAGCCTTCCACCCTGCAATCCCACTTACATCTGTAATAAAAGCAACCAAACCAGAGATCTAACGACCCACAACAAACCAAGATAGGAGACCACTCCACAACACCGCCAGATTTAAGATCCTTCAACCAATCTAGCTTCCTTCCCCCATCCCTCCAACTGAGGTTCCAGTTGCCCAACTTTCCTCTCAATAAGCCAACTATATATGCAAAGTCATCTACTAACTTGATTCACTGTCCAAATTAGTATTTGGATTGTCAGGGTTTCCAAAAATCTTTAGAGCTACGACCCTCTTTGCCATGGTGAGGCTCAGGCCCTCTCTACCATGGTGAGGCTCGAGACCTCATAGGCCCTCTCTACCATGGTGATTGTCATTCTATGCTTATTTTTTCCAAATTAAAATTACATGAATCATTTTCTATTAAATTGAACCAATTCTTGAATCACATCCATATTAAGTTATATATATATATATATATATATATATGAATGAATAAATTTTTAAAACTTAAAAAAAAAAATTGCAAACATAAAATTAAGTTAGTTAATTTAAACATAAAGCACATTTATAATAAATATTTTATAATTAAAAATCTCAAAATAATTTGAAAACAATAAAAATAAGCAATAGAAAATGGTTTTTGATTGTATAAAGGCTATAGATTATATGGAATAATTCCTTTGAACTTGGGATTCTATATGATTTGATATGATGTTTTTGATGTGTAACCCCAGGTGATTGGAACTAAATTAAAGACCTTCATTTGAAGTTTCAAGGTCTATAAGTTGTTAATTTAAATCTAAAATATATTTATGCTTTTAAGGCAAATTTGTTTTCTTAACTTAAAATATATTTACAACGTTCTTTTTACAGGTAATAAATATAATTTAGCTGGTTTGAATATATTTTAGGTAGTTTGAATGATCACGAAACAAAACAAGAATAATGCAATCAAGCAACGTGCCAAATGTGGGATAGAAAAACGTCAACAATTACTAGTTTGGTTACTGCACAGGTTCACCATACTACGACGAAGGAATTCAACTTTATCCTGTCAGAATAATTGTAACTGTATAAGTACTCCGATATTCTGTGTCTGTCAGTTGACGTGGATGAACTGAAAGTATGTTGATGCCTTCGGGAAGGCGTATTTCTAGTCAACAGCGATAAGCTACGCCAACGTATTCTAAGCTTATTAAAGACAGGCTCGGCCCGTAGCGATAAGCTACGATGCAAGGAATTGAAGAATGAATCGAAGAGGACCTTTAAATTAAATTAAATAGCCGCCATTAAATTTAAAGTGCTTTCGCCCCTTAAAATGTTTGAAAAAAAGGCGAGAGTTCTCGGGATAAAATACAAGTCATTCGTCATTCAAGATCCCTCGTCATGAATGTGCCATTTTAAGAGGGAAAGCCCGGCTATTTTCCATTGCATTTTTAGCTCGAGCACATCTTCACTAGCGTTGGAGGTCTTTCCTATTGAACATGTGCTCGAGATTCTTCTTTGAAAATGGTAATGATCTCTGTTATATTATCACCGTTCTCCATTGTATCGAAAAACTATTATTATAATTTTTAAATTTAAGATTGGATCACCAACTCTAAATAAATATGTCCTTTAAACTAAATGAATCGATAGGAGAAGCGCTAATTAAAAATAAAATGTTTACCAAGAGTCTCATCACCCCAAGATGGAGTACTCAATCGTGAAAGATGAAAAATGAAGGATGGAAGGGGACTAGAAGGTATTTGTGGATGGCAACAATTCGCTAATTGTGCCCTAGTAGGGCCAAGATGCTGTGAGAGCACCTCTATACTTTAAAAAGGTACTCATGATGGACTTATGTTATTACTCAACTCTTCCTATCTCTACTTAAGAATGCTTATCTAAAAGTTATCTCTACCTCTTATCAATTTAAAAGTTAAAAGAATAACCACTTTTAAGTACTTTTAAGAAAGGCTTTTTCTTTCTTCATATCAACAAGGGAAGCCTCCTCTTCTTTTTTATCCTGACCCATTGTATACGCTGATCCCACATCCTCATAACAATTTTATATGAAGTGCTCAACCCTCGAATAAATACTTGATACTCGATTCCTTTTAATGGCATTTATAGATAATCTAGTTCTATAGGTACTTGACCCTTGAGGAGAGGGTAGATAAAGAACCGACATGATCAAATATTTTTTAAAGAACTCTATGTCTCTTTTAAAATAGAGAGGGCTGCTCTCTATTCAAAAGGCTTCGCTGCGCAATTAAAGATTAAAAGGGCGAATCTCTGTAGTCAAATTCTCTATCCATTACTGGAAAGAATAGCTTGAAGAAAGGCACCAGCTTAAGGATCGGAGGTTCCCCACCATCAATGATATGACAAGAGCAGAGCTTTTAATTTAATTTAATTGCCCCGTCTCAGCTCCCGAGAGATGGATATGGAATTGGACAACAAAGATTCAACCGGTAGGCCTTCCATGGTCAACCAATGAAATGCCTAGTGTATCGAAATAGATCAGATAGGTGTTCGTAGCAATAATGACTCGAACCACCCACACAAGGAACTCAATCCCCGTTCTTACCCCTTCCATAGCCGATGGAAGTTTCGGTTTTGGTATCTAATTGGTTGGTTCTCGAGAAGAGTAGAAAGAGGAAATCGGGTATGTCCCGGTTGCTCCAGCTAGGAATCGAAAACAACCAGCTATTTAGATGCGGAGAAAAAGCTTACTGAAATGGCCTGCCCGTACTCGGCCAAAAATCCGGTCAATCAAGCTCTTGGGCCACCCTAGCCCATTGTTGGTGCAATAACTTCTCTACCCCCTATGATACCGGACTGGTTGCGATTGATATCCCAAGAAAGGGATAATTTGAGAGAGAAGAAGAGTGCACCTAAACTCATATATGATAAATAAACATTAGATTAGGATAGGAAATTTTCATCCAACTCCCCCATGATAAAATGACGGAGCTCTGTATTTTCAATTCCTTGAGAAACACGGACAAGGCAACTCTCAGATAGTATTCCTAATTCTTAGATCTCTTTTTTAAAAGGTCATTACCTTTAGAAGGACAACTATCCCCTCTCTATTTTAAAGAACTCTCTTTAGTCGCTTTCCATTTCCATATTGAATGCTTCAACTTTCAACCCTGCTCCCCATAAGATATTTTTAACCACCTTTAAAATGGGTCAAAATGGCTCTATCCCAAATTCCTTAATCGAGAGGGCACAAATTATACCATGAACATGACCTTCTCCTCAATTCCCTTTCTTATGCACCTAATGAATAAAGAGAGAACGGATTCATTCGAGGCTGGACCAGGGGGAAAGGGAGAATAGAAGAGTTGATTAGAGAAGGTTGAGATTTGAGAACCATACAAAAATAATCTCTTTGTTTTAAAAGGTAAAAGGGAAAACAAACTAATCCTTTTAAAATAGAGATTCGAGCAGGAGTAACTGGACGAGAGAGATCAGGATGAGCTTAGGTAAGCTTCCAATGTTGCACAAGCAAAGGATAACCCTGGCATATTCATTTAGATAACATTTCAATTTTATGAAGATAACAATATTTTTCCATGAATCAATGCTAGCAAAGTGCCATTGATCTCCATTTCTAAAACTTCTCATAATAGCATTTAGGAGGAATACCTCTAGGTACTCTTAGGACATGGTTCTAGTGACAGCAGCCATCGCCCACTGCAGTAATCCTAGCTGCTCCGACTGCATATGTGTATGAGTAAGCCGGATAAGTAAGCCGGTTCGACCGGGCATGGGGGTTGAGGGGGAATAGAGGGGAAACGGCGCTTGAGATGCTCTTAAAAGGGGTGGGTTTTTTGCTGCAAGAAATATTGAGACAACTCGATTTTAGTTTGAATCAAAATACCCATATAAAAGGCCAAAAAATAGAATGAATCATCTTGGTAATAATAGAGAGTGATTCTTGGCTTGATAATTTTTAGGAACCTTGAGAGAATGATCCTAGGAATAAGTTTTTATTGATTGATAGGTTCTTGGGGTTAGGCAGGTGTGACATTTCTTTATGGTAGGTCTAGCTTTGTTGAAAGCTCTACCTTTATGAATGCCATAAGCATGCTCCAAGGATTTGGAATTTCCTAAAATTATTTCTCCATGCTTGAGTAAGGATGGGTCCCCCCATCTTGCTTTATCTCAAACACATCTTAAGAAAATAAAGCAGTAAGGTATTTCCCTCTAGTTCTTTCTCGAATTCATTTATAGATAGAGAGCTTTGCCCCTTTTAAAATAGAGAGGAGAGGCTTTTCGATATTCATTCATGGAATAGAAAGAGGGGTTTGAGAACCTTTTTATATGGGGAATTCGAGAACCAGGGGATCCGCTTTTTCTAAGGAGCAGGTGCGGGAACAACAACTCCCTATTTCCACCCGGGCAAAAGGGATTAATTATCGGGAAGTTTAAAAAGGTTGATTTCAGAAATAAATAAGCAAATATTGGTTATAATTATGGTCGACTTTCTCTATTTTAAAAGCCCATGAACTACTCCTTAAGTGCCTCTTCTCCCTTATTAAGAGGCCTACCTTAAGAGTGCTTATCTAAAAGCTCTCTCCCTCGACCTATAAAAACTAAAGAGCTTGAGGTTTTAAAGAGCCCTCTCCCCACCCCAGGAGCGCGGAAATGAACTCTTAAGGTCGTTTTAAAGATTTTCCTTTTGAGATCCCAAGGGAATATTTTTAATGCCGAGTCTAGTCATTTTATATCTCCAAAAATTTGAGGTCTTTTCCCTTTTTTATATTATCAAATTATGGTGCTCTCTTTTCTATTTTAAAGGGGTAAACCCCTCCATTTTTAAAAAAGGACACCCTTTTAAAAATATTGATATACCTTTCTATTTATTTCTCTTTACTTATTTATTCATGGTCGAGCCCTCTCTATTTTAAATAAGGAACTTTATTATAAGCTCTCTCCCCTCTCCCCATTCAAAAGAGTAAAAATACCTCTTGAGTCTATGAAGAGAAAAAAAGTGAATACGTTGATCTCACCTTATCAAAAGGTTGAGCCCTCTCGTCACAACATTCCCTCCAAAGTATTCTTGATCTGCTTATAAAAGTAGAGAAGTTACATCCTTCCAAGATGAAGAGGGGTACATAAAAATAATTGATGGAAATTATATATTATGATGTTGCTCACTACTTAGTATACAATAGACAAATTCAACTCTCTCCCACCAAGTCGAGGGTCTTCTCTTGTTTGACTCTCTAGAGTCTAGATAATGTGTTGTTTTAACTTATACATTAGACTCGATGAACGTTTAAAAAGAGAGGTCTACTCCCACCTTTATTAGTAAGGTAAGCGAGTGCTTAAAATTAATTGTTCCTCCACCTTTATGACTGGATTGAGAATGGCTTTGGTTGTTACTAAGTAGTGAAGGACTTACTGATCCAACATCTCTTCTCCTTTAAGAGCCTCACTATTTTAAAATTTTGTGCAAGTGAAAATGAACTAGATGGGTAGACACTCTTAAGCTAAGGTAGGTTGAACTTGTTGATGAGGCTCTCTCCCTATGAGCGAGTCCTTGTGTTAAGTACATCTCCCAACAATCCAAGAACAAGAGATCCAAACCTTATAGTTGTTTTAACTTCTATAATCGAATGACTAAAGCTATCCTTTCATAAGGCTACTACTCTTCCTCTTCCTTAAGAGTGCAGAGAACCCCTTATACCTTAGAAGATTGCTCGTTGCACCTTATATAAATAGTGATCCCCTTCTTCATGGATCATTTAAGTGTTAGTAAATGTCCTATGAGCCATAGGAATCTATGAGATACCTCACCTTATTAGACACCATTGATCCATAAGAAGGAGAGGAGTCTTATTTATGATAATAGGAACTAGGTGGATGGTCTGGTACTCCCTAATTTATAATCCCCAAATACAAGAATCACTCAAACCACCTCGATCTCTTTAAAAATAAAGGAGAGCGGAACCTTTTAAAATATTTGGGTGCCCTACCCATAAATTTTATCTAGCAATTAATACATTGAAAAGAGCTCTAACAAACATGCATTGGTAAACTATAGAGGGGATTACTTGGTCAATGATTGAATACGGTGATGGATTTTAGTTGATAGAAGATGCTTTCCTACTCATGATTAAATCTATAGGACTTGCTTGGGTGGGATTGAGGGTCTCAATTTAGTACTTTCAAGATTCTGAAATCCTTTGGGGCCTCACCTTTGATAGGGTGAATAGGCACCAAAAAAGTCCATTCACCTTGTTCGTTAACTATTGCTTACTTCCCCTCCACTTCTGTTGGGTTGAGTGCTTATCCTTTCTTATAAAATTAGGGGCTATCTTAGATTATATGAGATCCTTCAAAAGTAGTCCTCTCTTCTTTAAAACAGAGTTGGAAATCTCCTTTAATAACTGGACCATAAAATGTTTTCTCTCCCCTTTAGTAATTTATAAAGATTATCTTAAGCATAAATGAATGCTTTAGATATGAATAAAGCAAATTAAATTTTAAAAGAGCCTTCTTTAGGCATATTAAGTCATTACATACTATATATGAATTGAAAACCTCTTTATTCCTTCAAGTTGTCTATAAGATTTTAGTTCAAGTGCCTCGACAACCTTTAAAATGAGGTCTCTTGAGAGGGGAGAGCACTCAAAATTTATAAGTTTATTTATTCATATCTTAAGAGGACTACTCAACCAACTTTTAATCTTGATGAGGGAGGTAGTCTCAAATTTTTAAAAGGTTATTTATGTACTTAAATTTTGGAAAGTGAGAGATGCAAGCACATATTTTTTGCCTTTTCTAGGGTTTTGAAAGCAACACACCGAAGGAGAACAACAATGATACGAAAGGCATCGTCTAAAAATACCAAGTAGTCCAATGACCAATATCTCATCCCTCATGGTACCCTTTTAAAAATAGAGAGAGCGCCTATTAATTTTAAAGCTATTTAGCCTAATCAACTTGGTTGATTCTCCCACTCTTCTCACCATGAGAAAGAGATGTTTCTTTATACCATTTTATAGGCCTATCTAACTCCACTCTCTTTTAAAAATATTATTAGAGAGCAAATAAGAACCCAAGAATGATAAAACACTTTCTATTTTCCCATTTTATGCTCAACAATAATCTATTCGTAAGAGACCTTCACACCCCTTCGACCATCTCTACTCTCTTTGAAAAGCATTCTGATGTATTTCGATTCAACACAAGAAGCACCTTACCATTACCTTTATATATATATTCTTGGGGTGAAAATGCTTTATATCTTCATAGATAGGGTATGGTAACCTCTTATCTATTTTTAAGGGAATGAATAAATGTAAAATGTAGACTTGACTATGGGAAAACAACTATTTCTCTATTCTCAAACATCTTATCCCTAAATTCCTGATCTTATAGATATCCCTGGTTGATTAGACACTAAACTAGAACCAAAATATCTTTTATTAAAGGACTCACACCTCTATTTTAAAAGGGGAAAGCTTAAGGGTGATGTTTTCTAATGGTGATAATGGAAAAAGAAAATAAAGAGTTCAAGTAGGTGTGACAAACATGTGATTATTTTGGAGTGCCATCTCTATTTTAGAGGAACAAAATTTTTTTTTAGAGAGGAACACACAAGGGTAGGTCTCAATTATTATATTAAAAAAGCTTTAAAACCCTCTCTATCCTTTTCCTCTATTCTAAAAAAGGGGATATAGCTTTCATATTTTGATGGACTCTCACTCACCTTTTAAATCTCTCTATCTAGGGAAAAACTAGAAAGGAAATCTCTATTTTAAAATGGGAACCAACTCTAAGCACTTAAAATGGAGAGGGTGAGGAATCCTTTCTTTATAAAAAAATTTAGAGCCCTCTCCCTTATGTATGGGGGGATAGAGAGAAATACAACTCTCTTTATAATTTTGATTGACCTCTTGATCTCTCTTGAGCTCACCCTATGAGAAGGTCGAGAAAATCCTATCCCATTCCAAATCCCATTATTTTCCCTTAGGATAAAGATCTTGGCTTAGAACAGAGCAAATGTTATTTTTAAAACTCTTAAACTCTCCTCTCTATTTTAAAAGGACTTTTAAAAGAGTCACCTATTTACCTTGTTTTAAAAAGGGGGTGAAGCTTTGGCTTTTAAAAAGAGGGAGTGCTCTTATTTTAAAAAGGGAAGGGGTCTTGCCTTACCTTACCTTTAAAATAGTCTACCTATCAGGGAGGAGAGGGGAGAGTGATCCTTTAATAATAGAGGACTTCTTATTTTCAGTTGGTGGTCCTTTCTATTTTATACAATAGCCTCCTATGAAAGGCAAACACAATCTATTTGTTGGAAAATAACAGCGTGAAACCCTCAAATAGGGGGTATCGAGCAAGCAAAATCAACACCAATTTTGACCAGGTGCCTTAGATATATAATATGCTAGGTATAAATTTACATTTATTGGAACCAAGGAGAAGCATTAATACATTGGTGCCTCAGCTTATATAGATAATTCGCCTAGTTCAAATACCTCATATAGATCGAATTAAAGCCCTTGATCCTAAATAAAATTAGACAAATTGACCTTTATATCTCAAAAGACACCTTATTATTTTGAGAGCAAGTTCTCTTCTATTTCAATCCAAAATATTTCTAGAGTTACCATTGTACTCACTTGCCAGATCCCGTTTACAGACGGGATCAGGGCTCAACCCTGAATTAAGTGGGTGGGCCACCTAAAAGAGAAGGACGAATCAACAACCCCTTTTCTTTCTTTAAGGTGGCGAGCTTTTTTGAATTGGGCGAATAAGTCCTCTTGAGATGGGGAGAGGGCCTCAACCTTTCAAATTAAGAGGATCGAACATTATAAGGGGCGGGTAAAGGTGATACCACAGATCTACCCCTCAAAAAAACAAGTTCTTGGACAAAATAACGATCGAAACCCTTCTCTCTTACTTTATAAATATGGAACCTCTTCAATTCAAGAGCTCCCTATCTATGATTGTGACTTCTTAAGATATAAATAGAGTTGGAAAAGGATAACTTAAAGCAATATAGGATCAAAAATAACTTAAGAGAGGAGGTTGAGGCTCCACATTCTATCTCTATTCAAATGATCTCTTATAGATAGAATGGAACTCATGATAGCGTTTGAACTTTCTATCTATAATATTGAGAGGGTTGTTATTGTTAGAAGCACTTGGTTATCATTAAGGTAAGCTTGAACCCCTGTAGCACCCTAAAATTGGCGCAGTTAAACCCTTAGTAAAATATAAAAGATAAAAATTTAAATTTTAAACCCCAAAATCATCCCAAAACTGCTTGTTACCCGCTTCCCTTCTTTTTCGCGCCATTTTTAGGATTTGTTTTGACCGTTGGACGATATCGTCGCATATCAGACGAAATCATCCCCGATCTGACGAATTCGTCTGGAACAGAGCGTCCAGACGATTTCGTCCCAAAACTAAATTTTCATAATTAGCTTCTGTTTCAATAGCCTCTCCAACTTGGGCAGAAGCGCGTCTGTGCAGTTGGAGATTCCCCCCATTGGAGATCTCCCAGATTGGGATGATCTCCAACCTCCTAGCCTCCCCCTAATCCTATATAAACTAGGATTTTTCTAGTTTATCCCCCTGAACCCCTTAGCTGATGGATTTCCCTACAGATTTAGTTCCTTATTCACTAGAGCATCCTCGCACTACTGTCTGCATTTTGTATTTTGCATTTTCTTGCAAGAACTCTACTATTTTTCAGTCGAAGCTAGCTCGGATCGTCGCAAGCGATCCCGGACGATTTCGGACGATCTTGTCGAGGAGCGTAGACGATCTCGTACGATTGGAGGCGATCCCGACTGTAGTCCAGATTGGGGGCAATCAGAGTCTAGAGTTTGCATTTCCTTAGCTTTTCTGCATTTTCCTATTGTATTTCTGCATTGTCTTAAATTATTATGTTTATGCATCTTGGAGTTCACCTCATTTAGCATAACCGCATGATAAAGTTAAAATCAATCATTAAATCTACTGCATTTCCTTATTTGTTATTGGAATCCATTATTTAGGCATGTTTGCTGTTATTTCTATCATTCTCCTTTGCTTTTGCACTTGCATATTTGGTATTTTGTATCTATTTTTGTGATTGTAGGTTTTTGACAAATTCATCTAACGAATTCATCAGATTTCAGATGATTCTATCTGATCTCAGATGACCGACTATGATTTGAGATGATTCGATGTAATTTCAGATGATTACGTATGAGTCGAGATGATCTGAACTGCTACAAGACTCAGAATCTTCATCAAACATCCGAAATCAGGTATGTTACGTTCTAGCTAGCATATTTTCTATGTTTAGCATTCATTCCTATTTTTTGTATTCATCTAAATCAGCATTGGCATATAGAATAGTTTAGATTCATTTTGGCCAAACCTAGGAATTGAATGATTGAGTATAAAAATGAACACATCAAACCCACTATCAACCTAGGTGTGGAAACTGCCACTCAAAAGTTTCCTGGTGAACCCACCATCCATCAAAAATTCACCTTTATACCCCTCCCCCGAGAGGCGGGACCTTCAAAGGGCCTCTCAGTCCGAGGTATTGTCCCATCCTTCTCGCATCCCCCTTTCGGGCGCGGATCCTATAGCCTGAGGGTAAGGATGCAAAAAATTTGGAGCGATACATTTTGGTGAACCCGACGTGAAAACTAAAAACCTTTTGAAAACAATCCAAAAAAAAACAAAACATAAATGCATTTAGAATCAAAGATTGCATATCATATTTAGATGGTAGACTATAATAAAAGACGAGTTGTCACCATTAATGTTGAGAATCAATTAGCAGCTATAGAGATTAATTCTTTGCTTAGAGTATCTCAAACATATAGAGTCCCACCTTTATGGGATGAGCTTAATAGGAGATTGAATATCATTAATTCTAGATCAACCGAACTTAGGCAAATTAAGAGGTTTGTCCTAGATAGAATCCTGGATCCTGATCAAGTGACCTTATATCATGAACTTTAGAGAGCTTGCCATAGGTGGTTAGCAGATAAAAGAGCCCTTGTGTCTTCTGAATTGTATACCTTTGAGGAATACCTCGATAATGCAGTTGTAGTACATAAATTTCTATCTCGTATAGAGGACCAAGAGGTCGTTCTTACGGATAGACAGAGATGGAATAGAGTTCCTAGAGCTGTGTTATATCGAGAGTATTGCCATGAGATCTATTTTTACAAGATAGAATCTGAAACAGATAATATCACTATAGCACACTTTATCAAGTTCTTGAAAAACCATTTCCAATTTGAAGAGGAGCATTTTATGACTCTTGATGAACTTGATCCTATCAATGACATTCATAAACTATTTATAGAAAACTAAGCTATTCTTTTATTATTGTTATTTCTTGTATTTAGTGTGTTGTTTGTTGTCTTTATAAGCATAAAACAAAAAAAAATAAAAACAAAACAAAATCATAACAAAAAATCAAAACATTTTCTTTTAAGCATTATAGTAGGTATATAATTAAAATATATACCTCCCAAATTTGTTGCAAATATATTAATATATATTTGCTAAAATCTAAATTTAGACATAATGACTAGACTCAGGAATGGAAAACAAATTGAAGTAGAAGAAGATTGGTTAAGGAAAATAGAAAATAACCCAGATGTCCTTCCTGAAGACCCAATTCAGGAAGAAGGAACCTTAAACCAACAAGAAGAAGAATTTGTGGATGCAAATGAACAAAAATAAAATGATAGAGAGGAAGGATCCTCATCCCCTAAAATATCTCCAGAAGGAGCTGTTACTTTTGAGAACATGGAACACTTCTGGAAGTTCCTCAATAATAATATTGGCACTCTTAATAGAGCAGTTCATATGGACAAAGATCAAATTAGTGACACTCAAGCAACCCTAGAAGACATATATCACACACGCACTAATCCTTTGTCCTTCGTTGATCAAGAAAGTGATCAAGCTGGACCATCCAATTTGGATATGGCCGCTATGATCCAGAACATGCAACAACAACAGGTTACCCAACCACCTAGAGTGCCTGTTACCAAGCCTAGGGTTATTCCCACACAAAAGAAACCTTCATTCACTGCTCTATTTTGCCAAGCTATTGATCAATATACCTCAAATCAACAAAAGCCTAAAACAAAACCAAATACCAATTTCCAACAATCTGGGATACAACATAATGCTACAACAAATCTTCTTCATAATACTCTTCCTACCAACCATTTGCATAACAACAATATAGCATCTAATCCTTATGTCCCGCCTTCCTACGCTCACAAATCCCATACTCATGTACCACCAAACCAATATGGTGGACAAACTAGTAATCTGGAAGCCATGGTGAAACAGTTAGTCTCTCGCATGGACCAGATAGATCCCTACCATCCCTCGTACAATTATCGAGAGATGTGTAGTCAACCTCTAGATCCTATAGTTGTAGCACAACCATATCCTAAACACTTTCCCATGCCTGTCCTACCTATATATAAAGGAACCGAAGATCCCATAGAGCATCTTCGTATGTTTAGGATAGCATGTCATGATATATCACATGATGACTTGTTATTACTAAAAATGTTCCCGAAAAGTTTAGGGGGATGGCATTGGAGTGGTATTATCAATTGCCCACTCATTCTTTGAGAAATTTCGAAGAGACCGTTGAGTCTTTTGTGCATCAATTTAGTGCCTATATTGAAAGGCATGTAACCATTAAAGATTTGTACAACCTAAAACAAGACAAAGATGAGTGTTTTGCTGACTTCTTAGCTCGATGGAGGCAGTTGATAGGAAAATTACACTTTGTGTTACCTTATCGGGAAATGTTGGATATTTTTATCAATAATTTACAAGAACAACTATCCTATGAATTATCAACTGCTACCTTGACCACCTTCGATCAAGCTATAGACTTGGCCCGAAGAGTGGAAGATGCTCTCATTAGAAGAGGTCACCTCAAAAAGAAAGATGATGAGAAAACATCCAGAAATCAATATAAAAATAAACAAGTTGTGGGTGATGGAGTCACTGATAGCAGAAACATTGCCAATGTTAATACTATGAAAACAATAGAGAAGTTTATATTGAAACCTCCTGATAAACCACCCCGAGAATTTACTAGGTTAAATCAACCTTTATCAACCATTCTCCCGCAATTACTAGCACGAGGATTGATCCAATTACCAACTATCCGGGAACCTGATCCAACTATACCCGGATACAGAGCTGATTTACATTGTGATTTCCATAGAGGACCTGGACACGCTACCAATTCTTGTAAAATATTAAAACATAAAATACAAGACCTGATTGATAACAATGAGATGGAGGTGCAAGCCTTTCAACCTAAACAAAATCCTCCTAATAATGCTCAAAAGAACATCCCCCAAAATCAGAATCAGAATGCCAATCAATCATTGGACATATTTCAACATCCTTTACCAAAGCATGGTAAAGAGGTGGCTAATCAAATTGAGCATCATAATGTTCCCCCTCCTACCCGATATGTAGGAACTATTAGTGGACATTCACCTACTCATGATGTGGAAGTATTTGACACAACTTTATCCATAGTTACGACCAGACCTCTACATAATATTCGGACACTTGATCTTAGTGACACCGAATATGAGACTGAAAGTGACATGGAAATCACCTCAAATCAATCGAATAGTTCTGAAGATGAATCAGATCCTATTCAACCTATCACAAGTTCTATGGTTCCAGAAGAACCATTTCCTAGAAGAGTCACTACTAGACCATCTTCTCACCAATTACTTTCTAATGAACAAGCCATAAACGCTAGACCGAGACCAATTCATCATCCTCAAAATAATATTGTAGGTACCATCGGAGTCGTTACTCGACAACAGGCTCAAAACTCTCAACAGGAACAAACTCAGAACGATGGATCAGCTCCATTTGTTTTGAAAAATCCCAATAAAGGGAATCATGCGCCTAATGTTCAACCTAAGCCTCCTTATAATATTAAGGAACAATTATCAAATACTACAGCTAGAATTTCCCTTTTGGACCTTTTAAGATCTTCTCCTACCCATAGGGATGAATTAATGCTCACATTAAGCCAAATGATGGTACCTCAAAATATTCAACTCTGAAGCCATGTCCAATACTATCATAACTCGAGAAGTCGATTGTATTGACTTTCGGGATAGAGATATACCACAACATAGTTTACATAAGGATAACCCCTTATATATTACTGCCCTAATTGGGGATGTAGCAGTTAAACGAGTCTTGATTGATAATGGTTCATCTTTAAACATATGCACTTTTGACTTCTACCAAAGATTTGGGTTTAGAAGTGACGAAATGAAAAGAACTGATATGATCATAAAAGCTTTTAATGACGAAACACAAGAAACGTGTGGAGTTATTACTATTCCATTGCAAGTTGGTCCTCGAACCTTAGACACGACCGTGTTTATTGTACATTGCCCTGCATCATACAATATACTTTTGGGTCACCCTTGGATCAACGCGATGCGAGCTGTTCCCTCCACTTTACATCAGTGTGTTAAATTCGAATTTAAAAATCAGTTGGTTACCATTCATGGTGATCCTAGACCCTTTGATATGTGTGCTTTGGCAGAACCGGTTGGAGTTCAATTTTGCCCTGCTCTGTCATCCACACATCCTAATTCTCATCAACCGTCTAAACGTGTGAAACACTCACCCATAACATCATCTACTTTTCCCCCATCAACTACACCTCTACATATAGCTCAACCATCTTCCGAACAAACCACATTAGGATCTCAAAAGGATCCTAAACCCACAACCAATGCTTCTTGTTTTACTCCTATAACTTCCATACCTTTAGATCCTTCCATCGACATCTCTACAACATTTACGCCTATCAAAGACATGATTTCTGCATCCAAAAACATAGGAAATGATCCTTCTACCTCTTACGCTCTTACTGATGAGCTCTTACCCGATTTATCTAAAATTCTTATATCAGAAGGAACCAACACTGCTATGCAAGATTCCCTTATTTTAAATAAATTGCCACCCTCTCCTCGTACCTTGGGCCTCCCACAGCCTATGGGAAGTATTTACCAAGTCGGGAGTTGTGCTTTTATTTATAAGGGATATGACTAGGGAAGAATACCTAGAAACATCAAGACACATTGTGATGGATATGCTAGATGCTATTTTGCTAATGAGTATATTAAAGCTAAACCCATAATGCTTAAATTGGGATATAAAGGGAAAGGTTTGGGACCTTCCCAAAATGGTATGAAAGAACCTTTTGAGGTAGAACCGTGGCCTGCCCGCTGTGGTGTGGGCCTATTTTCTAGTAAAGGTCAACCCTTCCCATTTGAGGAGGAGGACCATCTTACATGTTACCAAGATTATCTGGATAAACAAGATTCTTTGCGTTCAAAGAATAATTCCTTTACCTGTAATATGCTATCCATCGCCTACCCTGAGATGATTGCCGAATCCGACGATGAGTTGGAAGGGGATATCTTCCATGATGTCTCCATTGATGAATTGTTACATAACGAATTTTATTTTGATGGCTCTATACCTAGTATAGCCCAGCTTGAGGCCTCGACTCCTCAAGATGAATTATCCAAGCTAACCTTGGAAGAATTACAAGAATTGGGTGTTTCACCCGCCCCACCTAATTTTGAGAGAGATTTACATATGGAAGTTGAAAACGTTATAAAAATTAACATTGGAACCGAACATAACCCTCACATAATCAATATTGGATCAGAATTAAGTCAAGAAAAACAAGATAAATACATTTCATTTCTTAAAGACTATGAAGATGTCTTTGCTTGGACATATGAAGACATGCCCAGGTTTGGACCCTTACGTAGTTATGCATCATCTAGTAGTCCATCCAGATGCTAAACCTGTTAAACAGAAACTTAGAAAAATGCATCCTAAAGTGGCCTTACTAGTCAAAGGAGAACTAGAAAAACTGTTGAAGGTTATTTTTATACAAGCCATTGATTATGCTGAATGGATCTCAAATGTAGTTCCAGTAACTAAGAAAGAAGCCACTAAAGTTAGGGTTTGTACAGACTTCAGAGATATTAATGTTGCCTGCCCTAAAGATGATTTTCCTCTTCCCAACATGGATCAAATCATTGATTTTACTATTGGGAGTGGAATGATATCCTTAATGGATGGATTCTCTGGTTATAATCAGATCAGGATAGCTCCTGAAGATCAGGCTAAGACAACATTTATTACCCCTTGGGGAACCTTTTGTTGGAAAGTGATGCCATTCGGTTTAAAGAATGCAGGTGCAACATATCAACGAGCCATGACTTATATCTTTCATGATATGATGCATGATATTCTACATGATTATGTAGATGATATTATAGCTCGTTCCATCAAAGAAGATGATCATTTAAATGACTTGAGAAAAGTATTTGATCGGTTAAGGGAGTATCATATCCGATTGAATCCAGCTAAATGTATATTCGGAGTCAAGTCCGATAAATTATTAGGGGTTATAGTTTCTTTACGTGGCATTGAAATTGACCCTCTCAAGATCATGGCTATCACTGATATGCCCGCACCCACAAATATATCTGAATTACGAAGTTTACAAGGTAAGCTTCAGGCTATTCATCGCTTCATCGATAAGTTGGCAGACAAAACCGGACCCTTTCTTAAGCTTCTTAAGAAAGATGTCTCTTTTCATTGGGACGAAGAATGCCAGGAAGCATTTGAACTCCTTAAGCAATATCTCCTCCAACCACCAGTGCTTTCACCACCTAGATCTGATCGTCCATTTATCTTGTACATTTCTGCTTCAGATTCTGCCTTAGGAGCTATGTTAGCTCAGCTTGACGATGAGAAGAAAGAACGTGCTAATTATTACATCAACAGAACCTTAATCAGTTATGAAACTCGCTATACCATATTAGAGAAGTTATGTCTAGCAGTCATATTTTCTACACAAAAACTATGACATTATATGCTCAGTCAAAAAACGTATGTTATTGCCAAATTCGACCCTTTGCGATATCTCATGAGTCGACCGTATTTATCTGGTCGCACAGCCAAGTGGGTTCTTGCGCTAAGCGAATTTGAACTCATGTTTATAGGACAGAAGTCTGTTAAGGGTCAAATCATAGCAGATCAATTAGTTGTTGCACCCTTAGAGTCTACCCATCCCCTCATCATTGAGTTTCCCGATGAATGCCTTAAATTAGAGGCAGACCATCCTAAACAATGGTCCCTATACTTTGACGGAGCCCGATGCATGAGTGGGGCTGGTGCGGGTATTATTTTAATATCTCCGCAAAAACATCTTATACCTCTATCCTTTAAATTAACATTTGCTTGCACCAATAACACTGCTGAATATGAAGCTCTTATCCTTGGATTACGAGCTGCTTTGGCCCTAAAAATTAAAAATTTATTAGTTTTCGATGATTCTCAACTTGTCATAAATCAAATCAATGATGTTTATCAGACCAGAGATGATAAATTACGCCCATATAAAACATATGTTTTGCAATTATTATCTTTATTTGATCAAGTTACTTTGGAAGCTATTCCTCGAACTAGCAATCGTGCGGTTGACGCTATGGCTGCAGCTGCATCTCTTTTACCCTTGGAGTTAGACGATGAATATGCTACCATCATTATTCATCGACTCCAGGAACCCGCTTCAAGAAAATCATGCTTAGAACCTTTGGATGTGTTTCTCATCAACGAAACTACTCCTAAACCATGGTACACTGATATATTTAATTTTTTACAAAAAGGAACCTTCCCTGAAGGTTGTCATAGTAACCAGCGTAGGTTATTACGTAGACGAGCAAGTCGCTTCATGATTATTGGTAATACCTTGTATAGGAGATCTTTTGAAGGCATCTTACTGAGATGTTTGAATCTAGCAGAATCTAGATCAGCTTTGAATGAAGCCCACAATGGATCTTGTGGGGGACATTTTAGTGGTAGCACCATTGCTAAAAAGCTCCTTAGGATAGGATATTTTTGGCCTACCATGGAGAATGATGCACATGATTATGTGCGTCATTGCGACAAGTGCCAGAAACATGCTGACCTTGTCCATGCGCCTGCACAAGAGCTGCAGGCTATTTCATCTCCTTGGCCCTTTTCAAAATGGGGCTTAGACATCATTGGAAAAATCAACCCTGTGTCATCCGATGGACACAAATTCATCATAACCGCCATTGAGTATTTCACGAAGTGGGTTGAAGCTATGCCATTAGCTTCTTGCACTGGAACTCAAGTTTCCAAATTTATTTTTAATCAAATTATTTGTCGGTTCGGAATTCCTGCAAATCTCATCTCAGATAATGGAACTTGTTTCAAAAATAAAGATGTCAAAAAATTATGTCAAAAATATAAAATTCAACATCGTTGGTCCACTCCCTATTATCCTCGGGGTAATGGCCAAGCGAAGCATCTAATAAAACATTAATCAAAATTCTCAAAATACTGGTCAATAAATCTGGTCGAGATTGGCACATCCAATTATATCCTGCTTTGTGGGCCTATCGAACTAGTGTTCGCACCCCCACTGGAACTTCACCTTTTGTTTTGGTTTATGGTGCTGAAGCCATTTTTCCCTTTGAATTAGAAGTTCCTTCTTTGGCTCTACTACTTCAAGATACTGAAGTAGGGGATGAATATCGTGCTGGCAGATTTAGTCAGCTGGAACTCTTAGATGAAAAGTGCATCAATGCTTTGGAGCATCTTCGTGCCTACCAAAACAAGCTTAAGAGAGCATATCTCAAGAAAGTTCATCATCGATCCTTTGAGACCGGCGACCTTGTTTTAAAAGAAAATAAAAAAAATACTAATGCAACTAAAGACCTTAAAGGTAAATTTGAGCCCAACTGGCTTGGACCATATGTCATCACTGCTAAATTTGGATCGGGAGCATACAAATTATCTACCTTAGATGGTAAAGAACTTAAAGAACCTATGAACATTATGCATCTCAAACGCTACTATGCATAAAATTTGGTCATTTCATCATTGTATATATTTGTTTTGCATATTATTTCCTTTTAGTCACTTATATAAAACGTTTCAAAAACAATCACATTGTATTTCTTTCAATTCATAACTTAAAATCAAAATACAAAAACATCAAAATCATCAAAATCTTCAAAAACATATTTTATTTTCATACCTGTCAATTCTTGAAGTGTTGTCGTTATATTTTCAATTATTGTGGATAAATTAGCATTTATTTGGAATCCCGCACTTTCACACTCACATGAATAAATATCTTGATTTTATTTGGTATGATTATTAATCTCTCTTATATCAAAGTCCACATTGGCATTAAATAAAGTTTTGAGCATAGAGAACTGATCTTGTTATTTACTTGAACCAAGTATATCTTTTCACATTAAAATGATTTCATTGCGAATTCGATATGATGCTACATAGTAAAAGTGGTTTCTTGAGTGAAAAGTTTCCCCTGCTATCCTATCATGCACATGGTCTAGAATCTTTGAGAATTGACAAAAGGACAAGCTCACCCCTACCCAGAATAAAAATCCCTTGCTCTACAGCCAATCCGAGCAAGTATCCCTAGCATAGGAAGAAAAAGAAAAGTCAAAGAAAATGAGAACAAAGAAAAATATTATTTTGTACCATCGCAGCAATATTTCAGCATTATCTCAATTCCAAGCAAAAATACAAAAACAATACAAAAAAAAAAAGAGAAAGAAAAGCAAAAGTGAAAAGAAAAAGCAAAAAGCAATAAAATCCCTTTCCCTACCCCTTGAAAAGAAAAGAAGGGTGAATGAGCTTGAATCCCTGGAATTCTCAATTATTCGAAAACTGTGAGGTAAGCCCCATAACAGGTGGTTTGTGCCCAACCCGCTTGGCCTTGGGTAATTCCTAGCGTGGTGATATGTCTGTCACATTAGCGACCTTCTTTTGTATAGACCTATGTCAGCTTATGGATTAGCTAGCTCTTGATAACATGACTTACATAGTAGTCTGGTACGGTTACATGCATATAAATCATAGTTAAGGAACACTCATTTGGTTAAGGCAAATTACTTGTATCAAATTATCTTGCTCAAAATTGGTGAATGAACAATACAATCGCACACACATTTGTATTTGAGAGATTTTGTATCATTATGATAAATCAAGATCGGTAATGAACTCACATTTGCACATGAGGATCCCTTATAAATCTACATTTGTCTTTGAGATAATTTAAAATATTTTTGTAATTCTTTTCGGAATAGTTTTATCCTCTTATTTCAGAATTTTTGTTTTGTATAAAAGCAATTATATACATTGTTTCACAAAATCACAAAATGATTTCAAACAACATGTTCATATTATTATTTTTCTGTTTATCAAAAGTCAAAAATTAATCTTGCAATAAAACTAAAATATCCATTTTCTTCTTTGGATTTCGTGATGATGGTATAAGTCTATACCTATAAGTCTATGCCTAGCGCAAACCATTGTTCTAATTTTATTTTCCCATTCATTTTAATAAAAACCCATATGGCTTACATCATTATGTTACATAACTAAGCTTTAAAATGAACGCACACTTATTCTATTTCAGGTCATTATGTCAACATTCAATTTTGCAATGATGGTATAGTTCCTAGGAACTTATGCAAAAAATTTTATCACACTTAGGAATTTATGCCTAGCAAAAATCATATTTCTTTTATATGTCATGCATAATATTTTTATGAAAATCTGAAAACAAATCATCACCATCATCATTTTTATCATCACAACACAAAGTCTTAAGACAGTCTCTTAAGCACTCTTTTACTTTTAACAATATTTCTATCCTGGGATTAGCTTGACGACCTAGTGAGCGGCGACTCCATGAAATGGTCTATAACAACGACAATGTCCTTTGAAATTATTGTTAGAAGTCCCTTTTATTTTTTCAAATTACACCAAAACAACCAATTTATTTACATCAGATTATTTCATTTACAATTTTATGCCATGATATCAAAATATAATATTTCAAAATGACATAATTACATGAATATTCAATCACAAATTAAAGCATCATACAACATATACACAAGTCATATCATCAGAAACAAGACCATATATATATATATATCAAATTATGTACATCATATCAAAACTGGATTGGTATGCCACAATCTATACCCTGGCATACTCAATCCTCTCAAAAATCTATACAATCTCTATGCAGTCTATAGCCAGCTAGTCTCGAGAAGCCCTCGAGCTCTCAGCCTCATCTCCTCCCCCACCCTGACATGGAGGAGGTGGTCCCATAGCAGTCTATGTTGTGTCTCGGGTCCTCGCTGTCGATCGTGAGGATGTCCTCACCGATCCCATCCGGATTGGTTTCGCAATGTTGGCTAGCAGTGGTACCCTCTGACCCTCTGGAGCCAGCTAAAAGTATACCCCCTGGTAGAATGTGGTCTGCATCATAGACCGCACTAGCTCATCCCTGCTCGCCCCTCCACTCCATGCCCTGAGCCGTGTAGTCTCATCCTGTAGTGTCTGTACCTGAGCCCTGAGCTGAGTAGCCTCATCCTGCAGTGACTGCACCTGAGCTCGGAGGTGGGCAACCTCAGCCTGGAGAGCCACCGTCTCGTTGCTCTCCCCTACATCGACACCCTTGCCCTTATCAGGTGATGGTGGTCTCTCCCCTACTACAAAAGGAGTCTCTCCTCCACCCTATCTCCTCATGGCCTCTATGGAGCCTGACCCATCCGTTGGCGTCTCTCCTATGGGGACCACCGTTGCTCTCTCCCACCATGACCCCACGTTGCCTCAATGGTAGCCTGGCACCGCCTCCCCATCCATCGCACAATCGCATGCATCGGACCCTATGCCCTCGTCATCCGAGGAGGGTGGATGCCTACGTACCAGGCATCGTAGCCATCTGCAACCCCCATGTCATCACCATCCACTAGCTGGATGGGGGCATCATCCACATCCTGACTCCAGAATCATTGCATGTCTAGAGCCCCGCTCAATGTAGTACTATCCCAAATAGTCTAGGAGTACTCGTAGTCCCTGAGAGAAGGGATCCCCTACTGTAGACCGAACTATCATAGAATCCGGTCATAGCGGTGGAGCTCTACCTCTCCCCGCTCCATCCTCAGCCAGTAGACTCACCTGATGCGAGCCAGCTCCTGCCCATCCTCTGCCCACCCGAGGTGCTCTCGCCATGGCCTCCAGGTGATCTGGTCCGGGATGAGGTCATCTAGCAACCTCCATGACATCGATAGATCTATCCACCATTGTGACCCTCTCTGTAGCCACCAATAGTAAACCTGGGGTCTCTCCCGGTCAACCCCTATCAGTGGGAGCCCTACCGGCCTCCGCACCATGATGTGCTCCCAGCACCAAACCTGTAGCAGCGATGTCAAGACCAGACATCGACCTCCCTTGTATACGACCCCATGCAGGATCCTATACAAGTGACATAGTACAAAGCTACCCCATGCAAATCTATAGCCGTGGTCTCTCATGTCGTAGACCACATCTGACAGGAGCCAGGGTAATCTGCACCCACTCTGGTGGCACAACAGTAAGCCACCTACCACTCCTACCAAAACCTGAGTCAACCTAGATGCCCCAGGCATCTACCTCAGAGACTCAATGTTCACTCTGCCCTTCTCCAGGGTGAAGCTCGGGTCTCCAGTCAGTCTCATCATCGCCTGGCCCTGATTGGCCATAGGCGTCATGAGCCATCCCTGTATGGGGATCCTCATGATCCTCCATACGTCCTCTAGTGTGGGAGCCATCTCCCCTATCGATAACCAAAAATAGGATGACCCCGGATACCATCTCTCTGCTAGGGCTGTCAGAAGCCCTATGTCCGTCGATACTTGTGGCATCTCTGCCACATGCCGTAGCCCGACCTGTGCTAGTTGGTCATGCTCTGCCTAGTCGAGAGTGGCCAAGTCATCTCTCAGCCTATCGTATTTCCATTCTTGGCTCTTTAGTAATCCCCTCTGCAAAACAAACAATAAAACAATAAAATTCATTAATCAACCAATCATTAAAATAAAATTCAACACATTTTAACAAAGCAAAATTTCATAAAAGCGATGATATCGTCCACTATTGGATGATATCGTCCCAAATTGGGCAAAGTCATCCTTTGTAGGATGAATTCATCTCCGATTTCGCAACTTGGGGATCGCCCCTAGTTCATCGATTTCACCCTCGACGAAATCGATGATCTAGGGACGATTTCGACGAAATCGGGACGATTTCATCCCGACGTCGTCGACGGCCTAAAAATGGCCGTGATGCCCCAAACAATCAAAATTTAAAACAAAAAATGCACAAAGTAAAATCAAACCTAATCTACTAGGATTAGATCCTTACCCGTAGCCCGTGTCGGACCTCTGTCGCTCTGTGCACTGTCTCCACCATTGTTTCTCTCTGCAGAGCTCTGGAACAGTAAAAATGAATAATAAAAACAAAAAATGAATTAGGGTTTTCCCTATTTTTCTTAATTTTATTCAAAACCAACAACATTTTAATTTTTGCTTTTTCGCGTTTTTACCTCAAACGTTCGATTTGGGTAAAAACACGGAGGGGGCACCATAGTAAGCAGTCGTACGATTCGACCAAGAATCGTCGTCTAAAAAATTGAGTACATTTTTGCTTTCTCGTAAAACGGGAAAAACTCGTCTTTAACGCATTTTCTTTGAAAAAATCGCTAAAGAGGGGGCAAAATGTAGCACCCTAAAATTGGCGCAGTTAAACCCTTAGTAAAAGATAAAAGATAAAAATTTAAATTTTAAACCCCAAAACCGCCCCAAAATCGCTTGTTACCCGCTTCCCTTCTTTTCCGTGCCATTTTTAGGATTTGTTTTGACCGTTGGACGATATCGTCGCATATCAGACGAAATCATCCCCGATCTGACGAATTCGTCTGGAACAGAGCGTCCAGACAATTTCGTCCTAAAACTAAATTTTCATAATTAGCTTCTGTTTCAACAACCTCTCCAACTTGGGCAGAAGCGCGTCTGTGCAGTTGGAGATTCCCCCCATTGGAGATCTCCCAGATTGGGATGATCTCCAACCTCCTAGCCTCCCCCTAATCCTATATAAACTAGGATTTTTCTAGTTTATCCCCCTGAACCCCTTAGCTGATGGATTTCCCTGTAGATTTAGTTCCTTATTCACTAGAGCATCCTCGCACTACTGTCTGCATTCTGTATTTTGCATTTTCTTGCAGGAACTCTACTATTTTTTAGTCGAAGCTAGCTCGGATCGTCGCAAGCGATCCCGGATGATTTCGGATGATCTTGTCGAGGAGCGCAGATGATCTCGTACGATTGGAGGCGATCCCGACTGTAGTCCAGATTGGGGGCAATCAGAGTCTAGAGTTTGCATTTCCTTAGCTTTTCTGCATTTTCCTATTGTATTTCTGCACTGTCTTAAATTATTATGTTTATGCATCTTGGAGTTCACCTCATTTAGCATAACCGCATGATAAAGTTAAAATCAATCATTAAATCTACTGCATTTCCTTATTTGTTATTGGAATCCATTATTTAGGCATGTTTGCTGTTATTTCTATCATTCTCCTTTGCTTCTGCACTTGCATATTTGGTATTTTGTGTCTATTTTTGTGATTGCAGGTTTTTGACGAATTCGTCAGATTTTAGATGATTCTGTCTGATCTCAGATGATCGACTATGATTTGAGATGATTCGGTGTAATTTCAGATGATTACGTATGAGTCGAGATGATCTGAACTGCTACAAGACTCAGAATCTTCATCAAACATCCGGAATCAGGTATGTTACGTTTTAGCTAGCATATTTTCTGTGTTTAGCATTCATTCCTATTTTTTGTATTCATCTAAATCAGCATTGGCATATAGAATAGTTTAGATTCATTTTGGCCAAACCTAGGAATTGAATGATCGAGTATAAAAATGAACACATCAAACCCACTATCAACCTAGGTGTGGAAACTGCCACTCAAAAGTTTCCTGGTGAACCCACCATCCATCGAAAATTCACCCTTATACCCCTCCCCCGAGAGGCGGGACCTTCAAAGGGCCTCTCAGTCCGAGGTATTGTCCCATCCTTCTCGCATCCCCCTTCCGGGCGCGGATCCTATAGCCTGAGGGTAAGGATGCAAAAAATTTGGAGCGATACACCCCCATGTTTTAAAGCTCTCTATCTATGATCTCAAGAGAGGTGCTCACACAGAATTTTAATGTTTGATTATATCTAGAAAAAAAGAGCTATTATTGGATTTTTAAGCCTTTCTACCAACAAATATTGCAAGTCCCACTATTCAAATGCCATAATATTAAAGGTCAAAATATCAATAATAAAGAGTAGAATAATATATGAGCAATTTAATATGTATATCAAGGCCAATATAATACTGAAAATAACATTCACTTATATAATCAAATATGAATGTAAATGGCCTAAATAATTCATGAACTATGCATGAAGAAAACTTACAATATTAATTTCTCAAAATCTATATACAAGATTTATTCAATTTGCTTCCTCTTACAATCGTATATTTATATTCTCATTGGATTGTATTGGATTGGATTGGATTGGATTCTCATGGAATATTATCTCCATAATATAGCCATAGTAATGTGACTCTTCAAGTACTTGACTATTGCTCTCCATATGACAAGTCCCATGACCTTTGGCTTATCATCTTGCCACTTGAACACTTGACTCTATGACACTTGCATGACTCTTACACTTCTACATGCACTCCTAATATAAGACACTTGTGCACATCCTCACATTACATATTTGTACACTTACATACATGACACTTGTGCACATTCTCTCAATCTACACTTGCACTCTAACTTACATGACACTTTATTTCCTACACATTGCACTCTTACATGACACTTGTGCATTTCCTACACATTAACACTTACATGAAAGGGGAATATAAATCACACATCTAACCTAAAGTATCAACCCTAATATATTAAATATTTACAATTATACCATGAAGGTACCATGGGGGCACATTAGCATGTACTAAATAATGTAATATTCCTCAAAAACTACAATAAGGGGGGGAATAGAGCCCTCAACAAGGGAGAGCAACTTTAGAAGGGAGAGGGTCACTTTTATGGTAATATCTATCTATCCTTATTTAAGTTTGAGTATGTATTGATTCAGGGACAATATTAATTATTACATACATATTTTAAAAGGGCTTAAAGTTCCCTTGCCCTTGTTAAAATAGAGGTCCAACCAAGTTGAGACCCATTTATAAAGGTTGCCTCCTCTCTTCTTTTGAGAAAGTGCTCTTGGATATTTTTAGATAGGATATAGCAACGACTCATTATATATTGGATATTCCTCTAGATAATGAGTGTTTTATATTAAAATGCTCTTTAATTTTCAAAAGTCATTCACTCTCTATCAATAATCGAAGACACAATGGTAGATATGGAATTATCTCAAACCGAATAGATGATCTCATAGTGGATAACAACTCTAAAGGTAAAGGACTCCTCAATTCTGAGGTGGGATGTTGAGCCGCTATACAAGGTCCTAACAACCAGGAAAGAGCCTTATTTAAGAATTCTCATTTGAGGAAAGGTTTGATACTGATGACAACTTATTAAGGTGAATTTGAAATGTAAAGAATGTATTAATCTCTTGTGAGAACCTTTTAAAATAAAATTTTGGTTGACTCAACTGCCTTGACAATAAAACAAACCAATGGGATTAGGGATTAGAGGGATATACAAGAAAGATCTCATAAGTTGAGGAATAGGACCTTTTAAAATCTCCCCACCCATGAAGATTAAATATTAAATGGCCCAAGCCTAGGAGTAGCAAGAAATGACCACTAACCTAAAATCCACCAATGGAAAATTTAGGCCTCGATACTCTCTATTTTAAAATGGCACTCAACTCACCCTCACTTTTAATGGGATGGGATGGGTGTATGATTAATTACTTAGTCATGATTTGAGGTCAAAGAAAGTATATAATTCATACTATCTCCTTCAATAGGGTACGATATTTTTAAGGAGTATATTTTTATTGAAAGTAGACATTTGTTTTGAGATAATACAAAACCAAAATCTATATATCCTTATTTAAGTATTGGACATGAATATATTTTGGACTTGATCAATCCCTTATGAAAGTGGGGATGAAGGTGGATATTGAGAATAAAAAATAGAATTACTATAGTATATTTTGAAACCTTTTAAAGGTATGGCTGTTTAAAATGCCTTTCTCTTTATCTATTTTAAAATGCATTTATCCAAACAAATTCTTAAGATATTTCGATGTGGTTATATACAAAAACATCTCCTTGCATCCAATATTCTTAATTTACAGACAATCATTAATTTGTGTGCTATTATTGGATAAGGACTAAAGTGAGTGAAACAACTACATGCATATGTGAATAAGTATTTGGATGAAAGAGGAGTTAGATCTAGAGACAAAGAGTAGAGTAATTGTTTACCTGAATTTAAGGTTGTAATGAACAACTCTTTATCTTGCACTTGATCAACTCCTGGTGAGAAGAAGGGAGAGTTCCTTAATTTAAATCTTCGATTTTATATATATATGTATGTACGTATGTATGTATGTATGTATGTATGTATGTATGTATGTATGTATGTATGTGTGTATGTATGTATGTATGTATGTATGTATGTTGAGGGAGAAAGACAAGTTTCCCCTTTTAAACTATAGAGGATCTTAATATAAAGGTGTGCTCAATTAGGAGAGAGAAAGGGGACATATCAAATAAGGAGAGCGCTCTTAGGATAGGGAGGAGAAAGACACTTGACCCATCACCTCCTCAATCTTAGGGTAGGGAATTGTATCACCATCAAGACTCAACCTCTCCCTCGATCACACTAGTTGAAATAAGGCTTTAAGGTTATATGGAACATGAAGATCATTGATGAGAGCATAGCATAGCATTGCATTTAGATCAAATGGATCATCATTGAGAAACATATCACCTATGATAGAACTAGGAATCATGTAGGATATTCTTCTAGCCATCCCTCTCAAAAAATGGGAGAAATTATTCTTCTTCATAACCTCATGTAGGATCTGGTGTTCATTGTATGGGTAGTAGTACAATCATGTAACTAGGAGATATTAGTGCCAAAAGGAAAGTACCTTGATATGTCATACAATATTCTTCAATTCATCATAGTGATATTTTAAAAAGGTGTCATTTATTCATTGTAGTAACCTTGAATGAAAGTAGGAAGGGCCAATCGAAAGTGATCTCATTTGAGAGAGCAAACAAGGATTATCCATTAGGAATATAAGGTTATCATTTGAGAGTATATTTAAAGTTCTAAGGCTTAAAAAATTATGGATAAATGTTAATTATCAATTAATAAGCAAGTGCTTCTCCCTATAAATGTGGGGGTTATTTCTATCTCCCTAGTAAGAGATCAATATTATAGATAAAGAGTAAACTATATCCCTACTCTAAAAAAGGTAAGTGAGCTTTCAATTAATAAGGCATAAAATCTACTTTCTATGCATGCATAGTATATAACATACATATTCATGTTATTTGTATTGCCTATAAAATATAGGCAACTAGTGGTATAGAGAGATCAACGAGAATATATCTATTAAAAAAATCACTTTAAATTAATAAGGGCATCAAATCGATCTAGCATCTCAATCGATATGGGAGTGAAATGAATTTTCTCTTCTATAGTTCAATCAAGTAAATACTATGTAGATATTAAATCCAACTTCCAACCAATCCTATTGCTAGAAATTCAATATTCTCCTCATAGGATCTCACAATATCTCAAGACAAAATATTCACACAATTCAATCCATAATAACAATGAACAATAACACACTATAAATATTATTGATATAATATATCTAGCTAAGCAATGCTATGTAATGCAATTCTTATTTGATCATTTATTACAATGTTTTATCTTCAATATATACACATGCATATTAGACTCTTCACATTCACAAGATTCTTGACCTTTACAATTACACAAACTTTTTATCTCCTCAAACACATGGGAGATCTTACATTTCTTATTTCTCTGGGAGAAATATCACATAATAATAAATGTTTTATTAACTCTACATAGCCACATAAGGACAAAGACTCTCATGGTTGCACATACTAAATGAAAAACTATTGCATAACTCATAACTCCACAATTACTAGCAAGGCATCTACTATATACTCAAATACTAAACACACTCTAAACACAACTTTTTACATGGTACTTGCATTAATCTTACAAGGTGTTAGAAAATAATCAATATTATCTCATAGGATTCAATCAAAGGATCATATATTAATCAAAATATTATCAACATCAAACACATATCAAATGAACATCAATGTCACATTAAATCACACTGAAATCATTTTTACTGAACTCAAGCAATGCATAAAGCAAAGCTTCTTCAAGTTACATATTACATGGTTTTGTCTTCAATATAAATATACATGAGACTCTTCACATTACATGACTCTTAGCCTTTGCTCTCCTCAAACTTACAAGAGAACTTAACTCTTCATATTCCTCTCTTACATAATAAGTAAGTCCCACATATTACATAAAGCTAAAGTATATCATGATTGCATATACTTCCTACTTCTAAACTTGATAGATCACTCAAAATTCTTCACTTCCTAACTAGACACCTCACACACTTAAATACATTACAAATGCTCACGCCTACTAACTTGAGACATACTATATACATAGAATAATGTAATTTATTCAAAAGGATATTGGTAGACCGATCCTTAATGAAAATGAATTGAAAACTACATGTATGTATTGAATATTTTATATTAAAATCAACTTCCAACATGAAATTTGACATGGAGGAACAACAAATCTAGAATCATACAACATAACCAAAATTGTTGAATTGTATTAAAGACAATTGCAAACACCAATCCTTTTTCATGGATACAATATGTTTACTCAAAGAACTTAAATGTTAAACATATTACTTCATCAAATTTCAGTCACACTCTCTTTGTTTAAAATTATATGTAGGAAATATGGAGTTAATAAATACTCATTTTTTCAATTGGTTATATGGGATTGAAATGGGCCCCACCCATATTACATCATCACCACATTGTGGTATTACAAAAAGCTTGTATATTATCCATATATTGTTTGGCAAGATTTGAACCTTGGTCTCTCCTTAAATGTTGAGGAATCTGACCGGTTGAGCTAATGTCATTTGATAAAATTTAAGTTTTCATGGGTTTTTATGAGGGGTTCTAGTCCCCTCTTATCAAGGTTTGAACTTGGATATCCTATATGAAAACCCAATAACTTACCATTACAGTATCCCTCACATGTATTTATTAAATACTTATTACTAGGGGAAGACACTTGATTTTTTTTTTAATGTAAAGGCCTAACTTTTAATTAATTTAAAAATACAAGTATTTACAACCAAAAAAATGGGTGGATAGGCACACCCCAATAGGTATTCACACTAACTCAGGTTGATTTAGGAAGTAGTTACTCAAAACAAAAAAATAGGGTTAAATTTGTCACCAACCACAACACCAAAAAATATGCATTAAATCATGTCAATCATAGTGGGTATGCTCACAAGGTGAAATTCCATCACCCTCCATATACTACCAAACAACATTAGAAGGAATGGAAATGGACCACCCATCCTCCCTAGGCATGTGAATATTATCACTTATACTAGAGAAATCTGATACACGCCAACCCACCATATTATCTGAAGTGATGGGGCACGTGGTAAAAGGATATCCCCAACCAATAACTATGTCTAGCTCCACTTGGAAAACCTCCTAGCCACTACCATGATGAGATGTACTGGTGCCAATTTTTCCTTGGGGTCTTCGAACACGAGATGAATGAGACCAATGTCTTTATGTAGATCGAGAGAGAAGTCATTGATGAGAGCGCGATCTGGAAACATCGTGAGACCAAGAAGGATCTATAGAAGGTACTCGACTGACGGTACATGGGATAGTACCCCATTGTTGCATAAGAGCATGAATATGCTCCACATCCATATGAAATTTCTCCACTTGAACTAAAATTTGGAGCCAAAAATAATAATAAATCGTACACTTATAAGCAATTGAAAATTCAACTGAACTATGTTGCTAAGAAAAACAATTGTTACGAGTTTCCAAATATGAAAGAGCACACTGATGCGAAGAATGTTCCACACTTCTAAAAAGGACAAAGAAATATTTGGTGGGTCGCCAAGAAAGGCATGATACCAGGTGAATGAACTGGATATATGAGATCGAAAGAAGGACTCAAGCCAATCCTAGGCCATCTGAGCTTTTCTGCACTACCAAAAAATATGAAGGGGTCCTTTGGTGCACCACAAAGATGGTAGGTAGGATTCTCTATTCCAAGGTATTTTAATATTTTTCAAAGAATAAGACCATAGGATAATAAGCTCTAGGTAAATAAAGCCTATTTGGGTTCAATATACCTTGCCAAAGCCATTTTAAATTTTATACTCCAACAAGTCTAAGTGGAAATAAGATCCCACTGCTCATTGAGTCTTTGAACCATAGGGACATTGGGAGTAAGCCAAACATACCCTAACTTAGGTTTGTAATTAAGAAGTGGGGTTTTCTTAAACCATCCCCAATCAGACCACCAAGGATTTTGAGAATGTCTATAGATCATGGGCTAAGGCAAAAAAGAGATACAATAAAAAATAGTGTCATAAGTATTCTTATCATCTGGTTGCATACCAAACAATCTCTTGAATTATCCTATGGGATCCAATCCCTAGAATGTCTCAAAAAAAAGTCTTCCATTGCTAAAATCTCTTTCCAGGAGAACTGCTGAGCATGAATCCATTGCACAGAAGCAATAGGGGAACCTTGAAAAGTAATAAGAGGCAAGAAGCACCTTTTTGATGCCCATCCCCTAGCCAACACAACCAGGGCTTAATTTTCTTCCAAGCCCGCCATATGCTCTGAATGATAAAAGAGACTTGAATTTTAACTGGGATAGGAGCAACCAGGAGGGATTGAAAATTTATGCCTTTCCAAGCCTTCCTGCCAAGAGGTAAACCAGTGGAAATGTAGTGGCAAATTAGAACTTTCCAAGATTTAGAACCACTTAAGGCTTGAAGAATCCATTTAGTAGGTAAAGAAAAACCTTATCTTTGACAATCATGTAGTCTTATACCTCCTGAGTTTTTGTAAAGACAACAAATATCCCAGGCAACTCTATGAAACCCTTGTTTATGTGACGAGTTTGCTCAAATAAAATCCCTTAAAATATTTTCCAATTTTTTAAAGCAAGCTTGAGAAGAGACCCAACATGATGAATAATACACATGCATAGAAGTAATAATTTTGGAACACACCTGAAACTTACCAACTAGAGTAAGTTTTTTGATGATCCAAAAGGAATTTTTTTCTCTGCTTTTTGTAAAACAAATTCCATAAGACAATAGGGGAACTCTAGAATGCAAATGGGATGCCAAGGAATTTAAACATCTCCCCTGGTTGGATCCAATGCCATTGGAAGATTTCAAGCCATCTTGGAAGGTCCAAAGAGGATTACCTATAACATGAGGTCTTCCTCCATTGAATTCTAGTTTTGTATGCTTTGCAAAAAATATCTAGGCAATCTAGTGCATGTTTGACAGAGCATTCATCCTCATGAATTGTCAAAAAAGAATCATCTATAAAATATCCATTTATGAGTTGAGAATATTCTCCAGGTAAAGAAATATTACCTTGACTCACTTGGTTAGCAAGAAGGTATCCAAAAGATTCAGCTACCAATATGAAAAGAGGAGCTAAAGGATAACCTTATTTGACAGATATGAATAATCTAATTGATTCAGAATGACAATTGTTCAAAGTAAGCATAGATAAAGCATCAGCAAAAAGTATACTAACCAAGCTAAAAAAATGTTGCCCAAAACCAAGATCTCAAAGCATCATAGGCTTTCTCAAAATCAATCTTAATGAAAAGAGTATTTTGTTGAGTGGAACTATCCCATTAAATGCCCTCCCAAACAACAATTACATTATCCAGAATATATCTACTCTATACAAACCCAGTCTGCTCAGGGTGGATAATAAGGGGTAACAAAGGTCTAAGGCATAATGCCAAAACCTTAGCAATAATTGTGTAACTTACATTGAATGAAGTAATAGGCCTCTATTTGGTGATCACTTCTAGATCCCCTTTCTTAGGAATGAATTTAATATTACCCTTATTAATTATAGAACCTAAGAACCAGGAGCTATTGCTTCCTGATAAACATACAATAAATCTGGGCCAACCACGTCCCAATACTCCTTATAAAATTCACAAGGAATCCATCTAATCCTAGAGCTTTATCATTATCCATCATGGAAAAAGATTCATCAAGATCATCCAATGACAAAGGATGTTCACAAGATTCCTTTTGAAGAGTTGTAAGCTTCTCAGGGAAAATTGCACAACAAGCTTGAATTGAAGCCTATTGTTTAGGAGTTTACTCTTGATAAGCAAAAACTTTCTGATAATGCTTGACAAAAACTTTAATAATATCAGGAAGCGACATCCAATGAACCCCTACATCTTGAAGAGAATTGAATTGAATGGCTTGTCTCAAGGGTTTTATTTTTTGAAAAAAATCTTTTGAAACCCTATCGCCAATTTTCATCCAATGAAGTCGATCACAAAGCTAAGCTCCTCTTGCTTCATAAAGCTCAATTTTTTTAAGCTCATGCCTAAGACTTGCAACTTGGGATTTGAGAATAGAGCTTAGAGGGCTCGCTTCTAGTCTAACAAAAGCTCCAACCAGTTCAACTTTAAGGGTTGCATTAGAGATTCATCTCCGCTTGGCAACTTCAACTCCTAAATTCTTGAGAAGAACAGTTGTTCTGGAAATAGATTCATTCCACCAAGAAATTCTACAATGAATTCCAGTTGGTCTGGGAACCAGATTCCAAATCCTACAAATATGAGATGACATAACTTGATGTTTCAAAAAATTGATATTCTCACAATGACACTGAGAGGGGGGGGTGAATCGGTGTAGCTATTTAAATTCAAATCTACAACTCTTAAAGCTGAAGCAAAGAGAACTTAAAAGCAGATAAAGCAATTATCACAAGAGAGCACACCACAACACACAATGTAACGAGGTTCACCAATTTGGCTACTCCTCAAGAATGAATTCTTGGACTACGGTCCAAATCCAGCCTTTGCAAAACACCAATTTTACAATCCGTTTACCAGCACCCATTGGAAGGAGCACCAACCCCTGATTTATCTGCACCAACAGAAAGGAGCACCAACCCCTATCCAAGCACCAACTTGGATTACAGTTTTGAAAACTATATTAATGACATAAAAATGCCTTCGCTTTTACAAGACCATGATTGGTCTACAATTTATCAAAACATAGTAAACACTTACGGCTCTGCTTGTCGCTCTCTTACAGCACTCTTCTAACCCTCTTTCGGTAGCACTTTCACACATTCAGTAGCAACCTAATTCTCCATGCAACTGCCCTTTTATAACAATATTTTCATCTTGAAACACCTATTCTTCTGTGACTTCCATAATCCTGCATGCACCCTATTAATAGACACTTGAAAGTAACTCCTTTATCACACAATAATTTGTACATGCATTCTATTAATAGCTCTATTTCTTGTGTGGGACTTTCAGTATAACTGTCGCTCGATGGTTACACTGCTTTACGAGCCCTATAACTGTCATTCTATCTTTAATGCACTATGCTTATTTTAGCTTGCATGATTTCTATCTATAACTACCCCTATAACTATCACACTAACTTCAGTTGACTCTTCTTATATTGGTTGCATGATTTTCCTCTACAACTACCCTTACAACTATCATTCTACTTCAATTAACTATCCGTAATCGTGTTGTTGCGACCTATCATGAAATCGTGACACTTCTATCTCTTTGTACTCTTCTCACCTTTTACCCGTGAAAACATGACATGTCATGATATCATGACATTTCTACCCCTTTGACCTTTTCTTGGCTATTGACCATGAAAACATGACATGTCGCGATATCGTGACACTTTCCTTCTTGTCCTCTTCTCAGCTTGCACCCATGAAAACATGACATGTCGCGATATCGTGACACTTTTTACCTTCTTGTCCTCTTCTCAGCTTGCACCCAAAACATGACATGTCACGAAATCGTGACACTTTTCTCCTTGTGCTCTTCTCTATCTTTCACCTGTGAAAACACATGTCATGAAATCATGACACATTCACTCCTTGTGCTCTTCTCTATATTTTTCCTGAAAACACATGTCACAAAATCGTGACACATTCACTCCTTGTGCCTTTTCTTGCCTTGACCTTGCAAAAATAGAACATGTCATGAAATCGTGACACTTTCACTTTCATACTCTCCTTCTTGCAAATTGTCGCGAAATCGTGACACTTTTCTTTGTGAGCTCTTTCTCTCGAACCTGTCATGAAATCGTGACACTTTTTCATTCGTACAATCTTTCTTGCAAAATGTCATGAAATCATGACACTTTTCTTTCTCTGCTCTTCTCTTCTCAATAAACATGTCACGAAATCATGACACCTTTTTCTCTCTCCTCTTTCTCTTCCAACATGTCACGAAATCGTGACACTTTTTCTACTTGTCTTTTTCTCTTCCAAAATCGTGACAATTTTTCTTTCTTCTTCTCTCTCTTCCAACATGTGGCAAAATCATGACAGTTTTCCTTACGCTTTCTCTCTCTTCGAACATGTCACGAAATCATGATAGTTTTCCTTGTGCTTTCTCTCTCTTCAAACATGTCACGAAATCATGACAGTTTTCCTTATGCTTTCTCTCTCTTCGAACATGTCACGATATCATGACAATTTTCCTTGCTTTCTCTCTCTTCAAACATGTCGCGATATCGCGACAGTTTTTCTTTCTGGCCAAACATGTCGCGATATCGCGATAGTTTTCTTACTTGTCTTTTTCTTTGATCTTTTGAATGTTGGCCTCTTCTATCTTCTTGGAAATTCATTGTACATGCTTTGACTGACCTCTGAACTCCTATCCATTGCATCAACTGATCTATCTATCTGTGTTGACAACAATGACAATATTATTTCTGCACCTTGCTCAACAATCTCCCCCTTTGGAATTGTTGGCAACACATGTGCAATTTCCTGTAATTCTTCTCCCCCTTTGACAATAATACCAAAGGGCTGCTACGGACTCCCCATGAGTCTATGCACAACATTCTCAGACAAACATTGTTATAGTTAGCAAAAATCATGAATATGAGCAAAACTATAAACATAGGCATAAATGCTCCCCATGAGAATGTGGTCCCGATTGCTAGTCAATTCTTGGGAAACGTGACCACTCCCAACTTACTCCGTAGGTACTCAAAAACTTCTTTGGGCAACGGTTTTGTGAAGATATCCGCTACTTGCTCTGTAGTTGGAACAAAATCCAATTTAACCTCACCTTCCACAACTTTATCCTTCAAAAAGTGATACCGGATTGCAATATGTTTGGTTCGAGAATGCATAACCGGATTCTTTGAGATGTTAATAGCACTAGTGTTATCACATTTAACTGAAATTGGCTCTTTGAAGTGAATACCAAGATCTTTCAGGGTTTGTCTCATCCATAATATCTACGTACAACACGTTGTCGCTGCAATGTATTCTGCCTCTGTTGTGGATAGAGAGACTGATTCTTGTTTCTTGTTGTGCCATGCTACCAGCCTGTCTCCAAGATAAAATGCTCCTCCATTGGTACTCTTTCTATCATCTATACATCCTGCCCAATCTGCATCTGAATATGCAATAAGAGTGAAGTCCTTACCTTTTGGATACCATAACCCATACTCCATAGTACCCTTGAGGTACCGAAGAATCCTCTTCATAGCTGTCACATGAGTCTCTTTGGGACTAGCTTGAAATCGTGCTACCATGCATACTGCCTGTAAGATATCTGGTCTTGTAGCTGTTAAATACAGCAGGCTCCCAATCATAGATCTGTACATGGTTTGATCAACATCTGGAGATTTGTCATCCTTGCTCAACTTGCAACCTATTGTCATGGGAGTGCTAACAGGTTTACAATCCTCCATTGTGAATTTTTTCAGCATTTCTTTCACATATTTAACTTGAGAGATAAAAATGCCCTTTTCATTTTGATTAACTTGCGAGTTCGAGGAAATACGAAAGTTCACCAATCATAGACATCTCAAATTCTTTCTTCATTTTATTTGCTATGTCTCTACAAGACTCATCCATCTTCGTTGCCAAATATGATATCATCTACATAAACAACAAGTACAATAAGATGGCCATTCTCTATTTTGACATACAAATTGTTGTCCACCATACCTTTCTTGAACCCCTGTTGAATAAGATAGTTATCCAGCCTTGCATACCATGCTCTGGGTGCCTGTTTTAGACCATACAAAGCTTTCTTTAACTTGCAAACAAAATTGGGATTGTCATCGAGTTGGAAACCATCTGGCTGCTCAATATAAACTTCTTCTTCAAGTTTGCCATTCAGAAATGCTGATTTCACGTCCATCTGATAAACTTTGAAATTCTTGTGTATAGCTAAAGCCAGAAACATTCTGATTGCCTCGAGTCTAGCCACTGGTGCAAAGGTTTCCTCAAAATCAATACCTTCAACTTGAGCATAGCCTTTACAGACCAATCTTGCCTTATTTCGACAACTCTGTCCGTCTTCGTTCAATTTGTTTCGAAAAATCCATTTAGTACCGATTATGTTTTTATTTGCAGGCCTTGGTACTAACTCCCAGGTTTTGTTTTTCTCAATCTGATCTAGTTCTTCATTTATTGCCTTCATCCAACTTTCATCTGTGCTTGCTTCAACAACATTTTTGGGCTCAATGCTGGATAATAGAGAGTAGTTCCTTACTACTATTCTCCTTGTCTGAATACCAACTGTGGGGTCCCCAATAATTTGCTCTCTGGGATGATTTTTTTGCTAGCTGCCTGTTTTGAATTTCTTGTTTTCTTCTACTTCTGAGTCAATACTTAAATCATCTGGGTCAATTTCCTTATTCTCTTATGTTTCCTTTTCTTCATCTCCTTCAATAACTTCTTCATAAATAGGGTAGTTTTCTTCATAGCTAATTTCTCGTTCCCTACCTTCATCAACCTTAACATCGGCACTCTCCACAATTTTCTTTAGCCTTTTGTTATAGCATGTGTAGGCTTTGCTTTTTGTCGAATAGCCAAGAAAAATTCCTTCATCGGCTCTATCTTCAAACTTACCAAGATTATCTTCAGTTCTTTTGATGTAGCACTTGCTTGCCAAAGACTTTGAAGTATCTTGTTGTTGCCTTTTGTCGAACCATAGCTCATAAGGAGTTTTGCTTTCATGTGTCCTCAACATGCACCTGTTTTGGATGTAAACCGTAGTATGAACTGCCTCTTTCCAGAATCTGTCTGCTATTTTGTTCTCTGTCAACATTGTCCGTGCCATTTCCTGCACTGTCCTGTTCTTTCTTTCAACAACACCATTCTGCTGAGGTGTCCTTGTTGCTGAAAACTGTCTTTTGATCCCATATTTTTGATAGTACTCTGCAAACTCCTCTGAGATAAACTCTCCTCCTCTATCTGATCTTAAGCATTTAATTCTTTTTCTGTTTGATTCTCAACCTGTGTTTTTGAAAGTCTTGAACATTTCAAAGGCATCTGATTTAAGCTTTAAAAATAGTACCCATGTCATCCTGGAATAGTCATCTATGCACAACATAAAGTATTTGTCACCATTTATGCTTTGTGTTCTCATGGGTCCACATAAATCGGTATGTATTAGCTCTAAAGGTTTACTGGTGAAGTATTCCTTTGATTTAAATGTGGATCTAGTTTGCTTCCCTTTTTGGCATGAAGCACAGATGCTATTTAATGGTTTGCCAATGGTGGGTATATCTCTTACTGCCCTTTTTGAACTTATTTTTACCAGATTGTCAAAGCTAATATGACCGAGCCTCTTGTGCCACAGCCAATTTTCATCTTCCTGTCCAATCAAACATGCTCCTTCTGAAGTCTCTGAGAGAGTATACGGGTTTCCAGAAGTCCTCGATCCAGTAGCTATCGACTTCCCATTGTGTGCTTTTCGACTTCACGACCACTGCTTCTTAAAAATGATTTCATGACCTCTGTCACAGATTTTTCTTACACTCAGTAGGTTGTGTTTCAAACCAATCACAAACAGGACTTCTTTGGAATTGATTTTTCCGTCACTTATCTTGGTGATCCTTTGCCAACTATCTTGGCTCCATCATTATTTCCAAATTTAACTGAGCCACCTTCATATTTTTGTAACTTTTCAAACTTTTGTTTATCGCCTGTCATGTGACTGGAGCATCCACTATCCAGTATCCATGGTGCAGATTTGTTCTGTGCTTTGAATGTTGTCTGTACAATCAAGGATTCCTTTTCTTCCTTGGGTCGCTCCTTTTCTTTCCACTCTGGTTTGACTACGAGTTTTGGTCACTTGTTTAGACTTTTCTTTGTCAATGGCCTGTGCATGTTTTTCTAGGAATTTTTTGTTTTGTCTTAAACCATTTGGTTGAGATTTTCTTCCCTGATATTTATTTGCTGCATATGTACTTCTACAATTTCTTGCAATGTGTCCAAAGTTATGACGGTTATAGCATTCTACTGCATAATCCATCAAGGGTGAAAAGACATTTCTCCTGGTGAAATTTCTTTGTCCTATATTATAAATGCGGTCTGAAATCTTATGACCGTAAGCATTGCATTTAAAACAATAACGAGAAAAGGATTGATTGAACCTGGGAGTTGGTTTTTGCCATTTTGTAGTAGGAGCCACAAATCTTCTTCTCCTTTGATGTGAGACGTTTGTGAATCCATCATTGTCAGCGCTCTTTTCGTGCCTGGCATTATTGCTTTCTTTTGCATGATTTGTTTTTCCTTGATCAACCCTGATCTTATCTTCTTTCTTTATGGGTTCTATAGTTAAGGCCTTTGATCCATTTGACGATTCTCCTTCGATGAAGCCCAAGCCAAATTTGATGCCTGTACTCCTTTGGCTATTTATAATCTTTTCCAGCTTCACAGAGCTTCCTTCAAGTTTGTGATAACAACTCAATTTTTGATTCATCTCTTCTAGCTGAATCCTTAAACCAACAATTTCTTCTTCCAGTTTGCTGCATTCATCTATTTTCACGGTTAATTGTACTTCGAGTTCTTCAGACATTTTCTTAAATTCGTCTGTCTGTACTTTCAAACTATTTATTATGTCATTGGCATCCTCTAGCTTTCTTGAAACCTTTTTATTCTTTTTCCTTTCTGTACTCAACTCTTTAAGTGCAGCAACCAACTCACCTTCCAGATATACTTCAGCCTCATCCTTAAGGTTTTTATCACCTTCCTATTTTTCTTCTATTTTTTCTTCTTCAAATGCCATGAACAGAGCTTCACCTGTTTCTTCTTCAGAATCCTCACATGAGCTTTCTTCAGAAGAGCTGACATTCTTGGATATGAAACTTTTCTTCTTGAAGTTGCTTTTTCTAAAATTTGGTTTCTTCTTCCAGTCACCTTTTTCTTGGTGTGACCCTTCATCATTTTTGGTTTTCTCATTCATTGGACATTTAGCTGCAAAGTGCCCGATGCCTCCACAGTTGAAGCACTTAAACGGTAACTTTCCTCTGTATTTTCCTTTTCCCTTTATAAGTTTCCGAACAAAGTTAGCTTCCATTTCATCCGATGTCTCTTCATCCTCAGATTCTTGTTTAGTTTTTATATTTTTGTGTGCTTTAAAAGCAGCTTCTCTGTCTGTGGGCTTAGCTTGTCCTATTCTCATTTCGTATGCAGTCAAAGAACCATGCATCTCATCCATGCTAAAAGTATTGAGATCTTTAGCTTCTTCTATAGCAGAAACTTTAGAATTAAATCTTTTGTGAAGAGTTCTTAGTACCTTTTTCATGATGACCGCATCTTCCATTTCCTCGTCGAGTCCTCTAATCGCATTAATGATTCCATTGACTCTCAGCATATAGGCCTCTATGTTCTCATCGTCATTCATTCTTAATGCTTCGAACTGAGCTCGATGCGTTTGTAGCTTGGCTTCCTTGATCTTGTCGTCTCCTTCATGAATGCTCTTCAGTTTGTCCCACATGTCTTTTGCCATTTTATAGCTCATGATCCTTATTAGTTCACTGTCCACTAAACCGCACATTATAGCATTCTTTGCTTTAGAGTTATTCTCAAATGGTTTCTTACCGACAGCATCGGTTGGAGGTGTGGCGGGTATTGTGTATCCACTTTCTACTGACTCCCAGATGTCGTATCCCAGAGCACAAAGATATGTCTGCATCCTGATTTTCCAAAATGAATAATTAGTTTCGTCGAACAATGGAGCTTTATTTGATGAGAATCCTTCACCACCTGCCATTGTGTTCCTTCCCAGATCACCTTAGCTGATTAAGCTTGTTCAGGAACCTTGCTCTGATACCAATTGATATTCTCACAATGACACTGAGAGGGGGTGAATCAGTGTAGCTATTTAAATTCAAATCTACAACTCTTAAAGCTGAAGCAAAGAGAACTTAAAAGCAGATAAAGCAATTATCACAAGAGAGCACACCACAACACACAATGTAACGAGGTTCACCAATTTGGCTACTCCTCAAGAATGATTGCTTGGACTACGGTCCAAATCCAGCCTTTGCAAAACACCAATTTTACAATCCGTTTACCAGCACCCACTGGAAGGAGCACCAACCCATGATTTATCTGCACCAACAGAAAGGAGCACCAACCCCTATCCAAGCACCAACTTGGATTACAGTTTTGAAAACTATATTAATGACATAAAAATGCCTTCGCTTTTACAAGACCCTGACTGGTCTACAATTTATCAAAACACAGTAAACACTTACGGCTCTGCTTGTCGCTCTCTTACAACACTCTTCTAACCCTCTTTCGTAGCACTTTCACACATTCAGCGACAACCTAATTCTCCATGCAACTGCCCTTTTATAACAATATTTTCATCTTGAAACACCTGTTCTTATGTGACTTCCATAATCCTGCATGCACCCTATTAATAGACACTTCTGAAAGTAACTCCTTTATCACACAGTAATTTGTACATGCATTCTATTAATAGCTCTATTTCTTGTGTGGGACTTTCAGTATAACTGTCGCTCAATGGTTACACTGCTTTACGAGCCCTATAACTGCCATTCTATCTTTAATGCACTGTGCTTATTTTAGCTTGCATGATTTCTATCTGTAACTACCCCTATAACTATCACACTAACTTCAGTTGACTCTTCTTATATTGGTTACATGATTTTCCTCTACAACTACCCCTATAACTATCATTCTACTTCAGTTAACTATCCGTAATCGTGTTGTTGCGACCTATCACAAAATCGTGACACTTCTATCTCTTTGTACTCTTCTCGCCTTTTACCCGTGAAAACATGACATGTCGCGATATCATGACATTTTTGCCCCTTTGACCTTTTCTTGGCTATTGACCATGAAAACATGACATGTCACGATATCGCAACACTTTTCACCTTCTTGTCCTCTTCTCAGCTTCCCACAAAAACATGACATGTCACGATATCATGACACTTTTCGCCTTCTTGTCCTCTTCTCAGCTTGCACCCATGAAAACATGACATGTCATGAAATCATGACACTTTCTCCTTGTGCTCTTCTCTGTCTTTCACTCGCAAAACCACAACATGTCACGAAATCGTGACACATTCGTTGCCTTGTCCTCTTCTCTGTATTTTCAACTGAAAACAAACATGTCATGAAATCGTGACACATTCTCTCCTTGTGCTCTTTTCTTCCTTGACCTCGAAAAACAACATGTCACGAAATCGTGACACATTTTCGTTTGTACTATCCTTCTTGCAAATTGTCACGAAATCGTGACACTTTTTCTTTGCGAGCTCTTTCTCTCGAACTTATGAAATCGTGACACTTTTTCGTCCGTACAATCTTTCTTGCAAATTGTCACGAAATCGTGACACTTTTCTTTCTCTGCCTTCTCTTCCAACATGTCATGAAATCGTGACACCTTTTTCTTCCATACAATCTTCTCTTGCAACAATGTCACGAAATCGTGACACTTTTTCTACTTGTCTTTTTCTCTTCCAACATGTCGCGAAATCGTGACAGTTTTCTTTCTTCTTCTCTCTCTTCCAACATGTCACGAAATCATGACAGTTTTCCTTGCACTTTCTCTCTCTTCAAACATGTCACGAAATCGTGACAGTTTTCCTTGCGCTTTCTCTCTCTTCGAACATGTCACGAAATCATGACAATTTTCCTTGTGCTTTCTCTCTCTTCGAACATGTCATGAAATCATGACAGTTTTCCTTGCGCTTTCTCTCTCTTCAAACATGTCGCGAAATCGTGACAGTTTTTCCTTCTTGCTAAACATGTCGCGATATCGCGACAGTTTTCTTACTTGTCTTTTTCTTTGATCTTTTGAATGTTGGCCTCTTCTGTCTTCTTGGAAATTCACTGTACATGCTTTGACTGACCTCTGAACTCCTATCCACTGCATCAACTGATCTATCTGTCTGTGTTGACAACAATGACAATACTGTTTCTGCACCTTGCTCAACAAAAATAAACATTCAAATAGAACTGAGACTTGAAATGACGAGGCAGAGGCAGAGAACAAAAAATGGAAAACACAATGGGAAAAATGATCAAAAAGGGTGGTATTAGGAATAGTTGAAACAAAGGGCATAGAAGCCAAAAAGTGATGGAAATGAAAATGAGAATGTTCATATAACATAGCTCTATCAAGCCATTTCAAAATACGGGCATTTCCAACTTGAAATTTGGACTAGGTCTACCACACTAGCTCAAGAAATATGAGGGTATAAAGCAGGAATTAGGGTCACTCGGCCCAAGATTATTCTTGAAAAAAAACCATGCTTCCCGCTCTCCAATATTCCAACGCATAAGGAGCAAAGAAATTTTGTCAACTGGTTTCTCCACCATATTGAAGTCACAAGACACCAACCAAACTGCTTCAGGCAAGGAAAGAGCAAGTCATCACCATAAAGCACACATTTTCAACGCATTATTAGAAGCATACACATTAATCAAACCAAAAGGGATACCACCAAATTAAAAAAGAATCCAAAATACTTTATTTGAGAGGTCCACCCCCATGTGAAAATATGAGAATACCACCTGGGAGAAATGAAAGTGACAGCTCCTCCTCTGCCATGAGTATGATGGGAACAAAAAAAATTACTTGTCAGTCATAAAAAGGTACAGGTACTATCTAGAATGAAATCAACAACTTTAACTTCTTGCAAATACATAAAATCCAAACTACCATGCAGGCAAGTAACATTCTAAATCTCTTTGTAGACCTGATATTTTCAAACTGGGTCTATCAGTCCTCTTACATTCCAGGACAAAAAAATCATTGAAGACGATCGAGGTTCATTCCCTTGGGAACATCTTTAGTATCTCCCAACTCTCCTAGGGAAGTGAATGAATTTATGAGAAATCGTTCATGATTTTCTCTAAAAAAGTTGGTTTGATGTCTCTTTTCTTGATGTAACCTATCATGAATCGGACTTCATGAACGACGGGACCTGGAGAATGACCTATCCTCAGGTAACGCTTGCTTAAGAATGGAAGTAACAAGATCATCGAGAGAAGAAAATACTAGAGGTGGTGAAACTCCTTCTAAAGAAGGTACAAAAGAGGACCCTCCTAGTGTTGAGGAAGACAACTACACCGAAGCTATGGGAGTCGAAAGGGCTAGCATGCGTGGTTACGAAGGTTGTTGTACTGGAGGGTTGGAACTAAAACCTCCCTACAACATCGGCTACTTAGGTTGACAATTTTTCTTGTTTATCACTGTAGCCGATTCATCTGGATTATTCTTGGCTCCTTGGGCTAAAGTTGCCGAATTAGGAGGAGGAACAACAACATTGCACTGTTTGAACTTATCAGCCATAAGTGGACAATCTTTAATTTTGTGCTTTACTGACTGACAACAATACCAAGTTTTGGGTAGATTAATGTACACAACACAATGTATAAAAACTTTGTCATCAATCTTCAGGTTAATAGACTCAGTAAGGCCCTTGGAAAGATCGACTTTGACACACACACGCTTGTTTTTTTTTTATTTTTTTATTTTTTTTTAATTTACATGGTGGAATCGATAGCCGCCATGAATCCGAGCAGGCTATCCAGCTTTTATGGCCACCACAGTATTTTGCATTGTCCGCCCTAGAAGCTGCCACACAGATCTTCACGCAGTCCGCCCCTATAACCACCATGCCACAATCATTTTAAACCTTTTACGTCGCTGAAAGCACCAGGAAAGGGACAAGCGTTCAATCCGGTGAGGCCCGATATTTGAACCTTGGACCTCTGCCCCCTTATGGGGTTTGGATGAACCAATTGGTCTACACCTCGGACCTTCACACACACGCTTGTTAGGGTAGATATTATAGAATTTATTTGGTTCTAAGCAGACTACATTCCCAAGGGTGGAAGCAATATTTTACAGGAATGACCAAAAGACCATCGGAAGACCAAGGAACTCAGTCCAAACAGGCACTTCCAGAGAAACCTCATCATTGCAGAGAAATATCTAGACCATTGTTGAAAGATAAGAAAAGAGCTTCGAACATACCAAGGACCCTAATTAAAAATTTCTTGCGTATGCTGAGCATCAGCAAAGCGAAAAAGAAAAAACCCTTTTGAATTTTTTTGGATTTTCTCTGTATTAATGCCATAAGGTTGCCAATACTACTGAATCCAATATCGGATTAGAGTATCGTTCGGGATACAACCTAAAAAATCAAGGTATGCTCTTCTAGCCACTTGCATGCATTATCAAACTCAACAACAAGAATTTGAACAACAAGATTGGCATTGTTACCTCGTGGAAAATGTTTGGCATGAACTTGTGGGGTCTCTTCCCTAGCATCATTCCTCGCTTCGACAACTTCAGCATATGTTGAAGCTACCGTTTGAGCAGCATCCATTAAAAGGACTAATGTGGATTCCCAATTTGTAGGGTTTTCTCACACTAACCTCACCATGCAGTTGTTGTCAACTCCAACACACCAATTTCTAATAAAACCATGACATTTGAATTTTGGAAATACTCTAGTATTAGCAATATAAAAGTTGATACTGAGTATACAATGTTGAGAAGCTCCATGTCCCACTTGAGCTTCTAGTCTTTCACTCAAAACACATGGTTATCATAATACTATAGACTTCCGTAGTAGCAACACCATTATTAGTAATAATTTTTGAGTTAGATACTTCTTCATAACTAAATCATGTTTAGATACATTCATTAATTTTCCATCTATATATAAACATTTTATTTTTTTATTTTTAGTTTTATTTATAACAAAATAAAAAATAAAAAAATAAACCAACCATGCAAACCAACCAAAAAAAAAAAAAAAAACTCTTCCAAACACATGTATTCTACAATGACAAACAAAAATTAAGATATAACCACGAAAGCAACAGCAATATATGACAACAACATTACCTATATATAACCTTATACATAATTAAATTTCATTTTAATTTTGCTTCCTTATTTAATAATTATTAATTAATTTAAACATTCTTAAAATAAATAATTTTAATTATATAATTTATAAAAATAAATAATTTTTATTTTTTTTATTTATAACCAAAAAAAAAACATGCCAACCAAGAGAAAGCTCTTCCAAACACAATCATATTATGTAGTCTACAACCAAACAAGAATTAAGATATAACGCAAAGCAAAAGTAATATGTGAAAACAACATTACCTATATATTACAAGGGTTATTTCCCGCATAAGAATGACAATTACATACAATCTTAATATTTTATTTTTGTAAATTATATAACTAAAATTATTTATTTTAATAATGTTTAAACTAATTAATAATTATTAAATAAGGAAGTAAAATTAATTATATAATTAATTTTATTAAAATATTTATTTATTTATTATTTTTTGATAAGAGAGTTGGTTACAACTTCATTATTTTAAGTAGTTGGTAAGCTCATGGTTTAAACCATGGGGTTGCATCCACCAAACCTATTCCACATCGTTTTTTTATAGCTCGGTGTTAAATGGACCATCAGGTGTTCGGTATTCGTACCATCATCATCAGTTTAGCATGCACTGAAGGAATCGAAATAGACTACTACCTTTGCAATAAGCTTCCCCCAAGGTTTGAACCTAGGTCTCTTCTTGGTAAATGTCCAACCAGAGTAGCACTTACCAATCCACCTAACCTTGGAGGTAATATATATTTAAAATATTATTATACACTAATATTTGGCCTATCACTTGATTTATAAAAAATCATATTTGATTGCGTATGTATACAAAACAATATATAGTGTTTTTTTTTTAATGAAATAAGCTATATTAAATTATAAATACAACTTCATCATACAAAAGTGGGTGGATACACACACCCCAGTAGGGTCCCCAATATCACTCTAATCGTAGATGGTTAGGAAATAGTACGAGAAAGAGTCTAGCAAACATTAACAAAAAAGAGGGCATTAATATCATCCTCTTTGTCAAAAAAACCAAGGCAACTTGTAACCAATCATTTCGAGACAGTAGGGAGGACATCATTGTCCACATTATCATTGGACTTCTAGGGAGGACATCATTGTCCACATTATCATTGGACTACTAGGGGGTGTCAGCATGCAGGTCATTTACAGCAGCACTAAAACCACCCATATCAGCAGCGATTTGGCCATCATCAGGCCAACCAAGAGCATTTACTGGTGCCACCACATGCACATCTCCCCAGCCCACAACCTGGTGTGAATGTTCTGGATGGACGTCCCAACCACTTGACTGCCGTGAACTACCCGCACCATCAGAATAGCAATGTTTAGTCACTGGTGGAGGTTGAGACCAGTGCCTCTCATCTTGTGGTGGATTCTTGAATCCCTGACACGCTCGAGATCGAGAGCCTGTATGCCGATGCGATGTCGAATCCAAAGGGACCCGATTGACAAAGCAGGGCGCATTAGCCCAATGATCCAAAAGAGTCCGTAAGTACTAAATATCAATATGGATTTTTTCCACTTGAACCTGTATCTGTAACCAAGAGTAAAAAAATACAGCATATTTATCAGCTAAAGAGAATGAATCAGAAGTTGTAGCCCTGGAGAAAGCTATACTATTTCTGGATTTCCATAGGTGAAAAATAATATTGACTCTAAAAATATTCCAAACTGGCATAAGAGGAATAGAGAACTCAGGAGCATCGCCTAGCAGGGCCTGGTACCCTAAGAAAGAGGTGGTCATAAAGGGTCGAAAGAAGGATTCCAACCATTCCCAAGCCATTGTAGCTTTACGACATGCCCAAAAAACATGAGTGCAGTCCTCAAGTGCATTGCAAAAAAAACATTGGGGATTAGCCACACCCAAGTGTTTCAACCGTTGTCCTACAGGTAAACCTTGGAACAACAGACTCCAAGAAAAGAAGGCCTGCTTTGGCTCAAGATAAGAGGCCTAGAGCATTTTGAACCGCACCTTCCATTGTGAAGTTCTGGATATTAAATCCCAGTGCTCATTCAACTTACCCACCATGGGCAAGTGTGGAGAGAGCAAGGAATACCCCAGACAGGCTATGTACTGCATCAACGGGACTCTCTTCGGCCAGGTCCAATCTGACCACCAAGGCTTCTAAAACTGCCTAGTAACTTTCGGCCATAGAGAGAAGGGGATGCTATCAAGCACAGTATCATAAGTGCTCTTATCGTCCGGTTTCAGGTTATACAGCCTTTTGAAATCCTCCCAGGGGATCCAAGCCCTGTGGTGAGAAGAGAAGAAATCGAAGATGGTAGCAATCCCCTTCTTAAAGAACCGTTGAGCATGAATCCACTGAAATGAGGCCAAAGGGGAGCTTTGGTGAGTAATGACAGATGACCACCAAACACTGAGAGAGGGTATGGAAGCCCCTTTTTTTCGTTCACCACCAGACCAACAGAGCCAGGGTTTGAGAGCCTCCCACGCATGCCAAATGCTCTGCATCACAAAGGATCCTTGAATTGTAATAGGTATCGGGGCTGTGATAATAGATGGAAGAGCCATCCCCCACCAACATTTCTTACCCAAAGGAAGACCTGTAGATATACAGTGCCGAATAAGGACCTTCCACGCTTCTGGGCCATCAAGAGCTCTAATTATCCACTTTGCACAAAGAGCAAATCCCTGGCGGTGATAGTCAAACAGACCCATCCCACCAGAGAACTTAGGAAGACAACAAGTGCCCTAAGCTACCCTATGGAATCCTTTCTTCTGGGAAGAGCTAGCCCAAAGAAAGTCACGCAACAACTTCTCTAGATTTTGATAACAAGCTTGAGACAGAGTCCAGCAAGAAGAAAAATACACATGGGTGGTAGCCAAAATTTTAGCGTAGACTTGGAACTTCCCTGCAAGGGAGATATTTTTGGTAATCCAATAAGAAAGTTTCTTTTCAACTCTCTGGAGCACATACCACCAAATTTGGGCAGAGGTACTCTGAAAGGCAAAGGGAATGCCTAGAAACTTAAAAACCTCACCAGGTTGAATCCATTGCCAAGGATACTAAGAGAGCCATATTGGGCAAGGAAGGGCAGACTATCGATAGCAGGCAAACTTATGCCACTGAATGTTGGATCTTGAGGAGGCACATAAGGTATCAAGGCAGTGCAGAGTAGTGGACATAGATTGTTGATCTTCCCTAATGGTCAGGAAAGAGTCATCAACAAAGTGTCCATTAACCAACTGAGTTGGTGAGTTGGGAAGCGCAATTCCCTGAATGCTTCCCTGAGACACTTGAGCAGCCAGGAGGTATCCAAATGCTTCTGTGACCAAGATAAATAAGGAAGGAGCAAGCGGGCATCCTTGTCTCACCGAATAGAATAGGCCCAGGGTCTCAGACTGAGTATTGTTTAGAGTGAGCATAGTTGAAGCATCTTGGAAGAGCATATTGATAGACTGAACAAAGTTTGGACCAAAGCCGAGAGCTTGCAACATGGTAAGAATAAAATTCCACTCAATTTTGTCATATGCTTTTTCAAAGTCAATTTTGATGAAAAGAGCCTCCTGTTGAGACTGCCTGGCCCAGTCCATACCTTCCCAAACTGCCAAAACATTATCCAGGATATAGCGGCCTTGAACAAACCTTGTCTGTTTAGACTTAATAATTAGAGGCAGGATGGGGCGTAACTTTAAAGCCAGAGCTTTGGCAATGATCTTATAGCTGACATTCAAAAGAGTGATCAACCTCCAATTAGTGATAATTTTAGGGTCCCCAGCCTTGGGTATGAACCGAACATTGCCTTTATTGATTATAGAGCCCAAGGAACCTGTAAGCATTGCTTCTTGATACACCTTAAGCAAGTCTGGACCAATAAGATCCCAAAGTTCTTTGAAGAACTCACAGGGGAATCCATCCAGTCCAGGGGCTTTATCATTGGCCATTTGAAAGAGAGCCTGAGTGAGGTCTGCAAGAGACAGTGGGGCTTCACATTTGGATTTCTTCTCAAAAGAGAGCTTCTCTGGCACCACTGCACTACAGGCAGCCAAGGCCTGCTGCCGGATAGGGGTGAGTGGCTGCGAGGAGAAAACTTGTTGGTAATGTTGAACAAAGGCAGAAGTGATGTTAGGAAGCTGAGTGAGTCTACCCCCATCAACTTTAAGAGCTTGAAATTGCACAATCGACGAAGAGGGGCGTAATATTTTGAAAAACTCTTTGGAGACCTTGTCCCCAATATTAAGCCAATGCATTATGGCATGGAGCTGAGCTCCTCTGGCTTCATAGAGCTTTGCTTTTTTCATATCATGACGGATGGTGGCAACATGAGCCTGCAATGCATGGTTGAACGAGGAAGACTCAAGCCTCACAGAGGCCTCTACAAGTTCTTTCTTGAGAGTAGAGTTTTTTGCCCTCCTTCGCTTTGCAACTTCAACCCCAAGATATCGAAGCATAGAGGATGTATGCCTGATGGCCTTATTCCACCAATCAATCCAGCCAACAGAGGTAGAAGGTCTTGGAAGAAGATTCCAGCATCGGGTAATATGTGCCTTCATAGATTCATTATGAAGAAAGGAAACATTAAGATAGAATTGTGATTGAAAGTTGCGGGGAAGTGAGGCCTGAATGGTAATATCAAAAATAATCGGGGAGTGATAAGAGAGGGTAGTGTCTGGAATAGCATGCACAAAATAGCGGGATGGAGAGAGCCTGTTAAAATGAAAATGAGTGGAATCAGATAGCATTGCTCTATCCAGGCACTTCAAAACCCTTGAAAAACCTGATTGGAAGTTGGACCAGGTGAACCAAATTTTCTCAGGGTGGTCAGCCTGAGAGAACCTGTAATTAGGGTCTGACAGTCCCAGTTTGTGTTTCAAAAAGAACCAAGCTTCTCTTTCTCCAGCATTCCACCGCATTGGCATGTGCCCAACCTTGTCTTGGGGTTTTTCAATCATATTAAAATCATTGCAGAGCAGTCAAACAATAAGCGACAGAGAAAGTACCATCCACCGCTAGAGATTGCACCAGTCATGAGCATCATTCGATGCATACAAATTAATAATGCCAAAAGGTTGACCCTGAAATTCAAACAGAGTCCAAACAACTTGATTTGAGGGGTCTACCCCCCAAGAGACTATATTCTTCATCCACCTGGAGGAGATGAAAGTGACAGCTCCCCCTTTATCGGGAGGATGACGGGTTGCATGAAAACAACCCCGTGACCATAAAAAATTACAAGCGCAATCCAAATTAAAGTCAGATATTTTGAATTTTTGTAAGCAGACAAAGTCAAGATTACCAAAAGTATGAGAGATTTTAGCAAACTCATCTCGGACCAGATATTTGCGGACTGGATCCGTTAGCCCTCTAACATTCCATGAAAGAAACAACATTAAGACCTGTCGGGACGCAAACTAACCTCTGCATCCTCAGAGTCACCAAGCTTGCTAAGAGCTCCAAACGTATTTGTGGTGAATCGGTCTAGGTGGCCCTAAGCCTCTATGGATTGTTCATCCTCATCATCTACATGGTGCATGTGGTCACCAGAATACTCCCTCCTTTCCCGAGGAGGGTTGTGGGAGCGAGGAGCCTTGTAGAGCGAGAAGCTTGTTGCACCCACAACTTTCGAAGAGGAGTGTTAGGGAGCTGAGGGGGTATAAGTATCTGAAACAAAATCTGCGAAGGAAGGCACAGTCCAATTTGTGGGATTAGGGTGGGGTGGAGGATTGATCGAGGAATCTTGGGGTCTTTGAACCACAACGAAAGAATTAATTGGTGCATGGTGTGCCTGGTTCTTAGGGTGCTTATTACGTCGATTATGGGAAACATGAGTCCACTCTGCACCACTCTTAGCCCCTGCAACCTGCACCATCGGGGTGGTGGTGGGAGGAAGAGGTGCCGAGGGACGGGTCTGAGAATGACCAGCCATGAGAGGGCAATCTCAAATTTTATGAGAGGCTGACTGACACCTATAACAAGTATTGGGTAGGTTGATATACACAATTCATTGTCTGAAGGTTTCCCCCCTCAACGTGATATCAATATGCTCCTTCAAATATTTGGAGAGGTCCACTTTCATGCAGACTCGCTTGGAGGGGCGAGGACAAAAAATATTTTCAGACTCTAGGCACACAAATTTCCCTAACAAAGCAGCTAGGGTTTTCAAAAACGGCCAACATGGGACAGGGAGACCAGGAAACTCAACCCAGACCAGAACTTCCATCAAGGCTTCCTCTTCCATAGAGAAGGTACGATAATATTGTTGCAGAACAAGCAGGGAGCTAAGGACAGACCAGGGTCCTTTATGTAAAACTCTCTTGGCATGTTCTGCTTCAGCAAAACGGAATAGGAAGAAACCCTTGGAAAGGTTCTGCACGTTGACACACTGTATGTCGTAGGGTTGCCAGACTTGCTGGACCCAATTACGAATCATAGATTCACTAGGGATACGACCAAGGAAATAGCCTACCAGATGGGTGTTTTCATACCATTCACAAGCTTTATTAAATTCTGCATCAGGAATAAGAACATGAGGGACATAATCGTTACCTCGTGGTACACCTTCTCTACCATCTTGCGAGGGTGTTTCCCAACCACCATCTTGCTCTCCACCAGCTCCGACAACAACAGAGGCTACCGTATGCACGACGTCCATTAAAAAGGACCCAATCCCACCCTAAGGTGGAATTAAATGCGAGACACGGCCAACTAACACCACAAACACAGAATCAAAGCAACGGTGGGAGTAGTAAGGACACATGCACTTCTCGGCACTCGGCTCAAGAACACATGCAAACCTCAGTTCTTGGCTTCAAAAAGTAACAATTTTTATAATTATTATTTTGTATAAAGATGTGTTCTATTTTTTTTTTTGTTACATTAGAGAGTTGGTCACAACCACACTATGTTTAATAACTGGTAAACGTAAAATTCAAATCATAAAAACTACAACTTTATCTAATAAACTAAACAACTTTGAACAATATTTATCTCGGAAAAAAAATTATTAAACATTTGACCACACCCTTCAATCAAAAGGGCAAGCTAACATAAAGGAAAATTCTAGAACCCTCCTTTTAAAAAAAATAAAAATTAAATCTATACGGCATCCCACTCAAAGAAAAGTTAAAGTACACAGTGTTACAAATTCCTTTTCAAAATGCCAATGCATTTCTCTCGTAAACTAGACAACTTTGAACAATGTTTATCTGTTTTATTTTTAAGTAAATTAAAAAGAATTTTTTTAATAAACATTTGACCACACCCTTCAAAAGGGCAAATTCTAGAACCCTGTTTTATTATTTTACTTTTCAAAAAATAAAAATAAAATCTTTAAATCTTGTTTAAGGAAAAGATGAGGTCATAGAAATTAATTTTTTTAGGAGAACGTTTACAAATTATATCAACAACCATCCTCAAAGGGTTTGAACACAAGACCATTTAAGAAACAATCATCATCTTAGCCACCAAGACAACTGCCTGTCTACACCATAGAAATTAATTAGTCATATGCATTCACTTATAAAGATTAAACCTAAGTCATATAACCCATAATATAAGTGTTATAATTGACCCTTTAAATCCTTACTTTTTAATATAGAATTAAAAGTGTGAACTATGCACGTTTACTTAAATTTTATTTTATTTTATAGACAAATGTAGCGTTTAGCCTTTATTTATACTTGTATAAATAATATATTAGTTATTTGTTTATATGTATTTATTGCTTGGTGTTCAATACATATAAAATGAAGTTGTACATGCGAAGGTCTTGTTATAAAGATTAAAATAAACCACCTATAATTGAGATATAGTTTAAGACACATTATTTTTTTTAAAAGATGAACAATAAACGTTGAAATAATTTAAGGCATTAAAAAGTAGGAAATTAAAAATAATATTTTTATTTTCCATGAAGTGTTAAGAGTGTGGGCACGTGAGAATTAGGACCAATAGGAAAATGCAGAAATATTATATTTAACCTTGGAAACATAAGAATTACAAAGTTTGAATAGTGGTTGATTAAACAACCTTAAGGAATATAGGAGAAGTTAGGAAAAGAAGAAGAATAGGGAGGAAAGGAGAAAGGGAATTTGGTGTTGTCCGCCTTGCCACCCATGTCGTCCAATCTGCCCAGTCAGCTATCGTCCAAGTCAAACTACCTACCCAGTCAGCTACCGTCCAAGGAGGTAAAAGGGTAAGATCCAAAGCTTTGTTAGAGTAAAACAGCAAATCATTCATTAAACATATGATGCTTAAATAATACAAAATGGTGCCAGGATTAGTCCAGGGAATCAGGAACTAATCAACTGCAACACACTATTAATAATGGGACGTTCAAATAAACAGATACGCCCAATAATAATGTAATAACTATATGCTAAAATATAAAATATGCTAACATCCCCCCTTATTACATTATTTTGGTAATGATAGAACTACTAGCTATATTAACATCCCCCTTGATTACATCATTTTGCAATACAAAGAGAGCTGCGAAACAATTCAAATTTGACATGTGCAAGTGCCTTAGTGAAAATATCCGCAACTTGAGCATCGGTGGGAATGTGCTGAAGCTGAATTCGGTGCTTCGAAACTTCATCTCGAATGAAATGACATTGTGTGTCAATGTGTTTTGTTCTTTCATGATGGACTGGATTCTTGACTAGGTTCAGAACACCCTGATTGTCGCAAAACAAGTGTATTGGAGATTTGGATGGATGACCCATACTTGTCAGAATGCGACGCAACCATATCACTTCGCACACAGCTTCACGTGCGGCGCGATACTCTGCCTCTGTTGATGAAATAGCAACCACCTGTTGCTTCTTGCTGTGCCAAGAGACAAGACCGGATCCAAGATGAAAAATATATCCTGAAGTTGACTTGCGATCATCAAATGATCCGGCATAGTCGGAGTCCGTGTATCCTTGCAAGAAGAATTTGTTGTTCCTCTTGTATTCTAGGCCATATTCCATTGTGCCACGGACATAGTGAAGAACACGTTTTGTTGCTTTCCAATGAGTGGTCTTAGGCTCCTGCATGAACCTCGAAAGATAGTTGACAACAAATACGAGATCTGGCCTAGTATTGGTCAGATATATGAGACTCCCAATCAATTGTCGATAGAGAGTACCATCTACCTGAGGTGAATCATCATATCGCGATAACTGAAGTCCAGTCTCCATCGGAGTTGCCATTGGCTTGCAATCAGTCATGCGATATTTTTCCAACAATGTCTTGGCATATTTTTTCTGAGACACTTTGATGGAGTGCTCCTTCTGGCTGAATTCCAGACCAAGACAGTAATGGAGAAGTCCGAGATCTGACATCTCAAAATATTGACACAAGTCTCTTTTGATAGTAGAGATCATAGTTTCTGAACTCCCTGTAATGAGCAGATCATCAACATAGAGTACAAGCAACACTATCTCGGAACCCTGTTTCTTGAAATAGAGGTTTGCATCTGACGGACATCTCTTAAAACCATGCTGCAGGAGGTGATTTTCCATTTTTATATACCAAGCTCGAGGAGCTTGTTTCAGTCCATATAAGGATTTGACCAATTTGTAAACTTTTTGTTGTTGGCCTTCCACTGCAAATCCTTCCGGCTGAGTCATATAGACTTCTTCTTGGAGATCACCATTCGGAAAGGCACTTTTGACATCCATCCGATGAACTTTCCACCCAAACTGTGCTGCCATAGCACAAATAACTCGAATTGTTGTCATCCGAGCAGTAGGTGCAAAAGTTTCCTCGTAGTCAATGCCTTCCTTTTGAGCATAGCCCTTTGCAACAAGACGGGCCTTATGCTTATCAATTGTCCCATCTGCTTTGTACTTGACTTTATACACCCATTTGCAGCCAATGGGCTTCTTTTCGTGCGACAGATCGACAAGCTTCCAAGTTTTGTTTTTCATCAAAGACTTATACTCTGCATCCATAGCAGCCTTCCACCGAGGCTCACTGAGAGCAACTTGTACTGATGCAGGTTCAAGATCATCTATGGAAGACATAAACACCTTATCACTATCAATATCCATATCTTCCGTATCTCTTCTCTGGATCTACGGAAAGTTCTTCAAAAGATTGACACGGATCATCAACCCCAGTATTCTCTCGTTGCGGCTTTCTCCTGTCGAGCCATGCTACGAGTACGAGGCCTATCCAAAGTCAAATCTGGTGGAGTAGATAGCTTAGAGTCTTTGATTGTATTTGTATACCACTTTGGATTCTTCTTCTTAGGTGTTGAAGAAGATCCAGAAGAACCTCCAACCTTTGATGAAGGAGATTTAACAACCTCAGTTTCCACAAGGTCTAGGTATACATCCGATGTGTTTGCTCGATGTGAAAGCCTCATCAAAAACTACATCTCTACTAATGTGAATCTTCTTGGTCAAGGGATCAATCAAACGATAACCCTTAGAGTGCTCATCATAGCCAAGAAGAATACACTTCAATGTCTTCTCATCTAGCTTCTTCCTTTTCTCTTTTGGTATGTGCATGAAAGCTTTACATCCAAAAATGCGTAGATGAGAAATGGAGGGTTTCCTACCACTCCATGCTTCCTGTGGAGTCATTCCTTGTAGGGCCTTTGTGGGTGCCCTATTCAATAGATATACTGTTGTGGTGATAGCTTTTGCCCAATATAGTTGCTCAAGTCTAGCTCCTGTGAGCATGCAACGAACCATTTCCATGATGGAACGATTCCTCCTTTCAGCAACTCCATTTTGTTGAGGAGTATAAGCAGTAGTTAACTGTCTTGTGATCCCATTTTCTTTCAAGAATGCAAAAAATTCTTTAGAGGTGAACTCCCCCCCTCGATCTGAGCGGAGAGTCTTTATAGAAGTCCCTGACTCCTTCTCAACAGATTTCTTGAATTGCTGAAAGAAGCCAAATGCTTCAGATTTCAGTTGAAGAAAGAATACCCACATCTTTCATGAGTAATCATCCACAAATAACTAAAAATACCTCTTACCCCCACAACTATTGGGAGTGAAGGGACCGCACAGATCGGTATGAACCAACTCTAGAGGTTTCTTTGCTCTTGTAGAGCTCTTTTCAAAAGGCACTCTATGTTGCTTTCTTGCCAAGCAATTAGAGCAAACTGGTAAAGTGGTAGAAAGGGAAGGAAGACCCTTTACCATCTCATACTTACTTAACTCAAGTAAGTAACCAGAACTCAAATGTCCATATCTCTTGTGCCATAGGGAAGTTGCCTCCTTTGTAGAGACTGTCATGGCAACATGTGGAGTAGAGATAGTATCTAAGGCAAATAAGCCATGCTTATATGAAGCGGTTGCAATGTTCTTACCCCTCCCGGTAATAGAACAACACTTCTTGCCTCCCTCAACACTAAAGTTCACAACCATATCTTTGTCCAGAATTTGTGTGACTGACAACAAATTGTTTGCCAATCCTGGAACATAGAGAACTTTATCAATCTGACACTTGCCATCAGGAAGAGTGACCGAAACAGTGCCTTCTCCCTGAACCTTGTAGGTTTTATCATCAACAATAGTGACAGGTTTGCCCTCTTTGGCCTCAAAAGACTCAAACCATGATTTGTCACCAGTCATGTGCTTACTGGCTCCAGAATCAACATACCATATAGGATCCGTCTGCTTGGACACTGTGGTAGTCATGAGAACTTTGTGAGCTCTCTTAGAATCCGTGTCAGATTCTTCAACAACAACATTCACTTGTTGTTTGTTCTTTTGTGGTTTGTTCTGGCCTTTCTGTTTTGATTGCTTATTCTTATGCCAACATCTATTTGTATCATGACCTTCTTTGTCACAGATCTTGCAATATCTCTTTTTCTGTTGAGGTTGTTGAGTTTGTTTCCCTTTTGAATCCTTTTGTGAATTCCCTCCCTTCTAAAAATTACCCTTCTTCTGGTTCTGCCCTTGCCTGTTGATGTAGAGGGCAGTGTTAGAAGAATCATCTCACTGTAGTTGGCGTGCCTCCTCCTCTTGAAGCATATTAACCAATTCTACAAAAGTAACTTTTCGTTGTGATACCTGAAGGGAAGTGATCAACACCCGATAAGAATCAGGTAAAGCTCTCAATACAACTGAAGTAAGGAGCTTGTCTTCAATTGGTTCTCCCAAAGAATTCAACTTTGCTTTCAATTCGGAAACTCTGCAAAGAAAGAATTCAACTGTCTCACCTCGCTTCATGCTCAGACTGTGTAATTGAGATTGAAGAAATAGAATGGTGGAATCATTCTTTCCCTCATATATAGTATTAAGGGCATCCCATGCCTCTTTACTATTTTCACAGTCAGCAATATGGGGTTGAACTTCATCAGACACTGCAAGCAAGATGAGCACCTTTGCTTTGTTGTCTAGCTTATCAAAGTCTTTTTGAGTAGTTGAAGGAGTTGTAGCACCAGTAGCAGATGAAGGTCTGGTTTTTGCTCCAGATACAACATCCCATAGATCATCCATTTCTAGGATGGCCTTCATCTTGTTTTTCCATGGTGTGTAATTAGGACCTTTCAACAACTGATGAGAATCAGTCATTAGTTTTGTAGACATGATGAAGGTTCCTTATAACACCAATTGGTCCCCCTTTCGATATACCTTTTTCTAGGCCGTTATACCGTACTAAATACCCGCCCTTACGTGAGGGAAACTATAGGTATTTAGAAAGATCAAAAAAATCACCCGCCCTTACGTGAGGGAAACTATAGGTGATCTTTAGAGATCATACGATACGTGGAACATAAGCAGTATTGAAAGGGAATAGTCTTGTTGATGGCACCTACCATAGAAAGTCAGCAATCCGCATGCGTGGGGCGTAACTTCCCCTAAACACTTTGGATTTCAGAACTCTCGTCAGGATTTACGCCTAAACACAAGAACTATTAGGGTAATGGATGGAGTAAAAAAATGCAAAATGGCAAACTTATCTCTCCCCGACGATTTATAGAGAACAAGCTCAGACGTCGTTTTGGCAGCTATATTAGGCGGCGGATACAATGAGCGCAATCACGACAGCTTTACCTGTAAGTGCTGGCCAGAGGTATCACAAATACCGAACGTTGCAGTGCAATAAATTGCACGGATGGGTTTTAATTATTCCGGGGACTTAGGGAGTGAATTTGATTTTAACTTTTAATGTTATAGTGCAAGAAATCAAATATGCAACATACAACAAAAAAAAGTGCCCACAGGAATGACCCACTAGGTGTCGGGCGCAGCTGAAAATGCACCTTTACAATAATGCCAAATTTGCTTTTCAAAAAATTACTCACTTTCCCCCTTTGATTTTTGAAAAAAAATACCCCCCTTCTTTTTATCTTAAAAAAAAAACTCTCCACAAATGATTTAAAAAAAAATTATTTTATAACCTTAAAGTTAAAAAAAAATATTAATTTTAATTTATATAGTTTTAAAAAACCTTTAAAAAGAAATTAAAATCAAATTAAAAAAAATTAATTTTAATTTATAAAGGTTAAACTATAGAAAATAAATTAAAATTAAAAATTAAAGTTTAACTTTAGGAAAAATAATTAAAAAAAACATGTGAAAATTTTTTTTTTTACCTTTGTTGAAGGGGGGTCGGCGGGATTGGAACCCGCGACCTGCAGGCTCCCAGAGCCTTACCGCACAATCCACCACCAGGTGGACTAGCAGGCTGATCCGAGAGGATCAGGGACCTCCTCGTATTTGAGGAGGGTCCCGGCAGCCCTGCTGCTCTCGGGGAGCGTGCCTCCTCCTCTCCGTTCCTAGCAGCAATAGGTGGCCGCATCTGTTGTTGTGGTTGTCGCCTCTGTTGGCCGTGGCTAGCGGGGCCACGACTGCGACCTTCGTTGCTGGTGGCCTGCAGCCTTCGCTACTACAGCCTGGTCATGGCTTGGTCGCGCGTGCAGCGTGCGACCTCGACTGTCGCGACTGTCGCGATAGTCGCGCGTGTCGCGCCTACAGCGCGACCTCGGGGAAGGGGAGGGGAGCCCTCCCAACGTCGCGCGGATGCGCGATGTGGTAGGGGGAAGGGGGGCCTCCCAACGTCGCGTGGAAGTGCGACGTGGTTGGTGGGGGAGGGGGGGCCTCCCAAAGTCATGCGGATGCGCGACGTGTTGGGGTGGGGGGTGGGGGGGAGGGGCTGGGAAAAACGTCGCGCGATTGCGCGTGACGTTGGGGGTTGGGGAAGATTCGTCGCGCGATTGCGCGCGGCGTGGGGGGGTCGCGCGACGGGAAGAACAGTGCTGCGCGCGATCCTCAAAGCCCCTGTTTTTTTTTTTTTTTTAAACAGTGTCTTTTCCCTGAAGCAAAAAGAAATGCTTCGATTCCAGTGCCCTCTCCCTGAAGCAAAAAAAAACTTCGTTTCTAGCCAAAAGAAAAAACGATTCCAGCCAAAAAAAATCGTTTCCAGCCAAAAGAAAATTCACAGTCGCACGTCCCAGAAAAATGCGAACTATTTTCCAGCAAGCTTCTGCAAAAAAATTCTGCAATGGCTCGGATACCATGTTAGAGTAAAACAACAAATCATTCATTAAACATATGATGCTTAAATAATACAAAATGGTGCCAGGATTAGTCCAGGGAATCAGGAACTAATCAACTGCAACACACTATTAATAATGGGACGTTCAAATAAACAGATACGCCCAATAATAATGTAATAACTATATGCTAAAATATAAAATATGCTAACAAGCTTACCGTTACAAACAAATTTTTTACTCCTTTTAACTGGCTTAATTTCCAACATTCTCCTCCTTAAAGTCGAGAGGACTGACTATATAGTCTCTCAGCTTTATATATTGAGCTTTAGCTATACCTTTGGTGAAGATGTTTGCAATATTATCCAAAGTGCTACAATATTGAAGCTCAACTATCTGATGTTCCACCATATCTTGAATGAAGTGATACTTCATATCGAAATGCTTTGATCTGCTATGGTGGACTGGATTGTATGCCAACAGAATGGCACTGATGTTATCACAATACAGCCAAGTTGGACCACTTTGACTTTCTCAAATCTCTTCAAAAACTTTACTCAACCATAGGGCTTGAGTACTAGCATGTGTGATGGCTATATACTCAGCCTCAGTCGATGACAATGCTACAACAATTTGTTTCTTGGAACTCCATGTAATTATTCATGATCCTAGACTAAAATAATTTCCTGATGTAGATTTCCTGTCATCTATATTGCTGCCTCAATCACTGTCACTGAAGCCAAATAATTTCACATAATTACATTTTTGGTAATGGATTCCAAAATCCAATGTACCTTTTACATATCTTAAGATTATTTTAGTTGCTTGTAGATGCAGCTCAGATGGACTAGCCATAAACCTTTAAACTAGAGAAATACCATATTGAATATCGGGCCTTGTTTTGGTGAGAAACATCAGACTTCCAACCATGCTTCTGTAAGTGGTCATGTCAACCTTTGATGCTCCATCGTCCTTGCTCAATTAGATCCCATGTCTAGTTGGAGTTGCAACTGATTTGTACTGCTCCATGGAAAATTTCTTGATCAATCTCGAGCATACTTGTGTTGACATATGAAGATCCCTTTATTTGATTGATGCACTTCCATCCCTAGGAAGTATCACATTAAACTAAGATATTTCATCTCGAACTGTTTCATCATGAATTTTTTGAAATCCATATTAATTTTATTGTTACTACCCATAAATATTAGATCATCCACATACAAACAAACTATGAGAATGTCTACTCCATGCTTTAGGTAGTACAGAGTTGGTTCACTTTTGCTTCTCGTGAATCCATACTTGGTGAAATAGCCATCAATGCATGAGTACCAAGATCTTGGTGCTTGCTTGAGGCCATAAAGTGCTTTCTTCAATTTGTAAACAAGGTTCTCCTTTCTCTGTTCTTGAAAACCTTGAGGTTGTTGAACATAAACCTCTTCTATCAAGCATCCGTTCAAAAAAGAACTTTTCACATCCATGTGTTGAACATTCCATCCTTTATGGGCTGCTAAGGAAAGAACTGATCTGATTGTTTCTTGTCATGCAACAGGAGCAAAGGTTTCCTCATAGTCAATGCCAAATTTATGATTAAAACCTTTTGCTACTAGTCTCGCCTTATGCCTCTCAATGATTCCATCAACATTGTACTTGGTCTTGTAGACCCATTTACATCCAACAATGTTTTTTCCTTTGGGTAGCTTTACTAGCTCCCATGTATCATTATTTTTTTATAGAGGTTATTTGCTCTTTCATGGCTTCTTGCCATGCATTTTGAGTACAAGCCTTATCATAGCTAGCTAGTTCTAGCTGTGTACTAGCCAATAAAGCATAATTGACTACATCTCCCATAGGATCATGGGAGTCATCATCCCCATACAATTGCAAATTTTCAAGTTGTTGCAAAACTGTATTCATTTCACTAGTTTGGCTTCTAGTGAATCTTCTCTAGAAATTTTGACCCAACATTTAAAAATATGGATGATGTTGTAATGTTCGTTTGCCTTTTTATGGAGAGTCTCTATCAATGTCCATCAGTGAAGAACTTACTCATCTTTGTGGATAAGGACTTGGAGTGGCGGTTGAAGTACTTGATGTAGTACTCCTTAGGCTTGGAAGGGATGGCATGCATTTGATTTTCTTTGGAGAAACCTCCTGTACCTGTGAAGAAATTACATCTTGAGACTCATCATCAACAAAAATTCTTTGATGACCTCATTCTCCTCCTTCATCAAAAATTACATCCCTGGAGAGTATAACTTTATGAGTCTTGGAATTGTAGAGTCTATATGCCTTTGTAGACTCACAATACCCTATAAATATACAAGCTTGACTCTTTGGATCAATATTCTTCCTTTTATCATCAGGAATGTTTGCATATGCTAAAGAACCAAACACTTTGAAGTGCTTTACATTAGGTTTCTTTTTGTACCACCCCTCATAAGGAGTGACACCATCTAAACTAGAAGTAGGACTTCTATTTAGAATATATACACTGGTTCTTACAGCCTCTGCCCAGTACATATGAGTTAGATTATTAGTCTGAAGCATCGATCTCGCCATTTCAACTATGGTACGGTTCTTTCTCTCGGCCACACCGTTCTATTGTGGGGCATAGGCAGTGGCGAATTGCCTTTTAATCCCACTTGATTTACAATATTTCAAGAATTCTTTTGAGGAGTATTCACCTCCTTGATCTATCCTAAGACATTTTACGTAATTTCCACTTTGATTCTCTACATTATTTCTAAAATTTATGAAGCAATAAAACTCTTCATCTTTATGTTTCAAAAAATAAATCCAACACATTCTAGAGAAGTCATCTATGAAAGTGAGAAAATAAGAATAGTTTTTGAGAGTCTGTGTTTGCATTGGTCAACAGATGTCTGAATGTACTAACTGAAGTGGATAGATGGATCTCCACGCTTGTCCTTTTAGAAACTTTGATCTTGAGTGCTTTCCCAAAGCACATCCTTCACAAAACTCCTTTTGTTCATTGATTTTGGGAAGTCTTGTCACCATAGCTTGAGAAGTGATCAGTTTCAATCTAGTGGAATTAAGGTGACCATATCACAAGTGCCAAAGCACACTTGGATTTTTTATAGCTACATTTGCAAGTTGAGCTCCTCCTGGCTCACCAAATTTGAGAGAGAATAACCTGTTCTTGGTCATGGGGACCTGTGTGATGACACGATTACAATTATTTTTATCAAAAATGATACATTTTCCTTCATCAAATACAAGCTTGTAATTATTTTCCATCATTTGTCCAACGCTTAGCAGATTGTGTTGGAGATTTGGAGTGTAATAGATGTCATGCACTTTCTTTAGTCCTTTGGTTGGAACCTCCATGGCTCCAATACCCTCTACTTGCAATGTCTTATCATCCCCTAATTTGATTTGAGATTTATAAGTGGAATCTAGAGTAGCAAATAAATGTTCTTTGCCACTCATATGGTTTGAACAACCAGTATCCAGAATCCATGTGTCATTTATATTGTGTTCTGATTGTCCATATGAAATAAAAATATTAGAGTTATCATCTTCTTCTCCATAATTACCATATTGACTATTGTTGCCTTGTGAATATTTTGACCAGCAGTCGCGAGTGAAGTGACTTGGCTTGCCACAGTTGAAACAAGCTAATTTTTACTTGTCACTTCCTCACCCTTGATTTCCACTTTGTCCTTGATTTCCTCCTCGATTTTGATTTCCACCTCTTTGCTGATTGCCTCCTCTATATGAGTTGCCTCCTCTATTGGAATTGCCTCCTTTGTTCTAGTTGCCTCCTCTATTTTGATTGCCTCATTTTTAGTTGCTTCTGCCTCTACCTCTTTGTTTGTCTCTGCCTTGACCTCTTCCTTGTCCTCTTCCATTGTTTTCATTGGAAGTGAAGGCCTTATCATCGCCTCCGTAGCTGGTTGAAGGAGTTTCAAGAAACCTCTCTTCATGTGACATTAATGATCCGATTAATGCATCAAATGTTAAGAGGGAAAGATATTTGGATTCTTCTATAATTATGGCAATATGGTTGCATTTCTGTGTAAGTGTTCGCAATACTTTTGTTACATTTGTCTTAGGCATGATTTTTTCACCTAGTGTAACCATTTTATCCATAATTGCTTTTACTCTAACACAATAATCACCGAATTTTTTATCATCTTTCATTCAAATATTTTCAAAATATCTCTTCAGCGTTTGAAGCCTTACCTGCTTTACTTGATTACTACCATGGAATCCATCACTCAATGCTTTCCATGCAACTTGTGCAGTTGTACAAGCGACGATTCTAGGGAATATGCTTTTCTCCAATGCAACTTGGAGATGAGAAAGAGCAGAAGAGTTGCTCTTTTTCTCTTATTTTCGTGTTTTCTTGTCTGGGAAACTTAGTATTGTCCAGTCTGAGGGTTCTGTGTAGCCCTCTTCTATTATGTCCCACAAACCTCTTCCTACGAGCAAGGTCTTCATATTTATAGACCAATACTCATAGTCATAACTGTTAAATTTTGGTATAGGTAAGTTATTGTGTGAGGTCATAGTTATCAAAAAACTCTCTTTATTTCATGGTTACAATAAAGTACTTTGCTGTTTGAAAGAAGGAAAGAGGAAGAAGGAAGAAAGAAGAGATTACAAAATTAAGTCAAATCTGACTTGTTCTACTCTATCATTCACTATTAATTCCTCTTGATGTGGGGATGTTATCTCTTGATTCACAAAATTATCTGCTACTTCTTCTTCGTCGTCACTTATCAATATTATTTTCGGTGATTCTGGTTCTAATATTTCCACTAAAATACTATAGTGTGTATACTCTGATTCTTGTGGTGCAGCTTGTACGGATTCTGATTGTTCAAATTGACTCATGAATGAGTTATCTTCAAAGTTTGCCTTGTACCCTGAGTCAGGATGCCTTTGATGTGCTATCACTACATTTTGAAGTTGGATAAACACAATGTTGAGCCCATAACCTCTTACTTTTTCATCAAACCTCTATGCACCTTCTCTTGCTAGAATTGCACATAAGGCATGATAACAGCCATTTGGTCTTATCATCAATACCTCTTTACAATTTATCAATTTGGGTCTTTTGTCTCTTTTACAAAAAAAACTAAGCCTCTTAGGCTTATTACACAAAAGTTCTACAATTTATGATTTCTTGAATCAAGTGAAAATTTATTCTTCGATTACAATAATTGTCTCTTAGACAATGTCTTTCTTTCTTATATGATATATTAAAAAATATATATTACTATTTAATAGATTAAAAAATAATTGCTTTAAAAAAACTTTAGAAAAGAAATTATAGTTAATATATTAAATATAATATAATTAATTTTAATAATAATATATAAAAAAAAATTATATAAAAATTTATCCTTCACAGGAATCGAACCCGCGACCTATTTCATGCAAGAATTCGTCCTAACCAACTCGGCTACCACTGCCGATGAGAACCCAAAGGTAATATTACAAGTATATTATGTTTTGGATCCAATTTCAACAAAAATAAAAAAATTCAAGCTTTCATTGTCATTGGATTTCGAACCGCGACCTGCAGGAAGGCGGGCACCTTATGGCTGGCTCCATGAGCCAGTCGAGCTACGCAGCTCAACGGGAAGGGAAGGTCCTTATACTTATCTACTGTGCTTTAATTAAAAAAACAAATTGGGATTTTTGTCCCACATTGACCATGCAGAGGGCGATGAAGGTGTTTAAAACCTTCAACGAGTGAATACTCACTCGATTGCCTTCGAGCAATCAGTGATCACCCTTTTACCTCCTTCTCAAGCAATCGCTCCCCGCCACATTGCTTCCTTTGATCCTGTCGTCTGTTGCCACGTTGCTTGTCCTCCTTCTTCCACGTAATCGATCTTTCTACCACGTAATTGGTCTGCGTCAGTTCTGAGTCATCCAGTCTACGTCAGCCTTGTTCTCCTATCACAACATGATGCTCTCTGATTGGTTATTCTGAGTTGCTCCTCCTCGTGTTCTTGTTGTACGGGCCTGCTCCAGACCTCACCTCAGTTCACGAATCACAGGCCTTCCTCACCTCGGATTGCATGTTGTGGGTCCCACTCGACCTCGCCTTGATTCCCATGCTGTCTGGTTCCTCCACCTCGGTCCTTAGGCCTGGTTCCTCCATCGACCTCAGTTCTAGAGTCCTCTTCGGCTTCAGCTCTGATACCAGATGTGGGAACATGAGAATTATGAGCAATAGGAAAATGCAAAAATATTATATTCAACCTTGGAAACATAAGAATTACAAAGTTTAAATAGTGGTTGATTAAACAACCTTAGGGAATATAGGAGAAGTTAGGAAAAGAAGAAGAATAGGGAGGAAAGGATAAAGGGAATTTGGTGTTGTCTGCCTTGTTGCCCATGCCATCCAATCTGCCCAGCCAGCTGTAGTCCAAGTCAGACTACCTGCCCAATCAGCTGCCGTCCAAGGAGGTAAAAGGGTAAGATCCAAAGCTTACCGTTACAAATAAATTTTTTACTCCTTTTAACTGGCTTAATTTCCAACAAAGAGATATTAAAAGTAATATATTTTTTGCGTGTTTTTATTGTATAAGTAATTAGTTTTTTTTGCTAAATAAAAAAGGATTGTACGTAGGTCTCTTATCCTTGATAAATTAGTACTCTTCTTTAGATCTTGAAAGTTTACAAACATTTTAAATTTTCATTTCAATTGAGTTGTCATAGCTAGATACCTTTATTTATTTTCATAATAAGGTGAATTTTTTATTTTTTTATTTGTTTTGGATCTTTTTCAATTTTTTTGTATGTACAAATATTCCAAAATTCACCATCCTTCTTGACATTTTCTTTGAGCATAGTTCACAATACCAAAACTCTGTCTCTATTGTCTATGCACTACATCTTAGTAGAGTAATATTTTCAAAACTTCACACTATCATAGCCGGATTTTCTAAATTTATATTGTTAGTTTTATTGTTAAAGCATAAGTGCAATGACAAGAATTGTAATAAATAGTTTATATGAAAACATATTAATATTATAAAATACAACAAATATTACCAATAAAATCATTACAGTAAATCTTAATCTTTACTTGATTCAAATAATCAACATTCTCTTGTCAACTTCAACTAAACTTACTACTTCTAACCATGGAAAAGAGAATTTAACTTCATGATCCTCTATTAAAACCCCTCTATTTGCTAGCCTATCTACATATTTGTTCACTTTCCTTAATGTATGTGTAAACTTGATTACTTCAAACTTTGTAGCAAGGTCTTGTATTTCCACAATGATCTCTTGTATGTTTCATGGAGCCTTTGCTTTTTTCAAATTTTCATTTATTACTACTAGTGAATCGCCTTCAATCCATACTTTGTTCCATTTCATTTTTCTGTATATTTTTAATGCTTTCAAAGCTGCCTAAGTTTCAACTTCATTATTTATCTTAAATCCACTATTGAAACCATAATATAACAAAATATCACCCTTATTATTTCTAATTAATCCTCCTCTTGCTGGTTTTGGATTTTGTTTAGATGCTTCATCAAAATTCAATTTGACCAACTCCATTTCCAATAGTTTTCAATTTATATTCTTTGCCTTCCTTTTGTTTATCATATACCCAATATTATAATTCCATTTAATTACTTGACTCCATTTATCAAGGTTCTCTGCTTCAAGATTAGGGATTAAGTGAATTAATATGGTTAGTTTAGACTCCTCTATGACTAAACAAATTTTTATTTTCATTACCTCTAAATTGCTTTCCTTTTCTTTAAATATTCTTATGTTCTTTTCAAACCATACAGTCCAAAGTATTGTATCTTTTTATGTATCCCAAATTATCTGTAATACCTCACTTTTAATAATACCCTATCATTGCTTTAAACATTCTTCAATTCTACCATTCATCCCCATGAATTTACAAAAAATATTAAGAGTCCATTACCATAGATCCCAAACAATTGAACAGTGTCCCAAGAGATGGTCTATACCCTCATTTTTACATAGAACACATTACGAGGGGTCATGAGAACTCCTTTTCATTAGGTTATCCCAAGATAAAAAAATTCTATGACCTACTAGCCATATAAACATTTTGATTTTTAAAATGCTCAAGCTATCCCAAATATCTCTTCATATTCTTATGGTATTTCTATTTTTTTGGTGCTTTACATTATATCCGCTTCTTGTTGTGTATTATCTTGAGCTATTCAACTCCCAAATAAACTTATCCTTGGCTCCCTTAGGAATAATAAATGTTGTTATCTTTATGCTCATAGCATCATAGCAACAATGTCTAGTATGCTTATAAACAATTCTTCTTTCCATTTGTATCTTCCTTCCCGATCCTTGTACATAATGTTTAAAACTCTTTAATCATATTTACCTTAAATCAATCTCATCTATGGTTTCAAAATTAGATCTATATTGAGTGGTTTTTTATCACACCAAGTATCCATCCAAATAGAAAAATTTATCTCTATTTCCCCCCCATCTTAGACCTTTAATCACTAGATCAATTGATTTTTTAATAGTCCCATAGTGCAAAACCATCTGTTAGTAAGAATGCAATAAATATTAATGTTGGGTCATTGAGCTCAACATACTTAGAAGAATTAATGCACACTGGCTTTGACTCTCTTTATCCAATTTTCCAATTCCTTTTTCCCTTAGAGCTAATTTTACATCTACCAAATCTCTTAATCCAAGATCACCCCTAGTTTTATCATCACACACCTTGCTCCATTTCACCAAAGGAAATTTTCTTTTATCATGTAATCCTAATCATAAAAAACCATATAATTTATATTTAACCTATTTCTACATATTTTGGCATAATATACAAGTATATATAATATGCTAGAATGGCCTGTAAGACTTATTTAATTAGTTCCAGTCTCCTCGCTAACGATAACCATCTACCTTTCCATTCTAATAGTTTATTCTACAATTTACTTGTAACTATATTCCACAATTCTATCCTCATTCTCCCCTCAAATAAGGGTATATCTAGATATGTTGTTGGCAAATTTTCCTCCTCCATTTGAATTAACCTGCATATCCCTGCGTTGATTCTAGTTGAAGTTTTTAGGAAGTAGATATTAATTTTTTCGTATTAACATTTTTCCCTAATGATTTTTCATATTCCTTTAATACGCTATTCAAAGCTCTAGCCTCATTTTTCCCTACCTTTCCAAAAAGGGTTGCATCATCTACAAACTATTGATGGATGATGTTAATGTTATTACTAGTCTTAATTCCACTTATTAGCCCATATTTATATGTCTTCTTCAAGTTCCTTCCCAATACCCCCGTTGTGATAATGAATAGATATGGTGATACAAGATCTCCTTGTCTATGACCTCTGTTGGCTTTAAATTATTTTGTTACTATACCATTGACCAACACTAAATATGATACTGTAGAGACACAAGATTTTATCCATCTAATCAAATTTCTTACTAAATCCAAATTTTTTAAATAATGTAAAAATAAATCCCATGTAACCCTATCATAGGCTTTATTCATATCAAGTTTTAAGATCATTACTCTTTCTTTTCTAAAAGTTTTTGAATGCATTACTTCATAGCTACTATGAACCCATACAAAATATGTTCCCCTTTCACAAATCCTCCTTGCTCTTCTAAAATAATTTTCTCTAATAGTGGTTTTAACCTATTTTCCATCACTTTGGAGATTAACTTATATGTCATACTACATAGGCTTATGGGCCTAAATGAATCAAACAATTATGCATCCTTCTTTTTGGAATTAGGATAAGATATGTTACATTTTTTAATAATGTATGTATTTTTTTACTCTAGACTGTTCTATTACCACCAATAATGAATCCTTCAGTATTTCATAGTTTTGTTTATAGAATGCTATAAAGAGTCCATTCATGCTTGGGGATTTATCCTTATTAAAAGAGAAAAGAGTCGAATGAACTTCTTCCAAAGTAATAGGCTCCATCATTTTGTTATTATCTTCATATGTTATAACTAAAGGCATTTTTTACAGTAGTTTATCATTTTGAAAACTTCATTCTCCTCTGATCCCAGAACATTCTGGTAAAAAATCCTTACCTCCTTTCTAATTCCACTCTAGTCTTCAATCCAAGCCCCTTCTATTGATTAATTTTACTAATTCTAGATGTTGATCTCTATACTATTATCATCCTATGAAAAAACTTTGTGTTTTCAACTCATTCTTTTAACCAAGTCAGTCTCAATTTTAATCTCCAAATTTTCTCTTATTCAAATTATTATGATATTCACTAAGCAATTCCCTTTCCTATGAGATTGAATTATTGTGCTTAGCTTTTTAAAGATTTGAAATTTTCTCTTTTAATTCATATTTCTTCTCAAAAATGTTCTTCAAAGTGTTATTGTTTCATTTTTTTAATCTAGATGTCATTAAATTGATTTTTCTAGAAGTGTATATAGTCCATAATCTCCTAAAGAATTCTATGTTTGCACTATCATATCAATAAATTGAGGATGGTCTTCCCACATGTGCTCATATTTAAAATATAATCTTTTTTGAATTTACTTACCACCATTCTAACTCTTATTGGCTAGTGATTTGAACCAATCTTTATCAAGGTATTAATTTTAGCACAAGTGCCTTCATCTAGCCAATGATCTGAGAGTATGCATCTATATTTTTTTCTTGCTATCAGGTTCTGGCCTGTTCGATTGTTGGTCCATGTATAGTTATCCTTTTCAAACTCAACCATCCATATATTATTGTTTTGAATAAAATTGATGAAATCTCTCATATTTAGGGTTATTTTCCTAATTTTCCTAAATTTTTCGTTCAGCTTGGTTATGGCATTAAAATCTCCTATGATCATGAACCAAGTTTTTTGGTCTTTACTTCTCATAAACGCTTCAATTCCACTTCATACTTTAATTTTCCTAACTAAGTTGTAGGTCCACAGGCATTGATAAGGATGAAACAAATATCTACAAAGTAGCATGTGACTAATGAGGTTATCCAATGCCTAGTTTTATGAATAGTTTATGTAGACACCCAAAATGCATCATTTTTGGATTACCTAAAGTCTTCCTAATAATTTTTACATAATACATAATAATCCCCTAAAATTATAATACCCCACCCCATAACCTAATGAATTTTCATCATTCTCATTTATAAGTGTGAACATGTCACTTGGGTGGGGAAGAATTTTCACATCCATATTCTTCATGCTTGTTTACAAGTGTCAACATACCACTTGGGTGGGGAAGACTTTTCACACCCATCATTCCCCATGCTTGTTTACAAGTGTGAACATACCACTTGGATGGGGAAGACTTTTCACATCCATCATTCCTCATGCTTGTTTACAAGTGTGAACATGCCACTTGGGTGGGGAAGACTTTTCACATCCATCATTCCCCATGCTTGTTTACAAGTGTGAACATGCCACTTGGATGGGGAATATTTTTCACACCCATCATTCTCCATGCTTGTTTACAAGTGTGAACATGTCACTTGGGTGGGAAAGAATTTTCACATCCATCATTCCCCATGCTTGTTACCACTTGGGTGGGGAAGAATTTTTACATCCATCATTACCCATACTTGTTTACAATTGTCAAATACTCCTTGTATGGGGACAAATTTCCACATCCATAATTTTCCATGTTTTTTTACAAGTGTGAACAAGCCACATGGATGAGGAATACTTTTCACACCCATCATTCTCAATTCTTGTTTACAAGTGTGAACATTCCACTTGGATGGGGAATACTTTTCACATCCATCATTCTCCATGCTTGTTTATAAGTGTGAACATACCACTTGGATGGGGAAAACTTTTCACACCCATCATTCCCCATGCTTGTTTACAAGTGTGAACATGTCACTTGGATGGGGAAGAATTTTCACATACATCATTCCCCTTGCTTGTTTATAGGTGTGAACATGCCACTTTGGTGGGAAGACTTTTCACACCCATCATTCCCCATGCTTGTTTGCAAGTGTGAAAATTCCACTTGGGTGGGGAAGAATTTTCACATCCATCACTTCCCATGTTTTTTTACAAGTGTGAACATGCCACTTGGATGGGGAAGACTTTTTACATCCATTATTCCCCATGCTTGTTTACAAATGTGAACATGCCACTTGGATAGGGAAGAATTTTCATGCCCTATCACTGACCCCTCTCCCTTGCAAAAATATATAAATACCCCTCCTATTTTCCTTCATGTGCATGAAAAAGAGAAGCACAAGCTAAAACTCTATAAATAATTCTTGTTGACTCCTTCGTGTTTCTGTGCATAATACCTTTCATTATCATCCCTCCTATTATGTGTGCAGTTCAGCCATGGAGAGAAATGTGTGCATGGACATATATCTGCCCTACTTTTGTATTTTTTCGTAGACAAAAAATTAGAGTTGCGCCAAACTTCTAGAGCTTAGTCCAGAAAAATATCAAAAACAAATAAAACAAGGTAAATAAGGTATATTTTCTAAGGTTTTCATGACATTTTGAGGTTATGTTATTATTTTTAATGAATATTATCAAGTTTTACTGTTTGCATCCTTTAGAAAGTTTATGCCTAACCAATATATGCCTAGTCGATGCTACTAACCTCTTATTGTGGGTTGTGTGTAGGTACCATGGAGGAGCATTCAGCCTAGGGTGGTCGAGAAATCGAAGCTGTAAAACCCACCCAACCCTCGAGGTGGTATAGAAGACTTGTTGGAGCACCATTTTTGTAATATTATACAAAAAGAGGACATCTTACTCATCTTGAGAAGATCCCTATTGTAAAGGCCAAAAGGGGTATTTGAAAATATCTATTGTAATATCTTTATTGGTTAATACAAATGGTGCAATTTTTATAACACATTTTTGGCAATCATGGTTGGACTCAAACCCACAATCTCTAGTGATAAATGTGGTATAAAATTTGCACCATTATTATTATCCAATAAAGATATTACAATAGATATTTTCAAATATCATTTTTGGGCTTTACAATAGGATATAACCAGCACCAATTAGAATGAAAGAACTAACTGGAATTGGACTCCCTCTCTTATATAAGATGAAGGAAGACTCACACGAGTCACTTGTGCCTACCAAGTGATTTTGGGAAGAGTGGAACGTACCAAGTCAGTGGGAGAAGAGTGGAACAAAGAATCCTACTCCTACACCCTCTCTCTTCCAAAAGGAGGTTTTGATTTGTAATGATAACTTAGATAGTTATTATTATTATGAAGGAGAAATAGTTCATTCATGGTTTCCTATATTACGACCACAAATTTTTGGTTTAGAGATGACTTCTATATGAAAGGAGCTTTGAAATATGTGCTAAAGCACCTTGCTCTCATGCCCATAATTACTGATTAATAGGTAATTAGATGGCCCATTTTTATCCACTCGAAAAACTTGGAATGGAAACAACACCATTGAATTTTAAAGAGCAAAACTTTTAAGCTTTCTAAGCCCTATTCTCTTCAGTTAGGCAATTAAGAGGCTTAGAATTGCTCTTCTATAAATGATATAGGATGATTATACTTGGATAAAGTGTCATTTCTTCCTTGATTCATAACTGAGGGAATGGTATCCCTGACCAATGTGAGCTATGGTAGTTGCTTGGATTTATTGGATGGAATAAATCTCGGGATGAGACCTCTCCTTTTTAAGGTTGGGGTAATTAGATTTTAGCTCCCCAAGCATCTCTTAAGATATAATGTGGAACCAATATCTTTCCATGAAACCATTCTAGGTGTGATTGATCTACCAAATCTAAGAAAGATATTTCCAAGGGGTCCACTCTCTATCTATAATGTTGATTGACTATATTTATACATGAAGGTATTTTAAACTAGATATCTATTAACGAAGGCTATAGCTTGATTACCCACACTTGTTTCTAGCCCCTCTTTATTATAAGGAGTTTGAAAATCCCTTTTTAAAATAGAGGGCAATGAGAAGGAACCGCAGACATGAACATTGATCAAAGAGAAACCAAAACTTTAAATAAAGGGCTATTTTCTCTATTAAGAATCATAGGAAGGGAGAAAGCAACAAAAAAGTATGCTATGTTGAGAGGTTATTTTTCAGCACCTACAACCACAACTATTAGAAAAAGGAGAAACATGTTCTACTATCTTAGAATGAATTATAACAAAAAGAAAAGGAGGTCCATACCCCTTGCTTCCATGCATTCATTCCTTGATCCAATAGCTTCTCCCATACTCCTCTCTCTAAAGGCACTATTCCCAACCACGGTTAGGTAGTTCCTGCATGATATTTTAGGGCCCCCCTACCAATGCATAGAGATTATAGAAATAATCATGATTGCCTCAACTAGACTATAAATGGCCTTTGTTATATCAAAAATCTGCTTAATATGCAAGAGGGATTTAAAAAGTGAAAAATAACTCTCTATTCTATCATTAATATTTATAGATAAAATTTGGTCTCTCCTTGTGTGATCATTCCCTCCCCTTTCCTTATTTTTTCTAAAATTATGCATTTTATCAAGCCTAAAATTACTACACCAATCACACAATAGGAATTATTGAAGGAATTAATGGCCTTCCATGTTCAGTAGGTTTAATACCTACTATATAAGACTAGCTCGGATAGGGACTCCCACGCAAGCAGAGTTTCCCCTTCTCAAAGTGAACGCGTGATCATGAATGTGATTCCTAATGTGATACCATAAATGTTCCAGTCTGATCTAATCCAATACATTTCAAAAGTGCTTACCAAAGTGTTCCTATAGTGATAATACATGTAATTCTAAATGTGATCACAAACAAATCACCATTGTAATTAGTCAGATTAAGCTTTTAAAAAAATATGCTTGGTTAGCTCGACCATCGGTTGTTTAGGGAGATAAAGGCTTGTGGTTATTTCCCCCATAAACCTCTAAAAGATAAATATACAAGGACAGATGGTCAACCCACTACCTCTAAGTTGTTTCAAGGAAAGTTGTGAAAGAATATTGAGGAATATAATAATAAGACTAACTCCTAATACTCACAAGGCAAAAAGAGGAAAACCTTCAAATTATCAATCTAGAGCCAAGGAAGCAAGAGCAAACATAGAGAAAGGAACACAATCCAAGTTGGTTGAACTTCTCTTTACTAAACAACAAAGTGATATTAGTAATTCACAAATGGGGTCAACAACCCCTAATGAGACATGATTGTCATATCATGGAATATAAGGGGTGCTAATGCCCCATCAAATTAGAGGTGTATAAGGTACCTCTATTTAATTAATAAGCTTGATATTATTTGTATTTAGAAAACTAAAATGACAAAGGAAGAAATTTTTAAAACTATGAAAGTAATATGAGCAAGATGTGAATGGCATGTTGTGGGTTCAGAAGGAGTGATGAGGGGAATTCTAACATGTTGGAATCTAGTTAGAACCTCTTAGTCACATGCTAATTTATAGATAGTTGTTTTATCCTTATCAATGTCTATGGACCTACACCTCAATCAATAAAATCAAAAGTATGGAGTGGGATTGAAGCCTTTCTAAGAAGTAAAGTCTAAAGACCAAGAAACATGATTAATAATCATATGATATTTTAATACCATGACCAATTTGGATGAAAAATTTGGGGTAATTAGGAAAATAACCCAAAGCATGAGAAATTTATCAACTTTTATTCAAGGCAAATAATCTATGGGTGGTTGTGTTTGAAGAGGACATCTATATATGGACCAAATAGTATGATAGACTAGAACCTAACAAAAAAACAATTAGATAGATGCATACTCTTAGGTCATTGGCTAGATGAAGGTACTTGTGCTAAAATTAATACCTTGACAAATATGGGTTAAAATCACTGGCCAATAAGAATTATATTGATGGTAAGTAAATTCAAAAAATATAATATTTTAAATATGAACACATGTGGGAATACCATCCTCAATTTGTTGATATGATAGCACAGACATGGAATTATTTAGGAAACGATGGACTATATACACTTCCAAAAAAATTTGATTTAATGACATCTAAATTAAAAGAATGGAACAAGAACACTTTTGAGAACATTTTTGAGAAGAAGATGAACTAAAAGAAAAAAATTCAAAATTTAAAAAAAATGAGCACAATATTTCAATCTTAGAGAAAAGGGAGTTGCTTAATGAATATCATAATATTTTGAGTAAGGAAGATAAATTTTAGAGAGTAAACTTGAGATTGAGTTGGTTAAAAGGAGATAAAAACATAGGTTTTTGATAGGATGGCAATAGTACAAATATCAACATCTAGAATTAGTAGAATTAAATCAATAGAAGGGATTTGGATTGAAGACTAGAGTGAAATTAGAAAGAAGGTAAGGCATTTTTACTAGAATATTCTAGGATTAGAGGAGATTGAAGTTCTTAATGATAAACTACTATAAGAAGTATCTTTAGTTATAACTTATGAAGACAATAGCAAAATCATGAAGCCTATTACTTTGGAAGAAGTTCATTCAAAATTTCTCTTTTAATAAGGATAAATACCCAAGATTGAATGGAAATATTTTTAGATAAAGCATGAACTAAGGAGAGATAGGAAAATCTCACTTCAACCTTGAAAGAGCAGGTTGATCACCCTGAATTTTCACTAATTAATGGATTAAACAACAAAGCCATCTATTCATTTAGGTGTGTGTTGCAACTAAACCATGGAAAATGAGAGCAATGGGGGGTAGACAACATCTATTCAATTAGGAGTAACCAACTGAATAACCCTATGTTGAATTTTTAGGGAAACCACCCATCGTCTTCCATTCCATCAATTCTTAGCTTTAACAACTTATGTATTCAATTAGTCTCTAAGAGTAAACCTAGGTATGGGTAGTATTACTATAATTTTAAATAGTCCTCTCCCATACTCTAAAGAGCTATTCTAACCATGATTGTGCCCAACATAATGAGTGCTACCCATAATTTTTATGATATACCTCCCTCCATATTTTGTACAATACACATCCCATATACCCATACTTTGTACATTGTACCTCCAATGGGGAATAACAATTATCGTTCATTGATTCTATAAAGCCTATATTTTTCAATTCCCTTAAGATTTAGGACAATGATATATTAACGACTTCTCTATCAACTTTATTCACTTTGGATTTCTCTCCTTTCTTAAACTCTTTATTAAAAGGGAGGGAGAGTGTAAAATATTAAAATTTAAAAGAGCCCTTATTACAAAATCTAGACCACATAACCCAGGGTTATGCATAAGGGGTCAGACCCGAAACTTACTTGTACAAAAATGGTGAATCTATTGCTAAACCCTAGTAAATCCTGGCCAAATTTACCTAAGAGGAAATGATGAATCGCCATATTTTTCAAAAATAATTATAAAAAATGGCAAATTTTAAAGTTCTAACCAGACCAGGTGGAAAATAAGTTTCGACGATGACGAATTAGATGTAGAATGTGGTTCGGTATTGGACCATATGCAGAATGTGGTTCGGTACTAGATCGAATGCAGAACATGGTTCGGTAATGAACCGAATGCACAATGTGGTTTGGTACTGGATTGGATGCAGAACACGATCCGATACTAGATCAAATGCAGAACATGGTCTGATATTGGAATGGATGGAGAACGTGGTATGATCATGGATTGAATGCAGAATGTGGTTTGATTGTGGACCATATGCAGAACGTGGTCTAGTCTTTGACCAGATGCAGAACATGGTTTAGTCTTGGACTGAATGTAGAAAGTGGTCCAGTATGTACCAAATGCATAAAGTGGTTCAGTATGGACTAGGATGCATACTATGGTCCAGTATGGACCAGGATGCAGAAAGTGATCTGGTCTGGTACAATTTGTGGTTTGGTAATGACCAGGATGTAGAATAAGATTCAGTATAGGGCTTGATGCATAAATTGATCGATCATTCGATCGATTGCAGAATATGGTATGATATCTTATCGAATACAGATAAATATCGATCTTTGAAAATGTTCCTCCTTTGATCGACTACCACGTGTCACAAGTTCAATCAACCACATTGCATGTAAAATACACTACTGCCATGTGTAAACCCCATCAATTATCTCTATAAAAGAACATCGATTATCATTTTTCCAATTTATTTCTATGACTACACCAAACTAGAGCTAATCATTTCAAGTAACCTTCCAGTTCTCAATCTAATTTCTTCTGGCATTCTACTTTCAACTTCTTGCAATGGCCACCGCCTCTTCCACCCTTGCACCAAAGTTCAAAAACCTTTCTTGCACTTTAATTTTATATTTATTAACAACCCCATCTATGGACTTTTTATGGCTGGATGACACAGCTTTGATAACATTAGTTTCACTGCCATAATTCAAAATGGATAAAGTCATCCAGCAACATATCATAGATGGTTATGACCATGACAAGGCTACAATAAGAATGAAAGTATGAAACGAAAATCTTGTTTCCACCATCATGCTTGCAGATATTAATAAATTGACAAATCTTCCTTTTAGTGATTGTCCTCAAGTTTCAAAGAGGTTGCAGCTGATCCTAGATGACAAAGTATAACTGGACACAACGTAAGGCGTAGGATCAAAATATTTTGTAGGTATAATTCTTGTTATTTATATTTTATTAATGTTCAAAGTTTCAAATTTGTAAATTTATGATCTAATTGTATTTTTGCAGCTTCTGCTGCCAAGTCAAAAAGAGGGTTAATAATTAGCAATGTTAATCATCCGACTCTAAAGGCCATTATCAAGTTCTTCCAAACAAGACTGATCCGACTGGGTAGACCAAAAGTTTCATTTTTGGCACTAGCATATGTTGTTCACTATAAGAAGCCTCACAAGTTCGATTGGTGTACATATATTTTGGATCAGATCAGGGTAGAGTTACATGGAGTCCAAATGCAAATTAGCAAGACACAACCCATTATGGGCACATTTAATTATATTTTAGCATTCTATTATGAGTGTTTTCATAATTTGCAAACTACTCATGTACCAAAAGTAGTTCATTCAACACTTCTTGCTATTGGAATGAAAATAGAGGAATTGAAGGTGATAAGTCTATCTTTCACCATGAAATACTATTTTATATTTTCATTTTTTTTTTTTTTCTTTTCATCTAAAAGCAGAGTAAGGTAGCCATTACAAAGACTAAACATGATGCTACCAATAGGGGTTACAATACATAAGAAATTGGTGATTTTTAATACACTTGATAGTAAGCGACACCATTATAGAGGTTGCATAAACATTCCAGGGAAGCTGCTCCACTTGGGGATCCTCGTACACCTAGGTATGCACAAAATTTACAGTTTGAATCCAGTGCGGTCAACCCCTAACACATTGGAACACAAATTCAACACATTTCATCATCTTTAGGTAAATCATTGTGTATTTAATTTAAATTAATATTATTTTCTATTTTATTTTTTGAAAAAATGTAAAATAATATTTTTTACTATTTTCAGCTGATTCTCAAGTTCCCCAACAAGTACAACCTACAAAAATGAGAGGCCATATACCACCTTAACCTCCATCATAGCCACAATGTGCACCACAACCACCGCTTGCACCACATCAATAATAGGCACAACCTACACAAATGCTAGGCCAAGTACACGTTGGAAAATGATTATTTTCAAAGAGATCACAAGGGTAAGCACCAAGTTCTGGGTATGCCTTCTCACAGATATCATAGGGGCAAGAAATCCCAACACCAAGTTTTGGCCATGGCTGATCGTATTTTACATTTAACATGAATTCACAGGCACCAAAAATTTTGAGTGTAGGTTTGGATAATATCCAACTCGATGATGATTTTATTTTGTAGGGAAATATTTTGGGCTTCAAGGCAACAAATGTGCTTCATGATCCACAGGGTGAAGCACAACAAAGAGAAGCCCCTACAGCTAAGCATACATCATTTCCATCAAATCACAATCCTCAAACTAAGGATGATATTGTAAATTTTGATGAAAATATTTTATTGATTGAGAATACTAAAGCAACCATTAAATAGGTTGTTCTTCAATATTTGAAAGTGGCGAAGGATTAGAAATATCGGGTCAAAGTCCTTATAAAGGAAATTAATTCCCGATATAAGAATTATACAAAAAGAGATTCCATTTATTCTTTGGTTCAATATGAACTAGAAAATCTTGGTGGCTTGCTACAACAAGCTAAAGTCCTTAATGATGATGTTTTAAATGTTGCAATTGGTAGATTAGAGAACATAAATGTAGAAGCCCAAGCCTTTTATAACCAGTGGAGTTCTAGTAATAGCATGGTTGCAGTTGTTGAAGTTGCAAAGGAGTTGGCTGAGGTAAGAAAAGTTGTATCTAAGTTAATTTTCTTTTGTAGTTAATTTTTTTATTTAAAACATGTATAATTTTCATATAACGCTTTTGAATTATGTTTACAAATTTCTTTTTGTAGTTAAATTTTGATAATTTAAAAAAACAAGTTATGAAAATGGATGCAAATATTAATAGGGTGAAGACATTTTTGTATAGTGCTATGGAAATGAAAAAGAAAATATAGTAAAAAATAACAAAGAATAATCGTTTAAAAAATTATATTAGGGAGAGGTTAAACAAAGATCCGAAAATTGTAATTGAGCAAAAGAAAGCAAAAGAAATGCTTCCAACTATACTCGAAGATCCAAACAAAGAAGAAGCAGCATTGGTGGGGAGTATTGAGAAAGTACATGAAAACATAGTCAGAGTTGGAGCACTACCAGAAGAGGGTATCACAAAAGCAGATAAAGAAAAAGAGAAGACAACGACAATCAATAATGAAGCAGCAAACCCACAATCAAATGTTTAACAATGTAAAATGCTTTCAAGTTGACTGTAGTTGACAATTTTGTACGATGTAATATATTTCTATTTGAATTAATGAAAATGACATTTTCTCATTTTGTGTCTTCCATCATTCAAAGGTTGTTTGCATTTATAAATTTGTGTTGCTATTTTAGTTTATTTTTGGCCAATATTGTTTACTATGTTCATCGTAAACAAAAAAAACATCATAGATCTTTATGTAAACCAAAAAACTTTAAGATCTCATGAACTGTAATAGATACTAAACTAAAATGAACTGTAATAGATCCAAAACTAAAATAAAGCAAAACAATTATCTTAAGCATCATAGATAATTGATATAAAATGTATAATTTTTAAAAGCATAATGTGATATAAAATGTGCATTTTTTAAAAGCATAATGTGATATAAAACATACAATTTTTTAAAGCATAATGTGATGTAAAACATACAATTTATGAAAAAGTAATTTTTTGAAATCTTGTACATTTGAAACAACATTGTGAAATATGGAATGAATAGTATTGAAATTTGGAATGAACACTTCTCAACTTGTGAAACCATATTGTGAAATCTGGAATGAACAGTTCTCAACTTGTGAAACAAATATTAAGCATATCACATTTGTGAAACAAATCTAGAATGAACAGTTCTCAAATCGTGAAACAAATATTAAGCATAGCACATTTGTGAAACAAATCTGGAATGAACAGTTCTCAACTTGTGAAACATTGTTGTGAATACTGGAAAAATCAGAATTCAGGTAGCTGAAACGAATAGTTTTCAACTTATCTAGAATTAGTCTGTGAAGCCACCATTTGATCACTAAAAGTATCATTATCCTCCTTATCTATCGTATTCATGATACCCTTTCTATCTGCAATTGAATTCTAGTATACCATTTCCCAAACACTTCGATCTAACCAATGGTAAGAATGAAGGTTTTGCACATCAGCTAGTTGATAAATGTACTTATAATAAATCAAATTGAATATGGTTCTACCCCTTTTGATAATACTAAATACAACAACAAACTGTGAACTTCTTGAAGTTAAAATGGTCTTCTAAATTTTATGAAATTGGGTCTCAATCGTTCCACCTTTCTCAACTAGGGATTGTTGTTGTTTTAAGTGATTCTCATACTCTATTGAATATCTGACATGCATACATTCTTATGCATTCTTCCACCTAACATATTTTGTAATTTTACCATCACTTCCTATAACTTTTACATATACTTTGCTAGCATGTTTTTCTATTGTATCTATCTTAGCTTGCATCCCGTGATCCTTACCTAGTTTCCAACTACAAATTTTGCATCTACATTCTTTTTTATTGACTTGGTTGTCTACAATCAAGACCGCTTCGACTTAGGAAAATTTTTCTGCCCATTCATTCTTAAATGATCTTCCAATAATACAGTTAGAATCTGTCTTCCTCTTTTTAGAATTTTTGCTTGAAGATTCATGAGAAGTTTGTAGTGTATTTTATTTATCGCTTTCATTTTCAACTTGCATATCTTGGTTAAGAATATCTTCAAGTGATTTTTGGATGTCATTTGTAAGAGAATTATCCTTAGAAGGCATCTCTTGGTGAGGAATATCTTCAAGTGAATACTTATTAGGGTCAATAGGGTATTCTACATAGTAGCATACAATAATATTGTTTATCATTTTTGGATTTTAAAAAATTAACTTACAGACAGAACAAAAGATTTTATATCGTTGAGCACACACTGAGCACTAATTGTTTAAGGAAGAAAGTAGTATTGAAAATAATTACAAAATATACAACGAACTATTTATAAGTCAAAAATCATTTGTATCTTGAATTTTTACGGATGTCGATGGCTTGTTTGTTTTCGACGTATGGCTAGAATATTTGAGGATACTCTTTTCAGAAGAATATTTGGCCCCTTCTTTCCATCGTCAATGGGTGACATTTTACTTGTAAAGAAAGTGTTTTTCATTTTAGAAAAGTAATAAAATATTAAAGAGATATTACTTCTCTTAGGCCTCAAGATAATATTGTAATTAGAATAAATAGATGGTCGATCACTAGAAAATAAATACCTATTTCCTGCCATGTTTTATTATCATTTTGTTAGTGTATGCCACTAGTGTGCTTTCTGGTTGTAAAAATTGTAACTAATAAGAGCACAAAATATACAATATACAATTTCAAATTATAGTACATAAAAGCATTTACCAAAGTATTTACCTGTTTATAATCTTATCACAGAAAAGCAGATCTAAATATAAACAAAGAATCAAAGAGTTTTCATAGAAAAAAAAAATAGAAGACAACATTCAGAACATGGCAAAATAGAGAAAAATATTTGAAATTGAGCATTGACATATTTTCTACAACTGCTTCAACTTATATTCAAAATGTATTAAGAGAAACATAGAAAATAGGTTTGGTGCAGAACAGGGTTCGGATATCGGTCTGGTGTTGAAGACATCCAGAACATGGAAAAATAGATAAAAACATGGGAAACAGAGCATTGACATATTTTCAATAAATGATAGAAAAATAGCAGAAGGAAAAACTGCAATTAGCTGACAAAAAAACAAATCTTATTACTATAAGTGTTTCAACTTATATTAAGAATGTCTTAAGAGAAACAGAGAACTTGGAACAGAACACGATCCGACAGTCAATCCTGGAGCAGAAGAGGGTCCAAAAATTGACCTTGTGCAAATAGGAATCCGATGTTTGACCTTGTGCAAAATAGGTTTCGGTGTTTATCTTGGTGTAAAACTAGATCCGGTTTGATGTAGAGTTCTTTTGCAGAACAGGGTCTGGACTATTGCAGAATAGGGTTCAGACAGCTAGAGAACTAGGTTTGGTTTTTTGCAGAACCAATTCCAGACTATTACAGAACAGGATCTGGTCTACTGCATAAAAGGGTCTGGTCTATTGTAGAACTGGGTCCGATCTATTACAGAACATGGTTCAATATTTTGCAAAATAAGGTCCAGATATCGGTCTTCTCCACAACAAGGTCTGGATATCGATTTGTTGCAGAACTGGGTTCGAATATTGGTCTATTGCAAAATTGGGTCTGGTCTATTACATAACACAATTCGAATGTCGGTCTAGTGCAGAACAAGGTCCGGCTTGGGTTCAAGTATATTTTTGTTTCGGATCAAGTGAAAAAGTATAGTTGTCGTGTTAGTTATATATAGTGGTATACTTGGCGAACTTGGCGGGATAATTTTAAAATTTTAAAATTTTTGGGCGAAAAGTGTCCTCATTCTGGTGAAAAATGAGGGTAAAGTTTTAAAAAAATTCATAATACTATTATCAACCGATGATGAACTGACACCTTAAAAAAAATTCTAAAAATTTTGGGTGATAGGGCCAACCTCTGGGTCCCCCAAACTCACTAATTTGAGTTTTCAAGAATGCAAATGTTAGCCCAAATGGCAAAAATTTGTCGTTGTGCATAACCCTGATATAACCTCTCCTTTAACATTGTACTTGGGGGGGCTCAACCTTCCCTTTTAGATATATCTATCCTTATAACGGTTTTAGAGCTTGTTTAAAAAATAGATCGAGGGAGGGGAAGAGAGGGGTAGGCAAAGGCTTCCCCCTTGAAATATGGAGAAGGAAAAATATTTATCGATAAGCACTCCCCATTTAATTTAAATATCTAGATCATTTAATTATTGCTTCTTTTGTAATATGACTCGAGGAATCTCTTCAATAAGTGATAACAATCTAAGCGACCTCACTTTACGAACTGACTTGGATTTGGGTAGATAATGTGGGTCATTACCCCGATGATTTTTGTAAACTAGAAAGGTGGAATCAGTTCTATGGAGGAGTAAATTTTGTTATTATTGAGTGTGGATCATATGTATGAGTATGAGGAGCACCCATTTCATTTCTATAGGCTTTAGAATTGAGGTTTTATTATCCAAAAAATCCCCTCTTTCTAAAGGATATAATCAATACCCATTGGAATGAAAGAGCTTGCTAGAACTAGACTCCCTCTCTCATATAAGATGAAATAATAATCACATGAGTTATTTGTTCCTACCAAATGAGTGGGGGGAAGAGTGGAATGTAGAATCCTACTCCTACGCCCTCTTAATTCTAAGAGGAGGTTTTAGTTTGTAGCGATATGATAACTTAGATACTTATTATTATTATAAATGGGGAATAGGTCATTCATGATGGATTAAAACCATGATTTTTTAGTTTAGATATGGCTTCTAGATGAAATGATATTTGGAAGACGTGTTAAAGCACCTTGCTCTAATACCTATTATTACTGATTAATAGGTAATTAGATGGCCCATTTTTATCCACTCGAAAAACTTGGAATGGAAACAACACCATTGAATTTTAAAGAGCAAAACTTTTAAGCTTTCTAAGCCCTATTCTCTTCAGTTAGGCAATTAAGAGGCTTAGAATTGCTCTATCTATAATCGGGAGAGGACAATTTTACTTGGATAAAGTACCATTCCTTCCTTGATTTGTAACTAGGGGAATGGTATCCATGTCCAATGCTAGATATGTGACTTGCTTAGATTACTTGACAAAATAAATCTTGGGATGAGATCTCTCCTTTTTAAGGTTGTGGTGGTCAATGTTTGGCTCACAAAGCACCTCTTAGGATATAAGGTGGAAACAATCTCTTTCCACGAAACCATGCTAGGTGCGATCGATCTCCCAAACCTAAAAAAGATATTTCCGAGGGGTCCGCCCTCTATCTATAATCTTGATCGACTATCTCTCTACTTGAAGGTATTGTGAACTAGAGATCTATGAACGAATGCTATAACCTGATTACCCACACCGGTTTCTAGCCTCTCACTCTTTTAAGGATTTTTACTACCCCCCTTTTTAATATAGAGGGCTACAAGAAGGAACCACAAGTACGAGCATTGATCGAAGAGAAACCACAACTTAAAATAATGGTCTCTTTTCTTTACTAAGAGTCATGGGAAGGGAGAAAGCAACAAAAATAGTATTTTATATGAAGAGGTTCTTCTTTTTCAACACCTACAACCACAACTATTCAAGAAAATAGAAACATGTTCTACAAGCTTAGGATCAATCATGACAAAGAAAAATGAGGTGCATACCCCCTACTTACATGCATTCATTCCTTGATCCAATAGATTCTCCCATATTCTTCTCTCTACAGGTAATATTCCTAGCCATAATTAGGTGGTTCTTGCATGGTCTTTTAGGGAGGGTCTACCAACACAAAGATTATAGAAATAAGCATGAATGACTCAACCAAACTATATAAGGCCTTCATTAGTCATACTAATTATCACAAAGTTGCCTAATATGGGATGAGGGCTTAGAAAAGTGAAAAACAACTCTCTATCCAATCACCAATATTTGTAGATCACTTTTGGTCTCTCCTTGTGTCATCATTCATTCCCCTTTTTCTTCTTTTTTTAGAATTGCATATTTAATCAAGCTTGAACTTACTAGACCAATCACACAATAGGAATTATCAAATGAAGTAGTGGCCTTCCATGTTCAATAGGTTTAATGCCTACTATGTTAGACTAGCTCAGTTAAGGACTCCCATGCAAGCAGAGTTTCTCATTTTTAATGTAAAGGTGTGGTCATTAATACGATTCCTATTGTGATCCCATAGTGGTTCCAAACCAAACCAAAAGTGCTTACCAATATGTTCCTGTAGTGATACTACATGTGATTTTGAAATTGATCACAAAAAAATTACCATTTTAACAATTTAGATTATGCTTTAAAATAAAGGGGTTCAGTTAGCTTGATCATCAATTGTTTAAGTAGATAAAGGCCCATGGTTCTTTCCCCCAATCAACCTCTAAGTGGTGGAGAGACAAAAATGGACCATCAACCCGCTGCCCCTAAGTTTTTCATGGATAAAAGCCTAGTGGGTTGCCTCACCTTCTAGTTGTTAGTGGAAAGGGATTAAAGGCCACTACCCCACCCAAAGACTCAATTCGCTATCACTTACTACACTTTATACCTTGTTTGTCTTAAATAGATCGACTATCTCTATCTCCCTTCTTAAAATGTGAGTCTCTTCTAGATTAAATAGGTCGAGCACTTATCTAAAGACCCCTAGGCCCATTATTTATTAGAGGGGTTTTAATTATTTAAATGCTATAGGTGGTATTTTGTGAGTGACTATAGTTTCCAAGTGATTTGTAGTTCATATTGTAAAACTATTAATACATTAAATACTTTGCATAGATTCTCATAGAAGATATAGTGTAAATTAGCCATTAGGTACATCTCCTCATATATTCTAATTGCTTCATTGTGTTATGTTTCTTAACTCGACTTGGAATTAATTATTCTAGTTATTTTTGATAGGGAATCCTTGACTACTCAAGAATAATTTTTAAGGGTTTCATCTTAGATGACCCTAAAATTTCTATCATGATAAGGCTACTAAATTTAAAAAGAAAAAATTTAAAGAAAATCTAACTAGAATCTATGATTACAGGGAAGAGTTTGCAATATATAAACTTTTATACATTTTGTGACACCTTATAAAATTATGGTTACAATAAAAATCATGTATAGAATAGATCATCTACATTCACTATAAATTTTGACTTACTCTTTAATAAATTTTCACGTGGGATGAGAGAGAGAAGTGTTTGATTATATTGTTACATACACTAAAGGGGCTTAAGATTATCATTTTGTGTGGTTACCTATATTTATGCATATAAAAAATAATAATTAGCTATAATCTATGTTCCTTATCATAATATACTAGTACATGTGAGCATATGTTGTCTTGCTTCGATAAAAGTTCTTTTTGGACGACATTCAAAAAGACAAGTTTTAGTCTTGCTTTTGTTGAGCCAACTTTATCTTGTATAATGTGTTATTTGGAATGAATAATGAGATGTGGATATCAAAACTGTATTTTTTTATGGAATTATCTACAACAAAAACTCTAACACCTTTAGAGGTAATTAAAATCACTCACCCAACTACTTATAATATGATTTTCATCAAACATTTATAACAAAAAAGGTTTCCAAATAATGATGGAAGTACAATTTTTATATATATGGCCAAAATTTGCCTCTTCAAAAACCCCCAATATCAAATGAATAAACTTTGTACATCTAGTATAGAGGTGTCACTAAAGTAAAGGAAAAAATAATGTCTAAAAAGGGGTTTTTACTTGCAAACATTGTGATGATTTTAATAGAAAAGTAAGAATTTTTTTTGCTTCTACAATTATAAAGATTTATAAAACAATGCTCTGAAGAGAATATAATACTTATAATAAGATTTTCATCGAACATTTACGATAAAAATATTTTCAAATAATGACAAAGGTACAATTATTGTATATATGATCAATAATTACCTCTTCAACAACCCCCAATATAAAATAAATAAACTCTTTACATCCCATCTAGAGGTGTCACTAAAGTAAAGGAAAAATATAAAATTTAATAAGTAGTTTTTACTTGTAAAATTGTGATGCTTTTAATAGAAATATGAGGACTTTTCATTGCTTCTAGAATTATAATGATTTAGAGCACAATGCTACAAAGAGAATATAATACTTGTAATATAATTTTCATTGAACATTTATAACAAAAAGGTTTTCAAATGACAATGAAAGTACAATGTTTATATATATGGCCAAAAATTACCTCTTCAATAACCCCAATATAAAATAAATAAACTATTTACATCTAGTCTAGAGGTGTCACTAAAGTTAAGGGAAAACATCCTTTAAAAATATATTTTTACTTGTAATATTGTGATGCTTTTAATAAAAAGAGGTAATTTTTTATTTCTTGTACAATGATAAATATTTATAGCACAATGCTATGAAGAGAATATGATATTATAGACTATTCTACTCATTTATACATCTTGATTAGATGTAGACATCTTAAAACATAAATTATACAAAACAGAGGTAAAGTAACCATTCCACCTAAAATAAAAAATAGATATATCCCATCAATTGGTATTGGCTCAACCAGTTAGATTCCTCAATGTTTAAGGGGGAGACCCAGGTTTGAATAATTCCAAAAGGATACATGGATAATATCCAAGTTTTATTGTAATACCAGTAGTGGTGATGATGTAATACGGGTAGGACCCGTTACAATCCCATATAACTAATTGAAAAAAAAAGATATATCCTAAGATGATAGTTACTTTTTCTAAGTTATCAAATTATTTAAAACAATAAGGTAATTAAGAGTATTTTAATTCATTATATATATCAATTGGTTATATGGGATTGAAATAAGCCTTGCTTGTATTACATCATCACCCCTTGGTGGTATTACAACAACTGGATATTATCCATGTATCGCTTGACAATTTAATTATTTTTTAACGTTATTAAATTCTTTAATACTACACATTCTTCTAGACTACCTTTATATCATATTATATTAAACATTAAGATCATGCATAAATTTGAAAGTTATATCTATCAATCAAATTTAAAAAAACACTAACTAGATATATCTCAACTAGGGTTCAATTAATGGGATGATAAATGGAGGTTTAGGGCATCAATAAGGTAGGAAATTTTGTCTAACCTTAGATTTTTTCAAGTAAGTTTCATTTATCCCTTCATTGTCTTAGAAGTTCTAAATGTAAACTATTGTAGGTTTATTATTCAAATAATATAATTGCTATAAGATATATTGGTAAATTATAATAGATTTTGAGTTATAGTTTCTTTCCCATGAACCAAGTTATAACTAAATCCTTAGAGTCATCCCTAGTAGTAAAGGTTAGGGAGGACCTCACAAAGCAGAGATCTTTGTTGCTCAAATATAAAGTAGTCATTGATAACTTTAATAGATCTTGACCAAGAATTTTAGATTTGAGAAAATTGATTGATAGGAGTTGGCAGTCTCTAGGAGTGAGTCTATCATTTCTTCTCAAAGGTTTCTTCTTAACCATTTTTCATTCTAGGGAGGAAAGAGATGAAATATTGAAAGAGGGTCTTTGGTTTATGAGAAGAGCAAGACTCTTCCTTACCTGCTGGTATGCACCTAAAAAAGTAGATCTATCCCTAATACTAATAGAGGTTAGGATGTATGGGTTTCCCATTAATTTTTGGAAAGTGGATACCTTCAAGGCAATAGGAAATATTGGGATAATTTCTTGATATTTCGAAAACTACAAAAGATGGATTCTTGGCTATTTATACCTAGATATTGGTCATGATTGATATTATTAGAACTTAACCATAATCAATCATTCTTAAGCATGGGGGTAAGTTGTGGACCCAAACCATGGATTATAAAAACATAAATTTCAAATGTGGAATATGTCATGAGGTGAGGCATTTTGAGGGATCATGCCCTAAGAATATTCTAATAGAAACATTTGTAGAAAACCACAAGATAAACTTACAAATGGATGTGGATGGGAATGGTTTTCAAGTTCCAAAAAATAGGTTCAAACATATGAAAGTAAATAAATAATGGATATCAATAAGGATATTGGAATAAATACCAATTATTTTAAGGTTTTAACTAATGAAAAAAAGCAAATCATAGCTTAGAGGACATGGTACAATGGGATCAAAATATTAACAAGGAATCATCTGCTTAATATGATCTTGTTTTAGGGATGAACATTCTTGTTCAACCAAAGGAAAGTGCCTTGTCAGATTTAGACTACACTATTGAAGTTCCATGCACCATTCAAGAGAAGAAAAGTGGTAGAGAAAATATAATGTTAGATGCTAATACCTCTACCATTAACAAGGAAATACCAAAAACTGAGCAAGCCAAAAGCTTCCTTAGCAGAGCTAGGAAAAGATAAATCTAATGAAAGAAAAGTAGTGAAAAAATATTGAGGAATATAAAATAAGACCTACTCCCAATACTGTCAAGGCAAAAAGAGGAAATCCTTTAAATTATCAAGCGACAACCAGTGAAGAAAGATAAAACATACAGAAAGGAACACAATCTAAGTTGGTTTAACTTCTCTTTACTAAACAACAAAGTGATATTGGTAATTAGCAGGCAAGGCCAACAACTACCAATAAGACATGATTATCATCTCATAGAATATAAGGGGTGCTAATGCTCCCTCAAAGTAGAGGTTTATCAGGGAACTCTATTTAGGTAATAATCTTGATATTCTTTGTATATAGGAAAATAAAATGACAAAGGAAGAAGTTTCCAAAACTATGAAAGCAGTATGAGCAAGATGTGAATGGGATGTGGATTTAGGAGCAATAGGGGGAATTCTAATATGTTGGAATCTAGTTATAACCTCCTATAAACTATTCATAAAACTAGATATTTGATAGCCTCATTAGGCACATGCTACTTTGTAGATATTAATTTCATCCTTATTAATGCCTATGGACCTACAACTCAGTCAGGCAGATCAAAAGTATAAAGTTGGAATGAAGCCTTTATAAGAAGTAAAGACAAAGAAAAATAATTTAAGATCATAGAATATTTTAATGCCATAACCAAGTTGGATGAAAGTTTTGAGAGACTTAGCAAAATAGCCCTAAATATGAGAAATTTATCAATTTTTATTCCAAACAATAATCTATGGATGATTGAGTTTGAAGAGGATAATTATACATTGAGCAACAATAGGATAAGCCAAAACCTGATAGTAAAAAAAATAGATAGATGCATACTCTCAGATCATTGGCTAGATGAAGGAACTTGTGCTAAAATTAATACCTTGACAAAGATTGGTTTAGATCACTAGCCAATAAGAGTTAAAATGGTGGTAAGTGAATTTGAAAAAAATATCATATTTTAAATATGAGAATATGTGGGACGACCATCCTCAATTTTTTGATATGATAGTGTAGACATGGAATTCTTTATAAAATGATGGATTGTATACACTTCCAAAATAAATTAATTTAATGACATCTAGATTAAAAAAATGGAACAAGAACACTTTTAAGAAGAAAGATGAACTAAAAGGTAATTTCAAAAATTTTAAAAGTTAGAGCATAATAATTCAATCTTGGAGGAAAGGGAGTTGCTTAGTGAATATCATAATATTTTTAGAAATGAAGAGAAATTTTGGAGATTAAAATTGAGACTAACTTGGTTAAAAGGAGATAAAAACACAAAGTTTTTCATAGGATGGTAATATTACAAAGATAAATGTCTAGAATTAGTAGAATTAAATCAATATAATGGGCTTGGATTTAAGACTAGAGTAAAATAAAAAAGGAGGTAAGGTTTTTTTACCATAATGTTCTAGGATAAGAGGAGTTTGAAGTTCTAAAACTGGTAAACTATTGTAAGAAGTGCCTTTAGTTATAACATATGAAGACAATAGCAAAATAATGGAGCCTATTACTCTGGAATAAGTTCATTTGACTCTTTTTTCTTTTAATAAGGATAATTTCCTAGGTCCAAATGGACTCTTTATAGAAATCTATCAACATAACTAGGAAATATTGAAGGATTATTTGTTGGTGGCAATGGAACAGTCACATAAAATAGTACATACTTTATAAAATAAATACAACATGTATTACCCTAATTCCAAAAAAATAAGGATGCATAATTGTTTGATTCATTTAGGCCCATAAGCCTATGTAATATGGCATATAAGATAATCTTAAAAGTGATGGAAAATTGGTTAAGACCACTATTAGACAAAATTATTTTAGAAGAGCAAGGAGGATTTATCAAAGGGAGACAAATTCTAGACGGGTTCATAGTAGCTCATGAAGTAATGCATTTAGCAGCTTCTAGAAAACAAAGAGCAAATATATTTTAACTTGATATGAATAAATCCTATTGATGGGGTTAAGTGGGAATTTTTGATTGCATTATTAAAAAAAATTGGATTTGGAAAGACATTGATCATATGGATGAAATCATGTGTCTCTATAGTATCTTATTTAATGTTGGTCCATGGGCTAGTAATAGAATCATTTAGAGCCAAGAGGGATCATAGTCAAGGAGATCCTCTATCACCATATCTATTCATTATTATGATAGAGGTATTGTGAAGGAACTTAAAGAAGACATACAAATATGGGACTAATAAGATAAATTAAGGGTAGTATTAACATCGACATCACCGATCAATAGTTTGTAGATGATACAACCCTTTTTGGGAGGGTAGGGAAGATGAGGCCAAATATTTGAATAACTTATTAAAGGAATATGAAAATCATTAGGGTAAAATGTTAATAGGAAAAAATTTAACATTTACTTCCTAAACACTTCAATTAGAATCAAAGCAGGGATATGCAGGTTACTTCAAATGGAGGAGGTAAATTTACCAACAACATATCTAGAGATAGCCTTATTTGAGGGGAGAATGAGGATAAAATTGTGGAATCTAGTTATAAGTAAATTTTAGAATAAACTATTAGCATGGAAAGGTAGATGGTTATCGTTAGAAAGAAGAGTGCAACTAATTAAATAAGTCTTACAAGTTATTCGAACATATTACATGTCCTTGTATATTATGCAAAAACATGTAAAAATAAATAAATATATATTATGTGGTTTTTTGTGATCAATATTACATGATAAAATAAAATTTCCTTTGGTGAAATGGATCAAGGTGTGTGATGATAAAACTAGGTGTGGTCTTGGCTTAACAGTTCTTATAGATGCAAAAATATCTCTAAATGGAAAAGTAATTGAGAAATTGTACAAAGAGAGTCAAATACAATGTGCAAGAATTCTTCTAAGTATATTGAGCTCAATGATCAAGTTTAATCTTTACTACATTCTTACCACTAGATGGTTTTGCACTATGGAATAGTTTTAAAATATCAATTGATCTAGTGATTAAAGTTCTAATATGGGTGGGAGGAACTTAAGATAATTTTTCTATTTGGATGGATATGTGGTGTATAAAAAATCACTCGATCTAGATCTAATTTTGAAACCATAGATGAGATTGGTTTAAGATAAATATGATGAAAGATTTTTAAACATCATGGAAAAGGATCAAGAAGGAAGATACAAATGGAAAGAATATTTTTTTACAAGTATACCAAATATTATTGTTAGGAGGTAATTGATCATAAAGATAAAAATATTGATTATTCCTAAGGGATCCAAGTATAAGTTGATTTAGGAGTTGAATAGCTTAGGAGAATACACAACAAGAAGTAGATATGATGTAAAGCAATAATAAAATAGAAATACCACAAGAATATGGAGAGATACTTGGGATATCCTAAGCATTCCAAAAGTCAAAATGTTTCTATGGCTAGTAGATTGTAGGAAAATTGTATCCTAGGATAACCTAATGAAAATGGGTTTTCATGACCCCTCACGATGTGTTCTATGTAAAAATGAGGAAAGTATAGACCATCTCTTGGGACTTTGTTCAATTTTCTGGGAACTATGGCAATGGATTCTTAACATGTTTGGTAAATTCATATGGATGAATGCTAGAATTGAAGAATGGTTAAAGCAATGCCAGAGCATTTTTAAAAGTGATGTGTTATAGATAATTTGGGATACATCAAAAGATACAATACTTTGGACTATGTGGTTGGAAAAGAACATAAGAATATGTAAGGAAAGGAAATTAATTTAGAGGTAATGAAAAGAAAGATATTCTTAGCCATAGGGGATTCTATACCTACCATATTAATTCACCTAATCCCTAATCTTGAAACAAAAATCCTTGATAAATGTAGTCAAGTCATTAACTGGAATTATGATGTTGGGTAGAGGAGAAATAAAAGGAAGGAAATGAATATAAAGTGGAAATCATTGGAAGTGGAGTTGGTCAAATTGAATTTTGATGAAGCATTTAAGGAAATCCAAAACCAACAAGAGAAGTAGGAACAATTATAAATAAAAATGGGGGACAATGCAACGGTTCGGGCTTTGGATCTTCTTTGGTAGGTCTAAGCTTCAAACCGTGGTGTGGGCGAGTTTGTGATGGGGTCGGTGTGTGGTGGCTATGTGTTAAATTCCCTATTTATAAGCATAACTCTTGGCTTTAGGAGAGTTCATGGTTGGGGGGAGCCTGCTCAACCCTATGCATTGGTCATAGGGATTTCTCACACTAACTAGATAAAAAAAAACATTAAGCTTTCAATGGTGGATTTAAGACAAATAATGAAGTTAAAAATTAGGAAAATTTAGAAGGATTAATAATATGTAGACAAATGAAATGGACCAAAGTATGGATTGAAGGCAATTCACTAATAGTAATAAATGCAAATTTGAGAAAAGCAAAGGCTCCATGGAACATATAAGAGATCATTGTGGAAATACAAGAACGGTTTACACATAAATTAAGGGAAGGGAAAAAATGTACCAATAGGCTAGCAAATAGAGAGGTTTTAATAGAGGTCCATGAAGTTAAATTCTATTTTCCATGGTTAGAGGAAGTAGTAAGTTTAGTTGAAGTTGACAAGAAAATGTTGGTTGTTTGAATGAAGTAATGATTGTGATTTACTGTAATGTTTTTCATTGGTAATATTTTTTGTATTGTATAACATTAATGTGTTTTCATATAAACTATTTATTATAATTCTTGTGGTTGCACTTATGCTTCAAGAAAGAAACTAACAGTCCAAATCTAGTAAAGCGGACTATGATAGTGTAAAGTTTTGGAAATTTTACTCTACTAAGATATAGTGCGTAGATAGTAGAGGCGGAGTTTTGGTATTGTGAAGTATAATCCAATAAAATGTGATGAAGGATGGTAACTTTTGGAATATTTATATATATAAAGAAAATTGAAGATGATGCAAAACGTAAAAAAAAATCAAGCTTATTATGAAAATAAATGTAGGTATCTAGCTATAACAACATAATTGAGATGAAAATTGAACATGTTTGTAAACTCTTAAGCTCTAAAGGAGGGAGTAATTATTTATAAAGTGTGGGAGGCCCAAGTATGTTGGCTTTTAAACTAAACTATCTCAAACTATCTCAGGTCCCAATATCATTAAGCCATAATATTTTAGATTGTAATATCAATAATAAAGAGTAGAATTAAATATATGAGAAATCAAATATATATCCAAGCCAATATAAATAAAATAGCATTCACTATAATATCAAATATGAATGTAAATGGCCAAAATCATTCATGTACAAGCATGAAGAATACTTACAATAAAATTACTCAAAATATATATACAAGCTTCACTATTATTATGTTTGTTGGTGATCTCTTATAGACCATTTTTCCAATACAATATATGGAGCTTTGTCTCCATACCATAGACATAGAAAGATGAATCTTCAATTCTTGACTATTGCACTCCTCACACATCCATGAGTTGCAACATTTTCCTATTTTATCCTTTGGCTTACCACTTGTATACAAGACTCTTCACTTTCTTCTTACATGCATAGGCTCTATGACACTTTCACACTTCTACATGACTCTTAATCTTCTACATGCACTCATAATACAAGATACTTGTGCATATCTTCACATTACATATTTGCACACTTTGTTTTTATTAGGTAAGATAAGGAGTTTTAAAGGATCCTCAAACCTAATACATATGGAACTAAGAAAGAGTAAGAGATAATACATCATTATCAGAGAAAATAATCTTTAAGAAAAAGAACATATTCAGATATAAAACCAATACCAAACTCCCCAAAAGAAAAAAAAAGTGGTAAAAATAATTGGTTGTTCGTATAGGCACACGTTATCTCAAAAAAATTAACACAGCAAAATATAATAAAAATTGGCAACAAAATAATATTATTAAAAAGAACCCCCTCAACAACCTTAGAATATTACATAAGATTGAATATATATATATATGGAGTTGGAGGAAGAAGTCGGCGAAGGAGGGATAAGGGGAAAGGAAGTTGGAGGGATAAGGGGAAGGGATAAGGAAGGGATAAGGAGGAAATGGAGGGATAAGGCGGTAGGAATAATGGAGGAAAAGGAGGGATAAGGAGGGAATATAGGAGAAAAAATAGGGGAGGAGAATAGGATAGAAAAATTTGCCGACAAAGGGTGCCGACAAAAAACTTGCCGACAAACCTGATGACATTTCACACTTAGGGCTAGAAAAGTGTTTTTTCTAAGCCACTTTAGGTGAAACCCTGTTCACACTTGCAACATTCTCCCCCTTAAAGTTGAGAGGACTGACTACACAGTCTCTCAGCTTTACAAATTGAGCTTTAGTCATCGCCTTGGTGAAGATGTCAGCGACGTTCTCCAAAGTGTGACAGTATTGAAGCTCAACAATTTCATGTTCCACCATATCTCTGATGAAGTGGTACTTCATATCAAAATGCTTCGTTATGCTATGGTGGACAGGATTATATGCCAATTGAATGGCATTGATGTTGTCGTGATAGATTACGGTCGGACCACTTTGTTTGTTCTCCAATCTCTTCTAGTACTTTCCTTAGCCACAAGGCTTGAGTACTTGCATAAGTAACTGCTATATACTCAACTTTTGTTGAAGATAGCGCTACTACTGTTCTATTTTTTGAACTCCAAGTTATTAGTCCTGATCCAAGACTAAAACAGTTTCCTGATGTTGACTTCCTGTCATCAATATTGCTACCCCAATCACTATCACTGAAGCCTACAAGCTTGATAGTGTTACATTTATGGTACTGGATTCCAAAATCCAATGTACCTTTCACATATCTCAAAATTCTTTTAGCTGCCTGCAAATGCAGCTCAGATGGGTTAGCCATAAATCTAGAAACAAGAGATACAACATACTGAATATCAGGTCTGGTGTTGGCGAGAAACATCAAACTCCCAACCATGCTTCTGAAAGTGGTCACGTCAACTTTTGGTGCTCCATCATCTTTGCTTAATTGGATCCCATGTCCAATTGGAGTTGCAAGCTGGTTTGCAATGCTCCATAGCAAACTTCTTGATCATATCCTGAGCATACTTATGTTGACAGATGAAGATCCACGTATCTGACTGATGAACCTCCATTCCAAGATAGTAGTGCATTAAGCCAAGATCCTTCATCTCAAACTGCGTCATCATGGAGTGTTTGAACTCCATATTCATTTTTTTATTACTACCCATAAAAATGAGATCATCCACATACAAGCAAACTATGAGGATGTCATTACCTTGCTTTAGGTAGTAGAGTGTGGGTTCATTTTTGCTCCTGGTGAACCCATAATCTTTGAAGTACCCATCAATGCGTGAGTACCAAGCTCTTGGTGCCTGTTTAAGACCATAGAGTGCCTTCTTCAATCTGTAAACAAGGTGTTCCTTACCTTGCACTTCAAATCCCTGTGGTTGCTCAACGTACACTTCTTCTGTCAAGTAACCATTGAGAAATGCACTCTTGACATCCATGTGTTGGACTTTCCATCCTTTGTGTGCAACTAAGGCAAGAACTGTTTTGATAGTCTCCTGTCTGGCTACGAGGAGCAAAAGTCTCTTCATAATCTATTCCATATTTCGAGTAAAACCCTTTGCCACTAATCTTGCCTTATGCTTCTCAATGCTTCCATCAGCATTAAACTTGGTCTTGAAGATCCATTTACAGCCAACACATTTCTTTCCTTTAGGAAGCTTCACGAGCTCCCAAGTGTCGTTGTTTTTTATAGAGGTTATCTCCTCTTTCATGGCATCTTGCCAAATCTTATGAGTACATGCCTTCTCATAACTAGAAGGTTCAAGTTGTGCACTAGTTAACAAAGCATAGTTAACTTGATCTCCCCTAGGTTCCTACTAGGATTCATCATCACCATACAAGTGCATACTTTCTAATCTATGTAAAACAGATTCCATTTCACTAGCTTGACTCCTAGTATATCTTCTTGAAAAAATTTTATCCAACATCTGAGATGATGGATGATACTGTAAAGTTCTCTTACCTTTGGATGGAACATCAATGTCCATTGGTGAGGAACTTGCAGGTCTCTGTGGAGAAGGACTTGGTGAGGAAGATGAACTAGAAGAACTTGGGCTTGAAGGTGGAGATTTCTTGCCTTTCTGTGGTATCTGTTGCTGCACCTGCTGAGAACTTGTATCATGTGACTCAACATCACTGTATATTTGGGGCTTACCCCACTCTCCCCCTTCATCAAAAATCACATCCCTTGAAACCACTATCTTTCGAGTCGTAGGATTGTAGAGTCTATAACCCTTTGTGTTTTCACAGTATCCTACAAAAATGCATGCTTGACTCTTTGGATCAAGCTTCTTTCTCAGCTCATCAGGAATGTGAGCATATGCCAATGAACCAAATACTATGAAATACTTCACATTTGGTTTCTTACCATACCAGGCTTGGTAAGGTGTCTTCCCTTTCAAACTTGAGGTAGGACTTTTGTTCAAGATGTGAACACTAGTCCTTGTTGCATCTCCCCAATATGAATTACTCAAATGCTTTGTCTGAAGCATTGATCTTGCCATCTCCACAATGGTGCGATTTTTCCTTTCTGCTACACCATTTTGCTGTGGAGTGTAGGCAGTTGTGAACTGCCTCTTGATGCCATGATGTTTACAAAAATTCAAAAACTGATTAGAGGAGTATTCTCCTCCTCTATCTGATCTAAGACATTTTACAGAATATCCACTCTCACTTTCAACTTTTGCTTTAAAATCAACAAAGCATGCAAATGCTTCATCCTTATGCTTCAAAAAATATATCCAACACATTCTTGTGCAATCATCAATGAAAAGTAGGAAGTAAGAGTGATTACCTAGACTCTTGGTCTGCATCGGACCACAGATGTCTGAATGTACTAAATGGAGTGGATAGCTGGCCTGCCATGCTTGCCCATGAGGAAATTTCGATCTGGCATGCTTGCCCAAGGCACACCCTTCACAGACTTCCTTACTATCTTGAATTTTGGGAAGTCCAGTCACCATTGCTTGTGAAGTTAGCATTTTCAAACTTGCTGAATTCAAATGACCATATCTCAAGTGCCATAGGACACTTGGATTGGTAATTGCAACATTTTGCTAACTTATTTCCTCCTGGTGGCCAAACTTCAAAGGGAATAATCTATTCTTTGACATTGGCACTTGTGTAATGATTCTATTACTATTGTTCTTGTCAAAAATGGTGCATTTACCCTCATCAAAAATCAACTTATAATTCTTTTCAAGCATTTGACCAACACTTAGAAGATTGTGTTGAAGATGAGGTGTGTAATAGATATCACTTACTTGCTTGATGCCTTCTTTCGTTGGAACCTCCATGGCTCCAATGCCTTCAACTGCCAATGACTTGTCATCTCCCAATCGGATGTTGGATTTGTATGAGGAGTCTAAAGTAGCAAAGAGTTCTTCTTTGCCACTCATGTGATTTGAACACCCAGTGTCCAAAATCCATGTATCATTCATATTTTGCTCTGTCTGGCCATAAGAAAGAAAGAGATTTGAGGACTCTTCCTCTTCTCCAAAATTCCCAAACTGAATGCTCTGGTTGCTGCTGCTTCCTTGCGAAGTCTTTGACCAACAATCTCGAGCATAATGGCCAGGTTTGCCACAATTGTAGCAAACTTGTTTTGATTTGTCTCCTCCTTTTCCTTTTCCAGATTGTTTCCCTCTATATTGCTCTTTGTCCTCCTCTATTATGATTTCCACCTCTGTTGGATGATCCTCCTCTGTTAGGAGTTCCCCCTCTTTGATTATTCCTGCCTCTGCCTCTTTGTTGTCCTCTACCATGGCCTCTACCTCTTCCTTCATGTGTGGCAAAAGCTTTGTCATCTCCTCCATAGCTGGTGGTAGGAGTTTCTCGTAGCCTCTCTTCATGTGAGAGAAGTGAACCAGTTAATGCATCAAAAGACAATGTGGTTAGGTCTTTGGACTCTTCAATAATTATTTCCACTGAGTTCCATTTAGGAAGAAGTGTTCTCAACACTTTCTTCACCATCATCTCCGGCTTAATATCTTCCCCTAGTGTGACCATCTTGTCGACTACGGCTTTCACTCGCACGTAGTAATCTCCGACTCTTTCATTCTCTTGCATCTTGAGATTCTCAAAATCTCGTTTCAAAGTTTGTAGTTTTACCTGCTTCACTTGGTCACTACCTCTATAGCTTTCTTTTAGGGCATTCCAGGCATCTTGTGCAATTACATAAGATGCAACCCTAGGGAAGATACTTTTATCTAAGGCAGCATGTATGTGATAAAGGGCGAAAGCATTGTTCTTTTGTGCTTCTTTTCTAGCCTTTTTATCAGCATTAGAGAAAGCTGCCCATTCAGCAACAGTTGGTTCAGTATAGCCCTCTTCGACTACATCCCATAAACCTTTTCCTATCAAAAGGGTTTTCATTTTAATAGACCAATATTCATAGTCTCCTCCATTGAACTCAGGAATCGGAAGACTAGTATTGGATGCCATTGCAGAATAAAAAACAAACTTTATTCGAAGCAAACAAGTACTATAAAGCAGTACAAAGAGATTAATTATTCAAATCAAATCTCGCCTTTTTAGTACATTCAAGTTCTGCTTCGAAACTGCTGCTGATGATGATGATCTCAGGTTCCACTTCCTCTGGATCTTCTTCTTCTTCTTCTGCTTCTTCTTTTTCTTCTTCTTCTTCTTCTTCTTCCTCTTCCTCTTCTTCCTCTTCCTCTTCTTCCTCTTCTGCTTCCTCTTCTTCTTCTGGTTCAGGTTCAGGAGAGCGTGGAGTATAGCTCTCACTCGATTCAGCTATCGGTACACCTAGTGTGTAACTGGCACTTGATCGTACATCCGAAACAAATTGCTCAGTCTCGGACTCTTCAATCCTCTTTCCAAAGATATTGTCTTCTGAATCTGCCTCGTACCCTGAATCCGGCTTTCTCAGATGATCAATCACCTGATTTTCAAGCTGACAAAACACTGTATGCAGACTAGTTCGTCGAACCCTTTCATCAAAGGATTCCGGTGTCTCTCGTCTCAAAATCGAGAGAAGTGCATTATAACACCCCCCAGACCGGATCATCTAACATTTCACGGGCAGATTAATTCTCTTTTTTCAAAAAAGGCTCTTCAAACAAGGTTTTTAAAATTTTTCTAAAGTTTTTAAAAAAATTTAATAAATTTTTATATTTTATTTAAATTACCTTTTAAATTAATTATTAAAAAGATAATTTTAAATAAAAATATAATTTAAATTTATTAAATAATTTTAAAACTTTAAATAAAAAATTAAAACCTTTAAATTTTTTTTTTTCAACAAAAAAAAGGTTTACCTTTTGCGGGCGGGTGATTCGACCCCGCGATCTCCAAACTCGCAGCGAGCAAGTTTTTTCGCTGCACCATGGGGGTCAGCTGAAAAGAACAAGGGACAAACTCCCTTTTAAATTTGGCAGCAGCGACAATTTAAAAAAAAAAAAAATTAAAACTTTTTAAATCGGCGGCAGCGGGATTTGACCCTGGATCCGCCTCCCTGCTAGCGGACTATCTTGGCCGCTGCACCACGTCCCGCAGACATGTAATCAAAGGACATCGGGGGCTATTTAAAATTGTGACGGCGATTGTTTTTTTTTTTTAAATAAAATCCTTTTAGTCCCACATGTGGTGGGAATTGTCCGCACGAGGGTTTATCAACCCGAAGGCGCCAATGAATTAACGACCGCCTACGGGAAGTCACGGGTGCCGTATTTTGCCACCAATTTGAAAAATTGCAACCTGCCACGTCTGCACACGTTGACCAATGCACACTTGCCACTTGTCGCCACATGGCACAATTTTACATGTCGATCCAGGAACCTTCTGCCACGTCAGCCAATCGCACACTGCCACGTGTCGCCTCGAAATCCATGCCGAGCCGAGCCTGCTGTCTGCTGCCACGATGCACCTCGGGATCTGTGTCATTGCCACGTGTCGCATCGCCTGTGCACGATTCACCTCGATATTCATGCCTGAACTACCTCGATAACTGTGCCTGAGTCTGCTCACGATTCGCCTCGAGATCCGAGCCCACCTGGTTGCGCCTCGAGAACCGTGCCCGAACGACTGCAGGATTTTGCCTCAAAAATTGTGTCCGAGCTGACTGGCTCTGATACCAGTGTTCGTATAGGTTCACGTTATCTCAAAAAAATTAACACAGCAAAATATAATAAAAATTGGCAGCAGAATAATATTATTAAAAAGAACCCCCTCAACAACCTTAGAATATTACATAAGATTGAATATATATATGTATGGAGTTGGAGGAAGAAGTCGGCGAAGGAGGGATAAGGAGAAAGGGAGTTGGAGAGATAAGGGGAAGGGATAACGAAGGGATAGGGAGGAAATGGAGGGATAAGGCGGTAGGAATAACGGAGGAAAAGAAGGGATAAGGAGGGAATATAGGAGAAAAAATAGGGGAGGAGAATAGGATAGAAACATTTGCCGACAAAGGGTGCAGACAAATAACTTGCCGACAAACTTGATGACATTTCACACTTAGGGCTAGAAAAGTGTTTTTTTCTAAGCCACTTTAGGTGAAACCCTGTTCACACTTGCAACATTGGCTGCAATACCCAAAGGGAGATCACAAGATACAAAAAAGAAGATCCCTGCCCTTTAGGGAGACCCCACACACTAAAGGAACACCTCCACATATTCCACCAAAAAATAGAGTGGTACCTTGAGAATACAAGGCTCCAAATCAACTGGCACTCGCTATACATGAGGTACCTATAGATGGCACCAAATCCCTACCAGTAGGAAAATAAAAAAAAATTAAGAGGCTCTAAAAAGCATAGGAAATATCCCCACTAGCCTCCTAAACTCTCATAACCAGCACCCACAACTAACCATGATCATCCACAATAAAATTCTGAAGACTCTAAGAATTTTTTTCATCCAAACCATAAGGTCTTGTTGCGATAGCCCAATATTCACCATCAGGTCTATCGCTTTGTTTCCTTCATAAAAAATGTGTTGAATTTGAGCCTATGATCTCGAACAAAAAAAATTGACTACTTTTGCCATGATATTGTTAGGATCCTCAATCCTAACATTATTAGTTAGTATTATTAATCATTTAATTATTATATTATTAACTTATAAAGTGAACCATCACAACCCTTCATAATGTGAACCATCACGTCTCTTCATACGTGAACCATCATGTCTCTTCACCAACGTAGCTTTAGGTTAGATATATATATATATATATATATATATATATATATATATATATATATATTAGGTTGGCCATCCATATCAAATCATCCAAGAAGAAGAATAAGAATAAGAATCATAGATTCTAAAGGAGGGAGCCCCCTATAGCGGCAAAGCGATTACAAGGGAGCCCCCTTTGAGTGGCCTGCGATAACATTTACATTAATTTGTTAATAATTTTATAGTAAGACCTTGGGGTCTTACCATTTGGTATCAGAGCCATGTGGGACCCAACCATGTGGGATTTGCTCAAGGAACTTCGTCAAATCACTTATGTGCGTGAGTATCAAACTCGGTTTGAGGATATCACCAAACACAACACAAGGTTGGATGAATCAATTCTCATCAATAGCTTCATTAGGGGATTAAAAGAGGAAATTAGAATGGAGGTGACAAGGTTCAATCCCTATACCATGATGCAGACCTATGGATTGGAAAAATTAGCTGAAGATAAAATCAATGCACAATGATTAGGGAAACCACTTATGGAAAAATTGTCGACCACTTACATCGCTCCCAAACCTATGCATAATGTAAGGGCACAAAGCACTTACACAACCCCCAAATCTAACCGAACTTTACAAACTAAACATCTTATCTTTGAGGAGATGAAGGAACGATGAGCAAAAGGACTCTCTTATAATTGTGATGAACAATTTGGACCCCACCATAAATGTGCTACACTAACATTGTATTTATTAAAGGGAGTTGATCCCTATCTCTCCATAGAGCAAGCAGATGAGGTAGTTGTGTCTGAAGCGACCAGTGCATCTACTCACTGCAATGAAGACAATGAGGTCGATGTGCAAGAAGTGAATGATGTACTAAGAAAGGATGAAGTAGACATACCCAAAGTGATCAATGTTATCCAAACATGCACTCTATAGGACCTACACATACCTTCCTCACCAATAGTGAGTTCTTACCATATGACCAAACCTATTTGGAACCAACGCAGAGTGACTACACACTCCTTCTCTGTTGGCTCTACCAAGGAACCAAAAAAGGATATGAAATCATTACCATCTCTTTTGATGCATCATTCTGAAGTATTTGAGGAACTCCAAGGGTTGCCCTCCCATTGTCATCATGATTTTACTAAGGAGTATTCTACTATTGTTCTTAGCAACCCCCCGCTAATGTTTCATCCTTCTCGATATCCCTGCCTACGAAAGGATGCCATTAAAAGATTCCAAGAACTTACACAAATCCTTCTTGTAAAACAAAGGACAAAGCTTCTCACTTTGAGCTTTGAGGACAAAGCTCTTTTTAAGGAGGGTGGCATATTAGGATCCTCAATCCTAACATTATTAGTTAGTATTAGTTAGTATTATTAATCATTTAATTATTATATTATTAACTTATAAAGTGAACCATCACAACCCTTCATAATGTGAACCATCACGTCTCTTCATACGTGAACCATCATGTCTCTTCACAAACGTAGCTTTAGGGTAGATATATATATTGGGTTGGCCATCCATATCAAATCATCCAAGAAGAAGAATAAGAATAAGAATCATAGATTCTAAAGGAGGGAGCCCCCTATAGCAACAAAGCGATTACAAGGGAGCCCCCTTTGAGTGGCCTGCGATAACATTTACATTAATTTGTTAATAATTTTATAGTAAGACCTTGGGGTCTTACCAGATATTTGCTATCTTCCAGTGTGGAGTGCAATACTTCTTGACTAGATTAACAATATTTAATAAATCCCCCTCCACTATAACTTTATTAAAACCCAAGGATTCCACCAATAAGAGGTCTTAAAGGAGTGCTTTGGCTTCCCCAAAATGGGAGGTCTAGATTGAAAGATTTTTGGCAAAGGCACCTAGTAGATCCCATTTATCATTTCTAAGTACACCACCTATCGCAGCAAGACCCAGGTTCCCCTTAGAAGTGTCGTTGAAGTTGAGTTTAAACCAACCCGCAAAGGGAGGGAACCAAAAAACCAAGGATATCAAAGAGGGAGGAGGCGGGTCATTAGACATAGTTTGTTGAGGAAAACCAAGCTTAAGCTCTATCGAGGCTTCATTAAGGAGCCCACCATGCAGATCCGAGAAACAAAAGGTCACATTCTCCACAGACACCTCAATCACTCTACTAAATATAGATTCAGGATCCTGCTTTGAGTTCTTGAAGGCTCTTTGATTACGCTCCCACCAAATACTCCAAAATAAATGGGGGAGCAAGAAGATCCAAAATTTGATCAAGCAAGGAGATTTAAAATGTGAAGTCCACTGCAAAAAAACCTCTAAAATAAAATTTGGAAAGACCCAATGAACTCTCAGGTACAAAAAACATGGGCTATCACTGTAGCAGAGAAGGGACAATAGAAAAAAAGGTGGAGGCACGATTCTTCAACAGACTCGTAGAGATAACACCTGTTGGGTAAATTCATACCCCTCCTACAAAGATTCTCAAGAGTGAGATATCTATTCTGTATGGCCAGCCAATAAAATACATTTACTTTGGGATTCAGATTCTTCATCTAAAATTTACCTGGTAGATACCATTGAGGAGAGTTAGAGTCAATGATGAGGTAAGATGACTTGATTAAAAATGAGCCCTCACTTTATCCTTTTTAAATGAGAGAATCCTCAGTTTCATGAGTTTTTAAAATGTAGAGCTTGAGTACATTTGAGATGGTGACCCAAGCATTAGCTTCCTCCCTACTGCAGTTAGGGATGAGGACTGATTTCCAAATTCTCTTACCTCCCACACTTGTAATAAAATCCTCTACTTTATACCATCCAAGTATACAGGTATGAGGTTTTATCGATGATAGGTTGGTATCCTAGATTAGCGGGTGCTCAAGGAGCCATGAATCCTACCATAAAGCAATGGATTTACCATTCTCCATGATCCACCAAGTACCAAGATCTAAATCTGATCGAAATTTACTCATGCTCTTCTAGAAGGTGGACCCCTCTTGGGGAAGGGGATCAGTGAGCAAAATCTCTGAGTGGATCAAATATTTAGCTGTGATGATTGTCACCCAATCAAAATTATGATTGATCAAAATTTTCAAGACTTGCTTAAGGATTAGGGCTTCATTCATCAAATGGATGCTACGCAAGCCTAACCCACCTTTTTCTTTCCTTGTACAAGCTTGGTTCCAAGAGACCAAGTGGAACTTCTTGTGATCTTGAGGTCCCATCCATAGAAAGGTCTTTTGAATCCTCTCTAATTTGGTCAAAATGTTCATAGGCAATTTAAAAATAGACATAAAATATACCGAAATGCTTTGTAAGACATTTTTGACCAAATGAATTTTACCTGCTTGGCTAAGTAAAGCCCCTTTCCAACTGGAAAGATGTCACTGCATCTGTTCGATCACCAGGTCCCACAAACACTCCTTCATTCTTTCAATGAAAAGAGGCAAGCCCACTTACATACATGATACTTGTGCACTTTCTTTTAATACATACTTACACTCTTACATGACATGATACTTGTACATGTCTTGCATATTGCACTCTTACATAACACTTGTGCATATCTTACACATAGACATTTAAAATATAAATCATTTACATAAAAAACTCAAACCTTAATCTATTATATATATACATTGTACCATAAAGGTACCATGGGATACATTTGGTACCAAATAATGTAATATTTTCTAACAAAGTATAACAATTTCTTCTTTAAAAAAGATAACTACTTATACAATAAAAACACAAAGTATAACCCTTTCTTCTTTGAAAAATATAATACTTATACAATAAAAACACGTTAAAATTATATTACATTTAAAACATTTGTCATACTCTTTGCCAATGGGATAGCAAGTTCAAATATGTGAGTCTTGGTCCTACTCTGTGGGATTCCTCACCCCTATTAACATCGAGTTTGGGCATGTGTGTGGGGGGTTGGACCTCTTGCTTTCTTCCCGGTTAATGTGATAATGTAAGTCTAGTGACATATTCCATGATTAGAATTTTGTTCCACATTAATATTATATGTCTGTATTAAAATCTCACTGAGGTAAGAATATTATATTTAATTTCTTATTTTAATGTCTTAAATTAGTCAAGAGCATATATTTAATAAAATAATGTATGTTTTGAACTATATCTCAATTATAGGTGTTTTATTGTACAACTTCGTTTTATATGTATTGAACAACAAGTAATCAATACATATAAACAATTAACTAATATATTATTTATACAAATAAATAAAGGCTAAAAACTACACTTTTTTATAAAATTAAATTTAAGAAGTGAAATTTCATAGCTCATACCTTTCATATATATATATATATATATATATATATATATATTGTTACATATGAGAGTTGGTCACAACCACACTATTTTTAGAAACTTATAAGACAAGATTTAAACCAGAGGGGTTGCTCCCACCAAACCTATTTCACCTTGTTATTTCTGACCCAGTATGAAGGGGACTACTAGTCTCTCAAGATCCATACTATCATCATTGTCTAACGCACACTTCGAATATTTAGATCAAACTACTACCTTTGCAAACATACTACCCTCGAGGTTTGTACCTGGGTATCTTCTCAGTAAGTGCTTGGTCAAACAAGAACTAACCAATCCACCTAGGCCTTGGGGATATTATTTTGTATGTATAATCAAGTATGATTGTAGGTCTGAGGGCCTAGTCCAATGGTCAAAACGTTCATGTGGGAGAGTGGAGACTATGATTCCAACCCCTTAGGCCTTGTAATATCATAGGGTATGTCGCACCAACATTGTCAGTTACATTAAAAAAAATTATTCGATGCAACTGGAGGTTATAGTGGCAGTAAGGGGTAGGATTTGAACCTGCAAAGAGGCATAGAAAATTGTAAGATTCCTCTAATATAATAAAAAACGTATAATTTTTTACAAATCAAATGACATATAAAGGTCATATATTGGTGTGTAATAATATTTTAAATTTGTTAATTTAATATTTTTATACTGAGTGGGGTTTGAACCTTGGACCCCTAAAAAAAGAAGTCAAAGTCCTTACCACTACAGTAAGCTTGCAATTGCAATAATTTAATATTAATTTTTCAATGAGTTTATACAATTTTTTATGAGGAGTTCTGGTCCTCTCATATTGAGTGGGGTTTGAACGTTGGACCCCTAAAAAATCCAAAGTCTTTACCACTACAGTAAACTTGCAATTGCATTAATTTAATATTAATGTTTTAAATGAGTTTACACAAGTTTTTATGAGGGATCTCTGTTCCCTCATATTGAGTGGGATTTGAACCTTGGACCTCTCAAAGAGAGCCCAAAACCCTTACCATTGCAACACTATGTTAATTCAATATTAATTATAACTAATTTGATAGTTTTTTATAAGTACAAAAATATTAACTATTTTTTTAAAGAACTTATCATCTTCCAAGTACTCTAAAATGATAATTGCATAACCCACTTGTTGTAGGTGAGTTGGAGAGTGTAGGCTAATCCTCCAAGGGAGATCCCTGTTTCAAATCTCCACCCTACCAAACACACATTAGGTACCCAAAATCTAGTTGATAATGCTGGTGCGGTCAGGGTCGGGTGCGACTACTGGGTGATTTTGACGGTGTAGAACCCCTAGTTGTGGTTTCTCAGACAAAGGTAGCCCCACAAGGAGTTTTTTCTAAATTAAAAAAAATATGATAATTGCATAAAATCTTGATATTTTACTTTTATAAATTATAAAATTAAAACTATTCATTTTAATAATGTTTAAACTGAGCACAAGCAAGTCGATCGGGAGTGTAGTAGCAAGTGTGAGTTGATAGTGAGTGCAACAAAGAGTGTAGCCAGAAGAGAGTGTGAGTGTGATCCGGGAGTGAGTGCAACAACGAGTGCGAGCATGATTTGGGAATGAGTGCAACAATGAGTGCAAGCATGAGTTGGGAATGAGTGCAACAACAAGTGCAACTATAAGTGAGTGCAAGCGTGAGCCATGAGTGAGTATAGCAAAAAATGAGTGCAAGCGTGAGCACAAGCCAAGAGTGAGGTGAAAGTGTAAGCAAGAAGTAGAAAGCAAAGTGTGATCCAGTTGAAGAAAATTTAGTGTGAGTTGGGAGGAAGTGCAAGTCAAGATTCAGTCATGATGAAAGAACAATGAGTTCATCTGGAGTGCATCAATGCTTCAGACCCTTACCATGAATGTGTGGAATATTATTTCCTAAAAATTTCTAAAGATAAGGAATGTCAAAAAAAAAAAGATACAAGGGCTATTATGATTCAAGAGGGAGTGAAGCTGGGAGCGAGTGTGAGGCAGGAGAGAGTGCACGCTCGAAGCAAGTGCAAGCCAAGATCAAACCCCATTAGCTAGTATGGGAGGAAAGTCATATTTGAAAGCCCTAATGCGAAGAGAAAATATAAGCATATAAGCAAAGAGAAAATACATGGTAAGTTCGATCTAGGTAGCGGATGTTATACTAGAAGTGAGTATAAAGGATGAGATGATTGAGCATGATAAAATGGTTCTTAAAAGTAGAGGGTTAATATGTAAGTTCCATAGATCATGGTCAAGGTTTTTACAAATTTAAAAATGGATCAAGTGGAAGTGGGGATTAAATTTAAATTACTTTGTGATTTTTCTTCCTAAATATTTTTTCTCATTATCTTTTCTAGTTCAAACAATTAGGGATAAAATAATGGCTGGTGGCCCATGGCTTGAGGAAGAGATTCACTTTATTTAATACCATGGAATGGAATTTGTTTGTTGAGACAAAAACTATTAAGAAGCTTCTACTATGGATTAGGCTTTTTGGACTTCCATATCAACTTATAAATAAGGATGTTCTAAAGAATATTGGAAATACCCTAGGAAATTCATCATGGAAGGACTAACTACTAAGGAGCAAAAGCATGCTATATACTCGAATATGTGTTGCTATAGATATTTCAAAACCTTTGCCACAATCCATTAAGATAAAATTTGAATCAAGGGAATGGGATCAATAAGTAGATTATTAAAATATTGCATTTCATTGCCACAATTGTTATGAGATTAGACACATGGCAAGAGTTTACAATGTTGAGGATAACTTAGGCTTATCCACTTAAGCCTAAGTTAATATTTTATTATTATTTATATTTCCTATTTCTTGCACTTTGTATTCACGTGAGGCATAGTATGCCCATGTTGGAAATAGGTTGTTTAGTTGTTGGGTGTGTTGTTAGCTGTTAGAGATCTCTCTTGTCTTCTAGTAGTTAGTTGGCATCCTAGGTTAGCATGTTGTTAACCATTAGTTAAGTGGTTGGCCATATGTGGCAGATTGTTGCAACCACTTAACCTACGTAAGATTCCTATGTATGCCTATATATTATGTGCATTTGATGAATAAAATAGCTTCATACTATTGTTACTACATCATTGGTATCAGTTAGCTTCAGGAGAATTGCAGGAAGGAGGAGAGAGCTACCACTTCATTGCAGATCCTAGGAGGTGTTGTTTGGAGTTGGCTTGAAGTCACCCACAACACAAGTGAAGCTGAGGTGATAGAGGGAGAAATTACCCCTACACCAGGTGTTAAGCACCAGTTTGAGGCCAAGTTGTGGCCAAGAAGAGGTTGAAAATTTTGAAGCAACAGTTGGCTTCAAATAATAGTTGAGTTCACTGCAACTTGACAGGAAAAAGAGGAGTTCCTTCAGTTGAGAGCAATTATTGCATTCTCACTCCAAGTTGAAGAGGGAATTTTTGCATTATTTTAATAAAATATTAATATTTTTATTAATATTTTATTTAAAAAAAAAAAAAAGGGTGGATTATTGTCTGCATGAGAAGATTTACATTTTTTTTTATAAAATATTAATATTTTATTAAAAAAAAAAAAAAAAAAAAACGAGTGCAGGATAAATTTATTATATTAATATTAATATTTAAATTTAGAAAAAAAAAAAATTGCAGCGGCAGCCACCGGACCACCAGACAGCAGCCGGGTAGCACCCACCGGCCAGGCGGCCGACCACCAGCAGCCGGGCAGCACCCACCGGCCAGGCGGCCGACCACCAGCACCGACAGCAGCGGCCGACCATCGGCGGCCACCGGCGACTGCCAGCCGACAGCCCGAAGCCGACTGCCAGCCGACCGCAGCGACGCCAGCCGGTCCTTTCCGGCCAGCGGCAACGACGCCGGCCAGCGGCGTCGGCCGGTCCCTTTCGGCCACCAGCAGCGACGTCGTCCAGCGACGTCGGCTGGTCCTATCGGCCAGCTCTGTCGCCGCCCGACGACAGGCCACAGCCGACAGCCCGACGCCGACTGCCAGCCGACCGCAGCGACGCCGGCCGACCCTTTTCGGCCAGCGGCGTCGGCCGGTCCCTTCCGGCCACCGGCAGCGGGACAAATTTGTAATTGGCGCTCGTGGAAGAAAAAAAAAAATTTAGCGGGAAAAGAGGAATATTCCTAGAATTTCAAAAAATTTGAAAATTTAAATTCAAATTTTGGCGCCCAAAATCAGCAAAGGAGAGCAAAACTTCAACAGGTGATAACTTTCCCGTTATTGGTCCGTTTTTGACCAAATTTTTTGCGTTGGGTTCAAAATTTTCAGCAGATTTCTATTTTTTGCTCCTAAACAAATTTTGGCATTGGTAAAGGGCTAATTTTTCAGCATTTTATTAGTGCACATTGTAATTGCAAAATTGAAATTTGTAATTTTGTAAAAGCACTAAAATAGCCTTATTTTTGAGAGCAAAATTTGTAAAATCTAGGCAATTTGGCTGCATAGGAAACTGAAATTGTTCCTAAGCCTAGATTAGTTCTTGCATCCATTTTGTAATCCTCCTAGTCTGGCATATACTAGGCAAAATATGGCTCATGATATTAGAACAAACATGGAAAACCTCACTGAAGCAGTAGACATTTTGGCAGAAAAAGTGAGAGACATTGTTGTGCAGTTTAAGCCTGGTGACATCAAAATCTACAATAACCATGCAAACAAAGCCAAATGTGAGGTTAAAATGTATGATGGATCTAGGGATCCCGATGTCTTATCTGCATGGATTTTGGATATGCAAACTTGGTTTGCTTATGCTAAAATTTCGGAGGATGAAAGAGCCACATTTGCTACACTGAAACTCACAGGTTTAGCAAAAGTTCTCATTGTAGAAAGACAGAGTCATAATGCCACCATGACTTGGAAAGAATTAACTCAAATTCTGGAAAACACCTTCTTTCCACCAAACTACCAATGTGACCTCATTACCAAGTGGTATAGATTGAGGCAAACCTATGGAATGTCAGTTTCTGATTACATTTTCCAATTTAATAGGTTAAGGGTATTGCTTGGTGTGAAAGATTCAGAAGATGATTTGATTAATAAATTCACTCGTGGCTTGCAAGATCAGATTTTCAGGGAGATAAAATTCAATGTTTTCCTCACCTTAGATGTGGCATTCAATCATGCCATTCTTGCGAGAGGAGAAATTTGGTGCATATCAAAAGTCTCGTTCATCACAGGAGGGCTCTTCCAAAGGCGGGAATCAGCATCAAAAGAAGGTGAAGAACAATTCTCAATCTTCCCCTCATTCTTCTTCTCCTACCACTTCTCCTAAAGCACATTCTTCTTCCTTTAATGCTAAAGATTCTTCTTCTTCATTGTATTGTGACTTTTGTAAAAAGCATGGACATGTAAAATCCAAATGCTATACTTTTGAGAAGTTTAAGAAGAATAAATCCCTAATTGTACTGACCTACACATGAGGAACCACAAGATGGTCCCATTTTGGCTAAAGGGACAGAAGAAGAATATCCTGCTTTAAAGGGTAAACTGAACAAAGTTACCCTAATGTCCAATGTATTTGCTCAAGGGGGCGTGATCATTTGTTTGTCACTAGAGCCCACTTGACGCATGATTTCTATGTTGATTGTATCATTGATAACGGATCACAAAAGAACCTCATTGCGAAGTCCGTTGTGGAGAATTTGAAACTTCCCATCAAACCACATCACCAACCTTATGCACTTGGGTGGAAAGATGTAGACTCCACATCCAACATCACCCATACTTGCACCTTGACTTTTGCTTTTGGTGACAAGTTTGTGGACAAAGTTAGGTGTGATGTCACAGATATGGATTGTTGTGGACTCTTGCTAGGTAAACCCTATCAATATGATAGGAATGCTATTTATCATGCTAAAAAGAACACCTACACATTGGAGTTGCATGGTAAAAACTACTTGATACAAAGCACTACACCTACTTCCAATTTGATGTTAAGTTGTAGGCAAGTAAGGAAGCCATTAAGTCAAGCACTCATTTTGGCTCCTACTAGCATTTGTCCCACACAAAATGAAGAAAAAGCACCACCTAAGAAACATGCAAAGGAAGAAGTTTCACTCCCACATGATGAACAGTCACAAGAGCAAGTGGTTAAGGAACCCACCATTCTCACTCATGAGAAAGATACCATTGATTCCATTGGTATAATTTTGGGTACACCTACAAATACTGAACCACTTGTTCCACAGAAGTTACCTTTGGCTTTGCCCACTCCCATTGCACACATGGAGGAGCAAGCTAAGGTTACTTCCCTTACTGAGCACCGACAGAGCCTTCTAGGAAAGATACCACATGACTTGCAGGAGACTCCGCGAGGGAGTGGTGCGAAAGCATCACAATTCTCACTCACCACAGGTTGGAGGTAGAGTATGGGTTCCTTTGGATGAGCGCCGCTTTCCAGAGACACCATTTTAGGATCCTCTTTTGGTACTCGATCCTGTTTTCAGTCCTACGACGACAATGGCACTCGATCGTCAGCTTTCGCTCATTTCAGATAGAGTTTTCGAGATGAAGACTCATCACACTAGACAGGGTTCTTCCACTACTTACCTTGTCGCTCGTCGCGGTCACTTTCCACACATGGCTCGCTGGATTCCTCACCATGAGATGGCCCATGACTTTCCACATTTGTTGAGAGCATTGGGGTCCAATGCTTATATGGTTGGGAGGAGTGTTGAGGATAACTTAGGCTTATCCACTTAAGCCTAAGTTAATATTTTATTATTATTTATATTTCCTATTTCTTGCACTTTGTATTCACGTGAGGCATAGTATGCCCATGTTGGAAATAGGTTGTTTAGTTGTTGGGTGTGTTGTTAGCTGTTAGAGATCTCTCTTGTCTTCTAGCAGTTAGTTGGCATCCTAGGTTAGCATGTTGTTAACCATTAGTTAAGTGGTTGGCCATATGTGGCAGATTGTTGCAACCACTTAACCTACGTAAGATTCCTATGTATGCCTATATATTATGTGCATTTGATGAATAAAATAGCTTCATACTATTGTTACTACATCATACAAAGTGAAAACTATGAAGAAAGAGATAAAAATTATAGCCATGAGCTAAAATTCAAGATGAACAAGGAAATCATAAGTAATAGAAGCTAGATCAGATCAAGGATATTCCACTCTAAAATAAGAGGTAAAGAAAGCCTATATACCATATCATTTGGCAAGTTCAGAAGGAATTAAAGGTGCAAAGAAATATGTGGAGAGAAATCCTAAAACAAAGACAACAAAAGAGGTCAAGTTTATTCTAGGCAAATTATATTCATTTTTCTCAAGTAGTATAGAATCCTCTCCAAGTAATAAGAGTGATAGGAACAAAGATGTTATACCTTGCACTTCAAGGTTTCAAGAGCGACATAATAAATAAATAAGGATGGAGGAAACCCATAATATTTTAGGTTTTTTAGAGAAAAATAAGAAGGTAATTACTATAGAAGAGCATTCTTGCACTTTAGGGTTTCTAGGACAAAATAAAGAAGATTGTGCTTTTGAAGTTATTCCTTGCAGTTTAGATCCTTCAGAATAAGGTAAACCTAAAGAAGATAAGTCTTACTATGAGCAATGTGAGAGAATTGAAGATATTGATGAAGATGAAAGTATTACTGAGAATGAAAAAGAGAGAAAGACCCAAGAAGCAAAAACAAAGAGAAAAAGAAAACTAAAGGGATATTGCTATGGGAAAACAAAAACATATATCACAAGTGGTAACAAGAAGTGGGGCTAAACCCACAAATAAAATAAAAAAGAAAATAATATGGTGTAATATTAGGGGAATTGATAAGGCCCCTAAAAAAATATTAATAAATTGTGAGGTTGTTATAGAAAATATATTTATAGATATAGAAGTTGGGTAGCAAATATTTTAGCCATTAACAGTGTTGAATTTCATCTTGATAGAATTTAAATTTTAGATGGAATTGTGGAAACTTAGCATCTTGAGGAAGATGGAGATTGATAGAAATGCAAATAAAGAATATCTTTGATCAGAATTCAAAGTAGAATATGCTATAATTATCTTGTTATAAATGTAACGAGAGCAATGTAATGTTTTATTTTTGTAATGGGAGTGGTCCCCAATAGAAGCTAAGCCACACATAGCATAATAAAAAAATGTTTAAACTAATAAATAATTATCAAATAAGTAAAATTAAAATGAAATTTTAATATGCATACTGTTATACATATGTAATGTTGTTATCACATCTTACTCTTGCTTTGCATGACTATATCTTAATTTTTTTTTGTCATTGAAAACTACATTACATGGTTGTTTTTGAAAGAGTTTTTTTGTTGGTTTGTATGACTTTGTTTTTATATATTCCCTCCTATAGATATGCATATATATACAAGAAAACATAATATAGAATATATATATATATATATATATATATATATATATATGGAAAATCAATGAATACATCTAAAAATGATCTAGTTATGAAGAAGTATCTAACTCAAAATTTATTGACAATAATGATGTTCCTACTAGGAAAGGAGTGATAGACTAAAAGCTTAAGTGGGATATGCAGCTTCTCAACACTGTATACTCAGTTTGTATCAACTTTTATATTGCTAACACTACAGTGTTTCCAATATTCAAATTATTTCCTTGGTAAACAAATTTTTATTAACTCCATATTGCATACATATAATTTTAAATAAAAATAGCATGATTAAAATTTTATGGATTATTATGTTTAGCATTTACGTTCTTTGTGTAAACATATGAATCCATGAAAAAGGATTTGTGTTTGCAATAGTCTTTAATACACTTGAAACAATTTTGGTTGGGTTGTATAATTCTAGAGCCATTGGTCCTCCATTTCAAGTTTTATGTTCAAACGCTGATTTTAATATAGAAAATCCAATGCATACATGTAGTTTTCAATTCATTTTTATTAATAATTGGTCTACCAATCTCCTTTTGAATAGATCACAATATCCTACATGTGCCAACAACGTAAATTATGTTGGGTGGTCATTTGACAACTCGCCTTTACTTTATTTTGTGGTAGGAGGGATTTTGATAATTGCATGGCTCTACACTATTCTATGGGAAAAGCTAAATATGAAAAGCAATTAGTGGGTACACGAAAGGATGGTACCACAAATGGATCCAACAATAATGTTGAAGATTGCACAATGAAATTAAGCAGCCTCCATTGGAAAACGAAGCTAAAATTAATTTTCATGATCACTCATCGAAGTAAAGTCTCACTCGAATGGAGAAATTTATCATCATTGAACTTATGTAATAACTTAAAATGGAGTTTTTTTGTTTGATTAAACTTCAAAAATTGTACATTTGTTTTGTTAGCTTTGTAATTTTAGTTTTTGGAATATTTTATGTGTCGGTACAATAATTGAACTCAAATTAGAAGCTTGATATTTTTTCTAAAAGAAGCATGTGAAAGTAGAGCAAGATTCCAATTATATATAGGCATGATTGTTTGATATTTAACTATTTGCATCAATCAAGAGTCTCTTCATTCTATAATAATATCCTAGAAATTTAAAACATTAAGAAAGTATATATAAGCATGATTGTTTGATATTTCATTATTTGCATCAATCAAGAGTCTCTTCATTCTATAATAAAATCCTTGAAATTTAAAAAACATTAAGAAAGTTTATGTGCTAGATTTTCTTTACACCATTAAGGGCAATTGCCAATTTATATGTAAAGCAATATAATTTGTTAATTGTAATTAATTTGTTAGTTTTCTTTCAATTGAAATAGTTGAAGGCATCTATGAAACTTGCTTATCATAAGACCAATATATATATCTTTTATGTATTTTACATTCATTTACAAGTCAATATGCCTTCTTGGGTCATTGGAGAAAGTATCTTTCACTTTAGTCACTATCACACAACTAATAGCACGTGAACATAATAGATTTTAGGAGTTACCATGTGTAGATTTATAATAGGACAAATTTGCTTTTTATATTACATTCTGACTATTTGGAAATAGCTTTCAAAATAGACACCATGCATGTCACCATACAACTACATTGAAATCATGGGTGGATATTGTCTATTATATATTGTTGTGTCCAACTAATATTTGTAATATTATATTTTATTCTTTTTGAATTTTTGTGATGAAATCCAAAGAAGTAACCTTCTGACATAAGTTTTTATGAATAGAGAGGTGGCTACAAAGGAAGGATATGAACACCATATTGCACCACCAAAGAAATATTGCTATTAAAAAATTTACTTAATACCATGGATGGATCATTGTCTATTTTACATTGTTGTATCAAAATGTCATTAACAAAATTACTTTTTATTTATTTTTAACATTTTCTATAATAAATTAAAAAAAAAAAACAACATTCTTATATCATGTCTGATGAGTAGAACAATGATTACGATATCACAAAAATTAAAATCAATAAAAATACTCTAAACATGGTACAATTATTTAAAATGACTAAGATATTTACTGTTTCCTGAACTGTATCTATTAAAACACAAGATCTACAACATACTCCATTTTTAAACATGGAATATTTGTACATCAACCACTTTATAAAATCAAACACAAAACACGCATAATTATAATAATGTACAACAAACAACAATAGAAATTTGTGAAACGTAATGATAACGATGCAGCAGGGACAAGAATTGATTCAACGGACCTAAACTCGTGATAAATCTTTCGCCCAAAAACATTCGTTATGACTTAATAAATGGTTTTTTTTATAATATTTTTAAATTAATATGTTTGTTAAACCACCGTGCTACAAAATGGACATTAGGATCACTTGATAAAGCGAAAACAAGAGTGGTTGGATTCCACCCAAGTGGACCCCACTATCGAATATGACAAGCATGCCTTGCTTAGCCAAAACCAGCTGGCCATCACGAAACAAAACAAGAATAATGAACGTGCCAAATGTGGGAAAGAAAAACGTCAACAATTACTGCAGAGGTTCACCATAGTAGGAAGGAATTCAACTTTATATTGTGAATGTATGCCCTCCTGTTTCCACATACACGGATTGGCGGTTTGGAAGTTTCTATAAAAGGCTGCGGATGAGGGATGGCTCTCTCTTTAAGTGGCAACAGGCGAGTGGTAAATATCGAGCTGTTCTCTGGTACAATATAATCTTTAGCGCAACAGATTTATTACAGAGCAGATTCCATTGCATTTGGAGAGTCAGCAGGTCAAGGGTTCGAGGGTCTTGGCGGTCGATTCGGCTAAAACGTGGGAGTTCATTATCGGCCAGGCCCAAATCCAGGCTTGTCCCGTATGTCGTTCACTATAACTTTTGACTTATCTATAAACTAGATCTTGCACATTCACTATAACTTTTCACTTACTCCTTAATTAAATTGTATGTGTGATGAGAGAGAGTAAGCATTCCTTTATATTTTTATATACAGTGCAATTACTTATATTTCTTTAAGTAAAATATAATAATTAGTTATAGAACGGGTTTCTCATCTATAAATAATGTATTAGTACATTGGAGCATATGTTGTATGTTTTGAACTAAATCTCAATTATAGGTGTTTTATTGTACAACTTCGTTTTATATGTATTGAACAACAAGTAATCAATACATATAAACAATTAACTAATATATTATATACATATAAATAAAGGCTAAACACTACACTTGTTTATAAAATTAAATTTAAGAAGTGAAACCACACTATTTTTAAAAACTTATAAGACAAGATTCAAATCAGAGGGGTTGCTCCCATCAAACCTATTTCACCTTTTTATTTCTGACCCAGGTTGCTCCCACCAAACCTATTTCACTTTGTTATTTTTGACCCAGAGTGAAGGGGACTACTAGTCTCTCAGGATCCGTATTGTCATCATTGTCTAACGCACACTTAGAAGATTCAGATCAAACTACTACCTTTGAAAACAGGCTGCCCCCGAGGTTTTTACATGGGTATCTTCTTGGTAAGTGCTTGGTCAAACAAGCACTAACCAATCCACCTAGGCCTCGGGGATATTATTTTGCATGTATAATCAAGTATGATTGTAGGTCTGAGGGCCTGGTCCAATGGTCAAAACGTTCATGTGGGAGAGTGGAGACTATGATTCCAACCCCTTAGGCCTTGTAATATCATAGGGTATGTGGCACCAACGTTGTCAGTTACATTAAAAAAAATTATTCGATGCAACTGGAGGTTATAGTGGCAGCAAGGGGTAGGATTCGAACCTGCAAAGAGGCATAGAAAATTGTAACAAGTTACGATTCCTCTAATATAATAAAAAAACGTATAATTGTTTACAAATCAAATGACATATAAATGTCATATATTGGTGTGTAATATATTTTAAATTTTTTAATCTAATATTTTTATACTGAGTGGGGTTTGAACCTTGGACCTCTAAAAAAGAAGTCAAAGTCCTTACCACTACAATAAGCTTGCAATTGCAATAATTTAATATTAATTTTTCAATGAGTTTATACAATTTTTTATGAGGGGTTATGGTCCTCTCATATTGAGTGGGGTTTGAACATTGGACCCCTAAAAAAACCAAAGTCCTTACCACTGCAATAAACTTTCAATTGCATTAATTTAATATTAATATTTTAAATGAGTTTACACAAGTTTTTATGAGGGATCTCGGTCCCCTCATATTGAGTGGGATTTGAACCTTGGACCTCTCAAAGAGAGCCCAAAACCCTTACCATTGCAACACTATGTTAATTTAATATTAATTATAACTAATTTGATAGTTTTTTATAAGTACAAAAATATTAACTATTTTTTTAAAGAACTTATCATCTTCCAAGTACTCTAAATGATAATTGCATAACCCACATGTTGTAGGTGAGTTGGAGAGGGTAGGTTAATCCTCCAAGGGAGATCCCTATTTCGAATCTCCACCCTACCAAACGCACATTAGATACCCAAAATCCAGTTGATAATGTTGGTGCGGTCAGGGTCGGGTGCGACTCTCGGGTGATTTTGACGGTGTAGAACCCCCTAGTCATGGTTTCTTAGACCAAGGTGTCCCCACAAGGGGTTTTCGCTAAATTAAAAAATATATGATAATTACATAAAATCTTGATATTTTACTTTTATAAATTATAAAACTGAAATTATTCATTTTAATAATGTTTAAACTGAGCACAAGCAAGTCGATCAGGAGTGTAGTAGCAAGTGCGAGTTAATAGTGAGTGCAACAAAGAGTGTAGCTAGAAGAGAGTGTGAGTCTGATCCAGGAGTGAGTGCAACAACGAGTGTGAGCATGACTTGGGAATGAGTGCAACAACGAGTGCAAGCATGAGTTGGGAATGAGTGCAACAACAAGTGCAACTAGAAGTGAGTGCAAGCGTGAGCTAGGAGTGAGTGTAGAAAAAAATGAGTGCAAGCATGAGCACAAGCCAAGAGTGAGGTAAAAGTGTGGGCAAGAAGTAGAAAGAAAAGTGTGATCCAGTTGAAGAAAATTCACTGTGAGTTGGGAGGAAGTGCAAGTCAAGATTCAGTCATGATGAAAGAACAATGAGTTCATATGGAGTGCATCAATGCTTCAAACCCTTACCATGAATGCGTGGAATATTATTTCCAAAAAATTGCTAAAGCTAAGGAATGTCAAAAAAAGAAGATACAAGGGCTATTCTGAGTCAAGAGGGAGTGAAGCAGGGAGCGAGTGTGAGGCAGGAGAGAGTGCACGCTCAAAGAAAGTGCAAGCCAAGAGCAAGCCCAATTAGCTAGTATGGGAGGAAAGTCATATTTGAAAGCCCTAATGCGAAGTCAAGATGTCCTAGTTGGAAGTATAGAGGCCCAAGATGGAGATAAGAAAAAGAGAAAATATATAATAAGTTCGATCTAGGTAGCGGATGTTACACTAGAAGTGAGTATAAAGGATGAGATGATTGAGCATGATATAATGGTTCTTAAAAGTAGAGGGTTAATATGTAAGTTCCATAGATCATGGTCAAGGTTTTTGGATATTTAAAATTGGATCAAGTGGAAGTGGGGATTAAATTTAAATTACTTTGTGACTTTTCTTCCTAAAGGTTTTTTCTCATTATCTTTTCTAGTTCAAAAAATTAGGGATAAAATAATGGTTGGTGGCCCATGGTTTAGAGGAAGAGATGCACTTTATTTAAGACCATGGAATGAAATTTTTTTTGTTGAGACAAAAACTATTAAAAAGCTTCTAATATGGATTAGGCTTTTTGGACTTCCATATCAACTTATAAATAAGGATGTTCTAAAGAATATTGGAAATACCCTAGGAAATTCATCATGGAAGGACTAACTACTAAGGAGCAAAAGCATGCTATATATACTCGAATATGTGTTGATCTAGACATTTCAAAACATTTTTCACAATCCATTAAGATAAAATTTGAATCAAGGGAATGGGATCAACAAGTAGATTATGAAAATATTGCATTTCATTGCCACAATTGTTATGAGATTAGACACGTGGCAAGAGTTTAAAAAGTGAAAACTATGAAGAAAGAGATAAAAATTATAGCCATGAGCTAAAATTCAAGATGAACAAGGAAATCATACAATAATAGAAGCTAGATCAGATCAAGTATATTCCACTCTAAAAGAAGAGGTAAAGAAAGCCTATATATCGTATCATTTGGCAAGTTCAGAAGGAATTAAAGGTGCAAAATAATATGTGGAGAGAAATCCTAAAACAAAGACAACAAAAGAGGACAAGTTTATTCCAGGCAAATTATCTTCATTTTCCTCAAGTAGTATAGAATCCTCTCCAAGTAATAAGAGTGATAGGAACAAAGATGTTATCCCTTGAACTTCAAGGTTTCAAGAGCGGCATAATAAATAAACAAGGATGGAGGAAACCCATAATATTTTAGGTTTTTTAGAGCAAAATAAGAAGGTAATTACTATAGAAGAGCATTCTTGCACTTTAGGGTTTCTAGGACAAAATAAAGAAGATTGTGCTTTTGAGGTTATTCCTTGCAGTTTAGATCCTTCAGAATAAGGTAAACCTAAATAAGATAGTTCTTACCATGAGCAATGTGAGAGAATTGAAGATATTAATGAAGAAACTGAGAATGAAAAAGAGAGAAAGACCCAAGAAGCAAAAACAAAGAGAAAAATAAAACTAAAGCGATATTGCTATAGGAAAAGAAAAACAAATATCACAAGTTCTAACAAGAAGTGGAGCTAAACCCACAAATAAAAATAATAATAAAAAATAATAATAATATGTTGGAATATTAGGGGAATTGATAAAGCCCCTAAAAGAAAGTATTAATAAATTGTGAGGTTGTTATAGAAAAGATATTTATAGATATAGAAGTTGGGTAGCAAATATTTTAGCCATTAACGGTGTTCAATTTCATCTTGATAGAATTTAAATTTTAGAAGGCATTTGATATAAAAGGAGTTGAATGTGGAAACTTAGCAGCTTGAGGAAGATGGATATTGATAGAAATGCAAATAAAGAATATCTTTGATAAGAAGTCAAAGTAGAATATGCTATAATTATCTTGTTAGAAATGTAATGAGAGCAATGTAATATTTTGTTTTTGTAATGGGAGTGGTCCACAATAGAAGCTAAGCCACACATAGCATAATAAAAAAATGTTTAAACTAATAAATAATTATCAAATAAGTAAAATTAAAATGAAATTTTAATATGCATACTGTTATACATACGTAATGTTGTTATCACATCTTACTCTTGTTTTGCATAACTATATCTTAATTCTTTTTTGTCATTGAAAACTACATTACATGGTTGTTTTTGGAAGAGCTTTTTGTTGGTTTGGATGACTTGGTTTTTATATATTCCCTCCTATAGATATGCATATATATACAAGAAAACATAATATAAAATATTTATATATATATATATGGAAAATCAATGAATACATCTAAAAATGATCTAGTTATGAAGAAGTATATAACTAAAAAATTATTAACAATAATGATGTTGATACTATGAAAGGAGTGATAGACTGAAATCTTAAGTGGGATATGGAGCTTCTCAACACTGTATACTCAGTTTGTATCAACTTTTATTTTGATAACACTACAATGTTTCCAATATTCAAATTATTTCCTTGGTAAATAAATTTTTAGTAACTCCATATTTCATACATATAATTTTAATTAAAAAGAGCATGATTAAAATTTGATGGAGTATTATGTTTAGCATTTACGTTCTTTGTGTAAACATATTTATCCATGAAAAAGGATTGGTGTTTGCAATAGTCTTTAATACACTTGAAACAATTTTGGTTAGGTTGTATAATTCTAGAGCCATTGGTCTTCCATTTCAAGTTTTATGTCCAAACACTGATTTTAATATAGAAAATCCAATGCATACATGTAGTTTTCAATTCATTTTTATTAAGAATTGGTCTACCAATATCCTTTGAATAGATCACAATATTCTATATGTGCCAACAACATAAATTATGTTGGGTGGTCATTTGACAACTCGCCTTTGATTTATTTTTTGGTAGGAGGGATATTGATAATTGCATGGCTCTACACTATACTATGGGAAAAGCTAAATATGAAAAGCAATTAGTGGGTACACGAAAGGATGGTACCACAAATGGATCCAACAATAATGTTGAAGATTGCACAATGAAATTAAGCAGCCTCCATTGGAAAACGAAGCTAAAAGTAATTGTCATAATCACTCATCGAAGTATAAGTCTCACTCGAATGGAGAAATTTCTCATCATTGAACTTATGTAATAACTTAAAATGGAGTTTTTTTGTTTTATTAAACTTTAAAAATTGTACATTTGTTTTGTTATCTTTGTAATTTTAGTTTTTTGAATATTTTATGTGTCGGTACAATAATTGAACTCAAATTAGAAGCTTGATAATTTTTCTTAAAGAAGCATGTGAAAGTAGAGCAAGATTCCAATTATATATAAGCATGATTGTTTGATATTTCACTATTTGCATCAATCAAGAGTCTCTTCATTCTATAATAATATCCTTGAAATTTAAATCATTAAGAAAGAATATATAAGAATGATTGTTTGATATTTCATTATTTGCATCAATCAAGAGTCTCTTCGTTCTATAATAAAATCCTTGAAATTTAAAAAACATTAAGAAAGTTTATGTGTTAGATTTTATTTACACCATTAAGGGCAATTGCCAATTTATATGTAAAGCAATATAATTTGTTAATTGTAGTTATTTTGTTAGTTTTCTTTTACTCAACTAAAATAGTTAAAGGCATCTATGAAACTTGCTTATCATAAGACCAATATATATCTTTTATGTATTTTACATTCATTTACAAGCCAATGAAACTTGCTTATCATAAGACCAATATATATCTTTTATGTATTTTACATTCATTTACAAGCCAATATGCCTTCTTGGGTTATTGGAGAACGTATCTTTCACTTTTGTCACTATCACACAATTAATAGCACGTGAACATAATAGATTTTAGGAGTTACCATGTGTAGATTTATAATAGGACAAATTTGTGTTTTATATTACATTGTGACTATTTGAAATTAGCTTTCAAAATAGACACCATGCATGTCATCATACAACTACCATTATTAAAAAAAATTCCTTGAAATCATGGGTGGATATTGTCTATTATATATTGTTGTGTCCAACTAATATTTGTAATATTATATTTTATTCTTTTTTAATTTTTGTGATGAAATCCAAAGAAGTAACCTTCTAACATAAGTTTTTATGGGAAAAGAACTGGTTTTTGAGCTCTGGCGATTTGGCGGGAAACTTTCTGAACTGTCGTCGGCCGAGGCTCTAGGGTTTCTGGTGGGAAGATTCTACCAGGGACTCAGGTGGTTTGTTGTTGTTTTTCATTGACGACTCTTTCGTTGCCCCGGGAGGGCCCAATGGGGTCTCCTCCAGGATTTCTCGATGGGAAAAAGACCTCTTATGCCGAGATATTAAGAGAAAACCCTGCGTCTTCCTCCGATGAAGCTCAGCGGAGTGCTTACCATTCGCTATCCAAGAATGCGGGCAAGGGTTCTCCTGTGCACAGAGTCAATGGATGTCTCCCGCAATCCGCTTCCAGACCGAAGATTGTCATAGAACCAAAGCTGGTCGAGGATACGATCAACTACCGTGCTACTCATGACCTGATTTGCAAATTCATGGGTATCCGACCCACCATGCACTTTCTGCACACCTGGGTGAGACAAATAGGGAGCCTATCGGTGAGTACTCCTTATGGCCCATAAGCAATGGGTATTTTATTATTAGTTTTTCCTCCTTAGCGGATAGAAACAGAGCATTTGAATCAGAAAAGAGGAGCCATGGCCCGGCGGGGTTATTTGTCCAACCGTGGAGAGCGGGCTTCGATCCTCGCATTGAGCCCACGGCTGTCCCGGTTTGGATCCGGCTGTATGCTCTCCTGATGGAGTTTTGGGGTGAGCAGATTCTTGAATTGATAGGTAACTCTCTAGGTAGATATTTGGGAGTTTCCAAAGATACCATAGAAGGAAGCTACTTCTTGTTTTTGCTAGAATTTGTGTAGAAGCTGGATATTAGCCGGCCGCTACCGAGTGAGATGGAGCTAGAGTTAGCGGGACAATCCTGGATACGAGCAGTTAGACTATGAAGCCCTACCTTTTCGATGTAGAGTTTGCCATAAGCATGGCCATTTGGCTAGGTTTTGCCCGAATATCTTGAGCACCAAAGCGGATGTTCCACAAGGAATGCCAAATCGCCCCCGAGAGGGTAAGCCCACTCCGGTCAAGGAACCACCCATCATTCCCCTTGGTTATGATGCCCAGAAAGATGGCTTTGAACAGCAGAAGAGAAGAAGAAACAAAAAGAGAAATGGCAAGGAGCAAGCTCAACCCAAGCCAACCAACCGGTATGAAATCTTCAAATCTCTTGTGGATCAAGAAGACCAAATTATGGAAGGAGCGGATGGGAACCTTGAGGATAATATCATCCATTCTCATGCTCCTCCCTCACCAACCCCTATCCTAGAACAGGTGATTGACTCCTCTGAGATTTTGCGGCTAGAAAACCCAGGGGCATTGGTAATCCACTCCCGGCCATGAGCCGGTTATTAAGGATGTCACCATGGGAAATGCGAGAAAAGATCGAGAGAAAGACCGGCTCTAGGGATTACCCGAGGTGGAGAAGAGGTCGAAAAATAGTAATTCCCAAGGGGCGGGCAGGAAATCCAATAAGGATCTAATTGCAGTGCAAGGAGATAAGCTAATCAATGGAGGATTGGCGAGAACAATTGATTCTTATTGCTCCCAAGGTTTCCAATGATTATTCAATCTTGGAATGTGAGGGGTTTAAACAGTAGAACCCATCAATCTGTTGTTCAAAGACTTTTAGAGAGAAGTAAAACAGACTTTCTGCTCATTCAGGAGACAAAAATGTCTTTAGACCTTATGAGTAAAACTGTCGATCGAATACGGAGGGGTCTTGGCCATATGGCTGTGGCTGCTCTAGGTGCCTCGGGAGGGATTGCTACTCTTTGGAACCCTTTGGCGTGGATAGCAATAGAACATATAGCTTGGAGGGGTGTCCTCACATCTCTTTTTAGGAACATTGTTACAGCTGAACAAGTCTTAATTACAAACTTCTATGGGGCTCAGAACATCGATGGTCAGCGGTTTCAATGGAAAGTTGTTCAAAACATGAGGTCCTCCGGGGAAGATTTTGATTGGATTATTGCTTGGGGACTTCAATGCCAAATTATACGCCGGGGATCGGGGAAGGTGGCATCCCAGTTTTGGATACAGGGGACCGGCTTTTAATTGCCCAAGTCCAGGCCTTTAACCTTGTTGATATCAAAGGCCCTGGTACGAACTTTACCTGGACTAATAAGAGAAGAGAGCCATACAACGGGAGGGTTAAGCTTGACCGGTTTATGGTCTCGGAGGAAGCTTTTGTTAGATGGAATATCAAATTTCAGATTTTGGATGGCCCGATCTCGAGATCACTCTCCCATTTTTTTGGAGGGAGGGACTATGTCAGGGCAGTATTACAAACCATTTAAATTTGAAAATTTTTGGTTGCAAAAAGAGGACCTCCGAAGGAAAATTCCACAGTGGTGGGAAGAAGGTCGTCTCCCTTTTGGGACAGCTATGTTCAAATTTCATAAACAACTTCTTTTTGTTAAGAGTAAACTAAAACAGTGGAGGCAAACTAACAAATCTGATTTCCAGCTCCAACGGGCTCCCTTGTTGACCCGGATGGAATGAGGTGCAAAAACAATTCGGGGAAGGAATCATTTACGAGCATCTTAAATCCGAGGATGATGCTTTACGCAAAGCGGTTGAGGACATTGATAATCAAGAAGAGATCTCTGGAAACAGAGAGCAAGAAACACATGGTTATTAGAAGGAGACAGAAATACAAAATTTTTCCATCGCTCTGCCTGTGCTAGAAGACAATTGAATAACATGGAACTCCTTCAAGACGAGAATGGAAACTCTTTTGACACTCTCCCTGGTATGCACTCCCACTCAATGGAGTATTTCTCAAACCTCTTTAAGGAAAGTATGGAGCATGATGTGGAAGCCCAAAATGAAGTCATTGATGGCATTCCCTCTATTATCTCTCATGAAGAGAATCAGGCCCTTCTTAAGCCCATAGATCGTGATGAACTCAAGAAGGTGGTCTTTGGGATGTGCCTTTGGAAAATCGCTTGGTCTGATGGCTTCCCTATTGAGTTTTTCAGGCCTTCTGGGATACCCTGGAGGAGGATGTCTTTGGTTGTCATTGAGGAGTCCCGAACTAATAAAAGAATGCTCAAGGCTCTAAATCACACCTTTATTACCTTAATTCCAAAAGGAGGAGGGGGGGTTCACATTTCTGATTTCAGACCTATTGCCTTATGCAATGTGATTTACAAAATAATCACTAAAATTATGGCTGAAAGACTAAAACCTCTTCTTCAGAATATAATCTCCTCAGAGCAAGGGGGTTTTGTTGAAGGGAGACAGATCTTGGATGGAGTGATCTTGGCTCAGGAGGCTATCCATACTATGCACAATTCAGGTAACAAAGGAATGTTCATCAAAGTGGATATGTCTAAGGCTTATGACGAGGGTAGAGTGGGGCTTTTTGGTCAAGATGTTGGCGGCCTTTGGTTTTTCTCAGGACTGGATTGCCTGGGTCATGAGTTGTATCTCTACGCCTTCATACTCTGTTTTAATTAAGGGGCTTCCCTCGCCACCTTTTGGAGCCTCTCGGGGTCTTCGCCAAGGAGACCCTTGCTCTCCTTATCTCTTTCTCATCTTGGGTGAAGGATTAGGCAGACTCCTCCTGAGAAGAAGACTTCAAGGACAGATAACGGGAATTAAAATTGGGGCTGAAGTTTTGACTCATTTACGGTTTGTGGATGATCTTTGGATTGGTGGGAGTGGCCGGCCTCAGGGAAGCAAGAGGAATCAGAGATTCTCTAAACGTCTACCTCCGGGCCTCTAATCAAGTCATCAATGAAACAAAATCCAAAGTGGTCTTCTTTAATCTTGATCAAAGGTCACAAGACAGAGTTATTGAGATCTTGGGATTCACTAGGACCTCTCTTCCTGTAGTTTACCTGGGGGTTCCTCTGCATTTCAAAAAACTGAAAGCTGATTTATGGAAGGACCTTTTGGATGGCATCAAAGAGAGAATGAATCACTGGTCTCATAGATGGTTAAGCTATGGGGGCCGGCTGACTTTCTGCGATCTGTTATTCAGGCCATGCCAATTTATAAATTCTCTATCCTGGCTGCCCCTCCTTCAATTTGGAAAGAGCTGGACAAAGCGGCTAGAAGTTTTCTTTGGGAAGGTGCCAAAGGAGAGAGGAAATGGGCCTTGGTTGGATGGGATAAGGTCACCCGGCCCAAGGAAAAAGGTGGTTTGGGTTTAAGAAGCTCCAAGTTTAACAATCGAGGCTTTGGGTGGTAAAGCTGTATTGGAGGTGGATTTCCCGACCAACGTCCCTCTTCGATGAGAATCCTCTCTAGTAAATACTTGGGTCTTGTTCACCCCAATGACTTGGGCCGCTTTCCTTTGGAGGGTAATGGATCATTAGTGTGGCGGGCTCTCAAGCTTGGATCTCGCATTATCAAAGATCAATTGTTACGGAAAGTTGGGAGAGAGGGAGAAGGCCCGGTTACGGACTGATTCTTGGGATCGGAATCCTCCCATTCTTGTTGTGTTTCCTGAATTGCATCCGTTAAAATCAGCTCTAGAAGATAAGGGATGGATCCATATTGAGAGCTACTTCAATACCAACCAATTGGGGGAGTATAAGATTCAAAAGTTCAAGCGACTGGGTGAATGGCCAATTCCAATCCCCCCGGAGCAGGCTCCAACTCTAGAAAAAATCTTGTCTGAACGGTTTCTTACTTGGGAGATATGAGGAGGATGAGCTTGCTTGGGGCTTTGGGAACCTTGGGGTTTATTCTGTGAAGGAGGGCTATGATTCGATCCTTCCGAGCCCCCCCACACTCTTTTCCAGTTCAAGAATGGAGGAAGATTTGGCATCCCAAGGGCTGGCCGAAAGTGAACTTCTTTGCCTGGAAGCTTATGCACAATGGAATCCTGACCTTTGACAATCTCAGAATCAGAGGCATCATTGGTCCTTCCCAGTGTGTTTTATGCTATAGGAATGAGGAAACTGCTGATCATCTTTTGTTTGATTGTCCTTTCACACAACAGATTTGGCATCGTTGGTTCTCCCATTTTAAACTTCAGGCTATTGGAGACTTGTCTCGGACCAATTTATGGGAAAGCTGGAAGAGAGGTAGATTTACATCTAAAGCTCTTCGAATTGGGTGGGAGCTTGGTTTCCTTTTTATTTGGTGGCAGGTGTGGTTGGAAAGAAATGCTCGTATTTTCCGTGAAACCTTCTCTTCGGTGGATGGGATATGGCAGGTCATCTGGAGAAAAGTAGTGGAAACCGTTGCCATCTATCTTTGAGGAGGAAAATCAGCCTGCTTCTAAGCCTCTGGAAGAGAGAGGCTGCGATCTTGAGAGACGGGTAAGAAGTTGTTGGAAACCTCCCCCAGAAGGCTGGATCAAAATCAACACTGATGGAGCTACAAAAGGCAATCCGGGCAATTCTGGAAGTGGAGTAATCTGCCGTGATCATGTTGGGGCTGTGCTCTATTGGGAATTGCAAGGTCTGGGATATGCCACAAACAATGAAGCCGAGGCCTTTGCTATTAAATCTGCTTCCATCTGGGCCGTCAAGCAGGGTCATAGAAAGATAATCATTGAGTCTGATTCCCAAATCCTGGTTGGCGCTCTTGATTGCATGAGGAACTTTGCCTTAAAAGCTTGGAGGCTGCGGATTCTGGTCTCCCAAATTAAAGAGCTTTGGAAGGAATTAGAGGATGTGATACATGTTTATGCTAGCAGAACTCTTAATAAGGCGGCTGATTTCCTTGCTAAGATGGGTGTTGAGAGGGAGGTTGGGATGCATCTGCATAGTGATATGCCTGTGGAGGATGCAGAGATTAGACAAGGCCTTGAACAAATTTTGAAATAATGTGCAGTGTTTTTTATGCTAAGGAAATTTTTTGTCGCGATATCGCGACTGTAGTGTTGTCGCGGCCTCAAGCCGGAAGCTGTCGCGATATCGCGACAGGTTGAGCCTCCGCGGCCTTTGGTGGGTTTCTGTCGCGATATCGCGACATGTCGCGCTATCGCGGTCCTTGTTGAGATCCTGTCGCGATTTCGCACCTCTTTTGAAGATGAAGAGCAAAGTTGAAATTTCGTCGCGATATCGCGACAGGTTGGAGAGTGGGAAGCTGCAAGGTAATCTTGTCGCGATATCGCGACACGTTTGGCACTTAAGCGGTTGGGAGGAAAATTGTCGCGATATCGCGACCTGTAGCGCCGTCGCGGCCTCAAGCTGGAAGTTGTCGCGATATCGCGACAGGTTGAGCCTTTGCGGCCTTTGGCGGGTTTCTGTCGCGATATCGCGACATGTCGCGCTATCGCGGCTCTTGTTGAGATTATGTCGCGATTTCGTGCCTCTTTTGAAGATGAAGAGCAAAGTTGATAATTCGTCGCGATATCGCGACAGTTTGGAAAACTGGAAGCTGCAAGGTAATTTTGTCGCGATATCGCGACACGTTTGGCACTTAAGCGGTTGGGAGGAAAATTGTCGCGATATCGCGACCCTTTTGTGGCATGAGAGTCGTTTAGAAACTTCGTCGCGATTTCGCGACGCCTTTGCTGGTTGGATGATGCGGAGACAGTCCGTCGCGATTTCGCGACCTTTTTGGCGCTTTGGTGCTCTTTGGAGTTGTAGTCGCGATTTCGCGACGCCTTTGCTGTTAGGCTGCTGGAAGGTGCTGTCGTTGCGATTTCGTGACTCTTTTTGCGTGCGGCTGCCGAGGGCCCTTCCTGTCGCGATTTCGCGACATGTCGCGTTATCGCGACTGTTGGCGCTGACGCGGTCGAGACGGGGGTGACTGCCGCGATTTCGCGACATGTCGCGATTTCGTGACATGTCGCCTTTTCGCTCCCTGTTGTCTTCTTTGCCCTGTGGTTGTTAGTGTTGCCTTTGTGCTTTGCACTTGTTGTGTTGCTCTTTGCTCTGGGTCGGGATGTGTTCTCTCCCGTTTGTATTTGTTCTTTGTATTAATACAAGTTTTTCATTTTTTTCAAAAAAAAACATAAGTTTTTATGAATAGAGATGGCTACAAAGGAAGGATATGAACACCATATTGCACCACCAAAGAAATATTGCTATTAAAAAATTTACTTAATACCATGGATGGATCATTGTCTATTATACATTGTTGTATCAAAATATCATTAACAAAATTACTTTTTATTTTTTTTAACATTTTCTATAATAAATTTAAAAAAAAAACAGCATTCTTATATCATGTTTGATGAGTAGAAAAATGGTTACAAATAAAAATGATATCACAAAAATTAAAATCAATAAAAATACTCTAAACATGGTACAATTATTTAAAATGACTAAAATATTTACCGTTACCTGAATTGTATCTGTTAAAACACAAGAACTACAACATACTCCATTTTTAAACATGGAATATTTGTACATCAACCACTTTATAAAATCAAACACAAAACAGCAAAACACGCATAACGTACAACAAACAACAATAGAAATTTGTGAAACGTAATGATAACGATGCAGCGGAGACAACAATTGATTCGACGGATCTAAACTCTGTGATAAATCTTTTGCCCAAAAACATTCGTTATGACTTAATACATGGTTTTTTTTATAATATTTTTAAATTAATATGTTTGTTAAACCACCGTGCTACAAAATGGACATTAGGATCACTTGATAAAGCGAAAACAAGAGTGGTTGGATTCCACCCAAGTGGACCCCACTATCGAATATGACACGCATGCCTTGCTTAGCCAAAACCAGCTGGCCATCACGAAACAAAACAAGAATAGTGCAATCAATCAAGCAACGTGCCAAATGTGGGACAGAAAAACGTCAACAATTACTGCAGAGGTTCACCATAGTAGGAAGGAAATCAACTTTATATTGTAACTGTATGCCCTCCTGTTTCCACATACACGGATTAGCGGTTTGGAAGATTCTATAAAAGGCCGCGGATGAGGGATGGCTCTCTCTTTAAGTGGCAACAGGCGAGTGGTAAATATCGAGTTGTTCTCTGGTACAAGATAATCTTTAGCGCAACAGATTTATTACAGAGCAGATTGCATTGCATATTCTAAAGCGCAGTAGGGCTTATCCGTTATGGAGAGTCAGCAGGTCAAGGGTTCCAGGGTGTTGGCGGTCGATTCGGCTAAAACGTGGGAGTTCATTATCGGCCAGGCCCAAATCCAGGCTTGTCCCGTATGTCGTTCACTATAACTTTTGACTTATCTATAAACTAGATCTTGCACATTCACTATAACTTTTCACTTACTCTTTAATTAGTATGTGTGATGAGAGAGAGTAAGCATTCCTTTATATTTTTATATACAGTGCAATTACGTATATTTCTTTATATAAAATATAATAATTAGTTATAGAACGGGTTTCTCATCTATAAATAATGTATTAGCACATTGGAGCAAGAAATATAAAATATAATAATTAGTTATAGAACGGGTTTCTCATCTATAAATAATGTATTAGTACATTGAAGCATATGCTGCCTGCAAAATTTCGTTTTTCTATGCAGTCAACTTTATTTTGTATAATGTATTATTTAAAATGAAAAATGAGACATGGATGTCAAAACCTGAATTTTTTATGAAATAATCTTAGAGCAAAAACACTAAGAATATTTTTAGGATAATTGAAATCACTAACCCAACTGCTTGAAATGATTTTCATTTCAATGACGCAAGTAAAGCGAAAATAACAATTAAAAAGTTATTTTTAAGTGATGCTTTTAATAGATTTTTTTATTGCTTCTAGAATTATAAAGATTTATCACACAATATTACGGAGAGAATATGATATTATAAATGATGAAACTCATTTTATACTCGCAATATTGTGATGCTTTTAATAAAAGATGATTTTATTACTTCTAAAATGAGAAGTGAATATAATATTATAAATTATATCACTTATTTTATATATTTCAATTAAATGCAGATATCTAAACCAAGAATTATATAAAATAGAGGGAAAATAGTAATTCCAAATTAAAAAAAGTATATGGCAAGACAACAATTAATTTTTTTAAGCTATCAACTTTTTTAAAACAATAAAATAATTAACATATTATCTAATGTTAATTAATTTTTAGCATTTTTAAATTCTTTAAATAATAAATAATTAACATATTTTATATTTTATTTTATATTTTTATTTGGTAAAAAAAAGATTTTATTAAGTTATTCAAGAAAAAAAGTACATCACTTGTCTTTTAAGCTTTTGATCTAAGATTTAACAGATGATTTAGTATTATAATTTTTATCAGTTGATCTACTATAGTAATCCATGTATAATAGAAAAAAACTAGTATAATAAATTATAGAACTAAATACATTTAATGTTGTTACCATTAAGAGATACAATAAAAAGAAGAGATTCTCTGATTTGTGTTGCCCACCATCTAGGAGGATAATTGTAACAAGTGATGCTACCTTTGTCTAGAGCCCAATTGGTCATCACATCTGTAACTTTATTCTGTTCTTAAGGGGTGTGATTTTATTCTTTTTTTTCTTAAGGGATGTGATTTTATTCTATTGATAAAAATCTTGTCTTTACCGTCTAAATATTCTCTACAATTCACCTTCATCTCTAGTCAAGCTTCCTATTCTCCATTGGATTCCTCAAATGGTTGATCAGAACTTGTGAGTCAGATTCTATTTAGACCTTCTTCCGGTCTATATTTACTGTTTCTTGGAGCCCTCTAAGGATGCCACAACCCTCCACTAGATTGTTGAAAGTATGTTAAGATTATTTGCAAAGGTGAATATTGGAGTCCCATTAAGGATGCCACAACCGTGACAAACTATTTTCATAAGTTACCTCCTTGTTAATGCCTTTTTATTCAGTAATAGCAAATTGCAAAGCTTGGGATAATATTGGCCTCCATGCTCTCATAATTACTTTTGCTTTGGTTAAGATTTAGGGTTCTTTTGTTGTTAAAAGTATTTGGCGGGATTTTGAGGCGATGAAACCTCGTATTTGATGCATTGGTGATGGTTTTTGTAATGTTATTTCGTTCAATTCTCACAATATTCGATGGTCTCCTATATTATCTAACTCTTTGGTTCTTCTTGTTGATATGCCAAGGATTAAAGCTTTGAGGCTGTTTTGCAAGGGCATATGATTTATTAAATATTTAGTGCACTCTCGAGATTGGATTCCTTGGTCTGATCTCAAACATAAATTTTATCTTTAGAATTTAGATCTTCCTTCTATTCTTAAGATTCAAGAGCTTATGCTTGATGTCATGCTTCATAAACTCGACCTTCAACCCTTGAGTGCCTAGTGGAGGGATTGATGTTAGAATGTGGATACTTATTTCAAGAACTACTCTTCTTGATTGCTTTATTATCTTCTTAGTCACATTTTCCCTCATGTTGATAAGCTTAATGAGAGATGGCAGACTCACTCTACCTCCATATCTGGCAGTATAACCTTGAACTCAAGATTACGTTTTTCTTTGGTCTCTTATTTATCAAGGGCTTCCTATGGAAGAGAGACTTAGTAGGGTTTGTCTTCCAAATCCTCAATGTCTGACTTGTGGTCATTTTGAGACATTTAAATATATGTTTTTGGTTCTGCACTCATGCTCAGTTTACCTAGTCTTAGATTCACTCATTGTTCAAGCCCTTTCATATTGAATTCTTTAGATGGTAGATGATCTTTTTTGGAGATAATAGTTGTTGGCCTACTTATATTGTTGCTCTATGGAATTTCTTTTGTGCTATTATTTTGTTTCAAATTTGGAAAGCTAGGAATGCTACTGTCTATTCTGGAGATTCAATTTCTAGTCAATTTTCTATACATGAAAATATTACGGTGTTTTTTGATGTTACTGTTTAGATTCATTCAGAGGCTTCCAAGTTGACTCATGAGTTGGTGCATTTGATAAATCTTATCAAGTACTGACACAAGACTCTGTGCACTTTTAGCAAGGTTTCACCTAACCTTCCTCCATCTCAAGGTCCCTCTATTTCTTTGAGGACTCGACATAGCAGGTCATGGAGGTAATGTTATCCAGTGTTAGACTGTTCTGTCAGTGCCCACAATAGGGCTCGATATCCTCCAAGAGTGGCTCCCTTTACCTAGTTATGTTGTTTATTCACCCTTTTAGGGTTTGGTTTTATTTTTGACCTCAAACCTTATGTTTACAATATTGATCATTTGGATGGCCTTGCGCCTCGAACTGTAATTTTTTGAGCTCTCTTTCTATTATAACCTCCCTTATTTTTATCGAATATAATTATTATTTTCAATAAAAATTTCAACCATAACTTTTATACCCATATACTTTTATTAAATTTTGAAACAAATTAAAATTACCCATATTTTTTTAAATATTTCATATTCTTATATTACAACTTTAAATTATATTAAACTTAAAATTTCAAAATTTGGAAGTTACACCTACCAATTAAATAAAAAGAACACTACCTAGTTATACAATTAAAGGCACCTTAATATTATATTACTCTTGATATCTCTTAACACCTCAAAGATGTTGCAATATTACATATGTTTATTGTGCATCTTTTTAATAATATGCATACTTTATTTTAATCTTTATAAGAAGATCTTACCATGTACAACATCTTTTTATATGGTATTTATTATTTAACAAACATTATGTATTAATAGCAAGCAATCAATAAATTTAAACAATTAACTAATATATTATTTATAAATATAAATAAAGGCTAAACGCTACACTTGTTTATAAAAATAAATTTAAGAAGTGAAGGTGCATGGTTCATACCTTTCACTTCATACTAAAAAAAACTAAGGATAAAAAGAGTCCATTATAAAATTTATATACAAGACAAGTAAAAAATAAAATAATAATATGTTGATGAGATCTACTATAAAGTAAGAATCCATAGAACGAATTAATTTCTATAGCCCCATGTTTTATTTGAATGGGATGTCGTAGAAATTTAATTTTTAATTTTTAATTTTTGAAAAGTAAAACAATAAAAAAGGGATCTAGAATTTTGCTTAATGTTAGCTTGCCCTTTTGATTCAATAGCTTCTCCCATACTCTTCTCTCTACAGGTACTATTCCCAATAACGATTGGGCAGTTCTTGCATGGTCTTTTAGGGGACCCTTACCAATGCATACAGATTATAGAAATAATCATATTGTCTCAATTAAACTATAAATGACCTTCATTATATCAAAATTCGCTTAATATGGGGGAGGGCTTAAAAAAGCAAAAAACAACTCTCTTTTCTATCACCAATATTTGTATATCACTTTTGGTCTCTCCTTGTGTCATCATTCCTTCCCGTTTCCCTATTGTTTCTAAAATTGTACATTTGATCAGCCTAATTTTACTACACCAATCACACAATAAAGATTCTTCAAGGAAGTAATGGCCTTTCATGTCCAGTAGGTTTGATGCCTACTATATCAGAATGGCTCAGATAGGGACTCCCATGCAAGCAAAGTTTCTCGTTCTCAAAGTGAATATGTGATCATGAATATGATTTCTAATGTGATCCCATAAAGGTTCCAATCTGATCTAGTCCAATACATTCCAAAAGTGCTTACCAAAGTTTTCATATAGTGATAATACATGTAATTCTAAAAGTGATCACAAACAAATGACCATTGTAATCAATCATATTATGCTTTAAAAAAAATATGTTTGGTTAGCTCGACCATCGGTTTTTTAGGAAGATAAAGGTTTGTGGTTATTTCTCCATAAATCTCTAAAATATAAAGATACAAGGATGGATGGTCAACCCACTACCCCTAAGTTGTTTCAAGGAAAGTTGTGAAATAATATTGAGGAATATAATAATAAGACTAACTCCCAATAATGGCATGGCAAAAAAAGGAAAACCTTCAAATTATCAAGCTAGATCCAGGGAAGCAAGAGCAAACATAGAGAAAGGAACACGATCTAAGTTGGTTGAACTTATATTTACTAAACAATAAAGTGATATTAGTAATTCACAAACGGAGACAACAACCCCTAATAAGACATGATTTTCATATCATGGAATATACGGGGTGTTAATGACCCCTCAAAGTAGAGGTGTATAAGGTACCTCTATTTAATTAATAAGCATGATATTTTTGTATTTAGAAAACTAAAATGACAAAGGAAAAAGTTTCTAAAACTATGAAAGTAGTATGAGAAAGATGTGAATAGGATGTTTTGGATTCAGAAGGAGCGATGAGGGGAATTCTAACATGTTGGAATCTAGTTATAACCTCTTGTAAACTATTTATAAAACTAGGCATTAGATAGCCTCATTAGTCACATGTTTGTAGATATTTGTTTCATCCTTATCAATGTCTATGGACCTGCAACTCAGTCAAGCAAATCAAAAGTATGGAGTGGGATTGAAGCCTTTTGGAGAAGTAAAGTCTAAAGACCAAGAAACATGATTAATGATCATATATTATTTTAATGCCATAACCAATTTGGATGAAAAATTTAGGGGAATTAGGAAAATAACCCAAAGCATGAGAAATTTCTCAACTTTTATTCAAGAAAATAATCTATGGGCGGTTGTGTTTGAAGAGGACAACTATATATGGACCAAACAATAGGATAGTCTAGAACCTAATAGCAAAACAATTAGATAGATGCATACTCTTAGATCATTGGCTAGATGAAGGCACTTGTGCTGAAATTAATACCTTGATAAATATGATTTCAAACAAATAACAATTAAAATGATGGTAAGTAAATTCAAAAAATATAATATTCTAAATATGAACATGTGGGAAGACCATCCTCAATTTTTTGATATGATAGCACAAACATGGAATTATTTAGGAAACGATGGACTATATACACTTCTAAAACAAATTAATTTAATGACATCTAGATTAAAAGAATGGAACAAGAACACTTTTAAAAATATTTTTGAGAAGAAAGATGAACTAAAAGAAAAATTCCAAAATTAAAAAAAAATGAGCACAATATTTCAATCTTAGAGAACAAGGAGTTGCTTAATGAATATCATAATATTTTTAGTAAGGAAGATAAATTTTAGATATTAAAATTAAGATTGAGTTGGTTAAAAGGAGATAAAAACACAATTTGTCATAGGGTGGCAATGGTACAAATATCAACATCTAGAATTCGTAAAAATTAAATCAATAGAAGGGGTGTGGATTGAAGACTAGAGTGAAATTAGAAAGAAGGTAAGGTATTTTTACCAGAATATTCTAGGATCAGAGGAGATTGAAGATCTTAATGATAAACTATTGCAAGAAGTATCTTTAATTATAACTTATGAAGACAATAACAAAATATTGAAGCCTATTACTTTGGAAGAAGTTCATTCAAATATTTTCTCTTTTAATAAGGATAAATCCCCAAGCTTGAATGAAAATATTTCTAGATAAAGCATGAGCTAAGGAGAGATAGGGAAAGTTCACTTCAACCTTGAAAAAGCAAGTTGATCACCCCAAATTCTCACTAATTAATGGATTGAAAAACAAATCCATATATTCATTTAGGTGTGTGTTGCAACTAAACCATGGCAAATGAGAGCAATGGGGAGTAGACAACATCTATTCAATTATGAGTAACCAAATGAATTATCCTATGTTGAATTTGTAGGGAAAATGCCTCCCATCTTCCATTCCATCAATTCTTAGCTTTAACAACTTATGTATTCGATTAGTCCCTAATAGTAAACCTAGGTATGAGTAGTATTACTGTACTTTTAAATAGCCCTCTCCCTTACTCTAAAGAGTTATTCTAACCATGATTGTGCCCAACATAATGAGTGCCACCCATATTTTGTATGACATACCTCCCTCCATATTTTATAAGATACACCTCCCATATACCCATACTTTGTACATTGTACCTCCAATGGGGAATAACAATTATGGTTCATTGATTCTACAAAGCCTAGATTTTTCAATTACCTTAAGATTTAGGAAAATGACATATTAAGGACTTCTCTATAATATCTTGTCACTTTGAGAGTATCTCCCTTCTTAAAATATTTATTAAAATGGAGGGGGAGTGTAAAATATTAAAATTTAAAAGGACCCTTATTAAAAAACCTAGACCACATAACCTCTCCTTTAATACTGTACTAGGGGGGGCTCGACTTCCCTTTTAAATATCTCTATCCTTATAACAGTTTTAGGGTTTGTTTAAACAATATATCAAGGGGGGGAAGAGAGGGGTAGGAAAAGGCTTCCCCCTTGAAATATGGGGAAGGAAAAAGCTTTATCGATAAGCATTCCCCTTTTAATTTAAAGATCTAGATAATTTCGTTATTGCTTCTTTGGTAATATGACTCGATGAATCTCTTCAATAAGTGATAACAATCTAAGTGACCTAACTTTATGAATGAATTGGATCTTGGTAGATAATGTGGGTCATTACCCTAATGATTTTTGAAAACTAGAAATGTGGAATCAGTTCTATGGAGGACCAAAAATTACTATTCTTGAGTGTGGATCCCATGTATGAATATGAGGAGCACCCATATCATTTCTATAGGCATTAGAATTGAGGTTTTATTATCCAAAAAAATATATTCTTTCTAAAGAATATAACCACTACCCATTGGAATGAAAGAGTTTGCTAGAACTAGACTTCCTCTCTCATATAAGACAAAGGAATAATCACATGAGTTACTTGTGCCTACCAAATGAGTGGGGGGGAAAGTGGAATGAATAATCCTACTCCTATGCCCTCTTAATTCTAAGAGGAGGTTTTAGTTTGTAGCGATAACTTAGATACTTATTATTATTATGAAGGGGGAATAAGTCATTCATGATTGCTTGGATTAAAATCATGATTTTTTTATTTAGAGATGGCTTCTAGATTAAAGGATCTTTGGAAGACATGTTAAAGCACCTTGCTCTAATACCTATCATTACTGATTAATAGGTAATTAGATGGCCCATTTTTATCCACTCGAAAAACTTGGAATGGAAACAACACCATTGAATTTTAAAGAGCAAAACTTTTAAGCTTTCTAAGCCCTATTCTCTTTAATTAAGAAACTAAGAGGTTTAGAATTATTTTATCTATAAACAAAAGAGAATTATTTTACTTGGATAAAGTGCCATTCCTTCCTCGATTCGTAACTGGGGGAATGGTATGCCCGGCCAGTGCCAGCTATGGGACTTGCTTAGATTAACTTGATGAAACAAATCTTGGGATGAGACCAGGGTTATGCATAAGTGCAAATCATCGCAAATTGGCTATATTTAGGATTTTTGATATTTTAAATTTGCTAATTTTGAGACCTTTCATTGGGGCCCATTCACCCAAAATGTTGGGGGTGGAATTTTTTTTGGGATCGATTCGTTCGACGTTGATAATAATTTTCCTATTTTTATTTTAATTTACCAACCACTTTCACCCGATTCCATGAATAATCCACCTTAAAATTATAAATAATTTTGTTTATCCCACCTAATTTTCCACATATACTACCCGTATAATATTCAAGAGGATATCGATAAACATACATCTAAAATACTCTAACTTAAAAATATCTCTGAAGCAATGAAAACCCATTGTCAGTCGACATATTTACCAATTGGTTGTAGGGTATTATCAATTGGAAGACACTGATCGATTCCACAAACTTGACAAGGTTGCAGAGGAGTGCTCTTCAACATAAACTAATTTGTTGCAGAGGAGTGTCAGTCGGTATATACCGATTGGTTGCAAAAACCAAAGTGAATCAATTTCAGAGGACAACCTCTCAACATAAATTGATTGGTTGTAAAGGAGTATCAATTAGTATATTTCGATCGATTACAAAGGAGTGTCAATCGGTATAATTTTATTGGTTGCAAAGTAGTGTCTATCGGCATAAGCCAATCAGTTACAAATGCGTGTCAATCATCCTAAGTTGATATATTGCATAGGAGTATCAATTGATTGCAGTCGATTGGTTGCAAATGTACTCTTTTACAAAGAACCTTTTAGGAGGTATAAATTTTGATCCAAAACTCAATTTTAAATTTTTAAAACCACCTAGCTCGATGATATCTACATATAAAACTTAGTAAAATCCTCAGAAAAACCTCTACAACCAATCAACACCTCTGTAATTGACCAACACCTCTATAAATAATCAACACCTCTGCAACCGATTGGTTGTATAGGTGTCAATCAGTTACAAAGGGTTTTTTAGGAATTTATTAAGTTTTATGTGTAGATCTCATCGATCTAGGTGGTTTTAAAAAAAATAAAAATGAATCTTTGGATAAAAAGTTATGCCTCCTAGAAGGTTCTCTAGAAAAGAACACTTTGCAACCGATCGGTTGCAACTGATCAGCCGATCAGTTGCAGTCGATCGGTTGCAGAGGTGCTCTTTTGCAAAGAACCTTCTAGAAGGCATAAATTTTGATCCAACGCTCCATTTCATTTTTTATTTTTTTAAACCACCTAGATCGATGAGATCTGCACATAAAACTTAGTAAAATCCTCAAAAAACCTCTACAAATGACGAACTGAAATACTCTAAAACCGATCGAAACCTCTAGAAATATTTTTCAATTGATTTTCCATAGTTTGAAATTTTTTTGTGAATTATGAATGCAATTCACCATTTATCCTTGGACATGATTTACCAGGATTTTGAGATCGATTCGTCAAGATTTTATAAATAGATTTTGGGGTCGACTTCTTATGCATAACCCTGGATAAGACCTCTCCTTTTTAATGTTGGTATGGTCAATTTTTGGATCCCCAAGCACCTCTTAGGATATAAGGTGAAAATAATATCTTTTCACAAAATCATGCTAGGTGTGATTGATCTCCTGAATCTAAAAAAAATATTTCCAAGGGGTCTTTGACCTTTATCTATAATTTTGATTTACTATCTCTCTACTTAAAGGTATTGTGAACTAGAGATCTATGAACGAATGATATAACCTGATTACCCACACTAGTTTCTAGCCTCTCACTATTTTAAATATTTTGCCTAACCCCTTTTTAATATAGAGGGCTACAAGAAGGAACCACAATTATGAGCATTGATCGAAGAGAAACCACAACTTAAAATAATGGTCTCTTTTCTTTATTACGAGTAGTGGGAAGGGAGAAAGCAACAAAAAGAGTATGTTATATCAAGAGGTTCTTCTTTTTCAACACCTACAACCACAACTATTCAAGAAAGGAGAAACATGTTCTACAAGCTTAGGATCAATCATGACAAAGGAAAATGAGGTGCATACCCCCTACTTACATGCATTCATTCCTTGATCCAAAATATTCTTCCATATTCTTCTCTCTATAGGTAATATCCCCAGCCACATTTAGGGGGTTCTTGCATGGTCTTTTAGGGGGGCCTACCAACACAAAATTTATAGAAATAATCATGAACGACTCAACCAAACTATAGAAGGCCTTCATTATTCATATTAATTATCACAACGTTGATTTAGATGGGGGGAAGGCTTAGAAAAGTGAAAAACAACTCTCTATCCTATCACCAATATTTGTAGATCACTTTTTTTCTCTCCTTGTGTCATCATTCATTCTCCTTTTCTTGCTATTTTTAGAACAACATGTTTAATCAAGCTTGAACTTACTAGACCAATCACACAATAGGGATTCTCAAAGGAAGTAGTGGCCTTCCATGTTCAACAGGTTTAATGCCTACTATGTCAAACTAGCTCAGTTAATGACTCCCAAGCAAGCAGAGTTTCTCGTTCTTAATGAAAATGTGTGATCATGAATACAATTACTATTGTGATCCCATAGTGGTTCCAATCCAAACCAAAAGTGCTTACCAATGTGTTCTTGTAGTGATACTACATGTGATTTTGAAATTTATCACAAAGAAATCACCATTGTAATAAATTAGATTATGCTTTAAAATAAAGGGGTTCAGTTAGCTTGATCATCAATTGTTTAAGGAGAGAAAGGCTCGTGGTTCTTTTCCCCCATAAACCTCTAAAAGGTGGAGAGACAAAAATGGACCATCAACCCACTGCCCCTAAGTTGTTCATGGATAAAATGCTAGTGGGTTGCCTAACCTCCTAGTTGTTAGTGGAAAGTGATTAAAGGCCACTACCCCACCCAAAGACTCAGTTTGCTATCACTCACTATACTTTATCCCTTTTTCGTCTAAAAGATATCGACTATATCTATATCTCTTCTTAAAATTTGAGCCTCTCCCAAATTAATAAGGTCGAGCGCTTATCTAAAGGCCCCTTATTTATTAGAGGGGTGTCAATTATTTAAATGCTATCAAATATTTGAGGTGGTATTTTGCGAGTGACTATAGTTTCCAAGTGATTTGTAGTTCATATTGTAAAATAATGAATACATTGAATACTTTGCATAGATTCTCATAGAAGATATAGTGTAAATTAGGTATTAGGTACATCTCCTCATAGATTCTAATTGCTTCAATGTGTTGTTTCTTAACTCGACTTGGAATTACTTATTCTAGTTATTTTTGATAGGGCATCCTTGGCTACTCACAAATAATGTTTAAGGGTTTCATCCTAGATGGCCCTAAAATTCTCAGTCATGATAAAGCTACTAAATTTACAAAGAAATAACTTAAATAAAATCTAACTAGAATCTATGATTGCAGGGAAGAGCTTCCAATATATAAATTTTTATACATTTTGTGACACCTTATAAAATTATGGTTACAAGAAAAATCATGTATAGACTAGATCCTCTATATTCACTATAAATTTTTTATACTACTAGGTCAACCTTTTGGTGTAGTGATATGTTACATTGGTATCAGAGCAACTGTCCATATTCGAGTGATGGGAGCACTGACAAGGAGGTCTAACGGGGGTCGAGAGGGTCTGCCAGGGGTCTTTCATGTTGGAGCCTAGGCTGCAAATCCTTTTAAATTTAATATTAAAACCTTTTCATAGGCATGGGCCCCTTTTCATTTAATAATTAAAATCTTTTGAGATCCTACGCTCACACCCTTTTAACTTATAGATAAAGGCACCTTTTTTTTTCTTTAACAAGGTCATGGTCTTCTAACATCAAATAATCGTTACTTAAAACTTCACCCATGGCATATTCTATTTTATTAACCCGCTTGATCCTCAAGCGGGTTCAGTAAAAAATGATAGCTATGCACCCACTAATTATTTAGCCCAAAGAGTAAGTGCGTCTAACCTATAACCTACCCCAATATAATCCTAAGGGTAGTGAGTTTCCCAGTGATGAAGTCTAAAAAACTATGTGAAGGTTGCTATGGTGTCTAGGGAGTGAGAGAGAAGTGTTTGATTATATTGTTACATACACTAAAGGGGCTTAAGATTATCATTTTGTGTGGTTACCTATATGTATGTATATAAAAAATAATAATTAGCTATAATCTACGTTCCTTATCATAATATACTAGTACATGTAAGCATATGTTGTCTTGCTTCGATAAAAGTTCTTTTTGGACGACATTCAAAAAGATAAGTTTTAGTCTATGGTGTCTAGGGAGTGAGAGAGAAGTGTTTGATTATATTGTTACATACACTAAAGGGGCTTAAGATTATCATTTTGTGTGGTTACCTATAGGTAAAAAATAATAATTACCTATAACCTAGGTTCCTTATCATAATATACTAGTACATGTGAGCATATATTGTCTTACTTCGATAAAATTTCTTTTTGGACGACATTGAGAAAGACAAATTTTAGTCTTGCTTTGGTTGAGCCAACTTTATCTTGTATAATGTGTTATTTGGAATGAATAATGAGATGTGGATATCAAAACTTACTTTTTTTATGGAATGATCTACAAAAAAAACTCTAACACCTTTAGAGGTAATTAAAATCACTCACCCAACTACTTATAATATAATTTTCATTGAATATTTATAACAAAAAAGGTTTCCAAATAATGATGGAAGTACAATGTTTATATATATGGCCAAAAATTACCTCTTCAACAACCCCCAATATCAAATGAATAAACTTTGTACATCTAGTCTAGAGGTGTCACTAAAGTAAAGGAAAAAATAATGTCTAAAAAGAGGTATTTACTTGCAACATTGTGATGATTTTAATAAAAAGGTGAGAATTGTTTTGTTGCTTCTACAATTATAAAGATTTATAAAATAATGCTCTGAAGAGAATATAATACTTATAATAAGATTTTCATTGAAAATTTATGACAAGAAATTTTCAAATAATGACAAAGGTACAATGATTGTATATATGGTCAAAAATTACCTCTTCAACAACCCCAATATAAAACAAATAAACTCTTTACATCCAATCTAGAGGTGTCACTAAAGTAGAGGAAAAATATAACATTTAATAAGTAGTTTTTACTTGCAAATATTTTAATGCTTTTAATAGAAAGAAGAGGATTTTTTAGTGTTTCTATGATTATAATAATTTAAAGCACAACACTACAAAGAGAATACAATAGTTGTAATATAATTTTCATTGAATATTTATTCCAAAAATATTTTCAAATAACAATGAAAGTACAATGTTTATATATGGCCAAAAATTTCCTCTTCAACAACCCCAATATAAAATGAATAAACTCTTTACATCTAGTCTAGAGGTGTCACTAAAGTTAAGGGAAAACTTCCTTTAAAAAGATATTTTTATTTGTAATATTGTTATGCTCTTTAAAAAAATATGGAATTTTTTATTGCTTCTACAATTATAAAGATTTATAGCACAATGCTATGAAGAGAATATGATAGTATAGATGATTCCACTTATTTTATAAATCTTGATTAGATGTAGACATCTTAAACCATGAATTATACAAAACAGAGGTAAAATAACCATTCCACATAAAATAAGATATCTCCCATCAATTGGTATTGGCTCAACTAGTTAGATTCCTCAATGTTTAAGGAGGAGACCCAAGTTTGAATCTTGTCAAAATGATACATACATAATATCCAAGCTTTGTTGTAATACCACTATGTGGTGATGATGTAATATGGGTGGGGCCTGTTTCAATCCCATATAACTAGTTGAAAATATATATATATCCCAAGATGATAGTTAATTTTTCTAAGTTGTCAAATTCTTTAAAATAATAAGGCAATTAGGAGTATTTTGAATTCATTATATATATATATATATATATATATATATATATATATATATATATGATATTTGAACCTTGGACCTCTGCCCCCCTTATGGAGTTTGGATGAACCAATTGGTCTACACCTCGGACCTGTAAATGTAAGTAAATGAACAAAAATTGTATATTGATTAATTATTATGTTAATTATTTTTGAACATTATTAAATTATTTAAAATAATTTAAATTTATTTTTTAATACTACACATTCTTGTAGACTACCTTTAAATCATATTAGATTAAAGATTAAGATCATGCATAAATTTGAAAGTTACATCTATCAATCAAATTTAAAAAAAAAAGACTAACTAGATATATTTCAACTAGGGTTCAAATAATGGGAGGAGAAATGGAGAGTTAGGGCATCAATAAGGTAGGACATTTTGTCTAGCCATGGAATTTTTCAAGTAAGTTTCATTTATCCCTTCATTATCTTAGAAGTTTTGAATGTAAACTATTGTAGGTTTATTTTTCAATTAATATAATTGCTATAAGATATATTGGTAAATTATAATAAATTTCGAGTTATAGTTTCCTTCCCATTAACCAAGTTATAACTAAATCCTTAGAGTCATCCCTAGTAGTAAAGGTTAGGTAGGACCTCACAAAGCAAAGATCCTTGTTGCTCAAAGACAAAGCAAACATTGATAAATTTAATGGGTCTTGACCAAGGGTTTTAGCTTTGAGAAAATTGATTGATATGATTTGGAAGTCTCTAGGAGTGAGTCTATCCTTTCTTCCCAAAGGTTTCTTCTTAACCATTTTTTGTTCTAGGGAGGAAAGATATGAAATATTTAAAGAGGGTCTTTGGTTTATGAGAAGAGCAAGACTCTTACTTACCTGCTGGTATGCACCTAAAAACATAGAGATGTCCCTGATGTATGGGTTATCCATTAATTTTTGGGAAGTGGATACCTTCAAGGCAATAGGAAACACTGGGATAATTTCTTGATATTTTAGAAACTACAAAATATGGATTCTTGGCTATTTATACCTAGATATTGGTCATGATTGATACTAGTAAAGCTTTACCAGAATCAGTCATTCTTAAGTATGGGGGTAAGTTGTGTACCCAAACCATGGATTATCAAAACATAACTTTCAAATGTGGAATATGTCATGAGGTGAGGCATATTGAAAGATCGTGCCCTAAGAAGAGACTAACAGAAACATATGTAGAAAACCACAAGAGAAACTTACAAATGGATATGGATGGGAATGGTTTTCAAGTTCCAAAAAATAGGTTCAAACATATGAAAGTAAATAAGTAATGGATATCTGTAAGGATATTTGAATAAAGACCAATTCTTTTAAGGTTTTAACTAATGAAAAAAGTAGATCATAGCTTAGAGGACATGGTACAATGGAATCAAAATATTAACAAGGAATCATCTACTTAATATGATCTTGTTTTAGGGATAAACATTCTTGTTGAACCAAAGGAAAGCGCCTCGTAAGATTTAAAATACACTCTTGAAGTTCCATGCACCATTCGAGAGAAGAAAAGTGGTAGAGAAAACATAATGTTAGATGCTAATACCTCTACCATTAACAAGGAAATACCAAAAAATGAGCAAGTCAAAAGCTTCCTTAGCAGAGCTAGGAAAAGATAAATCTAATGAAAGAAAAGTTGTGAAAGAATATTGAGGAAAAGAAAAATAAGACCTACTCCCAATATTGTCAAGGCAAAAATAAGAAATGCTTTAAATTATCAAACGAGATCTAGGGAAGCAAGAGCGAACATTTATAAAGGAACACAATATAAGTTAGTTGAACTTCTCTTTACTAAACAACAAAATAATATTGGTAATTAGTAGGTAGGGCCAACAACTACCAATAAGACATGATTATCATCTCATAGAATATAAGGGGTGCTAATGCTCCCTCAAAGTAGAGGTGTATCAGGGACCTCTATTTAAGTAATAATCCTAATATTCTTTGTATTTAGGAAACTAAAATGACAAAGCAAAAAGTTTTCATAACTATGAAAGCATTATGAGCAAGATGTGAATGGGATGTTGTGGATTTAGGAGCGATAATGGGAATTCTAACATGTTCGAATCTAGTTAGAACCTCCTATAAACTTTTCATAAAACTAGGCATTTGATAGTCTCATTAGGCACATGCTACTTTGTAGATATTCATTTCATCCTTATCAATGCCTATGGACCTACAACTCAGTCAGGAAAATCAAAAGTATGGAGTGGGATTGAAGCCTTTATAAGAAGTAAAGACCAAGAAAACTAATTTATGATCATAGAAGATTTTAATTTCTTAACCAAGTTGGATGAAAATTTTGAGATACTTAGGAAAATAACCCTAAGTATGAGATATTTATTAAATTTTATTCCAAACAATAATCTATGGGTGATTGAGTTTGAAGAGGATAACTATACATTGACCAACAATAGGACAAGCCAGAACCTGATAGTAAAAAAATAGATAGATGCATAGTATCAAATCATTGGCTACATGAAGGAACTTGTGCTAAAATTAATACCTTGACAAAGATTGGTTTAGATCACTAACCAAAAAGAGTTAAAATGATGGTAAGTGAACTTGAAGGAGACATTATTATGATAGAGGTATTGTGAAGGAACTTGAAGGAGACATACAAAGATGGGCTAATAAGATAAATTAAGGGTAGTAATAACATCGACATCACCCATCAATAGTTTGTAGATGATACAACCCTTTTTGGAAGTGCAGGGAAAATGAGGCCAAATATTTGAATAACTTATTAAAGGAATATGAAAAAGCATTAGGGTAAAATGTTAATAGGACAAAATTTAACATTTACTTCCTAAACACTTCAGATAGAATTAAAGCAGGGATATGCAAGTTACTTCAAATAGAGGAGGCAAATTTACCAAAAACATATCTAGAGATGCCCTTATTTGAGGGGATAATGAGGATAGAATTGTGAAATCCAGTTATAAGTAAATTTTAGAATAAACTATTAGAATGGAAAGGTATATGGTTATCGATAGTGAGAAGAGTGCAACTAATTAAATAAGTCTTACAGGCTATTCCAACATATTACATGTCCTTGAATATTATGCCAAAATATGTAGAAAAAGTTAAAGATATATTACATGGTCTTTTGTGGTCAATATTACATGATAAAAGAAAAATTTCTTTGGTGAAATGGAGCAAGGTGTGTGATGATAAAACTAAGGGTGGTCTTGTCTTAAGATTTCTTATAGATGCAAAAATAGCTCTAAGGGGAAAAGTAATTGAGAAATTGTACAAAGAGAGTCAAAGAAAATGTGCAGGAATTCTTCTAAGTATGTTGAGCTCAATGATCCAAGTTTAATATTTACTATATTCTTACCACTAGATGGTTTTGCACTATGGAATAGTTTCAAAATATCATTTGAACTAGTAATTAAAGGTCTAATATGGGTGGGGAACTTGAGATAATTTTTCTATTTGGATGGATACATGGTGTATAAAAAATCACTCGATCTAAATCTAATCTTGAAACCATAGATGAGATTGGTTTAATATAAATATGATGAAAGAGTTTTAAACATTATGTACAATGATCAAGAAGGAAGATACAAATGGAAAGAATTTTTTTTTACAAGTATACCAGATATTATTGTTAGGAGGCAATTGATCATAAAGATAAAAACATTTATTATTCCTAAGGGATCCAAGGATAAGTTGATTTAGGAGTTGAATAGCTCAGGAGAATACACGACAAGAAGTAGATATAATGTAAATCAATAACAAAATATAAATACTACAAGAATATGGAGACATATTTGGGATATCTTGAGCATTCCAAAAGTTAAAATGTTTGTATGGCTAGTAGGTCGTAGGAAAATTTTATCCTAGGATAACCTAATGAGAATGGGTTTCATGACCCCTCGCAATGTGTACTATTAAAAAAGGAGAAAAGTATAGACCATATCTTGGTACATTGTTCAATTTTCTAGGAACTATGGCAATGGATTCTTAACATATCTAGTAAATTCATGGGGGTGAATGGTAGAATTAAAGAATGGTTAAAGCAATGATAGAGCATTTTTAAAAGTGATGTGTTACAGAGAATTTGGGATACATCAAAAGATACAATACTTTGGACTATATGGTTGGAAAAGAACATAAGAATATTTAAGGAGAGGAAAGCAATCAGGGTTATGCATAGCGGCTATTTATAACCAATTGGATAAAATTAGGATTTTCAAAATTTAGAATTGGCTAATATTTGGGACCCTTGACCAAGGCCCATTAGCAAAAACATTTTGGGTGAAATATTTTTTGGGGGGATCAATTCGCCCCAATTTTATAATAATTTTACCATTTTAAGTGTAAATTTCCAACATTACCCCTAATAATAGTTAACCTTCTAAATGCGTTTCGATACTATTCACATGGATTTTGAAACTAATTCGTCAAATTTTTATAACTACATTTTGGGGCTGACCCCTTATGCATAACCTTGAAAGCAATTTGGAGGTAATGAAAAGAAAGATATTGTTGAGGATAACTTAGGCTTATCCACTTAAGCCTAAGTTAATTATTATTATTATTTATTATTCCTATTTCTTGCACTTTGTATTCACGTGAGGCATAGTATGCCCATGTTAGAAATAGGTTGTTAGCATGTTGTTAGCATGTTGTTAGATGTTAGTTAATTGTTAGAGATCTTGTTTGTCTTCTAGCAGTTAGTGGACATCCATAGTTAGCATTTGGTTAACTAGTAGTTAAGTGGTTGGCCATGTTTGGCAGATTGTTGCAACCACTTAACCTACGTGATATTCCTATGTAATTCTATATATACTTGCATTATGATGAATAATATAGCTTCATACTATTGTTCCTACATCAGATATTCTTAGCCATAGAGGAGTCTAAACCTACCATATTAATTCACCTAATCCCTAATCTTGAAACAGAGAGCCTTGATAAATGGAATCAAGTCCTTAAATGAAATTATGATGTTGGGTAGAGGAGAAACAAAAGGAAGAAAAAAATATAAAGTGGAAATCATTGGAAGTGGAGTTGGTCAAATTGAATTTTGATGAAGGATATAAGGAAATCCAAAACCAACAAGAGGAGGAAGAACAATTATAAATAATAAGGGTGATATTTTGTAACATTATGCTTTCAATAGTGGATTTAAGACATATAATGAAATAAAATTTTGGGATACTTTGGAAGGATTAAAAATATGTAGACAAATGAAATGTAAAAAAGTATGGATTGAAGGCAATTCACTAATAGTAATAAATGCAAATTTGAGAAAAGCAAAGGCTCCATATAACATATAAGAGATCATTGTGGAAATACAAGAATGGTTTACACATGCATTAAGGAAAGGGAACAAATGTACCAATAGGATAGAAAATAGAGAGGTTTTAATAGAGGTCCATGAAGTTAAATTCTATTTTCCATGGTTAGAGGAAGTAGTAAGCTTACTTGAAGTTGACAAGAAAATGTTGGTTGTTTGAATCAATTAATAATTGAGATTTACTGTAGTATTTTTCATTGGTAATATTTGTTTTATTGTATAACATTAATGTGTTTTCATATAAACTATTAATTACAATTCTTGTGGTTGCACTTATATTTCAAGAAAGAAAGTAACAATCCAAATTTGGTAAAGAGGGCTATGATAGTGTAAAGTTTTGGAAATATTACTCTACTAAGATGTAGTGCATAGATAGTACAAGCGGATTTTTTGTATTGTGACATCTGATCCAAGAAAATATCAAGAAGGATGGTGAATTTTAGAAAATTTGTATATACAAAGAAAATTGAAGAAGATGCAAAACATAAAAAATCAAGCTTTTTATGAAAATAAATGTAGGTATCTAGCTATAACAACACAATTGAGATGAAAATTGAATATGTTTGTAAAATCTTAAGCTCTAAAGGAGGAAGTGGTGATTTATCAAGGGTGGGAGACCCAAGTATGTTGGCTTTTAAGCCAAACTATCTCAAACTATCTCAAGTCCCAATATAATTAAGCCATAATATTTTAGGTTGAAATATCAATAATCAAGAGTAGAATTAAATATATGAGCAATCAAATATATATCCAGACCAATATAAATAAAATAACATTCACTATAATATCAAATATGAATGTAAATGGCCAAAATCATTCATGTACAAGCATGAAGAATACTTACAATAAAATTGCTCAAAATCTATATACAAGCTTCAATATTATAAATGTTTGTTGGTGATCTCTTACATACCATTTTTCCAATACAATGTATGGAGATTTGTCTCCATAATATAGACATAGAAATATGACTCTTCAATACTTGACTATTGCACTCCTCACACATCCATGAGTTGCAACCTTTCCTATTTTATTCTTTGGCTTACCACTTGTATACAAGACTCTTCACTCTCTTCTTACATGCATAGACTCTATGAAACTTGCACACTTCTACATGATTCTTGCTCTTCTACATGCACTCATAATACAAGACACTTGTGCATATCCTCACACTACATATTTGCACAGTTACATACATAACACTTGTGCACTTTATTTTAATACGTATTTGCACTTTTACATGACATGACACTTGTACATATCTTACATATTACACTCTTGCATAACACTTGTGCATATCTTACACATAAACATTTACATAAAGAGAAAATATAAATCACGTATCTAAACAACTCAAACCCTAATCTATTATATATTTACATTGTACCATAAAGGTACCACGGGATACATTTGGTACAAACTAATGTAATATTCTCTAACAAAATATAACCCTTTTTTCTTTAAAAAAAAAAAAAAAACTATCTATACAATAAAAAGACGTTAAAATTATATTTCATTAAAACATTTACCATACTCTTTGCCAATGGGATAGCAAGTTTAAAGGTGTAATTCCTTGGTCCTACTTTGTGGGATTCCTCACCCTTATTAACATCGAGTTTGGACATGTATGTGTGGGATTGGCCCTCTTGCTTTCTACGTGACTAATGTGACGATATAAGTCTAATAACATATTCCATTATTATAATTTCATTCCATATTAATACTATAAAATCTCACCGAGGTAAAAATATTATATTTAATTTCCTATTTTTAATGTCTTAAATTATTGAAGAGCATCTTTATAATAAAATAATATGCGATTTGATTATATCTCAAGAAAGAGCTTGTAAAGGCCTCTGCAAGACTTGAGTCTTCCCCGTATAAATATCTTAAAAGATAATTATATGTTTATTGTGCATATTTTTAATAATATGTATACTTTATTTAAATCTTTATAAGAAGATCTTCTCATGCACAACATATAAAATCTTTTTATATGGTATTTATTCTTTAACAAACATTATGTATTAACAACAAGCAATCAATACATTTAAACAATTAACTAATATATTATTTATAAATATAAATAAAGGCTAAACGCTACACTTGTTTATAAATTTAAATTTAACAAGTGAACGTGCATAGTTCATACCTTTCACTTCATACTTTAAAAAACTAAGGATAAAAAGAGCCCATTATAAAATTTATATACAAAACAAGTAAAAAATAAAATAATAATATGCTGATTAGATCTACTATAAAGTAAGAATCCATAGGACGAATTAATTTGTATGGCCCCATGTTTTCTTTGAATGGGATGCCATAGAGATCTAATTTTTAATTTTTAATTTTTGAAAAGCAAAACAATAAAGCAGGGATCTAGAATTTTGCTTGATGTTAGCTTGCCCTTTTGAGTGAAGGGTATGGTCAATGTTTAATAAAAGATTCTATATGTTGTAATTAAAATTAAAACAAACCAATATGGTTCAAAGTTGTTTATTCTACATTCGTTTTGGATTTTGGTTTTTTTTTTTTCGGAAAGTCTAAAATTCAAACCAGCGTGTGGTGGTTGTGTGTTAAATTTCTTATTGATAAGCATAGCTTTCAGCTTTAAGAGGGGTCATAGTTGGGAGAGCCTGCTCAACCCTATACATTAGTTCGTAGGGGTTTCTCATACTTTAGGAGGGGTCATAGTTGGGAGAGCGTGCTCAATCCCACATCCTATACATTAGTGGTGGTTGTTATTGATATTCAATTCTAATGTAGAGCCTTTAAAGGGTTATAATCAAAGATCTCAAAGACTGCTCTTGAACAAATTTTTGTAATATGGTTGGATGTCCTTGAACAAATTTTTGTGATATCTTGTATTTTGATTTTTCTGTATTAATATAAGCAATATTTAAAAAAAAAAACATTAGATCAAATTTAAACACTGTCATTGTAAAATAATATATTGATAAAAAAATATCGGAAGCATTTAATGAATGTGAGTAACATTTGTAGATTATTTTCAGGTTCAAACCTTGAGGAAAGCTTGTTGCAAAGGTAGTAGTCTGATCCGAGAGCACCCGATGGTCCATTTTACATTGGACTATAAAACAACGAGGTAGAATAGGTTTGGTGGATCCAGTCCTTGTGGTTTGAACCTTGTGCTTGCCAGCTACTAAAAATAGTGTGGTTGTAACCAACTCTGCTATAAAAATATATATATTTGTAGACTGTTATAAATAAAAAAGAAACTAAAATAAAAATAGTGTGGTTGTAACCAACTCTACTATAAAAATATATATATTTGTAGACTGTTATAAATAAAGAAGAAACTAAAACGATAGAAAAAATAGTGTGGAAAGGAATTAATTATTTATTTAAAAATATTTTTATACAGAACAATCAATCAAGTATATTATTTTATATACATACACAATCAAGTATGATTGTTTATAAAACAAATGATATACAAAGGTTAAATATTGGTGTAATAATATTTTTAATGCATTTGTTTAATATTTCTTTCAATGAGTTTACACATGTTTTTATGAGGGGTCATAGTCCCCTCAATATGAGTGGGGTTTGAACCTTGACCTCTCAAAGAGAAACCAGAGCCCTTACAGCTGCAGTAAGCTTGCAGTTCTAGTTCTACATTAGTTTAATATTTTTTTAATGAGTGTAGCAAGCTTGCAGTTCTAGTTCTAGTTCTACGTTAGTTTAATATTTTTTTCAAGGAGTTTACACATGTTTTTATGAGAGGTCTTGGTCCCCTCATATTAAGTGGAGTTTAAACCTTGGACCTTCCAAAGAGAGGTCAAAACCCTTACCACTGTAGTAAGGTTTTAGCCCGTGCTTTAGTTTAATATTAATTATAATTAATTTTATAGTTTTTTTTTATGGATACAAAAATATTGACTATTTTTTAATGTAATGTTCCTCTTCCATTGACAGTTGTATAAAAATTTAATGTTTTATTTTTGTAAATTATATAATTGAAACTAATCATTTTAACAATGCTTTAATTAACTGAATCTTGGTGCTTTTTTTTTTTCGAATCGGAGCTCTGGCGATTTGGTGGGAAAACTTCTGAGCAGTCGTCGACCGAAGCTCTAGGGTTTCTGGTGGGAATATTCTACCAGGGACTCAGGTGGATTGCTTTTGTTCTACTCTGAAGGCTCTTTCGTTGCCCCGGGAGGGCCCAATGGGGTCTCCTCCAGGATCTCTCGATGGGAAAAAGAGCTCTTATGCCGAGATATTAAAAGAAAACCCTGCGTCTTCCTCCGATGAAGCTCAGCGGAGTGCTTACCAATCGCTATTCAAGAATGCGGGCAAGGGTTCTCCTGTACACAGAGTTAATGGATGTCTCCCGCAATCCGCTTCCAGACCTAAGATTGTCATAGAACCAAAGCTGGTCGAGGATACGATCATCTACCGTGCTACTCATGACCTGATTTGCAAATTCATGGGTATCCGACCCACTCTGCACTTTCTGCACACCTGGGTTAGACAGAACTGGGAGCCTCTCGGTGAGTACTCCTTATGGCCCATAAGCAATGGGTATTTCATTATTAGTTTCTCTTCTTTAGCGGATAGAAACAGAGCATTTGAATCAGAGAAGAGGAGCCATGGCCCGACAGGGTTATTTGTCCAACCGTGGAGAGCGGGCTTCGATCCTCGCATTGAGCCCACGGCTGTCCCGGTTTGGATCCGACTGTACGCTCTCCCGATGGAGTTTTGGGGTGAGCAGATTCTTGAGTTGATTGGTAATTCTCTAGGTAGATATTTGGGAGTTTCCAAAGATACCATAGAGGGAAACACTGCTGTTTTTGCTAGAATTTGTGTAGAAATGGATATTAGCCAGCCGCTACCAGCCGAGGTGGAACTGGAGTTAGTAGGACAATCCTGGATACAGTAGTTAGACTATGAAGCCCTACCTTTTCGATGTAGAGTCTGCCATAAGCATGGCCATTTGGCTAGGTTCTGCCCGAATATCTTGAGCACAAAAGCGGATGTTCCGCTGGGAATGCCAAATCGCCCCCGAGAGGGTAAGTCCACTCCGGTCAAGGAACCACCCAACATTCCCCAAGGTTCTGATGCCCAGAAAGATGGCTTTGAATAGCAGAAGCGAAGGAGAAACAAAAAGAGAAATGGCAAGGAGCAAGCTCAACCCAAGCCATCCAACCGGTATGAAATCTTTAAATCTCTTGTGGATCAAGAAGACCAAGTCATGGAAGGAGTGGATGGGAACTTTGAGGATAACAACATCCACTCTCATGCTTCTCCCTCACCAACCCCTGTCCTAGAACAGGTGATTGAACCCTCTGAGATTTTGCAGCCAGAGAACCCAGGGGCATTGGTAATCCACTCCCCAGCATAGCCAGTTATCAAGGATGTCAACATGGGAAATGCAGAAAATATCAGAGAAAGACCAGCTCTAGGGATTACCCAGGTGGAGAAGAGGTCGAAAAATAGTAATTCCCAAGGGGCGGGCAGAAAATCCAATAAGGATCTACTTGCAGTGCAAGGGGACAAGCTGATCAATGGAGGATCGGTGAGAACAATTGATTCTTATTGCTCCCAAGGTTTCCAATGATTATTCAATCCTGGAATGTGAGGGGTTTAAACAGTAGAACCCATCAATCTGCTGTTCAAAGACTTTTAGGAAGAAGTAAAACAGACTTTTTGCTCATTCAGGAGACAAAAATGTCTTTAGATCTTATGTGTAAAACTGTCAGTAGAATATGGAGGGGTGCTGGATATATGGATGTGGCTGCTCAAGGTGCCTCGGGGGGGATTGTTACTCTTTGGAACCCTTTGGTATGGACAGCAATAGAACATATAGCCTGGAGGGGTGTTCTCACATCTCTTTTTAGGAACATTGTTACAGCTGAACAAGTTTTAATTACAAACTTCTATGGGGCTCAAAGCATTGATGGCCAGCGACTTCAATGGAAAGTTGTTCATAACATGAGGTCCTCCCGGGAAGATTTTGATTGGATTATTGTTGGGGACTTTAATGCCAAATTATCTGCCAGGGATCAGGAAGGTGGTATCCCAGTTTTGGATCCAGGGGACCGGCTTCTGATTGCCCAAGTCCAGGCCTTTCACCTTATTGATATCAAAGGCCCTGGTACTTACTTTACCTGGACTAACAAGAGAAGAGAGCCATACAGTAGGAAGGTAAAGCTAGACCGGTTTCTGGTCTCGGAGGAGGCATTTGTTAGATGGAATATCAAATTTCAGATTTTGGAAGGCCCAGTTTCAGATCACTTTCCCATTTTGCTGGAGGGAGGGACTATGTCAGGGCAGTACCACAAACCATTTAAATTTGAAAATTTTTGGTTGCAAAAAGAGGACCTCCGAAGGAAAATTCCACAGTGGTGGGAAGAAGGTCGTCTTCCTTTTGGGACAACTATGTTTAAATTCCATAAACAGCTTCATTTTGTCAAGTGCAAATTGAAACAGTGGAGGCAAACTAACAAATCAGATTTCCAGCTCCAACGGGCTCCCTTGCTGACCAGATGGGATGAGGTGCAAAAATAGTTCAGGGAAGGAAACATTTCTGAGCATCTTAAATCCGAGGATGATGCTTTACGCAAAGCGGTTGAGGACATTGATAATCAAGAAGAGATTTACTGGAAACAAAGAGCAAGAAACACTTGGTTATTAGAAGGAGATAGAAATACAAAATTTTTCCATCGCTCTGCCTGTGCTAGAAGACAAATGAATAACATGGAATTCCTTCAAGATGAGAATGGAAACTCTTTTGACACTCTTCCTGGTATGCACTCCCACTCAATGGAGTATTTCTCAAATCTCTTTAAGGAAAGTATGGAGCACGATGTGGAAGCCCAAAATGAAGTCATTGATGTCATTCCCTCTATTATCTCTCATGAAGAGAATCAGGCCCTTCTTAGGCCCATTGATCGTGATGAACTCAAGAAGGTGGTTTTTGGGATGAGCACAGGAAAATCGCCCGGTCCTGATGGCTTCCCTATTGAGTTTTTTCAGGCCTTTTGGGATACCCTGGAGGAGGATGTTCTGGCTGTCACTGAGGAGTCCAGAACTAATAAAAGAATGCTCAAGGCTCTAAATCACACCTTCATCACCTTAATTCCAAAAGGAGAGGGGGGGGTTCACATTTCTGATTTCAGACCTATTGCCTTATGCAATGTGATTTATAAAATAATCACTAAAATTATGGCTGAAAGGCTAAAACCTCTCCTTCATAATATAATCTCCTCAGAGCAAGGGGGTTTTGTTGAAGGGAGACAGATCTTGGATGGAGTGATCCTTGCTCAGGAGGCTATCCATACAATGCACAATTCAGGTAACAAAGGAATGTTCATCAAACTGGATATGTCCAAGGCATATGACAGGGTGGAGTGGGGCTTTTTGGCAAAGATGTTGGCAGCCTTTGGTTTCTCACAGGACTGGATAGCCTGGGTCATGAGCTGTATTTCTATGCCTTCATACTCTGTTCTAATCAAGGGGCTTCCCTCGCCACCTTTTGGAGCCTCACGGGGTCTTCGTCAAGGAGACCCTTGCTCTCCGTATCTCTTCCTCATCTTGGCTGAAGGATTAGGCAGACTCTTCCTGAGAAGAAGACTTCAAGGACTGATAACAGGTATTAAAGTCGGGGCTGAAGTTTTGACTCATTTACAGTTTGTGGATGATACTGGATTGGTGGGAGTGGCCAGCCTCAGGGAAGCAAGAGGAATCAGAGATACTCTAAATGTCTACCTCCGGGCCTCTAACCAAGTCATCAATGATACAAAATCCAAAGTGGTCTTCTTTAATCTTGATCAAAGATTACAAGACAGAGTTATTGAGATCTTGGGATTCACTAGGACCTCTCTTCCAGTTGTTTACCTGGGGGTTCCTCTGCATTTCAAAAAACTAAAAACTGATATCTGGAAGGACCTTTTGGATGGTATCAAAGAGCGAATGAATCATTGGTCTCATAGATGGTTAAGCTATGGGGGCCGACTGAATTTCTTGCAGTCAGTTATTCAGGCCATGCCAATTTATAAATTCTCCATCCTGGCTGCCCCTCATTCAATTTGGAAAGAGCTGGACAAAGTGGCTAGAAGTTTTCTATGGGAAGGTGCCAAAGGAGAGAGGAAATGGGCTTTGGTTGGATGGGATAAGGTTACCCAGCCCAAGGAAAAAGGAGGGCTGGGACTAAGAAGCTCCAAGTTTAACAATAAGGCTTTGGCTGGTAAACTGTACTGGAGGTGGATTTCCCAGCCAACGTCCCTCTTCAACAGAATCCTCTCTAGTAAATACTTGGGTCTTGTTCATCCCAATGACTTGGGCCGCTTTCCTTTGGAGGGTAACGGATCATTAGTGTGGCAGGCTCTCAAGCTTGGATCCCATCTTATCAAAGATCAATTGTTCTGGAAAGTGGGGAGAGGGGAGAAGGCCCGGTTCTGGACTGATTCCTAGGATCAGAATCCTCCCATCATTGCTATGTTTCCTGAATTGCAACCGATAAAATCTGCTTTAGAAGATAAGGGATGGATCCAAATCGAGAGCTACTTCAATACCAGCCAATTGGGGGAGTATAAGATCAAAAAGTTCAAGCGGCTGGATGAATGACCAATTCCAATCCCCCCGGAGCAGGTTCCAACTTTGAAATTTTTTTTGTCAGAACGGTTTCTTACTGGGAGAGATGAGGAGGATGAACTTGCATGGGGCTATGGGAACCTTGGGGTTTATACTGTGAAGGAGGGATATGATATGATCCTTCCAGAGCCCCCCCCACACTCTTTTCTGGTTCAAGAATGGAGAAAGATATGGCATCCCAAGGGCTGGCCGAAAGTGAACTTCTTCGCCTGGCAGTTTATGCACAACGGAATTCTAACCTTTGACAATCTCAGAATCAGAGGCATCATTGGTCCTTCTCAGTGTGTGTTATGCTACAAGAATGAGGAAACTGCTGATCATCTTTTGTTTGAATGTCCTTTCACACAACAGATTTGGCAACGCTGGTTCTCCCACTTTAAACTTTAGGCTAACGGAGACTTGACTCGGACCAATTTATGGGAAAGCTGGAAGAGAGGTAGATTTAAATCTAAAGCTCTTCGAATTGGTTGGGAGCTTGGTTTACTTTTTATTTGGTGGCAGGTGTGGCTGGAAAGAAATGCCCGTATCTTCCGTGAAACCTTCTCTTCGTTGGATGGAATATGGCAGGTCATCTGGAGCAAAGTAGTGGAAACTGTTGCCATTTATGCTGAGGAGGAAAATCAGCCTACTTCTGTGCCACTGGAAGAGGGAGCTGCTGATCAAGAGAGACAGGTGAGAGGTAGTTGGAAACCTCCCCCAGAAGGCTGGATCAAAATCAATACTGATGGAGCTGCAAAAGGCAATCCGGGCAGTGCTGGAATTGGAGTAGTGTGCCGTGATCATGCTGGGTCTGTGCTCTACTGGGAATTGCAAGGTCTGGGATACGCCACAAACAATGAAGCGGAGGCCTTTGCTATTAAATCTGCCTCCATCTGGGCCGTCAAGCAGGGTCACAGGAAGATAATCATTGAGTCTGACTCCCAAATCCTGGTTGGCGCTCTTGATTGCTTGAGGAACTTTGCCTCAAAAGCTTGGAGGCTACGGTTTCTGGTCTCCCAAATCAAAGAGCTTTGGAGGGAGTTAGAGGATGTGATACCAGTTTATGCGAACAGAGATCTTAATAAGGCGGCTGATTTCCTTGCTAAGATGGGTGCTGAGAGGGAGGTTGGGATGCATCTGCACAGTGATATGCCTGTGGAGGATGTAGAGATTAGACAAGGCCTTGAACGATTTCTAAAATAATGTGCAGAGTTTTTTATGCTAAGGGAGTTTTTTGTCGCGATATCGCGACCTGTAGCACCATCGCTGCCTTAAGTTGGAAGTTGTCGCGATATCGCGATAGGTTGTGCCGTCGCGGCCTTTGGTGGGCTTCTATCGCGAAATCGTGACATGTCACGATTTCGCGACATGTCGCGTCATCGCGGCCCTTGGTGAGATACTGTCACGATTTCGTGACCTATTTTGCTGTCGAGGCTTTGAGTGGGAAGTTGTCACGATTTTGCGACATGGTGCGCCATCGCGGCCTCCGGATGGAAACTACAGCGATTTCACGACGTTTCTGGCGCAGGGCTGACAAGGAGGATAGCAGTCGCGATATCGCGACATTTTTTGTGAAGTGGAGTAAAGTGCATAAACCGTCGTGATTTCGCGACACTTTTGCTGTGTGGAAGCCGCAAAGAAAAACCGTCGCGATATCGCGACAGTTTTGGCAAAGTGATGCCAACTGGAGAACTTGTCGCGATATCGCGACACTTTTGAAGATGAAGAGCAAAATGGAAAACTCGTTGCGATATCGCGACACTTTCGGTGGTTGGATGCTGAAAGAAATTCTCGTCGCGATTTCGTGACACTTTTGGCACTTGAGTGGGCTGGACGAAAACTGTCGCGATATCGCGACACTTTTGCGATCAGGGAGCCAAATGGATAACTCGTCGCGATTTCGAGACACTTTTGCTGGCTGGGCGATTCGGCGACACTCTGTCACGATTTCGTGACCTTTTTGGCGTTTTGGAGCAATTTGGTTTTCCAGTCGCGATTTCGCGACACCTTTCTTGTTGGGACGCCGGAGGGAGATGTCGTCGCGATTTCGCGACTATTTTGGCGATCGGCTGCCGAAGGCTCTAGCTGTGCGACATGTCGCGACTTCGCGACATGTCACGTTTTCGCGACTGGTGGCGCCGATGCGGTCGAGACGGGGCTGATTGTCGCGATTTTGTGACATGTCACGATTTCGTGACATGTCACTTTTTCGCGCCCTGTTGTCTTCTTTGCCTTGTGGTGGTTTGTGTTGGCTTTGTGCTCTGCACTTGGTGTGTTGTTCTTTGCTCTGGGTCGGGATGTGTTTTCTCCCGTTTGTAACTGTTCTTTGTATTAATACAAGTTTTTCATTTTTTTCAAAAAAAACAATGCTTTAATTAATTAATAATTATTAAATAGAGAAGCAAAACTAAAATGAAATTTAATTATGCATAGGGTTATTCATAGGTAATGTTGTTATCACATCTTGCTTTTGCTTTGCATGATTTTGCAAAATCAAAATGAAATTTAACACTACACTATTTCCAATATTTAAATGTCTTTCCTTGGTAAACAAGTTTTTATTAACTCCATATTTCATACATATAATTTTAAATAAAGAGAGAGTGATCAAAATTTGATGGAGTATTATGTTTATCATTTTCATTCTTTCTATAAATACATTGTATGCATAAAAAATATTGGTGTTTGCATTTTGCAATAGTCTTTAATACACTTGAAACAATTTTGGTTATGTTGTATTATTCTAGAGTCATTGATCCTCCATGCAGAGTTTTATGTCTGAACGTTGATTTTAATATAAAACATTCAATGCTTACATGTAGTTTACAATTTATTTTCATTAAGAATTTTTTTAATTAGATTGAGAAGATGGTTTTGAAAGCGGCCCCACAACATTTTACAATAGAATCCAAATAATACACATAATGCAGGCCCACCCAGAGACAACCCTCAATATCCCAAAACAACCTAGAACACCAAAAGAGTCAATATCCCAAAAAGGACATAGATAAAAATAGAGGCCCAAACCCAACCAACTACAAAAAAAATCAAACCCACAACAAAACAAACAACACATCCCTACCACCCAACCAACTATTAATCTGATTCCTTCACTTTAACCCACCAAGACTCTTTCAATACAACTAGAAAGGATGGATTTTGTGATCAAGAACTAAGAAATGATATCATCTCGGACAAGTTGAATAAGCTCCTAGGGAAATTTTGATCTCCAAACCATCAGCCCGTTCTATTGTAGACCCATATTTACCAGTAATTTGGCCACCTTATTCCCTTCTCTAAACACATGTTTGATTTCCTAGGAATCTTGTTTGTTCAAGTTTATGGTTGTTGCTTGCACCATATTTTCAATGGCCCAATTAGGAGCCTGTTTTCCCAATAGAACGTTGACGATGTTGAGAGAATCACCCTCAATTTTGAACTTACTACCTTGAAAAGAATGGAACCATCGAGAAACCTGAAAAGCAACTCAAACTTCAACAAAGTGGTTCGTTTGATTTCCTAAGTTTTTAGCAAACGCCAAAAGGATCTCCCCTCGAGCATTTCTAAAAACACCACCTGCATCGACAGGCTCGGGGTTGTCTTTAGAGGTCCCATCAAAATTAAACTTTAACCAACCCTCTTGAGGTGGTTCCCACCGAATCAAAAACCATGAGCATGGACCAGGAGGCAAAGACCCAAAAATACCCAACAAAGAGGCAAGAGAAGACTCATTAAGGGGCCAAGACACTTTGGAAAAGGGACGACAAGAGAGGTTTTCTTTCGCACAAATAATCCTAGAGCACATTGAGGGAGGATCTTTAGACATATTTTTGAAGGCCCTACAATTGTGTTCCTTCCATATTCCCCAGATAATATGGGAAGGGATCAAGATAAAAAACAAATTACATAATACATTAACAAAATAGGATGACCGTTCCTTAAATAGATCCGCTATGGAGTTAGGAAAAACCCAAGACATCCCTAAAATTGAAGAAAAAACTAGAAAATCTGGTAGAAAGAGGAGCAATCCAAAATAAGATGTTGGAAAGTCTCTTCAGCAAAACCACGGAATAACATCTGTTAACAAGAAAAAGACCTCTTTTCGTGAGATTATCAATAGTCAAAATTTTATTTTGAATAGAGAGCCAGAGAAAAAAATTGACCTTTGGGATCAAAAATTTACACCAAACACTTCTATTAGGGCACCAAAAAATCCCATCAGAATCATTCAATCTATAGGCTGATTTTACGAAGAATTGACCATTCTTCTCCAGAGCCCAAATCAAGGAGTCTTTGTAGTCTTGATTAGGAATGACCATAAGCCACAACTTACTCTAGAGAGATTGCAAGCTATTAGACATTTGTCTGCTAATTCCTGGAATGGGTAGTTGTTTCCAATGTTTTGAGTTCCCATCATCTTCAATGAAATCCACCACCATAAGACCAGCAATCTGATCCACAAGGGGTATGAGGTTATTAAATTCATCAATACTAGACAAGGGAAATCAAGGAGTCAAGCATCTTTCCAAAATTTGATTTTTTGCTCGTTATCCAGTTTCCACCTCATGTCTTTTAACAGTATATCTCTAGTAGAGATTAAACTTCCCCAAAAGGTCGAGCCTAAAGGCAAAGAAGCTCCTCGATGGAACGGTGCTCCTCTATTGAGATATTTGACCTAGATAATCTTTATCCAGTGAACTCCTATGAAGCTGACTAATCTTCATCCCTGTTTGGTTAGGAAGGCAGTATTCATATCCCTTAGTCTCTTCAGCCCGAAACCACTTTTATTTTTGCTTGTGCAAATCTGGTTCCAAGAGACCAGATGGAATTTTTTTCTTCAATCCTAAACCACAAAAAGTTCTTTTGAATATGTTCTAACTTGTGGGTAGTTTTGAGAGGCAGTTTAAAAACTGACATCTCCTTTTGAATAAATATACTCTAGATGTGCTAACAACATAAATTGTGTTGGGTGGTGATTTGATAGCTGACTTTTACTTTATTTTATGGTAGGAGGGATTTTGATAATTGTAGGGCTCTACACTATACTATGGGAAAAGCTAAAGATGAAAAGCAATGTGTGGGTACATGAAAGGATAGTATCACAAATGGATCCACCAATATATTTGAAGATTGCACTTTGAAATTAAGCAGCCTCTATTGGAAAACGAAGCTAAAATTAATTGTCATGATCACTCATAAAAGTACAAGTCTCACTTGAATGGAGAAATTTCTCATAATTGAACTTATGTAATAACTTAAATGGACATTTTTTGTTTTATTAAACTTTAAAATCTTTACATTTTTTTTGGTATTGATAAAAAAGGGGTTGAAGGGCCCTGACCCTTTACAAAGAGCTCGAAAGATGTACAGGAAAAAAACAATAAAGAATATATAAATGCAAGATAGCCTTATCTTAGTGAAACAAACAAACCTGGGCTAAACCTGTTGATGGAGAAGCTGAAATAATATCCCCCTTGCTATCCTTCTATTTGACAAGGTTTTATGCAGTGTTGAATGCTTTACATAATTGATTAAGAAACCACTGATAGCAATGTAATTTAGTGTATGTATTCGCTTTGCTTTGCCATCTTTATATGCTAGCTTCATTATCGATTCTTATAATCTCTTTCAATTTCATGGGGGTGTATGACCATACCTTGAAATTCTCATATCTAACTACCATGTTCACCATTTTATCCGTAGCTTTGTTTCCCTCTCTATAAATAATTCTACATTTATTTTGTATCTTTGTAAGTTTAGTTTCTTAAATCTTTTACGTGTTGGTACAACAACTGAACTCAAATTAGAAGCTTGATATTTTTCCTAAAAAACATGTGAAAGTAGAGCAAGATTCCAATTATATATAAGAGTGATTGTTTGATAATTCACTATTTGCATCAATCAAGAGATCCTTGAGAATTAAGAAAGTCTTTCTATTAGGTTTTTTTTACACCATTAGGGGGTAATTACCAGTTTATATGTAGAGCAATATAATTTGTTAAATGTAGTTATTTTGTAAGTTGTCTTTTATTCAATTGAAATAGTTGAAGGCATCTATGCAACTTGCTTAACATAAGACCAATGTATATATTTTTTTTACGTATTTTACATGCATTTACAAGTGAATATGCCTTCTTGGGTTATTGGAGAAAGTATCATTCACATTTGTCACTATCACAATAACATGTGAATATTATAGATTTTAGGAGTTACCATGTGTAGGTTTATGATTGGACAAATTTGCCTTTTATATTACATTGTGACTATTTGGACATAGCTTTCAAAATAGACACCATGCATGTCATCATAGAACTACCATTAATAAAACTTTTTTCTTGAAACCACGGTTGGATATTTTTCTATTATATATTGTTGTATCCAAGGGATATTTGTAATACTATTTTTTATTCTTTTAATTTTGTGATGAAATCCAAAAAAGTAACCTTTTGATATAAGTTTTGATGAATAGATAGGTGGCTACAAAGGAAGGACATTGTCTCCACACCATATTGCACTACCAAATAAATATTGTTATTAAAAAAATTACTCAACAACCATGGGTAGATCATTGTCTATTATACATTATTATATGAAAATGTTATTAACAATATTACTTTATATTCTTATTTGTAACATTTTTTATAATAAATTTTAAAGAAAACAAAGCTTTTATATAATGTTTGATAAGTAGAAAGGTGGTTACAAATAAAATATAATATCACAAGAATTAAAATCAGTAAAAATACTCTGATGCTAGTATTTAAAATAACTAGAATGTTTACCATTTCCTTGATTGTATCTTTAGTTATCAAGTTGAGTCTATCAAGTTCGAGTCCGTATTCGAGTTCGACATTTTTTAAGTTCGAAAAAAGTTCGACATGTTTAAAAATTCAATTATTATAAAATTAAAAATAATTATATAAAATTAAAAAATACAAAATACAAAATTCTAATATTTGATTTTAATATATATATTTTTTAATATATATTTTAAAATATTTTAAAATATAAACATTTTTATGACTTTATCTAAACATAATATTTTTTTAACAAATAAATTAATAAGTTTTTAAAAAATAAATTATAAGTTTTCTAAATTCATTCTAAAAAAAGATCATGTATATTAACACAACTACATTAATTTATGCAAAAAATAATCTGAAAAAAAAAAAAAAAATTATAACACTTTCACATTCACATTAATATATATTTTATTTTTTAGAGGTAAAACATTTTACCATTTATAACTTTTTCTAGGAAGTTTTACGTGATTTTATTATATTTATATATATATATATATATGAACCGCCACTCATTCCCAATTTATTTAAAGGATCTTCGCTCTAAATTGGACACTCCATATTCACTCACAGTAAATCAAAGGTCAAATTGGACACTCCATATTTACTCACAGTAAATCAAAGGTCGAAGGTTGCAGGTGTACTAAATCCATTGAGATATTTTATGTGGTTTTATTTTTCAATTGTTAATAATTAATTTTAGGGTTTTTAATGTGATTTTATTTTTTAATTGTTAATAATTAATTTTAAGGTTTTTTTCTTTCCAATTTGAACTTGTTCGTTAAAATTTTGAATTGGACTATCTAAAAAATTCCACTACCTTGATAGCTAAGATTTTATCGATCTACAACATACTCCATTTTTAAACATTGAATATTTTTACATCATACACTCTAAAAAATCAAACACAAAACACGCATAATTATAATAATGTACAACAAAACAACAATAGAAATTAGTGAAACGTTTCGATGACGATGTAGCACAGACATCAATGCCATAAACAACAAGAAGAAGATTGAACGGATCTAAACTCGTGATAAATCTTGCGCCCAGAAACATTCGTTATAGCTTAATATATGGTTTTGTTAATAATATTTTAACTTAATATGTTTTTAAACCACGTGCTCCAATATGGACATTAGGATCACTTGAATTCAAAAAAAATTAAGAGATAAAGCGAAAACACAAGTAGTTGGATTCCACCCAAGTGGACCCCACACGTATGACTTGCTTAGCCATAACCAGCTGGCCATCACGAAACAAAACAACAATAATGCAATCAAGCAACGTGCCGAATGTGGGATAGTAAAACGTTAACAATTACTAGTTCGATTACTGCAGAGGTTCACCATACTATGAAGGAATTCAACTTTATCCTCTGAGAATAATTTGTATCTACATGCCCTCCTGTTTCCAAATACACGGATTGGCAGTTTGGAAGTTTCTATATAAAGCCGCGGATGGGGGATGGCTTTCTCTTAAGTGGCAACAGGCGAGTGGTAAATATCGAGCTGTTCTCTGGAACAAGATAATCTTTAGCGCAACAGATTTATTACAGAGCAGATTGCATTGCATACTCTGCAGCGCAGAAGGGCTTATCCGTTATGGAGAGTCAGCAGGTCAAGGGTTCGAGGGTCTTGGCGGTCGATTCGGTCAAAACGTGGGAGTTCATTATCGGCCAGGCCCAAATCCAGGCTTGTCCCGTATGTCGTTCACGATTTCTGTTAAATCTACTCCGGCTTATTTATTTATTTATTTATTTTATTTCTTATTTTAACTTTTTTTTTGTTATTTGGGTAATTGTTGCAGGTAGTAATCCATTTCAGTGCAGTCTGGTGCGCGCCGTCCAAGTTCATGGAAGGCTTTTTCGAGGAGCTGGCCCTCAAGTTCCCCGATATTCTCTTTCTGTCAGTTGACGTAGATGAACTCAAAGTATGTCGATTCCTTCCTGTGGGGGAAACCAAAAAAAAACCCTTGTTTATGCGTTATTATTTTGTTTTAGTAATATTTTATTTATTTATTTGAACTGCAGAGTGTTGCAGAGAAGTTGGATGTGAAGGCGATGCCGACATTTTTATTAATGAAGGAGGACTATAACCAGGCTTCGGATAAAATTGTGGGAGCCAACGCTGAGGAGCTCCACAAAAGGGTGGCCCATTTTGCCCAGATGTCCCGCCAGGGCTCCCAGGACGCCACCTCCCCTAAATTTGGCGGTGGTCCGTGACATGCTTGTTTATATACGCTACCTCTAATATTTAGATCGATATGTCCGTCGCCTCCTCCGTTCTGTTTTGTCAGATCAGTCTAAGGCGGTTTGAATATCCCGTCAGATCTCCTTGTATTTTCTAGAGGAAACGTCCATAGATAGATAGTCATATTAATTATACCTTTTTCTTGTCGTTTAAGTGAACTATTATTTGTTACTCGGGAGCATCGGGAAGTATGGATCTATGGATGTTGTCGATGTATTTATGCACTGCTGTTTTTTTTGTCTCCTAGTTCAAATATTGATGCGGGAGCATCGGGAAGTGAAGGTATTGAAAGGTAAAGAGTGGGTGAGAAGGTGGATGTTTGAAGTGTAGTTGTTATTATTTAATGGTTTCATTTAATGGTGATATGTCATTAAATATACGAGGTTGTATTGTGCTAGTGGTTATAGTTTTCAAGTGATATGTGGCTCATATTACAAAACATTTTGTAATTAATGAACTGAACATAAACAATAACAAAGACACAGAGAGAAATAGATTGTCAAAATGTCCATTTTCTATTGATATTGATACAACTTTTTACAAAAGGTTTTTAAATTGTCTCAAGTGTGTTGGGAGTAATGTTACAATGCTTCTTGTCTCTCTGAAATACAATGCTTTGATGGAGGTGGCATTTCTAATATTGCTTTTACCTCACCTGGATCCACTTCAATGCCTCGCTTGGAGACAATGAATCCTAGAAGTTTTCCTAATGTGACTCCGAATACACATTTCTTATGATTTAGCCTTACTTTGTATTCTATCAGTCGATCAAACACTTTTTCTAGTACATCAATGTGCTCAAGACGCGTCTTCGATTTAGCAATCAAATCATCTACATAATCCTCGATGAACTTATGCATATAATCATGAAATATGTGCGTCATAGCTCGTTGATATGTTGCTCCTGCATTCTTAAGTCCAAAAGGCATCACTCTATAACAGAATGTCCTCCAAGGTGTTGTAAATGTTGTCTTGTGTTGGTCTTCGGGATTAATTCAAATTTGGTTATATCTCGAGAAACTGTCCATTAAGGAAAACATTTCATGACCAACGCAGGAATCTAGTAGTTGATCGATATTAGGCAAAGGAAAATCATTTTCGAGACATGCTTTGTTTAAGTCTCGAAAATCAGTGCATACACATATCCCTCCGTTCGGTTTGCGAACAGGTACCATGTTTGAGAGCCATTCAGGGTAATCAATTGGTACTATAAAATGTACATCCAATAACTTTTGCAGCTCTTCTTTCACAATTAATGCGACTATTGGATGGACTTTCCTAAGGCTTTGTTTGAAAGGCTTTACATCATGTGCCAATGTAAGGTTGTGGACTACCAGATCTGGATCTAAACCAGGCATGTCTTTGTATGACCATGCGAACACTTTTTTCTTTTCATTAGCATGTTTATTATGTGTTTTTTTCTTTTGCGGATAAATCTTTTGCAATTTTGACAATTTGGGGATTGTCGCGTCTTGACTAAGGTTCACATCTATAGATTCTTCAATTAGTATGTGAGAACCTTCTTCTAACTGATGTGGAGTTGGGATGAGGTGGATATCATCCGCCACATTTTCAAATGTTTCTGGGGTTTCCCCCTCTATCTCGGATTGAAAATTTGAATTGTTTGATGATGAAGGTTGTTGTGGAATATATGTGTTTGAAGCACGCAACAACTCTTCGGACATGATAAAATCAACAGTGGATGGGGGGATGAAATCTTTTCCATGGATATAAGCTAGTGTCGATATGGATCGGGTTTGTCTCATCATATGGATTGCGGAGTGGGGTGAGAAAATCAACAGAAATCATGTTGACTTGATGGAAATGATGTGGCTGTGATTCGAGAATTGATGACTCATCTTCTCTAGGTTGCAACTGACCTAATGTATGTGATTGGTTGTACTGTATGCGATGCCAATGTGATGGAGGAGGTTCTGGTTCAGGACCCTCACGCTCTTTGTTTAGCCGAAAAAGTGTACGGTCTATTAGAAACTTCTTTTGATACCAGTCATCTCTCCGAATAGAATTTGTGTATGTTGCCTCCTATTGAGGTTCTTCTTCTTCTTGATCTAGCCATTCAGGACGTGCCTCTGCTTGAAGCATTATTCTAGCTTGCTTTTCATGCATATGATTCATGAATATCATTTCAGTTTTGAACTTTTCATCATCATCACTCATCCAAAAACCATTAGTATTTGTGTGGGGTCCCAATACCAGTGGCGTATCATCTGGCCTAAGGTAGGTCATCTCTATGGGATCTTCTGGATCTTGTTGTAATTCTTACTCTTAAGGGTAAAAAGTGTAGATTTGGTACCCACCATCTATTTGTTCATCCTCATCATTAGGTTCATCTTCCTCATCTCTCTTTTCTTCCTCTTCTTCGCATTCTATGTCAAGTTCTTGGAAAGCTTGATTAAGCGAAGAACTTGTGATGGAAGGTTTGTAGTGTAGACCGGAGCGGTCACTTGGCTCTCTCTATTCTGGTTCAATAATATGGTGAGGACCTTGTTCATGTCTTCCAAGTCCATATCCTTGCCGATTAACCTTTCGAAAATATCTCACTGGGAAATTTGGGCTAGATAGATAATCAATGTTTTCATTGAACTCCTGTAAAGAGTTGTCATCTTGAGGAGGTGGGTACGATGAAGAATCCACCCCTCCATATATGAAATTGATTGCATTTGTTTGAGAACCCTTTCTATATATCACCTATAGCTAAAGGTGGGTCACAAGGACGACCATAATCCCTGACTGACTCAATAGGTGGTGTAACTGTGACACTTTCAATAATGTACTCACCAATGCCTAGATTGGCGAGATGTACTGCAACTCTAGATGGTTGGGAGGCTAATGGTTTGACGAATGAAGAGGGTTCTTGTACATTAGCTCGTGGCTCCACTGACGGTGGTGGATTATCTCTAATAGGTGGCTCTATTTGTGAGACTACGGGTTCTAATGATTGTGATGTAGTGATGGTGGTGTGGGTTATGTTGTGAATGTGAATGGTTGTTGTTGATCTGGAAGTTTACTAGATGGAGTTTGCGATTGGTTAGCAGGATGGGTAGGTGTGACTTGAAAATGAAATGTAGTGTTTGAAGGGTGCATTGAGAAAACGCTTTTGGATGCAAAAGTTGGGTCAACTATAGGCAATTCTTCTTGAATGGGTGCTTTTGAGGATGTGCTACTAGATGGAATGGTCCTAATGGCTAGTGGTTGGATAGTTAGGTGCGTTTATGGAAGCAAGGGTTCATATGGGTTTGAAATAAAGTTGCAGTATTTGAATGGTTCTGTGTCAACCGATATGCAATGCACTTTGCCTTCATGCACATATTTTAAGCATGGATGCAATGTTGAAGGCACACACTTCTTTTCTCTTATCCAAGGGCATCCAAGAAGTATGTTGTATTGCATTTCTCCTTCCAATATGTGGAAGAGAACATGTATTTCTTTCACCCCACGGTGACAGGAAGAACAAAATTCTCTACAGTTGAGCATAAAGCGTCATTAAAAGCCCTAAGGGTGAAGGTGGATGTTGTGATGTGTGATGATGGAACATTGAGCTTTTTCATTGTGGGTGTGGTGATAAGGTTGATGGAGGAACCGGTGTCAATGAGGACTCTCTTGAATGACTTTCTGTCAATGTGAGCTACTATGTGCAATGGTGGATCTAGTGAATCTGTCGAAATTTGTTTTTCCTCAAAGTCATAAAATACTATCGAGGGTTCCATGCACTTTTGCACACTACCTACAAAGTAATTGAATGCATTGGGGTCTTTTGATTGTACTTGGATAGACTTTAAAATTTCCATCAATGCTTCCCTATGAGGTGTTGATTGTTGTATTAGCTCATATATTGACAATTTTGTTGAAGCCATTTTCAAACTTTGTGTTAACCGGTTGTTCAAAGTAACAACTGGGTGGTTGTGGAAAGGTGGTGGTGGAACACTTGATCCAATTTGTATGGGCACATTGGTTGGTGATGTTGTCGGAGCTTGAGTTGTGCAATTAGCTTGCCTCTGTCCACGGGTGCCTATACTGATAGCCCCTACAAAACCTTGTGGTAGTTGAGACACATAATTAACCTAATTGGGAGGAACTGTAGAAGTTGATGCTCCCAACGATTGGTGATTTGCCTCTCGATGTGGCAAAGGTGTCTGATATATGCCTAGGTTTTGGTTATTTTGGGCTAGTGGGTTGTCAACTTTGATTCTACTCGCTTCCAATAAATCTTTCACAATTCCTTTAAATCCATGGCAACCTTCAATATCATGTCCTCTTTGTCTATGATAGATGCAAAATATGTGTTCTTTGTAACCTTTTGTTTCTGGTTTGTTAGGATCTTCAATATTGATTTTCGGTAATGTAAAAAGTTTTGCTACATACAACTTCCAAAAAACTAATGAATATGGCTCTTGTACTGGGGTGTAATTTCTTTTTGGTTTAAAATGACACTGTTGCCTTTCTACAGGTTGTGTTTGATTTTGTGCCTGTTGTGGGGTGGAACCGCTTGATAATTCGATTGTTGTGGTTGTTGTTGGGGTTGTTGGATTTGTGTTTGGGTCAGTTGATTTAACTGTGGTTGGCCCAAAACTATCTGGTTAACCTACGCGGTCTTAGATTGACCGTGGTTATTCCCCTTTTGATTCTTATTGTGCCACTCTTTCTTCTTAGGCTTTATCTCGCCTTCTTGGATTTTTATTTCTTCAATCAATTTTGCTTGGGCGAGTGCCTCATCAAATGTTCTATATTGTTGTAGTTGTCTTAATGAAGAGATGGGTCTACCAAAACTCTTCGTGAACATTCATATTATCTCTGGCATAGGGAGGGAAAATGGTAACTTGATCATGACTGATCTCCACCTATTACCAAAGTCATATACTGATTCATCCTCATATTGTTTTAGATAAATCAAATCAGTCAATGTGGTTTGTTTTTTGACATTCAGGGCAAATCTTTCCAAGAACTGGTCTGCTAGTTGTTCAAAGGTAAAAACACTTTGATGTGGCAGGTGGTTGTACCATTCTTGTGCTTCTCCCCCTAGTGTCTGAGGAAATGTATGTAATAGTAATGCATCATTGCTTTTGATTTTGAAACATGCATTCACAAATCTAGTTATATGCTCGTGGGGTCGTCTCCCCCTTTAAATTCAAGCTTTGGTTTTTGAAAATCTTGTGGATATGGCAGATCAGGTACCGAAGCATGAATAGGGTGATTGAGTAGTTACCTCAAATTTAGATTTTGGTATTGCAAACCTGGGGTTTGCATGGCAAGACTATCAATTTGACTCTGTAAAAACTGGTATCTAGGGTCATCCACAGGACTGACACTTGAATGTACTTGATGCTGCTGGTAATGGGGTGGATTGTATGTAGGTTGTGGATGATAAGACATGGGTGGCTTAAATGTGTTAGGGTATGGATGTTGAGGGATGTTATGATATGGATGGGCTGATGGAGGTATGATTTTATGCTGACCTGCTACGTTAGCATATGGGTGTGGCGGTTGATTATGAACCATAGTGGTAGAAGGAGGGTGCATTACCCAAGACAGATCCTATATAAAGGCATTAGGTTGATGAGATGTAGGTGGAAAATTTTGCTGAATCCCTTGCAAATACTGGTTGGGGTCAGGGTTCATCCTACAATTAGCATTATCTAAAATCATTTGTTGTAGCTGTAAGAAAGACTGTTGCATAGCAATTGCATTTGAACAAGGAACTGCTACATGTGATGTGGTAGACTGGGTTGGTTGTGGGACAACCATGGTAGTGGAAGTAGGTGGGGGGTAAGTAGCAAAAGGTATCGCTACTGACTGTGGTATGGTATGAGATGTATGTCCTATGAGTGTGGCAAAAGAAATGGATCTTGGGGCTTGCGAAACAATAGGAATTATTTCATACAAGGGATTAGTGGAAACGATCATTTGTTGAGGTAATATGGGGGGTAATTGGTTGGTTGATGATGGTTGATTGGCCAATGCTAAAACAGCTAACTCAAAAATAGGATAGGTAAAAATTTGTTCTGACTTCCATGGATAGGTGAATGTGGATTCTTGTTGTGATGAGGGTATGATACGGGATGGGATGGAGAGTGGTGGTAATGATGGGAAGACTATTCCAACTACATTCAAGTACATTATAACAGTATCCATATCTATCATTGTGACATGATTGTCTACCACCGTAGGAGGTTCACTCCTAGGTGTCTCTGGTATGGTTGTGTGAGTAGCTCTATGCATAATGTCTATGTTCGTATTAGGGGTATTACTAGAAGACCCAACATTAAGACTTTGGGACATAGAAAGGGGCATGCCTACTTGTCCTACCACCGAAGTGGGAAGGACGTTACCCGACTGAGAGGCCATAAGGGAAGACCACTGACTTTGGTTTGACACTAGTTTCTTAGCTTGATTACGAGTCACTACCATATGCTACTATGTGGTAAGATGCGAAGTGCAACTATCTATGTAAGTAAAGTGATAATTCAATGCAATACAACACACAAAGCAAATAATTTTGATGCTAGATTTTCGTATTTCTTTTTTTTTTTAGAATTTTGTGAAAAATGAAAAAGGCGTGTGTTCAATGTTTTGCCCCAAATGAATCTAGGATTTCACTTGTATACTCGCAACTCGACAACCTGGCTATGAACTCCAGGTTGCGTAAATCCCCCGTGTGTGGAAATGAACTCCACACCCGGACAAGGAGCACAGGTCCTACCAGTCCTCACCCAGTCTCACTTGGTCAGTGTCATACTCTCCGAAGAGAAATATATGTAAATTTTTCAAGTTACGACGGTTCTTGGAGCCGGCTTTGGCCAAAGATCAGGGTATAATGTTGGTGGTTCGGTGATGAAATCCAAACCCAATGGTGATGAAATCCAATCATTTTCCAATGTTTACGTGAGTGTGTGGTGGTTTGTTTAATTATGGTGTTATGCAATGATACCATGCAATTATGTTTCGATGCCTAAATGCAGAAAACAAAGAATAGAAAATGATAGTTAGCAAATCAGGAGCAAAAGTGCCACCTTCAGGTCTAATTTCGATTGGCTTCTGTTAGACAGGGCTAACCGCGGGTGCGCGGTTAGTTCTGGTAAACTACGAATGTGTGGTTTGCCAACCGTGCATCTGCGTTTGGGATGTCCCAATAACGGATGCATGGGTCCTTTCTGCTAACAGAAAAAATTGAGCTTTTTACAGACCCAAACTCGAAATTAACACCCAAGTTATGCTTAACCCGATGAATGCAAAATGACCTATTTCCTATTATGCAGATGTAGATTCTTTTTAGCCTTTTTTGGTTATTGTATGTATGAATGCAAATTTTGAGTAACTTTCTCTATCCTAAGACCTGAATGCAAACAATAACATACAAGACCAGACCTTTCAATGCTGATAACAAAATGCAAAAACAAATAAAAAAAGAAGAAATAACATAGATTAGTAGGTGCATACATGTGATTCCTTGTTGCTCCTTCTGCTTTGAACCATCGGTTCACGTTTCTGAGGCAACAACTGCGTTTTCACGTTTTCTTCAACCAGGAACCGCGCGTTTGCATTTCCTCAGACAGAAACCGTGTTTTCGTGTTTCCACAGTAAACAATTCGGGCGCAAGGTTTTTTGAATGTATCGATTCAAAATCGAATCTATGCGCGTCTCGAATTCCCAAAACCTGTAGGTGCAAACAGAGATTAGTAAAAAAATTTAAAGAGCAATGCAAAACAAAATAGGACCTTTAGGGGGTCCCACCATGATCGCCATTTCTGTAACCAATGAACTGAACACAAACAATAACAAAGACAGAGAGAGAGAAATAGATTGCCAAAATGCCCCTTTTATATTGATATTGATACAAATTTTTACAAAAGGTTTTTGAATTGCCCCAAGTGTGTTGGGAGCAATGTTACAATGCTTCTTGTCTCTCTGAAATACAATGCTTTGATGGAGGAGGGGAAATCTTCCGACTCTTCCACAGGATGTGGTGTTCTTCGCTCTTTCATCGCAGCTTCAAGGGGTGAGTGGGCTTTGGTATCCAACAAGGGACCACTCCAGCTTCAATAGCTTATCCAAAATACCTGTCACCTACACACACGCAAACCAACAAAGGGATTAGTAGCACCTGTATATTTGAGCAATCAAATCCGTACTAGACATAAAACCCTAAGCAGATAATTTGCATGAAACAAATAACAACAACAATAAACAGATAAAACCTCACTAATTATTAAAGTCATTGATCTCTGCCATGCATGTGATTTTGTCTAGGGACTATGAAATCGCGGATCTGCGATTGTGAAACCGTAGATTCGTGTTTTCGACCATGGAACCACGGGCAAGTGGTTTTGGCTAAAATGATAGGTTGCCTTAGGATGTAGGCCAACGATCAGGATCGAGCTCACACTCTCAATTGCAGCTTGTCGGTATGCAAATTCAACTCCCCTTGTTTGGTGGACTAATGGTGCTTTTATAGGCTTCCTGAGGCTTTGGAGGGGAATGGGAGGTGTCAAGCCTAACTTACCAAGTGGCAAATCTGAACTGCCAGGTGGAAGGGGCCGTTATAGCGAGTCGTTTAGTGTGGCTCACTTAACTGGGCTGATGTGGCTTCAAGTGAAGTGGGATGTGGAATGTTGTTTTATGTGAAGGGACAAGGAGACAACAACAAAGGAGTTGTGGCATGGGTGTTGGGAATCTGTCTCATGTGCAAGGACAAGGGGGACAGGAGTGGGTAAGATGTGGCAGGGGTGTTGGGTGAAGTGTCCAGGACATATGTCCAATGGGTAGACAGGGTATCCTAGGGTGATTTCCCAAATTTAATAAATTAGGAAAATAGAATAATGTACAAGATTTTATATCCCTAAGTTTAGACTTAGGCGTATAATTTTATTATGCAGGATTTAATGGTGAGGTAGCAGATGTGGTTTTTGAAGATGTTGGATTTTAGTGTCTACACATTTAATACACAATTAATACATTGAATGCTTTGCAGAAGAAGATGTATTGAAGTGGAACGAAACATGTATAAATTAGGAATTAGGTATTTTTCTTATATCTCTTCACATATTCTAATTTCTTTGTCCTGTTTTGTTTCTTAACTCAACTTGGAATTAAATATTTTTGATAAGGCATCTTTGACTATTCGAGAATAGCATTTAGAGGTTTCATATTAGATGGCCTCAAATTTTTTCAGTCATGATAAAGCTGCTAAATATTAGATGCCCTCAATTTTTTTCAGTCTGCTAAATATTCAAAAAAGTCTAATTACATTATACAGAAGAACTTGCAATATAAAAAATATTTTATACAACTTATAAAAAGATGATTAAAAGAAAAATTATGTATAGACTAGATCCTGCACATTCACTCTAACTTTTGGCTTACTCTTTAATTAAAGAAGAAAGAGTAAGCATTTCTTTATCCTTTATATATAATAAAGGAGTATAAAACTACCATTTAGTGCGATTACGTATATTTCTTTATATAAAATATAATAATTAGTTATAGAACGGGTTTCTCATCTCTAATGTAAGTACATTAGAGTATATGTTGCCTCCAAATTTCGTTTTTCTATCGATTTTATTCTTGTATAATGTTTTATTTTAAAATGAACAATGAAACGTGAATGTTAAATTTTCTATAAAATTATCTTAAAACAAAAACACTAAGAATACTTTTAGGATAATTGAAATCACTCACCCAACTACTTGTAGTATCATTTTCATTTTAGATAATGACGAAAGTAAAGCGAAAATAACAATTAAAAAGTGATTTTGACGTTATGCATTTAATAGAAACGTAAGATTTCTTTATTGCTTTTATAATTATAAAGATTTATCACACAACGGAGAGAATATGATATTATAGATGATGTCACTCATTTTACATTTGGAATATTAGATTGTGATGTTTTTAATAGAAAGATGAGAATTTTTTATTATAAATTATAAATTATGTCATTTATTTTATATATTTTAATTAGATGTAGATATCTAAGAATTATATAAAATAGAAGGAAAATAGACATTCCACATTTAAAAAAGGTATATGACAAGACAACAAATAATTTTTTTAAGTTATCAAATTCTTTAAAACAATAAAATAATTATCATACTATGTATTTTGAATTATTTTTTATATATTTTCAAGATGTTAATAAAATTTTTAACATTTTAAAATACTACAATAATTAACATACTCTATATTTTATTTTTTATTTTTATTTGGTAAAAAGAAGATTTTATTAAGTTATTCAAGAAAAAGAGGTACATCACTTGTCTTTTAGGTTTTTGATCTAAGATTTAAAAGATGATTTAGTGTTATAATTTCTATCAGTTAATCTACTATAATAATCAATGTATAACAGAAACAAACTAATATAATTAATTATAAAACTAAATACATTTAATGTTGCTACCATTAAGAGATAGAATAGAAAGAAGAGATTCCTTGATTTGTGTTGCCCATCATCTAGGAGAATAATTGTAACAAGTGATGCTACCTTTGTCTAGAGTCCAACTGGCCATTGCATATGTAACTTTGTTTTGTTCTTAAGGGATGTGATTTTATTCTACTGACAAAAATCTTGTCTTTACTGTCTAAATATTCTCTACAATTCACCTTCATCTCTAGTCAACCTTCCTATTCTCCATTGAATTCCTCAAATGGTTGATCATAACTTGTGAGTCAGATTTTATTTAGACCTTCTTCCAATCTATATTTACTGCTTCTTGGAGCTCTCTAAGGATGCCACAACCCTCTGCTAGATTGTTGGAAGTGTGCTAAGATTCTTTGCAAAGGTGAAGTTTGAAGTCCCATTAAGGATGCCACAACCATGACAACCTCTTTTCATAAGTTGTTCTCTTATTAATGCCTTTTTATTCATTAATATCCAAATGCAAAGCTTGGGATAATATTGACCTTCATACTCTCATCATTACTTCTGCTCCGGTTAAGATTTAGGGTTCCTTTGTTGTTAAAAGTATTTGGTGGACTTTTGAGGCAATGAAACCCTATCTTCGTTGCATTGGTGATGGTTGTCGTAATGGTCTTTCGTTCAATTCTCAGAATATTTGGTGGTCTCCTATTTTATCTAACTCTTTGGTTCTTCTTGTTGATATGCCAGGGATTAAGGCTTTGACGCTGTTTTGCAAGGGCATATGCTTTATTAAATATTAATGCACTCTCGAGACTGGATTCCTTGGTCTGATCTCAAGCATAAATTTAATCTTTAGAATTTAGATTGTCCTTCTATTCTTAAGATTCAAGAGCTTATGTCTGATGTCATGCTTCATGACCTTCAACCCCTGAGTGCCTGGTGGAGGGATTGGCATTGGAATGTGGATACTCCTTTCAAGAACTACTCTTCTTCCTTGCTTTATTAGCTTCTTAGTCATGTTTCCCCTGGTGTTGATAAGCTTAATGAGATATGGCAGACTCACTCTACCTCCTATACTTGGATTGCTCGTTTGAACCATATCTAGCAGTCTAACTTTGAACTCAAGATTACCTTTTTTCTTTGGTCTCTTATTTATCAAGGGCTTCCTATGGAAGAGAGACTTAGTAGGGTTGGTCTTCATAATCCTCAGTGTCTAACTTGTGGTCGTTTTGAGACTTTTAAATATCTATTTTGGTTCTGCCCTCATGCTCAGTTTACCTAGTCTAGGGTTCACTCATTGTTCAATCCCTTTCATATTGAATTATTCATATGGCAGATGATCTTTTTTTGGAGATAATAGTTGTTGGCCTACTTATATTGTTGTTCTATGGAATTTATTTTGTGTTATTATTTTGTTTCAACTTTGGAAATCTAGGAATGTTGTCTATTTTGGAGATTCAATTTCAAGTCAATTTTCTATGCATGAAAAGATTACAGTGTTTTTTGTTGTTACTATTTAGATTCATTCAGAGGCTTCCAAGTTGACTCATGATTTGGTGCATTTGATAAATCTTATTAGGTACTGGCGCAAGACTCTGTGCACTATTAGTAGAGTTTCACCTAACCTCCCTCCGCCTCAAGGTCCCTCTTTGAGGACTCGATGTAGCAGGTCAAGGAGGTAATATTATCCAGCCTCAGACCATTCTGTCAATGCCCACAACAGGGCTCAATCTCCTCCAAGAGTGGCTCCCTTTCCCTAGTTATGTTGTTTATTCACCCTTTTAGGAGTTGGTTTTGTTTTTGGCCTAGAACCTCATTTTTACAATGTTAATCATTTGGATCAGGGTTATGCGTAAGGGGTCAACCCCAAAGTACATTTATAAACATTTGGTGAACCGGTTTCAAAATCCAAGTGAATAGATTTGAAACACATGTAAAAGGTTCACTATTAGTAGGGGAAATGTTGAAAATTTAAATTTAAAATAGTTAAATTATTATAAAATTGGGACGAATCGACCCAAAAAAAATTTGCATCCATAAATTTTTGGCTACTGGACCCTGGTCAAGGGTCCCAAATATTAGCCAATTTCAAAATTTGAAAATCCTAATTTTAACCAATTTTGTGAAAATAGCCACTATGCATAACCCTGATTTGAATGGCCTTGCGTCTCAAACTGTAATTTTTCCAACTCCCTTTTTATTCTAACCTCCCTTATTTTTATTGAATATAATTATTGGTTTCAATAAAAATTTCAACCATAACTTTTATATCCATAATTTTTTTATTAAATTTTAAAACAAATTAAAACTACCCATATTTTTTTAAATACTTCACATTTTTATATTACAACTTTATATTATATTAAAGTAAACATTAAATTTCAAAATTTGGAAGTTACACCTACCAATTAAATAAAAAGAACACTACCTACTTATACAATTTATTTATTTTAATTTTTTTACATGGTGGAATCGGTAGCCGCCACGTATCAGAGTAGGCTATCCAGATTTTATGGCCGCCACAGTATTCTGCATTGTTCACCTTAGAAGCTGCCACACAGATCTTCGCGCAGTCCATCCCTATAACCGCCATGCCACAATCATTTAAAACCTTTTACGCCGTTGAAAGCACCAAGAAAGGGACAAACGTTCAGTCCGACAAGACCCAAGATTTGAACCTTGGACCTCTGCCCCTTATGGGATTTGGATGAACCAATTGGTCTACACCTTGGACCTCTTATTTATAAAATTAAAAACACCTTAAAATTATATTATTCTTGATATCTCTTAACACCTCAAAAAAGTAATGTCTTAAACATAATTATATGTTTATTGTGCATTTTTTAATAATATGCCTGCTTTATTTTTATTTTTATAAGAAGATCTCATGCAAACATCTTTTTATATGGTGTTTATTCTTTAACAAACATTATATATTAACAACAAGCAATCAATATATTTAAACAATTAACTAATATATTATTTATAAATATAAATAAAGGCTAAACAACGCTACACTTGTTTATAAAATTAAAGTTAAGAAGTGAACGTGCATAGTTCATACCTTTCACTTCATACTTTAAAAACTAAGGAACAAAAAAGCCCATTATAAAGACAAGTAAAAAAGAAAATAATAATATGCTGACCAGATCTACTATAAAGTAAGAATCTATAGGACGAATTAATTTCTAGAGCCCCATGTTTTCTTTGAATGGGATGCCGTAGAGATTTAATTTTTGAAAAGTAAAACAATAAAGCAGGGATCTAGAATTTTGCTTGATGTGAGCTTGCCCTGCCCTTATGATTGAAGGGTATGGTTAATGTTTAATAAAGATTCGTGTAATTAAAATTAAAACAAACGGTATGGATTTTGGTTCTTCTTCGAAAGGTTTAAGGTTCAAACTGGTGGTGGGTGTGTGTTAAATTTTCTATTGATAAGCATAGCTCTCGGCTTTAGGAGGGATCATAGTTGGAGGATCCAGCTCTTGATTTTAGGAGGGATCATAGTTAGGGAGCCAGCCCTATGTGTTACTCATAAGGGTTTCTTATACTAACCAAATAAAAAAAATTGTCTATTCTACATAGATATTATTAACATGGAACAAAATTTTAATCATAAAATCTATTGTTAAACAATCACGTTATTATTTTAAAAAATATATATATTATAGTTCTTGGTTTTAGGAGGGGTCATAGTTGAGGGAGCTTGCGTAGTCCTATGCGTTAGTTGTAGGGGTTTCTCACACTAACCCAAAAAAAAATAAAAAATATATTTTACATAGACATTATTAACATAGAATGAAATTCTAATAATAAAATATATTATAAGACAAACACGTTATTATTTATATATATATATATATAACACCTAAAAACATTAGATCAAATTTAAACATCGTCATTGTAAAACAAATAGATTGATAAAAGGATATTGACTAGGATATATATAAAATACCTTTGTCTAATAACATTAGATCAAATTTAAACATAGTCATTGTAAAAACAAATATATTGATAAAAAGATATTGGCGGCATTTAATGAATGTGAGTAACATTTGTAGATTGTTTCTATGTTTAAATTGTTAGGAATGGAGCCTAATTATGAGGAGGCTAAACAGAGGAAGTTTCTGGATTTACTACAGGACGGGGCAGGGAAAGTTTCTAGATTTACAGTCTGTTAGTCTACCAGAGAAAGTTTTCGGATTTACAACAGGACAGCTAGGGAAAGTTTATCACCAAGGGATAAACTTTGTTTGTTTTTATCCCAAAATTAGGTGCTGGGAACTCAGTGTTAATCTTGGAATGTATTGAGAATGGCAATTTTTTTTTTCTTTTGTTTTTCTTATATATAGTTGTGAGGAAAAATAGAGTATGCATGAAATTACTGTGTGGATTCCTTGTAAGTATTGAGAGGAAATTACAGCAGATGTTTGTTGTAGGTTGTATCCCTCTATTGCTTGGATTTATCAAAGAAAGGACTGGAAATTCTTGGTGGATGTAGCCCATTGGGTGAACCACGTTAAATCATTGTCTATTCTACTGTGTGTTTGTCTTATTTGTTAATTCTTCTGTTAAAGTTTGAAACACTGAAATTACTTTTCTATATTTTATATAATGATTTACTAACAAGTGATATCAAAGCATTTGTTTTGTTGGGTGCACTTGACAGAAGGAGAATTTCTAGATCAAGTGGGAGTAATGACGGAAGAAGGGAGGTTTCGAGTTGAAAAATTCAATGGCCAAAAATTTCAATTCTGGAAGATGCAAATGGAGGATTACTTGTACCAGAAGGATCTTTACTTACCTCTTGAGGGGGGAACAAAGAAACCTTCAACTATATCTGATGAGGAGTGGAGTCTCCTGGATAGAAAGACATTGGGTATTGTGAGGTTGTGCTTGTAGCTTTCAACATCTTTGATGAAAAGACTACCAAGGGAGTCATGGATAAGTTGGTTAAGATGTATGAGAAACCATCAACATCAAATAAGGTATTCTTAAGGAAAAGATTATTTAACATGAAAATGAGTGAAGGAGGATTTGTGCAGGATCATTTAAATGAATTCAATACTGTCACTAATCAATTGCATTCAATAGGATTGGATTTTGATGATGATATTGGGGCCTTATTAATCTTATGCTCTCTTCTCGAAAGTTGGAACAATTTGGTAATGGCAATAAGTAACTCTGCATCGAGTTCAAATAAATTAGTATTTGATGATGTGGTTGGTGTGATGCTCAATGAGGACATGAGAAGAAAAACCATAGGAGAATCATCTAGCACCACCTTAACTATTGAGAATAGAGGAAGAGGAAGAGAAAGAGGCAAGAGTTCACATCGTGGCAAATCCAAAGGCAGATCCAAATCACGTGGAAAATGAAAGCTATAGTGTTGGCACTGTGGCAAAAAGGGTCATCTCAAGAAGGATTGTTGGCAAAGAAAGGGTGATGGAAATGAAGGTAATGAAAATAATGGTAACACTTCAGAAGCCAATATTACTGGACAAATTCTACAAGATTCTTTAATCTTATCTCTTGATAGAAATAGTGATTATTGGGTAAATGATAGTGGTGCTTCATTCTATGCTTCATCACATAAGGAATACTTCATAGATTATGTTTTTGGAGATTATGGACAGGTTCTATTGGGAAATGACCAACCATGTAAAATCGTGGGTATTGGAAAGATTTTGATTAAATCCCCAAATGGATGTCAATGGGCTCTTAAAGAGGTGAGACACATACCAGATTTAAAGAGAAATCTTATATCGACAAGTAAGCTTGATGATGAAGGATACACGGTTGCATTCGGAAAAAATGCTTGGAAAGTTACTAAAGGTTCATTGATAGTAGTTAGAGGTAAATTGATGGGTACTCTTTATTTAATTACTGATTTTTCTCACTTATCCATGAATTTAGTTTCTACAGGTGAAAGTGCATCTTTGTGGCACCAAAGACTTGGCCATATGAGTGGAAAAGGTATGAAAATTTTACATTGAAGAAAGTTATTTCCTAAGTTAAAAGATATTGATTTGGAATTCTATGAGGATTGTGTTTATGGTAAAGCAAGGAGAGTTAGATTCCTCAAGGATGGCAAGGAAAGGAAGAAAGAGAAATTGGAGCTTGTGCACTCAGATGTTTGGGGCCCAACTCAAGTAACTTCTCTTGGAGGTTCCTCTTACTATGTACTTTTTATTGATGATGCAACAAGGAAAACATGGATGTATTGTATTAAGAATAAAAGTGATGTTTTTAATACCTTGAATTGGAAATCATTAGTTGAAAATGAAACTAGAAAAATGTTAAAGTGTCTAAAGTCGGATAATGGTGGAGAATATTGCAGTAGAAAATTTGATGTATTTTGTTCTAAAAATGGAATTAGAAGAATCAAGGTAGTTCCAAGAACACCTCAAGAAAATGGGGTTGCAGAAAGAATGAATAGAACCATCATGGAGCGTGCTAGGAGCATGATAATAAATTTAGGCTTACCATTATTTTTATGGGCTCATGTTGTTGATACTGCAGTATATCTGATTAACAGGGGACCATCTAGTGCCTTGGATGAAGGAATTCCGAAAGAGCTTTGGACAGGTAAACCAGTAAATTATTCTTTCCTTAAGGTATTTGGATGTGAGACCTTTATGCATATAGACAAAAAGAACAAAAATAAGTTAGATGCTAAGGCCCAAAAGTGTTATTTCATTGGTTACGATATTGATGGCTTGGGTTATAGATTATGGGATTGTGATAACTGGAGAGTCATTATAAGTAGGGATGTCATATTTAATGAAATGTTTTTGTATAAATATCAGTTGTAGGGAAATAAACATGAAGAGGAAAATACTGAATATATAGACCTTGATGGACACACAGAAAAGGTAACTCCAAAAGTGGTAGAAGATCAAAATGTACAACAACAACAACAAGCACCTCAATATCCAGAAAGTGTTGTTAGACGATCTACCAGGATAAGAAGAATTCCTCAACGTTTCTCTGATTATGTTCTGTATACTGATGCTGGTGAGCCAGAATATTTTCAGGAAGCATTACAGATGGATACCAGGAATAAGTGGGATCTTGTAATGAATGAAGAAATTGACTCTTTATTCCACAACCAAACTTGGGATTTGGTTGAGCTACCCAAAGGTAAAAGAGCTTTGACCAATAAATGGGTATACAGGATTAAAGAGGAGAATGAAGGACATAAGTGATACAAAGAAAGACTAGTGGTCAAGGGATTCGCTAAAAAAAAAAGTATTAATTTTGATGAGATTTTTTCTCTAGTTGTAAAAATGACCTCTATTAGAGCTATTTTGAGTCTTATAGCTATAAAAAATTTGTATCTGGAACAATTGGATGTGAAGACAACATTTCTTCATGGTGATTTGGAGGAGGAAATTTATATGCACCAACCAGAAGGCTTTCAGGTGAAAGGTAAAGAGGATTGGGTATGTAAACTGAAAAAGAGATTGTATGGGTTAAAAAAAGCTCCTAGACAGTGGTATTTAAAATTTGATAAGTTCATGGCTAATCAAAGGTTTTAAAGATGTCAAAGTGATCACTGTGTATATTTTAAGCAAATTGGAAATGGTAACTATGTTATTCTGCTATTGTATGTGGACGACATGTTGGTTGCAGGAACAAATATGCAAGATATAAACATGCTCAAGAAGAAGTTGGCTAAATCCTTTGCCATGAAGGATTTAGGAGAAGCCAAAAAATCCTTGGTATGAGGATAATAAGAGACAAGGAGAGTCACACTCTGAAATTATCACAAGCAGAATACATTGAGAAAGTGCTTAAGAGATTCAACATGAACAATGCAAAGTCTATTGCTACTCCATTGGCAAAGCATTTCAAACTCACCAAATATTTGTGTCCCAAGACACAAAAGGAAAAAGAGCATATGGCTAAGGTTACCTATGCATTAGCAGTTGGAATCTTGATGTATGCAATGGTTTGTACAAGACCAGACATTGCCCAAACAGTGGTAGTAGTGAGTAGGTTTATGAATAATCTAGGAAAAGGACATTTGCAAGCAGTAAAATGGATACTTAGGTACTTGAGAGGAACTTCAAATTATTATTTGAATTTTGGAGGCTCTAATATATGCTTGGAAGATTTTGTAGACTCTGATATGGCAGGTGATATTTATGGTGGAAGGAGCACTACTGGCTACATCTTTTCTATAGGAGGAGTGGTTAGTTGGATTTCTAAACTCCAACATGTAGTTGCCATTTCAACCACTGAAGCTGAATATGTTGCTACTGCAGAAGAAAGCAAAGAGATGGTTTGGTTGCAAAGACTAATGGAGGAATTGGGGAAGAATCAAGAAGATAATAAGTTATGGAGTTATAGCCAAAGTTCTATACACCTTGTGAAGAATTCATAATTCCATTCGAAAACCAAACACATCAAACTCAAGTATCATTTCATTAGATCAATAGTGGAAGATGGATATTTGAAATTAGAGAAAGTTCACACATCACAAAATCCTGCCGATATGCTTACAAAAGTGGTGTCAGGAGAAAAGTTGAGATTTTGCTCAACTTCAGTTGGCCTTAAGGAATAAGAGGCCATGATGAGATTTTTTCAGTCCTTGGTTGCAGTATGGTGCAATGGAATTAGTATCCAAGTGGGAGATTTTTAGGAATGGAGCCTAATTATGAGGAGGCTAAATAGAGAAAGTTTTTGTATTTACTGCAGGACGGGCATGGAAAGTTTCTAGATTTACAGTCTGTTAGTCTACCAGAGAAAGTTTTCGGATTTACAACAAGACAACCAGGGAAATTTTATCACCAAGGGATAAAATTTGTTTGTTTTTATCCCAAAATTAGGTGCTGGGAACTCAGTGTTAATCTTGGAATGTATTGAGAATGACAATTTTTTTCCTTCTATTTTTCTTATATATAGTTGTGAGGAAAAATAGAGTATGCATGAAATTACTGTGTGGATTCCTTGTAAGTATTGAGAGGAAATTACAACAGATGTTTGTTGTAGGTTGTATCCCTCTATTGCTTGGATTGATCGAAGAAAGGACTGAAAATTCTTGGTGGATGTAGCCCATTAGGTGAACCACGTTAAAATCGTTGTCTCTTCTACTGTGTGTTTGTCTTATTTGTTAATTCTTCTATTAAAGTTTGAAACACTGAAATTACTTTTCTATATTTTATATAGTGATTTACTAACATAAACCTTGGAGAAAGCTTATTGCAAAGGTAGTAGTCTGATCGAAATCTTCTGAGTGTGTTAGATTGACGATGATTGTATGAATCTCAAGCACCCACTGGTCCATTTCACATTGAGCTATAAAACAACTAGGTAGAATAGGTTTGGTGGATGCAGTTCTTATGGTTTGAACCTGTGCTTGCCAGCTACTAAAAATAATAAAGAAGAAACTAAAACGATAGAAAAAATAGTGTGGAAAGGAATTAATTATTTATTAAAAAATATTTTATACAAAGCAATCAAGTATATTATTTTGTATACATACACAATCAAGGATGATTGTTTATAAATCAAATGATATACAAAGGTTAAATATTGGTGTAATAATATTTTAAATGCATTTGTTTAATATTTTTTCAATGAGTTTACAACGAGGGGTCATAGTCCCCTCATAATGAATGGGGTTTGAACATTGACCTTTCACAGAGAAACCAAAGCCCTTATTATTGTAGTAAGCTTGCAGTTCTAGTTCTATGTTAGTTTAATATTTTTTCAATGAGTTTACATAGGTTTTTATGAGGGGTCTCGGTCCCCTCATACTGAGTGGAGTTTGGACCTTGAACCTTCCAAAGAGAGGTCAAAGCCCTTAACACTACAGTAAGCTTACAATTCGTGCTTTAGTTTAATATTAATTATAATTAATTTTATAGTTTTTTTATGGTTACAAAAATTTTAATTTTTGTAATGTAATGTTCATCTTCCATTGGCAATTGTATAAAATTTTAATATTTTATTTTTGTAAATTATATAATTGAAACTAATCATTTTAACAATGCTTTAATTAATTAATAATTATTAGACACGGAGGTAAAACTAAAATGAAATTTAATTATACATAAGGTTATGCATAGGTAATGTTGTTATCACATATTGTTTTTGCATTGCATTATTTTATCTTAATTCTTGTTTGTCATTGTAGACTACATAACATGGTTGTGTTTGGAAGAGCTTTTTGTTGGTTTGTATAGCTTATTTTTTATATATTCCCTCTTATAGATATGATATATATGTTAGAATAAGTGAATATTATCTTAAGTTCTACTAGGATAGACACACTTGAGTTTCTACTCCTTCATGTGTCAAGTGAACTCTCAGTGGTGTCTTCATCAGGTTTGATGAGTTGTTGTAATCCAACGGCTCTCAATTATCAACTTTGCTATTTATACAAGGTTGATCCTTGGAATAAATCAATCAGTTCTACTCTTATCTTCATATTTGGTGTAATGCTTTGCATGTCTAGTTTAGGAAATTCCAACATGGTATCAGATCAGAATAGATTTTGCTAGCATTCTCTCTTGGAGGTTCTAGGAGCTGGTTCTTTGTATCTTTTTTTTGGCTTTTTTTTTTTTAAATTTTCTTCAATAAGATTTTATATATAGTTTTTTTCAACTATATTTTTTGGATTTATATGTATGCGGGTTATTTTGATAATATTTATCTCCTTCTCAATTGAAGATTCATTGTCTTCTGGAGTAATTTTTTTTTAGAAAATTTACCCATTTTTTTCATAGATCTGTTTAAAAAAATAATAATAACAAAAGAAAAATATTTTTTTTGTCCAAATCAGTTCTATGAAATAATCATACATTATATCTTTTTTCTTATCTTTTACCTTAAAAAAACCTTGTTTTTCAAGCATATAACTTGATATAATAGGATATATTTCCTATCGTAAGTTTTTTTCCAGGAAAAAAGATCAGTCTCGCTGCACTCGAAGACCTCAAAGACAGACTCAATTTTTGTCCTCTCGGTACCTATTTTTGGTCACCTTAGCTAAATATCGTGGCGCCTCTCTTTCGTCTCTCTAGAAGTGCACTTGAAGACCTCAAAGAGAGGCTCGATTTTCGTGCTCTCGGCACCCATTTTGGGTGCCATAAGCTGCACATCGTGGTGCCTATCTTCCATATCTCTAGCAGAATCTAAGATAGCGCTCTTTGCTTCTCACTCATTTGGTGCAGATCTTACTTTTTAACGAATGTTGGTGTTTAGATTTCCTAATATCTATATCTTACCTTCGTGCAATTTTAAAGACGTCTTTTTCAGTTGCCTTTAATACATTTCTTCAAGGGTCTATTCTAAGTGTAACGTCTCCTTTTTTCATTGACAACCCTAGTAAGAACCAGCTCATGCCAGAGTTTATCTCCTTAAATGCCAAATCTCTCCTATCTAATTTGGCGTTGGTGTAACGACTATCATTAGGTTCCTATTAAACTCGTCTGGACCCTCTCTCTTTTGCATTGCTTTCATTGATTTTATTTTCTTATGCTCACTTATCTTGTCTCGATTTTTGGCAGGTTTAAGCTCATTCGATTTTTTCCTCAAGTGATGCTAACTTTATTGAATTTTTTAAATATTCAATTGATAATACGACTTGTTACATATTAGGCAAATTTTTGTCCTCTCCTGTTATATTTTCATCTACAGGTTTTCGAAAGGATAGACACCTTGTAATACAAAGAAGGGACGCATTGCAATACAAAGAAGGGATGCCTTGCATAGAGGCACCCGTGGTGCCAGAGAATAGAGGTAATCTTCTACAGGTTTTATAAAGGACAAATGCCCTGCATAACAGAGGAGGAAAACCTTGCACAAAGCACCCGTGGCACTAGAGAACGAAGACTCGACCCAGCGAAATGAAACGTCTTCAAGAGGACTTTGCTATCCTATTATTTGAAGGCTCCAATGTTCTTTTGTTTTGTTTCTAATTGTTTTTTGCAGGCTGTCGACTTCATTAACAGAGAGGTCGCATTTATAATCATCTTCTTTTTTCATAGGTCCCTCTTCGTCTGGGTACCACATGTTTTTAGAAGGCTTCTCTCTAGTTTTAGCTTTGGGTCAACCCTTCGCTCTTTTTTTGTAACGAATATAACGTAGCGCCTTCGTTGTTGAGTGTCCTCCTTTGTTTCAAAAAAAGGTATTTGTGTATTGGTTTCAATTCCCTTATATTTCGAAGGTTGAATCCTTTTTTTAAGCCTTTATATTTTTCAAAGGCTTTAAAATATACGAGTCATTTTTAAACTCATTAATTCAAAGGTCTATTTGTGTAAGTAATGGTTGCTGCCCTCACGTTGTTCTCGAAGAAGCATTTCCACATTCTCAAATCGAGGCACGTTCTCAATATGTATGAAATCGTAGCTCTCCGTCTATAATGCTTATTGCACCTTAGAGTATTTTTTAACTTTTGGTTGTTGCCTACACGTTGCTCTCGGAGAAGCGTTTCGACACTCTCAATCAAGGCACCCATATTTTTTGGGTGTCATAGATCGTGATGCCAACGATTTCCATATCTCCTTTCATGGAGATATGAAATCGTAGCTCTTTGTCTAAAACGCTTGGTGCACCTTAGAGACTCTTTCAAAATTCATTTATTTTAAAATTTGCTTTTTTAGTTGTTTTCATCATGTCAGTTGCATTTACTCTGTATTTAATTGACGTATCTTGCTCTTTACTGTCGTTACTTTTGCATATCGATGATCTCCATAGGAGATGCTCTTAAACCAAGATACATTTCAATCACCGATAATCGGTGGATTTGTTCTCAGTTCATGATTTGCAACAAATCTCCTTCATCCTATTTAAGTTATCTCCCTTTTCAATTTGTATTGTTTTATTTCTCTTGAGCTTAATTTCTCTCACAAATATCTATGCAAAGAAAGTTTTTTAGAATGCTGAAGGAGTAACTAATGGTTTTTTAATATATTTCTTCTTCCTTATTCGCCTATCCTGCCATTTTTTTTGTAGGTTTTGATCCTCTCTATCAAGGCTCTACGAGGTGGTATCATGTTTGATATAAGTCATTTCATTTTTTTCGTTGCTCTTTCCCTTGTTCACCTCTATTATTTTTCTGCAGGTTTCAAGGTCCTTTCTCCTATGAAAGTTACATCTTTGAGACATTCATCTATGATTTTGGTGTCACTAAAAGAACGAGCACTTAGCCTGCCTTGGACGGTCTGGTTGAAGGGTGATTTCACCAACGAAAGCTACCTCTTTGAAAGCTGCATCTCCGAGATCCGCATCATCAAAGGCATCCTCTACAAGGGCTTACCGAAGGCATCGTATGGCGTCAACGAAGGCTTCGTCTCCTCAAATTTCATCTTTGTGTGAACAATGAAAAATTCTTCTCAAAAGTGCATCGAAGTGTAATGGTCTTATTTTAATTTCATTCGTTCTATAAAATCTTTGTATGGGTTTTTTCTTCAATTTCGAAGAAAAAAATCCATTTATTTTCCTTCCCTAAAGTTTTATTTTAGCTTTAAATTATCACTTATTTTGTCACTTTGCCTCCTTCAAGGGAAAATAGTGAAACGAGTCCTATGTAAGCTAGTAAAAATAAAAATAAAAAACCTTTTTTTTGGGAGGGGGGGTTTCGGGTGCTTTTTTATGCACCTTCCGGTTTTTTAGGGGGGTGTTCTTCTGTGTGTTTTTTAAAAGTATTCCTTCTTCACATCTCTCTAATCAAATCCAAAGTAAAATTTTAAATTTAAAAAAATATATTGCTTATAGTTAATCATACAATATTTTTTTTGCTAAAATCATTTGCTTCTAATCAAAGATTTCAATTCATAGCTTACTTATTATTATTAGTTTGAATCATTCTTTTAGTGTTGTGATAAAATTAATCCTAATAATATTTCTTAGTAAGCAAATAATTATATGAAAATATTTTATTGATTACAAAGTTTCTTACAAAGAGTTCTTATTCATTTTTTTTTTTTAATTTTAATAATATATTTACCTCTTTCTCAAACTTTGAAATCTAATCTAAATTTTTTTTTTGAAGATTTCAAGAGACAAGTATTTTATCTCCTCTCACCCATATTGGAAATCTAATATAACTTATAGTTTTCCTCACGTAAGGGTGGATTATTAAGATTACCACTATAGGTCTGGAAGATATAGCCTATGTTCCAAGTATCTTATATAAACAATACTTATAGTTTCCCTCTCGTCAGGGCGGGTATTTGAGATAGATAGATATATTGGTCTGGCATATTTGTTCTCTTTAAAACAATATTTAACTTCAAATCTCCTCAATAGTTATAGTTTCGCTCTCGTTAGGGCGAGTATTTTTGAGTTACTAGAAGCTTTGGCATATTTATTCTCATTAGCCTCAAACTCATATCAATTTTCCTCAAATTACTTATAGTCTCCCTCTCGTTAGGGCGGGTAATTTTGGGGCATTTGGTTATTCGTTTAGGCTTTTGTAACTAATATCCATTGCATTCTCTAAATTAAAGTTAAAGGGGGGAACTTTGGGTTAACTTCAATTCAAAATGAATTCAATGAATACAATTGATCCTCTCACTCCTCATAACTACCATACATGGAAGCCCAAAATTTTAAATCTCACTACTCAATTTGGGCTCTTATATAAGAGAAAATCCATGGATATCATTGGCTACACATATTCATATTGGGCAGGTTAAGTAGAAGACATATGTTCAACTTCTGGCTATATCTTTTGTCTTGGTTCTTTGTCAATAGCCTGGTTATGCAAAAAATAAAAAGCAATAGCCTTATCATCTACATAGGTAGAATACAGGGCAATAATTTTAGCAAGTCAGGAAGCTCTTTGGCTTCATAAAATTATAATGGAATTTGGTTTGTCCCATGAAAAACCTATAACTCTTTGGTGTGACAATCAGAGCACAATTCACATTGCATGAAATCTAGTTGAGCATCAGCACATCAAGCACATTGAGATACATATGCACTTCATTCAATAGCACATTTAGAATGGGGACATATACTTGGACTATATTCCAACTGAGAATCAAATTGTAGACATCTTCACCAAGTCATTTCCTTCTCCGCGTTACCTTTAGTTGCAAGATAAACTTGGAGTAATACAATTGCATTGACATAGAGGTCTTCCACCTCTCATTATATTCTTTGGAAAATGGTTTTTTTCCTTGTGGTTTTTTTTATCATCTCTCCAAAAACATGTATATTATGAGGACAATCTTTGCCATCCGAAGACATGCCTCTATCTTGGATATTTTTTGTGATAGATGATTTTTCCCCAAGGGGTTTTTTCACCATCTATAAATTGTAAATGAGTACCTAATCAGGTCAAGTTGTCGAGACTCTATAATTGTATGAGGAAAATATTCACCATCCGAATACACACCTCTATATTAAATTTTTTCTTGTGATAAATGGTTTTTCCCCAAGGGTTTTTTTCACCATCTCTATAATGTAAATGAGTACCTCATCAGGCCATGTTGCTAGGACTCATCGTTATTTTTGTATTAAGAGGACAATCTTCACCATCCGAAGACAAGCCTCTTCCTTATTTCCTTTTTTATTGATGGCTTTTCCCATAGGGTTTTTACCATCTCTTCAAAAAGGAAGTCATTGTACATGAGTACCTCATCAGGCCTTCTTACCGGGACTCATTTGTAAAAACCACCCCTAGTATCACTTAAGGGGGGTGTTAGAATAAGTGAATATTCTCTTAAGTTCTAATAGGATAGACACACTTGAGTTTCCACTCCTCCATGTGTTAGGTGAACACTCGGTGGTGTCTTCATCAAGTTTGATGAGTTTTTGTAATCCAATGGCTCTCAATGATCAACTTTGCTATTTATACAAAGTTGATCCTTAGAATAAATCAATTAGTTCTACTCTTCTCTTCATATTTTGTGTAATGCTTTGCATGTCTATTTTGGGAAATTCCAACAATATACACACAAAAAAACATAAATTAAAGTGTTTATATATAAAGGGAAAATCAATGAATGCATCTAAACATGATCTAGTTACAAAGAAATATATAACTCAAAAATCATTAATAATAATGAGGTTGCTATCATAGAAGTCTAAAGTATTATAACAACCATGCTTTTTGAGATAAAGCCTCAAAGCTCAAGTGGGACATGGAGCTTCTCAACATCGTATACTTAGTTTGTATCAAATTTTGTATTGCTAACACTACAATATTTCCAATATTCAAATGTCTTCCCTTTGTAAACAAGTTTTTATTAACTCCATATTTCATACATATAAGTTTAAATAAAGAGAGCGTGATTGAAATTTGATGGAGTATTATGTTTAACATTTTCATTCTTTCTGTAAATATATTGTATCCATAAAAAAATATTGGTGTTTGCATTAGTCTTTAATACACTTGAAACAATTTTTGGTTATGTTATATAATTCTAGAGTCATTGATTCTCCATGCCGAGTTCTGTCTGAACGTTGATTTTAATAAAAAAAATTCAATGCATACATGTAGTTTCCAATTTATTTTCTTTAAGAATTTTTTAAATTAGATTGAGAAGAGGGTTTTGAAATGGGCCCCACAACCTTCTACAATAGAATCCAAATAATAGACATAATGCAGTCCTATCTAGAGACCTCTTTTCCTTAGATTATCAATAGTCAAAAAATTATTTTGAATAGATCTGCTACGGAGTTAGGAAAAACCCAAGACATCCCTAAAAACTGAAGAAAAAACTAGAAAATCTGGCATAAAAAGGAGCAATCCAGAATAAGATGTTGGGAAGTCTCTTTAGCCAAACCACACAATAACATCTGTTAACAAGAAAGAGACCTCTTTTCCTTAGATTATCAATAGTCAAAAAAATATTTTGAATAGAGAGCCCGAGAAAAAAAATTAACCTTTTGGATCAAAAATTTCCACCAAACACTTCTATTAGGGTACTAAAAAACCCCATCAAAATCATTCAATCTATAGGCTAATTTTACATAGAATTGACCATTCTTCTCCAAAGCCCAAATTAAGGAGTCTTTGTAGTCTTGATTAGGAATTATCATAAGCCACAACTTACTCTAGAGAGATTGCAAGCTATTAGACATTTGTCTCATAATTCCTAGAATGGGTAGTTGTTTCCAATGTTTTGAGTTCCCATAAAATTCAATGAAGTCCACCACTATAAGACCAGTAATCTGATCCACAAAGGGTCCAAGGTTGTAAAATTCATCAATACTAGATAGGGGAAATCAAGGAGCCAAGCATCTTTCCAAAATTTGATTTGCTGCCCGTTATCTAGTTTCCACCTGAGGTATTTTAACAGTATATATCTAGTAGAGATTAAACTTCCCCAAAAGGTCGAGCCCGAATGTAAAGAAGCTTCTCGATGGAACAATGCTCCTCTATTGAGATATTTGACCTAGATAATCCTTATCTAGTTAACTCTTATGAAGTAAACTCCTATGAAACTGACTAATATTCATACCTGTTTGGCTAGGAAGGCAATATTTATATCCCTTAGTCTCTTCAGCCCGAGACCACTTTTATTTTTGCTTGTGCAAATCTGCTTCCAAGAGACTAGATGGAATTTTTTTTCTTTAGGTCCAAACCACAAAAATTTCTTTTGAATATGTTCTAACTTGTGGGTAATTTTGAGAGGCAATTTAAAAACTGATATCTCATTTTGAATAAATCTATTCTATATGTGCCAACAACATAAACTGTGTTGGGTGGTCATTTGAAAACTCGCTTTTACTTTATTTTATGGTAGGAGGGATTTTGATAATTGTAGGGATCTACCCTATACTATGGGAAAAGCTAAAGATGAAAAGCAATCACTGGGTACATGAAAGGATAGTATCACAAATGGATCCACCAATAAATTTGAAGACTGCACTTTAAAATTAAGCAACCTCTATTGGAAAACGAAGCTGACAATGATCACTCATAAAAGTACAAGTCTCACTCGAATGGAGAAATTTCTCATCAATGAACTTATGCAATAACTTAAATGGACTTTTCTTGTTTTATTAAACTTTAAACATTTTACATTTATTGTTTTTTTGGTATGGATAAAAAAGGGGGTTGAAGGGCCCCAACCCTTTACAAAGAGCTCAAAATATGTACAAGAAAAAAACAAGAAATAACATATAAATGCAAGATAGCCCTATCTTAGTGAAACAAACAAACTTGGGCTAAACTTGTTGATGGAGAAGCTGAAATAATATCCCCCTTGTTATCCTTCTATTTGACAAGGTTTTATGTAGTGTTGAATGCTTTACATAATTGATTAAGAAACCACTGACAACAATGTAATTTAGTGTAAGTATTCGCTTTACTCTGCCCTCTTTATCTACTAGCTTCATTATCAATTCTTATAATCTCTTTCAATTTTATGGGGTGTATGACCAAACCTTGAAATTATTAGATCTAACTGCCATGTTCACCATTTTATCGTAGCTTTGTTTCCCTCTCTATAAATAATTCTACATTTGTTTTGTCATTTTTGTAATTTTAGTTTCTTGAATCTTTTATGTGTTGGTACAACAACTAAACTCAAATCAGAAGCTTGATAATTTTCCTAAAAAAAACATGGGGAAGTAGAGCAAGATTCCAATTATATATTAGAGTGATTGTTTGATAATTCATTATTTGCATCAATCAAGAGAGAGTCCCTGTAAGTATTTTAAGTGTTGACTATGTGGGAATTATAAAACATTCTATAATAAGATCCTTGAGAATTAATAAAGTCTTCCTATTAGATTTTTTAAAACCATTAGGGGTAATTTCCAGTTTATATCTAGAGCAATATAATTTGTTAAATGTAGTTATTTTGTAAGTTTTCTTTTATTCAATTGAAATAGTTGAAGGCATATATGCGACTTGCTTAACATAAGACCAATGTATATTTTTTTTTACGTATTTTACATGCATTTACAAGTGAATATGCCTTCTTGGTTTATTGGATAAAGTATTTTCACATTTGTCACTATCACACAATCCATAACATGTGAATATAATAGATTTTAATAGTTACCATGTGTAGCTTTATGGCTGGACAAATTTGCCTTTTATATTACATTGTGACTGTTTGGACATAGATTTCAAAATAGACACCATGCATGTCATCATAGAATACTCATTATTAAAACTTTTTTCTTGAAACCACGGGTGGATTTTTTTTTTAAGGAACCTTTTATATACAACATATCCACAACATGTGAGGGGAGAGATTTGAACCTGGGCCTCTCGATAGCTGAAGAGTTTTAACTACCAACTTGCTCTCCAACTCTTCTACATGAGCATATATTTTTCTATTATATATTGTTGTGTAAATAGTATTTTATAATACTATTTACGCCGATAGGAGTCCTACAATGGCAGCCACGAAGGTCAGCCACGCCGTAAACAATATTAATATTTTATTAAAAAATTTGACATTAAGAAAATTATCCGTCGACATTAAGGGTTACGATGAATTTAAAATATTTAAAAAATATTTAAATTATTTAAACTAAAATGGTGTCCAAACTTTCTAATATGTAAAAAATATTAATATTTTTTAAAAAAAGTCGACATTAAGAAAATTATCGGTGGACATTAAGGGTTACGGTGGATTTAAAATATTTAAAAAATATTTAAACTATTTAAACTAAAATGGTGCCCAAACTTTCTAATATTATTTGCTTCTCTCCTTGAACTCTTATCTATATTATTAAAAAATCGAACTCTTCTCTATATTATTAAAAATGGATAGGCGCCTATCTATCACACCCCCAAGAAATGAGATAGGTGCCTCGACATTGATAACTCTTGACATTTATAGATTTATATTTTTATAGATATATATTTTATATATCCAAGCTATTTTTTATTCTTTTTAATATTTGTGATGAAATCCAAAGTAGTAACCTTTTGATTTTAGTTTTGATGAATAAAGAGGTGGCTACAAAGGAAGGACATTGTTGGACACCATATTGCACCACCAAAGAAATATCGTTATTAAAAAAATTACTAAACACCATAGGTAGATCATTGTCTATTATACATTATTGTATTGAAGTGTGATTAGCAATATTACTTTTTATTCTTCTTTGTAAACTTTTCTATAATAATTAAAAAAAAAACAACGCTTTTATATAATATTTAATAAGTAAAGAAGTGGTTACAAATAAAAAATAATATGACAAAAATTGAAATCAATGAAAATTCTTTAAACATGATGCTATTATTTAAAATAACAAAGATGTTTACCATTTACTTGATTATATCTATTAAAACACAATATCTACAACATATTTATTTTAAAAAATTGAATATTTGTACATCATCCACTTTATAAAATCAAACACAAAACAACAAAAGACGCATAATTATAATAATGTACAACAATCAACAATAGAAATTAGTGAACCGTAATGATGACGATGTAGCACAGACAACAATGCCATAAATAACATGAAGAAGATTCAACGGATCTAAACTCGTGACAAATTTTGCGCCCAAAAACATTCGTTATGACTTAATAAATGGTTTTTTTAATAACATATTTAATTTAATATGTTTTTTTAAACCACGTGCTCCAAAATGGAACATTAGGAGCACTTGATTTCAATAATTAAGAGATAAAGCGGAAACACAAGTCGTTGGATTCCACCCGAGTGGACCCCACTATCGAATATGACACGCATGGCTTGCTTACCCACAACCAGCTGGCCATCACGAAACGAAAAAATAATAATGCTATCAAGCAAAGTGCCGCAGAGGTTCACCATACTACAGAAGAATTCAAGTTTATCCTGTGAGAATGACTGTAACTGTATGCTCTCCTCTTTCCACATACACGGATTGGCGGTTTGGAAGTTTCTATAAAAAGCCGCGGATGAGGGATGGCTCTCTCTTAAGTGCCAACAGGCGAGTGGTAAATATCGAGTTGTTCTCTGGTACAAGATAATCTTTAGCGCAACAGATTTATTACAGAGCAGATTGTATTGCATATTCTGCAGCGCGGCGGTTAGCGCAGTAGGGCTTATCCGTTATGAACAGTCAGCAGGTCAAGGGTTCGAGGGTCTTGGCGGTCGATTCGGCCAAAACGTGGGAGTTCGTTATCGGCCAGGCCCAAATCCAGGCTTGCCCCGTATGTCGTTCACGACTTCTGTCAAATCTACTCCAGCTTTTTTATTTATTTCTTTTATTTCATATTTTAACCTTTTTTTGGTTATTTGGGTAATTGTTGCAGGTAGTAATCCATTTCAGTGCAGTCTGGTGCGCGCCGTCCAAGTTCATGGAAGGCTTTTTCGAGGAGCTGGCCCTCAAGTACCCCGATATTCTCTTTCTGTCACTCGACGTAGATCAACTCAAAGTATGTCGATTCCTTCCTGTGGGAGAAAGCAAAAAAAAAAACCTCTTGTTTATGCGTTATTATTTCGTTTTAGGATTTATTTATTATTTATTTGCTGTGCAGAGTGTTGCAGAGAAGTTGGATGTGAAGGCGATGCCCACATTTTTATTAATGAAGGAGGACTATAACCAGGCTACTTATAAAATAGTGGGAACCAACGCTGAGGAGCTCCACAAAAGGGTGGCCCATTTTGCGCAGATGTCCCGCCATGCTTGTTTATATACGCTACCTCTAATATTTAAATCGATATGTCCGTCGCCTCCTCGGTTCTGTTCTGACAGAAGATAAGTTTAAGTCCTAAGGCGGTTAGAATTTTCTCCTTATATTTTCTAGAGGAAACGTCCTTATATAGATAATCATAGTAAATATACCTTTTTCTTGTCGAACTATTATTTGTTACAATCTTACTTATCAAATTCGTTGAATTTTTGTCGAATTTTAAAGGTTTAAGAATAATTCGAAGATTCGACATATAAAAAAAATTATTTAATTATAAATGAAATTTATTATATGTTTAATTAATTTTAAAATATCATTAAGTCCAATTAATTTTAATTAATTTTAAAATATTAATTTTAATTAATTAATATCTTGTTATTTTGAATTGGAAAAAAAATATATATTTTTTTTAATCAAGGCAAGGTGAGATAAACTATAAGGTGAAATAAATTATAAGATAGATATATATACACATTTATAATATATCGAATTTTATGTCGAATCTTATTTCGAATTTTTGAACATGTCGAATTATTTCGAACTTCAAGAGTGTCAAAACTCGAACTTGATAACTAAGGTTACAATTGATGCGGGAAGTGGAAGGTACTAGAAGGTAAAGAGTATGTTGGAAGGAAAAGAGTAGGGGTGAGAAGTGGATGTTTGAAGTGTTATGTTATTTATTATATAATGCTCAATGACTTCATTTAATGGTGATATGTCATCAAATATATGAGGTTGTATTTTGCTAGTGGTTACAGTTTCCAAGTGATTTGTGGCTCACATTACAAAATGATTAATACACTGAATGCTTTGCAGTGGAAAGAAATTCCAACAAAATTAGAAATTAGGTATTTTTTTTATATTTCCTCATAGATTCTAATTTCTTTATTATGTTTTGATTTTGATTCTTAACTCAACTTGGAATTAATTAATTATTTTAATTTTTTTGAAAGTAATATATCTTATACATATCCAACATGGAAATTGAAGCCCGGATCACATCATTGATAATGTAAGTGAGATATGAGAGTGCATCTTTGTCTACTAAATAATAGCGTTTAGAGGCCTCAAATTTTTTAAGTCATAATAAAGCTGCTAAATATTGAGGGAAGTCACTTAAAGAAAGTCTAATTAAAATCTATATGATTGTAGGGAAGAGCTTGCAATATATAAATATTTTATACATTTTGAGATACCTTATAAAAAATGGTTAGAAGAAAAATCATCTATTTAAAATTTATATGATTGTGGGGAAGAGTTTGCAATATATAAATCTTTTATATATTTTTAGACATGATTAGAAAAAAAATCATGTATAGACTAAAGTTTAGTTAAAATCTATATGATTGTGGGGAAGAGCTTGTAATATATAAATCTTTTATACATTTTGAGATACCTTATAAAAAATGGTTAGAAGAAAAATCATCTAGTTAAAATTTATATGATTGTAGGAAAGAGTTTGCAATATATAAATCTTTTATATATTTTGAGACATGATTAGAAGAAAAATCATGTATAGACTAGATCCTACACATTCAATGTAACTTTTGGCTTACTTTTTAATCAAATTGTATGTGTGATGAGAGAGTAAGCCTCGACCTCCTCTCCCTATCTTAAGAGCCGGGAGAGTCCGGTCGAGGGCTGGCGTTTGCTTATAATAACTTACGAAGGCCAACAACATGATCTCGGAGATTCGGGCTAATTCATTTCTCCATTCCGGGTGTAACCCTCGCATCTTGATCAACGGCCGGTATCAGTAAGCATTCTCGTATCGGATATGACCAGCCGTACCAATGCTTGGGATGAAACCGCATATTTGTTTATATCCTTATATACAATAAAGGAGTATAAAACTACCATTTAGTGCGATTATCTATATTTATTTATATAAAATATAATAATTAGTTACATAACAGGTTTTCATCTATAATGTACTAGTACATTGGAGCATATGTTGCCTTACTTTGAAAAAAAATTGTTATTCTATTGAACCAACTTTATCTTTGTATAATGTCTTATTTAAAATGAACAATGAGAAGTGGATGTTAAAACCTGAATTTTCTATGAAATGATCTTAGAGTAAAAACACTATGAATATCTTTTAGGATAATTAAAATCACTCCCCCAATTACTTGTAATATGATTTTCATTGGACGTTTATGGCAATAAGGTTTTTAGATAATGACGAAAGTAAAGGGATTTAAAACAATAAAATAATTAACATTGAATTTTTATTTATTTTTTTTATATTATCAAGATGTTAATTAATTTTTTAGCATTTTTAAATTCTTTAAAATAATACAATAATTAACATACTTTATATTTTATTTTTTATTTATTGGTAAAAGAAGATTATATTAATTTATTAAAAAAAAAGAGGTACATCACTTGTCTTTTAGACTTTTGATCTAGGATTTAATAGATGATATAGTGTTATAATTTCTATCAGTTGATCTACTCTAGTAATATGTATCATAGAAATAAACTAGGACAATGAATTATAGAACTAAAGACATCTAATGTTGCTACATTAAGAGATAGAATAGAAAGAAGATATTTCCTGATTTGCATTGCCCACCATCTAGAAGGATAAGTGTAACAAATGATACTACCTTTGTCTAGAGCCTAATTGGTCATAAGGATGTGATTTTATTCTATTGACAAAAAAATGCTTATACCGTCTAAATATTCTCTACAATTCTCCTTCATCTCTAATCAAGCTTCCTATTCTTCATTGAATTGTTCAAATGATTGATCATGACTTGTGAGTCTTGGAGCCCTCTAAGAATGCCACAACCCTCCACTAGATTGTTGGAAGCATGTTGAAATTCTTTGTAAAGGTGAAAACTAGAGTCGTCCGTGGGTCTAGGTGGATTGGTAAGTTGGGGCGCTTACCAAGAGGAGACCTAGGTTCCAATCCCACGGGCTTGCCCATGCACAGACAATAGCCCAGATCCGATTCCTCTGAGTGGTGCGACAGATTGATGATGACGGTGCAACCCCTGTGCGTCCGACGGTCCCCATCTCACGTCGGATTACCATGTACCGAGACGGTGGAAGTCCTGGGAGCCTTTGCAGATAGTTTGAACCCTACCAGCTGTGCTGGTAGTTACTAAAAATCGTGATTGTAACCATTACTTCTATATATCAAAAAAAAAACTAGAGTCCCATTAAAGAGGCCACAACCATGAAAAAAACTAGAGTCCCATTAAAGAGGCCACAACCATGAAAACCTCTTTTCATAAGTTGTTTCCCTGTTAATATATTTCTATTCAATAATAACCAAATGAAAAATCTCACCTTAAACTACAATTTTTATACCCATAAAAATTATTTATTATTTTTTAAAATACTTCACATTCTTATATTACAACTTTAAATTATATTAAATTAAATATTAGAATCACAAAATTTAGAAGTTACACCTATCAATCAAATAAAAAAACAGTAACTAGTTATACAACAAAATAATAATATGCTAAATGTACTGGTATTTATTCTTTAACAAACATAAATATATATAATAACAGCAAGCAATCAATACAATTAAACAATTAACTAATAAATACATATAAATAAAGGCTAAACGCTACACTGGTTTATATAATTAAATTTAAACAATTAACTAAAGGCTAAACGCTACAATGGTTTATATAATTAAATTTAAACAATTAACTAATATATATACGTATAAGTAAAGGCTAAACTGTTTATATAATTAAATTTAAGAAGTGAACGTGCATAGTTCATACCTTTCACTTCATACAAAAAAAACCAAGGGTAAAAAGAGCCCTTATAAAATTTATATACAACACAAGTCATAAAGAAAATAATAATATGCTGACGAGATCTACTATAAAGTAAGAATGCATTAAACGAATTGATTTCAATGGCCCCATGTTTTCTTTGAATGGGATGCGGTAGAGATTTAATTTTAATTTTTTGAAAAGTAAAACAATAAAGCAGGGGTCTAGAATTTTCCTTGATGTTAGCTTGTCCATTTGATTGAAGGATGTAGTCAATATTTAATAAAAGATTCTCTATCATGTAATTAAAAGTAAAATGGTTCTAATGTTCTTTATTCCAGGACAAATTAATATATATATTTTATTTATAATACTTTTTTAATAACATTAAATCAAATTTAAACACAGTTACTCTAAAAATATATATTGATAAAATATATTGTTTGCATTTAATGAAATGAATGTGAATAACATTTGTAGACTGTTAAAACTAAAAAGGATAGAAAAAAGTAGTGTGAAAAGAATTAATTATTTAAAAAAAAACATCTTTATACAATACAATTATACATACACAATTAAGTATGTTTGCCTATAAATCAAATGATATACAAAGGTTAAATATTGGTGTAATAATATTTTTAAATGCATTTTTTTAATATATTTTTTAATGTGTTTATATATATTTTTATGAGGGGTTATAGTCCTCTAATACTTAGTGGGGTTTGAACCTTGACTTTTCAAAGAGAAACCAAAGTCCTTATCACTAAGTAAGTTTGTAGCTTTAGCTCTGCGTTAGTTTAATATTTTTAAATGAGTTTATACAGGTTTTTATGAGAGTTCCCCATCTCTCATACTCAGTGGAGTTTGAAACTTGGACCTTTCAAAGAGAGGTTAAACCCTTATCACTGTAGTAAGTTTGCAATTAGTGCTTTAGTTTAATATTAATTATAATTAATTTTATAGTTTTTTATGGATACAAAAATATTGACTTTTTTAAATGCAATGTTCATCTTCCAATGACAATTGTATAAAATTTTAATATTTTATTTTTGTAAATTATATAATTGAAACTAATCATTTTAATAATGCTTAAATTAATCAATAATTATTAAACAAGGAAGCATAACTAAAATAAAATTTAATTATGCTTGAGGTTATGCATAGGTAACTTTGTTATCACATCTTGCTTTTGTTTTGCACCTTATTAGCAATCGAAGATAGGGGATGCGGGTATAGGGGCTGGAATATTGGCTACAAGGATGGAAGGGAATGATGATTTTTGTGTGTTATTGTAGACTACATCACTAGATTTATGTTGGTTTGTATGATTTGTTTTTTATATATTCCCTCTTATATGTATGTATATATACAAAAAAATTGTTTATATATAGATAGAAAATCAAGGAATATATCTAAACATGATCTATCTACCAAGAATATATAACTCAAAAATAATTAACAATAATGAGGTTGCTATCGAGAAAGTCTAAAGTATTATAACAACCATGCTTTTTGAGAGAAAACCTCAAAGCTCAAGTGGGACATGGAGCTTCAAAAAGCAAGATTCCAATTATATATAAGAATGATTGTTTGATATTTCACTATTTGCATCAACCCAAAAAGTCCCTTTGAGTATTTTATGTCAGTGTTGACTATGTGGGAATTACGAAACAATATATAATAAGATCCTTGAGAATTAAGAAAGTCTTCCTATTAGGCTTTTTTTTTTCATTTTTTGAAAAAATATTGCTTATATTAATACCAAAAAATCAAAATACAAGACATCGCAGCAGAATACAAAAATATGCTTAAGGACATCCAACCATCTGACTTGTCCTAAGCATAGAAATGTTTGAGATCTTTGATGATAAGCCTCTTAAAGGCTCTACATTGGAACTGAATATTAATAATAGTATTGGACACAATCCCATAAATAGGAGTAGCTTCATCCCGAAAAACTAAACTACATCTTGCCTTCCAAATAACATACAAAGTTGATGCTCTGATAATAGTCCACACCCCCCTAAGATGCTCAGGGCAGCCAAAGGTTTTTCTAGCCCTATCTGGCGTGACTAGAGGTGGAGCACCTATTAGGTTTTTTTTACGTCATTAGGGGTAATTTCCAGTTCATATGTATAGCAATATAATTTGTTAAATGTAGTTATTTTGTTAGTTTTCTTTTATTCAATTGAAATAGTCGAAGGTATCTATGCAACTTGCTTAACATAAGACCAATGTATATATATATATTTTTTACGTATTTTACATGCATTTACAAGTGAATATGACTTCTTGGGTTAGTGGAGAAAGTATCTTTCACATTTGTCACTATCACACAATTATTAACATGTGAATATAATAGATTTTAGGAGTTACCATGCATAGGTTTATGATTGGACAAATTTACCTTTTATATTTCATTGTGAGTATTTGGACATAGCTTTCAAAATAGACACCATGCATGTCACTATAGAATTACCATTATTAAATTTTTTTTCTTGAAACCATGGGTGAATATTTTTCTATTATATATTGTTGTATCCAAGGGATATTTGTAATACTATTTTTTTTTTTTAAATGATGAAATCCAAAGAAGTAACCTTTTGACATAAGTTTTGATGAATAGAGAGGTGGGTACAAAGGAAGGACATTGCACCACCAAAGAAATATTGTTATTAAAGAAATTACTCAACACCATGGGTAGATCATTGTCTATTATACATTATTGTATTAAAATGTTATTAGCAATATTACTTTTTATTTTTCTTTATAACATTTTTTATAATAAATTTTAAAGAAACAACACTTTTTATATAATATTTGATAAATAAAGAGGTGGTTATAAATAAAAGATAATATCACAAAAATTAAAATCAATAAAAATATTATGAACATGATACTATTATTTAAGATAACTAAAATGTTTGCCATTTCCTTGATTGTAGCTATTAAAACAAAAATCTACAACATACTCCATTCCACATCATCCACTTTATAAAATCAAACAAGAAAACAACACAACACAATCAAACCAAAGATCTACAACATACTCCATTTTTAAACATTGAATATTTGTATATCATCCATTTTATAAAATCAAACACAAAACAACAAAAGACGCTTAATTATAATAATGTAAAACAAACAACAATAGAAATTAGTGAAACGTAATGATGACGATATGTAGCACAGACAACAATGCCATAAATAACAACAAGAAGATTCAACGGATCTAAACTCGTGATAAATCTTGCGCCCAAAAACGTTCGTTAATATCTACTATCTAACTTAATAAATGGTTTTTTAATAATATTTTTAATTTAATATGTTTTTAAACCACGTGCTCCAAATTAGGATCACTTGATTTAAAAAAATTAAGAGATAAAGCGCAAACACAAGAGGTTAAATTCCACCCAAGTGGACCCCACTATCGAATATGACACGCATGGCTTGCTTACCCACAACCAGCTGGCCATCAAGAATATGACACGCATGGCTTGCTTACCCACAACCAGCTGGCCATCACGAAACAAAACAAGAATAATGCAATCAAGCAACGTGCAAAATGTGGGATATTAAAATGTTAATTTAATAGATAGATAACTGGAAAATTTTAATAGGTTCATAGGATAAGTATTAAGTGAAAAACTTTAACAATTAATAATTATTAAAGGTTCACCATACTATGAAAGGTAGATAAATAAGTATTAACTTAAAAAGTTAACAATTACTAGAGGTTCATCATACTTAGGTACGAGTTTGCTTCAACCAGCTGCGTATTGAGACAAATCATCACCTTCCCAATATTTGTAGTTTGTACAGTGGAATCCGAGGAGCATTTCATTTTTACCTGTCCTGTCTACTAGGAGATACGAAGTAAATATTATTGTTTATTCAGACACACCCATACACTAAAATCTTGGATTAATTATCACTTTTCATCTGGGAATTATTCAATCTCAGGAAATAACTACTTAGTAACAGTCTGCAGGGATCCCGACTTATCACTTCGTTCTTCTAGAAGATAATGGGATCCCGACTTATCATTTCGTTCTTCCAACCTCCAGAGGCCACGTCCAGGAAGTGCCAGGGTGATCACAGAGATACAACAAGATCAACTCGTCGTCGACTCCAACAAAGAACATCTACGAGGACATGCAACTCTTACATCACTCACTTCTCTTCAGCGTTGAATGTCGAGAGTAATCCTTGATTCACAAATCTTGTATATCATATGTCATCATGTTTACTGTTTTTCTTACTTTATTTTCTCGGCACTCCCGTTGCTTTGTATATGTCCTACTTTATAGTCTTATTGACCTCTTTTGGTCACCGATTAATACAAATTCAAATTCAAATAGATATTAATGTGGAAAACATTAACATATTATTCATGAAAATAGATATTAATATTACAAACGTCCAACAAAGGGAATTCAAGTTTATCCTGTGAGAATGACTGTAACTGTATGCCCTCCTCTTTCCACATACAAGGATTGGTGGTCTGGAAGTTTCTATAAAAGGCCGCGGATGGGAGATGACTCTCTCTTAAGTGGCAACAGGCGAGTGGTAAATATCGAGCTGTTCTCTGGTACAAGATAATCTTTTGCGCAACAGATTTATTACAGAGCAGATTGCATTGCGCAGAAGGGCTTATCCGTTATGGAGAGGCAGCAGGTCAAGGGTTCGAGGGTCTTGGCGGTCGATTCGGCCAAAACGTGGGAGTTCGTTATCGGCCAGGCCCAAGTCCAGGCTTGCCCCGTACGCCGTTCATGACTTTTGTTAAATCTACTCCAGCTTATTTATTTATTTATTTTAATTCTTATTTTAATTTTTTTTTTTTTTTTTGTTATTTGGGTAATTGTTGCAGGTAGTAATCCATTTCAGTGCAGTCTGGTGCGCGCCGTCAAAGTTCATGGAAGGTTTTTTCGAGGAGCTGGCCCTCAAGTACCCCGATATTCTCTTTCTGTCAGTTGACGTAGATGAACTGAAAGTATGTCGATTCCTTCCTGTGGGGGAAAGGAAAAAAAAACCCTTGTTTATTCGTTATTATTTTGTTTTAGGAACATTTTATTTATTTATTTGAACTGCAAGAGTGTTGCAGAGAAGTTGGATGTGAAGGCGATGCCCACATTTTTATTAATGAAGGAGGACTATAACCAGGCTTCAGATAAAATTGTGGGAGCCAACGCTGAGGAGCTCCACAAAAGGGTGGCCCATTTTGCACAGATGTCCCGCCAGGCCACCTCCCCTAAATTTAGCGGTGGTCCGTGACATGATTGTTTATATACGCTACCTCTAATATTTAGATCGATATGTCCGTCGCCTCCTCCGTTCTGTTTTGACAGATCAAGTTTAATTCCTAAGGAGGTTTGAATTTCCAATCAGATCTCCTTATATTTTCTAGAAGAAACGTCCATAGATAGATAATCATATTAAATATACCTTTTTCTTGTTGTTTAAGTGAACTATTATTTGTTACACTTGATTCGGGAGCATCGGGAAGTATGGATCTATGGATGTTGTCGATGTATTTATGCAGATATATTTATATCTGCTTTTTTTTTCTTTTGTGTCACCTAGCTCAAATATTGATGCGGGAGCATCGGGAAGTGGATGTTATTATTTGTTACAATTGATGCGGGAGCATCGGGAAGTGGAAGGTATTGAAAGGTAAAAGAGTAAGGGTGAGAAGGTGGATGTTTGGAGTGTTGGATGCTATTTATTATATAAGACTCAATGGCTTCATTTAATGGTGATATGAGGCTGTATTTTGCTAGTGGCCACAGCTTCCAAGTGATTTGTGGCTCACATTACAAAACAAACAAACTCCAACGTAGTAATAGTGTAAACTAGGAATTAGGTATTTTTCTTATATCTCCTCATAGATTTTAATTTATTTGTCCTATTTTGTTTCTTAACTTAACTTGAAATTAATTATTTTAGTTATTTTTGATAGGGCATCTTTGGCTACTCGAGAATAGCGTCTAGGGTTTCATTTTAGATAGCTTCAAATTTTTTTAGTCATGATAAATCTCCTAAATATTGAAGGAAGTCACTTAGAGAAAGTTCAATTACAAGTGTTGAGCAAGGTGCAACGACAGTATTGTCATTGTTGTCAACACAGTCAGATAGATCGATTGATGCAATGAACAGGAGTTTAGAGGTTATTCAGAGTATGTACAGTGATGTTAAATGCTTATGAGGATGTTTTTGATGTTTGGGTGAAGTTGTTACAGGTTGTTTGTGCAAAGTTGAAAAAATCGTCATGTTGTGGCTACTCCACAACGTACCCCAAAATTGGGGACCCACCTTTTTGCATATTTTTCAAGAAGACCGAAGTGGCCCATATGCTAAAGATCAAAGAAAAAGCAAAACACCGCAAAGAAAAAAAGTGTGGCGATATCGCGACATGTTGCATTTTCGCGGTCCAAAGCAAAGAGAAAAAGCAAGGAGAAAAAAACATCGTGATATCGTGACATGTTGCATTTTCACGGCCAAAAGAGAAGAGAAAGAACAAGAAAGAAAAAGTGTCACGATATCGCGACATGTTGCATTTTCGCGGTCCAAAGCAAAGAGAAAGAGCAAGGAGAAAAAAAGTGTCGCAATATCGCGACATGTTGCATTTTCGTGGTCCAAAGCAAAGAGAAAGAGCAAGGAGAAAAAAGTGTCGCGATATCGTAACATGTTGCATTTTCGTGGTCCAAAGTAAAGAGAAAGAGCAAGAAGGAAAAAGTGTCACGATATCGCGACATGTAGCATTTTCGCGACTCAAAAAGGGCAGGCAAACAAAAGTGTCGCGATATCGTGACATGTAGCATTTTCGTGACTCAAAAAGGGTAGGCAGGTAGAGAAACAAAAGTGTCATGATATCGTGACATGTTGCATTTTCGTGACTCAAAAAGGGTAGGCAGGCAGAGAAACAAAAGTGTCGCGATATCGCGACATGTTGCATTTTCGCCAAAGGAACAGAGTAGTTGACAGTGCGTCTGATATTAGTGAAGAACACTAGGATAGTGAAATTGAAGACTACATAGTGACATGGACCTATAAGGAATCTTTAATGATTTGAAATCATCTAAGATGGTTGTTACACATGGAAAGAAGCGGACGCATGCCCATGTGGAGAAAAGGAAACGAAGGGCCACAAAATAGAAACAAAAAGCCTTTTTTGGAAACCAAAACACATGCATGCATAAGGGAAGGAGAAAACGAACAGTCATGGAAGGAGAAATAATTTTTTTTTAGAGGTTTTAAATACGCCATTCAAAGAGGCCATAAGAGGTTGGTGCTCCTTTCTGTTGGTGCAGATAAATTAGGGGTTGGTGCTCCTTTCTATTGGTGCAGATAAATCAGGGGTTGGTGCTCCTTCTAGTGGGTGCTGGTAAATTGATTGTAAAGTTGGTGCTTTGCAAAGGCTGGATTTGGATGGGAGTCCAAACAGTCATTTTGAAGATGTAGCCAAATCGGTGAACCTCGGTATATCTTGTATTGTGTGATGTTCTCTTGTTATACTTGCTTTATTTGGTTTCAAGTTTTCATTGTTTCGAATTTAAGAGTTGAAGATTTAAGTTTTAAAAGAGCTACACTAATTCATCCCCCCTCTTAGTGTCATTGTGAGACTAACAATTGGTATCAGAGCGAGGTTCCTGAACAAGCTTAACCGACTAGGGTGATCTTGGAAGTGACACAATGGAAGGTGGTGAAGGCTTCTTATTAAACAAAGCACCATTGTTTGACGAAACTAATTACGCATTTTGGAGACTCAGGATGCAGACATATCTTTGTGCTTTGGGATACGACATTTGGGATTCAATAGATAGTGGATACACAATACCCACCACTTCTCCAACCGATGCTGTCGGTAAGAAACTGTTTGAGAATGACTCAAAAGCAAAGAATGCTATCATGTGCGAATTAGTGGACAATGAATTGGTAAAGATTATGAGTTGTAAAATGGCAAAAGAAATATGGGACAAACTGAGGAGACTTCATGAAGGAGACGTTAAGATCAAGGAGGCCAAGTTACAAACACATCGAGCTCAGTTCGAAGTATTAAAGATGAATGACGATGAGAACATAGAGGCATATATGCTAAGAGTTAATGAAGTCATTAATGCGATTAGAGGACTCGGTGAGGAAATCAAAGATTCTATCATCGTGAAAAAGGTATTAAGATCTCTTCCCCAAAGATTTGATTCTAAAGTTTTAGCTATAGAAGAAGCTAAAGATCTAAATTCTTTTAGTATGGATGAGATGCATGGTTCTTTGACTGCATATGAGATAAGAATAAGAAAATCTAAACCCACATACAGAGAAGCTGCTTTTAAAGGCCATAAAAATATGAAAACAAATCAAGAATCCGAGGAAGAAGAGAAATCAGATGAAATGAAAGCAAACTTTGTTCGAAAACTAAAAAGGGGAAAATTAAAATACATAGATAAGTTATCGTTTAAATGTTTCAATTGTGGAGGCGTTGGGCATTTTGCAGCTAAATGTCCACTTAATGAGAAGAACAAAAGTGATGAAGGATCGCACCAAGAAAGAAGTGACTGGAATAAAAAAATAAATTTCAGAAAAGACAACTTCATGAAGAAAAGTTTCATATCCAAGAATGTCAGTTCATTAGAATACAGTTGCGGTGAGGATTCGAAAAAGAAAATAGGTGAAGCTCTTTTCATGGCACTCAAAGAAGAAAAAATAAAAAAATAACAGGAATGTGATGAAGAATAAATTGATGCAGAAGTAAATTTGGAAGAGGAACTAATTGCAGCTCTGGATGAATTGAAGATAGAAAGAAAAAAAATAAGAAAATTTAAAAAAAACTTGAGGATGCAAATAAAATCATAACCAGTTTGAAAGTATAGATAGAAGAATCCAAGAAAATATCTGAAGATCTCAAAGTGAAAATAACCATGAAAATATATTATTGCAGCAAGCTAGAAGAAGAGACTGTTGGTTTAAGGATGCAGATAGAAGAGATGAATCGTAAAATTAGTTGTTATCACAAACGTGAAGAAAATTCTATGAAGCTGGATAAGATCATAAATAACCAACAGACTACAAACATCAAATTTGGTTTGGGCTTTGACGAAGAAGAATCATCAAATGGATCAAAGGCCATAAATGAAGAATCCATAAAGAATGAAGATAAGAAACAGGTTGATCAAGAAAAATTGACTCATGCAAAAGAAAGCAATAATGCAAGGCACGAAAGGAGAATTGACAATGATGGATTCACCAATGTCACACATCAAAGAAGAAGAAGATTTATGGCTCCTACGACAACATGGCAAAGACCATCACCCAGGTTCAATCATCTCTTTCTAAGTTACTGTTTTAAATGCAATGGTTATGGACATAAGATTTCAGATTGCAAGTATAATGTAGGACCAAGGAATTTTATCAATAGAAATGTTTTTTCACCTTTGATGGATTATGCAATAGAATGTTATAATTGTCATAATTTTGGGCACATTGCAAGAAATTGTCGAAGTACATTTGCATCAAATCAATTTCAGGGAAGAAAATTTCAACCAATTGGAATGAGACAAAATAGAAAATTTCTTGAAAAACATGCACAAGCTATCGAAAAAGAAAAGTCAAAACAAGAGCCCAAAACTGTAATCAAACCAGAGTGGAAAGAAAAAGAGCGATCTAAGGAAGAAAATAAATCCCTGATCGTACAAACAACATTTAAAGCACGTAATAAATCTGCACCATGGATACTTGATAGTGGATGCTCCAGTCATATGACAGGTGACAAACAAAAATTTGAGAAGTTACAACAATATGAAGGTGGTTTAGTAAAATTTGGAAATAATGATGGAGCTAATATAGTTGGCAAAGGTTCAGTTAAGATCAGTGATGGAAAAATCAAGTCAAAAGAAGTCTTGTTTGTGGTTGGTCTGAAGCATAACTTGTTGAGCGTAAGTCAGATTTGTGATAGAGGTCATGAAGTGATTTTTAAGAAGTAGGGTTGTGAAGTCAGAAAAAAAATAGTGGAAAGTTGATAGCAACTAGATCGAGGACATCTGGCAACCTATACACTCTCTCAGAGACTTCAGAAGGAGCTTGCTTGATTGGACAAGAAAAAGAAAATTGGTTGTGTCACAAGAGGCTCGATCATATCAGTTTTGACAATCTAGTAAAAATCAGCTCAAAAAAGACAGTGAGAGATATTCCCACCATTGGAAAACCATCAAATAGCATTTGTGCTTCATGCCAAAAGGAGAAGAAAACTAGAGTCTCATTTAAAACAAAAGAGTACTACACAAGCAAACCTTTGGAACTAAAACATACTGATTTATGTGGACCCATGAGAACGCAAAACATAAATGGTGACAAATATTTTATGTTGTGTATAGATGACTATTCCAGGATGACATGGGTACTATTTTTGAAGCATAAATCAGAAGCTTTTGAGATGTTCAAGGTTTTCAAAAACCAAGTTGAGAATCAAACAAGAAAAAATATTAAATGTTTAAAATCAGATAGAGGAGGAGAGTTCATTTCAGAGGATTTTACAGAGTACTGTGAAAAATATGGTATTAGGAGACAGTTTCAAGAGCCGGGACACCTCAACAGAATGGTGTGGTAGAAATAAAGAACGGGACGAGTGCAAGAAATGGCACGGACTATGTTGATCGAGAGCAAAGTAGCAGACAAATTTTGGAAAGAGGCAGTCCATACTGCGGTATACATCCAAAATAGGTGCATGTTGAGGACGCATGAAAGCAAAACTCCTTATGAGTTGTGGTTTGGTAAAAAAGCAACAGTAAGATACTTTAAAGTTTTTGGCAGCAAGTGTTACATCAAAAAAATTGAAAAAAACCTTGGTAAGTTTGAAGATAGAGCGGATGAAGGTATTTTTCTTGGCTATTCGTCAAAAAGCAAAGCTTACAAATGCTACAACAAGAGGCTAAGGAAAATTGTGGATAGTGCCAATGTTAAAGTTGATGAAGGTAGGGAATGAGTAATTAGCTATGAAGAGAACTATCCAATTTATGAAGATGTTATTGAAGGAGATGAGGAACAGGAAACGAAAAAGAAATAAAAAATTGACTCAGATGATTCAAACAGTGATTCAGAAGTGGAAGAAAATAAGAAATTCAAACAAGGCAGCTGGCAGAAAGATCATCCTAGAGAGCAAATAATTGAAGACCCCACAGTTGGTGTTCGGAAAGAAGAAGAGTAGTAAGTAACTACTCTCTATTATCCAGCATTGAGCCCAAAAATGTTGCTGACGCAAGCAAAGATGAAAGTTGGATGAAGGCAATAAATGAAGAATTAGATTAGATCAAGAAAAACAAAACTTGGGAGTTAGTACCAAGACCTGCAAATAAAAATATAATCGGTACTAAATGGGTCTTTCGAAACAAATTGAATGAAGACGGACAGGTAGTCAGGAATAAAGAAATATTGGTATGTAAAGGCTATGCACAAGTTGAAGGTATTGACTTTGAGGAAACCTTTGAACCTGTGGCTAGACTAGAGGCAATTAGAATATTTATGGCTTTAGCAGTTTACAAAAATTTCAAAGTTTATCAAATGGATGTGAAATCAATATTTTTGAATGGGAAACTTGAAGAAGAGGTTTATATTGAGCAACTAGATGGTTTCCAACTTGGTGATGATCCCAACTTGGTTTGCAAGTTGAAGAAAGCATTATATGGCTTAAAACAGGCACCTCGAGCATGGTATGCAAGGCTAGACAACTATCTTACTCAACAAGGGTTCAAGAAAGGTATGGTGGATAGTAATTTGTATGTCAAAACAAAAAATGGTCATCTTATTGTTTTTGTTGTATACGTAGATGATATCATATTTGGCAACAGTAAAGATGAGTCGTGTAAAGATTTAGCAAATAAGATGCAGAAAGAATTTGAAATGTCAATGATTGGTGAACTTTCGTAGTTCCTCGGGTTGCAAGTTAATCAAAATGAGAAGGGCATATTTATTTCTCAAATTAAATATGTGAAAGAGATGCTAAAAAAGTTCACAATGGAGGATTGTAAGCCAGCTTAGCAGTCCCATGATGACAAAGTTGCAAGTTGAGCAAGGATGACAAATCTCCACATGTTGATCAAACCATGTACGGATCTATGATTGGGAGCTTATTGTACTTGACGACTACTGGACTCAGGATATTTTGTAGGCAGTATGCATGGTAGCACGATTTTAGGCTAGTCCCAAGGAGACTCATGTGACAGTAGTGAAGAGGATTCTTCGGTATCTCAAGGGTACTATAGAGTATGGGTTATGGTATCTGAAAGGTAAGTACTTCACCCTTATTACGTATTCAGATGCAGATTAGGCAGGATGTGTAGAAGACAGAAAGAGTACCAGTGGAGGTGCATTCTATCTTGGAGACAGCTTGGTCGCGTGGCATAGTAAGAAATAAGAGTCAGTCTCCTTATCCATAGTAGAGGCAGAATATATTATAGCGACAACATGTTGTACGCAGGTATTATGGATGAAACAAACCCTGAAAGATTTTGGTATTAACTTCAATGAGCCAATTTCAGTTAAGTGTGATAACACCAGTGCCATTAACATCTCAAAGAATCCGATTATGCATTCTCGCACAAAACATATTGCTATCCAGTATCACTTTTTGAAGGAGAAAGTTACGGAAGGTGAGGTTAAGTTGGATTTTGTTCCAACAACAGAGAAAGTAGCAGATATCTTCACAAAACCGTTGCCCAAGGAAGTATTTGAGTACCTTCACAATAAATTGGGAGTGGTCATGCTTCCCAAGAATTGACTAGCTATCGGGACCACATTCTCAGGGGGAGCATTTGTGTATTTTTTATCTTTTTGCTCATGTTTGTGATTTTTGCTAAGTGTAATAATTTTTGCTTGAGAATGTTGTGCATGGACTCGGGGGGAGTTTGCGTGACCCTTTGGTATTGTTGTCAAAGGGGGAGAAGAGTTACAAGAAATTGCACGTGTGTTGCCAACAATTCCAAAGGGGGAGATTGTTGAGCAAGGTGCAGCGATATCATTGTCATTGTTGTCAACACAGTCAGATAGATCGATTGATGCAGTGGATAGGAGTTCAGAGGTTATTCAGAGTATGTACAGTGATGTTAAATGCTTATGAGGGTGTTTTTTATGTTTGGGTGAAGTTGTTACAGGTTGTTTGTGCAAAGTTGAAAAAATCATCATGTTGTGGCTGCTCCACAACGTACCCCAAAATTGGGGACCCACCTTTTTGCATATTTTCTAAGAAGACTGAAGTGGCCCATATGCTAAAGATCAAAGAAAAAGTAAAACACCGCAAAGAAAAAAAGTGTCACGATATCGCGACATGTTGCATTTTCGTGGTCTAAAGCAAAGAGAAAAAGTGTCGCAATATCGCTACATGTTGCATTTCGCGGCCAAAAGAGAAGAGAAAGAACAAGAAAGAAAAAGTGTCGCGATATCGCGACATGTTGCATTTTTACGGTCCAAAGTAAAGAGAAAGAGCAAGGAGAAAAAAAGTGTCGCGATATCGTGACATGTTGCATTTTCGTGGTCCAAAGCAAAGAGAAAGAGCAAGGAGAAAAAAGTGTCGCGATATCCCGACATGTTGCATTTTCAAGGTCCAAAGCAAAGAGAAAGAGCAAGAAGGAAAGAGTGTCGCGATATCGTGACAGGTTGCATTTGCATGACTCAAAAAGGGCAGGCAGGCAGAGAAACAAAAGTGTCGCGATATCGCGACATGTTGCATTTTCGCGATTCAAAAAAGGCAGGCAGGCAGAGAAACAAAAGTGTCGCGATATCGCGACATGCATTTTCGTGACTCAAAAAGGGCAGGCAGGCAGAGAAACAAAAGTGTCACGATATCGCGACATGTTGCATTTTCGCCAAAGGAACAGAGTAGTTGACAGTGCGTCTGATATTAGTGATGAACACTAGGATAGTGAAACTGAAGACTGCATAAGGACGTGGACCTATAAGGAATCTTTAATGATTTGCAATCATCTAAGATGGTTGTTACACATGGAAAGAAGCGGACGCATGCCCATGTGGATAAAAGGAAACGAAGGGCCACAAAATAGAAACAAAAAGCCTTTTTTGGAAACCAAAACACATGCATGCACAAGGGAAGGAGAAAACGAACAGTCATGGAAGGAGAAAACGAACAGTCATGGAAGGAGAAACAATTTTTTTTCAGAGGTTTTAAATACGCCATTCAAAGAGGCCATAAGAGGTTGGTGCTCCTTTCTGTTGGTGCAGATAAATTAGGGGTTGGTGCTCCTTTCGTTGGTGCAGATAAATCGGGGGTTGGTGCTCCTTCCAGTGGGTCTTGGTAAATTGATTGTAAAGTTGGTGCTTTGCAAAGGCTGGATTTGGATGGGAGTCCAAACAGTCATTTTGAGGATGTAGCCAAATCGGTGAACCTCGGTACATCTTGTGTTGTGTGATGTTCTCTTGTTATACTTGCTTTATTTGGTTTCAAGTTTTCATTGTTTCAACTTTAAGAATTGAAGATTTAAGTTTTAAAAGAGCTACACTGATTCACCCTCCTCTCAGTGTCATTGTGAGACTAACAACAAGAAGTGCTTAGAATATATAAATATTTTATACATTTTAAGACATCTTCTAAAAAGATGGTTAAAAGAAAAATCATGTATAAATTGAGATGCTGCACATTTACTATAACTTTTGGCTTACTCTTTAATTAAATTGTTGTATGTATGATGAGAGAGTAAGCATTTGTTTATATTTTTATATACAATATTATTGTATAAAACTATTATATTTTATAATAATTAGTTATATAACGAGTTTGTCATATATAATGTATTACTTTGGAAAAATTTCGTTTTTTATTGAGCCAACTTTATCTTGTATAATGTGTTATTTAAAATGAAAAATGAAACGTAGATATCAAAACCTGAATTTTCTATAAAATGATTTTCTTATTTTTTTATGAAATGATTTTAAAGCAAAAGCACTAAGAATACCTTTTTAGGGATAATTGAAATCACTCACCAATATGATTTTGGTGGGACGTTTTTGACAATAAGGCTTTTGGATAATAACAAAAGTAAAGGGAAAATAACAATCAACACCCTTTCAACTAATTAGATAAGACAATAAGGTTCAGGGACCTTTCAACACCTTTTCAACCAATAAAACAAAAAACAATAAAAAAAATGATTTTGAAGTGATGCTTTTAATAGAAACATAAGATTTTTTATTGTTTAGAATTATAAACATTTATCACTAAAGGAAAAATAACAATTAAAAAGTGATTTTGAAGTGATGTTTTTAATAAAAATATAAGATTTTTTTATTACTTAGAATTATAAATATTTATCACACTATTAAAGAGAAAATATGACATTATAGACGGTGTCACTCATTTTATACTCGCAATATTATGATTCTTTTAATATAAAGATGGGAATTTTTTTATTACTTCTAAAATTATAAAGATTTACAGTACATATGTTATATTTTATGCAATTTATTTTATACATTTTAATTAAATGCAGATATCTAAACCAAGAATTATATAAAATAGAGGGAAAATAGTCGTTCCACATTAAAAAAAACATAGGTATATTACAAGATAACAATTAAATATTTTTAAGTTATCAAATTCTCTAAAACACAAGGCAAAAATTAAATTTTTTTAAGTTATATATACAAATCAATATAAGTATATTGTTTTGTATATATAATTATGATTTTTTATAAATCAAATAATATATAAAGGTTAAATATTGGTGTAATAATATTTTAAATCTGTTAATATAGTATTTTTATATTGAGTGGGGTTTGAATTTTAGACATTATAGTAAAAAGATATCAACTCTTGCATGAGAGGTAAGGTAGAAAGAAGTTGATTATTTATTAAAAAATATATTTTTATATAATATAATCAAATATAGTATATATATATATATATATATAATTTGTTACATAGGAGAGTTGGTTCTAACCACGCTATTTTTAGTAACTATAAGCACAGGATTCAAACCAGAGGGGTTACTTCTATCAAATATATTTCACCCGTTATTATTGACCCAGCGTGAAGGGGACCACTGGTCTCTTGGGATCCGTACCATCATCTTAGTCTAACGCACACTCAGAGGATTCATATCAGACTACTACATGTGTAAATAGGCTGCCTCCGAGGTTTGAACCTGGGTGTCTTCTTGGTAAGTGCTTGACCAAACAAGCACTAACCAATCCACCTAGCCCTCGGGCATATTTTTTTGTATATATAATAAAGTATGATTGTAGGTTTGAGGGCCTGGTTCAATGGTCAAAACATTCCTATAGGAGAGTGGAGACCACAATTCCAATCCCTTAGGCCTTGTAATATCAGAGGGTCTATCACGTCAGTGTTGTCAACTACATTAAAAAAAATTTATTCGATGCATTTGGAGGTTATAGTGGCAGCAAGGAGTAGGATTCGAACCCACAAAGAGCCATCGAAAATTGTAAGTTACGATTCCTCTAATATAATAAAAAAAACATATAATTGTTTACAAATAAAATGACATATAAAGGTCATATATTGGTGTGTAATAATATTTTAAATTTGTTAATTTAATATTTTTATACTGAGTGGGGTTAGAACCTTGGACCTCTAAAAAAAAAAGTCAAAGTCCTTACCACTGCAGTAAGCTTGCAATTGCATTAATTTAATATTAATTTTTTCAATGAGTTTATACAAGTTTTTATGAGGGGTTTCGATCCTCTCATATTGAGTGGGGTTTGAACCTTGGACCTCTAAAAAAGCCAAAGTCCTTACCACTGTAGTAAGCTTGCAATTGTGTTAATTTAATATTAATATTTACAATAAGATTACACAAGTTTTTATGAGGGATATCGGTCCCCTCATATTGAGTGGGGTTTAAACCTTGGACCTCTCAAAGAGAGCCCAAAGCCCTTACCATTACAACTCTATGTTAATTTAATATTAATTATAACTAATTTAATAGTTTTTTATAAGTACAAAAATATTAACTATTTTTTAAATAAATGATCATCTTCCACGTACTATAGGTGAGTTGGAGAGGGTAGGGCAATCCTCCAAGGGAGGTCCCTGGTTCAAATCTCCACCCTACCAAACGCATATTAGGTACCCAAAATCCAGTCGATAATGCTAGTGCGATCAGGGCCAGACATGACTATCGGGTGATTTTGATGATGTAGAATCCCTTGGTCGTGGTTTCTCAGGCCAAGGCAGCCCCATAAGGGTTTTTTCACTAAATTCAAAAAAGAAGATGATAATTGCATAAAATCTTGATATTTTACTTTTATAAATTTTAAAATGGAAACCATTCATTTTAATAATGTTTAAAATGAGCACAAGAAACCTAGGTGTTGTAGGTGAGTTGGAGAGGAGAGGGCAATCCTCCAAGGGAGGTCCCAGGTTCAAATCTCCACCCTACCAAAAAGCTGAATTGGGTATCCAAAATCCAATTGATAATGTTGGTGCGGGCAGGGTCGGGTGTGACTCCCGGGTGAATTTGACGATGTAGAACCCCCTATTCGTGGTCTCTCAGACCAAGGCGGCCCCCCAAGGGGTTTTTCGCTTATAAAAAAAATGAGCACAAGCAAGCCGATAGGGAGTGTAGTAGCGACTGCGAGTTGGTAGTGAGTGCAACAATGAGTGTAGCCAAAAAAGAGTGTGAGTGTGATCCAGGAGTGAGTGCAACAAGTGCGAGCATGAGTTGGGAATGAGTGCAATAACGAGTGCAACTAGAAATGAGTGCAAGCGTGATCCAAGAGTGAGAGTAGCAAAAAATGAGCGCAAGAAAAGAGTGAGGCGAAAGTGTGAGCAAGAAGTAGAAAGCAAAGTATGATCCAGTTGAATAAAATTCATTGTCAGTTGAATAAAATTCAAGATTTAGTCATGGCGAAAGAGCAGCGGCTTCATCCAGAGTGCATCAATGCTTTAAACCCTTACCAAAAATGTGTGGAATATTATTTCTAAAAAATTGCTAAAGCTAAGGAATGCCAAAAAAAGAAGAGACAAAGGCTATTGTGAGCCAAGAGGGAGTGGAGTTAGAAGCGAGTGCGAGGAAGGAGAGAGTGCAAGCTCAAAGCAAGTGCGAGCCAAGAGCAAACTCCATTAGCTAGTATGGGAGGAAATTCATATTTGAAAGCCCTAATGCAAAGTAAGATGCCCTGGTTGGAAGTATAGACGCCCAATATGGAGATAAGCAAAAGAGCAAATACATGGTAAGTTCAATCTAGGTAGCGGATGTTACACTAGAAGTGAGTATCAAGGATGAGATGATTGAGCATGATATAATGGTTCTTAAAAGTAGAGGGTTAATATGTAAGTTCCATAGATCATGGTCAAGGTTTTTGGAGATTCAAAATTGGATCAAGTGGAAGTGGGGATTTATTGAGTGAATATTTTTCCCTATTACAAAATAATCACCACTATCAGAGTATTAATTTGAAAATTCTCTCTTGCAAAGAAATTAATTATGAACACAATTTCTCCAAGGTTCTGCTATATAAGCATTCTACATATGTTTTTGAAAACAATGATAATATGGAATAACATATGCTAAAAATAACTCAATAACATGTAAGTGACAATTAACAAGGGGCCTTGATAGTCTGATTCATATATGCTTAGTGATTGCTTTCCTTAATCCTGAAATGAATGTGAATTTGCTCCAATGAAATGTGATTTTTTTGATACTCTTGGCATTAATCTAGTCTTACCTTGAATCCTAGTTAGCAAGTCCATTTGATCTTCAGATTAGAAGTGTAGAAAGAAAAAAATACGTGGAATAGTCCACTTTATTTAAACTCCATGCCTTTAATGTGAGATTCGTTTTGTAGATAGTAGGTTCATTTTATCTTCATCATTAATGCTCTATTAAATGCGGGGTTAGAAAATATTAGCCAATTAGTAAGTTAGCATTCATTTTCTTTATCTGCAATTAATGTAAAATAGGAGTTAGTACCCTCCCTCCTAGATTGATTTTATCTTGAATTTTAATTGATAAATTGAAATGCTGAAATGTTTTTTGCAATTTTGGAGGTGCAGAAATTTTGGATAAGGACCAGAATGCAAAAAAATTCAAATAACTGTAACATAAATCCTAGACAAAGGACCAGGATGGAAATGAACTAAAATAAATTACAAAAATTATGGACAAAGGACCAGAGTGGAAAAGAACTAAAAATAAATTACATAAATTCTGGAGAAGGACCAGAATGAAAGTAAACTGAAATTCTGGACAAGGACCAAAATGAGAGTAAACTAAAATTCTGGATAAGTACCAGAATGAAAACAAATTAGAGAATATGATTTGCTGCAAAACCAAAATCAAATCACAGAAAACAACTACAATCAAGCTAGATTAAATCTGGAAAACAAATGCACACACAGCATGATGTCATACTCCCCTACCCTACAAAACCCAAGATTATGAGACATTCTAAGAGTAACTCAATCTAATAAGACCTGCATAAACACAATCAGATTAGATCAAGTGCTAGAATCAAAGGAAACAAAATAAAGTTTGCATCAACATCAATATTCACCTAGTATAATCCCTTAAGGGCATTTAACACTAGATATAAATTAAAGAAAAGATGCAATAAATGAATAAACATTAAACAAATAACCTTAAAAAAAATGATCTCCTCTGATTTTGCTCACAAGATGCATGTTTCCAAATCTACATGCATTAATTTTATCAAAATGTCTTCATTCTTACAAAAATTTCCAGCCCCTGGAAATGGGCTTCCATACCCATTTAACATTTCTTGGGAGTCTTTTCATTTCCCCTTTTCACTTAAACAAATCGGAAGTGAAATATGAAATGACTTCCAATATTCTGAATATTGCAAGGAGACAAATAAAAAACATATAAAAAAAAATAAGGGCCAAAGTTTTTTACTTTCCTTATTTTCCTTTCTTTATCCTTTGATTTTTTTTTTGCTACCCTGTAGTAATAAAAGGCCCCCATATCTAACCCTTACCATAAAGTAAAAGAAATTAGCATCATTGGGCCATGATTATCCATATCATATTATGCTAGAAAATAAAGGGGGAAGACGTGCCACTTCACGTTTGATTATAAGAAAAAACAACCACCTAAAAATTTAACACATTCAATAACAAAAAAGAATCTTCGAAACTTCTCTCATCGATCTATGGGAAACGTCGACGTGACTCAAACCCGAGTTGATAGCGCATAAGCTCTACTCAGCCTACCCTATACCACTTCGCCCAAGCTTGGGTTGAAACCAAGTCTCACGACCTTCGTCTCATCTTGCTGTCTGCGTAGTGATCTCATGCAATGTGTCACCTCGTACTTCAAGCCTGTGGGTGAGTCGACCTCCTATCTTGCCCGACGTCCTCGTCAATGATGCGGTGGATTTGAAAACCCCCACCATCGTCACTGTGTGCCTTCGTCTAGTGGCTATCTGCCACATCTTCTTGCTCAAGATCGTTGATGGTTGTTCACGTTCACTTTGTGAGACTCAACGTTTAACACTCCGACGGTGCCTACGATTTGTGATAGCCTCTAGCATTAGGGTTCTGTGGTATTCGCCAAGTATCACCCATACATTATCACCTCATTTGCTTCCACATTTGGTTACCATCGAGCTGTTCGTTCCATGGTCGAGTTGATCGCCATCTAACGGGCCGCTTTGTCTGTTGTATCATTTTCCAGATGGAAGTGGGTCGAAATCCTACATCAACAAGCTCCACGCCACGTCCACAGTCCGCTTCGGTATGCGGGGTCCAGGTTGCGCGTCCATGTCGACCTTGTCTAATCTCAGGGTCGGTCGTCTCGCAAACATCAACTCCCTCCGATCAACGATGCACCATCTGTGGTTGCTTACTTACAAACAAACACAAGACTTTGTTAAAATTAAAAAATAATAAACCTTACACATTTATTTTGTAAAACGACATTATTGAAATCTACTTTATGAAGTGATTTAGATGCACATTTGAATCCTGTGGGGATTATTTACCCTTTATTATGATTTTTGAATATAAATATATATAGCTATATATTTATAGTTTATTTTATTTTAGTTTCTTTCTTTTTATTATTATTTTTTTATTTTTTATTTTTAGATTATATATATATAATTTATTATTGTTATTATTATTTTTATATAAACTTATATATAGATACAAATATATAAATTTATTTTATGTTTTTCAAACCGAATCAAACCAATTCAAAAGGACAATACAATTATACTAGGATCAACATTTAAAAATTAACATCCAATCGAGGCTCAAAACAAAATATAGCACAAAAAAGATACAAAGAGGTCACTCGACATCACACAAGCCTACCATGCAACCATGGAGACTACAAAGCAGACTCAAAGGGAAGAACTTATTAAAATCACTCTTCCAATGACACCAACTCCCAAAAATTTCCAACCAAACTAAAAGTAAAAGGTGGGTCCCGAAGCTTTGGGGTAAGTTGTGCAATAGCAACAACAGGATTGAATTCAAATTACTCTGTGAATTTTCTTTCTAAAGGTTTTCTCTCATTATCTTTTCTAGTTCAAAAATCAGTTATAAAATAATGGTTGGTGGCCCATGGTTTAGAGGAAGAGATGCACTTTATTTAAGACCATGGAATGCAATTTTTTTCTGTTGAGATAGAAACTACTAAGAAGCTTCTAGTATGGGTTAGGCTTTTTGGACTTCCATATCAACTTATAAATAAGGATGTTTTGAAGAATATTAGAAATACCCTAGGAAATTCATCAAGGAAGGACTAACTACTAAAGAGTGAAAGCATGCTATATATACTCAAATATGTGTTGCTATAGATATTTCAAAACCTTTGCCACAATCCATTAAGATAAAATTTGAATCAAGAGAATGGGATCAACAAGTAGATTATGAAAATATTGCATTTCGTTGCCACAATTGTTATGAGATTGGACACATGGCAAGAGTTTGCAAAGTGAAAACTATAAAGAAAGATAAAAAATATAGCCATGAGCTAAACTTCAAGACGAACAAGGAAATCATATAATAATAGAAGCTACATCAGATCAAGGATATTCCACTCTGAAAGAAGAGGTAAAGAAAGTCTATCTACTGTATCATTTGGTAAGTTCAGAAGGAATTAAAGGTGCAAATAAAGTGGAGAGAAATCCTAAAACAATGACAACAAAAGAGGTCAAGTTTATTCCAGGTAAATTATCTTCATTTTTCTCAAGTAGTATAGAATCCTCTCCAAGTAATAAGAGTGATAGGAACGAAGATGTTATCCCTTGCATTTCAAGGTTTCAAGAACAACATAATAAATAAATAAGGATGGAGGAAACCCATAAAAATTTAGGTTTTATAGAGCAAAATAAGAATGTAATTGCTACATAAGAGCATTCTTGCACTTTAGGGTCTCTAGGACAACATAAAGAAGATTGTGCTTTTAAGGTTATTCCTTGCACTTTAGATCCTTCAGAATAAGGTAAACCTAAAGAAGATAAGTATTATTATGAGCAATGTGAGAAGATTGAAAATATTGATGAAGATGAAAGTATTGCTAGGAATGAAAAAGAGAGGAAGACCCAAGAAGCAAAAACAAAGAGAAAACGAAACCTAAAGAGATATTGCTATGGGAAAACAAAAGCAAATATCACAAGTGCTAACAAGAAGTGGGGCTAAACCCACAAATAAAATAAAATAAAAAAACAAATAAAATAATAGCTTGAAATATTAGGGGAATGGATAAGGCCCCTAAAAAAGGTATAAAGAAATTGTGAGGTTGTTATAGACAAGATATTTATAGATATAGAAGTTGGGTAGCAAATATTTTAGCCATTAGTGGTGTTGAATTTCATCTTGGTATAATTTAAATTTTAGAAGGCATCTAATATAAAAGGAGTTGATTGTGGAAACTTAGCAATTTGAGGAAGATGAATATTGGTAGAAAGGAAAATAAAGAACATCTTTCATCAGAAGTCAAAGTAGAATATGCTTTAATTACCTTGTTAGAAATGTAATGAGAGCAATGTAATGTTTTGTATTTTGTAATGGGAATGGCCCCCAATAGAAGCCACACACAGCTTAGTAAAAAAAATGTTTAAACTAATTAATAATTATCAAATAAGTAAAATTAAAATAAAATTTAAATATGCATATTGTTATGCATACGTAATGTTGTTATCACATCTTACTCTTGCTTTGCATGACTATATGAATTCTTTTTTGTCATTGTAAACTACATCACATGGTTGTGTTTGGAAGAGCTTTTTGTTGGTTTGTATGACTTGGTTTTTATAAATTCCCTCTTATAGATATGCATATATAGAAGAAAACATAAAATAAAATATTTATATATAGATATAAAATCAATGAATGCATCTAAAAATGATCTAGTTATGAAGAAGTATCTAACTCAAAATTCATTAATAATAATGATGTTGCTACTAGGAAAGGAGTGATAGATTGGAAGCTAAGTGGGACATGGAGCTTCTCAACACTGTATACTCAGTTTGCATCATGTTTTATATTGCTAAGACTACAATATTTCCAATATTAAAATTCTTCCTATGGTAAACGAATTTTTATTAACTCCATATTTGTAACATATAATTTTAAATAAAAAAAACCATTGATTAAAATTTTATGGAGTATTATGTTTAGCATTTACGTTCTTTGTAAACATATTGTATCTATGAAAAAGGATTTGTGTTTGTAATAGTATTTAATACACTTGAAACAATTTTGGTTAGGTTGTATAATTCTAGAGTCATTGGTCCTCCATTTCAAGTTTCATGTTCAAACACTGATTTTAATATAGAAAATCCAATGCATACATGTAGTTTTCAATTCATTTTCATTAAGAATTGGTCTACCAATCTTCTTTTGAATAAATCACAATATTATATATGTGCAAACAACATAAATTATGTTGGGTGATCATTTGACAACTCGAATTTACTTTATTTTGTGGTAGGAGGGATTTTGATAATTGCATGGCTTTACACTATACTATGGGAAAAGCTAAATATGAAAAGCAATTAGTGGGTACACGAAAGGATAGTACCACAAATGGATCCAACAACAATGTTGAAGATTGCACAATGAAATTAAGCAACCTCCATTTGAAAACGAAGCTAAAATTAATTGTCATGATTACTCATAGAAGTACAAGTCTCACTCAAATGGAGAAATTTCTCAGCATTGAACTTATGTAATAACTTAAAATGGAGTTTTTATTGTTTTATTAAACTTTAAAAATTGTACATTTATTTTGTTATCTTTGTAATTTTAGTTTTTTGAATATTTAATGTGTTGGTACAATAATTGAACTCAAATTAGAAGCTTGATAATTTCCCTAAAAAGCATGTGAAAGTAGAGCAAGATTCCAATTATATATAAGCATGATTGTTTGATATTTCATTATTTGCATCAATAAGAGTCTCTTCATTCTATAATAATATTCTTGAAATTTAAAAAACATTAAGAAAGTATATATAAACATGATTGTTTGATATTTCACTATTTGCATCAATCAAAGAGTTTCTTCATTCTATAATAACATCCTTGAAATTTAAAAAATATTAAGAAAGTCTACGTCTTAGATTTTATTTACACCATTAAGGACAATTGCCAATTTATATGTAAAGCAATATAATTGGTTAATTGTAGTTATTTTGTTAATTTTCTTTTACTCAACTCAAATAGTTAAAGGCATGTATACAACTTGCTTAACATAAAACCAAAAAAAAAAAAAAAAATATATATATATATATATATATATATATATATATATATATATATATATATATATATCTTTTATGTATTTTACATTCATTTACAAGCCAATATGCCTTCTTGGGTTATTGGAGAAAGTATCTTTCACATTTATCACCATCACAAAATTAATAGCAGGTGAATATAATAGATTTTAGGAGTTACCATGTGTAGGTTTATAATAGAACTAATTTGCTTTTTATATTGCATTGTGACTATTTCAAAAAAAGCTTTCAAAATAGATGTCATGCATGACATCATAGAGCTACTATTATTAAAACTTTTTTCTTGAAAACATGGGTGGATATTGTCTATTATATATTGTTGTATCCAAGTGATATTTGTAATATTATATTTTATTCTTTTTTAATTTTTGTAATGAAATCCAGACATAAGTTTTGATGTATAGAGAGGTGGCTACAAAGAAAGGACATTGTCATATGGACACCATATTACACCACCAAAGAAATATTGTTATTAAAAAATTTACTTAACACCATGATGAATCATTGTCTATACATTATTGTATCAAAATGTTATTAACAAAATTACTTTTTATTCTTTTTTCTGAGATTTTCTATAATGAATTTAAAAAGAAAAACTTTTCTATATAATATTTGATAAGTAAAAAAAGATTACAAATAAAAGATGATACCACAAGAATTAAAATCAATGAAAATACTCTAAGCATAATACAATTATTTTAAATAACTAAGATGTTTACCCTTTCCTTAATTGTATCTCTTAAAACACAAGATGTGCAACATACTCCATTTTTTAATATGGAATATTTGTACATCATCCACTTTATAAAATCAAACACAAAACAACAAAACAGGACAATTATTATAATGTACAACAAACAACAATCGAAATTTGTGAAACGTAGTGATAACGATGCAAAACATTCGTTATGACTTAATAAATGGTTTTTTTAATAATATTTTTAATTTAATATGATTTTTAAACCAGATGCAAAACATTCGTTATGACTTAATAAATGGTTTTTTTAATAATATTTTTAATTTAATATGATTTTTAAACCACGTGCTCCAAAACTTGATTTCAATAAATAAAGAGATAACGCGAAAACACAAGTAGTTGGATTCCACCCAAGTGGACCCCACACGCATGGCTTGCTTAGCCAAAACCAGCTGGCCATCACTGAAGAAAACAAGCATAATGTGGGATAGAAAAACGTCAACAATTACTGCAACGTTCCGAATGTGGGATAAAAAAACGTCAACAATTACTGCAGATTTTCACCATAGTCCGAAGGAATTGAAGTTTATCCTGTGATGGTATGCCCTCCTCTTTCCACATACACGGATTGGCGGTTTGGAAGTTTCTATAAAAGGCCGCGGATGGGGATGACTCTCTCTTCAGTGGCAACAGGCGAGTGGTAAATATCGAGCTGTCCTCTGGTACAAGATAATCTTTAGCGCAACAGATTTATTACAGAGCAGATTGCATTGCATACTCTGCAGCGCAGAAGGGCTTATCCGTTATGGAGAGTCAGCAGGTCAAGGGTTCGAGGGTCTTGGCGGTCGATTCGGCCAAAACGTGGGAGTTCATTATCGGCCAGGCCCAAATCCAGGCTTGCCCCGTATGTCGTTCATGACTTCTGCTAAATCTACTCCAGCTTTTTTATTTATTTATTTTATTTCATATTTTAACCTTTGTTTTGTTATTTGGGTAATTGTTGCAGGTAGTAATCCATTTCAGTGCAGTCTGGTGCGCGCCGTCCAAGTTCATGGAAGGCTTTTTCGAGGAGCTGGCCCTCAAGTACCCCGATATTCTCTTTCTCTCAGTCGATGTAGATGAACTCAAAGTATGTCGATTCCTTCCTGTGGGGGAAAGCAAAAAGCAAAAAACCCTTGTTTATGCGTTATTATTTTGTTTTAGTAATATTTTATTTATTTATTTGAACTGCAGACTGTTGCAGAGAAGTTGGATGTGAAGGCGATGCCGACATTTTTATTAATGAAGGAGGACTATAACCAGGCTTCGGATAAAATAGTGGGAGCCAACGCTGAGGAGCTCCACAAAAGGGTGGCCCATTTTGCGCAGATGTCCCGCCAGGTCACATCCCCTAAATTTAGGGGTGGTCCGTGACATGCTTGTTTAGATACGCTACCTCTAATATTTAGATCGATATGTCCGTCGCCTCCTCGGTTCTGTTTTGACAGATCGAGTTTAAATCCTAAGGCGGTTTGAATTTCCCGTCGGATGTCCTTATATTTTCTTGTTGTTTAAGTGAACTATTGTTTGTTACAATTGATGCGGGGGCATCGGGAAGTATGGATATATGGGTGTTAGTAATATATCTGTTGTTTTTTTTCTGTCACCTAGTTCAAAGATTGATGCGGCAGCATCGGGAAGTAGATGTTATTGTTTGTTACAATTGATGCGTGAGCTTCGGGAAGTGGAAGGTATTGAAAGGTAAAGAGTCGGGTGTGAAGGTGGATGTTTGAAGTGTAGATAGTTATTTTTTTATATAATGTTCAATGGTTTCATTGGTGATATATTGGTGATATGTTTGAAGTGTAGATAGTTATTTTTTATATAATGTTTTATGGTTTCATTGGTTATATGTCATTGTATCTGTTCACGTAGAAAGTTAAAGAGAAGTGGGTAGTTAAAACTTTAGTGTTGGAGAGGTCTTAGGTTCAAATCTAACCAACATTTAAAAAAAAATATATTGTATTTTACAACTAATATATTGTATTTGCTAGGATACAGTTTCCAAGTGATTTCTGGCTCACACTAATACATTGATTGCTTTGCAGAGATACTCATAAAAGTTATAGTGTAAATTAGGAATTAGGTATTTTTCTTATGTTTCCTCTTAAATTATAATTGCTTTGTTGTGTTTTTTTGTTGTGTTTTGTTTCTTAACTCAACTTGAAATTAATTATTTTAGTTATTTTTGATAGGGCATCTTTAGCTACTCGAGAATAGCTTTTAGGGGTTTCATCTTAGATGCCCTCAAAATTTTTCTGCTCTTAGAAAAAGTTCATAGAAATCTATATGATATTAGGGAATAGTTTACAATATACAAATCTTCTATACATTTACGAGGTGTCTCGTAAAACGATGGGTAGAAGAAAAATAATATATAGACTAGATCCTGCACATTCACTTTTTGACTTACTCTTTAATCAAATCGACTTACTTTTTAGTTAAATTGGATGAGAGAGTAAACATTTGTTTATATATTTATATATACTAAAGGAGTATATAGTTATTAAAAATATCATAATATAGTTTTGAGATATTTTTTAGATCTTGGAAATTTTTTCTGCTTGGTTTTTCTTAACTGGATCAATGCTTTAAAATCTGGGATGTTTGTAGACTCATCATTCTCAAACATATTTGGAAGTAAAAATGTGTTTACTGGATCTACTCTTCCATAAAATATATTATGATACTTTTAATAAAAAATGAGAATTTTTAATTACTTTTAAAATTATAAAGATTTATAGTGCATGCTATAAAGATAATATAATATTATAAATGTGCTTTTTACTAATTTTTAATAGAAACATAAGATTTTTTTATTGCTTCTAGATTTATAAAGATTTATCACACAAGACTATGAAGAAAATATGATATTATAGATAATATCATTCATTTTATTGCGTGCAATATTGTGATACTTTTAATAAAAATATGAGAATTTTTAATTACTTTTAAAATTATAAATATTTATAGTACATGCTATAAAGGTAATATAATATTATAAATGATGTCACTTGTTTTATAGGTATCAATTAGATGTAGACATCTAAACCAAGAATTATATAAAATAAAAGGAAAATAATAATTCCAAAAAAATAAGTATATCTCAAGACAACAATTAATTTTTTGAAGTTATCAAATTATTTAAAACACTAAACTAATTAACATACTATGTATTTTAAATTCATTTTTATATATTACCAATACTTTAATTAAATTTTTAGCATTTTTAAATTCTTTTAAATAATACAATAATTAACATACTCTATATTTTATTTTTATTTATTTTTGGTAAAAAGAAGATTATATTAAGTTATTCAAGGAAAATAGGTACATTGCTTGCCTTTCTAGGTAAACTGGCTTTTGGCTTTTGATCTAAGATTTAGAAGATGATGTAGTGTTATAATCTCTATAAGTTGATCTATTATAGCAATCCATGTATAACATAAACAAATTAGTACAATGAATTAGAGAACTAAATATATCTAATGTTTCTATCATTGAGAGTTAGAATAGAAAAAAGAGATTCCTTGATTTGAGTTGCCCACCATCTAGTAAGATAATTGTAACAAGTGATGCTATCTTTGTCTAGAGCCAAATTGATCATTGCCTCTATAAATTTGTTCAGTTCTCAAGAGATGTGATTTTATTCTACTAACAAAAAGCTTGCTTGTACCGTCTAAATTTTCTCTATAATTCTCCTTCATCTCTAGTCAAGCTTCTTATTCTTCATTATATTCCTCAAATGGTTGATTATGACTTGTGAGTTGGATTCTCTTTAGACCTTCTTCAAGCCCATATTTACTACTTCTTTGAGCCCTCTAAGGATGCCACAACCATGAAAACCTCTTTTCATAAGTTATTCCCCTATTAATGCATTTTTATTCGATAATAGTCAAATACAAAATCTCACCTTAAACCATTATATATATATATATATATATATATATATATATATATATATATATATATATATATATATATATATATATATATATATAGAGGGAATTTAACACAAAGCTACCACACACACACCCATCACACACTCGCCCGCATCGTGGTTTGAACCTTGAACCTCCCGAAGAAGAATCAAAGCCCAAACAGTTGTGTTGCACCCCATGTACCACTCTCGGATATGTTACCCCCCGAGGGTGTGGGTGGGGGGTAACGATGGGGGTGGGGAGTAACATATATGAGGCTAGGGGTGAAGAGTAACATATATGAAGGTGCAGGGGTGGGGGGTAATGGTGGGGGTGGAGAGTAACATATATGAGGGTCCCCCCACCCACCCTCATATATGAGGATGGGGGGTGGGGGTTAACGGTGGGGGGTGGGGGAGTAACATATATAAGGATGGGGGTGGGGAGTTAAGTACATGGGGTGCAACACAACTATTTGGGCTTTGGCTCTTCTTCAAGAGGTTCAAGGTTCAAACCACAATGTGGGCGAGTGTGTGAGGGGGTGAGTGTGTGATAGTTTTGTGTTAAATTCCCTATTGATAAGTATAGCTCTCAACTTTAAGAGGGATCATGATTAGTAGCTTTGTATTAAAATCCCTATTAATAAATATAGCTCTCAGCCCTATACGTTGGTTATAAGGATTTCTCACAATAACCAAGTCCAATATATATATATATATATAAATGAAATTTAAAATAAAATAAAAACTACCATATATATTTTTAAATACTTCACATTCTTATATTAAATTAACATTAAAATCACAATGGAAGTTACACTTACCAATCAAATAAAAAGAATACTAACTAGTTATACAATTAAAGGCACCGTCAAATTATATTACTCTTGATATCTCTTAACACCTCAGAGAGGTAACAATATTATATTTAATTTCTTATTTTAAATGTCTTAAAGATAATTATATGTTTAATGTGTATTATTTATTTATTTTATTTTATTTTTATTTTGTTGATACATAAGGGAGTTGGTTACAACCACATTATTTTTAGTAGTTGGCAAAAGGTCAAACCATAGGGGCTGCTCCTAACAAGCTTATTACAATATGTTATTGTTAACCGTTGTGAGGGGGAGACCATCGATAGCTCAAAATTTGTACCATCATTGTTGGTCTGGTGTGCACTGAGAAGACTACTACCTTTGCAAATTTGCACCTCTAAGATTTGAACCCAGAAATATGACTACTACCTTTACAAATTGGCACCTCCAACATTTGAACCCAGAAAGTTTTAGGTTAGAAATAAACCTCGAGAGCCACTTTTAAGTGATCGACAATGGATACACCACTAACTACTATAAAAAAAGAAGCCACCAAATTTTTTTTGTATCACCTCGCAAGAGGTTTAAATATTAAACCTCTCATTCAATAAGACTAGGTTCAGTGGAGCTAGGCTCGCAAACCTTCTCCATAAATTATTGTGCATATTTTTAATAATATGCATCTTAAACCATTTAACGATGCTTTATTTTAATTTTTATAATATCTTATCATGTACAACTTCATTGTATATGGCACCTCCAACATGGCACCTCCAAATTGGCACCTCCAACGATGCTTTACAAATTGGCACCTCCAACATTTGAACCTATAAAGTTTTAGGTTGGAAATAAACCTCGAGAGCCACTTTTAAGTGATCGACAATGGATACACCACTAACTATTATAAAAAAAAGAAGCCACCAATTTTTTTTGTATCACCTCGCAAGAGGTTTAAATATTAAACCTCTCATTCAATAAGACTAGGTTCAGTGGAGCTAGGCTCGCAAACCTTCTCCATAAATTATTGTGCATATTTTTAATAATATGCATCTTAAACCATTTAACGATGCTTTATTTTAATTTTTATAATATCTTATCATGTACAACTTCATTGTATATGATTATTATTCTTTAACAAACATAAATATGTATTAACAACAAACAATTAATACATTTAAACAATTAAATAATATATTATTTACATTACTATAAATAAAGGTTACACTTTTTATATAATTAAATTTAAGAAGTATCTATGTATAGTTTGAATATTACATCATCACCACATAGTGGTATTACAACAAAGTTTGGATATTATCTATGTATAATTTGACAATATTTGAACCTGGGTCTTATGTTTGAAATGTTAAGGAATCTAATCGATTGATCTAATGCCCCACCTTTGTAGCACAAGTGGAGAAGGTAAGCCTTGTCCCGTTGAACGAGAGGTCCATGGTTCGAACCTTTACGATGCGAAGGGGAACACAAAAAAATCTCTTGTGGCTTCCCTCTAGATAGTGGTATACCCATATGGGACAACACTGTCAACCACCTAAGAGCGAATCTTAAGATTTTGTATCAAAGTATTTTTTTAATGGGTTATATAGGATTGAAACATGCTCCTCCTGTATTACATCATCACCACATAGTGGTATTACAAAAAAACATAGATATTATCTATGTATAGTTTGGTAAGATTTGAACCTGGGTGTTCTCCTTGAAAGGTTAAGGAATCTAACCAGTTGTAATGCCACTTGATTATTTGTATCGAAGTGTTATTAGCAATAATATTTTTAATTATTCTTTGTAACATTTTGATTATGGGTTTGTGATGTAAATCCAACTGCAAGAGGTCAAAATAAAATACCTTCCATTACATAAAAACTACGGTAAATGAAAATCATATGTAAAACTCTCCATTTACATAAAACTGCAATAAATGGAAACAATCAGTAAAACCCTCCATTCACATGAAAACTACAGTACATGGAAATAAACCAGTAAATAATTTATTTTCTCATTCCTGGATTCACTTCCCCCTAAAACTTGAAGCCCTAAAAGAAAACCCTAAAAATAAAAAAAATTACTATTTTCGGCAAATTTATTTTTCCACCATAAAATGCCTTATTAAGTAATTACTATTTTCGGCAAATTATTTTTTCATAAAAAATTATCTTTTTTAGTAATTACCATTTTCGGCAAATTATTTTTTCATAAAAAATTATATTTTTTAGTAATTACCATTTTCAGCAAATTATATTTTGCGTCAAATAATTTCATTTTGAGTAATAAAAAAATTACTTAAAAAATTATTTAAAAAAAACTCTCTAAAGATAGGCTCCTGCATCATTCTCCTTTGGTTGAAAAGAACTCTTCTCCTGCGAGTTCCTCTGATCAAACTCATAATCACTCTCCATAGAGTGTCACACATCTGCAAGTACTCCTCAAAGTACCAATCTCCTTCTGAGGTTTTATATCTCAAACCTTCTACAAGCACTACATAGTGCCAATTTATTCCTTCGAGGTTTTAAAATAGCAAACCTCCTGCAAGCACTACACAAAGTGTCAATTCTTCCCTTTGAGGTTTTTAATGAAAAAAAACCTCCTGCAAGCACTACATAGAGTGTCAATTTATTTCTTTAAGGTTTTACAAACCTTCTGCAAGCACTACATAGAGTGCCAATTTATTTCTTTAAGGTTTTACAAACCTTCTGCAAGCACTACACAAAGTGCCAATTCCTCCTTCTAAGGTTTTATATAAAAAAAACCTCTTGCAAGCACTTACACAGAGTGTCAATTTCTTTCTCCAAGGTTTTACAAACCTTCTACAAGCACTACACAAAGTGCCAATCTCTTTCTCTGAGGCTTTTACATAAAAAAACCTCCTGCAAACACTTACACAGAGTGTCAATTTCTGTCTCCAAGGTTTTACAAACCTTTTGCAAGCACTGCATAGAGTGCCAATTTTTTTTTTTGAGCCTCTTTGCTCTCCTCTCATTTTCTATTTTCTCCTTTTATCTTTTTTGCTCCCAACAAGATCCAACTTGCTCTGATACCAAATGATGTAAATCCAACTACAAGAGGTCAAAATAAAATACCTCCCATTACATAAAAACTGTGATAAATAAAAATCATATGTAAAACTCTCAATTTACATAAAAACTGCAATAAATAAAAATAATCAGTAAAACCCTCCATTCACATGAAAACTACAATACATTGAAATAAACCAGTAAACAATTTATTTTCTCATTCTTGGATTCACTTTCCCCTTTTACAATGCAATACCAAGGGAATATATATCTCCAAATAAAACCTAAAAGAAAACCTTAAAACTTGAAGCCCTAAAAGAAAACACTAAAGCTTAAAACTCTAAAAATAAAAAAATTACTATTTTCGGCAAATTTATTTTTCCATCATAAAACACCTTTTTAAGTAATTACTATTTTCGACAAATTATTTTTTCATAAAAAATTGCCTTTTTTAGTAATTACCATTTTCGGCAAATTATATTTTACGTCAAATAATTCCATTTTGAGTAATAAAAAAATTACTTTAAAACTTATTTAAAAAAAACCCTCTAAAGATAGGCTCCTGCATCAGTCTGCATTTTGTAGCGCAAGTGGAGAAGGTAAGTTTGGCTCCGTTGAACGGGAGGTCCATGGTTCAAACCTCTATGATGCAAAGGGAGACACAAAACTATCTTGTGGATTCCCTCTAGATAGTGTTATACCCATATGAGACGACATTATCAGTCACTTAAGAGTGGCTCTCGAGGTTTCTTTCTAACCTAGAATTTTTTATCACACTGCTTGAAAAACAAAAATATTTTCTATAATGGAATCAAAAGAAACAACCTTTTGATATAAAGTTTGATGAGTAGAGAGGTGGTTACAAATAGAAGACGACATCATAAGAATTGAAATCAAAAGCATGGTGTAATTATTTAAAATATTTAAGATGTTTACCATTCTCTTGATTGTATCTAGTAAAATACAAGATCTACAATATACTTCATTTTTAAACATGGAATATTTGGGCTTCTTTCACTTTAAAATAAATTTCTACTAAAAAATCTAGTGGTAGAGATGAACCCCACCAGTAACTTGTTTGAAACTAGTACTAGGAGGGCCATTATATTACTCTTCCAATAAAAGCAACTTCTTCATTTGTCTAATTTTTTGCATAGTCAAGTTAGACAAAGAAGAAACACAATTTAAGTTTATGACATATGTTTGTAATGCACAAGGAAAGGTTATATACTATGTTGGTTTAGCTATCTCCATTTCAAATTAAGCATGATTTTTTTTTTTTTTAAATATCAAATAATGTTGCATAACTTTATTATCATTAACATAAATCATTCACCAATATGCAAAAATATCAAATCATTCATCCACAATAACAATCCACAAATGAGAGAGAGATAGATAATACCCTTAAGGTAGGGAAACACCAATAATAATCCTTAAGGAAGGAATAACTCCACAAGATCTCCCAAGATGAGAGGCCACTTCGTGGGCACGATGATTACATAAGATTCTTCTTCAATGATATGAATGATTACAATGACAAATATCTCTTCTTTATATATCCATATTCTTATTCTACTTTGGGGAGCCTACTACTAATATAATATAATATTATAATACAATCAACCTTGGGTTATGTGTGGCCCATGCCAACCCTTATACAATATAATAATATATCCCCAAATATCTATTCCTAGGTACCCTACCATGCCACCCTCCTTACAAATGTTTCGTCCTCGAAACATATGAAGAAACATGATAATATGATTTGCTAAGCAATGTTAGCAACTGGTACCAATCTCGATCATCCATCCATCCAAGTGAAACACGGTGATGTTGGTATGCCATTTTGTTACTTGAGTATCCAAATCTGCTTCGTTGGCTCCACGCTTTTGCTACTGTATTTTGATAACTTGAATGATGGGTCCACTTTTTCCTTGATGTTGATGATCCACTCTGAAAACCAGGATCCCTATGCTTTCTCTGCCAAACACTGCCATAGTTGGTGCCCTTTTGATTCCATGTAGAACCATAATATTGTTGCCTTGAACCATACCTCCAAGATTGTTGATGCTCATGGTGGTGTGGATGGCGATATGGTGCAACCTTAACTTGATGTTCTACCTTCTTTGACTTCTCAACATTTGGCTCCATTGTTTTAAATTCTTCTACACATTGTTCTTTCATGTTCTCTTTGTTTGGTGTGTCCTTGTGCTCTTCTATCAAAGCTTCCTTGGACTCTGTTACTGTTATTTCCACGAACTCCGTTGCTGCTACTTCTTCCATGGACTTTGTTGTTGCTACTGCCTTCTTGGATTCTATTTCAGGTTCTTCAATTTGTTTCTCTACAACCACTTCTTGATTTTCCTTGCATCCTTGCTCCTTAAGCTGAGAAATATCCTGCAATGTTATCTTCTTTTTCCTGTACCATAACTTCATAAACTTCTTTTGCACATTAATGTTAATAGTACCCAAAGAATCTAACCAAGGATAACCAAGAACAATATCCTCATCATCCATCTCAATAGCATAGAAATCTGAATGTAAAACATATTTATCCATGGTGATCTTCAAATCTTCAAAAATCTGAACATGCTCACCCTCTAGTTGTATGTCCTTAATTTTTGTTGCTTGAACTTGCAACTTCTTAGCCAAAGCAATATTAATAAAATTATATCTGCTACTAGGGTCAATGGAAATAATAACCTGTTCCTTTTGAATGCTTCCATGAACCTGCAAAATAGAACTTTTAGATGAATCTAAAACCTTTTGATTCTTCTCTTGCTTTTGTAAATCCAACGATGTGACTTCATTCTTCTCATTATCTTCCTTAACATTTTCCTCTTTCTCCTTCTTGAGTAATTTTATTTCTTTTTCATAGTCTTCATTTTGTTTCTTGAAAACTTCCCATTCTCCTTTTATTTCATTCCGCTCATTTTGAATTCCTTGTAGTTTCTTTTCAAGGTCTTTGATGACATCCAACATGCTATCTATCTTTTTATCCCTTCCTTCAAGTTTTCTCTTACAAATATCTAACTTTCTTTGTAATTGAATAGGTACCCATGTGCTCAAGAATGTTGGTTCAATTTGATCCCAAGTGCACAAGAATTTACCACATTTAAACTCTTTTATCCATTGTAAAGCTTTCCCCGTAAACAAAGTATGACAGCCATATTTTAACCTTTTTTCACTAACTTGAGATTTTACTATTTTCAACCACTCTCTCACATCAATATCATTTTCTCCATTAAACATTTCCACTCTCACATCAATATCATTTTCTCCATTAAAATTTTTCAATGACATAGTTGATGCCCTAATGCAACTAGGGTTTTTTGACAATATATATCATGCCCTAATGCAAACTAGGGTTTTATGGAAATAAATATCTTCCCACCGAGTTGAAGCTAAAAATCCACATAGACAACTAGATCTGCAATTTTTCTTCCAAACAAAATAAAGTGCAACTGATTTGCTTACCCGAACTAAACAAATTTCGTCTTTCAAAAAATTTGCGACTTGAAAATTCGTCACTACCCTTGTTCCAGATGGCTGACTTCAGAAGGTCGTATCTCCCTCAATACTACTCGGATTCCTTCATATGACCACTCATTTTAAAGCTCTTCAAATTCTGCACAAACTGATCCAAGAATCGCCTGAATCGGATAAAATCTCGCAGAGATATGGCTTCTAAAAGATGAGACATTTTTCCAGAAAAAATCTGTGAAATTCGTCACTATCCTTGTTTCGGATGACTAACTTCAAAAGGTCGTATCTCCCTCAATACTGCTCAGATTCCTTCATATGACCACTCATTTTAAAGCTCTTCAAATTCTGCACAATCTGATCCAAGAATCACTTGAATCGGATAAACTTGCGCAGAGATATGGCTCCTGAAAGATGAGATGTTTTTCCAAAAAAAATTGCCCTAATTTTGCAATTTCACACAAAAATCCCCACTTTGCCAAAATCGTTGCTCTGATACCACTTGTTGCATAACTTTATTATCATTAACATAAATCATTCACCAATATGCAGAAATATCAAATCATTCATCCACAATACATTATCCACAATAACAATCCACAAATGAGAGAGAGATAGATAATACCCTTAAGGTAGGGAAACACCAATAATAATCCTTAAGGAAGGAATAACTCCACAAGATCTCCCAAGGTGAGAGGCCACTTCGTGGGCATAGACGATTACATAAGATTCTTCTTCAATGATGTGATTACAATGACAAATATCTCTTCTTTATATATCCATATTCTTATTCTACTTTGGGGAGCCTACTAATATAATATTATATTATAATATAATATAATATTATAATACAATCAACCTTGGGTTATGTGTGGCCCATGCCAACCCTTATACAATATAATAATATATCCCCAAATATCTATTCCTAGGTACCCTACCAAAGAACTCATTGCTACACTCTCTCTCCATTTGATAAAAGATATTATATATGATAAAAGATATTATATAGCTAACTCTATGATAACTAATATAATGCCTATTTGAATAAACCATTTAATATGAATTCTGATTATCTAAATTGAATGAGCCTAAAGATGAAGACTTGACACTCCAAATAAAAGGGCCAAAGTTTGAATCTAAACGAAGATAAGATTGTATACCAAACTTTGTAACTTAAAAGCTACATTTTCTTTCTTCTTGATTGTTTCATATTAAAACTAATTATTTTTTATCTTGATTTGTTTCATATCTTGTTAAATTTTCTAGTGCAAACATACATATTGTCATTTTGAAATTGTAAAAGTCACATTCTAAGTATTTTATGAAATTTAAAATCATATAAAACAATATCTATTTAATTAAACAAACTTGGTGGCAGCGCAACGGACCAGGCTTTGGCTCTTCTTCGGGAGGTCCAAGGTTCGTTTGTCCAAGGTTCAAACGACAACGTGGGCAAATGTGTGATAGGACGTGTGTGGTGGTTGTGTGTTAAATTCCCTATTGATAAGCATAGCTTTAAGAGAAGTTATGGTGAAAAAGGAAAATGCTTAGCTGTGTACATCGTGAGGGTTTCTCACACTAACCAAAAAAAATTAAACAATTCTTAAATAACATCCGCATTAACTAATTAATTAATTAACCTGAAAAACATGTGAAAACAATTTTAAAACCTTATGGTTCAGTTGTTATACATTGCTTGACAGGCAATAGATATAATTTAAAACCATTATATAATATAATCTGCCATTGTCAATTTTGATGGGAACAAATATGCAAAAAGTTAAAATATAGATTAAACTCATCAACGTTTTTCAGGACGAGTTTGAATAATCGATCGGCTGGGATTGGTTCACGTTTTCCTTGTGAGGCGTTTTTACACCATTCAATTAATTTAAAAATAAATCAAACGCACAACAATACATGAAATTATGATTATAATAATGCACTACAAACAACAACAATAGAAATTAGTCACACGGAATGATAACAAAGCCATTAATAACAAGAAGATTCAACGGATCTAAACTCGTGACAAATCTGGCGCCCAAAAACATTCGTGATGACTTAATAAACGATTTTTCTAATAATATTTTAAGTTATATATATTTATTTCAATAGGAGAATAGTTTAAATTTTGGAATTGTATATGTAATTTTTATATTACTTCTTTTGTTATTTTACCTGGTATGGGATTGGCCGTCCGTCTATCCTTGCATTAGTGTGTATGCAAGGAATTCAGGTTAGGTTAAACTATTTTTTTACAATAAACAGATATGTTTCAAGTTTGAACTTAAATTTTTTAAGATAACTTATCAATTCAACTAACATTTATATGTTATTGTTATTGAGATTAAATTGTGACCAAACATTTTGATGTATTAAAACTTTTTAAAAATAATACTAAGTATAATTAAAATACAATTTTAAGTTTTTTTTTTGAAGTAAATACTTCTTATACACACCCATGATGGATATTGAACCTAGGTCATATCACCGATAATGCAAGTACACACCCATCATGGATATTGAACCCAGGTCATATCACCGATAATGCAAGTGGCAACCTTGCTTGTAGACCACTGCCTAGACCACACTCGGTGTTTTTCACTTAAATAACCTTTAATGTGTGATTTTAATCCAATTCCACACTAACGTTGAGAGATGAGGATAAACCACGGGCTCCAAAACACAAGTGGAACGTGCCCCATGTGGGATAGAAAAACGTCAACAATTCTAGTTTGATTACTGCACAGGTTCACCATACTACGAAGGAATTCAAGTTTATCCTGTGAGCATAATTGTAACTGTATGCCCTCCTCTTTCCACATACACGGATTGGCGGTTTGGAAGTTTCTATAAAAGGCCGCGAATGGGGGATGTCTCTCTCTTAAGTGGCAACAGGCGAGTGGTAAATATCGAGCTGTTCTCTGGTACAAGATAATCTTTAGCGCAACAAATTTATTACAGAGCAGATTGCACTGCATATTCTGCAGCGCAGTAGGGCTTATCCGTTATGGAGAGTCAGCAGGTCAAGGGTTCCAGGGTCTTGGCGGTCGATTCGGCCAAAACGTGGGAGTTCATTATCGGCCAGGCCCAAATCCAGGCTTGTCCCGTTTGTCGTTCACGACTTCTGTCAAATCTACTCCAGCTTATTTATTTATTTATTTTATTTCATATTTTAACCTTTGTTATTTGGGTAATTGTTGCAGGTAGTAATCCATTTCAGTGCAGTCTGGTGCGCGCCGTCCAAGTTCATGGAAGGCTTTTTCGAGGAGCTGGCCCTCAAGTATCTCGATATTCTTTTTCTGTCAGTCGACGTAGATGAACTGAAAGTATGTCGATTCCTTCCCGTGGGGGAAAGCAAAAACCCCTTGTTTATGAGTTATTATTTTGTTTTAGGAATATTTTATTTATTTATTTATTTGCTGTGCAGAGTGTTGCAGGGAAGATGGATGTGAAGGTGATGCCGACATTTTTATTAATGAAGGAGGACTATAACCAGGCTTCGGATAAAATAGTGGGAGCCAACGCTGAGGAGCTCCACAAAAGGGTGGCCCATTTTGCGCAGATGTCCCGCCATGCTTGTTTATATACGCTACCTCTAATATTTAAATCGATATGTCCGTCGCCTCCTCCGTTGTCTTCTGTCAGATCAAGTTTAATTCCTAAGGCGGTTTAAATTTCCCATCAGATCTCTTTATATTTTCTAGAGGAAACGTCCATAGATAGATAATCATATCAAATATACCTTTTTCTTGTTGTTTAAGTGAACTATTATGTGTTACAATTGATGCGGGAGCATCGGGAAGTGGAAAGGTATTGAAAGGTAAAAGAGTAGGGGTGAGAAGTGGATGTTTGAAGTGTTATGTTATTATTTATATAATGCTCAATTGTTTCATTTAATGGTGATATGTCATCAAATATATGAGGTTGTATTTTGCTAGTGGTTACAGTTTCCAAGTGATTTGTAGCTCACATTACACTTCAGAAGAATAGTGTAACAACGAAATTCCAACATAAGAATAGTGTAAACTAGAAATTAAGTCTTTTTCTTGTATCTCCTCATAAATTTTAATTCTTGTTTCTTAACTCAACTTGGAATTAATTATTTTAGTTATTTTTGATAGGGCATCTTTGGCTACTCAAGAATACTGTTCAGGGTTTCATCTTAGATGACCTCAAATTGTTTCATTCATAATAAAGCTCCTAAATATCGAAGGAAGTCACTTAAAGAAATTCCAATTAAAAGAAGAGCTTACAATGACATCTTATAAAGATGTGGTTAGAAGAACATTCACTATAACTTTTGGCTTACTCTTTAATCGAATTGTATTTGATCTTTAATCAAATTCAAATTGTATGTAGATGAGAGAGTAAGCATTCCTTTATATCTTTATATAAAATAGAGTATAAAACTACCATTTAATGGGTTTACATATATTTTATATAATTAGTTTTAGAACGGGTTTCGACATATCTTTATATAAAATAAAGGAGTATAAAACTACCATTTAATGGGATTATTTATATTTTATATAATTAGTTTTAGAACGGGTTTCTCATCTATAATGTACTAGTACATTGGAGCACATGTTGTCTACTTTCGCAAAATTTCGTTTTTCTATTAAGCCAACTTTAACTTGTATAATGTGTTATGAACAATGATATATGAGAAAATGAGGGTGGAGGGTGGGGAGCAAGTACAGCCAAGTGCTGCACTTGGCTGTACTTGCTCCCCACCCTCCACCCTCAAAGCAAGTACAGCCAAGTGCTGCACTTTTTTTGAGGGTGGAGGGTGGGAAGCAAGCACGCCAAGTGCAAGACTTGGTCAGACTTGCTCCCCAACCTCCACCCTCAACCCTCATTTTTGAGGGGTGGAGGGTGGGGAGCAGGTACCAAGTGCAAGACTTGGCCGCACTTGCTCCCCACCCTCCACCCTCAACCCTCATTTTTTAGGGTGGAGGGTGGGAAGCAAGCACGACCAAGTGTCGCACTTTTTGAGGGTGGAGGGTGGGGGAGCAGCACGACCAAGTGCCGCACTTGGTCGTACTTGCTCCCCACCCTCCACCCTCAAAAAAAGTGCAGCACTTGGCTGTACTTGCTTCCCACCCTCCACCCTCAACCCTCATTGAGGGTGGAGGGTGGGGAGCAAGCATGCCCAAGTGCAGCACTTAGCCGTACTTGCTCCCCACTCTGGCCGTACTTGCTCCCCACCCTCCACCCTCAAAAAAGTGCAAGACTTGGCCGCACTTGCTTCCCACCCTCCACCCTCAACCCTCATTGAGGGTGGAGGGTGGGGAGCAAGCACACCAAGTGCAGCACTTAGCCGTACTTGCTCCCCACCCTCCACCCTCAATGAGGGTTGAGGGTGGAGGGTGGGGGAGCAAGCACGCCCAAGTGCTGCAATTTGCTGTACTTGCTCCCCACCCTCCACCCTCAAAAATGAGGGTTGAGGGTGGAGGGTGGGGAGCAAGTACAGCCAAGTGCTGCACTTGGCTGTACTTGCTCCCCACCCTCCACTTGGCTGTACTTGCTCCCCACCCTGCACTTGGCTGTACCACCCTCCACCCTCAACCCTCATTGAGGGTGGAGGGTGGGGGAGCAAGTACGACCAAGTGCAGCACTTAGCCGTACTTGCTCCCCACCCTCCACCCTCAATGAGGGTTGAGGGTGGAGGGTGGGGAGCAAGTACGCAAATTGCAACACTTGGCCGTACTTGCTCCCCACCCTCCACCCTCAATGAGGGTTGAGGGTGGAGGGTGGGGAGCAAGCACGCCAAGTGCCGCAATTTGTCGTACTTGCTCCCCACCCTCCACCCCTCAAAAAAGGGTTGAGGGTGGAGGGTGGGGGGGAGCAGGCACGGCCAAGTGCCGCACTTGGCTGTACTTGCTCCCCACCCTCCACTTGGCTGTACTTGCTCCCCACCCTGCACTTGGCTGTACTTGCTCCCCACCCTCCACTTGGCTGTACTTGCTCCCCACCCTCCACCCTCAAAAATGAGGGTTGAGGGTGGAGGGTGGGGAGCAAGTACAGCCAAGTGTCGGGACTTGGCTGTACTTGCTCCCCACCCTCCACCCTCAAAATGAGGGTTGAGGGTGGAGGGTGGGGAGCAAGTACAGCAAAGTGCAAGGACTTGGTCGTATCTTGCTCCCCACCCCTCCACCCTCATTTGAGGGTGGAGGGTGGGGAGCAAGTACATCCAAGTGCAGCACTTGGATGTACTTGCTCCCCACCCTCCACCCTCATTTTTGAGGGTGGAGGGTGGGGAGCAAGTACAGCCTAAGTGCCAGACTTGGCTCGTACTTGCTCCCCACCCTCCACCCTCAAAAATGAGGGTGGAGGGTGGGGGAGCAAGTACAGCCAAGTGAAAGATTTGGTACGTATTTGCTCCCCACCCTCCACCCTCAAAAATGAGGGTGGGAGGGGTGGGGAGCAAGTACATGCTAAGTGCGCACTTGGCCGTACTTGCTCCCCACCCTCCACCCTCAAAAATGAGGGTGGAGGGGTGGGGAGCAAGTACAGCCAAGTGTCGCACTTGGCTGTACTTGCTCCCCACCCTCCACCCTCAAAAATGAGGGTGGAGGGTGGGGAGCAAGTACATCCAAGTGCAGGGTGGGAGGGTGGGGAGCAAGTACAGCCAAGTGCCGCACTTGGCTCGTACTTGCTCCCCACCCTCCACCCTAAAAATGAGGGTGGAGGGTGGGGAGCAAGTACATCCAAGTGCTCGCACTTGGCTCGTACTTGCTCCCCACCCTCCACCCTCAAAAATGAGGGTGGAGGGTGGGGGAGCAAGTACATCCAAGTGCCGCACTTGGCTCGTACTTGCTCCCCACCCTCCACCCTCAAAAATGAGGGTGGAGGGTGGGGAGCAAGTACAGCCAAGTGCCGCACTTGGATGTACTTGCTCCCCACCCTCCACCCTCAAAAATGAGGGTATGAGGGTGGAGGGTGGGGGAGCAAGTACAGCCAAGTGCTGCACTTGGATGTACTTGCTCCCCAGCACTTGGATGTACTTGCTCCCCACCCTCCACCCTCAAAAATGAGGGTATGAGGGTGGAGGGTGGGGAGCAAGTACAGCCAAGTGCTGCTCCACCCTCAAAAATGAGGGTGGAGGGGTGGGGAGCAAGTACAGCCAAGTGCCGCACTTGGATGTACTTGCTCCCCACCCTCCACCCTCAAAAATGAGGGTATGAGGGTGGAGGGTGGGGAGCAAGCATGACCAAGTGCCGCACTTGGATGTACTTGCTCCCCAAAGACTTGGATGTACTTGCTCCCCACCCTCCACCCTCAAAAATGAGGGTATGAGGGTGGAGGGTGGGGAGCAAGTACAGCCAAGTGCTGCACTTGGATGTACTTGCTCCCCACCCTCCACCCTCAAAAATGAGGGTGGCACTTGGCAAATGAGGGTGGAGGGTGGGGAGCAAGTACATCCAAGTGCAGCACTTGGCTGTACTTGCTCCCCACCTGAGGGTGGAGGGTGGGGAGCAAGTACATCCAAGTGCAGCACTTGGCTGTACTTGCTCCCCACCCTCCACCCTCAAAATGAGGGTGGAGGGTGGGGAGCAAGTACGGCCAAGTGTCGCACTTGGATGTACTTGCTCCCCACCCCCACCCTCAGGGTGGGGAGCAAGTACAACCAAGTGCCGCACTTGGATGTACTTGCTCCCCACCCCCACCCTCAGGTGGGGAGCAAGTATAGCCAAGTGCTGCACTTGGATGTACTTGCTCCCCACCCTCCGAGCAAGTACATCCAAGTGCAGCACTTGGCTGTACTTGCTCCCCACCCTCCACCCTCAAAAATGAGGGTGGAGGGTGGGGAGCAAGTACAGCCAAGTGCTGCACTTGGATGTACTTGCTCCCCACTCCTCCACCCCTCATTTTTTAGGGTGGAGGGTGGGGAGCAAGTACATCCAAGTGTAGCACTTGGCCGTATTTGCTACCCACCCTCCACCCTCATTTTTGAGGGTGGAGGGTGGGGAGCAAGCATAGCCAAGTGCTGCACTTGGATGTACTTGCTCCCCACCCTCCACCCTAAAAAATGAGAGGGTGGAGGGGTGGGGAGCAAGTGCATGCCCAAGTGCTCGCACTTTTTTTGAGGGTGGAGGGTGGGGAGCAAGCAGGCCAAGTGCAAGCACTTGGCCGTACTTGCTCCCCCACCCTCCACCTTCATTTTTGAGGGTGGAGGGGTGGGGGAGCAAGCTACAGCCAAGTTCCCTCAAAAATGAGGGTGGAGGGTGGGGGAGCAAGTACATCCTTTTTGAGGGTGGAGGGTGGGGAGCAGCAGCCAAGTGCAACACTTGGCTGTACTTGCTGTCCACCCTCCACCCTCATTGGCTGTACTTGCTCCCCACCCTCCACCCTCATTTTCAGCACTTGGCTGTACTTGCTCCCCACCCTCCACCCTCATTTTCACTTGGCTGTACTTGCTCCCCACCCTCCACCCTCAAAAAGGATGTACTTGCTCCCCACCCTCCACCCTCATTTTTGAGGGTGGAGGGTGGGGAGCAAGTACATCCAAGTGCAAAGACTTGGTCGTATTTTGCTCCCCACCCTCCACCCTCAAAAATGAGGGTGGAGGGTGGGGAGCAAGTACATCCTTTTGAGGGTGGAGGGTGGGGAGCAAGTACAGCCAAGTGTCGCACTTGGCCGTACTTGCTCCCCACCCTCCACCCTCAAAAATGAGGGTGGAGGGTGGGGAGCAAGTACATCCAAGTGCAACACTTGGCTGTACTTGCTCCCCACCCTCATGGGGAGCAAGTACAACCAAGTGCTGCACTTGGATGTACTTGCTACCCACCCTCCACCCTATAAAATGAGGGTGGAGGGTGGGGAGCAAGCATGCCCAAGTGCGGCAGGTGGGGAGCAAGCACGCCCAAGTGCAACGGTGTGGAGCAAGCACGCCCAAGTGCTACACTTGGTCGTACTTGCTCCCCACCCTCCACCCTAAAAAATGAGGGTGGAGGGTGGGGAGCAAGTACAGGAAAGTGCCGCACTTGGTCGTACTTGCTCCCCACCCTCCACCCTCAAAAATGAGGGTGCACTTGGCTGTACTTGCTCCCCGCTGCACTTGGCTGTACTTGCTCCCCACCCTCCACCCTCAAAAATGAGGGTGCACTTGGCTGTACTTGCTCCCCACCCTCCACCCTCAAAAATGAGGGTGGAGGGTGGGACAGCCGCACTTGGCCGTATCTTGCTCCCCTCCACCCTCATTTTTGAGGGTGGAGGGTGGGGAGCAAGTACAGCCAAGTGCAGCTTTTGAGGGTGGAGGGTGGGGAGCAAGTACAGCCAAGTGTGGAGGGTGGGGAGCAAGTACAGCCAAGTGCAGCTTTTGAGGGTGGAGGGTGGGGAGCAATGCAGGGCCAAGCGCCGCACTTGGCCGTACTTGAGGGTGGAGGGTGGGGAGGCATACGGCCAAGTGCCGCACTTGGCCGTACTTGCTCCCCACCCTCCACCCTCAAGCACGCCCAAGTGCAGACTTGGCTGTACTTGCTCCCCACCCTCCACCCTCAACTTTGAGCAGCACTTGGCTGTACTTGCTCCCCACCCTCCACACTTGGCTGTACTTTCTCCCCACCCTCCACCCTCAAAAGCTGCACTTGGCTGTACTTGCTCCCCACCCTCCCTGCACTTGGCTGTACTTGCTCCCCACCCTCCATGCTGCACTTGGCTGTACTTGCTCCCCACCCTCCACCCTCATTTTTGAGGGTGGAGGGTGGGGAGCAAGGCACCCAAGTGCAAGTACTTGGCCGTACTTGCTCCCCACCCTCCACCCTCAAAAATGAGGGTGGAGGGTGGGGAGGCACTGCCCAAGCGCCGCACTTGGCCGTACTTGCTCCCCACCCTCCACCCTCAAAAATGAGGGTGGAGGGTGGGGAGCATGCCCAAGTGCTGCACTTGGTCGTACTTGCTCCCCACCCTCCACCCTCAAGTGCACACAGTGCAAGACTTGGCTATACTTGAGGGTGGAGGGTGGGGGAGCACGCCCAAGTGCAGCACTTGGCTGTACTTGCTCCCCACCCTCCACCCTCAAAAATGAGGGTGGCAGCACTTGGCTGTACTTGCTCCCCACCCTCCACCCTCAAAAACACTTGGCTGTACTTGCTCCCCACCCTCCACCCTCAAAAATGAGGGTGGCAGCACTTGGCTGTACTTGCTCCCCACCCTCCACCCTCAAAAATGAGGGTGGAGGGTGGGCAAGCAACTAATCGCTGCACACATGTGTGTGCAGCAGTATTGCTGCCCACCCTCCACCCTCAAATGAGGGTGGAGGGTGGGCAGCAATAACAATCCGCCGCACGCAAGGACTTGGTCGTACTTGCTCCCCACCCTCCACCCTCAAAAATGAGGGTGGAGGGTGGGCAAGCAATAACAATCGCACACATGTGTGTGCAGCTGTTATTGCTGCCCACCCTCCACCCTCAAATGAGGGTGGAGGGTGGGCAGCAATAACAACTGCTGCACACACAGGGGAGCAAGTACAACCAAGTGCTGCACTTGGCTGTACTTTCTCCCCTGTGTGTGCAGCAGTTGTTATTGCTGCCACATCAAAAAGGGTGGGGAGAAAGTATAGCCAAGTGCAAGACTTGGCTGCACTTTCTCTCGTAGTGTGCAGCAGTTATTGCTGCCCACCCTCCACCCTCAAATGAGGGTGGAGGGTGGGCAGCAATAACAACTGCTGCACACACAGGGAGCAAGTACAGCCAAGTGCTGCACTTGGCTATACTTTCTCCCCACCCTTTTTGAGAGGGTGGGGAGCAAGTACGACCAAGTGCAAGACTTGGTCAGACTTGATCCCCACCCTCATGAGGGTGGAGGGTGGGGAGCAAGTACAGCTAAGTGCAAGACTTGGTCAGTACTTGCTCCCCACCCTCAATTTTGAGGGTGGAGGGTGGGTAGCAAGTACAGCCAAGTAGCTGCACTTGGCTGTACTTGCTCCCCACCCTCCACCCTCATGAGGGTGGGGAGCAAGTACAGCCAAGTGCCGCACTTGGCTGCACTTGCCTCCCCACCCTCCACCCTCAAAAATGAGGGTGGAGGGTGGGGAGCAAGTACGACCAAGTGTCTGCACTTGGCTGTACTTGCTCCCCACCCTCCACCCTCATTTGAAATGAGGGTGGAGGGGTGGGGAGCAAGTACAACCAAGTGCAAGACTTGGCTGTACTTGCTCCCCACCCTCCACCCTCAAAAATGAAGGTGGAGGGTGGGGAGCAAGTACATCCAAGTGCTGCACTTGGCTGTACTTGCTCCCCACCCTCCACCCTCATGGAGGGTGTGAGGGTGGAGGGTGGGGAGCAAGTACAGCCAAGTGAGGGTGGGGGAGCAAGTACAGCCAAGTGCTGCGGGTGGGGAGCAAGTACGACCTAGTGCAAAGACTTGGCATGCATTGCTCCCCACCCTCCACCCTGAAATGAGGGTGGAGGGTGGGGAGCAAGTACATCCAAGTGCAGCACTTGGTCAGTACTTGCTCCCCACCGTCCACCCTCATGGAGGGTGTGAGGGTGGAGGGTGGGGAGCAAGTACAGCCAAGTGAGGGTGGGGAGCAAGTACAGCCAAGTCTGCACTTGGCTGTACTTGCTCCCCACCCTCCACCCTCAAAAATTGAGGGTGGAGGGTGGGGAGCAAGTACAACCAAGTGCAGCACTTGGCTGTACTTGCTCCCCACCCTCCACCCTCAAAAATGAGGGTGGAGGGTGGGGAGCAAGTACAGCCAAGTGCAACACTTGGCTGTACTTGCTCCCCACCCCCACCCTCATTTTTGAGGGTGGGGGTGGGGAGCAAGTACAGCCAAGTGCTGCACTTGGCTGTACTTGCTCCCCACCCTCCACCCTCAAAAATGAGGGTGGAGGGTGGGGAGCAAGTACGACCAAGTGCAGCACTTGGCTGTACTTGCTCCCCACCCTCCACCCTCAAAATGAGGGTGGAGGGTGGGGAGCAAGTACAGCCAAGTGCTGCACTTGGCTGTACTTGCTCCCCACCCTCCACCCTCAAAAATGAGGGTGGAGGGTGGGGAGCAAGTACAGCCAAGTGCAGCACTTGGCTGTACTTGCTCCCCACCCTCCACCCTCAAAAATGAGGGTGGAGGGTGGGGAGCAAGTACAGCCAAGTGCTGCACTTGGCAGTACTTGCTCCCCACCCTCCACCCTCATTTTTGAGGGTGGAGGGTGGGGAGCAAGTACAGCCAAGTGCTGCACTTGGCATGTGCTCCCCACCCTCCACCCTCAAAAATGAGGGTGGAGGGTGGGGAGAAAGTACAGCCAAGTGCAGCACTTGGCTGTACTTGCTCCCCACCCTCCACCCTCATTTTTGAGGGTGGAGGGTGGGGAGCAAGTACAGCCAAGTGAGGGTAATGAGGGTGGAGGGTGGGGAGCAAGTACAGCCAAGTGCAGCAAGTACATCCAAGTGAGGGTAATGAGGGTGGAGGGTGGGGAGCAAGTACAGCCAAGTGGGTGGAGGGTGGGGAGCAAGTACAGCCAAGTGAGGGTAATGTGGGTGGAGGGTGGGGAGCAAGTATGCACCAAGTGCGAGCAAGTACGCCCAAGTGAGGTTAATGAGGGTGGAGGGTGGGGAGCAAGTACGGCCAAGTGCAGCACTTGGCCGTACTTGCTCCCCACCCTCCACCCTCAAAAATGAGGGTGGAGGGGTGGGGAGCAAGTACATCACTTGGTTGTACTTGCTCCCCACCCTCCACCCCTCACACCCTCCATGAGCACTTGGTCGTACTTGCTCCCTACCCTCCACCCTCATGGAGGGTGTGAGGGTGGAGGGTGGGGAGCAAGTACAGCCAATGCTGCACTTGGCCGTACTTGCTCCCCACCCTCCACCCTCAAATGAGTTGAGGGTGGAGGGTGGGGAGCAAGTACAACCAAGTGCTGCACTTGGATGTACTTGCTCCCCACCCTCCACCCCAGCCAAGTGCTGCACTTGGCACTTGGATGTACTTGCTCCCCACCCTCCACCCTCATTTGAGGGTGGAGGGTGGGGAGCAAGTACAGCCAAGTGCTGCACTTGGATGTACTTGCTCCCCACCCTCCACCCCAGCCAAGTGCTGCACTTGGATGTACTTGCTCCCCACCCTCCACCCTCAAATGAGGGTGGAGGGTGGGGAGCAAGTACATCCAAGTGCTGCACTTGGCTGTACTTGCTCCCCACCCTCCACCCTCATTTGAGGGTGGAGGGTGGGGAGCAAGTACAGCCAAGTGCAGCACTTGGATGTACTTGCTCCCCACCCTCCACCCTCAAAAATGAGGGTGGAGGGTGGGGAGCAAGTACATCCAAGTGCTGCACTTGGCTGTACTTGCTCCCCACCCTCCACCCTCAAATGAGGGTGGAGGGTGGGGAGCAAGTACAGCCAAGTGCTGCACTTGGCTGTACTTGCTCCCCACCCTCCACCCTCATTTTGAGGGGTGGAGGGTGGGGAGAAAGTACAGCCAAGTGCTGCACTTGGCTGTACTTGCTCCCCACCCTCCACCCTCAAATGAGGGTGGAGGGTGGGGAGCAAGTACAGCCAAGTGCAGCACTTGGATGTACTTGCTCCCCACCCTCCACCCTCATTTTTGAGGGTGGAGGGTGGGGAGCAAGCACATCCAAGTGCCGCACTTGGCCGTACTTGCTCCCCCACCCTCCACCCTCACACCCTCCATGAGGGTGGAGGGTGGGGAGCAAGTACAGCCAAGTGCAGCACTTGGATGTACTTGCTCCCCACCCTCCACCCTCAAGTGAGGGTGGGGAGCAAGTACATCCAAGTGCAGCACTTGGATGTACTTGCTCCCCACACTCCACCCTCATGGAGGGTGTGAGGGTGGAGGGTGGGGAGCAAGTACGACCAAGTGCAGCACTTGGATGTACTTGCTCCCCACCCTCACACCCTCACATGAGGGTGGAGGGTGGGGAGCAAGTACATCCAAGTGCAGCACTTGGCTGTACTTGCTCCCCACCCTCCACCCTCACACCCTCCATGAGGGTGGAGGGTGGGGAGCAAGTACATCCAAGTGCTGCACTTGGATGTACTTGCTCCCCACCCTCACACCCTCCATGAGGGTGGAGGGTGGGGAGCAAGTACATCCAAGTGCCGCACTTGGCCGTACTTGCTCCCCACCCTCCACCCTCACATGAGGGTGGAGGGTGGGGAGCAAGTACGGCCAAGTGCTGCACTTGGATGTACTTGCTCCCCACCCTCCACCCTCCACATGAGGGTGGAGGGTGGGGAGCAAGTACATCCAAGTGCTGCACTTGGTTGTACTTGCTCCCCACCCTCCACCCTCAGTGCAGCACTTGGATGTACTTGCTCCCCACCCTCCACCCTCCACATGAGGGTGGAGGGTGGGGAGCAAGTACATCCAAGTGCAGCACTTGGCTGTACTTGCTCCCCACCCTCCACCCTCACACCCTCATTTTGAGGGTGGAGGGTGGGGAGCAAGTACATCCAAGTGGTGGAGGGTGGGGAGCAAGTACATCCAAGTGCTGCACTTGGTTGTACTTGCTCCCCACCCTCCACCCTCACACCCTCATTTTGAGGGTGGAGGGTGGGGAGCAAGTACATCCAAGTGCAGCACTTGGCTATACTTGCTCCCCACCCTCCACCCTCAAAATGAGGGTGGAGGGTGGGGAGCAAGCACATCCAAGTGCCGCACTTGGCTGTACTTGCTCCCCACCCTCCACCCTCAAATGAGGGTGGAGGGTGGGGAGCAAGTACAGCCAAGTGCAACACTTGGCTGTACTTGCTCCCCACCCCCACCCTCACACCCTCCATGAGGGTGGAGGGTGGGGAGCAAGTACGACCAAGTGCAGCACTTGGCCGTACTTGCTCCCCACCCCCACCCTCCACCCTCATTTTTAGGGTGGAGGGTGGGGAGCAGGCAGCGCCAAGTCCGCACTTGGCCGTACTTGCTCCCCACCCTCCACCCTCATCCATTTGAGGGTGGAGGGTGGGGAGCAAGCACGCCAAGTGCTGCACTTGGGCAGTACTTGCTCCCCACCCTCCACCCTCAAAATGAGGGTGGAGGGTGGGGAGCAAGTACGCCCAAGTGCAGCACTTGGTTGTACTTGCTCCCCACCCTCCACCCTCAAATGAGGGTGCTGCACTTGGCTATACTTGCTCCCCACCCTCCACCCTCAAATGACGGTGGGGTGGGGAGCAAGTACAGCCAAGTGCGCACTTGGCTGTACTTGCTCCCCACCCTCCACCCTCAATGAGGGCAGCACTTGGTCGTACTTGCTCCCCACCCTCCACCCTCAAATGAGGGTGGAGGGTGGGGAGCAAGCACGCCATGTCCACCCTCATTGAGGGTGGGAGGTGGGGAGCAGGTGCAGCCAAGGCTGCACTTGGCCGTACTTGCTCCCCACCCTCCACCCTCAATGAGGGTGGAGCATGGGCCGTACTTGCTCCCCACCCTCCACCCTCAAATGAGGGTGGAGGGTGGGGAGCATGCAGCCAAGTGCTGCACTTGGCTGTACTTTCTCCCCACCCTCCACCCTCAAAATGAGGGTGGAGGGTGGGGAGCAAGTACGGCCAAGTGCAGCACTTGGCTGTACTTGCTCCCCACCCTCCACCCTCATTTGAGGGTGGAGGGTGGGGAGCAAGCAGCCAAGTGCAGCACTTGGCTGTACTTGCTCCCCACCCTCCACCCTCAAATGAGGGTGGAGGCACTTGGCTGTACTTACTCCCCACCCTCCACCCTCATTTGAGGGTGGAGGGTGGGGAGCAAGTACAGCCAAGTGCAGCACTTGGCTGTACTTGCTCCCCACAGCACTTGGCTGTACTTGCTCCCCACCCTCCACCCTCATTGAGGGTGGAGGGTGGGGAGCAAGTACGCCAAGTGCTGCACTTGGCTGTACTTGCTCCCCACCCTCCACCCTCATTTGCACTTGGCTGTACTTGCTCCCCACCCTCCACCCTCATTTGAGGGTGGAGGGTGGGGAGCAAGTACAGCCAAGTGCCGCACTTGGCTGTACTTGCTCCCCACCCTCCACCCTCACTTGGCTGTACTTGCTCCCCACCCTCCACCCTCAAATGAGGGTGGAGGGTGCACTTGGCTGTACTTGCTCCCCACCCTCCACCCTCATTTGAGGGTGGAGGGTGGGGAGCAAGTACGCCAAGTGCCGCACTTGGTTGTACTTGCTCCCCACCCTCCACCCTCAAATTAAGGGTGGAGGGTGGGGAGCAAGTACAGCCAAGTGCAGCACTTGGCTGTACTTGCTCCCCACCCTCCACCCTCAAATGAGGGTGGAGGCACTTGGCTGTACTTGCTCCCCACCCTCCACCCTCAAATGAGGGTGCCTCCACCCTCATTTGAGGGTGGAGGGTGGGGAGCAAGTACAGCCAAGTGCTGCACTTGGCTGTACTTGCTCCCCACCCTCCACCCTCAAATGAGGGTGGAGGCACTTGGCTGTACTTGCTCCCCACCCTCCACCCTCAAATGAGGGTGCTGCACTTGGCTGTACTTGCTCCCCACCCTCCACCCTCATTTGAGGGTGGAGGGTGGGGAGCAAGTATAGGCAAGTGCAGCTCTTGGTTGTACTTGCTCCCCACCCAAATGAGGGTGGAGGGTGGGGAGCAAGTACAGCCAAGTGCAGCACTTGGCTGTACTTGCTCCCCACCCTCCACCCTCAAATGAGGGTGGAGGGTGGGGGAGCAAGTATCCAAGTGCCGCACTTGGCTGTACTTGCTCCCCACCCTCCACCCTCATTTGAGGGTGGAGGGTGGGGAGCAAGTACAGCCAAGTGCTGCACTTGGCTGTACTTGCTCCCCACCCTCCACCCTCATTTGAGGGTGGAGGGTGGGGAGCAAGTACAGCCAAGTGCAGCACTTGGCTGTACTTGCTCCCCACCCTCCACCCTCAAATGAGGGTGGAGGGTGGGGAGCAAGTACAGCCAAGTGCAGCACTTGGCTGTACTTGCTCCCCACCCTCCACCCTCAAATGAGGGTGGAGGGTGGGGAGCAAGTACAGCCAAGTGCTGCACTTGGCTGTACTTGCTCCCCACCCTCCACCCTCATTGAAATGAGGGTGGGGGTGGGGAGCAAGTACAGCCAAGTGCAGCACTTGGCTGTACTTGCTCCCCACCCTCCACCCTCATTTGAGGGTGGAGGGTGGGGAGCAAGTACAGCCAAGTGCAGCAAGTACAGCCAAGTGCCTCCACCCTCATTTGAGGGTGGAGGGTGGGGAGCAAGTACAGCCAAGTGCCGCACTTGGCTGTACTTGCTCCCCACCCTCCACCCTCCCACCCTCATTTGAGGGTGGAGGGTGGGGAGCAAGTACAGCCAAGTGCCTCCACCCTCATTTGAGGGTGGAGGGTGGGGAGCAAGTACGGCCAATGCCGCACTTGGCTGTACTTGCTCCCCACCCTCCACCCTCATTTGAGGGTGGAGGGTGGGGAGCAAGTACAGCACTTGGCTGTACTTGCTCCCCACCCTCCACCCTCACTCCACCCTCAAATGAGGGTGGAGGGTGGGGAGCAAGTACAGCCAAGTGCAGCACTTGGCTGTACTTGCTCCCCACCCTCCACCCTCATTTGAGGGTGGAGTGAGGGTGGAGGGTGGGGAGCAAGCACGGCCAAGTGCCGCACTTGGCTGCTTGCTCCCCACCCTCCACCCTCATTTTGAGGGTGGAGGGTGGGCAGCAAGTACGACCAAGTGCAGACTTGGCTGTACTTGCTCCCCACCCTCCACCCTCAAATGAGGGTGGAGGGTGGGGGAGCAAGTACCCAAGTGCTACACTTTGAGGGTGGAGGGTGGGGGAGAAAGTACACCAGTGGCACTTGGCCGTACTTGGTCCCCACCCTCCACCCTCAAAAGAGGGTGGGGAGCAAGTACAGCCAAGTGCAGTCGCACTTGGCATGTACTTGCTCCCCACCCTCCACCCTCATTTTGAGGGTGGAGGGTGGGGAGCAAGTACGCCAAGTGCTTGGGAGCAAGTACGCCAAGTCTCCGCACTTGGCCGTACTTGCTCCCAATACGGCCAAGTGCACTTGGCCGTACTTGCTCCCCACCCTCCACCCTCATTTTTGAGGGTGGAGGGTGGGGAGCAAGTACAGCAAAGTGCTGGCTGTACTTGCTCCCAAGTACAGCCAAGTGCCGCACTTGGCTATACTTGCTCCCCACCCTCCACCCTCAAAAATGAGGGTGGAGGGTGGGGAGCAAGTACAGCCAAGTGCTTGCACTTGGTCGTACTTGCTCCCCACCCTCCACCCTCAAAAATGAGGGTGGAGGGTGGGGGAGCAAGTACAGCCAAGTGCAAAACTTGGTTGTACTTGCTCCCCACCCTCCACCCTCGTACAGCCAAGTGCAGCACAAAATGAGGGTGGAGGGTGGGGAGCAAGTATAGCCAAGTGCCGCACTTGGCTGTACTTGCTCCCCAACCTCCACCCTCGTACAGCCAAGTGCAGCACAAAATGAGGGTGTAGGGTGGGGAGCAAGTACACCCAAGTGCTGCACTTGGCTGTACTTGCTCCCCACCCTCCACCCTCAAAAATGAGGGTGGAGGGTGGGGAGCAAGTACAACCTTTTGAGGGTGGAGAGTGGGGGAGCAAGTACAGCCAAGTGCCGCACTTGGTCAGACTTGCTCCCCAACCTCCACCCTCATTTTGAGGGTGGAGGGTGGGGAGCAAGTACGGCCAAGTGTTGCATTTGGCCGTACTTGCTCCCCACCCTCCACCCTCACACCCTCCATGAGGGTGGAGGGTGGGGAGCAAGTACGCCCAAGTGAGGGTGGGGGAGCAAGTACGCCCAAGTGCTGCACTTGGTGCATGCTGCTCCCCACCCTCCACCCTCAAATGAGGGTGGAGGGTGGGGAGCAAGTACAGCCAAGTGTAGCACTTGGCTGTACTTGCTCCCCACCCTCCACCCTCATTTGAGGGTGGAGGGTGGGGAGCAAGTACAGCCAAGTGCCTCCACCCTCATTTGAGGGTGGAGGGTGGGGAGCAAGTACAGCCAAGTGCCTCCACCCTCATTTGAGGGTGGAGGGTGGGGAGCAAGTACGGCCAAGTGCTGCACTTGGGCATGCTTGCTCCCCACCCTCCACCCCTCATTTGAGGGTGGAGGGTGGGGAGCAAGTACAGCCAAGTATTTGAGGGTGGAGGGTGGGGAGCAAGTACAGCCAAGTGCAAGTGCAGCACTTGGCTGTACTTGCTCCCCACCCTCCACCCTCATTTTTGAGGGTGGAGGGTGGGGAGCAAGTACAGCCAAGTGCTTGGGAGCAAGTACAGCCAAGTGCTGCACTTGGCTGTACTTGCTCCCAAGTACAGCCAAGTGCTGCACTTGGCTGTACTTGCTCCCCACCCTCCACCCTCATTTTGAGGGTGGAGGGTGGGGAGCAAGTACAGCAAAGTGCCGGGCCGTACTTGCTCCCAAGCACGCCAAGTGCTGCACTTGGCTATACTTGCTCCCCACCCTCCACCCTCAAAAATGAGGGTGGAGGGTGGGGAGCAAGTACAAAAATGAGGGTGGAGGGTGGGGAGCAAGTACAGCCAAGTGCAGCACTTGGCTGTACTTGCTCCCCACCCTCCACCCTCGTACAGCCAAGTGCAGCACAAAATGAGGGTGGAGGGTGGGGAGCAAGTATAGCCAAGTGCTGCACTTGGTCGTACTTGCTCCCCAACCTCCACCCTCGTGCACCAAGTGCGGACAAAATGAGGGTGGAGGGTGGGGGAGCAAGTACGGCCAAGTGCAGACTTGGCCGTACTTGCTCCCCACCCCCACCCTCATTTTTGAGGGTGGAGGGTGGGGAGCAAGTATAGCCAAGTGCAGCACTTGGTTGTGCTTGGGAGCAAGTACGCCGGACTTTGCCGTACTTGCTCCCCACCCTCCACCCTCAAAAATGAGGGTGGAGGGTGGGGAGCAAGTACGGCCAAGTGCAGCACTTGGTCGTGCTTGGGAGCAAGCACGACCAAGTGCAAGCACTTGGCCGTACTTGCTCCCAAGCACTTGGCCGTACTTGCTCCCCACCCTCCACCCTCAAAAATGAGGGTGGAGGGTGGGGAGCAAATACGACCAAGCTGCACTTGCACTTGGCCGTACTTGCTCCCCACCCTCCACCCTCAAAAATGAGGGTGGAGGGTGGGGAGCAAGTACGCCAAGTGCAGGACTTGGTCGTACTTGCTCCCCACCCTTTTTGAGGGTGGAGGGTGGGGACCAAGTACAGCCAAGTGCAGCACTTGGCTGTACTTTCTCCCCACCCTCCACCCTCAAAGTGTAGCACTTGGCTGTACTTGCTCCCCACCCTCCACCCTCATTTGAGGGTGGAGGGTGGGGAGCAAGTACGCCAAGTGCCGCACTTGGCCGTACTTGCTCCCCACCCTCCACCCTCAAATGAGGGTGGAGGGTGGGGAGCAAGTGCAGCCAAGTGCAGCACTTGGCTACTGTACTTGCTCCCCACCCTCCACCCTCCACCCTCAAATGAGGGTGGAGGGTGGGGAGCAAGCACGGCCAAGTGCAGACTTGGCTCGTACTTGCTCCCCACCCTCCACCCTCATTTGAGGGTGGAGTGAGGGTGGAGGGTGGGGAGCAAGCACGGCCAAGTGCCGCACTTGGCTGTACTTGCTCCCCACCCTCCACCCTCAAATGAGGGTGGAGGGTGGGGAGCAAGTACGCCAAGTGCAGCACTTGGCCGTACTTGCTCCCCACCCTCCACCCTCAAATGAGGGTGGAGGCACTTGGCAGTACTTGCTCCCCACCCTCCACCCTCAAATGAGGGTGGGAGGGTGGAGGGTGGGAGCAAGTACAGCCAAGTGCAGCACTTGGCCGTACTTGCTCCCCACCCTCCACCCTCAAATGAGGGTGGAGGCACTAGGCAGTACTTGCCGCACTTGGCCGTACTTGCTCCCCACCCTCCACCCTCAAATGAGGGTGGAGGGTGGGGAGCAAGTACGGCCAAGTGCTGCACTTGGCCGTACTTGCTCCCCACCCTCCACCCTCATTCAAATGAGGGTGGAGGGTGGGGAGCAAGTGCAGCCGTGCGCACTTGGCCGTACTTGCTCCCCACCCTCCACCCTCATTTGAGGGTGGAGGGTGGGGAGCAAGCACGGCCAAGTGCCGCACTTGGCCGTACTTGCTCCCCACCCTCCACCCTCATATGAGGGTGGGAGGGTGGGGAGCAAGTACGCCAAGTGCTGCACTTGGCTGTACTTGCTCCCCACCCTCCACCCTCAAATGAGGGTGGAGGGTGGGGAGCAAGCACGCCAAGTGCCGCACTTGGCCGTACTTGCTCCCCACCCTCCACCCTCAAATGAGGGTGGAGGGTGGGGAGCAAGTACAGCCAAGTGCCGCACTTGGCCGTACTTGCTCCCCACCCTCCACCCTCATTTGAGGGTGGAGTGAGGGTGGAGGGTGGGGGCAAGCATGCACCAAGTGCTGCACTTGGCTGTACTTGCTCCCCACCCTCCACCCTCAAATGAGGGTGGAGGGTGGGGAGCAAGTACAGCCAAGTGCAGCACTTGGCTGTACTTGCTCCCCACCCTCCACCCTCAAATGAGGGTGGAGGCACTTGGCTGTACTTGCTCCCCACCCTCCACCCTCAAATGAGGGTGGAGGGTGGGGAGCAAGTACAGCCAAGTGCGCACTTGGCCGTACTTGCTCCCCACCCTCCACCCTCAAATGAGGGTGGAGGCACGTGGCAGTACTTGCCGCACTTGGTTGTACTTGCTCCCCACCCTCCACCCTCAAATGAGGGTGGAGGGTGGGGAGCAAGTACAGCCAAGTGCAGCACTTGGTTGTACTTGCTCCCCACCCTCCACCCTCAAATGAGGGTGGAGGGTGGGGAGCAAGTACGACCAAGTGCTGCACTTGGCTGTACTTGCTCCCCACCCTCCACCCTCATTTGAATGAGGGTGGAGGGTGGGGAGCAAGCACGCCAAGTGCAGCACTTGGCCGTACTTGCTCCCCACCCTCCACCCTCATTTGCTGCACTTGGCTGTACGAGGGTGGAGGGTGGGGAGCAAGTACAGCCAAGTGCAGCACTTGGCTATACTTGCTCCCCACCCTCCACCCTCATTTTGTGCGCACTTGGCTGTACGAGGGTGGAGGGTGGGGAGCAAGTACGGCCAAGTGCTGCACTTGGTCGTACTTGCTCCCCACCCTCCACCCTCATTTTTGAGGGTGGAGGGTGGGGAGCAAGTATAGCCAAGTGCAGCACTTGGCCGTACTTGCTCCCCACCCATTTGAGGGTGGAGGGTGGGGAGCAAGTATAGCCAAGTGCAGCACTTGGCTGTACTTGGGAGCAAGTACAGCCAGCACTTTGCTGTACTTGCTCCCCACCCTCCACCCTCATTTTTGAGGGTGGAGGGTGGGGAGCAAGTATAGCCAAGTGCACTTGGCTGTACGTGGGGAGCAAGTACGACCAAGACTTTGTCGTACTTGCTCCCCACCCTCCACCCTCAAAAATGAGGGTGGAGGGTGGGGAGCAAGTACGGCCAAGTGCAAGACTTGCCGTACTTGGGAGCAAGCACGCCAGTGCACTTGGCCGTACTTGCTCCCAAGCACTTGGCCGTACTTGCTCCCCACCCTCCACCCTCAAAAATGAGGGTGGAGGGGTGGGGAGCAAGTACGCCAAGTCGCCTGCACTTGGCTGTACTTGCTCCCCACCCTCCACCCTCAAATACTTGGCTGTACTTGCTCCCCACCCTCCACCCTCAAATGAGGGTGGAGGGTGGGGAGCAAGTACAGCCAAGTGCAGACTTGGTTGTACTTGCTCCCCACCCTCCACCCTCAAAGTGATGGTGGAGGGTGGCCGTACTTGCTCCCCACCCTCCACCCTCATGGCCGTACTTGCTCCCCACCCTCCACCCTCAAATGAGGGTGGAGGGTGGGGAGCAAGTACGCCCAAGTGCTACACTTGGCCGTACTTGCTCCCCACCCTCCACCCTCATTTGAGGGTGGAGGGTGGGGAGCAAGCATGACCAGTGCGCACTTGGCTGTACTTGCTCCCCACCCTCACTTGGCTGTACTTGCTCCCCACCCTCCACCCTCATGGAGGGTGTGAGGGTGGAGGGTGGGGAGCAAGTACAGCCAAATGCAACACTTGGCTGTACTTGCTCCCCACCCTCCACCCTCAAAAATGAGGGTGGAGGTTGGGGAGCAAGTACAGCCAAGTGCAGCACTTGGCCGTACTTGCTCCCCACCCTCCACCCTCAAATGCTCCCCACCCTCCACCCTCATTTTGAGGGTGGAGGGTGGGGAGCAAGTACAGCCAAGTGCAAGACTTGGCCGTACTTGCTCCCCACCCTCCACCCTCATTTTCCAAGTGCTGCACTTGGTCGTACGAGGGTGGAGGTTGGGGAGCAGAGTGCCAAGTGCAGACTTGGCTATACTTGCTCCCCACCCTCCACCCTCATTTTGTGCCGCACTTGGCCGTACGAGGGTGGAGGGTGGGGAGCAAGCAGCCAAGTGCCGCACTTGGCTGTACTTGCTCCCCACCCTCCACCCTCATTTTTGAGGGTGGAGGGTGGGGAGCAAGCCCAAGTGCGACTTGGTCGTACTTGCTCCCCACCCTCCACCCCTCATTTTTGAGGGTGGAGGGTGGGGAGCAATATACCAGGCACTGCTACTTGGGAGCAAGTACGCCGACTTTGTCGTACTTGCTCCCACCCTCCACCCTCAAAAATGAGGGTGGAGGGTGGGGAGCAAGTACGCCAGTCGACTTGGCATGCTGGGGAGCAAGCACACCAGGCTTGGCCGTACTTGCTCCCAAGCACTTGGTCGTAATTGCTCCCCACCCTCCACCCTCAAAAATGAGGGTGGAGGGTGGGGAGCAAATACAGCCAAGTGCTGCACTGCACTTGGTCATGCTTGCTCCCCACCCTCCACCCTCAAAAATGAGGGTGGAGGGTGGGGAGCAAGTACCCAGCAGACTTGGTCGTACTTGCTCCCCACCCTCTTTGAGGGTGGAGGGTGGGGACCAAGTACAGCCAAGTGCAGCACTTGGCTGTACTTTCTCCCCACCCTCCACCCTCAAAGTGTAGCACTTGGCTGTACTTGCTCCCCACCCTCCACCCTCATTTGAGGGTGGAGGGTGGGGAGCAAGTACAGCCAAGTGCAGCACTTGGCCGTACTTGCTCCCCACCCTCCACCCTCAAAATGAGGGTGGAGGGTGGGGAGCAAGCAGCCAAGTGCGCACTTGGCTGTACTTGCTCCCCACCCCCACCCTCACTCCACCCTCAAATGAGGGTGGAGGGTGGGGGAGCAAGTACGGCCAAGTGCAGCACTTGGTCGTACTTGCTCCCCACCCTCCACCCTCATTTGAGGGTGGAGTGAGGGTGGGAGGGTGGGGAGCAAGTACACCAAGTGCCGCACTTGGCTGTACTTGCTCCCCACCCTCCACCCTCAAATGAGGGTGCAGCACTTGGCTGTACTTGCTCCCCACCCTCCACCCTCAAATGAGGGTGGAGGCACTTGGCTGTACTTGCTCCCCACCCTCCACCCTCAAATGAGGGTGGGAGGGTGGAGGGTGGGGAGCAAGTACAACCAAGTGCAGGACTTGGCCGTACTTGCTCCCCACCCTCCACCCTCAAATGACGCACTTGCGCACTTGGCTGTACTTGCTCCCCACCCTCCACCCTCAAATGAGGGTGGAGGGTGGGGAGCAAGTACACCAAGTGCCCACTTGGCCGTACTTGCTCCCCACCCCCACCCTCATTTGAGGGTGGGGGTGGGGAGCAAGTACAGCATGCAACACTTGGCTGTACTTGCTCCCCACCCTCCACCCTCATTTGAGGGTGGAGGGTGGGGAGCAAGTAACCAAGTGCGCACTTGGTTGTACTTGCTCCCCACCCTCCACCCTCATTTGAGGGTGGAGGGTGGGGAGCAAGTACAGCCAAGTGCTGCACTTGGCTGTACTTGCTCCCCACCCTCCACCCTCAAATGAGGGTGGAGGGTGGGGAGAAAGTACAGCCAAGTGCAAGACTTGGTTGTACTTGCTCCCCACCCCCACCCTCAAATGAGGGTGGAGGGTGGGGGAGCAAGTATGCCAAGTGCACTTGGCCGTACTTGCTCCCCACCCTCCACCCTCATTTGAGGGTGGAGGGTGGGGAGCAAGTACAGCCAAGGCTGCACTTGGCTGTACTTGCTCCCCACCCTCCACCCTCATGTGGGTGGGGGGAGCAAGTACACCAAGTGCCGCACTTGGCTGTACTTGCTCCCCACCCCCACCCTCAAATGAGGGTGGGAGGGTGGGGAGCAAGTACAAGTGCACTTGGCTGTACTTGCTCCCACCCTCCACCCTCATTTGAGGGTGGAGGGTGGGGAGCAAGTACAGCCAAGTGCTCCACCCTCATTTGAGGGTGGAGGGTGGGGAGCAAGTACAGCCAAGTGCAGCACTTGGCTGTACTTGCTCCCCACCCTCCACCCTCAAATGAGGGTGGAGGCACACCCTCATTTGAGGGTGGAGGGTGGGGAGCAAGTACAGCCTAGTGCTCCACCCTCATTTGAGGGTGGAGGGTGGGGAGCAAGTACAGCCAAGTGCACTTGGCCGTACTTGCTCCCCACCCTCCACCCTCATTTGAGGGTGGAGGGTGGGGAGCAAGTACAGCCAAGTGCAGCACTTGGCTGTACTTGCTCCCCACCCTCCACCCTCAAATGAGGGTGGAGGGTGGGGGAGCAAGTACAGCCAAGTGCAGACTTGGCTGCACTTGCTCCCACCCTCCACCCCTCAAATGAGGGTGGAGGGTGGGGAGCAAGCACAGCCAAGTGCTGCACTTGGCTGTACTTGCTCCCCACCCCCACCCTCATTCAAATGAGGGTGGGGGTGGGGAGCAAGTACAGTCAAGTGCAGCACTTGGCTGTACTTGCTCCCCACCCCCACCCTCATTTGAGGGTGGAGGGTGGGGAGCAAGTACAGCCAAGTGCAGCAGTACTGGCTCAAGTGCCTCCACCCTCATTTGAGGGTGGAGGGTGGGGAGCAAGTACAGCCAAGTGCGCACTTGGCTGTACTTGCTCCCCACCCTCCACCCTCCCACCCTCATTTGAGGGTGGAGGGTGGGGAGCAAGTACAGCCAAGTGCGTCATTTGAGGGTGGAGGGTGGGGAGCAAGTACAGCCAAGTGCGCACTTGGCTGTACTTGCTCCCCACCCCCACCCTCATTTGAGGGTGGGGGTGGGGAGCAAGTACAGCCAAGTGCAGCACTTGGCTGTACTTGCTCCCCACCCTCCACCCTCACTCCACCCTCAAATGAGGGTGGAGGGTGGGGAGCAAGTACAACCAAGTGCCGCACTTGGCCGTACTTGCTCCCCACCCTCCACCCTCATTTGAGGGTGGAGTGAGGGTGGAGGGTGGGGGAGCAAGTACAGCCTGAGTGTCGCACTTGGCTGTACTTGCTCCCCACCCACCACCCTCATTTGGAGGGTGGTGGGTGGGGAGCAAGTACGCCAAGTGCAGACTTGGCTGTACTTGCTCCCCACCCTCCACCCTCAAATGAGGGTGGAGGGTGGGGAGCAAGTACAACCAAGTGCTACACTTTGAGGGTGGAGGGTGGGGAGAAAGTACAGCCAAGTGCTGCACTTGGCTGTACTTGGTCCCCACCCTCCACCCTCAAAAAGGGTGGGGAGCAAGTACAGCCAAGTGCTGCACTTGGCTGTACTTGCTCCCCACCCTCCACCCTCATTTTTGAGGGTGGAGGGTGGGGAGCAAGTACAGCCTAAGTGCAGTGCAGACTTGGCCGTATTTGCTCCCCACCCTCCACCCTCATTTTTGAGGGTGGAGGGTGGGGGAGCAAGTACGCCAAGTGCTTGGGAGCAAGTACGGCCAAGTCCTGCACTTGGTCGTACTTGCTCCTAAGCATGCCAAGTGCCGACTTGTCGTACTTGCTCCCCACCCTCCACCCTCATTTTTGAGGGTGGAGGGTGGGGAGCAAGTACAGCAAAGTCCTGGCTGTACTTGCTCCCAAGTACAGCCAAGTGCTGCACTTGGCTATACTTGCTCCCCACCCTCCACCCTCAAAAATGAGGGTGGAGGGTGGGGGAGCAAGTACGCCAAGTGCAGCACTTGGCTGTACTTGCTCCCCACCCTCCACCCTCAAAAATGAGGGTGGAGGGTGGGGAGCAAGCACGGCCAAGTGCAGCACTTGGTCGTACTTGCTCCCCACCCTCCACCCTCGTACAGCCAAGTGCAAGCACAAAATGAGGGTGGAGGGTGGGGAGCAGAGTATAGCCAAGTGCCGCACTTGGCCGTACTTGCTCCCCAACCTCCACCCTCGTACAGCCAAGTGCAGCACAAAATGAGGGTGTAGGGGTGGGGAGCAAGTACAGCCAAGTGCTGCACTTGGCTGTACTTGCTCCCCACCCTCCACCCTCAAAAATGAGGGTGGAGGGTGGGGAGCAAGTACAGCCTTTTTGAGGGTGGAGAGTGGGGAGCAAGTACAGCCAAGTGCTGCACTTGGCTGTACTTGCTCCCCAACCTCCACCCTCATTTTTGAGGGTGGAGGGTGGGGAGCAAGTACTGCCAAGTGTTGCACTTGGCTGTACTTGCTCCCCACCCTCCACCCTCACACCCTCCATGAGGGTGGAGGGTGGGGAGCAAGTACAGCCAAGTGAGGGTGGGGAGCAAGTACAACCAAGTGCTACACTTGGCTGTACTTGCTCCCCACCCTCCACCCCTCAAATGAGGGTGGAGGGTGGGGAGCAAGTACAGCCAAGTGTAGCACTTGGCTGTACTTGCTCCCCACCCTCCACCCTCATTTGAGGGTGGAGGGTGGGGAGCAAGTACAGCCAAGTGCCTCCACCCTCATTTGAGGGTGGAGGGTGGGGAGCAAGTACAGCCAAGTGCCTCCACCCTCATTTGAGGGTGGAGGGTGGGGAGCAAGTACAGCCAAGTATTTGAGGGTGGAGGGTGGGGAGCAAGTACAGCCAAGTGCAGTGAGCACTTGGCTGCACTTGCTCCCCACCCTCCACCCTCAACTTTGAGGGTGGAGGGGTGGGGAGCAAGTACGCCCAAGTGCTTGGGAGCAAGTACGGCCAAGTGCGCACTTGGCGTACTTGCTCCCAAGTACAGCAAGTGCCGCACTTGGTCGTACTTGCTCCCCACCCTCCACCCTCATTTTTGAGGGTGGAGGGTGGGGAGCAAGTACAAGCAAGTGCCGGGTCGTACTTGCTCCCAAGTACGGCCAAGTGCCGCACTTGGCATATACTTGCTCCCCACCCTCCACCCTCAAAAATGAGGGTGGAGGGTGGGGAGCAAGTACGACAGAGTGCCTGGCTGTACTTGCTCCCAGGTACAGCTCAAGTGCCGCACTTGGCTATACTTGCTCCCCACCCTCCACCCTCAAAAAATGAGGGTGGAGGGTGGGGGAGCAAGTGCAGCCAAGTGCCGCACTTGGTCGTACTTGCTCCCCACCCTCCACCCTCAAAAATGAGGGTGGAGGGTGGGGAGCAAGTACAGCCAAGTGCGCAGACTTGGCTGATGCCCCCACCCTCCACCCCTCGTACGCCAAAGTGCAGCACAAAATGAGGGTGGAGGGTGGGGAGCAAGTATAGCCAAGTGCTGCACTTGGCTGTACTTGCTCCCCAACCTCCACCCTCGTACAGCCAAGTGCAGCACAAAATGAGGGTGGAGGGTGGGGAGCAAGTACAGCCAAGTGCTGCACTTGGCTGTACTTGCTCCCCACCCTCCACCCTCATTCAAATGAGGGTGGAGGGTGGGGAGCAAGTACAGCCCAAGTGCAGCACTTGGCCTACTGCTCCCCACCCTCCACCCTCATTTGAGGGTGGAGGGTGGGGAGCAAGTACAGCCAAGTGCAGCACTTGGCTGTACTTGCTCCCCACCCTCCACCCTCATTTGAGGGTGGAGGGTGGGGAGCAAGTACAGCCAAGTGCAGCAAGTACAGCCAAGTGCCTCCACCCTCATTTGAGGGTGGAGGGTGGGGAGCAAGTACAGCCAAGTGCTGCACTTGGCTGTACTTGCTCCCACCCTCCACCCTCCCACCCTCATTTGAGGGTGGAGGGTGGGGAGCAAGTACAGCCAAGTGCCTCCACCCTCATTTGAGGGTGGAGGGTGGGGAGCAAGTACAGCCAAGTGCTGCACTTGGCTGTACTTGCTCCCCACCCTCCACCCTCATTTGAGGGTGGAGGGTGGGGGAGCAAGTACAGCCAAGTGCAGCACTTGGCTGTACTTGCTCCCCACCCTCCACCCTCCACCCTCAAATGAGGGTGGAGGGTGGGGAGCAAGTACAGCCAAGTGCAGCACTTGGCTGTACTTGCTCCCACCCCCACCCTCATTTGAGGGTGGGAATGAGGGTGGGGGTGGGGAGCAAGTACAGCCAAGTGCGCACTTGGCTGTACTTGCTCCCCACCCTCCACCCTCATTTTGAGGGTGGAGGGTGGGGAGCAAGTATAGCCAAGTGCAGCACTTGGCTGTACTTGCTCCCCACCCTCCACCCTCAAATGAGGGTGGAGGGTGGGGAGCAAGTACAGCCAAGTGCAGCACTTGGCCGTACTTGCTCCCCACCCTCCACCCTCATTTGAGGGTGGAGGGTGGGGGAGCAAGTACAGCCAAGTGCAGCACTTGGTTGTACTTGCTCCCCACCCTCCACCCTCATTTTGAGGGTGGAGGGTGGGGAGCAAGTACAGCCAAGTGCAGCGACTTGGCTGTACTTGCTCCCCACCCTCCACCCTCAAATGAGGGTGGAGGGTGGGGAGCAAGTACAGCCAAGTGCCGCACTTGGCCGTACTTGCTCCCCACCCTCCACCCTCATTTGAGGGTGGAGGGTGGGGAGCAAGTACGGCCAAGTGCGCACTTGGCCGTACTTGCTCCCCACCCTCCACCCTCATTTTGAGGGTGGGAGGGTGGGGAGCAAGTACGAGCCAAGTGAAGACTTGGCCGTACTTGCTCCCACCCTCCACCCTCAAATGAGGGTGGAGGGTGGGGGAGCAAGCACGCCCAAGTGCCGCACTTTGAGGGTGGAGGGTGGGGAGAAAGTATAGCCAAGTGCTGCACTTGGCTGTACTTGCTCCCCACCCTCCACCCTCAAAAGAGGGTGGGGAGCAAGTACAGCCAAGTGCAAGTGCACTTGGCTGTACTTGCTCCCCACCCTCCACCCTCATTTTTGAGGGTGGAGGGTGGGGAGCAAGTACGACCAAGTGCTTGGGAGCAAGTACGCCAAGCCGCACTTGGTCGTGCTTGCTCCCAGAGCATGCCAAGTGCTGCACTTGGTCATGCTTGCTCCCCACCCTCCACCCTCATTTTTGAGGGTGGAGGGTGGGGAGCAAGTACAGAGAAAGTCCCGGCCGTACTTGCTCCCAGGCACGCCTCAAGTGCTGCACTTGGCTATACTTGCTCCCCACCCTCCACCCTCAAAAATGAGGGTGGAGGGTGGGGAGCAAGTACAGCCAAGTGCCGCACTTGGCCGTACTTGCTCCCCACCCTCCACCCTCAAAAATGAGGGTGGAGGGTGGGGAGCAAGTACAGCCAAGTGCAGCACTTGGCCGTACTTGCTCCCCACCCTCCACCCTCGTACGCCAAGTGCAAGCACAAAATGAGGGTGGAGGGTGGGGAGCAAGTATAGCCAAGTGCCGCACTTGGTCGTACTTGCTCCCCAACCTCCACCCTCGTACAGCCAAGTGCAGCACAAAATGAGGGTGTAGGGTGGGGGAGCAAGTGCAGCCAAGTGCAGACTTGGCATGCTTGCTCCCCACCCTCCACCCTCAAAAATGAGGGTGGAGGGTGGGGAGCAAGTACATGAGGGTGGAGGGGAGCAAGTACAGCCAAGTGCTGCACTTGGCTGCACTTGCTCCCCACCCTCCACCCTCATCTTTGAGGGTGGAGGGTGGGGAGCAAGTACAGCCAAGTGTTGCACTTGGCTGTACTTGCTCCCCACCCTCCACCCTCACACCCTCCATGAGGGTGGAGGGTGGGGAGCAAGTACAGCCAAGTGAGGGTGGGGAGCAAGTACAGCCAAGTGCCGCACTTGGCGTACTTGCTCCCACCCCCACCCTCAAGTGAGGGTGGAGGGTGGGGAGCAAGTACAGCCAAGTGTAGCACTTGGCTGTACTTGCTCCCCACCCTCCACCCTCATTTGAGGGTGGAGGGTGGGGAGCAAGTACAGCCAAGTGCCTCCACCCTCATTTGAGGGTGGAGGGTGGGGGAGCAAGTACAGCCTAAGTGCCTCCACCCTCATTTGAGGGTGGAGGGTGGGGGAGCAAGTACAGCCAAGTGCGACTTGGCCGCATTTGCTCCCCACCCTCCACCCTCATTTGAGGGTGGAGGGTGGGGAGCAAGTACAGCCAAGTATTTGAGGGTGGAGGGTGGGGGAGCAAGTACAGCCAAGTGCCGCACTTGGCTGTACTTGCTCCCCACCCTCCACCCTCATTTTTGAGGGTGGAGGGTGGGGGAGCAAGTACAGCCAAGTGCAGTGCAGCACTTGGCTGTACTTGTCCCCCACCCTCCACCCTCAACTTTGAGGGTGGAGGGTGGGGGAGCAAGTACAGCCAAGTGCTTGGGAGAAAGTACAGCCAAGTGCTGCACTTGGCTGTACTTGCTCCCAAGTACGACCAAGTCGCACTTGGTCGTACTTGCTCCCCACCCTCCACCCTCATTTTTGAGGGTGGAGGGTGGGGAGCAAGTACAGCAAAGTGCTGGCTGTACTTGCTCCCAAGTACATGCCAAGTGCAGCACTTGGCTATACTTGCTCCCCACCCTCCACCCTCAAAAATGAGGGTGGAGGGTGGGGAGCAACTACGGCCCAAGTGCCGCACTTGGCCGTACTTGCTCCCCACCCTCCACCCTCAAAAATGAGGGTGGAGGGTGGGGAGCAAGTACAGCCAAGTGCAGACTTGGCTGTACTTGCCCCACCCTCCACCCTCGTACATGCCAAGTGCAAGACAAAATGAGGGTGGAGGGTGGGGAGCAAGTATAGCCAAGGCTGCACTTGGTCGTACTTGCTCCCCAACCTCCACCCTCGTACAGCCAAGTGCAGCACAAAATGAGGGTGGAGGGTGGGGGAGCAAGTACACCAAGTGCCGCACTTGGCCGTACTTGCTCCCCACCCTCCACCCTCAAAAATGAGGGTGGAGGGTGGGGAGCAAGTACAGATTTTTGAGGGTGGAGAGTGGGGAGCAAGTACAGCCAAGTGCTGCACTTGGTTGTACTTGCTCCCACCCTCCACCCTCAAAAATGAGGGTGGAGGGTGGGGAGCAAGTACAGCCAAGTGCAGGACTTGGTTGTATTTGCCTCCGGCCGTACTTGCTCCCACACTTGGTCGTGAGCAAGTAGGCTGCACTTGGTCAGACCAAGTGCCGCACTTGGCTGTACTTGCTCCCCACCCTCCACCCTCATTTTTGAGGGTGGAGGGTGGGGAGCAAGTACAGCCAAGTGCAGCACTTGGCTGTACTTGCTCCCCACCCTCCACCCTCATTTGAGGGTGGAGGGTGGGGAGCAAGTACAGCCAAGTGCACCCTCCACCCTCATTTGAGGGTGGAGGGTGGGGAGCAAGTACAACCAAGTGAGGGTGGAGGGTGGGGAGCAAGTACAGCCAAGTGCGCATTTGTGCATGCTGCCCCACCCTCCACCCTCAAATGAGGGTGGAGGGTGGGGGAGCAAGTACAGCCAAGTGCAAATGAGGGTGGAGGGTGGGGGAGCAAGTACAGCCAAGTGCAGACTTGGTCACTCGCTCTGCACTTGGCTGTACTTGCCTCCCACCCTCCACCCTCATTTGAGGGTGGAGGGTGGGGAGCAAGTACAGCCAAGTGCAAATGAGGGTGGAGGGTGGGGAGCAAGTACAGCCAAGTGCAAGACTTGGTCAGTACCCTCAAATGAGGGTGGAGGGTGGGGAGCAAGTACAGCCAAGTGCAGCACTTGGCCGTACTTGCTCCCCACCCTCCAACCTCAAATGAGGGTGGAGGGTGGGGAGCAAGTACAGCCAAGTGCAAGCACTTGGCTGTACTTGCTCCCCACCCTCCACCCTCATTTGAGGGTGGAGGGTGGGGGAGCAAGTACAGCCAGTGCGCACTTGGCCGTACTTGTCCACCCTCCACCCTCAAATGAGGGTGGAGGGTGGGGAGCAAGTACGCCAAGTGCTGGCAGCAAGTGCCGCACTTGGTTGTACTTGCTCCCCACCCTCCACCCTCAAATGAGGGTGGAGGGTGGGGAGCAAGTACAGCCAAGTGCCTCCACCCTCATTTGAGGGTGGAGGGTGGGGAGCAAGTACAGCCAAGTGCAGGGTGGAGGGTGGGGAGCAAGTACAGCCAAGTGCTGCACTTGGCTGTACTTGCTCCCCACCCTCCACCCTCAAAAATGAGGGTGGAGGGTGGGGGAGCAAGTACATCCAAGTGCCGCACTTGGCCGTACTTGCTCCCCACCCTCCACCCTCAAAAATGAGGGTGGAGGGTGGGGAGCAAGTACAGCCAAGTGCTGCACTTGGATGTACTTGCTCCCCACCCTCCACCCTCAAAAATGAGGGTATGAGGGTGGAGGGTGGGGAGCAAGTACAGCCAAGTGCTGCACTTGGATGTACTTGCTCCCAGCACTTGGATGTACTTGCTCCCCACCCTCCACCCTCAAAAATGAGGGTATGAGGGTGGAGGGTGGGGAGCAAGTACAGCCAAGTGCTGCTCCACCCTCAAAAATGAGGGTGGAGGGTGGGGAGCAAGTACAGCCAAGTGCTGCACTTGGATGTACTTGCTCCCCACCCTCCACCCTCAAAAATGAGGGTATGAGGGTGGAGGGTGGGGGAGCAAGTACAGCCAAGTGCTGCACTTGGATGTACTTGCTCCCCAGCACTTGGATGTACTTGCTCCCCACCCTCCACCCTCAAAAATGAGGGTATGAGGGTGGAGGGTGGGGAGCAAGTACAGCCAAGTGCTGCACTTGGATGTACTTGCTCCCCACCCTCCACCCTCAAAAATGAGGGTGGCACTTGGCAAATGAGGGTGGAGGGTGGGGGAGCAAGTACATCCAAGTGCGACACTTGGCTCGTACTTGCTCCCCACCCTCGAGGGTGGAGGGTGGGGAGCAAGTACAGCCAAGTGCGCACTTGGTTGTACTTGCTCCCCATCCTCCACCCTCAAATGAGGGTGGAGGGTGGGGAGCAAGTACAGCCAAGTGTCGCACTTGGATGTACTTGCTCCCCACCCTCCACGAGTGGGGAGCAAGTACAGCCAAGTGTCGCACTTGGATGTACTTGCTCCCCACCCTCCACCCTCGGGGTGGGGAGCAAGTACGACTAGTGTTGCACTTGGATGTACTTGCTCCCCACCCTCCGAGCAAGTACATCCAAGTGCAGCACTTGGTCGTACTTGCTCCCCACCCTCCACCCTCAAAAATGAGGGTGGAGGGTGGGGAGCAAGTACAACCAAGTGCTGCACTTGGATGTACTTGCTCCCCACCCTCCACCCTAATTTTTAGGGTGGAGGGTGGGGAGCAAGTACATCCAAGTGCAGGACTTGGTCGTACTTGCTCCCACCCTCCACCCTCATTTTTGAGGGTGGAGGGTGGGGAGCAAGTACGACCAAGTGCTGCACTTGGATGTACTTGCTCCCCACCCTCCACCCTCAAAAATGAGAGGGTGGAGGGTGGGGGAGCAAGTACAGCCAAGTGCTGCACTTTTTTTGAGGGTGGAGGGTGGGGAGCAAGTACAGCCAAGTGCAGCACTTGGCTGTACTTGCTCCCCACCCTCCACCTTCATTTTTGAGGGTGGAGGGTGGGGAGCAAGTACAGCCAAGTTCCCTCAAAAATGAGGGTGGAGGGTGGGGAGCAAGTACATCCTTTTTGAGGGTGGAGGGTGGGGAGCAAGTACGGCCAAGTGCAACACTTGGCCGTACTTGCTCCCCACCCTCCACCCTCATTTTCACTTGGCCGTACTTGCTCCCCACCCTCCACCCTCATTTTCAGCACTTGGTCGTACTTGCTCCCCACCCTCCACCCTCATTTTCACTTGGCTGTACTTGCTCCCCACCCTCCACCCTCAAAAAGGATGTACTTGCTCCCCACCCTCCACCCTCATTTTTGAGGGTGGAGGGTGGGGAGCAAGTACAGCCAAGTGCAAGCACTTGGCTGTACTTGCTCCCCACCCTCCACCCTCATCAAGTGCTGCACTTGGCTGTACTTGCTCCCCACCCTCCAACCTCAAAAATGAGGGTGGAGGGTGGGGAGCAAGTACATCCTTTTTGAGGGTGGAGGGTGGGGAGCAAGTACAGACAAGTGCTGCACTTGGCTGTACTTGCTCCCCACCCTCCACCCTCAAAAATGAGGGTGGAGGGTGGGGGAGCAAGTACATCCAAGTGCAACACTTGGCTGTACTTGCTCCCCACCCTCATGGGGAGCAAGTACAACCAAGTGCTGCACTTGGATGTACTTTCTACCCACCCTCCACCCTATAAAATGAGGGTGGAGGGTGGGGAGCAAGTACAGCCAAGTGCAACGGTGGGGAGCAAGTACAGCCAAGTGCAACGGTGTGGAGCAAGTACAGCCAAGTGCTACACTTGGCTGTACTTGCTCCCCACCCTCCACCCTCAAAAATGAGGGTGGAGGGTGGGGAGCAAGTACAGTAAAGTGCTGCACTTGGCTGTACTTGCTCCCCACCCTCCACCCTCAAAAATGAGGGTGCACTTGGCTGTACTTGCTCCCGCATTGCACTTGGATGTACTTGCTACCCACCCTCCACCCTCAAAAATGAGGGTGCACTTGGCTGTACTTGCTCCCCACCCTCCACCCTCAAAAATGAGGGTGGAGGGTGGGACAGCTGCACTTGGCTGTACTTGCTCCCCTCCACCCTCATTTTTGAGGGTGGAGGGTGGGGAGCAAGTACAGCCAAGTGCAGCTTTTGAGGGTGGAGGGTGGGGAGCAAGTACAGCCAAGTGCACCCCACCCTCAAAAATGAGGGTGCACTTGGCTGTACTTGCTCCCCACCCTCCACCCTCAAAAATGAGGGTGGAGGGTGGGGAGCAAGTACAGCCAAGTGCACAGATTGTGCTTGCTCCCCACCCTCCACCCTCGTACAGCCAAGTGCAGCACAAAATGAGGGTGGAGGGTGGGGAGCAAGTATAGCCAAGTACTTGGCCGTACTTGCTCCCCAACCTCCACCCTCGTACAGCCAAGTGCAGCACAAAATGAGGGTGTAGGGTGGGGAGCAAGCATGACCAAGTGCGCACTTGGTCGTACTTGCTCCCCACCCTCCACCCTCAAAAATGAGGGTGGAGGGGTGGGGAGCAAGTACAGACCTTTTTGAGGGTGGAGAGTGGGGAGCAAGTACAACCAAGTGCTGCACTTGGCTGTACTTGCTCCCCACCCTCCACCCTCATTTTTGAGGGTGGAGGGTGGGGAGCAAGTACAGCCAAGTGTTGCACTTGGCTGTACTTGCTCCCCACCCTCCACCCCTCACACCCTCCATGAGGGTGGAGGGTGGGGAGCAAGTACGGCCAAGTGAGGGTGGGGGGAGCAAGTACGGCCAAGTGCCGCACTTGGCTGTGCTTGCTCCCCACCCTCCACCCCTCAAATGAGGGTGGAGGGTGGGGAGCAAGTACAGCCAAGTGTAGCACTTGGCCGACTTGCTCCCCACCCTCCACCCTCATTTGAGGGTGGAGGGTGGGGAGCAAGTACGGCCAAGTGCCTCCACCCTCATTTGAGGGTGGAGGGTGGGGAGCAAGTACAGCCAAGTGCCTCCACCCTCATTTGAGGGTGGAGGGTGGGGGAGCAAGCACGGCCAAGTGTTGCACTTGGCTGCACTTGCTCCCCACCCTCCACCCTCATTTGAGGGTGGAGGGTGGGGAGCAAGTACGACCAAGTATTTGAGGGTGGAGGGTGGGGAGCAAGTACAGCCAAGTGCTTGGGAGCAAGTACAGCCAAGTGCTGCACTTGGCTGTACTTGCTCCCAAGTACAGCCAAGTGCTGCACTTGGCTGTACTTGCTCCCCACCCTCCACCCTCATTTTTGAGGGTGGAGGGTGGGGAGCAAGTACAGCAAAGTGCTTGGTCGTACTTGCTCCCAGAGTACGGCCAAGTAGCACTTGGCTATACTTGCTCCCCACCCTCCACCCTCAAAATGAGGGTGGAGGGTGGGGAGCAAGTACAGCCAAGTGCTGCACTTGGTCGTACTTGCTCCCCACCCTCCACCCTCAAAAATGAGGGTGGAGGGTGGGGGAGCAAGTACAGCCAAGTGCAGCACTTGGCTGTACTTGCTCCCCACCCTCCACCCTCGTACAGCCAAGTGCAGCACAAAATGAGGGTGGAGGGTGGGGAGCAAGTATAGCCAAGTGCTGCACTTGGTCAGTACTTGCTCCCCAACCTCCACCCTCGTACAGCCAAGTGCAGCACAAAATGAGGGTGGAGGGTGGGGAGCAAGTACGGCCAAGTGCTTTGCCGCATTTGCTCCCCACCCTCCACCCTCAAAAATGAGGGTGGAGGGTGGGGAGCAAGTACAGCATTTTTGAGGGTGGAGAGTGGGGAGCAAGTACGGCCAAGTGTCGCACTTGTGCTCTGCTTCCCACCCTCCACCCTCAAAAATGAGGGTGGAGGGTGGGGAGCAAGTACAGCCAAGTGCAGCACTTGGTTGTATTTGCTCCCCTGGCTGTACTTGCTCCCAGACTTGGGCAGTACGGCCAAGTGCTGCACTTGGCTGTACTTGCTCCCCACCCTCCACCCTCAACTTTGAGGGTGGAGGGTGGGGGAGCAAGTACAGCCAAGTGTTGCACTTGGCTGTACTTGCTCCCCACCCTCCACCCTCACACCCTCCATGAGGGTGGAGGGGTGGGGAGCAAGTACAGCCAAGTGCAAGACTTGGCTGTACTTGCTCCCCACCCTCCACCCTCACACCCTCCATGAGGGTGGAGGGTGGGGAGCAAGTACAGCCAAGTGCCTCCACCCTCATTTGAGGGTGGAGGGTGGGGAGCAAGTACAGCCTAAGTGCAAGCACTTGGCTGTACTTGCTTCCCACCCTCCACCCTCAAATGAGGGTGGAGGGTGGGGAGCAAGTACAGCCAAGTGCAGCTCTTGGCCGTACTTGCTCCCCACCCTCCACCCTCATTTGAGGGTGGAGGGTGGGGAGCAAGTACAGCCAAGTGCAGACTTGGTTGTACTTGCTCCCCACCCTCCACCCTCATTTGAGGGTGGAGGGTGGGGAGCAAGTACAGCCAAGTGCACCCTCCACCCTCATTTGAGGGTGGAGGGTGGGGAGCAAGTACAGCCAAGTGAGGGTGGAGGGTGGGGAGCAAGTACAGCCAAGTGCAAATGAGGGTGGAGGGTGGGGAGCAAGTACAGCCAAGTGCAAGACTTGGCCGTACTTGCTCCCACCCTCCACCCTCATTTGCATGTACTTGCTCCCCCACCCTCCACCCTCATTTGAGGGTGGAGGGTGGGGAGCAAGTACAGCCAAGTGCAAATGAGGGTGGAGGGTGGGGAGCAAGTACGACCAAGTGCAGCACTTGGCTGTACTTGCTCCCCACCCTCCAACCTCAAATGAGGGTGGAGGGTGGGGGAGCAAGTACAGCCAAGTGCAGGATTGGCCGTACTTGCTCCCCACCCTCCACCCTCATTTGAGGGTGGAGGGTGGGGAGCAAGTACAGCCAAGTGCAGCACTTGGCTGTACTTGCTCCCCACCCTCCACCCTCAAATGAGGGTGGAGGGTGGGGAGCAAGTACAGCCAAGTGCTGTGGGGAGCAAGTACAGCCAAGTGCCTCCACCCTCATTTGAGGGTGGATGGTGGGGAGCAAGTATGGCCAAGTGCTGCACTTGGCTGTACTTGCTCCCCACCCTCCACCCTCAAATGAGGGTGGGGGCACTTGGCTGTACTTGCTCCCACCCCCACCCTCATTTGAGGGTGGGGGTGGGGAGCAAGTACAGCCAAGTGCAGCACTTGGCTGTACTTGCTCCCCACCATCCACCCTCATTTGAGGGTGGGGGTGGGGAGCAAGTACAGCCAAGTGCAGCACTTGGTTGTACTTGCTCCCCACCCTCCACCCTCATTTGAGGGTGGAGGGTGGGGAGCAAGTACGACCAAGTGCAAGCACTTGGCTGTACTTGCTCCCCACCCTCCACCCTCATTTGAGGGTGGAGGGTGGGGAGCAAGTACAGCCATGTCCACCCTCATTGAGGGTGGAGGGTGGGGAGCAAGTACAGCCAAGTGCAGCACTTGGCTGTACTTGCTCCCCACCCTCCACCCTCAATGAGGGTGGACATGGCTGTACTTGCTCCCCACCCTCCACCCTCATTTGAGGGTGGAGGGTGGGGAGCAAGTACAGCCAAGTGCTGCCCTCATTGAGGGTGGAGGGTGGGGGAGCAAGTGCATAAGTGCAGCACTTGGTCGATTGCTCCCCACCCTCCACCCTCAAATGAGGGTGGAGGGTGGGGGAGCAAGTACGACCAAGTGCAGACTTGGCCGCACTTGCTCCCCACCCTCCACCCTCAATGAGGGTGGAGGGTGGGGGGAGCAAGTACAGCCTAGGTTCGCACTTGGCTATACTTGCTCCCCACCCTCCACCCTCATTTGAGGGTGGAGGGTGGGGAGCAAGTACAACCAAGTGCAAGCACTTGGCTGTACTTGCTCCCCTCCACCGTCATTTGAGGGTGGAGGGTGGGGAGCAAGTATAGCCAAGTGCAGCACCCTCATTTGAGGGTGGAGGGTGGGGAGCAAGTACAACCAAGTGTAGCACTTGGCTGTACTTGCTCCCCACCCTCCACCCTCATTTTTGAGGGTGGAGGGTGGGGAGCAAGTACAGCCAAGTGCAGCACTTGGCAGTACTTGCTCCCCACCCTCCACCCTCAAAAATGAGATGAGGGTGGAGGGTGGGGAGCAAGTACAGCCAAGTAAAATGAGGGTGGAGGGTGGGGAGCAAGTACAGCCAAGTGCAAGACTTGGTCAGCACTTGCTCCCCACCCTCCACCCTCAAAAATGAGATGAGGGTGGAGGGTGGGGGAGCAAGTACGACCAAGTGCAAGACTTGGTCGTACTTGCTCCCCACCCTCCACCCTAAAAATGAGGGTGGAGGGTGGGGGGTGGGGAGCAAGTACAGCCAAGTGCTGCACTTGGCTGTACTTGCTCCCACCCCCCACCCTCCACCCTCATTTTTGAGGGTGGAGGGTGGGGAGCAAGTACTGACCAAGTGCTGCACTTGGCCGTACTTGCTCCCCACCCTCCACCCTCATCTCATTTTTGAGGGTGGAGGGTGGGGGAGCAAGTACGGCCAAGTGCGACTTGGCGCACTTGCTCCCCACCCTCCACCCTCAAAAATGAGATGAGGGTGGAGGGTGGGGAGCAAGTACAGCCAAGTGCAAGCACTTGGTTGTACTTGCTCCCCACCCTCCACCCTCAAAAATGAGGGTGGAGGGTGGGGGGTGGGGAGCAAGTACAGCCAAGTGCTGCACTTGGCTGTACTTGCTCCCCACCCTCCACCCTCACAGCCAAGTGCTCCACCCTCATTTTTGAGGGTGGAGGGTGGGGAGCAAGTACAGCCAAGTGCAGCGAGGGTGGGGAGCAAGTACAACCAAGTGCAGCGAGGGTGGGGAGCAAGTACAGCCAAGTGCTCCACCCTCAAAAATGAGGGTGGAGGGTGGGGAGCAAGTACAGCCAAGTGCAGCACTTGGCTGTACTTGCTCCCCACCCTCCACCCTCAAAAATGAGGGTGGAGGGTGGGGAGCGAGAGGTGAATGTGAAAACTTGAATTTTCTATAAAATGCTTTTTTTTTTTGAAAAATTGAAAAAAACTTGTTATTGGTCACGACGGCGCAACATGTCATGATATCGTGACAATTTTCCTTCCTTGGCCGTGCCGGCGCAACATGTCAACTATAAAATGATTTTAAAACAAAAAATATTAAGAATACTTTTAGGATAATTGAAATCACTGTCACTCACCCTACTTGTAATATGATTTTCATTGGACGTTTAGAGCAAAAATACTAAGAATACTTTTAGGGATAATTGAAATCACTCACCCAACTACTTGTATACAATTTTCATTGTACACTTATGGCAATAAGGTTTTTAGATAATGACCAAACTAAAGGGAAAATTACAATTAACAATTTAAAAGTGATTTTTAAGTGATACATTTAATAGAAACATAAGATTTTTTTATTACTTAGAATTATAATATGATATTATAGATGGTGTCACGCATTTTATACTCGCAATTATACTCACAATATTGTGATGCTTTTAATAGAAAGATATGAATTTTTTATTATTTTTAAAATTATAAAGATTTATAGTACATGCTATGAAGAGAACATGATATTATAAATTATGTTACTTATTTTAAATATTTTAATTAGATGTAGATGTACACATTGAAACTAAGAATTATATAAAATAAGGGAAAATAGTCATTCCACAATTAAAAAAATGGGTATATCACAAGACAACAATTAAATTTTTTAAGTTATCAAATTCTCTAAAACAATAAAATAATTAATATACTATGTATTTTGAATTCATTATTCATATATTATCAAGATGTTAATTAATTTTTTAGCTTTTTTAAATTTTTTTAAAATAATACAATAATTAACATACTCTATATTTTATTTTTTATTTTTTGATAAAAAGAAGACTATATTAAGTTATTCAAGAAAAAGAGGTACATCACTTGTCTTTCAAGCTTTTAATTTAGGATTTAATAGATGATGTAGTGTTATAATTTTTATCAATTGATCTACTATAGTAACTCATGTATAACAAAAACAAACTAATACAATAAATTATAGAACTGAATACATGAATACATCTACTGTTGCTACATTAAGAGATAGAATAGAAAGAAAAGATTCTCTGATTTGCATTGCCCACCATCTAGGAGGATAATTGTAACAAGTGATACTACCTTTGTCTAGAGCCTAATTGACCATAGGGATGCAAATTTATTCTATTGATAAATAACTTGCTTATACCGTCTAAATCTTCTCTACAATTCTCTTTCATATCTAATCAAGCTTCCTATTCTTCATTGAATTGAATTCCTCAAATAATTGATCATGACTTGAGAGTCAGATTCTATTTGGACCTTCTTTCAACCTATCTTTACTGTTTCTTGGAGCCCTCTAAGAATGCCACAACCCTCTACTAGATTGTTGGAAGCATGCTAAAATTCTTTGCAAAGGTGAAAATTAAAATCCCATTAAAGATGCCATAACCATGACAACCTCTTTTCATAAGTTATTCCTCTATTAATATATTTTTATTCAATAATAACCAAATGAAAAATATCACCTTAAACCATAACCTTTATACCCATATTTTTATTTATTAAATTTTAAAACAAATTAAAACTACCCGTATATTTTTTAAAAATACTTCAAATTTTCATATTACAACTTTAAATTATAAAAAAATAAATATTAAAATCACAAAATTTGGAAGTTACACCTACCAATCAAATAAAAAGAACACTAATTAGTTATACAACTAAAAACACCTTAGAATTATATTTCTCTTGATATATCTTAACACCAATTTTTTATTTTTAAATATCTTAAAGATAATTATATGTTTATTGTACATATTTTTAATAATATACATCGTAAATATGCTTTATTTTAATCTTTATAAGAAGATATTCTCATATAAAACTTCATTTTATTAGTAAACTATTCACAGATGCTTTATTTTAATATTTATAGGAAGATCGAACAGGATGACCCACAATATGAAAACCATCAACATTTATGAATTCTATATCTCAAGAGTTGCCAAGGAAGACGGTTGTATCCTTATTAAGAAGATCTGGGAGGCATGGAATACGATTGGCTCTGGGGTTTATTGGGTCTATATGGAAGAGTGTAGAGGGTGGGTGCTTCCATATAGGTCTATTTGGATATGGAAAGACAATGAGGTGTATGCCTCGAACCTTACTTGTCTTAGATGCAAGAGGTTGGTTAAGAGGGGAATTAAAAAATGGGTATATTTGTGGGAGTCAGGACTTGCTGATTGGATTAAATGGAAGAATCTTTGCAATAAGTTTAAGTTGAAAGCTTCTGATAGGGATGTTATTGTTCAGATTCATTCTCTTCTTCCCTTTGAACATCAGTATAAGTTAAATGGTGGCTTGCCTGGCCCTATCTGGCGTGACTGGAGGTGGAAATTTCAAGGGAGCATTATTTCTTACAAATTTACTAAGATGTACAAAACTCTATTGCCTAAGACTTCTTTGTGTATCCTGTTAAATAGACGCTGGGACATTGTCTGTCTAGAGAAGAAGTGGAAGAAGAGGCTAAAGCAGGTTTGAAAATTCCAAAGGCTAAAGGTGGATGAATATCTCAGACCATACCTCTACAGTAGTTGTGGCAAAAAAGAAACTGTTAAACATATCTTTTGGAATTGTATTGTATCAGGGAATGTTTGGAAAAGATTGAAGTGGACCTATTATCCTATCCTAGGTGATAGGTGGAGTTGGAAATTGGTTCTTTTGGGAGATGCATTTGGCTGCCCTCATCATCTTAGGGGGGTGTGGACTGTTATTAGAGCAACGAATTTGTATGCTATTTGGAAGGCGAGATGCAATTTAGTTTTTCGAGATGAAGCTATTCATGTTTCTGGGATTGTGTCTAATGCTGTTATTGATATTCAGTTCCAATGTAGAGCCTTTAAGAGGCTTATAATCAAAGATCTTAAAGACTACTCTAAGGACAAGTCGGATAGTTAGATGTCATTCAACAAATTTTTGTAATCTTCTGCAATGTCTTGTATTTTAATTTTTGTGTATTAAAATAAATAATATTTAAAAAATAAAAAACCTTTATAAAAACATCTTCTCATATTAAACTTCATTTTATATGGTATTTATTTTTAAAGCTTTATATGATATTTATTCTTTAAAAAACATAAATATGTATTAACGGCAAGCAATCAATACATTTAAACAATTAACTAATATATTATTTATACATATAAATAAAGGCTAAACGCTACACTTGTTTATATAATTAAATTTAAAAAGTGAACGTGCATAGTTCATACTAAAAAACTAAGTGTAAAAGAGCCCAAGTCAAAAAGAAAATAATAATATGCTAACGAGATCTACTATAAAGTAAGAATGCATTAGACGAATTGATTTCTATGGCCAGAATGCATTAGACGAATTGATTTCTATGGCCCCATGTTTTCTTTGAATGGGATGCCGTAGAGATTTAATATTTATTTTTTTAAAAGTAAAAACATAAATATGTATTAACAGCAAGCAATCAATACATTTAAACAATTAACTAATATATTATTTATACATATAAATAAAGGCTAAACGCTACACTTGTTTATATAATTAAATTTAAAAAGTGAACGTGCATAGTTCATACTAAAAAAAAATTAAGTATAAAAGAGCCGTTATAAAATTTATATACAACACAAGTCAAAAAGAAAATAATAATATGCTGACGAGATCTACTATAAAGTAAGAATGCATTAGACGAATTGATTTCTATGGCCCCATGTTTTCTTTGAATGGGATGCCGTATAGATTTAATTTTTATTTTTTTTAAAGTAAAGCAATTAAGCAGGGATCTAGAATTTTCCTTGCGATTTTGATTGAAGGGTGTGGTCAATGTTTAATAAGAGATTCAAACATGGTTCAAAGTTGTTTATTCTACAGCGAAACCAAATTTTAATCATAAGACAAATTACTATTTTGAAAGATATATATATTTTATTTATAATAATTTTGTTTAATAAAAATAAATCACCATCACTATAATAAAAAAAAATATATTGATAAAAAAGCTATTGATGGCATTTAATGAATGTAACATTTGTAGACTATTATGAATAAAGAAGAAATATTAATATTTTATTAAAAAAGTGGACATTAATAAAATGTTACGGTGGATTTAAAATATCTAAGAAATGAGATAGGCGCCTGAAGATTGATAACTCTTGGCGTATATAAATATATATATATTTTATATATGTACACTAGCTTAATAAGTTTACACATATTTTTATGACTTCATTTTTATAAGGGATCATAGTCCATAGTCCCTAGTCCCCTAATACTCTGTTGGGTTTGAACCTTGATCCTTAAAGATAAATAAAAGCCATTAACACTGCAGTAAGCTTGGAGCTTTAGCTCTGCGTTAGTTTAATATTTTTCAATGAGTTTACACAAGTATGAGATGAGTTTTCTTGGACCTCCCAAAGAGAGGTCAAAGCCCTTACTAGTGTGTTTTAGTTTAATATTAATTATAATTAATTTTATAGTTTTTGATGGATACAAAAATATTGACTTTTTTTTTAAAATATAATGTTCATCTTCCATTGACAATTGTATAAAATTTTAATATTTTATTTTTTTTTCAAATTATATAATTAAAACTAATCATTTTAATAATGCTTAAATTAATTAATAATTATTAAACAAGGAAGAAAAACTAAAATGAAATTTAATTATGCATAAGGTTATGCATAGGTAATGTTGTTATTACATCTTGCTTTTGCTTTGCATGATTATATCTTAATTCTTGTGTGTTATTGTAGACTACATCACATGGTTGTGTTTGAAAGAGCTTTTTGTTGGTTTGTATGGTTTATTTTTTATATATTCCCTCTTATAGATATGTATATATACACACAAAAAAATAAAACAAAGTGTTTATGTATAGAGATGGAAAATCAATTGTGACCGGGAGATCAAGTTTGATTAATTAAAATAATAATTTGCATTAACAAAAATATTATCAATGAGGCTAATGTTAAATAAATTACAAAATAGGAATAATAACAACTACTCCCGCATCTACGTTAACTAACACGCCATAGAAGGTAGAGTGTTAGGTTTAGGATTCTTAACCTAAGATATTTAGGAATTTACCATTAGATATTTGGAACAGTAAATATATACATTGTAGAAAGTAGAAAAATGAATACTAATGGTAAAAAGTAACAAATTATTTTTTAACATGTAATAAATAAAATCTACCTAATGTAAGAAATGGGGTAAATATCCTGAATGTATTTAAACATGATCTAGCTACCAAGAATATATAACTCAAAAATCATTAATAATAATAATGAGGTTGCTATAAATTAAAGTCTAAAGTATTATAACGACAAGAGAAAGCCTCAAAGCTCAAGTGGGACATGGAGCTTCAAAAAACTGAACTTAAATTAAAAGCTTGAGTAGACCAAGATTTCAATTATATATAAGAATGATTGTTTGATATTTTACTATTTGCATCAATCAAAAGAGTTCCTTTAAGTATTTTAAGTGTTGACTATGTGGGAATTATAATACAATCTAGAATAAGATCCTTGAGAATTAAGAAAGTTTTCCTATTAGGTTTTTTTTACACCATTAAGGGTAGTTGCCAATTTATATGTAGAGAAATATAATTTGTTAAATGTAGTTATTTTTTTAGTTTTCTTTTATTCAATTGAATTAGTTGAAGGCATCTATGCAACTTGCTTAACATAAGACCAATGTATATTTCTTTTATGTATTTTAAATGCATTAGCAAGTGAATATACCTTCTTGGGTTATAGAAGAAAGTATATTTCACATTTGTCACTATCACACAATTAATAACATGTGAATATAATAGATTTTAGGAGTTACCATGTGCAGGTTTATGATTGGACAAATTTGCCTTTTATATTACATTGCGACTATTTGGACATTGCTTTTAAAATAGACACCATGCATGTCATCATAGAACTACCATTATTAAAAAAAAATTCTTGGAACCATGGGTGGATATTTTTTATTATATATTGTTGTATTCCACTTATATTTGTAATATTATTTTTTATGATTTTTTAATTTTTGTGATGAAACCCAAAGAAGTAATCTTTTTTACATAAATTTTGATGAGAGGTGGCTACATAGGGACATTATCGCATGGAGACCATATTGCACCACCATAAAAATATTGTTATTAAAAATAATTCTCAACACCATGGGTGAATCATTGTCTATTATATATAATTGTATCAAAGTGTTTTTGAATAGATTATATGGGATCGAAACAGGCCACACCACTATTACATCATCACCACATAGTGGTATTACAACAAAGCTTGGATATTATCTATGTATCTTTTGGTAAGATTTGAATATGGGTCTTCTCCTTGAAATGTCGAGGAATCTAACCGGTTGAGCTAATGTCACTAGATTATTTGTGTCGAAGTGTTATTAGCAATAATATTTTTTATTCTTCTTTATAAATTTTTTTATAATGAAATACAAGGAAACAACTTTTTGATATAAAGTTTGATGAGTAGAGAAGAGGTGGTTACAAATAGAGGACAATATCACAAGAGTTGAAATCAATGGAAATACTTTAAGCATGGTGTAATTATTTAAAATGATTAAGATGTTTACCATTTCCTTGATTGTATCTAGGAAAATGCAAGATCTACAATATACTTCATTTTTAAACATGAAATATTTAGGCTTTATCCACTTTAAAATAAAAGTATACTAAAAAATCTAGTGGTAGAGATGAACCCACCGGTAATTTGTTTGAAACTAGTATTAGGAGGGCCATTATATCACTCTTCCAATAAAGAAGCTTCTTCATTTGTCTAATTTTTAGCATAGTCACTTTAGACAAAGAAGAAACACAATTTAAGTTAATCTCATATGTTTGTAGTGCACAAGGAAAGGTTATATGCTATGTTGGTTTAACTATATTCATTTCAAATTAAGCATGAAAATTGTAAAAAAAAAAAAAACTCATTGCTACATTCTTTCCATTTGATAAAAGAGATTATATAACTAACTTGATGAATAAACCATTCAAGATGAATCCTAATTGTACAAATTAAGTGGACCTAATGATGAAGACTTAATACTCCAAATAAGAGAATCAAGATTTAAATGTAAAAAGAATAAATTTGTATACCAAAAAAAATTATATTTTCATTTTTGTTAATTACTTTCGTATTATAACATTTTTTTATTTGTTTTATGTCTTGTTAATACAAGCATACACATTGAACGTTCTATTAGGTTTAAAATCATATAAAACAATACCTATTAAATTAAACAATTCATCCCACCTACATATATAATTTAAAACCGTTCTTGAACATTTGTATTATATATATAACATAATCTACCATCAAAAAGCCAAGAGTTAAAATATAGATTAAACATATTCACTTTTTAACGGCAAGTTTGAATAATCAATCGACTGAGATTTTCACGTTTTCGTTGTGAGGCGTTTTTCCAATTATAATTCTTAATCGATGATTTCCTGATTAAATCAGTTAATGGAAACATTACACCATTCAATTAATTTAACTACCCCTCAAGTACCCCGATATTCTCTTTCTCTCAGTCGATGTAGATGAACTGAAAGTATGTCGATTCCTTCCTGTGGGCGAAAGCAAAAACCCCTTGTTTATGCGTTATTATTTTGTTTTAGGAATATTTTATTTATTTATTTATTTGCTGTGCAAAGTGTTGCGGAGAAGTTGGATGTGAAGGCGATGCCCACATTTTTATTAATGAAGGAGGACTATAACCAGGCTTCGGATAAAATAGTGGGAGCCAACGCTGAGGAGCTCCACATAAGGGTAGCCCAGTTTGCGCAGAAGTCCCGCCAGGGCTTCCAGGACGCCACCTCCCCTAATATTTAGCGGTGGTCCGTGACATGCTTGTTTATATACGCTACCTCTAATATTTAAATCGGTATGTCCGTCGCCTCCTCCGTTCCGTTTTGACAGATCAAGTTTAAGTCCTAAGGCGGTTTGAATTTTCCGTCGGATCTCCTTATATTTTCTTGTTGTTTAAGTGAACTATTATTTGTTACAATTGATGCGGGAGAATCGGGAAGTGGGAGGTATTGAAAGGTAAAGTAGGTGAGAAGTGGATGTGTGAAGTGTTGATGTTATTATTTATATAATGTTCAATGGCTTCGTTTAATGGTGATATGTCATCAAATATATGAGGTTGTATTTTGCTAGTGGCTGTGGCTCACATTACAAAACAATTCAATAATGCTGTGGATCACATTACAAAACAATTAATACATTGAATGCTTTGCAGAGATAAATTAGGAAATTAGGTATTTTTCTGGTATCTCCTCGTTGATTCTAATTTCTTTGTTGTGTCTTGTCTCTTAACTCAACTTAGAATTAATTATTTTAGTTATTTTTGATATGGCATCTTTGGTATAATTATTTTAGTTATGTTTGATAGGGCATTTTTGACATAATTATTTTAGTTATTTTTGATAGGGTATCTTTGGCTACAGTGTTTAGGGGTTTCATTTTGGATGACCTGAATTTTTTCAGTCATAATAAAGCTGCTAAATATTTAGGGAAGTCACTTAAAAAAGTCCTAAAATCTATTTGATTGTAGGGAAGAGCTTACAATAAATAAATCTTTTATACATTTTGAGACAAAAGATGGTTAAAAAAAAACATAATATATAAACTAGATCCTGCACATTCATATAACTTTTGGCTTACTCTTTATATAAGATATAATAATGAGCTATAGTACAGGTTTCTCATCTATATTGTACTAGTAGAGGTTTGTCGTCTATAGTGTACTCGTACATTGGAGCATATGTTGCCTTTGATAAAATTTTGTTTTTTGGACGACAATTATAAAAACATGTTATACTCATATTTTTATTGAGCAAAACTTTATTATAATATTATTTAGAATGAACAATGAGATGTGGATGTTAAAACCTAAATTTTCTATGGAATGATTTTAGAGTAAAAACATTAAGAATACCTTGACTTACTCAACTACTTTAATATGATTTTCAAAGGTTTTTAAATAACGATAAAAATTAAGGGAAAATAATAATTAAAAAGTGTTTTTAAGTTGCAATATTGGAGCATAAGATTTTTTTATTGCTTCTAAAATTATAAAGATTTATCACACAAGAGAAGAATATAATATTATAAATGATGTCACTCATTTTATACTATTTGAATTATTATGACGCTTCTAATAAAAAAATAATAAATATTTATAAATATGATATTACACATTATGCCACTTATTTTATAAGTTTTAATTAGATGTAAACATCTAAACCAAGGGAAAATAGTCATTCCATAAAAGACAACAATTAATTTTTTTAAGTTATCAAATTTTTTAAAACAATAAAATAATTAATATATTATGAATTTCGAATTCATTTTTTTATATATTATCAATATTTTAATTAATTTTTTAGCATTTTTTAATTCTTTAAAATAATACAATAATTAACATACTTTATATTTTATATTTTATTTTTTTGATAAAAAGAATATTATATTAAGTCATTCAAGAAAAAGATTAACTTTTGATCTAGGATTTCACACATGATATAGTTTTATAATCTTTATAAGTTGATCTATTATAATAACTTATGTATAACATAAACAAACTAGTACAATGAATTAGAGAACTAAATACATATAATGTTGTTACCATTAAGAGATAGAATAAAAAGAAGAGATTCCTTGTTTTGCGTTGCCCACCATCTAGGAGGATAATTGTAACAAGTGATGTTACCTTTGTCTAGAGCCCAATTAACCATTGCATCTATAACTTTATTTTGTTCTCAAAGGATGTGATTTTATTCTACTAATAGAAAGCTTGCTTGTACAATCTAAATATTCTCCTTCATCTCTAGTCAAGCTTCCTATTCTTCGTTAGATTCTTCAAATGATTGATCATGACTTGTGAGTTGGATTCTATTTAGATCTTCTTCAAGCCTATTTTTACTACTTCTTGAAGCCCTCTAAGGATGCCACAACCCTCCGCTATTATGCCAAGATTCTTTGCAAAGGTGAAAACTAGGATCCCATTAAAGATGCCACAACCATGACAACCTCTTTTCACAAGTTATTTTCTTATTAATACATTTTTATTCAGTAATAGCTAAATGAAAAATCTCATCTTAAACAATAACTTATATATATATATATATACAAAAATTAAAACTACCCATATATATTTTTTGATACTTCACATTCTTATATTAAAATTTTAAATTATATCAAATTAAACATTAGAATCACAAAATTTGGAAGTTACACCTACCAATCAAATAAAAAAAACACTAACTAGTTATACAATTAAATGCACCTTAAAATTATATTACTCTTCATATCTCTTAACACCTCAAAGAGATAACAATATTATATTTAATTTTCTATTTTAAATGTTTTAAATATAATTATATGTTTAATTTGTAAACGTTCTCCTCAAGAAAAATTATATGTTTAATGTGCATTTGTTTTTAATACATAAGGGAGTTGGTTACAACCACACTATTTTTAGTAAATGACAAGTGCAGGTGGGTCTACTCCTAACAAGCTTATTATAACTTGTTGTTGATCGTCGTGAGGGGGAAACCATCGGTAGCTCAAAATTTTTACAGTCAGTTGGTCTGGCGTGCACTCAGAGAACTACTACCTTTGCAAATTGGCACCTTCAAGATTTGAACCCATAAACTTTTAAGTTAGAAATAAACCTCTAGAGCTTTTAGGTGATCGACAATATCATCCCATCCGGGTACACCACTAACCACCACTAATCGTTCAATGGTGTCAGGCTCACCTTCTCTACAAATTATTGTGCATATTTTTAATAATATGCATCGTAAACCATTTAGAGATGCTTTATTTATTAATTTTATTTTTTTTAATTTAGAAAAAAAACCCTTGCCAGGTCGCCTTGTCTAAAAAAACCATGACCAAGGGGCTCTACATCGTCAAAATAACTCGAAAGTCGCACTCGGCCCTAACTGCACCAACATAATCAACTGGATTTTGGGTACCTAATATACATTTGATAGAATGGTTCGGGCAGCGGCTTTCGCTTGTTCTCCCCCGCCGGAGTTTCTAGCACAAGGGTCAAGGACAGAAAAGAACTCTCCCGATCAGAGGATCGAGCTCTTAAGATTAAAAAGGGCTTCCTGGCATGATAAAGGTCGTTCCTTTTAAAGGTCCCTCCCCGGCTTAAGGGAAGAGTTCGCAAACTAACCATTTCAAGGTCGAGGTAACCCCTTTGAAACAGATACGGTCGCCGCCTCCTCAACAGCTCCTTACTCTTTATCTAGGGGTCCAGCCGGTCGTCTTCAATCATACTCCCGCCTTTCTCTACGACACTTCACTGGGTGCCTCTCTCCCCCGTTTCTTTAAGGTAGATGGGACCCCCATTTCATTTAAGAGCTGAGAATTAGAACCATTATCCCAGACCTCTTGAAGGATTGCCCTACCCTCTCTTAAAATATTAAAATGCTTTATTTTAATCTTTATAAGATCTTACCATATAAAACTTTATTTTATATAATATTTATTCTTTAACAAAAATAATTATGTATTAACAACAAACAATTAATACATTTAAACAATTAACTAATATATTATTTATATTAATATAAATAAAGGCTACACTTTTTATATAATTAAATTTAAGAAGTGAACATGCATAGTTCATACCTTTCACTTCATACTAAAAAAACTAAGGATAAAAAGAGCCCATTATAAAAGTTATATACAACCAGATCTACTATCTATAAAGTAAGAATGCATAGGAAGAATCCATTTCTATAGCTCCCTTTTTTCTTTAAATTGGATGCCGTAGAGATTTAATTTTTATTTATTTTTAAGTAAAAATATAAAGCAGGATCTAGAATTTTCCTTGATGTTAGCTTGCCCTTTTGATTGAAGGGTGTGGTTAATGTTTAATAAAAGACTCTTTATAATGTAATTAAAAAATAAAACAAACAAACATGCTTTAAAGCTGTTTAGTTTAAATAATATGGAACGCAATTTTAACATTAAATCGAATTTAAATACTGTCATTATAAAAAATATATTGATAAAAAGATGGTTAGAAATAAAGGAGATCTCAAAGGATGGGAAAAAATTAATTATTTATTAAAAAATATTTTTATACAAAATAATAATAAATATACAATTAAGTATGATTGTTTATAAATTAAATGATATGCAAAGGCCAAATATTGTTGTAATAATATTTTAAATGTGTTAATTTAATATTAATTATAATTAATTTTATAATTTTTATTATGGATACAAAAATATTGATTGTTTTTATGTAATGTTCATCTTCCACAAACAATTGTATAAAATTTTAATATTTTACAGTAAATTATATAATTGAAACTAATCATTTTAATAATGTTTAAAATTAATTAATAATTATTAATTAAGGAAGTAAAATTAAAATAAAATTTAATTATGTATAAAGTTATGCATAAGTAAAGTTGTCATCATATCTTGTTTTTTCTTTGCATGACTATATTTTAATTCTTGTTTGTCATTGTAGATTACATCATCACATGGTTGTTATATTTAAACATGATCCAGTTACTAAGAAGTATATAACTCAAAAATCATTAATAATAATGAGGTTGCTATCGGGGAAGTCTAAAGTATTATAACTACCATGCTTTTTGAGAGAAAGCCTCAAAGCTTAAGTGGGACATGAAGCTTCTCAACATTGTATACTTAGTTTGTACCAATTTTTATATTGCTAACATTATACTATTTCCAATATTTAAATGTCTTTTCCTGCTAAACAAGTTTTTATTAACTCCATATTTCATACATATATTTTTAAATAAAGAGAGTGTGATTGAAATTTGATGGAGTATTATGTTTAGCATTTACATTCTATTTGTGTAAACATGTTGTATCCATTAAAAAAAATATTGGTGTTTACAATAATCTTTAATACAAACAATTTTGGTTATGTTGTATAATTTTAGAGCCACTGATCCTCCATGTCAAGTTTCATGTTTGAACACTGATTTTAATGTAGAAAATTCAATGCATACATGTAGTTTTCAATTGATATTCATTTAGAATTGGTCTACCAATCTCCTTTTGAATAAATCTATTCTATATGTACCAACAACATAAATTGTGTTGGATGATCATTTCACAACTCGCTTTTAATTTATTTTATGGTAAGAGGGATTTTGATAATTGTAAGGCTCTACTATACTATGGGAAAGAGAAAGTTAAAGATGACAACTTGATATATCTATTATATATTGTTGCATCCTTGTAATATTATTTTATTATTTTTTAATTTTTGTGATGAATTCCAAAAAGTAACCTTTTTAATAATTTTTGATGAGTAGAGAAGTGGATACAAAGGAAGGACATTATTGCATTGACACCATATTGCACCACCATAAAAATATTGTTAGACACCATATTGCACCACCATAAAAATATTGTTATTAAAAATTTCTTCAACACCATGGGTGGATCATTGTATATTATACATTAATGTATCTAAGTGTTTTTTTAATGGGTTATATGGGATTGAAATGAGCCCATCCCGTACTACATCATCACCACTACATCATCACCACGATCTTATCTTTGAAAGGTTGAGGAATCTACCTAGTTGATCTAATAATGTTGCTTGATTATTTGTAAGTTTTATTAGCAATAATATTTTTAATTCTTCTGTGTAAATTTTTTATTATGGGTCTGATTTTATAGCACAAGTGGGGAAGGCAAGCCTGGTCTCATTGAACGAAAGATCCATGGTTTGAACCTCTACGTTGCAAAGGGGAACACAATTTTTTTTTTATTATGGGTTCACCTTTGTAGCACAAGTGGAGAAGGTAAGCCTTGTCTCGTTGAATAGGAGGTCCACGGTTCAAACCTATGCGATGCAAAAGGGAACACAAAAAAATCTCATGTGGCTTCCCTCTAGACAGTGGTATACCCAGATGAGACAACATTGTCGACCACCTAAGAGATACTCTCTAGATTTTGTATGGGTTATATGGGATTGAAATGGAAGTGTTTTTTAATGGATTATATGGTATTGAAATCGAAGTATTTTTTTTAATGGGTTATATGGGAATTGTATCTAAGTGTTTTTTTAATGGGTTAAATGGGATTGAAATGAGCCCATCCCATATTACATCATCACCACTGCATCATCACCATGATCTTCTCCTTGAAAGGTTGAGGAATCTACCCGGTTGATCTAATAATGTTGCTTGATTATTTGTAAGTGTTATTAGAAATAATATTTTTAATTCTTCTGTGTAACATTTTTATTATGGGTCCGCCTTTATAGCACAAGTGGGGAAGGCAATCCTGGTCCTGTTGAATGGGAGGTTCAAGGTTCGAACCTCTGCATTGCAAAGGGGAACACAATTTTTTTGTATTATGGGTTCACCCTTGTAGTACAAGTGGAGAAGGTAAGCCTTGTCTCATTGAACGGGAGGTCCACGGTTTGAACCTCTACGATGCAAAGGGGAACACAAAAAAATCTCTTGTGGATTCCCTCTAGATAGTGGTATACCCAGATGGGACAACATTGTCGACCACCTAAGAGCTACTCTCTAGATTTTGTATGGGTTATATGGGATTGAAATCGAAATGTTTTTTTAATGGATTATATGGTATTGAAATCGAAGTATTTTTTTTAATGGGTTATATGGGATTGAAATGAATCCCTCCCATATTACATCATCACCACATAGTGGTGTCACAACAAAGTTTGAATATTATTTATTTCTAGTTTGACAAGATTTGAACCTGGGTCTTCTCCTTGAAAGGTTTAGAAATCTAGTCGGTTGATCTAATAATGCCACTTGATTATTTGTATCGAAGTGTTATTAGCAATAATATTTTTAATTATTCTTTGTAATATTTTTTATTATGGGTCCGCCTTTGCAACGTAAGTGGAGAAGGCCAGCCTGGTCCCATTGAATGGAAGGTCCATGATTCGAACCTCTGCAACGCAAATGGGAATACAAAAAAATCTCATGTGGCTTCCCTCTAGATAGTGGTATACCCGGATGTGATATCACTATCGACCACCTGAGAGCGAATCTCTAGATTTTGTATCAAAGTGTTTTTTTTAATGGGTTATATGGGATTGAAATGGGCTTCTCCTGTATTACACCATCACCATATAGTGGTATTACAACAAAACTTAGATATTATCTATGTATAGTTTAGAAATATTTGAACCTGGGTAATTTCATTGAAAGGTTAAGGAATCTAACTAGTTGATCTAATGCCACTTGATTATTTGTATCTAAGTGTTATTAGAAATAATATTTTTAATTCTTCTTTGTAACATTTTTATTATGGGTCTGCCTTTTGTAGCGCAAGTGGAGAAGGCAAGTTTGGCTATGATGAATGAGAGGTCCATGGTTCAAACCTCTTGTGGCTTCCCTCTAGATAGTGGTATACCCATATGGGACAACATTGTCAACCACTTAAGAGTGGCTCTGAGGTTTCTTTCTGACCTAAAATTATTTATCACACTATTTGAATTTAAAAAAAAACATTTTCTAGAATGGAATTCAAAGAAACAACCTTTTTATATAAAGTTTGATGAGTAGAGAGGTGGTTACAAATAGAAGACGATATCACAAGAATTGAAATCAATGGAAATACTCCAAGCATGGTGTAATTATTTAAATTAATTAATATGTTTACCATTTCCTTGATTGTATCTAGTAAAATACAAGATCTACAATATACTTCATTTTTTAACATGGAATATTTGGGCTTCATCCACTTTAAAATAAATTTCTACTAAAAAAATATAGTGGTAGAGATGAACCCCACCAGTAACTTGTTTGAAACTAGTACTAGGATAGTCATTATATTACTCTTCCAATAAAAGTAACTTCTTCATTTGTCTAATTTTTTGCATAGTCAAGTTAGACAAAGAAAAAACACAATTTAAGTTTATGTCATATGTTTGTAATGCACAAGGAAAGGTTATATGCTATGTTGGTTTAGCTATCTCCATTTCAAATTAAGCATATGAAATTTTGTTAAAAAATGTCAAAGAACTCATTGCTACACTCTATCTCCATTTTATAAAAGAGATTATATAGCTAACTCTATGATAACTAATATAATGCCTATTTGAATAAACCATTTAATATGAATTCTAAATGTCCAAATTGAATGGGCCTAAATATGAAGACTTGGCACTCCAAATATAAGGGCCAAGGTTTGAATCTAAAAGGAGATAAGATTGTATATCAAACTTTGTAACTTAAAAACTACATTTTATTTTTTCTTGGTTGTTTCGTATTAAAACTAATTTTTTTTTACCTTGATTTATTTCATATCTTGTTAAATTTTCTAGTGCAAACATACATATTGTCATTTTGAAATTGTAAAAGTCAATTTCTAAGTATTTTATGGAATTTAAAATCATATAAAACAATATCTATTAAATTAAACAATTCTTGGTCCCATGGGGAACAGTGCAACGGTTCAGGCTTTGGTTCTTTTTCGAGAGGTCCAAAGTTCAAACCATGGTGTGGGCGAGTGTGTAAGGGGTGGGTGTGTGGTGGTTGTGTGTCCAAGGTTCAAACCGTGGTATGGACAAGTGTGTGAGGGGGTGGGTGTGTGGTGGTTGTGTGTTAAATTCCTTATTGATAAGCATAGCTCGAGGGGTCATGGTTGAGAAGAAAGTATCATGTAAGTTGGTTGTAAAAATTTTTTACACTAACCAAATAAAAAAATTAAAAAACTCTTAAATAACATCCACATTAATGAATAAATAAATAAATTTTAAAAACATGTGAAGACAATTTTAAAACCTTATGGTTAAGTTGGTATACATTGCTTGATAGGCAATAGATGTAATTTAAAACCATTAATATTAAATTATCAAGAAATTTTAAATTATATCTATAGATTAAGGTTTTAAATTATATCTATTGCTTGTCAATAGATATAATGTGCTTCATTCTTCATACATGCTCTACATTGTATCTAACTTGAGCATGTACTCTACTCTAATGTGTTCTTGCACTCTTCCCTCTACATTCTCTACTACAAAGGCTGGTATGTTATAGAATATGACTTTTGGCCTTTTATATTCCTATGACACTTCATCTTCCTATTTATAGACCCATGTACACATGGAAAAATTCATATTTCTATTTATAGAATCATGTACACATGGACAACATGCACATTTATATCATCAAGTACCTTGCACATTCTAACAACACTTGTGCATTTATTATATTGCATAAAACAACTACTCAAATCCTAATATAATACACACTCGATGTACCCAAGATGGCACATTAGCATGTACCAAATAATGTAATATATTTCAACACCTCCTCTCTATTTCATTATTTGGTTATTGAAGACTTTAATATGGATCTTCGTCTTTCATATGTTCTTCAACTCGATTTGGTTCTTATTTTTCTTCTTTGATATGTAGATGGCTATGTAATCCAAAGTATTGTTGTCCTCTCATATTTCTCATTTTGAATCTTCGATTTCCTTGTCGACTCTTATGATATATAGATTTTCCATTTCCTGCAATTTGTTCCTCAGAAAATCCATTAGTGTTGTTTGGAACTACAACAATATCTTGTAAGATCCCAATTGAATGTAGGACATATATATTATTGTGGATTGATCTTGTAGCTTCTATCTCATTTTGATTTATAATGAGACACTTATTTACTCCATTTATATATCTAAAATCAACCATCCTTTTCCTTTCTACCAATTTGGCTACTGAAATGAGATTTGATGTTAAACTAGGAACATACATTACATCATGTAACAAAAAGTTTAAAAATGATGTACTAGGTGTTACACACCCATATCCATGTATAAGATAGGTTTTTCCATCTACAATTTTCAACCTAAGATTGTTAGTGAATTCAAGGCAATCAAACCTATGTAAATTTCCTATCATGTGATGACATGCACTAGAATCGATAAAAAAAATGTCTTTTCCATTTTGAATTATAGTGTTATTTGTAATTGAAGTAATTTTGCATTTTTGATATGGAATATTATATGGATTTTGGTCTTGAATTCTTTCATAGTATATCTTGTGATGATATGTTCCTCTTGCTAACTTGTCCATTATCTTAAGCAAATAATTTTATTGTTGTATTCCTTATGTCTCCTTGTAGACACCTAAAATACGTCACTTTGAGAAGACTGCTTATGGACACCTTTTTAGGCCATATGACCCCCTTGGGGCAGCCTCAAGGCTTAACAGTGATTTTTATCACTTCAATAGGAGAGATTACTCCTTTTGAGCCTGGATCATCATACCCAAGAGATGCCTCTAGCGGTTGCTGGACCTTGTGATGGCCCCCAAATCCTTGCTGCTCCACCTTGGGATGGTTGTGTCTGTAACAAACTCAGGCTCCCTGAGCCAAGCGAAATCAGTTACAGAGCAAGTTGTGCATAAAAATTAACTATGGGAAGCTTATCAAAGTGACATTTTGGTTTCCTAGAGCCTAACTGAATCTTGGTATTGGATTCTCTTGCAAGCTAATATTACAAATTTGAAATCTTATAAGAAGAGACCAAGCCTTCATCAATAATAACTTGAATTCTCCATAACGAAGTGCTATTGGTTTGAGTAATAGAGAGAGATTTCTCTCATATGCAATAGAGTGCTGCCCAAATCTAGTTATGAAGCTTACATGCCCATAAATGGAGTCCATTGGATCTTGAAGATCAAATATCACCATTATTCACTGTTAATCATCTCGAATTCAAGCTAATTTCCACCTTTAGTCGTTCCTCACAAACAAACCAAGAATGTTAGCGCATATGTAGATCAAAATAGAAATCACCCTACATCGAGCACGAAGAACACTCTCTGTTGAGCGGCTGCTTTGTCCTGAAGCTACCTATAGGTGCAACCGTTCGACCCTCTAACGGCTAATAGAGCTAGCCACTGTACCCCATGATGGCCTCTCTGTAAAATCTATTTTCTCTATGTTTTTCAATTACAGTAGCTTTAGTAGTACCTTATTTCTATTTTAGCATAGTTTCAGTACATTTTGCATGCATTTCTTTATCGTTTTAAGCATTTTCCTTTCATTTGCTTACTATGGAAATGGACCTCATCATGAGAGGTTCCACATTTTCTATTGATATCTTGTAAGTGCTTTTGTGTGCAGGTATCAGGCCTTATTAGGAGCTCTTCATCATAAAGATCCTTCAATATTTACATCATCAAGTGGAGGTCACAAAGAAACCCTCCATAATCAGTTTTGGGAGAGCAAAGACTCTACGAATTACACCTACCCTTTTGGGGTCTCATTTTGTAATTTGTATCAAATTGGTGTAATCCCTAAGAGGGATATTTTGTAACCACTTTGTAAAGATAATTTTGAATATTAATGAGAAGGGCACCATTTTTTTTTATATTTCTTTGTCATTATGGTTACATGATATTTCTTGTCAATTTGATTTCATATTACATGTTTAGGTGTATGGTTTTTGCTACTCTACAATGGTGATCATGGTGTGGGACTTTTCCACATTTCACAATTTATTGCTAACTACCTCTTTTCTTATTTTCTTGAATTATAGGTACCATCTCTCTAGGCTGGAATGGTGCACAGTTGCCATTGTCCTACCCTGTGATGGCCAGTAGAGCCCATCGCTCTACCTTGTGATGGCCTCAGAACAGAGTCACAAAACCAAAGAGGCAGCATCTTCATCGAATGTTGGCTTCACCTGTGAGTATATTTGTACTTGATTTTACTGCTTTTCATAGAAAAATATAGAATTTCAAGTTTGAATTGAGAAATTTAGAGAAAATTTTAAGTTTCAAGGTTTCTGCCTGTGATCGCTCCTGGGTCCAGCGGCCTCTGTTGTTGGCCACTCCAGGGTATAGCGGCCCCTATTTTTGATCACTATGGTGTTAGATGGCCTCTGTTGTAGACCGTCTTACACAGATATGGCCCTTATTTTGCTATTTTTTAGGGTTTGCTTGCTTGCTGCTTGTCTAAAGGCTAACATCATTTAGGGTTTGCACTTTCAAATTTTTTGAAACTAAAATATTTTTATTTAGAAATTTGGAAATTTGAAACGTATTTTATGCATTAGAAAAATATCATTGATTGCTTCATGTTGCATATTTCTTTTTGCATAAAATAAAAAGAACCCACACACACCACATCTCAAACTAAACATCAACGAGTTGGAATTCACACCCAACCACTGATCAAGACTAACAACGGTGGCCTTCATCACCACCTTGTTAGCTTGCTTGTGGTTCTTTGCACCCCATTTTGGCCAAGGCTAGTTCCAAGAACCGTCATAGCCGAGGAATATAGCACACATCTCTTTTTGAAGAGGTGTATCACTGATCGAGGTGAATTGGGTGAGAAATTGGTAGGACCTGGACTCCCTCATCGAATTTGGACTTCATCACCAAATCTCGATGGGTTTCACGACCTGGACTTCATCACCAAGCCTGTGTGTGAGAGGATACAAGTGAAATCCATTTAACTGAGTATTTACATCAATAATATTAAAAACTTGAATAAGAGAAAAGCAATAAAACAATGAATCAAAACACACAAACCAGTTTAGGAAGCACAAAGCAATATTTAAAAGAGATAATCATTTTGTATACTTTGTTTGTTTCCTTTCTAATTTGCTTAATCAATACAACATGATAAATACGCATAGCCAAGCTCAACCACGAGCCGACGAAGTGAAAAACTCATGAAGATGCCCTGAATGCATCCATTATAGTCTTGAGGATCTCATCATTCTCGCATGATGCCCTGATAGTCATCACGAAGCTACCTCCTCACATAGAGGATTAGATCACCAGTATACCTCTACTAGAAGAACATCAATGGGTTATTCACATGATCAAGTGGATAATTTTATCAGTCAATGTCGATCCCAAACCTACACTAGTCATAGTCAATCTAGCGAGGGATCTAGTAGGGAAGTCCACATTCCCTCTACATCATGGCCTTCACCACCCTAAAATTCCATCCAAAGCCCACCACTTCAACCGGTGGTCACAATCAAAAGTGGGCCTATGCAAAGTTTACATATACCATCAGCCAACATGACCATGAGCGAGTTAATACAATAGTCCCCCAAGTATCGAGAAACCCTCATGAAGATTTTGAGTTCAATCAAGTTACAACCAAATGACCCTGATGCTTTCACTAAATTCATGGGACATATACAAATGTACAAAGATCTTGTTATCACTTTTTAGGATCACGAGATCAAACCTATGTCTACAAATATACTAGACCCTCCTTTGCACATCATCACATGCATCAACAGGATCCCTTATAAATGGGTATTGATCGACATAGGCTCCATGATAAACATTATTACCACAACCGCATTGAAGCATCTCAACATCCTACCTTCACACATTGTAGCATCCACATTCACCTTGCAAGCATTTAACGATGTTGTATCTCCCACAGTTGGCACGATAGTCCTCCCCATTCAAGTTGGATAGAAGACTATACCTACATTGTGCTACATCTTAGAGGGTTCAAGACAGTACAACATACTACTTGGAAGGCCATGGATGAGAGCCATGGAGTGTGTACCATCCATAGTGCATCAACGCATTAAATACATTCATGAAGGTAAGGTCCATGTGGTTCATGCTGACCTAGACCCCTTCAAGTATTACAAATAGGTGGATCATCTATAGGAACCTACTATGTCACCCACACACCTGGACACTAAACCCAATGATTTTATCTAGAGTCCATATGCAACCCTATGGTTCATCGTGGAACTACCTCCACCACCGCCATTACCATCGATTTCACCTATTACTCCTCCTTCATATTTGATTTCTCCAAGAAAGGATAAATTGATAAAACCAACCGTGGAGATACCCATAACCATCTCAAACATGTCAATAGAGGACCTCCTCACTCCTACCAAAAAGGAAGAACCCATGATGGTTACAGATGAATCAAATCATATCATACCATCTTCATCCACCACATCATAGGTCATAGTTCACTCGACCAATACTAAACTTAGAGAGTACATAGCAAAAAATATTACGTTTACGCCTATCATTGAGTCCATTAAGGATTTAGGTCGACCTCTTATCAAGTCACCACCCATCGATACCATCCTAGATTCTTCACCTAAACATGGGGGACAAGAAGATCACCCTAGACAAGTTGATGAGGCATCCACGACTTGTCCAAGTGCCAATACATCTTCCCATGAATTTGTGGGAATGGTCAATGTCATGATAGGGAACCAAGATTCCCTAAATCAATCAACACAATTGGTAGCTCCATTAAACATTGCTTCTACATCAAAAGTGCTACCACCACCGAAACTAGTCACACCTAGTTCATTTCACATAAAATCTTCACAAGAACAAGAACAAGTGTATCCTTTACACCAAAATGGGGGTGATCAAGCTATTATAGCTGAGCACTCCAAAGTAGAACAAGAGTAGGAATTAAGTCAAAATCAAGAGCATGTGGATGCAATCACTAAACACGATCATTAGGAAGCATCCACATCTTCTCAGATAATGGAGACATATGATTCCCATCTACCTAAGGGTATTTTGGCACCTGCACCTAATTCACTTCCATCATCCATCAATTGCATGCCAAATTCATCAACAACTATGCAATCATCATCCCCATTAGTCTTACAACACATTCTAGATCATCTAGCCAAAGTTGAGACACAAATGGGTCATCAAAATGATGCTTTACAATAAATCATGCATCTTATCACAAACATGGAGCTCCAACAAAAAATTACACCCACGGCTAAACTACCTCAGTTACAAATGCAAAATGGATCCCTACAAAATTAGGTGCAAAAGCAACAACGTCGTCCACCTCACATTTACATGCCATTATCCAAATCTTTGGCATCGATCTTCAATCGATTATGCGATGCGAAGACCATTACCTTACATGAAATTCTCATCCCAAATCCAAACCGTACAAAGCCTAAAGGATATAGAGAGGATTTATATTATTTATATCATAGATAGGATGATCATGATATTCAAGCATGCTATGACTTCAAGAATGTAGTACAAGACATGATCGATAAGAATCAACTTCAAATAGACAATCCTCTTACTATTGAGGATCAACAAGTAGGCATAGGGGATGAAATGGTACCTATGCCAAACAAGTAGATAGAGCAACCTAGGTAGGTGACAGAGACAACATAGCCACCTCATCAAACTGGTTTACCAAGTCCACCTCACTTAAAATGCCAACTTTACACTCGAACTCCGTTATCTGAGCCCATGTCAACCATTTTTCAAAAGTTACAAGAGACAAAGGCAATTACTCTACCTAACATACACCCTTTAGATCCAAATAGGACTAAGCCTAAGGGTTATAGGGAAGATCACTTTTACCTTTACCATCAGATAGAGGGTCATGACATTAATAATTGTATCGTATTTAAAAATATGGTCTAAGATCTTATCGATTGGGAGGCCTCTCCCATAGATAAATTTCCTACTCCATATCAGTATTACCATAATTCAGGCCACATCATCCCATATATGACCCCAAGGTCAACCGCATCCTCATAAACCTAACAAGCCACCTCACCGGTATGTCAAATTTTTGATGACTACTTTGACCCTATTTCAAAAACTATACGAGGCACATGCAATCACATTATCAAAAATCAAACCAAGAACACCTAAACCTGGGTCACACAATGAAATCCTCTATTATACCTATCACCATATAAATGGGCATGACATCTGTAATTGCTACTTATTCAAGAATGTGGTCGAAGAGATGATAGAACGAAATGAGCTCCACATAGACGGTTCACTCGTTTTACCCCATCAGGACATGGGCATTTCATAAAATTTTATGCCACAACAAGGAGGGTTAATTTCTACCACTCCTCCTAGCCAAGCCAATCACATTGCATCAAACAAAATGCACATTAGGGGTCTTCAAGGTGTCACACCTTCCCCACCATCCACATCACAAGCGATGAAGCAAATTGGGGATTCTAAAGGTATCGCACCTTCCTCGCTTCCATTGATCATCACACACACTAGGGGTGCCTAAGGTATCACACCTTCCCCTTAAAATCATAAAACAATCAAAATCACAAAAACAACAAAAATCATCAAAAATACCAAACAAATTAGAAAACACAAAAACACAAAAACACAAAAACAATACAAAACATTAAAATACAAAACAATACAAAACATTAAAATACAAAAACAATTGCATTTCATTATATGCACTCATTAGTTGCATTGCATTAGGCATCTTCATCCATTGCATTTGCATTAGGATAGGTTGTGTTTACATTCTTACGAATGACACCATGTTTGTATGCCAATCATGAATCCACATATCATTATCATTCATATTTTCCTTGTGAGTAACTGTGTTTTTCAACACAACTTATGAGTTGCTATAGGGTGTATACTAGGTTTTTCGGTCATTCAACCATCCCTAGTTATATTTTCATATTTTGTAGAAAGCTATCTTGGATTTTAGAAGGTAAGGTCTAGTTTTGATAGTACCTTGCATATGTCAAAATCCCAACACAATTATACACATTAACAATCCGAGTCTGAACAAGGAAGGATGACACTACAAAGTGGTCCTTGTCACCTTAAGAGAAAGGTTTTCCTTGCTCATATTATTATGTGCATGGTCTAGAATGCTGAGAATTGACAAAAGGACAAGCTCCTCCCTACCCAAACAATCCCTTGCTCTTCCACAAAATGAGCAAAAATTCCCAAAACAATGCAAAATAAATAGTGATTTTCATCACTAAGAAAATCCCTTGCTCAAAAAAAAAAAATAGTGGTTTTCACCACTAAGCATGAGCAAGTATCCCAAATAATTAAAATAAAAGAAGGGGGTAACGAGCTTGAATCCCTGGAATCTTCAGTATTCAAAAGCCATGGGGTGATCTCCATTACAATAATGGGTTGAATGAAACCCACCTGGCAATGGAGTAGCCTTACGCATGGTGATATGTCTGTCACATTAGTGACCTTATTTTGTATAGACCAATGTCAGCTTATGGATGAGCTAGCTTTAGGCAGCTTGTATTACCTAGTAGTCTAGTCTAACTACGTCCAAACTTAGGATTAGGATGACCATAGGGTGATCCTCATTACAACAATGGGTTGAATGAAACCCGCTTGGCAATGAGGTAGTCTTATGCCTCATCTAATATATTCACTTTGCACACATAGGGATAATGAATATCTGGATCTTCTTAATAGGCTTGTATCTTTCAAGAGTCTTGTGTAGTCATTATACAAATTTTGATCAATCAACTAGGGTGTTTGAGTCTCATGGAAAACCTCTAAAAATCCCCTCATAGCAACAAATCATCTCATCAACAATCATATTTTCCTTATGAAATTTTATTTATTAAGGGGTCTTCATAAAATAGGATAGATACCGGATGAATATCAGCAATGATATTTAGACGACCACTGACTATTTTATGCATACCTTTTAGTTTACAAAAGCTTATAGGGAAAGCCCCTACATCTCACATAATTTCATCTCACATATGCATGTATAAATGTATAATTCTTATGATAAGGGTTAACATTTTAATTCATGATTTTCATACATTCTGTGGTGTCTGCCATTAGTTTGTTAAACACAAATTAGATTCATTTATTATGTTTTAAAATGATTAAAGCATATATGTACATTTGCATTAGATCATCCACATAAAATTAATGCATTGCATACACATTACATCCACCATATCATGTAACATAAATTAAATGCATAATCAATAAAACAAATCTAAACATGCATTTAACAAGTTAACATTGCATCCATATACACATACATAGTAGTACATTCATACATCTAGATTACAAAATCTAATCATACATCAATCATCTAACTATTGCATGTCATTAGTACATTGCATATATAAAACAATACATCATCATATAAGCATTACATCCATCAATGCATACATAACATAAAATCAAAGCATAACATAAACACATGATGAGTCATAAATAAAAAATTGCATATATATATGTGGTCATATAATAAATACATCATGATACAAAATTCTCGTAGGCTACAACAAAGTGGATCCTCAAATGTCACACTCTCAAAAATATAGAGCACAAATAAGATAAGTCAGGTTGGCCCTGCGTTGTTGCTCTCACCTCCACCCCTAGCCTTATCCATACAAGGTTGCTTGGAACCATTGGTCACTGATATCTCTAGGCAAGTTGAAGACCTGTGACTAGGTTGCATTGAGGACTGTCCAGAATCACTGCACTAACTCCTCTGAGATCCTCCTATGGTGGACCACTCAAGTAGAGTACCATCGAGTATCACCACCCATTCCTCTAGCTACAAAATGTATGCACCATTAGACTGGCATCGAGCATCATACTAATCAACTAGAGCCCATAATCTAGCCACCTTAGCTTGCAACCCTACCATATCCTATATAGTCATTGTACTTGCTATAGCCTATCCTGAACCTACAATCATAGTAGCCAACTGGACCTGTAGAGCATTTTGCTCTACTATTCTGGCATCCCTCTCGAATATTGTGGCTGTCAGTTGAGTTTGGAGATCATCCCTCTTTGCAATCACTCTATCAATATCTACCTGAGTTGTAGTAACTTGGGCCTTGAGGATATCTCTCTCCTTAGAGTACCCTCTCCATAGCTACTTCCCACTGCTAAGTTGGCTTTGGACTATAACGAGAGTAGTCTCTAGCTCTACTAGCTATCCCTATATAATCTGTATCTACGCTCTCAATTGAGCCATATCACTGGTAGGGTCATCCTCATTACCCTTGCCCTCCTCCTAGCGATCCTTTGCTTGTACCGTAGTCTATCCCCACTCCCCTCAATCCTGTAATACACTCATTGCTCATCATCATCTTCACCCTCATCTGCTACTACTATTGTAGTCCTGCTCATTAGATTTTTGCCCTACCATAATCAGGTGATCCACCTGGTGTTGTAATCTATGTTGGTCCTTGGGTCTACTAAGCCAGTATCTACTACTATAGGGTCCTCCTCTGCTAATGCCTCCACTCGAGGTAGCTCCAGTTGTATCTCATCGCTACGATGACAATAGAGGACTAGCTCCTCTAGGACATATTGGTAGATCCTAAACTGATGAGTCACCTGAGAGTAGTGGAAATACTCTCACTCGATCCCATGTTATCCAATTAGCCATCTCCCTCGCCTCACCTGAGCCAAGTATTGTGTCACCTCAGTCCAATCGAGGTAATATAGATAAGGCTTCTAGATGACTTGATCTCACTGTAGCCTTTCTAGTGACCCAATGTAGTGCACCAATCAGTATGTATGTGGTCGAATCTAGCCAACCTCATGATCTTGTGACCACTAAGCTGCATAGCCAATGTTTGTATCCCCGAGATCTACTGAGGGCACTAGTTATCCTGCTGGTTGATCCATGCAGATGTGCTCCCATTCCCATACCTAGAGCAGCACACTACACCTTAATTTGGTATACCTTCGATGTTGTATCTCATACAAGTTATCATATGGGTGTGCCAACAATGTACTCTCCCATGCCATGATGATCGGTTGATGTAGATCACACTCCAATAGGTCCTAAACCATGTCGAGGAGGTTCCAAAGGAACCTCACTCTTGATGAGTCGAGTAGTAAGACATTGGAGATGATATACATTACCACAACCTACCACTGATAGAATACATCCTCCTCATACCATGCATTAACTAGTACCCCACCATGGTCTGGCCCTGTCACAGCCTCATCTGACCTATCACCAAATATCCATTATAGAACCCTCGATCGATTCCAAATAAGAGTGAAGGTAATGTATCATCCCTCAATAGGTATCCTATAAATTTGGTACACGTCCTCTAATGTCATTGTCATATTGCTATTTAGGATATGGAAAGTGTTGGTCTTGTTATTCCAACAATGAGCCAGGGCCATCAAATATGCTTGATCTGACATCATTGTCGGCAGACACATTACCCATTTGAGACCAACCACCCAAACCACACCTAATAATCATCATAGAGCTCTCTTAATAAATCCATAAATGGGTTCGGATCCCTAGATCGATCTGTCAAAGTTTGATACCCAACAACACACAAAGATAGAAAAAATAATCAAAATAAAAAAAATAAAAAAATGCAATTAAAAAATAAAAAAATCAAAACATAAAAATAAAAATTCTAAAGTTTGGAGGCCGCTTTAGGCCCCAATGACCATCAGGTGCAATCACTGGACCCTAGGAAAACCATCCCAATGGTCAAGATTTTAACCGTTGGATTTCAAACATGGTCGCCATGCCCCATGATGACCCCCATCCCGCCAAAGGGGAGTCGCTCCTACCCAGGATGACCCCGCAATGGCACCTACGGGGGTCACTTCCCATCCTAAAAATACTAAAAAATTAACCTACCCTACTAAGGTAGAATAATTTACATTCCTAAGCTAGGGTGAGGTTCTTTGCCAACAGTTTAATGTGGTTCATTTTGGCCCATTACTTAGTAAGGTTCATTTTAATTTTTACAATTTATGAGAGAAGGATTTAGAGTTCTACCTTAAGTGATCCAATTTCATTGCTTATCGAAGCCTCTTGTTGGTTCTTCATGGTTGTCTGTAATTATTTCGACAACGTTCTTTGTTAGAATCTCTCCCTTCTACCTCACAACTCACTTTTATCTCACTTCTAATTGTCACAATGACATTAAAATTTGGAAAATTTGCTTTTATATTTTCTAAATTTCATGATCACCCTAGGGTGAAGTGGTTGCATTTCAAAATGACCGCTCTACATTGGAGTGGCCTCAAAATTTGCAATTTGCAACTACTATACCCTATAGTGGCCTCATCATGGCACAAGTTACAAGCATTCTGTCAACAATATGAACATCAATTTGGACATCTAACAATATCTAATGGTCCAAAATATCATAATTGCAAGTCACACAAATATTTTCATATCAACTGGGGCATTATCAATATAATATTTCCTCTAATTAACCAATCAAGGTAGAACACATTCTTAATACAAGGTCTGATTCAATCCAATCATCAAATCCAAGTATTTCAGTTGCTAGGTTCCAAAAGGTTGTGCTCTTTGCCTCATATCTAATCATACAAATCAACTGTTGGGTTCCAAAAGGTTGCACCCTTTGCCTTGCATACAATTTTTACATAAATCAACAGACTGGTTTTAAAAGGTTATGCCCTTTGCCTCACTATTTCAATTTTAAAATGCTCCAAAGATGCCTAGTTTTTCAAAAGGTTCCAAAGATGCCTAGTTTCCTTTGGTAAATTTCAAAAGGTTCCAAAGACACCTAGTTTCCTTTGGTCAAGCTCAAAAGGCTCCAAAGATGCCTAGTTTCCTTTTGTCAAATTTCAAAAGGCTCCAAAGATACCTAGTTTTCTTTGGTCAATATAAAAAGGTTACAGAGATGCCTAGTTTCCTTTGGTCAATTTCAAAAGACTCCAAAGATGCCTAGTTTCCTTTGGTTAAATCTCAAAAGGCTCCAAAGATGCCTAGTTTCCTTTGGTAAAATCTTAAAAGGCTCCAAAGATGCCTAGTTTCCTTTGGATCAAATATCAAAAGGCTCCAAAGACACCTAGTTTCCTTTGGTTATATTTCAAAAAAAGTTCCAAAGAAGCCTATACCTTTGGTTAATTCAATCAAGTCATCTTGCTTAAGAGAATCATCGCTTTCATCATTTTCCATTTCCTCATCGATGCATCACTTGAGGGGTAGTCATAATCATAACACTCATAATAAAAGTCAATAATAAAATACTTAATCATGTTAATTGTGTTCATCTATGAATCATTTCCAAAGACAATCATACCCCTACTTGGGACAAAAAACAAGCAAAAATTTTAAACAAAAAAATACTTGGTATGCTTGAAACATGACGTCTGTAGACCCCTGTGTTTACTCCATGGCTGAAAAGTTTACCAAGAACTCAAGTTCTTCAATTTTGTTTGAAGCAATGATTCAACGATGCATGCTCTTTCATGAGTAGGGTATTTTATATTGACTAAATCAATGATCAACATCAATTTTCAATTTGGTTTTAGATTATATATTTTTTCTTAGCATTGTGCATTCACACAATGCATCCCAAAAAGGGGTATTTGTAGACACCTAAAACACATCACTTTGAGAAGATTGCTTATGTGGATACCTTTTCAGGCTACATGACCCCCTTGGGGTAGCCTCAGGCTTAACAATGATTTTGTTGGAATATATTAAATTATTTGCTACATGTCAATGTCCCACCACAAGTATATATTTAGATTAGGAGTTAGTATTAGATTAGGATTTACGTATTTAATTTATGCAAAGGAATAAATGCACAAGTATGTGCAATGATGTAAATGTGCATGTTGTCCACATGTACATGAGTCCTTTAGAATAGGAAGAACAAGTGTCATTAGTTAGGTGTGCATGTGCACAAGTGTCTATCATGTAGAATGCACATGTGTCCTTAGGGTAGGAAAGTGAAGAGTCACATACTAGTATATATTTGTGACTCAAAATTGTAATTGGGGTAAAGCATGCATTAGCATACACTAGTATGAGTAGGATAATGAGTTCCACATACTTATCAAGTTTTAATTTTTGTGAGTTTACATGAATGACTATTGCATGAGTGATTACAGAAGTTTTTCATGTTATCTACTTAATTATTTGTAAGCTATTATCATAATTACAACATTGATTACTTATTTCATAACTTGTGGTTGAAATTCTTAAGTTTAAGTATTCAAAAGCCAACAGTAGTATTAGAGCATGTGGTATATCGAAAGGAAATAGATAATTCCACAAGTGATATTGAAGGAGACTCAAGAAAAATATCTTCAATGAAGATTGAAGAGAAGACTCATAGGAGGTCTTATTGAAGTTTTGAAGAGTAGAGAAGTTGTAGGATTTGAAGACCAAAGAAGAAGGCTAGGAAAGCCTCATTAAATTCTTGAAGAAGGCCATTGGAGAATATTTTAGGAGTTCCTGATAGTGAAAAATTTGGGATAATTGTTGCCATCCGAAAACAAGCCTAAAAATAAGAAGGATTTGGTAATAAGTTTGCCAAACTTTGGAGGCAGATTTGCAAGGAGAAGTAGATAGCATTTGGTCAAGGAAAGTTCTATAAATTTTAGAGGTTAAAATGAACACATTATACTGCATTTTAGCCATAAAATACACCTTCTAGAACAACAAGACAAAGGTGGAAAAGGCAACATTGGAAGAGAAAATTTTAAGGACAACCACCGAGGAATTGAAGGTTTATTTAGAAGGAGTTTGCTACAGAATTTTAGAGACTCAAGGACAACAATATGATAGCATTAATAGTTTCTATTTTTTATATTTCTAGAGAGCAACTTGGAGGAGAGTTGAAGCCACCAAAGCTACAAAATAGACAAGTTTCAGGGCAGTAAAAACATCAAATTAAAGCTACAAATTGGTGATTTAATGAACTATTTTGAATAGCAAGGAAGAGCTACAATTTCATCAAAACTAGAGCAAAAATTTAGGTGATCCAAATCACCAAGAAATTCATCATCAAACCAAGATTAAAAAGGTAAGCAACATTGGTGCAGAAAGGTTCATTATTTGAACGTTGATAGTAGCATTTTATTAAGTCTTTAAAAGCACCATATTTAAGTCTTAAAGTTGCACAAAGGAAAAGGTTTCTAGTTTATCTTCAAGGGTGTAGAATATTGCATTTACAAACAACATTATAAGAGATTAAAACTTGCACATAAAAAATAGAAGTTAGATATATTACAGTGCAAAATTACATCGAATATTTTTGCATAGCATGTAACAGTCAAACGAACAACATATCTTTCATGTGAGTCATTCACAAGTTTTACGGGAGCCCTTATTCATTTAAACTGTTATTAAGCTACAAGGAGGAGGTGCACATTCATCACTAAAACATTCATTAATGCATGACATAGTGAAGTGGAATCATTGGTGCCAGTCCAAAAATTAGGGTTAATCTAAGTCACGTACAAAGAAAACTATAACTCACTCCTTAAACCCATATGTGGATGTATTGGATTAATTGAGTGCCAAGGCCATTACATTTATATGTGCAATCTTACCACCAAATTCAAAGAACTACAACAAAAGACCATATTAATAAGTTTGAGCGCCAAAAGAGCATTAAAGGCAAGATGCAGGTCATAGGTCAAACAGTAGCAATATTGAAGTCTTAAGCATCAGATTCAAGAAAGGTAAGGATTATTATTGTCTTTGCAAAGTCTAAGGATAAATAAGGCATCATTTCATGTATTTAAGGTTAATAAATTATATTGAAGGTTATTCAAGTGATAGGAGAAATAAGGTGATAACCTTTGAGAAAATATTGAATGCCTTAGAAAATAGTAGAAGGAAGAAGTATTGAAATCAGTATATTCAATTCATATTGCATTAAATATTTGTAAATTACTAAATTAGGAGATATAAGGATTTTACAAATTGAATTGAAATTGAAATTGCATATATACTAGTTTTTTCTAAATTTCTAATTAGGGAGGTATAAGGAGTTCTATATTCTGGTAAAGGATCAAGTTTGATAAGATATTTATTTCTCCTTGTAGAAGACTAAAGATGCAATTTTAATGAATAAAACTCTCAATGTATTTAAGATATTTGTTAGAATTTAATAGATATGCAAAGCATTACAAGAGATGAAGAGAAGAGTAGAACTGATTGATTTATCTCTAGGATCAACTCTGTATAAATAGTAAAGTTGATCATTGAGAGCTGTTGGATTACAACAACTCATAAAACCTGATGAAGAAACCACTGAGAGTTCTCCTGACACATGGAGGAGTCGAAACTCAAGTGTGTATGCTAGTGAAACTTAAGAGAATATTCACTTATTCTAACACCCCCCTTAAGTGATACTAGGGGAGGTTCTACAAATGAGTCCTGGCAACGAGGCCTAATTAGGTAATCATGTACAACATAGATAGTTGGTGGAAAAAACCCCTATGGGGAAAAATCAACTATCACCCTTTATTTTGAAATGATGGTAAAAACCCAGTGGGAAAATCCATCAATCAAAAGCAAAAAAGTATGAAAGAGGCTTGTCTTCGGATGGCGAATATTGTCCTCTTTAACAAATAAAATATGAGTCCCAACAAGAAGGCCTGATAAGGTACTCATGTACAATATAGTGAGAGATGGAAGACCTCTTTGTCAATGTATTTGTAACACTCCAAGTTTTTCTCTCAACTGAAGGTAACACGAAGAAGAAAATGACTTGGTGAAGATGTTTGCAAGTTGATTCTCTATCAAAATATATTTCAAGTGTATATCCCCATTTTGAATATGTTTCCTTATGAAGTGCATGTGGATCTAAATGTGTTTGGTGTGTTGATGCTCAACTAGATTACGTGCAATATGAATTGTGCTTTGATTGTCACACCAAAGAGTTATAGGCCCCTTATGGAAGAAACCAAATTCTTTGATAATTTAACAAAGCCAAAGGGCTTCCTGACTGGCTGAAACTGCTACTTTGTATTTTTCCTCTGTAGAAGATAATGCTACTATTTTTTTTTCTTGCATAACCAAGCTATTGGTGAAGAACCAAGGCAGAAAACATATCTAGAGGTAGAAAATTTGTCCTATACTGATTCTTCCCAATCTGAATCTATATAGCCAAGATATCCATGGATTCTCCCTTATAGATGAGCCCAAAGTGTGTAGTACCCTACAAATAACGAAGAATTATTTTAGCTGCTTGCCAATGGATGAAATGAGAGTTATGAGAGAACTTGGATATGAGCCCAACAACATAGGATATATCAGGGCGAATATGAGTAAGGTATAACAGACTACCTACAAGTTGACAGTATAGAGTAGCATCACAAGGAGGGGATGAGAAGAAAGTACCGAGATGAATGCTAGATTGAAAGGGGGTAGGAGAAGGTTTATAATCTATAATTTTAAACTTTTGAAGGAGATCTTGAGTGTACTTTTGTTGACATAAGGTGATTCCTGCTTTATTTTGTTTTATTTGAATTCCAAGGAAGAAATGAGCTAGACCTAGATCAGTCATTTTAAATTTTTTAGAGAGGGAGTCTTTTATATTCTGAATGTGAGTGAGGTTACTACTAGTGAGAAGAATATCACCAACATAAAGAAAAAGAATGGTGATATTTCCTTTACTTCTCCAAATGTAAACTGTATTGTCAGACTCACAATGAGAAAAACCTGCTGAAAGAAATAAGGAGTCCATCTTTTCATACCAAGCTCTAAGGGCTTGTTTGAGGTCATATAGAGATTTTTTAAGCCAAAAAACAAGAGAGGAGTCTTGAGTAAAACCAACGGGTTGTTCAATGAATATTTCTTCTTTTACATTTCCATGTAAAAAGGTACATTTTACATCCATTTGATAGACTGGTTATTTATGGGAAGCGACTAGAGAAAGAACTAATATAACAGAATCCATTTTAGCTACAGGAGCAAAGGTTTTCGTATAATCAATACCCTCTATTTGAGAAAAACCTTTGGCTACAATACGAGCCTTGTGTTTATCTATTTCTCCATTTGGCCCATATTTGATTTTGAAGATCCATTTACAACGAACTAATTTTCTTCCCTTAGGTAAGGGAACTAAATCCCAAGCATCATTTTTGATCAAGGAAGAAAATTTGTTATCCATGGCATCTTCCCATTCTTTTATACTTGAGGCTTCTTTGAAGGATTGAGGATCAGAGGAAATGGATTGACATACAAGACTAGTACCTATGGGTTTGGATGATTTGTTTGAAGGAAGATTTTGAATGTAGGGAGTAGATTCTTTAACAATGGTGTGGGCCCATTTTGGCATAGAAGAAGGAGTTGAAAGACATTGAGAAGGAGTTTCAATTCATCTTGATTATCAATAACCAAATTAAATTTAAGGGTTGGCTCTTCATAATATTGAGGTTCTACTATAGGAGAAGGCTCAATGGAGGAAGAGGCCTTTGGAGGATCTTTTTGAGGGAATGTTTCATCAAATTGGACATTCCTATGAAATAATACCTCATGAGTTGAGGTATCAAGAAGCCTGTATGCTTTCAATTCTTCACAATAATCGACAAAGATGAGCTTTATGCTTTTCTTATCAAGAGCCTTCATTTTCTTCTTTGGGATGTGAGCCCAAGCAGTACACCCAAAAATCTTGAAATTGGAAACATCTGGTTTTAAACCAGACCATGCTTCTTCAGGGGTTATTTGGTCAAGATCTTTATGGGGTGTGCGATTTTGAATATAATTTGCACAGTTAATAGCCTTTGCCCAAAAAACTTTTGGAAGATCTCTTGAATGGAGCATACAATTAGCCATCTCTTTTAAAGTTCGGTTTTTCCTTTATGCAATGCCATTTTTTTGAGGATTATGGGAGACAAAATGTTGATGTATTATACCATGATTAGAAAGAAATATGGAGAACTCATTACTGCAGTATTCCCCCCCATTATCAATACGAATCTTATTGATTTTGCAAGAATCCTGATTTTAAACTAAGGCTTTAAAGACTTTAAAGTGGGATAACACATCACTTTTATATTTGAGGAAGTAGACCCATGACCTTATAAAAAAATCATCAATAAAGGTAAGAGCATACTTTGATCCTTTGAAAGATGTTTAAGGAAAGGTCATTAATTCACTATGGATTAAATCTAGAGGAGATGAGGTTTTTATAGAACTACTTGGGTGGAAAGGATCTTGATGCTGCTTTTCAAGAGCACATCCAAGACAAACCCCATCACTGGAAGAGACTTTGGATAATCCTTTAACCATATATTGGGTGCACAAATCCTTTAGGTAGTTATAATTAATATGACCAAACCTTTCATGCCAAATTTGACTTTCAAGATTACTATGAGTCACAAAACAGGAGGCTCCTTCTAGATTTTGAAAGCCTTTGAAGTGGAAAATATGAGATTTATGATCAATATTCTCTTTAGCTACAAGATAATGAGGGAGTTGAAAATATCTTATCTCAACTCCCATTGGGGAGAAGAGAACAATTTTACCATTTCCAAAAGTACAAATTTGATAAATGGATAGGAGATTGGTGGCAATGTCTGGAACATAGAGAACATTGTTTATAAAGCCACCATCAATGGTTATATCCCATTTATATTTGAAAGGGATGAAGGAAGAGCCCCCTAATTCTATGCTATGAGTAGAGCTAGAGGAGATAGAATAGAAAGACTTGTCTGAAGCAGACATGTGATGAGTTGCTCCAGAATCTAGGACCCAGTAATTAGAGGAAGCATTGGAGGGTTTTCCTTGAACATTAAGGGCTTTTCCTATTTGCTTATTATTTTCAATATTTTGATCCTTTATAGATGCCTCTAGTTGCTGTAATATTTTCCAGCATTTGTTAGTAGAGTGACCATTCTTTTTACAGTGAGTACAGGTAATGGGAGTCTTTTCCTTCTTTTTGAATTTTTCTTTAATGGAGGTGGAGGCTACTAAGTATTTTAAATAAGAATAAGAGATTTCATTTCTAGCAAGTTTGTTTTCTTCCCTATTTAATCTATCACAAAATTCTTCTATAGAGGGCATTTTAAAGGTTGCACCAAGAGCATCTTTAGTAGATATGAAGGTGGTTGCAAAAATTTGAAAAACACCATTTAGCTTAGAAAAGATTAGATAAATGCATTCTTCTTCTGTCTTAGTCTTCCAACTGACTTTGTATTGAGTGAGGACTTATTTGAACTTAGTGAGGAAGTCAACAATACTACTAAAATCTTCAGGATATAGAGATGTGAGTTCGGCTTCTAATTGCATTGATCTCATCTGATCTACTTTCCCAAATAGAGTCTTCAATTTTTCCCAACTTTCATAAGGAGTTTTGCAATATGTAATATGAAACCACAAACTTTCATGAACATTAGAGCTAATAATACCCATAGTTTCGTGCATTTTTCCTTTATGAACAAATATTTCATATTCTTTATCAAATTATGGTTGCTTTTCTTCTAACAAATGAGTAAGACCTTTTTGAGAGATAAGATTTAAAATTTTAGGTTTCCAAGTGTGAAAGTTATGAGGGGTGAGAGGTTCAATTGAATTAATGTTTTCAAAAGGATTGAATTTTTATAATTAACCAATATATCTTCCCTTAGAACTTCAATTAATTGATTAATGCAAATGGAAGAAAGAAAAGATATGAAACTTTCTAATATATATTACTCAAAATACCCGCCCTAACGAGAGGCAAACTATAAGTATAATGAGTTTTTAATATTTTTTGCTTTGAGAGAGCCAAATCCTTTTTTTATTCTTCACAATACCCACCCTTACTTGAGGGAGACTGTAAGTAGAGAGAAGAATTTGGAAGGGTGTTGGCTTGATATGTAGGGAAACAATCAGTTTATTTGGTGTTTTCTCAAAAATTTGCCCTTACGAGAGGGAAACTATAAGTTAGAGAGATACCTAAAGAAACAAATTATAGAAAAATATTTGCCAGACCTTTATACCAATTGCCTCATAAAACTTGACCTTACGAGAGGAAAACTATAAGTTTTTATAGGTACTTGTTGAGTGGTATTTTCACCCAGTTGTGAAAGTACACTCTCCTTTAGGATTTGGGTTCCAAATCCCCTCTTGCAAAGAAGTTAAACAAACAACTTCTCCAAGGTCTCCGCTATATTAGCATTTGCAAATGTGTATTAGTAATCTCAGATAAAGATATTCAATTTGAATGCTTGGAACACCTTAGTGATTGCAAGTAACTGTAAACAAGGGGCCATGTTGATTTATTTCATCATGAAACTTTAGTGATTGTTCATTGTTTTTTTTGGATTTTGTAATTTTTAAATGTTTATTTTAAATAGGTTAAACTTTCTGGAAAAATAAAATGCAGAAAATGAAAATGAAATGCAGAAAAAACTGAAAATAAAATGCACTCAGTATGATGCTATCCTGTTCCGACAAAACCGAAGATGTGAGGTCTCCATGCATGCAACCTAACCTATTGGACTTGCAAAACATGCACAATCCCCATAGACTAAGTGTCGGTTCCTAGTGTACGAAATAAAATTTCAGATTTCAAATATTCGCCTAATGCAACCAAAAAAAAATGGCATTTAACATTATCTATAAATTTGAAATCTGAAAAATGAAAGAATAAACATTAAATCCATAGCATGCACAGAAAATATCCTTCTTTCTTTGCCCACAAGATGCAAATTTCTGAACACTTCTGCATTAAAAATATGTCATTTTACAATGGCAGAATTTTTGGTTTTTCCAAACCAGTCTGTGGAAGAGAAACAACTCAAACAGGTCCAGAATGACTTCCTCGCCTTCAGCTCTGCAACTCTGCTTGCAACGGTTTCTGACCCCCTTTTGGCCTCTCTGAATGGCGTATTTAAACTTCTGAAAACATTGTTTCTTCTTCCATGACGGTTCGTTTCATTTTTTGATGGCTGCTCGTTTCACCTTCTTTGACTGTTCGTTTCACCTTCCCTTCTATGCGTGTGTTTTGGTTTCCATTTTGTGGCCCTTCGCTGCGTTTCTCCACATGGGCTTGCGTTCGTTTCCCTCCGTGTGTAACGACCATCTTAAATGATTATGTAATGCTTTGTCTTATTCATTAGATTTTGTCCTTATGTCCACGTCACTATGCAGGTCCGTTACCTTGGTGAAACTGGAACATGTCGCGATATCGCGACACTTCTTGTTTCTTTGTTTGGCTGCCCCTTTTGAATCACAAAAATGTAACATGTCGCGATATCGCGACACTTTTGGCCTCCTTCTGTCTTCTGTTGCTTTTAGCCACGAAAATGTAACATGTCGTGACATCACGACACTTTTGGCCCCTTTCGTCTTTTGTTGCTTTTGAATCATGAAAACGCAACATGTCACGATATCGCGACACTTTCTCCTGTACGGCCGCGAAAATGCAACATGTCACGATATCGTGACACTTTTCTTTTTTTTTCTTGTCTTGTTTGGTCACGAAAACGCAACATGTCGCGATATCGCGACACTTTTTCTTTCTAGCTCTTTCTCTTTGCTTTGAATCGCAAAAATGCAACATGTCGCGATATCGCGACACTTTTTCCTGTATGGCCGCAAAAACGCAACATGTCGCGATATCGCGACACTTTTCTTTTCTTGTTCTTTCTTGTCTTGTTTGGTCACGAAAATGCAACATGTCGCGATATCGCGACACTTTTCTTTCTAGCTCTTTCTCTTTGCTTTGAATCGCGAAAAGAACATGTCGCGATATCGCGACACCTGTTGCGTCGGTTTGCGCGATAACCGGACATGTTGCGATATTTGGGCGTACACTTTTTCCTGTACGGCCACGAAACGCAACATGTCACGATATCGTGACACTTTTTCTCCTCTGACCGCAACCAACAACATGTCGCGATATCGCGACACTTTTTCTCTTTTGTCCGCGATGGAGCAACATGTCGCGATATCGCGACACTTTTTCTATTTTGGCCGCGATGGAGCAACATGTCGCGATATCGTGACACTTTTTCTATTTTGGCCGCGATGGAGCAACATGTCACGATATCGCGACACTTTTTCTATTTTGGCCGCGATGGAGCAACATGTCGCGATATCGTGACACTTTTTCTCTTTTGGCCGCGATGGTGCAACATGTCGTGATATCGCGACACTTTTTCTCTTTTGGCCGTGATGGTGCAACATGTCACGATATCGCGACACTTTTCTCTCCTTGTGGTGTTTTGCTTTTTTCCTTGATCTTTAGCCTATGGGCCACTTCGGTCTTCTTGGAACACATGCAAAAATGTGGGTCCCCAATTTTGGGGTACGTTGTGGATCAACCACAACAAATGGTGACTTTGTTGGGAAATGCTCCTGAGCATTTCGGTGAGAACTCAACCTGAAAACACAGACTCAAATACAAGCGTCAAAAAATATCCCAAGAATGAAACTAGACGAGAAATACATGAAGCATTAGAATTATTAAGCATCAACTCGATGTGTGCAATGTGCTTCATTCCCTATCATTTGAAATTGATCAACATTCCATTGTCAGTTTCACTTATGATTCGTATGCAAGGCTATGAATGATTTGTGCAGGATTTGATGTATGATGAAGATGCTAGAGATATAACAACATGCTTTGCAAAAGGCTCAGACCTTCTAGTATCATGAACAAACATATTAAAACTGTCAAACCCTCTTAGGACCAAATATATGTATACTGAATTAATTTATTAGATCCCAAAGTTGGTTATGTGTCACTACCATATTGAACCCATGTGCAAGTGTGAGTGAAATTAGAGCTTTGGGGAATCGGATTCCCAACCTAAGCGAGATGGGAATTTAACCCTATCCTTACTACTATGATCTGGAGTTCATTACCTCATCTTGAACAAAATTATTTAACTTGTTATGGATGAAACTGTCAAGCTAGCCTATCCGTTTGAGCAATCAGTGGTCTTGCTTTTAGACAAGACATGTTGCCACGCATGAGCATACTCCACTGCCAGCCAGGCATCTATAGCCCCGATGGAGATTAACCCCATAATCCATGATTTGGCTCTACTTTTGATTTCTTGGACCTTGGGGATGACTACCCATCCTTGCAAGGGACATGTAGTATGATCCTTCCAATCCAATATTAATAAAGAAATAAAAAATATTTGCTTTGGAATTTCAAGTTCTTGAATGGGCAAAATAGAAGCTTTGGGGAATCATATTCTCAACCTAAGAGAGATGAGAATTAGACCCTATCCTTACTACTCCATGAAGGTCAAATCAGAGCTTTGGGGAATTGGATCCTCAACCTAAGTTTGATGAGGATTTAACCCTATCCTTACTACTCTGATTTTAGGCTTTAAGCATTATGGGAGTGGTAAAAACCATTGTTTAAGGATTATGTTGCATGATGGGACAGACACGAAATATTCCTTTCGCCTCACCATTTCTTCCAAGTATGGTTTTGACCATTTTGCTCAAGATTCTCTTTAATATGTGTAGAACATGCTTGGTTCAAGATAGTTCGAGCATCAGTTCCCAACCTTAGGATCCTTTTAATATATGTTATGTAATAACCCTAAGAGGATTCGACACCTTTTCAATGATTGTACATGAAATGAAGATGCAACTGAGATGAAATGTATATGCAATGTGGAATGTAATATGAGATATGAATGCATTGCTCCTTTTGAAATGCGGATGGAGTATATATCACCTACTTTACCATAATGTGAAAAACTGACAACTTCATGCATCACAAGTTCCAAACGATATTCTTTAATGTGTTTGCGATATTCGTGGAGCTTTCTGCAATACAATTCTGATGTTTCATATTCTCCTAGTCTTAGTCAACATTCATAAGGACATAAGTTGACTTGCTTCTTATTTTTAAAACCAAAAATGTCCAAAGGACCAACACACAAAACTTAAAACCAAAATGATATTCAATCCAAAACCAAAACACAAAAACCAAAAGTCATATACAAATGACCATATGGTACAAGGAGCAAAGCTTGGATTATCATTTTCTCGGATCCCAAACCTGATTGGAATTCTCTAAAAGACATATGATGTGATACGCATACCAAATGTGGAAGGAATCAAACAAAAATAGGATTAGACCAAACAATGCAACAAACCTCCACTTGCCCCTCTCACCATACCAATTTGATTTAGTTTCATTAATAATCCTATGGTGGAGCTTCAAGTTTTCAAATTTATTAGACAATGATTGATGTTCAATTCCTTTATGTCTATTCTTTAAGGTGCACATTTCATAATTCCATTCATGATTTAGAACTAGGCTTTCTTTATTCAAAATGAAATTTTGTAAGCAAGAGCCTATTTCTAAAAATTTCAAAGCTAATTCATTTTCCATGTTCTTAGGCCAATCAAAATTGTGCAACAATTTACAAGCATCTAGGATATTTACTAAATGGGGATCATTAAGAATTTTTATCCTAGATTCAAGAATTAATTGTTGATGAATTTGATTTAGCAATTTAAGTGCATCAAGCTCCTTTTCATTCATTAAAGTAATGTTATCAAAGGTGTGGTTAGAAATTAATCCTTGTTCTTCATTCACCTTCAATGGCATTTCATCATAAATATCATTTGAATTATACAAATCTTCACCAAAATCTTGGATGTTTGGACACAAAGGTTTAGATTTTACCTTTTTCACATTTTCATTTACCAATATTTGGTGAGGATTTGCAATTCCCTCTTTTACCTCATGGTCTTCATATTCTTCATTGATTACTTGTTCATCAAACATACCAAAATTGGGCACCCAATTAAAAACATGCCCATCCTTTTCAACCCTCAAATATTCTTGGTCAAAGTGTATGTCAAGTAACTCATCTTCATGATCAATCACTTTTGTTGCTTCCAATAGATCAACCACTTTGTCATTTAATTCCAATTCTTTGTTCACTATCCATGGTATCTCTTCCAAAACATCCTCAAATTGTACAGGAGTTGTACTATCTTCCTTTGAGTAGGCGATTATGTTGTCCTGTATATCAATTGGCACACAAGTTTCATTAGTAGTTTTGGAGTGAGTGTAGTCTTCCCACTTCTTCCACGAATCATAGTAGTCATCCTCCAAGTTCAAGTTGTGACGTTCAACTACTTCTTCAACATCTTCCAATTCATCAATGTGCTTCTCATCAAATTCACCTTCACCTTCCTTAGATGGTTCAATTATTTCCAAAAGTGGGTCATTTTTTGAATTCCAATTTATAAGGCTATCATAGTCCAACTTGGTGACCCATGATTCGATTTTATCACAATTTGGAGGGTGAAGAAATTTTTGATCATTAATTCCAAGCTTCCCATCAAGAGTGTCTTCCAAGAACAAGTGGTGAAATCCTATCATATCTTCAAATTCATTTATTGGTTTTCTTACAATTTCACTTTCAACCACTTCCTGTTCCAAGATTTCATCCTCTTCTTCCTCATTCTCACTCTCTTGACGATATAGAGTTTCCACCACCAAAATGTTGTCCTCTCCTTGTTGATGTTGGGGTGGACCCTCATTTGGCACAAGTTCCAAATCATCCACTTGAGCTTGGAGACAATGGGTATATCTAGCAATTTCGGGACAATTCCTTTCATTATGCCCCTTTGTATTATGCAATCTACACCCTTTTCCCATGCAAAATCAGAAATATTAAGAATGGAACTAGAGTGACTTGGTCCTGTAGAAGTATCTATCTGATTAGCAATAGGGGAAGGCACACCCCCATTGTTTGGCTTCGTATTCCATTGTCTCCCTCTATTGTTGAAATTTTGATTTGGGTGAGGGGCATGGGATTCATACTTCTATTTTTGAACCAAATCATTACTCAATTTGTGAATCATATTTTTGAGTTCTTCAACCTCTGAATAAATCTCTTTTGGTTGAGCTATGTTATTGCTAGTTCCAATGGGATTTGAGTAATTGGTGAGATCTTGACTTAACATTTGAGTTGGATTTTGAGCCACTTGATTTGCGTAGGGATTCACACTTTGAATCAGAATTGGATTGGGGAAAGGAACTATAGCCCGAGAATTAACTGGACTGGCTCCTTGCATAGTCTATTGACTATTTTGCAAAAATGAAGGAATGGGGGGGAATGGCTGTGATCGGTTGAATTGGAATGGGTGCGTAAGCGGGTGTTGATGAATATGGTTGTTGATAAGGCACAACATTTATGCCTGATATTTGTGGTGCCATGATCTGATTCATCATAGGAGCTTGACCATATGGACCATATTGTCCTACCATAGGCATCCGGGAAAACCCATAACCCTGTGGTGTCATTTGTTGTTCGATGGTCATAGCTTCATTGTAGGCTAGAGCAAGCATGGTAACTTGAGGATTTCGCCTTGCAAACATTGCTGTCATAGGATCCAATGCCCCAAAATATATTTGCAAAGCTATTGCGGGATCAATGGCAAAATGTTGAATTGCTCTATTATAGCACTTCTGAAATCTCTGATTAAAAGTTTGGATTGGCTCACCTTGGCCTCTTTTGCATGTAATGAACTGATTATAAATGATTGTGGGATCTAATGGTGACCTGAATTGGTTGACAAACGCATTCTCCATTTGCGTCCATGACGTAATGGAACCGGTAGGTAAGCAAATATACCATTCATAGGCCACTTGGTCTAGGCTCATGGGGAAGAGTCTACAAGCCACATCTTCATGTTGAACGTGCAATCTTATCAAAACATCCCTATAGGCCTGAATATGTTCTTCTACGGTCCTTGGGCCATCCGGTTTGTATTTGGGCAAAAATATCTCTATATTCCTAGGGATCTCGTGAATATCCCCTGCAATATTCAAAGGAATGTTATGGGCTCCGTACCAAGGAGGTGGTGGAGGTTGGGCCATTTGATTCAAAATCGATGATGATAACCCTACAAGAACCTGACAAAACTCTCAATACCTCAAAGAAAACCTGTGACACATAGAAAATCTTGCAATTAATGAAATTCAAAGAATAACTTCCAAAATTAATTTGTTAGTCATGAATGAAATAAGAAACCATGACAAAGCAGTATTCTAAAACAATGCATAATCAAAACACCTTATTCAAAAAATCTTATTCCTGTATGAACAATCAAAAAGCGTTAGGACAATGTATAGCATTTCATGTCCTCCTTTTAACACTACAAGGTTGTATTGTTAAAAGAGGGCTAAAGATAATAATCAATAGGGCATGAAATATTCAAAATTTAAATCCCTATAGCATTTAAATCACACTGAAATAAAATAATTCAGGCCCTCCTTCTAGCGCCAATATGTTGAGTGGTATTTTCACCTAATTGTGAAAGTACACTCTCCTTTAGGATTTGGGTTCCAAATCCCCTCTTGCAAAGAAGTTAAACAAACAACTTCTCCAAGGTCTCCGCTATATTAGCATTTGCAAATGTGTATTAGTAATCTCAGATAAAGATATTCAATTTGAATGCTTGGAACACCTTAGTGATTGCAAGTAATTGTAAACAAGGGGCCATGTTGATTTATTTCATCATGAAACTTTAGTGATTGTTCATTGTTTTTTTTGGATTTTGTAATTTTTAAATGTTTATTTTAAATAGGTTAAACTTTCTAGAAAAATAAAATGCAGAAAAAATTGAAAATAAAAAGCACTCAGTATGATGCTATCCTGTTCCGACAAAACCGAAGATGTGAGGTCTCCATGCATGCAACCTAACCTATTGGACTTGCAAAACATGCACAATCCCCATAGACTAAGTGCTGGTTCCTAGGGTACGAAATAAAATTTCAGATTTCAAATATTCGCCTAATGCAACCCAAAAAAAATGGCATTTAACATTATCTATAAATTCGAAATCTGAAAAATGAAAGAATAAACATTAAATCCATAGCATGCACAGAAAATCTCCTTCTTTCTTGCCCACAAGATGCAAATTTTTGAACACTTCTGCATTAAAAATATGTCATTTTACAATGGCAAAATTTTTGGTTTTTCCAAACCAGTATGTGGAAGAGAAACAACTCAAACAGGTCTAGAATGACTTCCTCGCCTTCAGCTCTGCAAATCTGCTTGCAGCGGTTTCCAACCCCCTTTTGGCCTCTCTGAATGGCATATTTAAACTCCTAAAAACATTGTTTCTTCTTCCATGATGGTTCGTTTTGTTTTTCGATGGCTGCTCATCTCACCTTCTCTGACTATTCGTTTCACCTTCCCTTCTATGCGTGTGTTTTGGTTTCCATTTTGTGGCCCTTCGCTGCATTTCTCCACATGGGCTTGCATCCATTTCCCTCCATGTGTAACGACCATCTTAAATGATTATGTAATGCTTTGTCTTATTCATTAGATTTTGTCCTTATGTCCACGTCACTATGCAGGTCCGTTACCTTGGCGAAACTGGAACATGTCGCGATATCGCGACACTTCTTGTTTCTCTGTTTGGCTGCCCCTTTTGAATCGCGAAAATGTAACATGTCGCGATATCGCGACACTTTTGGCCTCCTTCTATCTTCTGTTGCTTTTAGCCATGAAAATGTAACATGTCGCGATATCGCGACACTTTTGGCCCCTTCCGTCTTTTGTTGCTTTTGAATCACGAAAAACACATGTCGTGATATTGCGACACTTTCTCCTGTACGGCCATGAAAATGCAACATGTCGCGATATCGCGACACTTTTCTTTTTCTTTCTTGTCTTGTTTGGTCGCGAAAATGCAACATGTCGCGATATCGCAACACTTTTTCTTTCTAGCTCTTTCTCTTTGCTTTGAATTACAAAAATGCAACATGTCGCGATATCGCGACACTTTTTCCTATACGGCCACGAAAATGCAACATGTCGCGATATCGCGACACTTTCATTTTCTTGTTCTTTCTTTTCTTGTTTTGTCGCGAAAATGCAACATGTCGTGATATCGCGACACTTTTTCCTGTACGGCCGCGAAAATGCAACATGTCGCGATATCGCGACACTTTTTCTCCTCTGACCACGACCAAGCAACATGTCGCGATATCGCGACACTTTTTCTCTTTTTTTCATGATGGAGCAACATGTCGTGATATCACGACACCTTTTCTATTTTGGCTATGATGGAGCAACATGTTACGATATCGTGACACTTTTTTTATTTTTGCCGCGATGGAGCAACATGTCGGGATATCGCGACACTTTTTCTATTTTGGCCGCGATGGAGCAACATGTCACGATATCGCGACACATTTTCTATTTTGGCCACGATGGAGCAACATGTCGCGATATTGCAACACTTTTTCCCTTTTGGCCGCGATGGTGCAACATGTCGCGATATCGTGACACTTTTTCTCTTTTGGCCGCGATGGTGCAACATGTCACGATATCGTGACACTTTTCTTTCTTTGTGGTGTTTTGCTTTTTTCCTTGATCTTTAGCCTATGGGCCACTTTGGTCTTCTTGGAACACATGCAAAAAAGGTGGGTCCCCAATTTTGGGATACGTTGTGGATCAGCCACAACAGTACTGATACATGGAACGTAGGCAAAAAATATTTGAAAAAAGAAGGAATTATTTTGAAATCTTGTAAATTTAAATTAATGATTTAAAAAAAAAAACTTAAAAGAACATGATGGGAGAAACAAAATTTTCTTGTAAAAAATAATCTTATCTATGAAATAAACAAGGTTCTAATGAGCAAATATAATTTGTAATTGCCAAAGAGAAAATTGTTTGTATAAAATAAATAGGCCTCTTAAATGTTTTGAATTTAATAGTAAACTTGAGAAATTTTAAAGTTTATATTAAATCAAATAAAAGACAAAGATAGCAATAATTTAAAGATAAGCCCTCCCTTTTTGTATAAAGCAATTTTAAGGATTTAATGTGATTTTCTCTATGAAATTTAAATTAACATTTTAAAAATATAACCTCATAAATTTACTTGAAATAAAGAAAAGGCATATATGAAGATAGACAAAAGAAAGCACAACCCCCTTAAATGATGGACCAATTGAGTGCAAAAAATGCACTCATCCCATTCCCAAAAATAACTTTTATTAAAAAAAGTACAATTGTGTCTCACGATAAGAGCATGTTGAGAATAGATGAAAGGCCCGAAGACAAAGTAGGGATAACCTATTTTTTAAAAAATAATATAGGGATCACTAAAGAAATTATACAATGCGGTGATAGAAGACAACAAATGAAAGAAAATACAGAGACACTCAAGTCTAAATATGCAAAACAAATTATATAATTTCTAGAAAACCGATGAAGGTGCTGCTCTTCAACGACCAAAAGGAGAAGATGCTTTAGAAACTCGGTGAGTCAACCATCTATGCTCTGAAGAGGCATTTTGAGAATGGGGGCAGAAAAGGAGCGCAATTACCCAAATTTACTCTGGATCGACGAGGGTAAAAGACTTATATCAAGCTGAAAGAAAATTGATCTTCTGCTCATTTAACATTTAGAAGATGGAACCTACCAAAAACATGTTAGACGCCCCTGCAAAAGCACTATATATAAAATATAAACAATGTTCCTCAAAGGAACGTTAAACTGCATCGAGCTGAGGTGAACTCGACCCTTTCTCCTTTAACCTGCAAAAATACTTTATCATGCCCCTACAAAAAATATTTTATAAAAATAACCAGTGTTTATATTGCACAGACGTAACCAGAGGATAATCTACAAAATACACGTTAACTAGAGGGCGCCAACCAGATTGAGCTGCAAAAACTTTAACCTGATATACTCTATAAATGATGGTGATCCTACAAAAAATGTTATATAAAAAAAAATATAACAGATTAATTTTTTGAAAGAACTTGAATGGTAGGATTGATTTAGATATTTACAGTAGGTAATGTAGGTTATAAGGACCGACTAATAGAGCATCGAAGAAGAGAAATAAATCTTAGAGAGATTCATTTTGAGTTCGCCACGGAGCCAGCTGGAAAAAAATGATCATCCAAGCTATCACGGGCGCTAGAAGGAATCGAATGCCAAGGGATAGCTAGAGAGAGGATCACAAATATAACATCAAAGGGAATAAACGATACTCTAATATTTTGAGTGCCAAGCTACGAGGATACGTGATTATATTTTAAGATCAAAGTCTCCCATGATATTAAAAGAAACACCACACTAAGTTCTAACGGGTGTGGATTAAATACGTAGCTCGAGAAAGATGAAAAAAACTTGAACCTAATAAAAATTCTTATTTACTTTTAAGATAAAATGAGTTTTTTCAACTTATTTAAAAAATGGCTAAAAGATGAATCGAAGAGAGGGAGTATTAAAAAATAAAAAATAAGATCCTTTTTAAATGGGCTAAAAATAGCCCAAAGCATAGGGTAAACCTGATTCAAAGCAAAGGAAGATCTTTAATATTTTGAATACCCTCAAAAGATGACTCAGAACAAATATATTAAAAAATATTGCATCAAATATTTTCAACAATAAAGATTTTGCTGAAAAAAAAATTAAACAATGGATAACGAAAAATGACTACTGAAATAATTTCAAGAAGATAGCCAAAAAAAATTATCCAAAGTAAATGAACCAGATCCTAGAACCTTCAAGAGAGAATGCTAGAAAAATTTATCCTGATCTGATACCATGTTAGAATTTCATAATAGATATGCAAAGCATTACAAAATATGAAGAGAAGAGTAGAACTGATTGATTTATCTCTAGGATCAACTTTGTATAAATAACAGAGTTGATCATTGAGAGTCGTTGGATTACAACTCATCAAACCTGATGAAGACACCACTGAGAGTTCTCCTGACACATGGAGTAGTGGAAACTCAAGTGTGTATCCTAATGAAACTTAAGAGAATATTCACTTATTCTAACAATATTTAGGTTGGATTTTCTATATCCCTTCAACTTGGGAGTTAAAAAGTATTCTACCTAGAGATTGGAAAATTAAATTCATATCAAAACAATTGATTGAAATTTAATATTCTCATCCATGCATGTGAGGGAGTTGGATAGGAGTGGGTAGTTGAAACTCTCATGTTGGAGAGGCCCCAGGTTCAAATCTCTCCATCTCACATGTTTGCAGATATGCTATGTAATAGTTTACTAAGGACCCTACTGGTGGTGTGTTTATCCACCCACTTGATTAATAATGAGCTTAATGAAATATCAACCAACATTTAAATCATAAAACTTTTTAGGTCCGAGATGTAGACCAATTGGTTAATCCAAACCCCATAAAGGGGGCGGAGGTCTAAGGTTCAAATCTCGGGCCTCATCGGACTGAATGCTTGTCCCTCTCCTGGTGCTTTCAACGACGTAAAAGGTTTAAAATTATTGTGGCATGGTGGTTATAGGGGCTGACTGCACGAAGATCTGTGTGGTGACTTTTGGGGTGGACAATGCAGAATACTGTGGTGGCCATAAAAGCTAGACAACCTGCCCGAATTCGTGGCGGCTACCGATTCCACCATGTTAAAAAAAAAAAAAAAATTAATATTCTCATGTTATTCAACACATTTGAAAATTAAAGAAGTTCATCAAGTTTAAACTCAACACACTAGGGAGTCATAAGGTAGACAACTCAAAGGTTTTGAAAATTAAAATATTCTATCAAAAACTATTCTCAATATATAAAACTAGGGAGCCATAAGGAAGTCAACCTCAAAGGATTAGAACCTTAAACTCTTTAAAAGCTAAAGCAATTATGGATTATTGGTACAATTATTTAATAACAAGTAAACATATAACTAAAAATCCACAATGGTTTGATCACCTTGAAGTCACAAATTTGAAAGAGCTAATTACAAACCTCATTTCAGTAACCAAATTGATTGAAATAAAATAGATGGTAGAATTCAAGCATGAAATATAAGATACAAGACCTATTACAATTGGTATATATGCTCTAAATTAATTTGGGTTCACACAAGATATTTTTGTTCAAGACAACACTAATAGATTTTCTTAGAATCAAATTGTAGAGAATAGAAAAGAAAAATGGATCAATGGTGATCCAAATTTATCTTCCATATTCATACACAAGAATCAAAGGATGGAAGTGATAAAGCAAAATTTTCTAGATAGGAAAACAAAGGATAATCTGATTATAGGAACAAAAGAAAAAAGAGAATTCTTTGAGCTCAAGAAACTTGTAATCTTAAAGCCACAAAGATTGAATTATACTAACCATTCATTTGATCAAGTATACAGAAAGGTAGTAGATTGGAGAAAGAAGAAAAGACACATGAGCACCAAGAATAATTTGAAGACTAAACCAGATCAAGTTGAAGAACATCTCAAAGTCAAGGACATCTACAAATCAAAGAAGAACATGAACCTGAACAAGATGAAGAATATCCAAAATATGAAGATCCATATTGAAGACTAAAATCTTCAATAACCAAATAATGTAATACAAGGGAGATGTTGGAATATATTACATTATTTGGTACATGTCAATGTACCACCATGGGTACATGTTTATATTAGGAGTTAGTATTAGATTAGGATTTAAGTATTTACTTTATGCAAAGGAATAAATGCACAAGTATGTGCAATGATGTAAATGTGCATGTTGTCCACATGTACATGAGTCCTTTAGAATAGGAAGAACAAGTGTCATTAGTTAGGTGTGCATGTGCACAAGTGTCTATCATGTAGAATGCATATGTGTCCTTAGGGTAGGAAAGTGAAGAGTCACATACTAGTATATATTTGTGACTCAACATTGTAATTGGGATAAAGTATGCATTAGCATACACTATTAGAGTAGAAGAATGAGTTTCACATATTGTATCAAGTTTCAATTTTCATGAGTTTACATGAATGGCTATTGCATGAGTGATTACAGAAGTTTTTCATGTTATCTACTTACTTATTTGTGAGCTATTATCATAGTTACAACATAGCTTACTTATTTCATCACTTGTGGTTGCAATTCTTAATTTTAAGTTTTCAAAAGCCAACAAATATTTATCACTTTAGTAGGAGAGATTAATCCTTTTGAGCCTAGATCGTCATACCCAAGAGCAGCCGTTGGACCCTATGACGACCTCCAAATCCTAGCTGCTCCACCTTGGGATAAATATGCCTGTAACAAACTTGGGCTCCCTGAGCCAAGCCAAATTAGTTACAGAGCAAGTTGCACATAATGATTAACCGTAAGAAGCTTCTAGAAGTGACATTTGGGTTTCCTAGAGTCTAATCGAGTCATGGTATTGGCTTCTCTTACAAGCCAAGATTACCAATTTGAAATCTTATAAGAATATCCCAAACCTTCATCAATAATAACTTGAATTCTCTATAATGAAGTGTTTAAATTTTGAGTAATAGAGAGAGCTTTCTCTCATATGCAACGGAGTGTTGCCCAAATTTGGTTATGAAAGTTACATGCCTATCAATGGAATCCATTAGATAATGAAGAACAAATCTCACCATTGTTCACCATCAATCATCCTAAATTTGAGTTAATTTCCACATTTAAGTCATTCCTCACAGGCGTACTAAGAACGTTATTTCATTTGTAGATCAAATAAGACATCACCCAACATCAAGCATGGAGAATAGACTCTCTATTCAGCACCCGCTTCATCCTGAAGTGGCTTATAGGTGCAACCACTGGACCCTCTAATGGCTAATAGAGCTATTCGTTGTACTCTATGATGACCTCTCTGTAAACTCTATTTTCTCTATGTTTTTCAATTACAGTAGCCTTAATAGTACCTTATTTTTGTTTTAGCATAGTTTTAGTACATTTTACATGCATTTCTTTATCGTTTTAAGCATTTTCCTTCCTTTTGCTTACTATGGAAATGGACCTCATCATGAGAGGTTCCAAATTTTATATTGATATCTTGTAAGTAATTTTGTGTGCAGGTAGCAGGCCTTATTAGGGCTCTTCATCATAAAGATCCTTCAATATTTACATCATCAAGTAGAGGTCGCAAAGAGTGAACATATAAAAATTCAGTACTTCCAATATGTGGGATAACATGCCATGAGCGAAATAAAAAATAATTCACTCCTTACGCTCAAATGAATGCCAAACTATCACGTGGTGCTTTTTGATTGGACAATTATTTGTGCAGCATGATTGGATAAATTTTAAGGATTTTAAAACTTAGAGAAACATTTTTTTTATATTTCTCCTATGCTTGCGTGTGATGCTATTTTTTGCCTACGAGATTTATTACATAACTTGTAGATCTAACTTTTTGTGGTATTTATGAACTTGAGCTATGTATCCCTATGGTAATGGGGGCCCTATGGTTGCATGAGTCTCCCACTGTGTTGTATAGGGAAAACGGATCTAGTGCTGCACTATCTTGTATCACGATTGGCTAAGTTGTAGTGGTCGTGTGGGCTGAGTGGCCCTAGCTGTGGCTGCAGTGGCTTGTGGGCTATGACATGGTAGGATTTTGCACCTTTCAACTTGCACCTATGCTGGCTCAACTCAAAAAATGTTGGCCAAGTCCTCTACATAATTTTTTAGGTTGTACATAGTTTCACAACAAGCTCCAATCTCTTGTCATAGTAAGCCTTTATGATTGAATGGATAAAACTATTAGGTTGGTCCAATTCTCATAGGATCAAGACTCATGCTTTAATACTAATGTAGGAAAATAAACAAAATATTATTCATATGCAATGAATATATAGAAAGTACTTGGCCAAAATTAGCTAGTACTGAACATGAAGAAAATTGCACAATCAAATATTCACAACTCTAATTAGCTAGACTAACTTAGGCACTAACTAAAAAATAATTACAACACGTTGGCTTTTGGAAGGCTATACTGACATGCACTGTAAATAATAATTTATTAAAACTATAGACTATATGCCTATAACCTAACAAAGAAGAGGATGGAAAGGAAAGGAAAGTGAGGTCTCATCTTGGCTTTTTAATTCTAATAAAATAATAAACACTACTTTATTCACTAACCCTTATGATATTTGTTGTTGTAACTTGCATATTTGGTATTTTGTGTGTTCTATTGCTTCTATTTGTGTAGGTTCCTAAAATCACTCAATGATTTATAGTATGACAAATAATAACTATGGTGTTTGCATTAGATTCTGATAAGCCATTCGAATGAAAGGAATATAAATCACAGTGAAGACAAATACCAATAATAAAGGATAATATAGCCATTGAAATACACTTCCATGGGTAAGGATATTGTTCGAAATACCAAAAGTGATTAAGGAATCAAGAATTCACTTTTAAACTATAGTGTGAGAGATTCATAACACAAGGAGGATTTGATGCTTATTTTGGAGCCAAACTAGGAATGAAGGAAATTGTAAAAGAGTGGAATGAAAGCAACATCAATTATTAATTTGGAGTCCAGTGAAATATACCATAAAAAATGAAACCATAAAATTTCATGAAATTGAAAAACATAGTTAGGGTTAGAGTTAGAATCTTATAGGCATACAATAATTATTGCACAAATTAAGAAATTATCGTACAAGTAAATGGTTACCAAGTTATTGTATGGTTTCCTAGATCGTACTATTTCCTGAATTGAATGGTTACCTATATCGTAAGATTTCTTGGATTGTACAGTTTCTTGGATCATATGGTTATCTGGATTGAATGGTTGCGTGGATCGTATGATTACCTGGGTTGAATGGTTACCTGGATTGTATGGTTTCTCCTTGGATTATACGGTTGTTTCTTGGATTATACAATCGTTATTTGGATTGTATAATTGCTACTTAGATTATACAGTTGTCAAGATATTGTATGATTATAGAGTTGAACAACTAGGAAATCTATTGTATGGTTATTAGAATGAACAATTTTTTAATTGAAAAATTGCCTACTTGATTGTACGATTGTGGGTTTGAATAACCAATTTTTTTGGAAAGGAACATCACATAATGAATGGTTGTTAATTGCCAGATTGTTCAATAAGAAAATATTAGTTTAAATTTATTCTTCTTGGGAGGTGTTGTGTTGGTTACTACATCATTTAGTATTATAGCTAGAAGATATCTAAGGAGTGAGGAGTGATACGTCCTTAAGGAAATATGGCACAACGAGGAAGAGTGAGACTGCAAGGGCCTTGAGCTATGGATGTGATAGATATGATGAGAAGAATCATTGCTCGATTGGATGCACTACAAACTTCCCAAAGGAGGGGTATCCAAGTTGAAGATGTAAGTGATAGTGAAGAAGAGGAAGTGGACCAAGCTGAAGTTTACAATGAAGAAGAATAAGGTGATCTAAAGGAAATGTTGCTTTGGGTAATTACTATCATAGGCAAGAAGACAAGTTTAGGAACCCCATCATATAATGGAAGTTTAAACCTTGAAGAACTCTTCTATTTGATTGCAGAGATGGAAAAGTATTTTGATTTTGAATCAATAATAGACCCCAAGAGAGTAAAATTTGCTTGTATAAATTTCAAAGGGCATGCATCCTTGTGGTGGGACCATGTTCAAACTAAAATATAAAGAAAATAAAAAGAGAATATTAGGACATGGGAGAAAATGGTCACCTAATTGAATGCCAAATTTCTCCCATCAAATTATCAATTGGGTCTTTTTAGAAAGCTATAAAATCTGAGATAAAAATAAATGATTGTGAAATATTACACATAGGAATTCTATAGGCTCACCATTTAGGCCAGCCATGTGCTAGATGAAAAGAAGAAGGTTTTAAAGTATATCAATGGACTATGATTGTATATACAATATGAATTCAACATGATAAGGATAAGAATGGTATAGGAAGCCTACCAATATGCCTTGAAGGTTGAAGAGAAGTTGTTGTGAAGACAACAAAATAATAAAAGAGGAAGAGGACGGTCCTCATGAGGATGAGGAAAAACAAGCAGTGGAAGAGAACAACAAAAACATGAAGAAGAAGCTAGTACTTCTCAGAATAATTTTGGTCAAGATGCTAAATGAGGGGGAGAATTTTCAAGAGGAAGAAGTAATTTGGTAGAGAAAGTGATAGAGGATTTTCTATAAGGTGTTATAGATGTGGAGAGGATTTTCATTGAGCATTTGAATGTCTAAGTGTACAACATAGTGATAGTAAGAAACGAGATTAGAAATCATATTGTAGTAGCAAATGAGGAAAGTGATGCTTCCCAAATACACATTGAAGATCTAGAACAAGGAGAATCTCTCATGATGAAGAGAGTTTTGAAACTAAAAAAGAGAGAATGTGAACTTGCTCATAGGAGAAGTCTTTTTAGAATAATATGCAAATTAGAGGGTAAATATTGCAAGGTTATTGTAAAAAATGGGAGTACGAATAATATTGTATCCAATAAAATGGTAGAGAAACTATGGTTGAATCGGATAGAGCACACCAATTCATACAAAGTCTCTTGGCTACAAAAGGGACACCAAATTTTAGTCAATGAACAAGTGTCAAGTGAAATTCCAAATTGGATCTTACATGGATGAGGTCCTATGTGATATTATGCCTATGGATGCTTATCATGTGTTGTTGGAAAGACCTTGATAATTTGATAGAAAGATTTTACTGATGGTAGGAAAATCACCTACACAATTATGAAGGATGGTAAGAAGTATGTGTTGAGTCCTTTGAAGGACAAGGATGAAAGAGAGGATAATATTCCGAAGGTATGTTTAACTTTTGGAAGGTAATTTTTAAAGGAAATAATAAGTAAGAAGATGTATTTTGCATTGATTATCAAACCCACATAGGATGGGACAGTAAAATGAAGGGATGAGGTCACAGGTGAAGTCAAAGAGTTGTTAGAAGAGTGTGTAATTTTTTTATCAAATGAATTACCAGATGGATTACCATCAATGAGTATTAGCCATCATATCGATTTGATTCCAAGATCGAGTTTTCTTAATAAGGCAACATATAGACTGACACCAATGGAGAATGAGGAAATATATAGACAAGTCCAATAGTTGTTGGACAAGGGGTTGATCAAGGAGAGTTTAATCTCGTGTGTGGTATCAACTATATTTATACCAAAGAAATGTAGAGAATGACGAATGTGTACAGATTCAAGGACTATCAATAAGATAACCATAAATTATATATTTCCATTGCCATGCATGGATGATTTGATGGACTGCTTTAGTGGAGCAAAGTACTTCACGAAGATAGATTTAAAGAGTGGTTATCATAAAATATATATTAAGGAGGGGGATGAGTAGAAAATTGTATTCAAGACAAAGGACATATTGTATGAGTAGTTGGTTATGCCATTCAAATTAACAAATGTACTTAATATTGTAGAGGGGGAAAAATGCCCTACCGCATACAATTCCCAAAAAAAATGTTGGATCTACAAGGAGAGAACCTTTCGTGGGGTGAACCATGAGGGTATGTTGTACTCTACACTCGGTGCTAGGGAGAAGGGTTCACCAAGAATGGTTTAAGGACTCGCTCCAAGTCCTCAGGATATTCAGGAATGTTTGATGTATTCAGTTTTAAGAAACACACCTAAGTTTTGCCTTTCTAGTTCTAAACTAGGAAATATAAAGGACAATGCAAAAATAGAATATAACAATAGAAAACAAAATGCAGATATACAAGAGCTAACCTAATATGATTTTTTATTTTGAATTCTTGCTAACCTAGGGTTTATTTTAGAAAACTTTTAAAGCAGAAAACATATAAAATAAATGCACATAAGTTATCCCTAGATGCAAACTAAATGATTTTCACTTTTAGATGCCTAAGAATTAATAATTAGATCAGATCTTCAACCAATAAAATGATTAGAACACTTATATGTATTGGTTATTGATTTAGATTTTTTTGCCTCTTGTCCAATGATATCAGAAATACCTATTTATGCAAAAACTCATAAAAATATTTAAAATGGGATTATCATTAGGGGGTTTGCTTAGGCTGCTATGTAACAGTACTTGGAGGTACAAAAATCAATCCCCCTAGGTCCTTTTAGATGACCTTTTAAAGCAAAAGTGAAAATTGACCTTTGGATGATTAATCATAAAACAAAAATGTAGTAACTGGAAAACAGAAAACAAAATGTAGTAGTATGATCTAGATGCCAAATGGAATGCAAAAATGAAAATAAAATCTTGAAATTACACCCGGTGTGCTCTCGATCAAAGTCATGCCTCGCATGGAGTGGGTGTGATAACGCAATAACAAAGTCACACCTTGCTTAGACGAGGCACAATTTCACTTTTATGGACTAGTTTACCCTAATATGGGCAAGTGAAGTCATGCCTCGCTAATACTGGGTGCAATATTGCTGTAGACTAACAAAAAATAAAAAGCGAATGCAGAAGATAAAATAAATACCAAAAATAAAGTAATCAAACCCTGATGGACATCACAGAAGAAGGCATAGAAAATTGAAGTATTCAAGCAATCACTCTATCTCTTTGAACCACACAACGAATCCACCAAGTCACACAACAATCCAATCCAATCCATGCAATGGAAGATCAAATCTGAAATTTGCACTTCAGGGTTAGCTTGCAATAGAAGAAAGCAAAGGAAGAAGAGCGAGCTATCATAATATTTTAGAGCTTAATCAATAATCAAAATTTCGCATTAAGATAGCATATCACTTGTATATCTCTTAAGCAAGAAAATCCTTCCTTTTATAGACAAAATCAGAGGAAAAATGCAGGTAAAATAAACCCAAATTCGACACCAAAACATGCTTGGAGGGTTTAGAACTAGGTTTAAGTGGGCCAAAAATAATAAAATAAAAATTAAATTAAAAATAGAAAAGTCATGCCTCAAGATGACGAAGCACGAGATCGTTGTGATGAAGTTGCTCCCGATCATGACAGAGCATGATTTTGCCAAAGGTACTAAAACAAGCAAGGCTAAGGGAGGAGAGGCCTATACTTGCCTTAGGCAAGGGTTAGGGACCTCTTAGGGGTTCTAAGGAAGATTACCCATTGAAAGTGGGTCAATTTTCTATGTCTACATTTTGCCTCCTCTTTGATGCATTTAAGTCCAAGTAAATGTGTCAAATAAATATGTATACTACTATGGACAAGAACACACACATCAGAAGGCAACAAACACAAATAAGGGGTGGCCAGGTTTGGACAAAGAGTGGTGCAAAAAGGAGTATCACAATGGATATCCTAGAATATTGCACACTAGATGAGGAATTATATCCACTAATACCTCTATGGCTAGGGTGCCCCCTCGAGTTTTGAAAGGAAAGGAACGTCCTTAAGAAAATTGAAAAAGGTAAAGAGAAAGAAAGAAAAATGCAAACACACGGAAAAACAAAACAAAGTGAAACAAAACAAAAGTTACTGGGTACAACATGAATCTAATGCAACTAGCATAAAATGCATGGAAGAAAAGGAGGGGAAGAAGGGAGGGGAAGAAGGAGGAAGAATAAAGAAGAAGAGTGGAAAAAGAAAGTGAAGTGGAAAAAGATGAAGACAATGATAAAACTCCAAAGGTCAACCATCTGAAATCGAGAAGTAAGCTAGATCAGAACCTTGACTAGAGGGTGTTATGCTCAAAATATGGTCCATGTATGGAGTGAAGAACCCTCTATGGGTGTAGTACTCACTAAGTATGGACCAATAAGTGAAGTGTATAGTGTAACCCCCTATGGGTGGTTGCTCACTAGTAACTACTGTGGGGTGATTACCCGCTAGGATGTATGTCAAGGCCTACTATCAATGGCCAAGGAGCTGATCCTGTAATGGGGTGTTGAGCCCGTTGAGTCAAAGAGAGACATAACCCGATAAGGGTGTTACAGTGTATGTTGATGTAAATAATGCATGTAATGTATATGCCAGTACTACCTGAGAAGGTGTATGCGCATGTATGTATGGACCAATCAATATGAGCATAACACGATGTGAGTGTGTGCATGTGCTAGAAGAAATAAGAGGAAGAAAATGAGGAGCAAAGAATTGTGCGTGTGTACCCCCAACTTGAAGTTTCAACTATTGAAAAGTCAAGAGGGAGGAAGTGTGCAATCAAAGGAGAGAAGAATGTATATCCTTATCTAAAGAAGGAAGACAAAGGAAAAATAAGAATTACACAAAGGACAAGGATATACCATAAGAGGATTGCATTCCTTGACTTTGGAGAGAGATGATGATCATTGTAAAAACTTTCAAAGTCAAGGGACACAAGAAGAAGAGAGAAGAGAAGAAAAGAACAAAGGAAGACAAGAAGAGAAGAAGGGATGAGAATGCATGGGCCCTAGGTTGGGGCTTCGCTAGGCATCAGAACCCTAGTGAAAAGTGAAATGCATGTGAGCTATGACCTAACTAGGTATCATCACATGCCATTGTTGTGAATCCCTAGAAGCTATATGAACAAGCAGTCATGAGCAAGCAACAATGCAATTATGACAAGCAGAAGTGCAAGAAAATAGAATGTCAAGCAACCATGCAAAGTATGATAAGAAATCATGCAGTATGAGCAAGAAAATAGGTATGATGGAATGATAATGCAAATGCATACCTAATTAATGATGGATTTTATTTTATTTTATGTTTTATTAAACAAGCAATCAGAGTGATAGTCAACACACATTTTAATTGTGCCTCCTATCTTAAAAAAAGAACAGGCATTCAAGGGACTACTTCATCAAAGAAAAATCTAGAAGGTAATCCATCTCAATGATTATAATCATGGAGAGGCTCCTTCATAGCTCTTTCTTTGGCAGCCATAACATGATAATCTATACATTCTTGAACAAAACCATCATTCTTAACATAGGGAGGAGAAATCCCTAACATTGCAAGATCTTTATGAGAAGCAAAATATTTATCATTAGAACACACATAATTTATCATATTACAAAATAATATGTTAGAGGGATAAGGGGGATCCTTATCCTCATTACTCTACTCCAAACCTTGATGAGATATATCCAGAAGAGGTTCTTGAAGAAACTGATTATCTTGATCCCATGATGAAACTTTGATTAGAGGTTCCTCACTCACTTTTAGATTGTTGGATTGTTCAAATTTTTGAGATGAGGAACTTGGAGAAATAGATGATGAAACTAAAGGACAAACATTGAGACCAAACTAAGCTTGTTCAACCATTGAACAATATTCGAATGGATGAAGGTCACCTGGAATGGTGACAAGTTGATCCTTAAATTTAAACTTCAAACATTGATGAAGAGTAGAAGGGATGACCTTCATTGCATGAATCCAAGGACGTCCAAGAAGTAGATTAAAATATGCAAGGCAAGGTACCACATAGAACAATGTATCTAAAATTTTAGGTCCAACTTTAAGGGGGAGAGATATAGTGCCACAAGCTTCTTGGGACTCATTGTTGAATGTTTTGATGATTGCATTGGATTTAGTTAAATATTCCTCTTTTAATCCAAACTTTTGGATAAATTGATATGTGCATAAATTGAGGGAAGAACCATTATCAATCATAACCCTTTTGATAAGGGTTTCCCTAATAAATAATGTAGAGAGAAGAATCCCTACGTAGGTCTGAGGAAGAAATATCGTCATCCGAGAATGTGATGTGATGTGTCCCAAGAAAGCTTACAACATTGGCCATATCACTAGGGGAAATATCTGGAGGGACAAATTGTTGTTTTAGAACATTTATTAAGGCTTCTCCATGAGTAGGAGAATTTTGCAAAAGTTCTAAGAGGGAAATATTTGCTGAAAAACTCATCTCCTATTGAGACCGTTGGATCTGTCGATTTTGCACCTGCTATTCTGAAGTAGTTGTTACCATACCAACCATTTGGTTATCATAATTATGTTGTACATTTTTACAAGATACTTGATTAACTGCATGTTTTCCTTGCTTAGGTATATTCTGGTTGGTAGTGGACTTTTTTTGACTATTTGAAGATTGAGAATTTCTTACATCAAGACGTCCTACATCAATTAAATATTGAACCACATGTTTCAACTTCTTACAAGAATTTGTCCAATGTCCTTCTACTCTATGATATGCACAATGTTGTCCTACCTTGTACCAACTAGATGTAGTATCTGGTTGCCTTATAGGAGGTAACTCAATTGCATTGGCTTCTAAAAGTTGCTTTAGGACTTCTTCCATAGGTATGCCAAGTCTTGTAAAATTCCTTTGTGGAGTTTTTTGAAGTATTATCTTTTGTAGGTTGTTAACAACATTATTAATAGGCCTACTATATGTTACACCATCACCTACCACATCCTTATTCTTATACTATGACTGAATGGTTTTATCTTATTTCACTTTGAGTTGTCCTCTTCTGATAAGAGCTTGTTCCACTTTCCTTGCTAACTCAATTGCTTGATCAAAATATGTGACAATAGTAGTCTCTAATGCATAAGATAACTATTATTGTAAATTACCAATAAATATGTTAAGCATATATTTCTGAGGTATAGGATGTCTTAATCGGCCCACTAAAATTCTCCAACGAGCTAAGAATTCTGAAAAAAATTCTTATTTATTCTGCTTTAAATTATAAAGATATTTCATTGACACTTCTTTTTCAATATATGCACTAAAATGATGAACAAATAATTCTGCTATTTCCTCAAAATTCTTCAAAGAATAATTAGGTAATCTATAATACCATTCTAATGCCATGCCAACAAGACTCTTAGGAAACATCTTTAGTAATAATATATCATCATAGATGAGATCATGGCAAGTTGTTCTAAATATTCTTAGATGCTCAATAGGATCTTCTGTTCCCTTATATATAGGTAAAATCGGTATGGAAAAATGCTTAGGATAAGGCCTAGCAGCAACAATAGGATCCAATGGTTGATTACACATTTCTTTATAACTGTAAGTGAAACCTGAAGGTTGAATCATATCCATTTTTGAAGCCAACTATTTTACCACATTTGTCAATTTTTGTACTTTTGGATCACTATTGTGCAATACCCCTAGATTCCCTAAGGGAGGGGTATAGGCAGGTTGTTGAAAAGGCACTTGGCTTAAGCTGGAGGTATTGATACTATTGTGATATGTGATACCTTGCTGGAGAGGGTAACTAATATTTGGTGGAATAGAGGTAAAAGTGTTGAGATTAGCAGATTGAGGAGGAAATTGAAAATAATTTTGAGTGACACTACTGGTTGGATGAACTTGTGGATTTCTTCCAACATTGGTGGTTACAGTAGTGGCATAGGTTGGTTGATGGGTAGGATTACCATGATTCAAAGATTCAAATAAAGGGTTATCATGAACATGCCTAGGAGAGATGACTGGAGGAGGAAGAAGAGTCTCACCTCTTTCAAGTTGAGCTTTTTGTTCCATAGCCTTAAGTAAAGCCTCCTTATGGCATTCCATGAAACCCAAAACATGATCAAATGATTCAAAAATGTAGCGACCCTTAGGGTCTTCAAGGGGACCAAGACTATTATCAACCTTTTCTTCTTCAAGATTATGATTTTTTCTATCAATTTGATCATTCTCTTGGAAAAATCTCATCAAACCTTAGAGGCCTTTGCTCACTCCCAAGGTTGGAAGCCATTAGGAGAAGGAGAAAAGGACTAGGGAAAAAAGGAAGGAACTAAAGACTAGCAAAAACAAGCACAAGATGTTATATTTTTAATGTTTTCTTATCTAAACACACATAATTAATGATCTTGATTAAAGTTTTTAAAAGAAAAGAGGTGTTCACATCGGGTTCACCAAAGATGTAGAGGGGGAAAACTGCCCTACCACGTACAATTCCCAAAAAAAAGGTTGGATCCGCAAGGAGAGAATATTTTGTGGGGTGAACCACAAGGGTATGTTGTACTCTACACTCGGTTCTAAGGGGAAGGGTTCACCAAGAATGATTTAAGGACTCACTCCAAGTCCTCAGGATATTCAAGAATGTTTGATGTATTTAGTTTTAAGAAACACACCTAAGTTTGGCCTTTCTAGTTTTAAACTAGGAAAGATAAAGGACAATGAAAAATATAACAGTAGAAAATAGAATGCAGGCATACAAGAGCTAACCTAATATGATTCTTTATTTTGAATGCTCACTAACCTAGGGTTTATTTCAGAAAACCTTTAAAGTATAAAACATACAAAATAAATGCACAGAAGTTATCCCTAGATGCAAACTAAATGCTTTTCACTTTCATATGCCTAAGAATCAATAATTAGATTAGATATTCAACCAATAAAATGATTAGAGCACTTATCTAGACTGGTGGTTGATTTAGATTTTTCTACCTCTTGTCCAATGATATCAAAAATACCTATTTCTACAAAATAACTCATAAAACACTTGAAAATGGGATTAGCATTAGGGGGCCTACTTAGGCCGCTATGTAACAGTCCTCGAAGGCATAGCAGTCAAGCCCCGTTGGTCCTTTTAGATGACCTTTAAAGCAAAAGAAGAAATTGACCTTTGGATGATTAATCATAAAACAAAAATGCAGTAGCATAAAATAGAAAACAAAATGTAGCAGCATGATCTAGATGCCAAATAGAATGCAACAGTGAAAAAAAATATTGAAATTACCCCCAGTGTGCTCTTAGGAAAAGACGCACCTTGCCTAGAGTAGGCACGATAATGCAGCAGCAAAATCACACCCTTCTTGGATGGGACGTGACTTTACTTCTGCAGACTAGTTTACCCTAATCTAGGCAAGCAAAGTCGCACCTCACTAATACCAAGCGTGATATCACTGTAGACTAAAAAAAAATAAAAAGTTAATGCAAAAGACAAAATAAATGCCAGAAACAAAGTAATCAAACCCTGATGGACATCGTAGAAGCAGGCAGAGAAAATTGAAGTATCCAAGCGGGCACTCTATCTCTCCGAACCACACCACAAATCCACCAAGTCACACAAAAATCCAATCCAATCCATGCAATAGAAGATCAAATCTAAAATTCGCACTTTGGGGTTAGCTTGCAATAGAAGAAAGCAAAGGAAGAAGAGCAAGCTATCATAAATTTTTTGAGCTTAATCAATAATCAAAATTTCGCATTAAGATCGCATATCACTTGTATATCTCTTAGGAAAGAATATCCTTCCTTTATAGATGAAATCAGAGAAAAAATATGGGCAAAATAAACCCAAAGCTGATGCCAAAACATGTTGGGAGGATTTATACATAGGTTTAAGAGAGCCAAAAATAATAAAATAAAAAATAAATTAAAACTGGTAAAGTCGCACCCTGGGATGACGAAGCACGAGATCACTTCGGCAAAGTCATGCCCGGTCATGACGAAGCGTGATTTCTCCAAAGGTACTAAAACAAGCAAAGTTGAGGGAGGAGAGGCATATCCTTGCCTTAGGAAAGGCTTAGGGACCTCTTAGGGATTCTAAGGAATATTGCCCACTGAAAGTGGGTCAATTTTTCGTGTCTACAAATACCTTTATGCAGTTAATGAATGAAGTGCTTAAGCCATTTCTTGGAATATTTATGGTTGTCTATTTGGACGATATTTTGATATTCAGCAAGAGCAAGGAAGATATTTTGACACATTTGAGGTTGGTCCTACTGAGATTGAAGGAGGAGAAGTTGTTGGTCAATTTTAAGAAGTGTAGTTTCATGAAAGAATAATTGGTGTACTTGGGTTTTGTGATTTCACCAAAAGGATTGCGAATGGATCCCAAGAAGGTTAAGGCCAATGTGAATTGGCCATTACCAAGAAGTAAGTTTGAGACAAGGAGTTTCCATGGTCTAGAAAGCTTCTCAAAAACTTTAGTGGAATTGTTGCACCAATTACAAAGACCCTAAAAGTAGGAAGGCGTGAATTTAAGTGGACAAGTACATCTGAAAGGATTTTTTGAGTCCTAAAGGAAAATATAACAAAGTAACCAGTTCTAGCCTTATCACATTTGAATAAGTTTTTTAGGTGTATTTTTATGCAAGTGGAACAACAATAGGAGGAGTTCTAAAGCCAAGAAGGTAAGCCCATTGCCTATCTCAATGAGAAGCTAAATGAAGCAAAGAGGAAATACTTGGTCTATGACCAAGATTTTTATGCTATCATTCAAGCCCTAAAAAAGTGAAGGCACTATTTGATACCAAAAGAATTTATCTTTTTTACAAATAATCACTCTTTGCAGTTTATTAATAATCAGAGTAAGTTGAATCAAAGGCATATGAAGTGGGTAGAATTCCTGCAAGGATATTCATTTATCTTGAAGCATAGAAGTTGTAAATCAGATTGAGTAGTTGATGCCTTGAGTAGGCAAAATTTGTTGGTTAATATGATGAGGGTAGAAGTTGTTGGTTTTTATTCCATGAAGGAGATTTATAAGGATGATTAATATTTCAAGGAAGCTTGCGTAGCATGTAGTTATCCTACTATAGGAGATAGGAGTCCATGGCTTAAATATTTTATCCAAGAAGGGATGTTATTCAAATGGGTATTGACTATGCATACCATGAAGTTCAATGAGAGAAAATTTTATAAGGGAAAAACATAGTGGAGGACTTGTAGGACATTTTGGGATGGACAAAACCTTGAGACAACTTGAAGAAGCTTACTATTGGCTTGGAATGAATGCAGATGTAAGAAAATTTATGCAAGGTTGTCAAGTATGCCAACATGCAAAAGTGAAGAGTCAAAATGCTGGATTACATCAGTCATTATCAATTCCAGCGAGACCATGAGAGGATATAAGCATGGATTTTGTTATTGGATTGCCAAGGATACAAGGGGAATGACTCTATTTTTGTTGTGGTTGATAAATTATCGAATATGGCACATTTCATACCTTGCAAGAAGACAAATGATGCAACTCATATTGCTACTTTATTCTTTATAGAAGTGGTGAGATTACATGGGTTGCCAAAGAGTATTGTTTCAGATAGGGATAGCAAATTTGTGGGTCATTTTTGGAGAACATTGTGGAATAAATTGGGTACTAAGTTAGCGTTCAGTTTGACTTATCATTCACAAATCGATAGATAAACTAATATTGTGAATATGAGTCTTAGAAATTTGTTGAGATGCTTGGTCAGCAAGAAGATGAAGCTTTGGGATACTATCTTAGCACAATTAGAGTTTGTGTACAATAACTTAGTGAATCGAAACACAGGTAAAAGTCTATTTCATATTGTATATGGAGTACGTCTACGGGGAGTAGATGAGTTATAAATGTGTAGATACCAAGTTCTATTTCAAAGGATTTTACTAACTATATTCATGATTTATATCAAGAGGTACGAAGTGATTTAGAAAAGAGTGCCATGAAGTATAAACAACATGTTGATCGCAAGCAAAGAGTGCTAGAATTTCAAGTTGGATATTTGGTTCTAGCATATTTGTGAAAGGAGCGATTCCCAAACTATACAATAAGTTAAACTAGAAGAAGATTGGACCCTGTAAAGTCTTAAGGAAGTTTGATACCAGATCTTACAAAATAGAACCACTTGAAGGAGTGGATATATCACCCATATTCAATGTAGCAGATCTATACCTTACCATGAAGGATCAACTTATGAGCAAGAGGATGCAATTTCAAAACTTTCAAAGATTTATTGGGTATAAAAACTACCAAAAAGGAACATGAGGAAATTGAGATGATCATAGATTCCAGGGTTTCCAAAATATAAGAGATAAGGAATATCATGAATACTTAATCAAATGGAATAATTGAGTAACTGAGTACACCACATGGATGAATGTATTTAAAATTACTAAATATGGAGTTCAAATTGAAGACTCACTGAATGTTTATGAACAATTTCTTCTACCTGGTGATTATGATGTAGGAGCATCCTGACAACATCCAAAAGTTGAACAATTATGGAAGCTGAAAAGGTAATAGTTCATCCGTTATGCGACTAATTTTAAAAATTATAAATTATATGTTTTTCTAAGAGGGTGCTGGCAAGGAGAGGAAAGGGAGGTCTCAACTTGGCTTTGTAATTCCAATAAAATAAATAAATAGTACTTTATCCATTAATCCTTGTGAGACTTGTTGTTGTAACTTGCATATTTAGTATTGCGTATATTCTTTTGCTTCTATTTGTGTAAGTTCGTAAAAATCACTCAATGTGTTATAGTCTGAAAAAGAAGAATTATGGTGTTGGCATTAGAATCTGAGAAACCATTCAAATGAGAGGAATATGAATCACAATGAAGATAAATACCAGCAAAAAATGATAATAGAGCCAATGAAATACACTCTTGTGGGTAAGGATATCATTCAAAATACCAAAATTGATTAAGGAATTGAGAATTCACTTTCAAACTGTAGTGTGACAGATTCATAATGCGAGGAGGATTTGATATTTATTTTGGATCCAAAATAGGTATGAAGGAAATTATAAAAGAGTGAAATGAAAGTAGCATAAATTATTAATCCAGAGTGTAGAAAAATCTACCATACAAAATAAAACCAAAAGATTTCATGAAAGAGAAACACATAGTTAGGGTTAGGATTGCAATCGTGTAGTTGTATGATAAAAACTACACTAATTAAGAAATTATTAGACAAGTGAATGATTACCAAGTTATTGTACAATTACCTAGATTAATTTTTAGTTTGATTGTATGGTTGCCTAGATTGAATAGTTGCCTAGATTGTACGATTGCCTAGATTGTACAGTTTCTTGGATTGTACGGTTGCCTAGATTGTATGGTTGCCTAAATTATATGGTTGTTGCCTAGATTGTATGATTGTTGCTTAGATTTTATGGTTGTTATTTGGGTTGTATAATTTTTACCTAGATTGTATGGTTGTCAAGATATTGTGCGATTGTGGAGTTGAACAATTGGGAAACCTATTGTACAGTTACTAGAATGAACGATTTGCTAAATTGAATGCTACCCATTTGATTGTATAATTGTGGGTTTGAATGACCAAAATTTTTGGGAAGGAATATCATATAATGTAATATTGTTAATTTCCATATTTATAAATAAGTAAATATTAGTTTGAATTGAGTCTTCTTGGGAGATTTTGTGTTAATTACTACATCAACAATAAACCATACGATTGAACAGAGGAAAGTTGTACAAACAAATTGCTATAGAATTTATTTACTATGCAATTAATGAATCATATTATTGATTGGTTGTACAATTCAAATTTTGTAGAGAGAATTTTAAATTGTACAAATTTGTACAAAAAAATTGCTATAGAATTTATTTACTATGCAATTAATGAATCATATTATTGATTGGTTGTACAATTCAAATGTTGTAGAGAGAATTTTAAATTGTACAGTTGAACGGTGGTACAGATCATATATTTGAATGGTGCATGTTGTACATTTGTATGGAGGTAAAGGTTGACATGCAATAAAATTTGTTATACAAAGAGTTGGATCGTACAATTGTACGATAGAGGAGGTTATACAAGTGAAGTCGTATGATAAAAACTGCACTAATTAAGAAATTATTATACAAGTGAACGATTACCAAATTATTGTACAATTACCTAGATTAATTTTTATTTAGATTGTATGGTTGCCTAGATTGAACAGTTGCCTAGATTGTACGGTTGCCTAGATTGTACAGTTGCTTGGATTGTACGGTTGCCTAGATAGTACGGTTGCCTAAATTATATGGTTGTTTCCTGGATTGTACGATTGCTGCCTAGATTTTATGGTTGTTATTTGGGTTGTATAATTGCTACGTAGATTGTATGGTTGTCAAGCTATTGTGTGATTGTGGAGTTGAAAAATTGGGAAACCTATTGTACAGTTACTAGAATGAACGATTTGCTAAATTGAATGCTGCCCATTTGATTGTATAATTGTGGGTTTGAATGACCAAAATTTTTGGGAAGGAATATCATATAATGTACTATTGTTAATTGCCATATTTATAAATAAGTAAATATTAGTTTGAATTGAGTCTTCTTGGGAGGTTTTGTGTTAATTACTACATCAACAATAAACCATACGATTGAATAGAGGAAAGTTGTGTAGACACCAAAACAACACCAATCCGATTATGTGACTGCAAACACTGATCGCTTTGACACACACAGCCCCAAGGGCAGCCCTCAGAGGTTAAACAGTGGTCCTAACCACTTTTATAGCAATTTTGTAAGGTCAAAAGGCAATTTGGCACATTCGGGCACTTTGCTCAGTATTCGTCCCACCCAGGGACGAATTCAAACTGGGATCCGTCTCACCCAGGGATGAATTCTGAATTCGTCTTTGGTCAGGATGAATTCCAGGTTTAACGGGCAAAAAGAAGAATGGTGCCAAGTGGCAGCCGAAGACAGTCAATTAATGCCTCCTGCCTTGCATGCGCGTGTAGGTGGGCAGATTGGGCGTTAGAGGACTGTCACAAGGGCAGTCATGGAAGCCCAAGTCATGGAGGACTTTCCTCCCTCATGGGAAGGCATGACCGCCACATGGCGCTTATGCATGCCCCTCCAAAGAGACCCCCTGGGTCTATAAAATGGTGGACTTTCTCACCCAAAAGAGACAAGTTGGAGGCATTTTCAAGCAACGAAGTGCTGCCAAATTGATACCACGCCTTTACCCTTTTGATTTACATCTTCCACATCCTTGATCTCTTTCGCAAGAGAGGTTATTGGGTGGCTATTGGAAGTGTGAATCTGGACCCTAAAACCCGAGATTTGACCACATTAATCCACCAATTTGTCGACAACCCATTCCAAGAGATTTTGGGCCCATCCCAAGTGGATTGGTGCCGAAATCAAGTTCCAATGGTGGGCGGCCCGCTCGGGTGCCCCACACTTCTTAGTTTCATTTTAATTTATTCTTTTGTCACTTGTTTATATTCCATTCCATTTTATGCTATTTAGATAGTTTATAATTTCGATTTCAGAAGACGTTTATCAAATATTATCATGTTTTGTCGATTTTGTGGTCCTCACTAACTTGCAGGTAACAACATCAAATTCCCGTTGATGGAGGTCAAATTGGGAGAATCCGACCATCTGGGTCATCCCAAAATGCCCCCAATTAGCTAACCCCTATGTTTGTAGGTCTTTTGGAGATCTCGAGATGCAACATTTGGACAGCATCACTTCAGCGTTTCATCACAGTCGAATTCATCCTACCCGAGGATGAATTACAGTCGAATTCATCCTACCCGAGGACAAATTATAGTAGAATTCATCTTTCTCATGGATGAATTGCAATTGATATGAATTGGCCAACTGTTTCGATGGCAGTGGCCCTCTGGTAATGTTTTCTGGTCTCTGTCAAATGTGCAGGTCATTTGGAGTCATTTTATTCACTGGTTTAGCTAATCTTACGCATGCATCTTCCATTGGTTTTAGGATCAAACGCCTTATCTTTTGTCACAGGTGCTACTAATGACTTGTTGTGTCTTTGAACGTAGGAGGAGCAGCAAGAATCAAGGATTCATCAACGCAAGTGATGGCAACACTTTGGCCCGCCCATTTCAAATGTGGGCATGCGAAAGGAGGAATACTAAGTCATGATTGTAACCAAAATTCATTTAACGCTCCTAGCCCCTGAAAAGGGAGGAGGCATCTTTGTAACCGAGATTAAGAGAGTTAAATAAAAAGGGTTGTGCTTTCTCTACTTTCTTTTATCTCAGTTCAATTCGTCTCTTTCATTTCATGCATTTCACATTTTAGGACTTAAGCGTTAATTTTGGGTTTTGAATGCATCGCAATAGTTTTCCTTTCAAATCTTTCGGAATCTCGTGCTTTCAATGGCGATCATGGTGGGACCCTGTCCCCTATTTTTTTGAGATCAAGAAACTAATCAAAAATTTGTGATTTGTGCTTATAGGTACCATTTTTGAAATCTGACTGTTATTCGTCTTTGCCTGTGGTGAATACCTTACTGTAATTCGTCTGACCCTGAGACGAATTCTAATTCATCTCAGACAAGGACGAATTATGTACTGTAATTCATCTCACCCAGGGACGAATTTTTGTCTATGAATTTTTAGGGCCGAGGATCAAAAACAACAAGTCTAGGCAGAGAAAGGTAAGGGTCCTAAAACTGTTCCTATCATTTTTTGCTTTTCTGTTTTTATTTTCTATCAATTTTGCCTTCTTAAGGAAAGTAGTTGCTTCTGCCTATTTCAATTTTTAATAAAAAGAACCACACACACATCACGCAACATTTTTAAACCAAGGAGCTGGTCGTAAGACCCTAGCCCTTGATCAAGACCAACGGTGGGTTCATCACCACCTTGGCTTGATTTTTGCATCCATTTACCCCGATTGTCACTATTGTTAGGCATAAATCCTGATGAAAGCTGACCGAGTGTCGCTGGGGTGATTCCCAATGTGCAAGGATAAGTCTTCTATGGTAGGTGTCATTAACAGGACAATCCCCCTTTCGTACCGCCTACGTTCCATGTACCATCTGCTCTCACGTACCTATAGTTTCCCTCTCGTAAGGGTGGGTATATAGAGAGGTTGGTATATCGGTCGGGCAATGGTATATTGAAGGGGCGACCATTTATGGGAGTCATATGAGCCAACATTCTGCATTTAAACGTTCTTCAAAACTTTCAAAAACAAAACAAAATCATCAAAATGCACTAAAACCAGTCTAGGACACACCATTAATCTTTAAAAGAGATAATCACCATTTGTGTATGTGTGTGTTCATTTCTGCTTAGTGTAACAAAAAAAAAATCAAAAATCATAAACAAAAAGATAAAAATCTGCTTAGCTAGTAGAAGAGCACCACAATGGTGTACACCCGTAGCCAAGCCCAATCAAGGGCAGAAGCTCCGAAAAGTGTACAAAGAGCGGGCACAAGTCACCTTCGCTTTAGCCCTGAGGACTTGGCCATACCGCCTTGGCGGTCTGGCCCACAAGAGAGTCCACATCATGCCACGTCAAGGTGGAATTATAGGGACACCCCTCTGGGGGATACGCCCATTCAGAATAGCCCCTTTCGGGAAGAAGCTTTACATGTAGCACTCAACGTAAATAGAAGACCACCTTTAGAGGCTAGATATGAGTGGCCACCATGCAATGAAGCGCTAGAGAGGCACAGTGTCCATGAGGAGAGACAACGTGACTATGGCATCTCTCCTTTGCCTCCCATCATTGTTAGAACTGAAAGACAAAACCCAGAGCGCAGGGCTCTCCACATAGGGCGAGCTAACTCCGCCCGCCCCTTTCACACCCATGAAAGGGAGTACGAGGAAGACCATCGCATTCCTCAAGAGCAATATACAGTGTGGGAGCCTTGCGCTTCCGCACCTGCTAGATACCATGATCACACATCGAGGCCAGAGCCTCAGGTAAATGCCGCCAACCTCGACAGAGGGAAGCGACCCATTGAAATCTCGGATCATCAAGACCGAGGCAAATACATAGGAGAAACATTCAAGCCTCCTAAGCCCAAGATGGTGGACCAAATTGACCTGGCAGTCGCCAGACATGCCACCCGCCAAGCCCAGATCATGTGGCTTGAGCAAGATCATCAGTAGTTAGAGCGCTTATACCGCCTTAACAAAGAGCGCATGTAGCGCGAAGCGGATGAGCTGCTTTATAAACTACCTGAGAGGGTGCCAACCCCTCGCACCCAAAAAGCAGAACAATATGAGAGGCATAATCCCTTGGTGCAGGATAGGTCTCCGCGACCTCGTCAAGCTTTGCCTCCGAGACCCCATAGACCTGAGAGGGAGGCCACTCCCCGAAACAACGATGGGTACCCTCAGCGGGGACTCACTCAGGGTCATAGGTCTCGCCCAGAGACTCCTCAAGAAGTTTATGAGGAGTATGAACCAGAAGTAGAACGGGTCGAAATGCCCTATCAAGGCGGAGGGGCTGCCATCCGGCCACCCCCCCATAGGCCTCCAGTCTCCCACAACTCACAACGGGAGCAAACAAAAGAGGAAGAGATTAAATATTTCGATGCATACAAAGCGCTATTAGAGCGTTTGGAGTCTATGGAGACCAAAGCTTCTGGGCACCAAAAGCCCACGTTACGTCAACTCCGCAGTCATCCAGTGCATCCGTCAGTGCCCACACCTCTTTACCCTGAACATTTCAAGTTGCCTCAGTTGGCAGTCTTTAAGGGTGAAGAGGATGCTCAAGAGCATGTGACAAGATTCCTGAGCCAATGCTTTGGCATTCAGGATAATGATGCGTTGTTGCTAAGGACATTCATAACCACATTCGTAGGTCCTACCTCGGATTGGTTCACACAATTGTCGAAGCACAACATAAATAACTTGGATCAATTAGTGGATGCATTCCTTGAACGCTTTGCCTTCAACACCAAGAAGAAGGCATCACTGAGTGATCTAGCTAGCCTCAAGCAATATGAGGAAGAGACAATGGCGGCTTACGAGAATCGATGGAGGGCTCTGCTTTCTAAGCTACCCTACCTTCCCCCTATGTCCGACCTCACACAAATGTTTTCACGAAGTTGTCTGAGATCGATCTCTGGGCTATTGCAGCTACAACAATATGCCAGCCTAGAAGAAGCTTTGGCGCAAGCCAGAGTTATCGAAGAGATCAAAATACAGGAGGGCAAAATCGCCAAGCCCAAAAAGAAAGAGTGGAACAAAAATACAAAGACAGGGACTACGCAACCAAAACCCGCTGTGGTTAATCAAGTTGCGATAAATGTCCCCAAGCCTATGCAAGAAATATAGCCTCAAAAGGCTAATTATCAGGTAGTGCCTCCTAATTATGAAAGAGAAAATAAAAAATAGGAGCAAAATCAGCAGCGTCGCCCTAAGCGACAATACACCCCCTATACGGAGTCTAGGGACTCCCTATTTGACCGCTTGTCAACGGCAAATTTAATCACCCTTCCAGAAATCCAAACCATAGATCCTAACGCTCCCAAGCCTAAGGGATACAGGGAGGATTTATATTGTAGGTTCCACAGGCGAAGGGGACATGACCTGAACGCATGTTGGAAATTCAAGGGATTGATACAAGATTTGATTGATAATAAAACATTGGTAGTGGACAACCCCATAGCGCCAAATAATCAACAGATGGGGGTTTTCAAGGACCCTTTGCCTGCCCACGAGGCACAGGCAAAACCTCTTCAGGTCAATGAGGTGCGACAGAATCTCCCCATGCAAGGATTTGTGGGAATGATCAACATAGTGACCAGGAACAAGAAATACCCAGGAGTTGCCCCCGAGGCAGCTACAAGAGAAGTTCCAACAACGTCGCAACCTCAACAACACACTGTGCAGTTGCCTCCACCTAGACCCGAGGTCACGATACGGACCAAACTCATGCAGAGTTTGTGGACCACATCGGCTAGGCTTTCCATATATGAGCTTATACAGCAGTCAACACCCCATCGGGAAGCTCTCATGGAAATTTTGAAAGCCATCGAGTTGCAGCCTCACGAAGCGAATTCCTTCAATAACTTCGTGGGACATGTAAAATGATGTACGGAGCCAGTCATTACCTTTAGAGAAGATGAGGTTAAAATAGTATCGAATGACATGGCAGATCCACCCCTGCACGTTATCGCGCGGGTCAACGGGATCCCGTACAAGAGAGTGTTGGTAGATACTGGCTCGTCCAGTAACATCATTACCACTGCAGCATTAAAACATCTGAAGCTGCCAGCCTCTCATATCACGGCTTCCACATACACACTGCGAGCATTCAATGATGCGATATGCTCGACAGTCGGCACAATTGTTCTACCCATCCAGGTAGGACAAAAGATGATACCTACATTGTGCCATGTTTTGGAAGGCGAGATGGCATACAACATATTGCTAGGGCGGCCATGGATCAGGGGACATGAAGTGTGTCCCTTCGATAGCTCACCAATGTTTGAAGTATGCATTTGAAGGAGAAGTACATGTAGTCCCGATGGACTTAGAACCCTTCAAATATTGCAATGCGATGCAATTGATGCCTCAATCGACCCTCCCATCGACGCACTTGGATTTCCAGTTAAATCCATCTAGACAGGGTCCGATGCCGTGAGCACCACTGGTGACTAATCCATCAAAACCCCAGCCAGGTGAATCTTCATCATCTGCTCCTTCACTACCAATGCCACCTGTCATGGCTAAACAGAAGGACAAAGGAAAACAAATCCTGGAAGAGGCTCAACCCCTAGAGGAGGTGTTGCCAACAATATCAACCATCTCAATAGAAGAGATGCCTAGCACAATGGAAGCTGAGGCTCCTAATCCACCCAACATGGAATGGACTCAGGAAGGCCTTCCATTCCCTCCCTCTCAATCGTCAACAATTACTGTTGAAATGGCCAGTACGGGCCTGGGGGAGTATCTAGTGCAGAATGTTGTAGCAACGCCCACGCTAGAATCAGTGCAGGACATGGGGAGACCTCGCCTTCCCATAGGGATAGTTGTTCCTTTAGGCTACCCACCAAACCAGACCAATTTTGTGTATGGGGGCCTTGATCATGGTGCTGAACCATGCAAGCAAAAGGACGAGGACGAAGAGCCTTTTGCCGAAAATGTCAATTATCTGTCGAACCCGGACTTCGCTCTGAGATATCTCGGCCAATGCAATTGGCATGGATATGAGCTAGGTAGGTATGAGCAAGGGGTGCGTGTCCTTTGCCAGCCAAGATACCAAATGCCTTATGACAAGTCGGGAGTAGGGTTCAACCACCCCCTGCCCTTAGACATCTTGGTGGAAAACATGCAAGGCCTAGGAATAGGCAACAAGGGTGGATTGGCATCAGATCCTTATGCCAACCCAAACACAACGTATACATTGGGAGATTATCTCCCATGGTCAACAACCACCCTTGGTAACATCAATAACCCCTCTCCTTTGCTAGAGAGAGGTGAAAGTTCGGACACTAACTTCCAAGGAGAGCATAAACAGTGTCCAGAGATCTTTTTGAAACTGTTCCCTTTAGAGGTTCCAATTGAACCAGTGCAATGTCAAGAGAATCAGGTCCCCCCATCGAGTGTGGAACAACCGCGATGGGATCAGATTAATTTGCTCGAACAAGATGAGCCTAATATGTCGCAGACAGCTGTCGGGGCCAACGAGGGCCTTTGGATCACCGACAATGATTACGAAGATGAAACTGAGATGGAATATCTCAATCATGCGCGATGGCACAATCACCCTGTAACCCATGAAGAACTGATGGCACAACTAGGCATAAGATTAGGGCATGAATGGTACGTAGACCCAATAGGGTGGGACCAAGTGTTGGATCCGTGGCTCCAAGTTTACGACGAGCACCGTCCACCCCGAGACCCTATAATGACATCAGTGTCGAGGGAAGACCCTGTCTTCCTATCAGCACATAGGGCCGATCCGTTCATGCCTGTCCCTCTAGAGCCAGATCCAGAGCATAGGGAGCATCCAGAATGTTTGAGTTATCACACCCACGGTAATGGAGACCAAATTCATTTCATCCACATGATCTCCATTGATTTGACCGCACCCATCCGTAATCCGGCCGATCCAACACGGTCATTGCATCTAGACATAGATGCCATCGACTAGGATCGCATCAATTCACCTCTCTCCCCATCAGAGTACTGGCATTTCGATAAGATGCCTCATTTTACCCCAGGGACAACTCAAGATATTTTTTAGGCTGAAGAGGAACCCGAGGTTCCCAACATAGATTTAAACTCAGCTAATGATATCCATTTGATCCCGACTCCACATCAGTTGGAGGATGGATCCCACATGTCGATCGAGGAGACGACTGACGTAGACATCGGCTTAGATCCAATGAATCCATAGATTATCAAGCTAGGGGTAAGCTTATCCCTCGAAGAGCAAGTCGACTACATTGCCCTTCTCAAAGAGAAGAAGGAGGTTTTTGCATGGTCATACAGAGACATGTCGGGGCTAGATCCATAGCTAGTCATGCATAATCTAACGCTTGATCCGACAATCAAGCCAGTTAAGCAAAAACTACGTAAGATGCACCCAACAGTGGCCTTGATGGTCAAAGATGAATTGCAAAAGCTGTTGGATGCACAGTTTGTCATCTGCATGGATTATCCGCCATGGCTGTCCAACATGGTGCCCATCAAAAATCTCGACGGGAGGATTCGCATATGCACTAATTTTTGAGATCTAAACAAAGCGAGTCCTAAGGATGATTTCCCCTTGCCAAGCATCGACGCATTGGTAGACGCTACAACAGGTCACGAAATGCTATCCCTCATGGATGGTTTCTCGGGATACAATCAGATTCGTATCAATCTCGAGGATCAACTAAAAATGGCGTTCACAATGCCTTGGGGGACATTTTGTTATAAGGTCATGCCTTTTGGCCTTAAAAATGCTGGCGCCACCTACCAACGTGCCATGACGTACATCTTCCATGATTACATGCATAAAACTTTGGAAGATTACATGGATGATTTGTTAGCCAAGTCTCTTTTGCGCTCAAATCATCTCGATGACTTAAGCAAGATCCTCGATCGCCTCATGGAGCATAAAGTTAGATTGAATCCCAAGAAGTGTGTATTTGGCATCACATCTAGAAAACTCTTGGGTTTCATAGTCTCAAAGCGAGGCATCGAGGTGGACCCAAAGAAAGTCAAGGCAATCCTTGAAATGGTTCCCCCAACTACCATTAAGCAGCTCAGAAGTCTACAGGGAAAGGTCACGTCAATCAAGCATTTCATAGCGTAGCTATCTGACAAGTGCCGACCCATGAACAAATTATTGCACAAGGGGGTTACATTTCACTGGGATGACGAGTGCCAGTCAGCCTTTGATGACATCAAACAATACTTGGCTTCGTCGCCAGTATTGGCACCACCTAGACCAGGAGTGCCATTCTACTTATACATCTCAGCTACTGAGGTGGCATTGGGTGCCATGCTGGCCCAGAAGAATGAACTTCACAAAGAACAGGCTACTTACTATCTTAGCCGCACCCTAGTCAGTTATGAACTTAACTATGCATACGTCGAGAAACTCTGCTTGGCAGTGGTGTTTGCTACCAAAAAGCTATGCCACTACATGCTGAGCAACACTACGTATGTTGTGTCTAAGGAGAATCCATTGCGATACATGATGAGTCATACTTATCATAGTAGTCGCATGGCGAAATGGATCATGTTGTTGATGGAATTTGACATAGAGTTTATTGGACAAAAATCTATCAAAGGATAGGTCATAGCCGATCAACTAGCAGAGGCTCCTCTCGAAGACGATCAGCCTCTAGTCATAGAACTACCCGATGATGGGGTCTTCCATGTCTTAGAATCGCCAGATTCTGATGAGCCTGAGTCACAAGCTGACATAACCCTATTTTTTGATGGTTCTAAATGTGAGCAAGGTGGTGGCATGGGAATAGTATTCTTCACACCGTAGGGCGCTCCAATGCCCCTATCATTTAAATTAAATTTCCCATGCACCAACAATAATGCAGAGTATGAAGCCTTGCTCATAGGTCTTCAGACAGCAATCACCATGAACATCAAATGACTGAACATCTTTGGTGATTCGCTGTTAATTGTCAATCAAGTCAAAGGGGTATTCCAATGCAAATGCCCTTTTTTAGGGCTTTTAAGCCCCTTGTGGACAAATTCTTGGCAAAACTTGAGTGGTATGACATCGAGGCACTCCCTCGGTCATCGAATCATTTTGCGGACACAATGGCCTCCTTGGGGTCACTAATCCCGCAAGACCTTTTCGGTGATATGACAACCATTCAAGTCAAAACCCTATCGCAATCCATGATGGAGCGTGCAAGCTCTCGACTTGACGCCAGGAATCCACATGATCCAGATTGAACCATCCTCGGATAAGTTCTCTCGAATCCATGATCATCTGAAACATGCCAACTGGGGGTCCTTGTTCTCCCCTACTCCCATTAATAGCAACACAACGCTATTCTTACAAGTTCTATCCCACTCAGCATTTGCTAGGGATGAACTTCAAGAGGGATTGGTTGTTCATACCATCGAGGTTTTCGATCAACAGGATTGGTATTTACCCATTAGAGACTACCTCAAGTTAGGTAATCTCCCGCTTGGATTGACGCATGCCACAAAATGAGCATTCAAGCAGAAAGCGGCTAAGCATGTCTTGATAGGAGACATTTTGTATCGTCATAGCTATGAAGGAATCCTCCTTCATTGCTTGGACCAACAAGAGTCCACTTGGGCAATCGCCCAAGCGCACGATGGTACATGTGGTGGCCACTTCAGTGGTATGGCCATCGCAAAGTGCATTCTTCGCATGGGCTATTATTGGCCATCTTTAGAGCGAGATTGTTGTGCATATGTCAAGAAGTGCGTGAAGTGTCAACATCATGCCAATTTGATGCATGTACCTTCCCAGGCCTTGCAGATAGTCCAGTCTGCTTGGCCATTTTCATAGTGGGGCTTCGATCTAATTGGAAAGATCTCCCCTACATCGTCAGGCCGTCACACGTTTATCATAACGGCCACAGAGTATTTTACCAAGTGGGTGGAAGCGGTTCCGCTTACCTCTACGACAGGACCCCGCATTGTGGAGTTCATTTTGCATAACATCATATGTCATTTTGGTATTCCATCCAAAATAGTCTCGGATAATGGGACACCATTCAAGAACAAAGACGTGCATGCTTTGACCACAAAGTACAAAATTTAGCATAGTTTTTCGACACCCTATTATCCGCAGGCAAATGGGCAAGTAGAGGCGTCAAACAAAATGCTAGTTGCCATCCTTAAAAAGATGATCGTAGACAGTCATAAGGATTGGCACATCCAAATCCCACTTGCCCTGTGGGCTTATCGCACTAGCATTCGGACGCCCACTGGGGCCACTCCATTTTCGCTCGTGTATGGCTCCGAGGCAGTCATGCCTCTAGAGTTGGAAATTCCTTCCCTGTGCATATCAATGCAAGAGTTCATCGATGATGACGCTGCGTGGTAGGCCCGGTTAGACCAACTTACGTTGCTTGATGAACGACGCGTTAATGCTCTCGAGCATTTACGTATCTATCAAGAGCGACTTAAGAAAGCTTACAACATGAAAGTTCACCTGAGGGACTTTCGGGTTGGTGATTTGGTTTTGAAGGAAAACCAACAGAACTCTAGTTTGCCGTCCCACCTAAGGGACAAATTTGTGGCAAATTGGTTAGGTCCATATGTCATTGATAGCAAAATAGGACCCGAGACATACCGGCTAGCCTCTCTTGATGGAATCAAGGAAACAGAACCCTTGAATATCAGTCATTTGTGACCATTCCATATCTAAGAGAGCCATATCCCAAAAATGCTCCAAGGATTCCTAAAATCGCTTGGTCAATCCCAAAAATGCTCCAAGGATCCCTAAAATCGCTTGGTCAATCCCAAAATGCTCCAAGGATTCCTAAAATCGCTTGGTCAATCCCAAAATGCTCCAAGGATTCCTAAAATCGCTTGGTCAATCCCAAAAATGCTCCAAGGATTCCTAAAATCGCTTGGTCAATCCCAAAAATGCTCCAAGGATCCCTAAAATCGCTTGGTCAACCCCAAAATGCTCCAAGGATTCTCACAATCGCTTGGTCAGAAATTCAAAATCCAAAAATCATCAAAAATAACAAAAAATTGCATCTCATTTCTAGGCATGCTCAAATTCATCAATAAAAAGCTCTTCTCGCATCTCATCTTCATATTCACAAAAATCAATCCATCAAAAATACAAAAATATATAGCTGCATTAAGCATCGCATCCATACATTGCATATTTGTGGTCGTACAGGTCAAAGGCACCATAGACTGTAATTATTCTGCTAGTCCATCTTGTTCCACATTTTTTTCCATTTTATAAAACAAACAAACAAATGCCATTTACTGTTTTTTACCACACTAGAGTCAGTGGTCTTATAATGTATCAAGAGTTTTCATCTTTCAGTCATAATTTTGCTTTCTAGCCACGTACTGTACCAAGTCAGACAGATTTTACGAAGGTAGAGTTCTACTTGGATCACACCTTGTTACGTAGCATCCCAACACAAATTAAAACACATAAAAATTCCTAAGTTGTGTGAACGAAAGATGAAACATGCACAGTAATCCAAGTCACCATAAGCGAAATGGTTATCTTGCTCATCCCCCTGTGCGAATGACCCAAAGAATGCTGAGAGTTGGCAAAAGGACAAGCATCCTCCCTACCCAATTCCCCAAGAATCCCAAAGTTCTCAATAGTTGCAAAACATCAAAAATTTGCAAACGTCAAAACTCCAAAATTTGACATCCCACAGTGCACACATCAAAAAGCACATACAATAGTGATTCTCATCACTCCATATCCAAATCCCTTGCTCAAAAGAAAAATATATAAAAATAAACAGTGATTTTTATCACTACCAACGAGCAAGTATCCCAATACAATTGAAGAAAAGAAGGGAGTTGAACTTGAATCCCTGGAACTCTCAGCATTTCGACAGGTCATGAGGCAAGCCTCAGTACCGGTTTGGTTGATAGCCTATCGGTCACTGGCGGTAAACCTCCCGCATGACGATATATCTGTCACATTAACTCGTGTACAGATCAATGTTTGCATGTGGATGAGCTAGCTTATGGTATCCTAGATAGCACCGCAGATTAATCTGACTAAATACAATAAAGGAGTTAGTGGAGCTAATTAGGTGATCCTCAGTACAAGTTCGGTTGAAAGCCCATCCGGCACTCGGCGGTATCCCGACAAATACCACATAAATGAACTCAATTGCACACACAGGGATGTGAAATAACTTGGTCAAAAACAAGTCCGATTCATACCTTGTTCAAAAGTCTTGTAAGATAAAGTACAATCGTGGCTAGTGAGTTAAAACCGTCTGAGTCTCAGAAAACCTTAGCTACATTTCTAAACCAACTGCGCTACTTTTCATCCTTACAATACCATCAAAAAATACAAAAAAAAAAAAACCACATGTATACATACAAAGTCATTCATCACAACAATCGCCTAAAAACAAAATAACAGAGTCCTAAACAGTCTATGGTGCCATAGCCAAACATCACAAATTCCATTCATCCATTTCATTTCTGCATATCACATATAAATAAAAAACATTTGCATTCATCATAACATATGCATCCATCAAAATAAATTAACATGCATACATCCATATTCATCAACCATCATGCATAAGATCAAATCATCACATGTGCATAACCAAAATAAACATATATATATATATATATATATATATATATCATCAAAAAAATGCCCGTAGGCTACAAACTCGGTCCTCCGACCCCACAATCATACAACAAAACCACCCAACCTAAGGCGTCGGCCACCATGATCACGCGAGGATCGGTGCGACGGGAACTACCCCCCATGGTGTGGGTCCTATGGGACCCCTCAGGGCGGCTACTGCTAGCCCCCACATCACGCCTGCTACCGCCTCCCTCATCCAATCGCCTGCGATGAGATGATGTTGACTGCTCAGTACCACTGTCCCTCGTCCGATGCGAAGATCCACCTCCCGAAGGCTTAGGTAGCCGCCCACCGAGGTGGATGATCTCCCCCTCCAAATCCATCCCTGATTCGTCAACCCACTCTGCCTCCCATCGATGGTACGTAAGCTAATGCATCATCACGCTATGCCAAAACCCTATCCCCTCTCACCCTAGATCCCTCTCCTCTCCGCCACCCGCTCTCCCGCTCTGCTAGCCGAGCCCGTAGGAGATCCCTCTCCCGTAGTGCATCCCCTAGCTCCTCATCTCGCCTCCACAGTAGCTCCACCAAATGTGCATTCTTAGCGCGTACCCCAGACTCCATCTCCTCCACATCCGCCTGAGGCATGGGACTCTCTGGAACAGCAGCCTGCCCTGGCTCCCACTGCTCCGCCATGTCCTGCATCTCCGGCTGATCTGGAGCCCCCAAATCCACATCCTCACCCTCCACCTCCACCATGTCCGCATCCTCCAAAGGAGCTCCCCAATCATCCCCTGGTGCCTCAGCACCCTCCCCGCCCGCCGCTACCGCCTCCGTGCCTCCCAGTGGCCCCTCTCCCCGCCATCGCCGTAGTACCCACCACTGGTCATACTCTGCGGTAGTCCCGACGTCATCCACGTCCGGGACGTCGATCACCGCATCCGAATCCTCGCCCAGTGGCACGATGACCGGTCGGTCTAGAGTCCTCTCATCCCCCCGATGCCGATAGACCACGGGCTCACCAGGAAACCCCTGGCGCACCCCAAACTATCGTGTAACCCGGCTATACGAGAAGAACTCATGCTCGGTCCCGTGCCGCCCAATCAGCCACCGCTCTCTACGTACCCGTCGAAGCCACTCTCCAGCCTCCAGCCAGGCTGGACAGTCCCGATAAGGGCGCCAAACCACCTCCCCTAGAGTGAGCCGAGAGAAGGCATCGACATAGTGCCCTACGACACCTACCCACCATCGACTCTGTCCCTGCTCTCCGGACCACCGCCATAGAACTGCATAACCTATCTCCTTATCCTCCATCGTCGCCCGAGTCATCCATGGTAACCCGGTTGGCCTCTCAACTGCTATGTGCTGCCAACCCCAAGCACTGCAACAGATAGCTACAGCTAATCCCCTTCCGCTACCGACAATGGACCTCATACAACTCCCCATAGAGCTGTGCCAACAATGTCTGTCCCCATCTCAAGATAAGCGGTGCCTCTATCGGGCACTCTACCAACTGCCAAACCAAATCCAGCAGGTTCCATGGGAACCTCACACCTGAAGAGTCAGGTAATAGCATGTTGGACATGAGGCCCATAAGGAATGCATGCCTCACGCCCAACACCCCCCTCTCCAGCCACCATCTGACCAAAATCTCGCCAATCTGGCAGTCGCCCTCTGCCCTCTCCAGTGGCTCCTCCACACCTAGCTCCTCCCCATGCCCGAAGCATCTCGTCAGTACAGCTATCCGCTGGTCACGCGGTGATGTCCTGATGGGCAATCCATCTATCAAAATCCGCAGAAGTCGATAGATATCCTCCAAGGTAACAATCATCTCCCCTATTGGGAGATGGAAGGTGTTGGTCCGCGGATCCCAAAGATTGATCAAGGCCATCAAATAGGCCTGATCCATGACCACAGGCTCCAGTCGAGCCACCTGCTTGAGCCCAAGGGCATCAAGCCACTCCCAATCAGCCTCAATCAGTGCCCCCCGTGCCTCAGTGAAAGCAGTGGGTACACGGTACCGGCTCCTAACAACCTACAAAAGAAAACAATTCAAAAAAATTAAAATCATAGAAAAGAACTGTACAACAATAACATGAATATACAACATTGCCTACCAATGAAAAAAAAAAAAAAAAAAAATCAAAACAAAACAAACAAAAATAAAATAATTAAATTTTTCTAGGGTTTCTAATCCTAACTGATTAATTTAAAAACAAAAATTCAAAATTCAAAAAAAAAAAAATTTTTCAATTCTAGGGTTCCTAATCCTAACTGATAAATTCCAAAAAAATAAAACGAAACAAAATTTAAAAAATTAATTTTTCAGTCTTAGGGTTTCTAATCCTAACTGATTAATTTAAAAAAGAACAAAAATTAAAAAACAACAAACATTAAGTCTTAGGGTTTTACGTTTCGTTTATCCTAGGGTTTAGTTAAAGCAATAAAAATTCTTTACCTAGGTTTTGCGCTACGTTTAGTTGTACACTAAGTCTTAGTTGTCTTCAGCTCAGTTTCAGGGTTTAAGTTTTAAAATTTTGAAAAACATCATCACAAAAATAATTAAACAAAACAATTGCAATTTTAAACAAAAAGTAATAAACTCTAGGGAGCACTTAATGGTCTCGCTTCGGCTCTGCCGCTCGATCCGGTTTGTGTACTCATGATGGCAGGGAAAATCTCGGCAGTGCTTCGCTTCGTAGAATTAACCTCCTCCTCCCTACAGCTCCAAATCGCAAGAAAAATCAGATGCAAATGAGCCCAAACCCTAGTTTTGGCCCTTAAATAAGCCTTTTGAGCTTGAATTCATCCTCCCCTGGGACGAGCACTCTGGTTAGCGCTCGTCCCACCCAGGGACGAATTCTAAAGCTGGGATTCGTCCCACCCTAGGATGAATTCAGGCCAAAAACTTCAAAAACATCAAAAAATGAACAAAAATGCACTAAAACAGATAATAAACTTGCCCGATAAGAGTGTTGTTGCACTTGACATCCCGGGCATGCAAAACCGATGTTGGGGTCACAAATTGTCATTATCCTACTCCCTAAGAAGGCTACCATAGCCGGACCGCTCCACGGGAAGACGGATTTTTGCCAATTTCAGCTCCAAAAAGCGTCGCAAAAAGGGTTACCACCCACCAAAAATAGGTCTAAATGTCAGAAAAATTGCACATGCTTAACGATAAACCATCTAAAGGCACCCTTGCACAAGTCATCTTGGGTCAAGCGACTCGTCGCTTTTCTCACGAAGGTCATTCCCTCATCGATTCGTCGCTTGAGGGGGTAGTCACACTTAGTCACCAATCAACAAACACACACCCAATCAAGGCAATGACATGCATTCAAAGAATCATTGACAAAGACAATTACGCTCCTGCTTGGGGCAGTAAACAAGCAACAATCACAATCTGATCAAATCACTTGGCATTTTGTGAATCATGAACACAAGGTTCCCCCCGTGGACAAAAGGTTGCGCCCTTTGCCTATTCATGACTGATCAATGTCCAAGCTCAAGTCACACCTCACCAAAATAGGTTAATACTTGAAATCAAATTCCTTAGCTCGTCAGAAGCAAGGATTCAAGAATGCATGCCCTTTCCATACTTGGGGCATCAAAAGTTGGTTAGGTTACCAAGAAACCCTAATCATTAGTGCTTTGGTTATCTATTTTTGCTCGACGTTGCGCCATGCACAGCGCATCCCAAAAAGGGGCATCTGTAGACACCAAAACAGCACCAATCCGATTATGTGACTGCAAACACTGATCGCTTTGACACACACAGCCCCCAGGGCAGCCCTTAGAGGTTAAAAAGTGGTCCTAACCACTTTTATAGCAATTTTGTAAGGTCAAAAGGCAATTTGGCACATTCAGGCACTTTGCTCAGTATTCGTCTCACCCAGGGACGAATTCAAATTGGGATCCGTCTCACCCAGGGACGAATTCTGAATTCGTCTTTGGTCAGGACGAATTCCAGGTTCAACGGGCAAAAAGAAGAATGGCGCCAAGTGGCAGCCGAAGACAGTCAATTATTGCCTCTTGCCTTGCATGCGCGTGTAGGTGGGCAGATGGGCCGTTAGAGGACTGTCACAAGGGCAGTCATGGAAGCCCAAGTCATGGAGGACTTTCCTCCCTCATGGGAAGGCATGACTGCCACATGGCGCTTATGCATGTCCTTCCAAAGAGACCCCCTGGGTCTATAAAATGGTGAACTTTCTCACCCAAAAGAGACAAGTTGGAGGCATTTTCAAGCAACGAAGTGCTGCCAAATTGATACCACGCCTTTACCCTTTTGATTTACATCTTCCACATCCTTGATCTCTTTCGCAAGAGAGGTTATTGGGTGGCTATTGGAAGTGTGAATCCGGACCCAAAAACCCGACATTTGACCACATTAATCCACCAATTTGCCGACAACCCATTCCAAGAGATTTTGGGCCCATCCCAAGTGGATTGGTGCCAAAATCAAGTTCCAACGGTGGGCGGCCCGCTCGGGCGCCCCGCACTTTCTTAGTTTCATTTTAATTTGTTCTTTTGTCACTTTTTTATATTCCATTCCATTTTATGCTGTTTAGATAGTTTATAATTTCGATTTCAGAAGACTTTGATCAAATATTATCATGTTTTGTCGATTTTGTGGTCCTCACTAACTTGCAGGTAACAACATCAAATTCCCGTTGATGGAGGTCAAATTGGGAGAATCCGACCATCTGGGTCGTCCCAAAATGCCCCCAATTAGCTAACCCCTATGTTTGCAGGTATTTTGGAGATCCCGAGATGTGACATTTGGACGGCATCACTTCGGCATTTTATCACAGTCGAATTCGTCCTACCCGAGGACGAATTACGACTAATTCATCCTACCCGAGGACGAATTACAGTAGAATTCGTCTTGATTAGGGACGAATTGCAGTTGAATGCGAATTGGCCAACTGTTTCGATGGCAGTGGCCCTCTGGTAATGTTTTTTGGTCTCTATCAAATTTGCAGGTCATTTGGAATCATTTTATTCATCGGTTTAGCTAATCTTACGCATGCATCTTCCATTGGTTTTAGGATCAAACGCCTTATCTTTTGTCACAGGTGCTACTAACGACTTGTTGTGTCTTTGAACGCAGGAGGAGCAGCAAGAATCAAGGATTCATCAACGCAAGCGGTGGCAACACTTTGGCCCACCCATTTCAAATGTGGGCACGCGGAAGGAGGAATACTAAGTCATGATTGTAACCAAAATTCATTTAACGCTCCTAGCCCCTGAAAAGGGAGGAGGCATCTTTGTAACCGAGATTAAGAGAGTTAAATAAAAAGGGTTGTGCTTTCTCCACTTTCTTTTATCTCCTTTCAATTCGTCTCTTTCATTTCATGCATTTCACATTTTAGGACTTAAGCGTTAATTTTGGGTTTTGAATGCATCGCAATAGTTTTCCTTTTCAAATCTTTCGGAATCTCGTGCTTTCAAGTTGTACAAACAAATTACTATAGAATTAATTTACTATGCAATTAATGAATCATTTTATTGATTGGTTGTACAATTCAAATGTTGTAGAGAGAATTCTAAATTGTACAAAGTTGTACAAACAAATTGCTATAGAATTTGTTTACTATGAATCATATTATTGAAAGGTTGTACAATTCAAATTTTGTAGAGAGAATTTTAAATTGTACAGTTGAACGGTGGTACAGATCATATATTTGAATGGTGCATGTTGTACATTTGTATGGAGGTAAAGGTTGACATGCAATAAAATTTGTTATACAAAGAGTTGGATCGTACAATTGTACGATAGAGGAGGTTATACAAGTGAAGTCGTATGATAAAAACTGCACTAATTAAGAAATTATTATACAAGTGAATGATTACCAAGTTATTGTCCAATTACCTAGATTAATATTTATTTAGATTGTATGGTTGCCTAGATTGAACAGTTGCCTAGATTGTATGGTTGCCTATATTGTACAGTTGCTTGGATTGTACGGTTGCCTAGATTGTACAATTGCTTGGATTGTACGGTTGCCTAGATTGTATGGTTGCCTAAATTATATGGTTGTTGCCTAGATTGTATGATTGCTGCCTAGATTTTATGGTTGTTATTTGGGTTGTATAATTGCTACCTAGATTGTATGGTTTTCAAGCTATTGTGCGATTGTGGGGTTGAACAATTGGGAAACCTATTATACAGTTACTAGAATGAACGATTTGCTAAATTGAATGCTGCCCATTTGATTGTATAATTGTGGGTTTGAATGACCAAAATTTTTGGGAAGGAATATCATATAATGTACTATTGTTAATTGCCATATTTATAAATAAGTAAATATTAATTTGAATTGAGTCTTCTTGGGAGGTTTTGTGTTAATTACTACATCAACAATAAACCATACGATTGAACAGAGGAAAGTTGTACAAACAAATTTCTATAGAATTTATTTATTATGCAATTAATGAATCATATTATTGATTGGTTGTACAATTCAAATGTTGTAGAGAGAATTTTAAATTGTACAAAGTTGTACAAACAAATTGCTATAGAATTTATTTACTATGCAATTAATGAATCATATTATTGATTGGTTGTACAATTCAAATGTTGTAGAGATAATTTTAAATTGTACAGTTGAACGGTGGTACAGATCATATATTTGAATGGTGCATGTTGTACATTTGTATGGAGGTAAAGGTTGACATGCAATAAAATTTGTTATACAAAGAGTTGGATCGTACAATTGTACGATAGAGGAGTTTATACAAGTGAAGTCGTATGATAAAAACTGCACTAATTAATAAATTATTATACAAGTGAACGATTACCAAGTTATTGTACAATTACCTAGATTAATTTTTATTTATATTGTATGGTTGCCTAAATTGAACAGTTGCCTAGATTGTACGGTTGCCTAGATTGTACAGTTGCTTGGATTGTACAGTTGCCTAGAATGTACAATTGCTTGGTTTGTATGGTTGCCTAGATTGTACGGTTGCCTAAATTATATGGTTGTTGCCTGGATTGTACGATTGCTGCCTAGATTTTATGGTTGTTATTTGGGTTGTATAATTGCTACCTAGATTGTATGGTTGTCAAGCTATTGTGCGATTGTGGAGTTGAACAATTGGGAAACCTATTGTACAGTTACTAGAATGAACGATTTGCTAAATTGAATGCTGCCCATTTGATTGTATAATTGTGGGTTTGAATGAACAAAATTTTTGGGAAGGAATATCATATAATGTAATATTGTTAATTGCCATATTTATAAATAAGTAAATATTAGTTTGAATTGAGTCTTCTTGGGAGGTTTTGTGTTAATTACTACATCAACAATAAACCATACGATTGAACAAAGGAAAGTTGTACAAAAAAACTATTATAGAATTTATTTACTATGCAATTAATGAATCATATTATTGATTGGTTGTACAATTCAAATGTTGTAGAGAGACTTTTAAGTTGTACAAAAAAATTGCTATAGAATTTATTTACTATGCAATCAATGAATCATATTATTGATTGGTTGTACAATTCAAATGTTGTAGAGAGAATTTTAAATTGTACAGTTGAACGGTGGTACAGATCATATATTTGAATGGTGCATGTTGTACATTTGTATGGAGGTAAAGGTTGACATGCAATAAAATTTGTTATACAAAGAGTTGGACCATACAATTGTATGATAGAGGAGGTTATACAAGTGAAGTCGTATGATAAAAACTACACTAATTAAGAAATTATTATACAAGTGAACGATTACCAAGTTATTGTACAATTACCTAGATTAATTTTTATTTAGATTGTATGGTTGCCTAGATTGAACAGTTGCCTAGATTGTATGGTTGCCTAGATTGTACAGTTGCTTGGATTGTACAGTTGCCTAGATTGTACGGTTGCCTAGATTGTACGGTTGCCTAAATTATATGGTTGTTGTCTGGATTGTATGATTGCTGCCTAGATTTTATGGTTGTTATTTGGGTTGTATAATTGCTACCTAGATTGTATGGTTGTCAAGCTATTGTGCGATTGTGGAGTTGAACAATTGGGAAACCTATTGTACAGTTACTAGAATGAACGATTTTATAAGTTGAATGCTGCCCATTTGATGGTTTGAATGACAAAAATTTTTGGGAAGGAATATCATATAATGTACTATTGTTAATTGCCATATTTATAAATAAGTAAATATTAGTTTGAATTGAGTCTTATTGGGAGGTTTTCTGTTAATTACTACATCAACAATAAACCATACGATTGAACAGAGGAATGTTGTACAAACAAATTGCTATAGAATTTATTTACTATGCAATTAATGAATCATATTATTGATTGGTTGTACAATTCAAATGTTGTAGAGAGAATTTTAAATTGTACAAAGTTGTACAAACAAATTGCTATAGAATTTATTTACTATGCAATTAATGAATCATATTATTGATTGGTTGTACAATTCAAATGTTGTAGAGAGAATTTTAAATTGTACAATTGAACGGTGGTACAGATCATATATTTGAATGGTGCATGTTGTACATTTGTATGGAGGTAAAGGTTGACATGCAATAAAATTTGTTATACAAAGAGTTGGATCGTACAATTGTACGATAGAGGAGGTTATACAAGTGAAGTCGTATGATAAAAACTGCACTAATTAAGAAATTATTATACAAGTGAACGATTACCAAGTTATTGTACAATTACCTAGATTAATTTTTATTTAGATTGTATGGTTGCCCAGATTGAACAGTTGCCTAGATTGTACTGTTGCCTAGATTGTACAGTTGCTTGGATTGTATGGTTGCCTAGATTGTACGGTTGCCTAAATTATATGGTTGTTGCCTGGATTGTACGATTGCTGCCTAGATTTTATGGTTGTTATTTGGGTTGTATAATTGCTACCTAGATTGTATGGTTGTCAAGCCATTGTGTGATTGTCGAGTTGAACAATTGGGAAACCTATTGTACAGTTACTAGAATGAACGATTTTCTAAATTGAATGCTGCCCATTTGATTGTATAATTGTGGGTTTGAATGACCAAAATTTTTGGGAAGGAATATCATATAATGTACTATTGTTAATTGCCATATTTATAAATAAGTAAATATTAGTTTGAATTGAGTCTTCTTGGGAGGTTTTGTGTTAATTACTACATCAACAATAAACCATACGATTGAACAGAGGAAAGTTGTACAAACAAATTGCTATAGAATTTATTTACTATGCAATTAATATATCATTTTATTGATTGGTTGTACAATTCAAATGTTGTAGAGAGAATTTTAAATTGTACAAAGTTGTACAAACAAATTGCTATAGAATTTATTTACTATGCAATTAATGAATCGTATTATTGATTAGTTGTACAATTCAAATGTTGTAGAGAGAATTTTAAATTGTACAGTTGAATGGTGGTACAGATCATATATTTGAATGGTGCATGTTGTACATTTGTATGGAGGTAAAGGTTGACATGAAATAAAATTTGTTATACAAAGAGTTGGATCGTACAATTGTATGATAGAGGAGGTTATACAAGTGAAGTCGTATGATAAAAACTGCACTAATTAAGAAATAATTATACAAGTGAATGATTACCAAGTTTTTGTACAATTACCTAGATTAATTTTTATTTAGATTGTATGGTTGCCTAGATTGAACAGTTGCCTAGATTGTACGGTTGCCTATATTGTACAGTTGCTTGGATTGTACGGTTGCCTAAATTTTATGGTTGTTGCCTGGATTGTACGATTGCTACCTAGATTTTATGGTTGTTATTTGGGTTGTATAATTGCTACCTAGATTGTATGGTTGTCAAGCCATTGTGCGATTGTCGAGTTGAACAATTGGGAAACCTATTGTACAGTTACTAGAATGAACGATTTGCTAAATTGAATGCTTCCCATTTGATTGTATAATTGTGGGTTTGAATGACCAAAATTTTTGGGAAGGAATATCATATAATGTACTATTGTTAATTGCCATATTTATAAATAAGTAAATATTAGTTTGAATTGAGTCTTCTTGGGAGGTTTTGTGTTAATTACTACATCAACAATAAACCATACGATTGAACAGAGGAAAGTTGTACAAACAAATTGCTATAGAATTTATTTACTATGCAATTAATAAATCATATTATTGATTGGTTGTACAATTCAAATGTTGTAGAGAGAATTTTAAATTGTACAAAGTTGTACAAACAAATTGCTATAGAATTTATTTACTATACAATTAATGAATCATATTATTGAAAGGTTGTACAATTCAAATGTTGTAGAGAGAATTTTAAATTGTATAGTTGAACGGTGGTACCTATCATATATTTGAATGGTGCATGTTGTACATTTGTATGGAGGTAAAGGTTGAAATGCAATAAAATTTGTTATACAAAGAGTTGGATTGTACAATTGTACGATAGGGGAGGTTATACAAGGAGGAAAAAGTCGTACGAAGTATATTTCATTCTTGTCTACATCATCCATACTTATACGAAGCATCTTCTATTCTCATTTGCATCAATAATTCTTCCCTCACCTTCAACATCATTGTTACCCTCAACACCACCCTTAATGTTCTCTTTACCAATAATCTCATCAAACTTGTTAATTTTGGCCAAGCTTCCTCCTTTACTCTTGGTAAATTTACTCAATCCCTACTTTTAAATTTTTGTCCTATTTTAGTTGATTTTTGACTCATATTCTTTAAATTTTTACTAAACATTAGTGGGAATAAAAATATAGGGGGAAAATATGACATAAATAATAGAGACATACTATGTAGCATCAAAGGTATTGAAAGGTAAGGATTACGGTGAGAAGGTGGATGTATCAAGTGTTGATGTTGTTCTTTATATAATGCTTAATGGCTTCATTTAATGGTGCTATTTCATCAAATATATGAGGTTGTATTTTTCTAGTGGCTATAGTTTCGAAGTGATTTGTGGCTCATATTACAAAAAAATTAATACATTGAATGCTTTGCAGAGATACTCAAAGAAGATATAGTGTAAATTAGGAATTAGGTATTTTTCTTATATCTCCTCATAGATTCTAATTTCTTTGTTGTGTTTTATTTCTTAACTCAACTTAGAATTAATTATTTTAGTTATTTTTGATAGGGCATCTTTGGCTACTTGAGAATAGCATTTAAGGGTTTTATCTTAGATGGCCTCAATTTTTTCACTCATGATAAAGCTACTAAATCTCCAAGAAAGTCACTTAGATATAGTCCAACTAAAATCTATATGATTGTAGGGAAGAGCTTGCAAAATCTTTTATTCATTTTCAGACACCTTATAAAAAGATAAATAGGAGAAAACCATGTATAGACTAGATTTGAACATTCACTATAACATTTGGCTTACTCTTTAATCAATTTTTATGTGGGATGAGAGAGAGTAAGCATTTTCTTATATTGTTATATACACTAAAGGAGCATAAAACTACCATTTAGTGTGATTACCTATATTTATTTATATAAAATATAATAATTAGCTATAGTACAGGTTTCTCATCTACAATGTACTAGTACATTGGAGCATATGTTGCCTTACTTTGGCAAAAAATTATTTTTGGATGATATTCTTAAAGACATGTTTTAGTCTTTCTTTTATTGAGCCAGCTCTATCTTGTATAATGTGTTATTTAGAATTAACAATGAGGGGTGGATGTCAAAACCTGAATTTTCAATTACCTTTAGGGGTAATTGAAATCACTCACCCAACTACTTGCAATATGATTTTAATTGAACGTTTATGGTAATAAGGTTTTTAGATAATTATGAAAGCAAATAAAAAATAACAATTAAAAAGCGATTTTTACTTGCAATATTGTGATGCTTTTAATAGAAACACAAGGTTTTTTATTGCTTCTAGAATTATAAAGATTTATCACATAATACTATGAAGAGAATATGATATTATAGATGATGTCTCTCATTTTTTACTTGCAATATTGTGATACTTTTAATAGAAAGATGAGAATTTTTTATTACTTATGAAATTATAAAGATTTATACTACACGTTATGAAGAGAATATGATATTATAAATTATGCCACTTATTTTATAAGTTTCAATTAGATATAGACATCTAAACCAAGAATTATATAAACCAGAGGGAAAATAATCATTCCACATAAAAAATAGGTATATTCCAAGACAACAATTAAATTTTTTTAATTTATCAAATTCTTTAAAACAATAAAATAATTAACACACTATGTATTTTGAATCCATTTTTTATATATTACCAATAAGTTAATTAATTTTTTAGCAATTTTAAATTCTTTAAAATAATACAATAATTAACAAACTCTATATTTTTATTTTTATTTTTTTGGTAAAAAGAAGATTATATTAAGTTTTTTTTTATTGATCATTGGGTTTTGAAAGGACCCCAAAACCTTATACAAGTGGGTCAGGGAGAGGGTCTCCACAAAAGAGCCAGGAGATAGTCCCGAAAGGACCATCTCACAAATCGAACAACAGGACCATCCCATGCAGCACAAGAAAGGAAGACCAGATTATGGGAGCCTGGGACAAAGAAAAACACCAAGAATTAAAACCTGACTAGAGCGGAAAAAACTTGAGAAAACCGACTTGTGATAGCCTAGGATAAAAAAAAAAGAAAAAACTCGTTCGGGATGGGAAAGAAGACAGTAGCTATTGAAAATTTAAAAAAACATCCCGCATAAAAACACCCAGGAAAAGGATGCTAGCTGGCATATTTTGAAAATGCCATCCTGCTCAAAGGAAAACAGTTCGGGATGAAACCGAATCCCAAAAAACTGCTTGGTAAAAACCAGAACCTGTAGCAATTAGAGAATCCTGTCGAGGAAGGCACATGAACAACCAGCGAAAGGCAACTGGTAAGAATTGAAAAAGCCATCCCACTCAAACAACTCCGGATGAAACCAAATCCCAAAAAATAGCTTGGAAGAAACCATAACCTCCAGCAAAAGGAGAATCTTGTCCAGGAAGACACAAGAACACTTAGTAAAGGAAGAACCTATCAAAGAAGGCATGGGGAAGCCAGAACTAGAACAAGCTTGGAAGAAAGAACCCGTCCAATAAGGAACGAGACCACCAGGAAAAACACCTGTCTAAGAAGGCACAAGACCAACCTGAAAAAAGGGCAAGCAAGAGGGAGAGATCTCTTCAGGCACAAAAGTCTCGCTACAAAGGAGACGAAGATTGCAACATTAGGTAAGAAAACCTCAAACATCAAACAACCAGGGCACTCCAAAGCAGCCCCACCAACTGTCCATCCACAAGAAATCTATGGACCTCAATGATTGCAACAACACGAGAAACACAGGGCCCCATCCTAAAGGCCATAAAGATGCAATAGGGAGAGGAACGACATAAAACCCAAGATAGACACCAAACCCAACTTAAGAGGCCCACACTAACCACAAACGGGATCCACTCAACTGTAGACGATAAAAGTGTGGGTCCCCAAGGCCAATAAAGATGCAGAGAGCAAACCCCAAGCAGAGGCAACAAGACCAACCAAAGTGGGATCCCCTTTAGATGTTGAACCCAAGAACAAAGCAAGGAAATAAGCCTTTCTAGGTAAACAGGCTTTTGATCTAGGATTTAACATATGATGTACTTCTATAATCTCTATCAATTTATCTACTATAGTAACTCATGTATAACAAAAAAAACTAGTACAATGAATTATAGAACTAAAAACATCCAATGTTGCTACCATTAAGAGATAAATAGAAATAAGAGATTCCCTGATTTGCGTTGTCCACCATCTAGGAGGATAATTATAACAAGTGATGCTACCTTTGTCTAGAGCCCAATTGGCCATTGCTTTTGTAACTTTATTTTGTTCTCAAGGGATATGATTTTATTCTACTGATAGAAAGCCTGCCTATGTTGTCTAAATATTCTCTACAATTCTCCTTCATAATTAGTCAAACTTCATATACTTCATTGGATTCCTTAGATAGTTGATCATGACTAGTGAGTCGAATTCTATCTAGACCTTCTTCTAGCCTATCTTTACTGCTTCTTGAAGCCCTCTAAGGATGCCACAACCCTTTTGCTAGGTTGTTGGAAGTATGCTAAAATTCTCTGCGAAGGTGAAGACTAGGGTCCCATTTGACAATCTTCATATCCCTCCTACACTAACTCTTCCTAGATTCCCTGTGAGGCTCCATCTGTGTTGACCTTTCCCAATCCTTTAGGGGATCTTGCCACTTTTCTTTTTTGACTACTTTTAAGTATCTTATGGTCATAATTTGTTGCTTACTAGCCATAGGAGCAATTTTTAGTCTAGTCATTATTTTTTCCCACCATGGGTAGGGTTATTAGGGATACTTTAACATATGTTGCACTATTTTCACTATGTTGGTTGTGGTCTTTTGTCAAACATAATAGATGTCCAAAGACTTTTATTTGAAGATGTGGTTGTTCCTTTCTTTCCATATGTTTTAAGGTAGCAGATTAGTTCCTACCCATACTATCTTCCTAACATATTGGTCTACTCCATCATGTGTAGTCCATTTCCTCCACATATGGTCGTGGTAAAGCTAGACCAATTAATACCAAGGTACCATACTCTTCCACAACTTTGAGGTTACAAGACACTTAATGAATAAGTGGCAGAGCATTTTAAGATTCTCCCAATACATCTCACATCAAAAAGAACCATTACAACCTCTTTTCATAAGTTGTTCCAATATTAATACCTTTTTATTCAATAATAACCAAATAAAAAATCTCACCTTAAATCATAATTTTTATACCCATATTTTATATTAAATTTTAAAACAAATTAAAATTATCCATAATTTATTTTTAAATATTTCACATTCTTATATTACAACTTTAAATGATACCCCTGTCTCTTTGGATCTTACTCGAAAGTGGCATCCCTTTTGAATGTTTTCAAAAAAAAAAAAAAAACATAAACTTTAAATTATATTAAATTAAACATTAAAATCACAAAAATTATACGTACCAATCAAATAAAAAAAAACACTAACTAATTATACAATTAAAAGTACCTTAAAATTATATTACTTTTGATAGCTCAAAGAAATAACAATATTATATTTAATTTCTTATTTTTAGATGTCTTAAAGATAATTATTTGTTTATTGTGCATCTTTTTAATAAATAGTGCATCTTAAACTATTTAAAGGTGCTTTATTTTAATCTTGAAGATCTTCTCATTTACAAATTAATTATATATGGTATTTATTCTTTAACAAACATAAATATGTATTAACACCAAACAATCAATATATATAAACTCTATACTTATTTATAAAATTAAATTTAAGAAGTGAACGCATAGTTCATACCTTTCACTTCATACTAAAAAAAACCAAGGATAAAAAGAGCCCATTATAAAATTTATATACAAGACAAGTCAAATTAAAAATAATAATATGCTGCCCAGATAAGATTGCCTAGAACGAATGATGCAAGGGATATAAAATAATATTGTTTTGGTTTTTTAGATTGTGATATATTTAAATGAAATAGTATTGTGGGTTATTTAAGAGCTGTTTTTGAGATTTTTTTAACCTAAAAATTTTGTTTATGGAACAATCCAATAATTTAGGCTTTGGTTCTTGTCCAGAAGATCCAGGTTTAAAAATCGTGATTGTAACCATTGCTTCTATATATATATAAATATATATATATATATATATATATATATATATATATATATATATATAATTGTATACTTGGTCCTTATTCATAAGCTCAACTTTCACCTTTATCAAAAAAATTGTTTAAATGAGATTACCCAACCTTAAACATCGTAAAAATTTCTTAAATTAATCTTAATACAAAATTAATTTCTATGAACCTATCTTTTCTTTAAATGGGATACAATAGAGATTTAAATTTTATTTTTTGAAAAGTAAAACAATAAAGGAGGGGTCTATATTTTTCCTTGATGATGTTAGCTTGCCCTTTTGATTGAAGCGTGTGTTCAATGTTTAATAAAAATTCTTTATAATTTAATTAAAAAATAAACAATCAAACATGGTTCAAAGTAGTCTAGTGTACAAGAAAAAATATTTTATTTATTGATTTATATATATTTTTTGATATATAAGAGAAATGGTAACTGCATTTGTTTTTTGAACAACTGGTCACAGGATTAAATCATATTGCCTCAAGTCGTAGCATCAAAGTTATATATATATATATATATATATATATATATATATATATATTATTCATAATTATTCATAATACTTTGTCTAATAACATTAGATTGAATTAAAACATTGTTATTATAATTAAAATATTGATAAAAATATTTTGACAACATTGAATGAATGTGAGTAAGAAGAATATAATACGATCAAAAATAAAAATAGTGTGAAGGAATTAATTATTTATTAAAAAACATCGCTATACAAAATAATTAAATATATTGTTTTGTAAACATATAAAATCAAGTATAATTATGTGATGGCAGATATTAAGAAGGATTTGTCGAGCTTTGTTGAATTCTTTTCTAATCTTGGTACTTGGATTCAGAATATTGAATATGAAAATAAACCCCAAGTTTGTCAAGAGTGTGGTAAGGGTGGGCACCATAAGAGCTTATGCCCCCTGCATCCTAAAGCTCTAAGTACTTTGGAAAGCCATAAGGAAAACAATAAGAAGCTCAATGAAAAGTGGGTGCCTAAGAAAAACCCTCAAAATTTGAAAGGACAAGATTCGATTTCTATTTCTCAAGTTGGGCTCAGTGAGGAATTACAGGAGGAAGCCCTTATTCCATCAATCATGTTTGATGGAGAGGAGGATTTGAACACAATTCCTGTGAAGAAAAGGGAAGTGAGCCCCGTAGTAGAGGATATTGTTCAACTTCCTAAATTCGAGGAGAGTGGAGAAGAGGTAAATCCCTCTAGTCTTATCCTCCAAAATTCTTTTATTGTCTTGACATGGATGATCCAACTCTTCAACAGTTAATGGAAAGCTCTCTAGCCTCTCCAAAAACTATGTTTGAGAAAGGTTTTTCGGGTTTGAAGACCAGAAGTCACAAGAAATATCGTATTGATGTAGGGGACAAAATGAAAGTGGGGAGACCCAACAATAGAGCACTCAGGAAAAGGGAGATTGACTTTGAAATTGCTAATGGAGTACAACCCCTTCTAACGGATAGTTTTGAGGCTCTACATCTTGAAGAGAATGAGGTTGCTCCAATCGTGGAGACTTGGAACAAATGTGTTCAGGAGTGTGGCTTGAAAAAAGATTTCTTTCTATGGGGGTCAAAAAAAAGGTGGGTAGGCCTCCCAAGACCTCATTGAGAAAGGCTTCCAGCAAGTAATTTTTGTTTGTTTTTGGTTTAGTTGTTTGTCAGGCTGGATGTTGTTAGTGAAGATCTGATCTAGTTTTAGGTGAGATGCTTGGCTCTCTGGTTCTCTAAGCACCCTTGGTTGTTTTGGGTGTCGGTTTCTCCTATGCTGACCCCTGTTGCCAGCTAGCTGTTTAATTGTGACAATCTCTTGTATTTGGTTTCTTGATATATTATTGCTAGATCTAAGGTTTGGGGATGCATTTCAAAACCCTACTTGTAATAGGTTCGGGAACCCTTTAAAAAATTCCTTCTACCAACCAAAAAATAAAGTATAATTGTTTATAAATCAAATGATATACAAAGGTTAGATATTGGTGTAATTTTTTTTTTTTGGTAGGTAAATTTTTTTATTGCTTTACGGGTTAAAGGGTCCCGTCCCTGTTACATCAGTAGCAAAAAGAGACAACTGTACCTTCTGGTGACTACAGATAAAAACCATTTGGGGATTAACCTCATACAACATGATTCAGACAAGGCAAGAGCCTTCTAAGAAAGAAAAACACAGTAATTACAAAACTTGGAAAAATAAAAACCAGCAGCCCTACTACCCAGACACGACCTTCCCAGGTTACTGGGATTCCCTATTATGTTCTTGCTGTGCACTGTCATCAGGGGAGAGGAGAGTCTTTATCAGGGTTGGGAACTCTCGGAGCTCATCCATGGCACTGGTTAGCAAGGCGTACCATTCCATGTAGATGTTAGCAGCCATATGCAAATGGCTGACAGCTTCACTGGATCTCTTGAGGGCTATGGAATGCAACAAATCCTTAGCATTAACAATATGTTGGTCTTCATCGTCACTGATGATATTTGTATCTGGATTCTAATCACTCAACTTAGGGGACTTTAATCTATTAGATTTCCTTCGCTTTTGAGGAGGCCAAAATAACATCTTCTTGGGCCTGGGACACTTACCAGAGTGGGCTTCCCCTTTGGAAGTAGTGGTTGGGGGTGAATCTTCCTTGCCATGATTAGGAAGGGAAGACTACACCAGGGGAGGAAAAATATTGGGGGAATGAGGGGTATTGGAAGCTTCAACACGGATGGAGATGGAGGAACGAGTGGGGCTATGGGACCTAGACGACATGGTCCTTGACACCTGGTGGGCTAGGGTATACTTGTATAGAACCAAAAAAAGCCCCTGGTGATGGGTGGGTTTTTGGGACTTACTTTCTCTATAATTGGTGATGGCAAGGGCGATGGACCGAAAGAGGAAGTCTAGGATGTTGACAGGACGAACATCGCGCAGGTGGTTAACTAGGGCAAGATTATAAGCTCAAAGGGGCTTATTAGGATTGTCAACAGAGACATACTAGATAACAAGAACAATAGTCGTAGCCCATGGATGAGGCAAGTAAGAATGCATGACACCTTTCTTATCCCAAATTAGATTCTTTATCTTATCAAGGAATTGATCAGTTTTCTCTTTGAAGTTATGCCTATCTCGACGGACCACTCTACCTTCAGTTGGAATGCCAAAAATATGAGAAATGGAGTGGACATTTACCTCAAAATGAAGGCCATGAACGTGCACTTCCCCTTCATTCCAAGTCTCGATGAAAGCTCTAGTCACGTCATATTTGACACCAGATAAAATTTTGAAGAAATTGATGTAGTGTTTGGCATCGAGCAGGGTGACAGTCTCGACCTCAATTTGTAGGATAGAAGGCTCAGTGGTGGCCATGGTGCAAGCCAAACTAGAGCTAACAGAGCTTGCTAGGGTAATTCGACCAACAAACACATGGGAAAGGGAAAGAAAAATCTTAGCAAAAGCAAGGAGGAGGAGAACATATTGGATCGAGATAAAAGGGCGGTGAGCGAGGGTCTCGGGATAAAAATCCTAGAACAGGACACTGAGAGCAGAAAAAATGGTGCAAGCGTGGCTTGTGAAAATAGGGCCACAATGGAAGGGAGTGGAAAGACGAGCAAAAATGGCAACGAACGGGGCAGAAAGGGGGTGTAAGAAAAATAAGACAACACCTTGCAAATAAAATAATGAAAGACAAGCAATTGCAAAATAAATGAATTTTAGTCTGTGATTTGCCTCAAGTGCATAGGGGTATGATTACAATAAATGAATGTTTTCTTTCACATGATACAATGAGCACAAAGAGGGAAAAAACCCCTTTGGCTAATCAAATTATTGGTGGTGTCTTTGGTCTTCTTTCGCTCCAATCCAATTGGTGAGTGGGCTTTGGTATCCAATGTAGGGACAATGAGCTTGGTTCCTTTGGATCCCTTTGAATTGACGTAATCGCAAGTGTCCTTATGGTAATTTACACATCCTACTGGATTGCATTGATAACCAGATGTTGTAACTGCTAGTTGACTAGAGTATATAACTAGATATGAGGTTAACTTGGGGATATAAGCTAGTGAATTGAATTGATGAATGCATGAAACTGAATTGAATTGGATGTGTTGTGTCCATGAATGTGAGGCAAAGGACGCAACCTTTTGAACCTAGCAGATGATTTGAAATGTGAATGTTTGATGTGATTGTTAGGGTAGCTTGATTGATTGTTTGATGTGATTGATGGGGAAGGTGTAAGACCTTGAACTCCCCCTAGTTGGTGTTTTTGTGATTGTTTATGTACATGTGTAATGATGGATTGTTCATATTTTTTTTTTGTGCATGTGATGAAATGAGTGTGTTATGAATAAATGTGTTATGAATGAATGCAATTGGTGGTGATGTATGCAAATGAATGAATGGTTTTGCCTTATTAATTGTCATTCAAAGAAGTTATGGACCATTGCTAAGCATACTTTACCTTTATTGCTTAATCAGGGGCACAAATACGATACTGTTATTTGACCATAATTTGTAGTATGAAATGGACTATGATATATGTGTGGCAATATGATGATGGTATGGAATGGAAACTTTCTTATGACTTTGTTTGCCTTAGGGATAAAGGATCTAGATTTGTTTTGCAAAGACTCAAACATCCTAACGTGTCTAACAAAATCACTAAAACTGCCTAATTATTCTAGGACCAAATATGTGTGCAGTGTATTCATTTACCGAGTCAAGAGCATGGTAATGGCCTGAGACAATCAAGAACCAGTGTGTGTGCAATTGAGTTCAATAATTCATCTTGAGTAAATTGGGTAAACATGTTATGGTTGGAACCAAGAAGCTAGCTTATCCGTATGAGCGGTCAGAGGTCTCTTTTAAAAGAGACATGTCACCAGGCATGTGGGTACTTGTTGGAACAAAATCTGCCTTCGGTTAATAGTGTTGCGCCTTAGACTTTGCCAACATTGAATAGACAGATCTTGCTTGAGATCATCTGTCTAGTCTCCAGAGAAGGCTGGTTCCTTTGAAGTTTTTTAGAGAAAAGGGGAAACAAGAGATAAAGGAAATATAGCCTAAGCTAGAACTTTTATATGGTGCAGGTTAGACAACATCAAAGACAGATTTACTTACTTCTATCCAAAGCATTTAAAAACACATTCCAATGCAGAAATTATATAATTCCAGATATGATTTCTGATATTTCGTTTAGCATGCGTATATATTAGATTCTTATTCCAGCAATATGATTTATGTATTGCGAAAGTTTAGATACAAGAATAGACTCAATTTACAATTCAATATTGTGAGCAGAAATAAAGAACATTAATACATACACTTGCACGATATGAACCAGAAGCCAATGGGAGATGTGATTTTATTGCTTGTATTCGAAGTACGTACACACAGTCTTGTAAACATCCAAGAGCCGACCCTTTTTTGGAGTCGCTCACCCCTATATATACCCTAAAAGAGTATCTTTTCCTAAGTACATCTTACTTATTTTACAAGCAATCATCTCCAGTTTCTAACAATACACAACGGATTTCCCATAGATTGGATAGATTGGCAATCATCCAGCGGACCTGCCAGGTTATAATCAATAGACCATTCTTCAAAAATCGGCACCTGATGTTAGTGCTCGTCTCCAGTTGCCAAAAATATACTTTATTCCTTTACAGTTGGCGTGTCACGAAATCGTGACATTCTTTCCTTGCTTTGCTTTTCTGTCGCCTCCAGCCATGAAAATGAGACATGTCACGAAATCGTGACCATTCTTTCTCTTCCTTTGCTCTTCTATCGCTTCCACCATGAAAATGAGACATGTCATGAAATCGTGACATTCTTTCCTTGCTTTGCTCTTTTGTCACTTCCAGCCATGAAAATGAGACATGTCACGAAATCATGACATTCTTTCATCCTTTGCTCTTTTCCGCTTCCACCTGAAAATGCGACATGTCACGATATCGTGACACTTTTTCCTTTTGCTCTTTCTCTTTGCTTTGGACCATGAAAAGCAACATGTCACGATATCGCGACACTTTTCCCTCTTGGCTCTTTCTCTTCTCTTTAGCCGCAAAAATGAAACATGTCGCGATATCGTGACACTTTTTCCCTTTGCTCTTTCTCCTCACTATGACAAAGAACATGTCACGATATCCACACTTTTTCTCTTTTGACAAATGCAACATGTCGCGATATCGCGACACTTTTTCTCTTTTGAAATCACACTTTTTCTCTTTTGCCCGAAAATGCAACATGTCGCGATATCACGACACTTTTCCTCTTGCTCCTTTTCTTCTCTTAGCCTAAAATGCAACATGTCGCGATATCGCGACACTTTCCTTCTCCTTTTTCTAAAATAACACACTTTTCTCTTCTCCTTTTTGCGCTCTTAGCCACGAAAATGAAACATGTCGCGATATCGCGACACTTTTCCTCTTGCTCTTTGTTGCTAGCCAATGAAACATGTCGCGATATCGCTGACACTTTTTCCTCTTGCTCCCTTTTGCTGCTCCCCGAAAATGAAACATGTCGCGATATCGCGACACTTTTTCCCATTGCTCTTTCTATCTCCTTGAACCGCGAAAATGCAACATGTCGCGATATCGCGACACTTTTTCCTCCTTGCGGTGTTTTGCTTTTTCTTTGATCTTTAGCATATGGGCCACTTTGGTCTTCTTGGGAAATATGCAAAAAGGTGCATCAACTATTTTTCTGTAGTTAGGCACTTTTTGACTAACATTCTTGGCGCCTTCCGGGGGAATTTTTGCTTGCAAAAATAGAGACCAGGCCTTTATCCATTGGGAAACGGAGTCACCAGCACAGTTGCGAAAAGTAAATTTTCGAGCAGAAAAACACAAGAAAAATAATGCACTTTGGAGAACAAGTGATCTTCACCTTATCAGAACCTTTCTTTTACCGCTTAGGTATTTAACCTTTGTCTGAAGAACACAAAAATTCAATTCTGGGAGCTGGGATTTCTTAGGTGGCTGGAACACTTCGGGAGCAGAAGAATGACCATTTCCTTTGCTTGGAAGGATTCCAACAGGGAAAATTCCTCCCAGGAGTGAGCGTCAATCCTTCTTATTGTCTTCTAGAAATATTAGGCCGTAAAAAAGGGAAATATTTACAAAACTTCAAAACTTATAATATACTGTACATATAATGGTGATCTGTAGTTTTACTGGAAATACAATTTTAGGTGAAAAGCGTTCACCGTGATGGGTAGAACCTGTCCATCTTGATCTTTTAACTGGAAGGCATTGAATTGCTTTTCTGAAACAATTTCGAATGGCCCCTCCCAGAATGCATCAAACTTGTCATGATGTCCTGGCTTTGCTTTCTTGACATTCCATTTTAATACCAGGTCACCTGTTTTAAATTTCCTGAAAGTGGTTTTCTTATCGAACCACCCGATTGTTTTTACCATATGCTTTTGATGATGATCGTAGGCCTGTTCCCTAGATTCTTCAAGCTGCAGAAGTTGCATCAGTCGGGCATCCATTGGATGGCCTTCATCTTCGTTGACTTGGTTTAGCATTCTCAACGCGGGTATTTCCATATGAATCGATAGAACAACTTCTTTGCCATAAACCAAAGCATATGGCGAAGTATTGATTGATTTTTTTATTGAGATTCTGTCGGCCCACAAGGCTTGATTCAGGAGTGAGTGCCAGTTCTTCTTATTGTCCTCTAATGTTCTTTTCAAAATTCTTAGAAGATTCTTATTAGTAGACTCAGCTAATCCATTACCTTGTGGGTAATAATTAGAGGAAGTCTTCAGGTAAATTCCATATCTACTGACGAATTCGATCATCTTTGCACTAGTGAAAGGGGATCCATTGTCTGTAATCAAAGAATATGGTATGCCAAACCTTGTGATTAGACTTTCGATGAATTCTATCACCACCTCTGAATCAGCTTTCTTCGTAGGCACTACTTTTGCCCACTTGGTGAAATAGTCCGTGGCAGTGAGAATGTATTTGTGGCCTGATGATGAGTTTGGCTCTATTATCCCTATGAAATCCAACCCCCACTGCTGGAATGGTTCCTCGACTTGAATAGGCTTTAAGGGCATGGGTGCATTTCTGTTTCTTCCCACATACCTCTGACACTGTTCACACCTCTGGGTCACTCTGTACGCATCTAGGAAGATGGAAGGCCAATAACATCCAGCTCTAAGGATCTTCAAAGCTGTAGTTTGACCTGCATAATGTCCCCCTAAAAAACCCCCGTGAAATTCATCTAACACTTTCTCGCTTTTCATTATCGGGAACGCATTTTAACAACACACCATCAATGTTAATCCTGTACAACCCCTCTGTTCGAAGGGTATATTTCAATGCTTGGGTCCTGAATCTCCTTCTCTCGGGAAGCGTTCATATCTTCGGGGCATGACCCGGTCTGAAAATACCTCACAAAGTCATTGATCCAACCCGAACTCACTCTGTCTTGGTGTTGCTCTGTGTTTGCCATGACGGGGTGGTTCTCCCCATATCCACTTGCAGCTTGCTTGGCCAATTCCTGGCACAAAGCTCTCCCTCTGACTATTTTAGTAGGATGTATTTCTACATCATACTCTTGGATGCGAGTCACCCATCCAACTCTTTTTTCACCCAATTCTCCTTGAATTATGAAGTTCCTTACATCGGGATGAATAACATACACCATCGTCCGACTCGGGATAAGAAGTGTTTTAGCTTATTCAAGGACTTCATAATGGCGTATACTTGTTTTTCTATGAAGTCTGTACCTTTCCTCATGTTTGTGCATGGTGGAACTCGAAAAGGCTATGGGTCTTTCTTCGTCATCTGCTCCTTTCTGAGTGAGAACTGCAGCATAACTATTTTGCTCTCCGACAACATATAGTATGAAATCCCGGGAATAGTCAGGGTTGACTAGCACAGGAGCTTGAGCGATGGCTTCTAGAATTTTTTGGAAAGCTTCTTTCCTTGGCTCTGTCCATTTAAAAGGAGCGTCCTTTTTCAATAACTCAGTCATTGGTTTAACTATTTGGGCAAAATCCGCAATGAATTTTTTGACGAAATTTACTTGCCCAAAGAAAGACTGCAAACCTTTCTTGTTAACTGGGAGAGACAACTCAAGAAGCGCCTTTACTCTATCAGGATCAATTGACAGCCCAACTTTAGAAATAACATGCCCAAGGAGTATTCCTTCTTCCACAACAAAAATAGATTTTGTAGGGTTTAGTGATATCCCAAATTCCCTACATTTCTCAAATACTTGTTGCAGATGAGTGGCATGGTCCTTTTTGTTGTGAGAAAAAACTGTCATGTCATCTAAATAGACGACAATAATTTTGTTCGCAAGCTCCCCAAAAGCTACGTCCATGGCTCTCTGGAAAGTTGCTCCTGCGTTAGATAATCCAAAGGGCATCCTTTGGTATGCAAATGTTCCCCACTTAGTGGTGAACGCAGTCTTGTATTGATCTTCATTTCTCACCCAAACCTGATTGTAACCGGAAAAGCCATCTAACGGAGAAAACCTTTCTGCTCCCGCCATAGTATGAAGGATTGGGTCAATCTGGGGTAAAGGATAGTGATCCTTTAAAGAGGCTCTATTCAAATTTTTGAAATCGACGCATAGTCGTATTTCTCCATTTTTCTTGCGGATTGGAACTAAATTTGCCACCCAGGTAGAGTGCTTGATTGGGTATATTATCTTAGCCTGCAAGAGTTTTAACAACTCTTGTTTCATTAAGGCTTCAATCTTGGGATTCACAGGCCTCTGCCTCTACCTGAAAGGTTTGGCTCCTTCCTCTAGTTCAATGGTATGCTGAATGACCTCTTTCCTGTACACTTTCAGATCACTATAAGTCCAGGCTATTATATCTGGATACTCTCTACATAACTATTTTATTTTCTCTAGTTCTACCACTGTACAATCGGTCCCTACTTTGATCATTTTTCCCGGTTCTAGTTCTACTTCTTTATACCGGCGTTCATCTACCTTGATCCTTCGACCTACAGCTCTGTCGCTATTGTCGAAAAGGCTCTCTAGGGTGATCAGTCCCCTGGGGATATGATTATTCCTCAGTTGAATAAGGCTCTCTTCGTCCTCTTCTTGTAACTCTCTTTCTGTAGAGCAATTCATCTCATGAATCAAAAAATCTAGGATCTGCTCGTCATTTTCAAATACCTTCCAAAAAATGTCCTTGTCGGGTACAGAAGGTCTGTATATAAGTCTAACTGTTTTAGACTTCTGAATAACATTGTTGATCGGGCAAAAATTTGATCCTACCGATGCTAACAGTGTCCGCATGTGTGTTCTTCTCTCTGGAAATGGATTTCATGTTTAGTGCTTCAAAATTTTCCAATAGATCTAACACTTTGTTTTTGTAAGCCCTTAGGTAATGCTGCTTACAAATGTATTTACCAGTAACCTGTTTAACAATCAGTTCTGAATCTCCATAGATCAGCAGCTGTTTTGCACCCAGTTTTTCAGCTTTCTTGAGTCCCAAACACAAGGCTTCGTATTCAGCTGCGTTATTGGTGCAACTCCATGTCAACCTATATGAAAAGACTTTTTCTTTTCCAGTGGGTGAAATCAGGACGATTCCAGCTCCTGCTCCATTTTTGCACCTTGAGCCATCAAAGTACAATTTCCATAACTGGTTGGCTGAATCATCTGTTTTAGGGACAACAATAGGGAGCTTTTTTGGTTTCTCAATGGAATAGCTTCCCATTTCTGTCTCTATCATAGCATTGAAGTCTTTCATTGAAAACTGATCTTCAGATTGGAGTTCCTCCAGGGTTTCTTCCATTAAATCAATATTCTCAAATTCCTCGGACATCATGTTGATGGTAGTTGTTTCTTCTAGTCTTTCTACATGAAAAGTAGATGGTTTCTCATTGTAGATCTTGACTCTTTTACCTTTGAAAGGTATCTCCAAATGCGAATAATCTAGTGATAGATAACCTCCCAGTTTGGCTGTGAACTCTCTGGATAAACACATACCGAAATATGGTTCTAAGTCTACAACGACTACTTCTTGTATGACGACTGCTTCTGGCATTCTGTGGAGTTGAATAGGGATATCTTTGATCACCCCGATAGTTTTTACTGGAGTACCATCCAATTGCAACACACCAGGATGACTTCGAGTATATTCCATCCCCATTATGTCACATACGGCTTTCGGCATCACCGTAGTTGCAGCCCCTGAATCAATCATGCAATTGTGAACTATCCACCCCTCCATTTGCAAGGATAGATAGAATGGGGGCGGTCTATTTTTTCCAGAGGTTGACACAACATTTGCTTGTATAACATTTGAGGAAGAGATATTATTCTTTAAATTTAAAGATTCTTGGAGGAGGTCAATCTGACCAGGAATTTGCAGTGCATCATACATGCTTATCTTGGAAGGGGTCCTCTTCATTTCTTCTCGCAATGTTGAACGAAAGGGTTGCAACTGGGGATACCTCAACACTTTTCTCCCTTCCACTAGTAGATGCGTCGTATCTGTCTCTATAGACCTGCGTAGCTTCTGTTCTTTGCCTTTTTGTCAATGAAGGAAATCTGAGTCTTTCCTTCGCTTGCTCTTGAGCCTCGCTCCCTTTTCTAGGAGGAAATTCTTTTCTTGGTGTAGTCGCAGAAGTCTGAGGAGGGTCAGAATGTCCTTTCTCATTTGACTAGTTTTTCTATGGAGTTGCCCTAGGGGCAGGAGGAAAACCTTGTGGTTGGAATTCCTTAGGGTCAGTTTGTAACGACTTTTTTCCCGACCTTGTCAGGACTGAGACTTGTTCCATGGATGGCATTGCCAAATTATGGTGGACTTCTCTGATTATATTCACTTGTCCCTTGCCGGTCTCCTTGGCTCTTTCATTAATAACTGCTTGCACATGGTGTTGATGAATCATGCATGAATCTTCTCCATGAGGATCATTGCAAGTGGTACACCAAGAATCAGAATTAGCGGGTTCTCCATTATCTCCTGTCTCATTTGCATACACTACATTTTTTCTTTCTTGTACCCTTCCACTTGTCGAAGCAGATTCCTTTTGTATCTATGGAAATATTCTTGCTTGAATATTCCTTTTCGCCTCTCTCTTTTTCATGGATGCCATTTCATTTGACAACGTCTTCATGGTATCAATTATGGTTGTGTATTGATCATTGGGGGGAGCTGATGCAAGGGGTGTGGTCGGTAATGCACGGAATGCAGGAGGTGCAACTATAGTTGGGAGGGCCTGCATTGATGGGAGTGCAGGCAGTTTAGAGATTGACGCTTGGGAAAACTCTGGTAAAATTGGCAATAGAGTCTTTGATGGATATCTTTTTGTAGCGATGAGATCAGCTTCGCCCTTTGCTGCCTCTACATAGATCCCAGGAAAAGTGGTTACACGGGATTGCCTTATTATCATACTGAGTTCTGAATCAAAAGCCCTTAGATAATAGCATATAGCTTGTTCTTCCATGGGCTTTAGGCCTTGCGGTACTCTATCACGAGTTTTGGTAAACCTGATGTTGAAATCTTGGATTTCTTCTTGTGGATGCCTCTCAATGATAGTGAATTGATTCAAGCAATGTGAAAGGATCCGCATGTATATTGAATTCATCGACTAGACGGCCGACCAGTACCGTCCAAGAAGTAATGGATCCAACGGGAAGCGCTCTGTACCAATAGAGCATCTTTCCTTTCAAAGATATGATCAACAATCTGACCATTACATCTTCCTCAGTGATGTTATAAATAGATGCTAGCACTGATACATCCAAACAGTGCTCATCTACTGTTTTGCCTGTTCCGTCAAAGGTCGGTAAGGCTTTTAGCGTAGCTTGTGGAATTTGGTGGTGTGTTCCCAAGTTCAAAGGGCCAGTTTGATTCCATACAAGATGCGTTGGGGTAGGGGCGGCTGCCATGATTGCTAAAGGAGTTACAACCGCTATGGGATTGCTTGCAGATGCTCCTACAGCTAGGGTTGTAAAGAGGTGCTAATGGTGCCGGGAGGATTTGATCGTGCGGCTAGCACAGGGTGTGCTTTTAGGCTTTCGAGATGTAGTTCAAAAAACTCGATAGGTTCTTCAGAGTTTCTAGCTCGGGATCTGGTTATCATATGGCTATATAACCAGAAGGTTTCTAGACAAGGTCTTTCTTTTATGGTCTAAATTGCAACGGAGTCGCCAGGTGATTTTTCTTGAGATTTTGCAAACAAAAGGCTCTGAAGGTAAAACACCAAAACTTATACAATACTATGGGATTGCTAGTCCCACCGGGCATGCCAAAAACTATTGGAACAAAATCTGCCTTCGGTTAATAGTGTTGCGCCTTAGACTTTGCCAACATTGAATAGACAGATCTTGCTTGAGATCATCTATCTAGTCTCCAGAGAAGGTTGGTTCCTTTGAAGTTTTTTAGAGAAAAGGGGAAACAAGAGATAAGGGAAATATAGCCTAAGCTAGAACTTTTATATGGTGCAGGTTAGACAACATCAAAGACAGATTTACTTACTTCTATCCAAAGCATTTAAAAACACATTCCAATGCAGAAATTATATAATTCCAGATATGATTTTTGATATTTCGTTTAGCATGCGTATATATTAGATTCTTATTCCAACAATATGATTTATGTATTGCGAAAGTTCAGATACAAGAACAGACTCAATTTACAATTCAATATTGTGAGCAGAAATAAAGAACATTAATACATACACTTGCACGATATGAACCAGAAGCCAATGGGAGATGTGATTTTATTGCTTGTATTCGAAGTACGTACACACAGTCTTGTAAACGTCCAAGAGCCGACCCTTTTTTTGGAGTCGCTCACCCCTATATATACCCTAAAAGAGTATCTTTTCCTAAGTACATCTTACTTATTTTACAAGCAATCATCTGCAGTTTCTAACAATACACAACGGATTTCTCATAGATTGGATAGATTGGCAATCATCCAGCGGACCTGCCAGGTTATAATCAATAGACCATTCTTCAGAAATCGGCACCTGATGTCAGTGCTCGTCTCCAGTTGCCAAAAATATACTTTATTCCTTTACAACTGGCGTGTCACGAAATCGTGACATTCTTTCCTTGCTTTGCTTTTCTGCCACCTCCAACCATAAAAATGAGACATGTCATAAAATCACGACATTCTTTCCTTACTTTGCTCTTCTGCTACTTCCAACCACAAAAATGAGACATGTCATGAAATCGCGACATTCTTTCCTTACTTTGCTCTTCTATCGCTTCCAGCCACGAAAATGAGACATGTCATGAAATCATGACATTCTTTCCTTGCTTTGCTCTTTTGCTTCCAGCCGTGAAAATGAGACATGTCACGATATCATGACACTTTTTCCTTTTGCTCTTTCTCTTTGCTTTGGACCGTGAAAATGCAACATGTCACGATATCGTGACACTTTTCCCTCTTGGCTCTTTCTCTTCTCTTTAGCCATGAAAATGCAACATGTCGCAATATCGTGACACTTTTTCCCCTTTGCTCTTTCTCCTCACTATGAACCGCAAAACTGAGACATGTCGCGATATCGCGACACTTTTTCTCTTTTGGCCATGACAAAGCAACATGTCGATACGACACTTTTTCTCTTTTACAACATGTCATATCGACACTTTTTCTCTTTGCCGCGACAAAGCAACATGTCGCGATATCGCGACACTTTTCCTCTTGCCCTCTTTTCTTCTCTTAGCCAGTGAAAATGCAACATGTCGCGATATCGCGACACTTTTTCTCCTTGCTCCTTTTTGTTGCTCTTAGCCACGAAAATGAAACATGTCGCGATATCGCGACACTTTTTCCTCTTGCTCCCTTTTGCTGCTCTTAGCCACGAAAATGAAACATGTCGCGATATCGTGACACTTTTTCCTCCTTGCTCCCTTTTGTTGCTCTTAGCCACGAAAATGAAACATGTCGCGATATCGCGACACTTTTTCCTATTGCTCTTTCTCTCTGCCTTGAACCGCGAAAATGCAACATGTCGCGATATCGCGACACTTTTTCCTCCTTGCGGTGTTTTGCTTTTTCTTTGATCTTTAGCATATGGGCCACTTTGGTCTTCTTGGGAAATATGCAAAAAGGTGCATCAGCTATTTTTCTGTAGTTAGGCACTTTTTGACTAACAAGACTCCACTGCCCGTCAAGCGTCTATAGCTCCGATGGAGGTTAACTCCATAGTCCATGATTTTTGTTTTTGATTTCTTGAATTTTGGGGATGACTACTTAACTGTCTGATTGGAAATGTAGTATGATCCTTACAACCCAATTAATCAGTGGTGTGTGATGTAAGATATTTAGAGCTTTAGGGAATCAGATTCTCAACCTAAGTGTGATGAGAATTGTACCCTATCTGTACTACTCTATCTTTTGAATTTGAATAAATTGTGATAGTAGTGAAAACCACTATTGTCATGGACTATGTTGCATAATGGAACAAGCAAGGATGACCATTTTTCACCTCAAGGTTCCTACCAAGTATGGTATTATCCCTATTTGAAACAAGATGTTTATAAGATATGAAATTGTGTTTGGTTCAAGAATGTTTTTTAAATCAATTCCCAATTCCTAAGATTTGTTTAGTGTATATATGTGCAATGGTCCTAAAAGAACTTGACATGTTTTTCGGAGGTTGCTTAAAACACTAGGAGTGGTTGAGTGACTAAAAACACCTAGAGATTCCTTAAACCAGAGACCACCAAAGAAATGAAGTGCTATGGGGTTTTATTGTAGCTATTTTTTTTTTTTTTTTTTTTTTGACATGGTTTTGGATGGTAAAATTGGACTAATGCTAGACCGTAGGTGCCCCTAATTAAGGCAACAAGACTCAGTGAATGAACAATTATCTAAGCAACATGAATGGATGCAAATGATACAAATATGCAAATGCAATGGAAGTGGAATGTATGAATGCAATGAAAGTGGGATTGTGAATGTTATGTATTTAAGATGTAATGTGTATGAACATGTTTTTGTGTTTTATTTATTTATTATTTTATTTTTAAAATATTTTTTTATTTTTTTTAAGGTGTTTTTGAACTGGAATGTGACCAAAGGTATTTGGTTCCTTTGGAGCCTTTTGAATTGCATGTAACCGAAGGAGTTTTTGGATCCTTTTGAATTAATTTGACCAAATGAGTGCCTCCCTTGGAGCATTTTGATATGAGTTTTAACCAAAGGGGTTAGGTTCCTTTGGGGCCTTTTGAATGGAGTTGACCAAAGGGATACCCCCTTTGGAGATTTTTTTTTTTTGTTATGATGGGGAAGGTGTGATACCTTAATCAAATCCAAAATATTTGGTGATTGGTGAGCATGGGGAAGGTGCGATACTTTGAGTATCCCCACAATGTTTTGTGCTTGGTGAGCATGTTGAAGGTGCAATGCCTTGAGTATCCCCACAATGTTTTATGCTTGGTGAGCATGGGGAAGGTGTGATACTTTGAGTATCCCCACAATGTTTTGTGCTTGGTGAGCATGTTGAAGTTGCGATGCCTTGAGTATCCCCATAATATTTTGTGCTTGGTGAGCATGGGAAAGATGTGATACTTTGAGTATCCCCACAATATTTTGTGCTTTGTGAGCATGTTGAAATTGTGATGCCTTGAGTATCCCTACAATGGTTCCATTGACTACCAGGTTTTTTATTGGATATGATGAGTGGAATTTTGATGGAAAATACCCCCTTTTCGATAAGATCTTGGACCACATTTTTAAAGGCTTTGCAATTATTGATGTTATGGCCCACTTTTCGATGATAGAGACAATAACGATCTTCTCTATACGATATAGATTTATGTGTTTTGGTATCTACAGGATGTACGTTAGGTAAAACGATTGTTTTTGCATCTTGCAACTTTTGAAATATGATTGACATGGGCTCGGATAGAGTGGTCCAAGTAGGAGGTTGATTATTTGGACGATATTGGCGATATGGACGAGGTTTATGAGGTTGTTGAGGTGGGTGAGATTTATGAGGTTGTTGAGTGGGTGATTTTGATGAAGTTGTTGAGGTGGGTGATTTTGACGAAGTTGTTGAGGTGGGTGATTTTTATGAAGCTTTTTATGGATCACCATACATATGATTGAGTGGATGTGTGGGTATGGTTATAGTTGGGGGACGCAACACCCATGATGGATCTTGGGTGAAGAAGTTGGGGGGTTTATGGGTTGTTGATGGTGGGTAGGTGGTGAATTGCATTGCTACTAAAGGAGAGGGGTTATGGACCATGGTGCTTATGGGTGCTATAGATGGAATGGACATAGGGATTTATGAGGCAATACTGATGGGTGCTTTGTAAAGGGGATTGGTAAAGATGACTTGTTGATTTGGTATGATGATGGGAGGTTGATTAGATTATGATGAATGGGTATGGGCTATGGTGCTAGTAGTGTGCTCAAAAAGTGGATTTGCAAAGGCTTGGCTAGACTGTTGTGGGTGTGGGAAGGTGACTTCTTGATGGAATGATGGGATGGTATGGGGTGGAATGGTAAGTGGTGGTAGCAATGGAAAAACCATTCCAGCTGCACTCAAGTACATCCTAATGGTATCCATGTTTACAAGTGTGATATGACCATCCGTTGGTGTGGGTGGCTCACTCATAAGGGTCTCAGGAATAGCGGTATGGTTAGCCCTATGCATGATGTCTCCATATAAAATAAGGGCACTTCTTGAGGGCCCTCTATTTGAGTTTTGGGATGCATTAGGGACTACACTAACTTGCCCTACCACTAAATTGTTAGGGACTTGACTAACCTAAGGTGGATCCATGGGGATGGGCAACTGACTCTGAACTAAGGCTAACTTTCTGGCTTGACTATGGGTTGTTACCATGCGCTAATATGTAATGATATGTGAAGTGTAAATGCAAATATATGTAACTAAAATGAAAGTACAATGCAATACAACACACAAAGAAAATAAACACACAAAGTTTTTGGTCCTAGTTTGTGCTAATTTTTTTTTTTCAAGTTTTGTTTTTGATGTTTGATTTTTTGATTGTTTTTAAATTTTTGAACTTTTTGATTTTTTTGTAATTTTGAGGTTTTTGATTTTTTTGTTCTTTTTGGATTAGAATAATAGAACTCGATGAATATGGTGATTAGGAACACTAGCACCAAGTGTGATTTCTCAAAAGAGTCTAGGTACACCACTTAAATCCCAGTGGGGGGTTTGCCTAGCTCTTCCACTCTGATTCAACAATTGTTCCAACAGTGGGAGACAACTTGAACACAAGTGACCTATACCAAATCAAAGAGTGCTTTTATCCTATCTAAGGATGATCTAGGGGGTAAGCCGGTGGAAGGAGGTGAATTCCAACGTCACCGGTATGAATTTGGGGTTGGTAATGAAATCCAACTTGATCAATGTTTTAATGATATGTGTGTGTGAAGATTTTATTTTCTATTGTGCGATGCAAATCTAACATGCAATTATGTTTTTATACCTAATGTAGAAAACAAGGAAGATAGAGAATAGCAGATAAAATCAAATTAGGGGCAAAAATTGCAACTTCAGGTAAGACTCGACCAAATTCTATTTAACATGGCTAACCGTGGGTGGGAGGTTAGTTTTGGTAAACCGTGGATATGCAGTGTGCCAACCACATGTGCGCATTTGGGAAATCCCAACCGCGGGTGCGCAGGTCATTTCTGTCAATAGAATAAAGCTGAATACAAGCCCAAACCTCAAAAAAAAAATACCTGGGTTATTTCTAACCTAGTACATACAATATGATTATTCCCTACTATGCATATGTAGATCCTCATTTATTTTTCTTTGTTATTGTGTGTATGAATGCAATATTTAAGTAAATTTTTCTATCTCTAAGACCTAAGTGCACGCAAATGCATACAATACTGAGACCCTTAATCTACTTAAATGCAGCCTAAAACTAGAACTAAAGGAAAAATTAAAAATATGGCACAAGGTACAGACTTGTGTTTCTTTCACTGCTCCTTCCAGCTTTAAACCGTAGATCCGTGGTGCTCCAAACTTCCAAAACCTATACAAGTAAAAAAAATAGATCAGTAACTAGATAAAAGCAATTCAAAGCAAAATGGAACCCTTAGGGGGTCCCATTGTGATCGCAAGTTTGTAAGAAAAATAAGACAACACCAAACAAATAATAATGAAGACACAAGCGATTGTAATGGAATAATATTTATATTAAATTTGTATTGAAATACACAGGAGCCTTGGCCTCCTTTTATTTTACAATGATTTACCCCAAAGCATGAGGGGTCATATTACAATGCTTGCTTGTTTCATAATATCACAAACAAGGCCAAAGAAGAGTGGCCTCTTTGGTACATCAATGGGAGGTGGTGTCTTCAGTCTTCTTTCGCTCCAATCCAATTGGTGAGTGGGCTTTTGTATCCTAGATGTGGGGACCACTCTAGCTTCAATAGCTCTCCAAATACCTACCTCCTACACACATGAAATTCAAACAAGGGTTAGTAGCACCTGTATACATGATTAGAAACAAGTACAGATAAAAACCCTTGAAGAAATGCTTGCAGAAAACATAGAAATAGTAATTAAAAATACCTTTCTAAAAAATGAATAAATTACTAATCTCTGCTGATCCAAATGTCCTAAAAATTGGTGGAGATATTCTTGAGGATGTCATGAACCTACCCTCAAAATTTCAGCTCAATCCAAGTTCGGACGAGCAAGATATGGCCAAAATAAGTTTGGTAGTTTCTGTAGAACCGCGGGTCTACGGTTCTGACTGTGTAACCACGGGTGTGCGGTTTAGAAACCACGGGACTACTATTGGGAATGTGTAACTGTGGATGTGTGGTTTAGAAACTATGGGACTATAGTTGGGACTATGTAATCATGGATGCACGGTTGTGGAGAGATGGTAGAAAACCTTGAGAACTCGGATCCGGGACCTCGATGGCTTGAACTCCATGATTGTTGACGATTCCCTGCAGTGATTTCACCAGCGTAACGATGTATTTTCCAACCCTCTTTTGCTTGATGAAATTGTGTTGCTTTTATATTCAATTTTAGGTTTTGGAAGGAAAATGAGAGGTGGCAATCCAGGGTTGCCAAGTGGCAATCCTGGGCTTCCAAATGGAGGGGGTAGTTAGAGTGAGTCACCCAGGGTGTCTCACTTAACTGGGGTGATGTGGGTGCAAGTGGAGTGAGGTGTAAGGGTTGTCCCATGTGAAGGGACAAAGGGGAAAAGGGTGTATGAGATGTGGCAAGGTGGGGTAGTGAGGTGGATAGGACACATGTCTAGTGGGTAGGTAGGGTATCCTAGGGGGATTTTCTAGATTTATTAAAATCTGGAAAATAGGATAATGTGCAAGATTTTTATGCCTAAGTTTAGACTTAGGCATATATTTTTATTATGCAGAATTGTGGTGGTGGGAGTGTACATGAATTAATATACCAAATTTAGACCTAGCATATATTTTTTTAATTATGTGGTGAATTTTAAATGCCTCAATTTTGGTGTCTACATATGCCCCTTTTTGTATCGTGTTGCGTGAAACACAATGCGGTGCAAAAATAAATGACACTTGTCTTTATTGGATGAATGGACTCAAATCTTCTCGATGCACAAGAATGGGTGATTTTTGAAAATTTTGATTTGTTTGCTTACCCCCTCAATTTGTGAATGGGTAAAGGATGAAACCCACGAGCCAATTGACCAAATGTGGATGAAGAAGGTGGTGGATGATTGCATGAGGTGAATTGTGTATGCAAATGTATGACATTTTGATCAATTTGATGCCCCAAGTTTGGGTTTATTTGTGTTCTTGCAAATTTGCCTTTGGTTTCGTTGATGTGCAAAATATGTGGTAAAATATTCGACCATGTTTGGAGTTCTTGTTCCACTGTGACTTTAGCAATTCCTTCCAAATGATGGGTTCAAGGAACCAATCATTCAAGAATTTGATACTTGAGTGATTTCTGATTATTACCAAATTGTTTTTGGTTGTTTTTCGCTTTTGACCCAACAGAAGGGGTTGAAGGATAACCTTGTGTAAATATGTTTTGAACACATCTAAGCTCAAATATTTAGGGACCTAGCTGATTTAATGTCATAGTGATTTGATGTTGAATTTTTGAATGAGTTTCCTTATGGTGAGCTACCCATCCGACCGGATTGCATGGATTGCTAGTCACTGCAACCGCCAGGTTTCTAGGGTAAATTACTAGATACAAGGTTCACTCAAGATGATGATGATTTGAGATGATTATTTGGAGGGTTTTACAATGTTTTTGTAGCCATTTGTATTTGAAGGGGAGTTGTGTAAGGTGGTCACAAATAAAATTCAACTTGTGTTGCCCCAATCATGAAAAATATGCTCATTTTAATGAGCGTATTTTGCATGATTGAGTGTTTTGAGTGTTGACTTTGATTATGAAATTGAATTTGTTGATTTTGTCTTTCCCTTCAAGTGATGAGTCGATGGAGAAGATATGAAATGATGAAAGCAATGTAACAGATGATAATGGTTGGAATGAAATGGATTTTTTTGTTTTTGTTTCAATTATGATTTTGACCATTGTTGATAATTGTGCACTTCTATCCCTTGGAGCAATCCAAATGTATGGATTTCTTAGGGAATTGAGATGATAACAATTCATTTTTTTTGCATGAGGTAAATCACTTTTCAAGGGCCTTATGGTAACTTATCCATCCTACCGAATTGCATGGATTGCTAGTCGTTACAACCGCTAGGTATATAGGATAAGTTACTGTATACGAGGATCACTTGAGGCTAAGTGGAAGAAGGAAATGTACACCTCTATCCCTTGGAGAAGTCCAGCCACATGGCCTTCTTAGGGAGTTGAGATGAGAGCATTTTCTATTTTTCCAAAATTATGTTGAATTTTTTTTTGTCCAAAGGAATTGAGATATCTCTGGCTTTTGTTTTTTGTATGACAAAAGATGCATTAAAATAATTTTGGTGTTTTATGTTTTTGTAAGACAAAATATTCATGGAAATGTTTTTGGTGTTTGATGTTTTTGAATTGGAAAGAAAGCGTAAGATGTTTTTTTTTTTGAATGTTTGGATGATTGACTTTTTTTTTTTTTTAATCAAAGGAATTTGGGTACCTTTGAAGCTGTTTGGGTTGATTTGACCAAAGGGTAGGTGCCTTTGGAGCCTCTTGAATTGAATTGACCAAAGGAGTTTATTTCCCTTGGATTTATTATTATTTTTGAGTGTGACCAAAGGGTTTGATTCCTTTAGAGATTTTTGAATTGAATGTGACCAAAGGGGTTTGATTCCTTTGGAGCTTTTTGAATTGAATGTGACCAAAGGAGTTTGTTTCCTTTGGAGCCTTTTGGTTTGATTGTGACCAAAGGAGTTTTGGTTCCTTCGGGGCCTTTTGAAGTGAATTTTACCAAAGGAGCTTGACTCCTTTGGAGCCTTTTGAATTGAAATTTTGACCAAAGGGTGTGGGTTCCTTTGGAGCCCTTTTTTTTAATTTTTTTTTATCAAAGGAGCTTGGTTCCTTTGGATCCTTTTGAATTGACGTAATCGCAAGTGTCCTTATGGTAATCTTCTCATCCTACCGGATTGCATGGATAACCAGTCATTGCAACCGCTAGTTGACTAGAGTATATCACTAGATATGAGGTTCACTTGGGGATCTAAGCTAGTGAATTGAATTGATGAATGCATAAAACTGAATTGAATTGATGAATGCATGAAACTGAATTGAATTGGATGTGTTGTGTCCATGAATGTGAGGCAAAGGGCGCAACGTTTTGAACCTAGAAGATGATTTGAAATGTGAATGTTTGATGTGATTTTTAGGGTATCTTGATTGATTGTTTGATGTGATTTATGGGGAAGGTGTAAGACCTTGAACTCCCCCTAGTTGGTGTTTTTGTGATTGTTTATGTACATGTGTAATGATGGGTTGTTCACATTTTTTTGTGTGCATGTGATGAAATGAGTGTGTTATGAATAAATGTGTTATGAATGAATGCAATTGGTGGTGATGTATGCAAATGAATGAATGGTTTTGCCTTATTAATTGTCATTCAAAGAAGTTATGGACCATTGTTAAGCATACTTTACCTTTATTGCTTAATCAGGGGCACCAATACGATACTATGGTTTGACCATAATTTGTAGGATGAAATGGACTATGATATATGTGTGGCAATATGATGGTGGTATGGAATGGAAACTTTCTTATGACTTTGTTTGCCTTAGGGATAAAGGATCTAGAGTTGTTTTGCAAAGACTCAAACATCCTAGTGATATCAAACAAACTCACTAAAGCTGCCTAATTCTTCTAGGACCAAATGTGTGTACAGTGAATTCATTTACCGAGTCAAGAGCATGGTAATGACCTGAGACAATCAAGAACCAGTGTGTGTGCAATTGAGTTCATTAACTCATCTTGAGTAAATTGGGTAAACCTATTATGGTTGGAACCAAGAAGCTAGCTTGTCCGTATGAGCGGTCATAGGTCTCTTTTAAAATAGACATGTCACCACGCATGAGCGTACTCCACTGCCAGTCAAGCGTCTATAGCTCCGATGGAGGTTAACTCCATAGTCCATGATTTTTGTTTTTTATTTCTTGAATTTTGGGGATGACTACTTAACCGTATGACTGGAAATGTAGTACGATCCTTTCAACCCAATTAATCAGTGGTGTGTGATGTAAAATATTTAGAGCTTTGGGGAATCAAATTCTCAACCTAAGTGTGATGAGAATTGTACCCTATCCTTACTACTCTATCTTTTGAATTTGAAGCAATTGTGATAGTAGTGAAAACCACTATTGTCATGGACTATGTTGCATAATGGAACAAGCAAGGATGACCCTTTTCACCTCAAGGTTCCTACCAAGTATGGTGTTATCCCTATTTGACACAAGATGTTTTTAAGATATGAAATTGTGTTTGGTTCAAGAATGTTTTTGAAATCAATTCCCAATACTCAAGATTTGCTTAGTGTATATATGTGCAATGGTCCTAAAAGAATTCGACATATTTTTTGGAGGTTGCTTAAAACACTAGGAGTGGTTGAGTGACTAAAAAACCCTAGAGATTCCTCAAACCAGAGACCACCAAAGAAATAAAGTGCTATGGGGTTTTATTGCAGCTATTTTTTTTTTTTGTTTTGACATGGTTTTGGATGGTGAAATTGGACTAATGCTAGACCATAGGTGCCCCTAATTAAGGCAACAAGACTCAGTGAATGAACAATTATCTAACTTGAGTGGATGAAAATTAATATGGTAAGCAACATGAATGGATGCAAATGATACGAATGTGCAAATGCAATGGAAGTGGAATGTGTGAATGCAATGAAAGTGGGATTGTGAATGTGATGTATTAAAAATGTAATGTGTATGAACATGTTTTTGTGTTTTATTTATTTATTATTTATTTTTTAATATTATTTTTATTTTTATTTTTAGGTGTTTTTGAACTGGAATGTGACCAAAGGGATTTGGTTCCTTTGGAGCCTTTTGAATTGCATGTGACCAAAGGAGTTTTTGGATCCTTTTGAACTAATTTGACCAAAGGAGTGCCTCCCTTGGAGCATTTTGAGATGAGTTTTGACCAAAGGGGTTAGGTTCCTTTGGGGCCTTTTGAATGGAGTTGACCAAAGGGATACCCCCTTTGGAGTTTTTTTTTTTTTTATGATGGGGAAGGTGTGATACCTTAATCATCCCCAAATTGTTTGGTGACTGGTGAGCATGGGGAAGGTGCGATACTTTGAGTATCCCCACAATGTTTTGTGCTTGGTGAGCATGTGGAAGGTGTGATGCCTTGAGTATCCCCACAATGTTTTGTGCTTGGTGAGCATGGGGAAGGTGCGATACTTTGAGTATCCCCACAATGTTTTGTGCTTGGTGAGCATGGGGAAGGTGCGATACCTTGAGTATCCCCACAATATTTTGTGCTTGGTGAGCATGGGGAAGGTGTGATGCCTTGAGTATCCCCACAATGGTTCTATTGACTACCAGGGTTTTGATTGGATGTGATGAGTGGAATTTTGATGGAAAATACCCCCTTGTTGATAAGATCTTGGACCACATTTTTAAAGGCTTTGCAATTATTGATGTTATGGCCAACTTGTCAATGATAGAGACAATAACGATCTTCTCTATACGATCTAGATTTATGTGTTTTGGTATCTACAGGACGTATGTCAGGTAAAACGATTGTTTTTGCATCCTACAACTTTTGAAATATGATTGACATGGGCTCGGATAGAGGGGTCCAAGTAAGAGGTTGATGATTTGGATGAGATTGGCCATGTGGATGAGGTTGATGAGGTTGTTGAGGTGGGTGAGGTTGATGAGGTTGTTGAGGTGGGTGATTTTGATGAAGTTGTTGAGGTGGGTGATTTTGATGAAGTTGTTGAGGTGGGTGATTTTTATGAAGCTTTTGAGGTGGGTGATTTTATGACGTTGATGATGACTCAATTGTAGCTCAATTCTTGTGAGGCGATTCAATATTTGTTGTAAAATAAGCATAGTGCATTGGTGAAATGGTGGTTGTTGATGAAGAGATGGTGGAATGATGGTGTGTTGTGTTGATGGAGCACCATACATATGATTGAGTGGATGTGTGGGTATGGTTATAGTTGGGGGACGCAACACCCAAGATGGATCTTGGGTGAAGAAGGTGGGGGGTTGATGGGTTGTTGATGGTGGGTAGGTGGTGAATTGCATTGTTGCTGAAGGAGGGGGGTTATGGACCATGGTGCTTATGGGTGCTATAGATGGAATGGACATAGGGATTTGCGAGGCAATACTGATGGGTGCTTTGTAAAGGGGGTTGGTGCAAATGACTTGTTGATTTGGTATGATGATGGGAGGTTTATTAGATTATGATGGATGGGTATGGGCTATGGTGGTAGCAGTGTGCTCAAAAATCATATTTGCAAAGGCTTGGCTAGACTATTGTGGGTGTGGGAAGGTGACTTCCTGATGGAATGATGGGATGGTATGGGGTGGAATGGTAAGTGGTGGTAGTAATGGAAAAACCATTCTAGATGCACTCAGGTACATCCTAATGGTGTCCATGTCTACAAGTGTGACATGACCATCCATTGGTGTGGGTGGCTCACTCCTAGGGGTCTCAGGAATAGTGGTATGGGTAGCCCTATGCATGATGTCTCCATCTAAAATAAGGGCACTACTTGAGGGCCCTATATTTAAGTTTTGGGATGCATTAGGGACTGCACTAACTTGCCCTACCACTGAAGTGTTAGGGACTTGACTAACCTGAGGTGGATCCATGGGGATGGGCAACTGACTCTGAACTAAGGCTAACTTTCTGGCTTGACTATGGGTTGTTACCATGCGCTAATATGCAATGATATGTGAAGTGTAAATGCAAATATATGTAACTAAAATGAAAGTACAATGCAATACAACACACAAAGAAAATAAACACACAAAGTTTTTGGTCCTAGTTTGTGCTAAGTTTTTTTTTCAAATTTTGTTTTCGATGTTTGATTTTTTGATTGTTTTTGGATTTTTGAAGTTTTTGATTTTTTTGTAATTTTGAGGTTTTTGATTTTTTTGTTCTTTTTGGATTAGAATAATAGAACTCGATGAATATGGTGATTAGGAACACTAGCACCAAGCGTGATTTCTCAAAAGAGTCTAGGGTACACCGCTTAAATCCTAGTGGGGGGTTCGCCTAGCTCTTCCACTCTGATTCAACAATCGTTCCAATAGTGGGAGACAACTTGAACACAAGTGACCTATACCAAATCAAAGAGTGCTTTTATCCTATCTAAGGATGATCTAGGGGGCAAGTCGGTGGAAGGAGGTGAATTCCAACATCATCGATCTGAATTGGGGGTTGGTGATGAAATCCAACCTGACCAATATTTTGATGATATGTGTGTGTGTGTGAAGGTTTTTTTTCTATTGTGCGATGCAAATCTAACATGCAATTATGTTTTTATGCCTAATGTAGAAAACAAGGAAGATAGAGAATAGCAGATAAAATCAAATTAGGGGCAAAAATTGCAACTTTAGGTAAGATTCGACCAAATTCTATTTAACAGGGCTAACCACGGGTGGGCGGTTAGTTCTGGTAAACCGTGGATACGCGGTTTGCCAACCGCACATGCGCATTTGGGAAATCCCAACCGCGGGTGCGTGGGTCCTTTATATCAATAGAACAAAGCTGAATACAAGCCCAAACCCCAAAAAAGAAATACCTAGGTTATTTCTAACCTGGTACATGCAATATGATTATTCCCTACTATGCATATGTAGATCCTCATTTATTTTGCTTTGTTATTGTGTGTATGAATGCAATATTTAAGTAAATTTTTCTATCTCTAAGACCTAAGTGCACACAAAGGCATACAAGACTGAGACCCTTAATCTACTTAAATGCAGCCTAAAACCAGAACTAAAGGAAAAATTAAAAATATGGCACAAGGTACAGACCTGTGTTCCTTTTGCTGCTCCTTCCAACTTTAAACCATAGATCTATGGTGCTCCAAACTTCCAAAACCTGTACAAGTAGAAAACATAGATCAGTAACTAGATAAAAGCAAGGCAAAGCAAAATGGAACCCTTAGGGGGTCCCACCGTGATCGCCATTTTGTAAGCAAAATAAGACAACACCAAACAAATAATAATGAAGACACAAGCGATTGTAATGGAATAATATTTATATTAAATTTGTATTGAAATACACAAGAGCCTTGGCCTCCTTTTATTTTACAATGATTTTCCCCAAAGCATGAGGGGTCATATTACAATGCTTTCTTGTTTCATAATATCACAAACAAGGCCAAAGAAGAGTGGCCTCTTTGGTACATCAATGGGAGGTGGTGTCTTCAGTCTTCTTTCGCTCCAATCCAATTGGTGAGTGGGATTTTGTATCCTGGATGTGGGGACCACTCTAGCTTCAATAGCTCTCCAAATACCTACCTCTTGCACACATGAAATTCAAAAAAGGGTTAGTAGCACCTATATACATGATTAGAAACAAGTACAGATAAAAACCCTTGAAGAAATACTTGCAGAAAACATAGAAACAGTAATTAAAAATACCTTTACCAAAAATGAATAAATTACTGATCTCAAATGCTTCAAATGTCTTGAAAATTTGTGGAGACCTTCTAGGGGATGTCACTAACCTACCCTCAAAATTTAAGCTCAATATGAGTACGCACGATCAAGATATGACCAAAACAAATTTAGTAGTTTCTACAGAATTACAGGTCTGCGGTTCTGACTGTGTAACCATGGGTGTACGGTTTAGAAACCGTTGGACTACGGTTGGGACTGTGTAACCATGGATGTGTGGTTTAGAAACCATGGGATTTTAGTTGGGACTATGTAACCATGGATGCACGGTTGTGCATATATGGTAGAAAACCTTGAGAACTCATATCCGGGACCTCGATGGCTTGAACTCCATGATTGTTGACGATTCCCTGCAATGATTTCACCAGTGTAATGATGTATTTTACAACCCTATTTTGATTGATTAAATGGTGTTGCTTTTATATTCAATTTTAGGTTTTGAAGGGAAAAGAGAGGTGGCAAGTCAAGGTTGCCAAGTGGCAATCTTGGGCTTCCAAATGGAGGGGGGCAGTTAGAGTGAGTCACCCAGGGTGTCTCACTTAACTAGAGTGATGTGAGTGCAAGTGGAGTGAGGTGTAAGGGTTGTCCCATGTGAAGGGAAAAAGGGTAAAAGGGTGTATGAGATGTGGTAAGGTGGGGTAGTGATGTGGCTAGGACACATGTCTAGTGGGTAGGTAGGGTATCCTAGGGGGATTTTCCAAATTTATAAAATTTGGAAAATAGGGTGATATGTAGGATTTTATATCCCTAAGTTAGAACTTAGGCATATATTTTTATTATGCAAAGTTTGGTGATGGGGTGACAAATGTGGTTTTTAGGGTATTCAATTTTTGTGTCTATATGGGGAAAACGAGGCAACACGAGCACCCGAACTGCAAGGTCAGAGTCCAGCTAGGGACGCATGGGGGGAAAACACGAGCCATAATATCCACACAAAAAACTATACAGATAACTCTAGTGGGATTGGTGTTTAGAAACACCATAGGTGTTGAAAGAACACCATTGGGGTGGTGAGAGCCACCTTTGATGGGGTACTTGTTGAGTGGAGTGAAGCAACGAGCGTCCACCTTGGGTATTGAGGAAATACCATCATGGAGGTAGCACAAACTACCTAACAGGTCACGTTCCCACATCCTGATTAGCTTGGGTGATAACTTCTTACGAGAAGTCTTCTTCCTAGATGTACAAGGTGGACTGATTGACTGCTTTGTTGGCAAGAATATCAACCACCTTATTAGCCTCCTTGAACACGTGATTGATCTGGCTTTGAGGGTTGTCGTTGAGAGAAAGTTGACAGTCCTGGATGATGTTCTGGATATTCTTCCCCCCTTGTGCTCTTGTTGATGATGTGGCCAATGATCACTGAAGAATCTCCTTCAAAGATGATTGGCTTGGGGAGGGCTTTGCTTATCTCAATGCTTCTCCATAAAGCTCTAGCTTCTGCATAGTTGTTGGTTTGGGTCTTGAGATTCTCAGAGAAAGCCTTGATAATGTTGCATGTGTGATCCCTGATGACTCCCCCTACTCTAGCTCTCCTTGGGTTTCCTTTGGAGGCACCATCGAAGTTGACCTTAAGCCATCCCTACGGAGGGGGGACCATTTGGCCGTGGTTTGGGTGCTGCAAGAATTCTAGACTTTGCTACAGTCTATGGGGATTCTGAGGGAAGCAAAAAGGAAAGCTTCCAGCCCATATCTAGGGACATCATCACAAGGGATGAGGCTATTATTTTCAATAGCAAGGGATAGAGCTCTATTAGCCACAACTTTAGGATTTCTGGTGGCCTCCGTGAAGATGTGGTTATTACGTTCCAGCCAGATCTTCCAGGCCGCATGGTGAAGCAGGGAACTCCATAAGAACCTGAGTCTTGGATTTTTGAAAGTCCCTGGCCATTGGATGAACGTGTCCTTAACTACCTTGGGGTGGGTCCAACAAACCTGGAATATGCTAGTCAAGGTAGAAAAAACACTCCCAATGAAGGGGTAATCCAAAAAAAGGTGTTGAGTGGATTCCCAGGCTTGAGAACAGAGGTAGCACCTATTGGGAACCATTACTCCTCTTTGAATTAAGTTGTCGGTGGTCAAAATTTTATTGTGAGCAGCAAGCCAACATAAATGTGCCACTTTCAGTATCAGGGACTTGAGCCATATGCTTTTGGAAAGGGTCTGGCTATCATCATTTCTAAAGACTCTAGGAGGGGTTTCCAACATCTAGGAAGCAGATTTGACAGTGAAGCTCCCATAACTGGAATCTTTCCAACAATGTTTATCCTTCTTCAGGGTCTACGAAATGAAGTTTACTTTAAAAATATCCTGAAGGTTTGCTAGGCCTTTGTTAATGGTGTCATTCTTAATTTTGAACTGAACCTGCTTCCATTTACGAGCACCCTGATCAAAAGTGATGAAATCAACAACCTGGCCCCTATACTTACTATCGATGAGATGCTTGATTGGAGTCAGATCGACATCATTGATGAGGGGATCTTTTTTGGCCCATGCATCTTTCCAAAAGTCGATAGACTTACCATCCTCGAGCTACCACCAAGATCCCTGGTGGACAAGCTGCTTGGTATGGCTGATGGATTTCCAAAAGTGGGAACCATTACGGGGAGTCTCCAAGTCCAGAAAAGAGTGATGTTGTAGATATTTCCTTTTGACAATCGAAACCCACTCCAATTTGGCATCTGTGACCACCTTCCAATCCTGCTTGGCCAGGAGGGCTTGATTTGTAATATTTATGCGACGAAGGCCCAACCCCCCTGTCTTTAGGGGTGCAAATTTTTTCCCAGGCTACCAGGTGGAACTTTCTTTGATTATCATTCCCAGACCATAGGAACTGTTTTTACAATTTCTCAATAGCCTCTCCCACTACAGTAGGTATTTTGAAGACCGATAGAAAGTAGGTAGGTATACTTTGGAGGACCGACTTTACCAAAGTAGTTTTTCCTGTGCTGGAGAGGAGGACCCCTTTCCATCCTGCCAGCTTCTTGTGAATCTTTTCTATGACGTTGTTCCACATCTCTTTGAGGGGTCTTCCTTTGAACATTGGTAGGCCCAGATAGGTGGTTGGGAAGTCAACAATGGTGCACCCCAAAATGCCTGCAATCTTGGTCTGACTTCTAATGGGAGTGTTGATGAAGTAGAGTTTACTTTTGGTGTAATTGATCTTCTGACCAACCGCTTCCTCATACAGATTTAGGATGACATTGATGGCTTTGGCTTCAAAAACTGAAGCTTTAGTGGCCAACAAGGTGTCATCCACAAATTGCTGGTGAGTGGAGGGGGTAAGCCTGAAGCTGCCTTGATGCCAAAGATCAGGTTTCTATAGTAGGTATTCTTGATGGTTCTACCCAAACTCTCAGCCAGAATGATGAATAAAATGGGGGATAGAGGGTCCCCCTGTCTTAGCCCCATGGTGCTGGGAAAGTAACCAACAGTAGACCCATTCACTAGGACCGAGAACCAAGAAGAAGAAACACAATTTGAAATCAAATTCACCCAAGATTCATGGAAACCATATTTGAGGAGAATTTTGGATAGGAATTCCTGGTTCACTCTATCGAAAGCTTTGTTCATGTCAAGCTTCAGGAAGAAGGCTACGGAGTTGGACATATGGGCAGAGTGAATCATCTCATGGATGGTGATGACCCCATAAAGGATGTTTTGACCCTTAATTGTGCTTCCTTGATAGTGGTCAATGATGGTGGGAAGGATCTCGATGAGTCTATTGGCTAAATATTTGGACAACACTTTGTAGATGACGTTACATAGGCTGATGGGGTGGTAATCAAAGAGGGACTGGGAGTTAGTGCCTTTGGGGATCAGGGTTAGAAAGGTGGAGTTTACATCTCTAGGAATGCATCTGGACTTCTGCATGTCAGTGATGGCAAGGCACAGGTCAGGGCCCACAATATCCCAAAAATATTGGAAGAACCTAGGGGAAAAGCCATCCGACCCGGGGGCTTTATCGGGCTTCATGGAAAAGAGGGCTTGATGGATTTCCTTGTGGGTCAGGGGGCTGAGGAGGTAATTTTTGGTGTCATCAGAGATGGCTTGAGGAATGTTCTCCAATAGGGAATCCATGGCCAAGGGGGAGGAGGAGGGAGGGGAAGCAAGAAGGCTTTTGAAGTGGCTGACAACTTCATCCCTGATCTGATGGATGTCCGAAGTGAAATTCCCATCCTGCTTGATGAGGCCTTTAATTTTGTTGACTCCCCTATGCCTGAGAGTGGAGATATAAAAATACTTAGAATTGGAGTCACCTTCCCTGAGCCAAAGCTGTCTAGACTTTTGGCACCAAAATGTTTCCTCTTTACCTAAAGTGTTATGATACTCAGAGAGCAGAATCCTCTCTTCAGCTCTGAGATTATCATCACCATGACCTTCCTAAAATATGTCCTTAATTTTCCCTAATCTATTTTTTATGTTCTTAGCTTCAAAAATATTCCCAAAGGTTTCCCTATTCCAGACTTTAAGATTTTCCTTGACCCACCTGAGTTTTTGCATGAACTAATTAGAAGTTGTTCCAGGAAAACTTATCCCCCACCATTCTGCTATCCGATTTTTGAGATCCTTGGTGGTGAGTCCACATTGAATCAAATCAAAAAGGAGTCTTGAACTGGGGCTTGCTTGTCGTCTCGAATAGAAGTGGGCTATGATCTGACCCTATCTTCGGGAGATCTTGTAGGGTGGCATCACCGAAGAATGGAAGGGCTTCTTGGGATAACAAAAATCGATCAAGGTGTTCTTGGATAAGGTTATTTCCCAATCGTCTATTACTCCAGGTGTACATGGATCCCTGCAATGGAATGTCCATGAGGGCATTGGAGTCCACAAACTGCCTTAGGTCATTTGTATTCCTGTGAGTTATCGAGTTCCCCCCATTTTTATCAAAAAAGTGTAGGGGGAATTGAAGTCCCCTGCCAACACCCAAGGGATATTGACGAAAGCCTATCTCATCTGAGTAAGGGTTTTCCACAAGATCAATCTTCCCTGGGCTGAGTTAGGAGCATAGACATTAGACATAATCTAGGAGGTCTGGGAGCTGAGATCGTGGAACAGAATGTTGGACAATCTGTCTTGTCCTGAGATAAACCTGCCTTCAACTTTGGATGGGTTCCAGAGGCACAGGAGCCCTCCTGTAGTCCCCGAGGTCGGGGAGTAGACGAAGTCATAGTTTTTCCAAATGATCTTGGCAACCCTAGGAGACCACTGATCATCTAATTTGGTCTCCTAAATGAAGAAGATAGTGGGGTTATAATATTTTCTCATGGTTGCAACCAATATTTGCTTGGCTGCCCCATTTAGTCCTCTCGCATTCCAGGAGAGGACTTTCATTTGGAACTTTTGGAGGTTTTTTTGCCCCCTTTGCCTTGTTGCGTGGGGGGTTTGGGTCTTCGATTTTCTTCCTTGATAGTGTTTTTGATTTCTTGAAACAAGGTTTTCTGAGTTCCATTGGCTATATCCTCGACTGTATCCTGGTTTCTCCACTCTATGCCTGAAGGCCTGCCCTTTTTCTGTCTACTCCTACATCGACTTGGGATTTTTTGAAGCTTCTAGTTTGTTTGGGGCTCCAATGATCAGGGGAATCCTGGGCAGCCTCATCACTGTCAAAATTGGAGGCGATAGAGTTGGTCAGGGAGGCAAGGAAGACAGACCCACCTTGGGGAGGCGACGAGGCTAGGGAAGATGGCGTCCAAAGGGGTTTTTGGGTGGGGCTTTGAGGGCCATCATCGATGGTGGGGGTTTGACCCTGGTGAGGGGGGAGGGATCTTTCTGGGTAGAAATGGGAGCAGGGCTCGGCTGGGAGGCAGCGTTAGGGGCTTGGGCGGGGATAACAGGGATTTCACCTTCCTCAAATTCCTCATTGTTTCTAGAATCATTAAGCAAATCATATTTATTAGAAATGGTTACCGAGGTACTTGCATTTTGGAGAGCTTGAGCTGGAGGCGGCCGAATCTGTTGTTTGTTCTTCAAGTTTTGCCTTTGACTGGTGGTAGTCCTCTGGTTGGCAACTGGCTCTGAGCATTCCGTTGGCTGCTGATCGACATTAGGGTTTCTGCACTTAGGGCATTGAGATGGGAGGTGCCCTTGAGAATGGCACTCCGAATAGAAAGTCGGCTTATTCTCAAAGATTAGTGACTGTTTCCACCTGAAGTCCCCGTAGATGAGATTGAGGTGATCTGGGAGTTGCGACTCCAGATTCACACTGACACAGATACAGGCCTGGGTTAGGCGAGTTCTGGCACGGGTGGCCGGGTCAATGGCCACTAATTCCCCAAAAGCCCTAGCCAGACCATGAAGAGCATCATCATAAAAAAATGAGCGAGAAGATTGGGGAGTCGAACCCATATGGGGGTAAAATTTATGCTCTGTGAGTCGGGGTCAAAATTTGGCTCCCACTTCTTCAAAAATAGACTCCGTCTCCCGAAGAACCATGGACTCCCGAATAGAATGCGTTCTACGTCCTCCCGAGTATTCATCTGGATCATGAAAAAACCTCTGGTCATCGCGAAAAGTCCCATGTTTCCCAAAATTTTCCATTTTGAAGACACCCACCGACGGATTGCATCCATATCTGGGCACCCCCCTACAAATTTTCCCATGAGGGAAAATGAATCGCGAGAGGTGTACCCTTCCATGAGGGTTTGAGGGCACAAAACATCATACCCTTGTGCAACAAAATATTTCAAACTATCCGAGGATGGTCTATGATTATTCTACAGGTGGTCTGCATAAGACAAGAGGTCTCGATGGCTTCCTGAGCCTCCCTATTTGTTAGGGGGTTCTTTTCCCCGATCGACATCACTTTGAAAATTCCCATGATTGGTGGTAGATGCATTCCAGGCTGACCTTGTTGCTACTTGAGCTCTGGGAGATTCCTTGAGAGAGTCATTTATGACTTCTTTCGTTCGCACTTTCTCCTTGTTCGAGGGTTGATAATCGCCGAGTAATTCATTCATCGAAACCATAGTTGTCTGATATTCCACTTCTTAATAATCTACTCCATGAATTTTCTTTCCATGTAATAATATTTTTAATGCATTAGTTTAGTACATATTTTTTGTTTGTAGAAAAAACTTCAATTGGGATACCACTTTCAGGTAAGTCCTAAGGAGCCAGGGGTATCTATTTCACCAAAAATGTCAAGGGCGTGTACTTGGATTGCCCCCTTTGACACACTCAATAAGCATGCTTAAAATATCAAAAATAAGAATAAATAAACACAAAAACACAAACAAACACAACAACAACAAACAAAAAACACAAAGACAACAAAAGATAACAAAAAAAACATAAAACGTAAAATCAATAAAAAATGTAAAAAACAACAAACAAAAACAAAACACAAAACACACACCAATACAACCACAAAAAAACAAAACAACACATAAACACAAAAAAAAAACACAAAACATAAAAAACACAAACAATACAAAAAAACACACATATTGAAAAACTAAAAAAAGGAAAGAAAAAACATATTACAACTTTGACCTTTCTATGCCAAAAGACTTTTTAAGCAAGATTCAATAGAGGAAACATGAGAAATATTTGTCTAAACTAGAGAACTAAAATACCTTGACCGAGCCAAAGAGAAGCAAAAAACAAAGCAAAAGGGAACTAGGTACCTCTAGTACTAGAGCCATCTAGAGAAAGGATAGAAAGAAGAGATTCCCTTATTTGCGAAGCCCACCATCTAGGAGGGTGATCGTAGTAAGTAAGATTAGCTTTTTCCAATGCTCAATTAGCTAAAGCATCAACATTCATGTTCTATTCTCTGACCACATGATTGTATTCAACTTTCAAAAATCCCATCTAGATTAATTGAATCTTCTCAACAACTATTTTTATTCTCCAATAAACCTTATGATTCTTAGGAGTCTTCAATATATTAATCATGAATTGAGAGTCGGATTCAACCAACACCTTTTTTCATCCAACCTTAATAGCCTCTTGAAGGCCTCTAAGGATACCATACCCCTCAACAAGGTTATTGGAAAGGATACCCAAATTCTTAGCAAAAGTGAAAACTAGGGAACCATCTAAAAGTCTACCAATTCCTCCCACACTAGCTTTTCCAGGGTTCCCCTTAGAGGATCCATTAGTATTGACTTTTCCAAAATCCTTAAGAGATTGCCAATTTCTTGTTCTATCCATCTTGCTATTTCTCACATTCTTTTTAAGTTGGTTGCCCTTAGAAGAGTTAATCTTCAATCTTTTCATCACTTGATCCAATCTTTGGTGGGAGTTCTAGGGGTGATTAAAGAGTTGTTGGACTGATTCAACTAAGTTGGCAATGGTATTTTTCTAGATATAGTGAATATCCTTCCTTTTATTATTGAAAATCTGGTTGTTCCTTTCCTTCCAGATATTCCAAGGTAGAATGGTAGAACCCATCCAAACTAATTACCTAATAAAATGATCAACACCTTCTTGTTTATGCCAATCACTACAAAGCTATTCAAAAGTAAAAAATTGGACCGTTGTAATCCAAGTAAGGTGGACATTCTCCTCCATAACTTAGAGGCTAAGGTACACTCAATAAAAATATGGTTGAGATTTTCCACATTCTCTCCACACATTTCACATCTAAACAGGCCATGAAAACCATGTTTCATAAGTTACTCACCAGTTAGCACCCTATGATGTAATGAAATCCAAGAACCTCACCATAGGGCAGAGCTTTGGAGCCCACAACTGAGTAAATATATCATAAGATTGGTTGGGATTATTATGGCATAAGGCCAACTAACCTTGAGCAATTGAATACTCACCCTTAGTAGTGTTGTTCCATCCAAAACAATCTTTATCATGGAGCCAAGAGAGAGATATCATATGAAGGATGTGTTGGATATCTTTTCTTTATCTTTTTGAAATTTGTATAGGCCAATCCTCAACAAGGATCCAATATCTACCAACATCTGAATTACTAATATGGTACTGATAGTAATTAGCTACCTTTAACCAGTTACCTTGGTGAAGCTTCTCCATCCAAGGCCTCTAATTGGAAAACTGAGTCATCAAAGGTTGGTGACCACCCCAAGAATCTATCCAAAAATTTACCTGTTGATCATTATGAGTTATCCAAAATAACTTTTGCTTTATCAAATCCTCACAAGTCTTAAGAACCGCTAAAATGGGAGAACCTTTGGTAGGTAATTGATAGTGAACAAGGTCTTTAGGACTTTTGTTCTCAACATATTTAGCATGAAGATTTTTGTCCCAAAGAGCATTGGGGTTATGCAAAATCCTCCAATACAATTTAGTAGCTAAAACCTTATTGTTATTAACAACAGACCATAATCCTAACCCCCCTTCATTATTGGGAAGACATAAAGTATCCCATTTCATCAAGGCCCCTTTTATTTTCTCCTTAGTACCACTCCAAAGGAACTGATGATTGATTTCATCCAATTCTTGAAGAACAGACTTTGGGATATTTAACACAGTAGAAACATAAATAAGTGTAACTTGAAATATTGATTTTACCAAGGTAATTCTACCCCCAAAAGAAAGCCACCTATTGGTCCACTTTCCAATTTTCTTCTTAACTCTATCCAACAACCAATTCCAATATTTTTTTTATCTTTGAATATTGATAGGAATGCCTAAATAAGTGATCAAAAGGGAGGTATTATTATATATTAATTTATCTAGGACCATGGATTCATGTCTAAGAGAGCATTGAAAGAAAATTACTAGATTTATCTTCATTGATCAATTGCCCAGTAGCCTTAGAAAAATAGCTAATGGTTTGCTTAATTTTAGAAGCTTCCTTAATTGTAGCTTTACCTAACAAAGTAGAGTCATCAACAAATTGAAGATGAGAGATAGGCCTAGCTCCATGAGCAATGGTAACTCCTTCAAGGGTTTTATTTTCTCTATTTTTTGTTATAGTCCTCCCTAGGCATTCAACAAGAATGATGAATAAATAAGGGGAGAGGGGGTCACCTTACCTAATACCTCTAGAAGTTGGGAACAACTATGAAGACCTACCATTGATAAGAACTAAGTAGGATACCGAAGAGATACATCCCATAATCCAGTCCATCTAATCCTACGAGAAGCCAAATTGCTTCAAAACTTTTACAAGGATGTGCCAATCCACTCTATCATAAGCTTTGGATAAGTCTAAACAAATGAACATAAAAGATTATTTTTGCATTTTCATGGAATGGATGGCTTCCTAAGCAAGAACTATCTCATCCACTATTTGATGCCCTTATTCATAATGATGCAATTATTCATAATGACAAAGATGTTTACCATTTTATTGATTGTATCTAGTAAAATTCAAGATCTATAACATACTCCATTTTTAGACATGAACTATTTGGGTTTCATCCACTTTAAAATAAATTTCTACTCAAAAATCTAGTGGTAGAGATGAACCCCACCAATAACTTGTTTGAAAATAGTACTAGGAAGGCCATTATTTTACTCTCCCAATAAAAGTAGTTTCTTTAGTTATTTAAATTTTTGCATACTCAAGTTAGGCAGAAAAAGGAACACAATTTTAGTTTATGTTATATGTTTGTAATGCATAAAGAAAGATTATAGGCTATGTTGGTTTAACTCAATCCATTTCAAATTAAGCATGTGAATTTTTCTAAAAATGTAAAAAAAAAAAAAAAAATCATCACTATATTCTATCTCTATTTGAATCCAAAAAAAAAAAAAAAGATTATATACCAAACTTTATAACTTAAAAGTTACATTTTCTTTCTTCTTAATTTGTTCCATATCTTATTTAATTTTTAAGTGCAAACATATACCTAATCACTTTGGAATTGTTAAAGTCACTTTCTAAGCATTCTATGGAGTTTGAAATCATATGAAACAATATCTATTAAATTAAACAATTTTTAGATAACATCCCAGCTTAAATAATTTAAAAAAAAAAAAAAACAGAAGACAATTTTAAAACCTTATGGGTAAGTTGTTTCACATTGCTGGCGTAATAGATATAATTTAAAACCATTAATATAATCTGCCATTGTCAATTTTGATGGGAACGGCGAGTTTGAATAATCAATCGGCTGGGATTGGTTCACGTTTTCCTTGTGAGGCGTTTTTCCAGTTATAATTCCTTAAACGTGGGAGTTCGTTATCGGCCAGGCCCAATTCCAGGTTTGTCCCGTATATCGTTCACCACTTATGTCAGATCTAATGCAGTTTATTTATTTATTTATTTTATTTCATATTTTAACCCTTTTGATTTTTGGGCTATTGTTGCAGGTAGTAATCCATTTCACTGTTGTCTGGTGCGCGTCGTCCAAGTTCATGGAAGGCTTTTTCGAGGAGCTGGCCCTCAAGTACCCCGATATTCTGTTTCTGTCAGTTGACGTAAATGGACTCAAAGTATGTCGATGCCTCCTCTTGGGGGAAGCGCATTCCAGTCAGCAGCCACGCTAATCCTAGTTACTCCAACGTATTCTAAGCTTATTAAAGCAAAGAAAAAGGAATTGAAGAGGACCTTTAAGTTAAAAAGCTGCCGTTAAATTAAAACTGCTCTCGGCCCTTAAAATGTTTGAGAAGGCGAGACATCTCAGATAAAATAAAGGTCATTCAGGATTCGCTATTCCTCGTCATATTTTGTCCAACGTACAGGCTATTTTCCATTGCATTTATAGCTCTAGCGCAGCTTCAATGGCATTGGAGGTCTCTTCTATTGGCATTCGCCTAAGATCATTTATAGTTGAATGTTGATCTTATGGTTTCCCTTTCCCATGCTTGTGAACCAAGTGCTTATTGCGAATCCCGGATCACCCACTTTTATTTAGAGCCAGGTCAATCTTTCATCCCGAAGCACTGTTTGATTGTGCTTAGTCGAAGTGAATTTCAAAATGATCAATCACTCCACAATAAAATTAATTAATTGTCTGATCGAAAACCTTAAAAGAGAGCAATGAGCCGAGGGATAGCCGAACCTCCTTCCACGATTTTCTCAAGGTAGAACGTCCTTTTAAAATAGAGGGGTCATCTCCCATCTCCCATACTACATGATAAATTTAAAGGTCATAAACTTCCTCAACCCCAACTCCAAGTCAAACCTTGATTTTAGAAATTCGATGAAAAGAGATCGAACTTAGTCTCAAAGGTTGGATGGATTGGCAAGTTTTGGTGCTTATAAAGAGGAGACCTGGGTTCAAACCTTGGAGGCAAGTCTTTCTTTGGGCAAAGGTGGTAGACTATCCTAACTTTGCCGAGTGTATGCCAACCTAACGACGATGGTTTTAATATTGAGCCATCGATGGTCTTCCTCATGTTGGGTCGTTAATAATGAGGTGAGGTAGGGGTTATAGAGGCAACTCTAAGGATTTGAATCTAGGCCTGGTAGTAGAAAATGAAGGGAAGTTGTTGATTCCCCTATGTATAAAAAAAAAAAGATAGAACCTTAAAGTTTAGAAAGGGATGCGATCCAATCATAGGTTGTCCTTATAACTACCCCAATAATCTTGTCATGTCTCCTACAATCACTATAATCTTGTCATGTCTCCTACAATCACCTACTCTATAGTACATACAACCATTTGATCTCTGGCAACAAAAGTAACTATCCCAATAATCTTACCATGTCTCTCGCAATCACCTACTCTGTAGTACATACAACCATTCGAACTCTAGCAGTAAAAGTGATCATCAAAGCAATGCCCCTCTTTGCTTATTGTGTGTGTTCTAATTGGTGAGTAACCCGATGCATCACGAGAGAGAAATTTATCCAAACTTGAGGCAAGCAAATTTTTCATCCTTCTTGTCCCCTTCCGGAGAAGAAGTTTATTAAGAGGAAGCAGTCTTTCCTGTTTCCATGGCTGGCTAAATCTTCCTTCCTAAGAGTGTCTTTCTTTAATGTGTCTTTAATAATTAATGGAAGTGCTCTGTTGTTCCAACTACCAGTGGCCACTAGACGTATCCATGGTTTTAGGTCTGATCATCATTCATTGTAGCTTTAAAAGGTCGGTGATGTGCCGTCTAAGCTAGATGAATCGAGAGGTGAGGCGCTTATTATATTAAAGGTCAGGTGTTTACCGAGAGTCTCATCACCCCGGGACGGAGTACCCAATCGTGAAGGATGAAAGATGACTAGAAAATTTTCATGGATGTCGATGATCCATTCTATGTGCTTTAGTAGGGTCGAGATGCAGCGAGAGAACCTCTTTATTTTAAAAAGTGTACCTATGAGAGACTTATGTCATCCTTTAGTTTTTGGGTCTCATCAAAATATATTTGTTCCTCCAACGTTATTAATTCAAAGGAAACTCAAACGAACACTTATAACAAGTTTGGTGGACATTTGGCCTAATCCTACCCGAACAATATGATCACAAAAATGTGGCTCCTCTAGGAATGTCAAATCTTCCTAAGGAGGGTAACTCTACAATCACTAAAGGAGTAGCCAACACTTTTTAGGGAGGAGAAGCAAAAGAAGATGGTTTTAAACAACCCAAAAGGAGGCAAAAGAAAAAATATGGCAAGGAGAAAACCCAACCTAAACCATCAAATAGGTATGCGATCTTCAAGACATTGGTGGAGCAAGAAAAAGAACAACTCGTGCAAAGAGTGAATGAGAATAATAAAAACAATAACAATCATGTTTAAGCCCCTCTTTCGACTCATATCCTAGAGCTAGTAATAAAGTACATCAAGTTATCACAATCAGATATGGAAATGGAATTGATAGTGCATAACTAGGAGCAACTGATAGTAAAGGATGTCATCATGAATGTGGTAGAAAAGAATAAATAAAAACCAATTTTAGGGATCAACTAGGTGGGGAAGAGATCAAAGAATCTCAACTCTCATGGAGTAGGTAGAAAATCAAATGAGGAATTGATAGCATCTCAAATAGATAAATTGGTCATGGGGGATCGATGAGGATAATAGACTCTTACTGGTCTCAAGGTAACCATTGATTATACAATCATGTAATATTATGTGTATAAACAACAGAACCCATCAATCTATTGTTTGAGGACTCTTAGAGAAAAGTAAAACATTTTTTTTTGCTTATCTAGGAGACCAAAATATCATTGGATCTCATGTATAAAATAATAAATAGACTTTGAAGGGGTGTTGGTCATAGAGAAGTGGCTACCTAAGGGGTCTAAGGGGAAATAGTCACATTTTGGAAATCTTTTGAATGGACAACAATAGAACATATAGCTTGGAAGGGTGTCCTCACATCCCATTTTGGGAACATTGTGATAGTTGAGCAGGTTTTAATCACAAATTTCTATGGGGCTTAAAACCTAGATGGTCAAGTTAATCAATGGAAAACGATGCATAATATAAGAGTCTCGAGGGAGGAGTTCAACTAGATTGTTTCTAGGAAGGGGAGACTCCAATTTTGGACTTAAGGGATTGACTTATGATTATCGAGGTCCTTGCATTACACTTGGTGGATATCAAATATCATGGAACTAGTTATACTTGGACTAGTAAGAGGAGGAAGCCATATAGCATAAAGGTGAAGTTAGATTATTTTTTGGTTTCAAAGGATACATTTGTGAAATAGAATCTAAAATTTCAAATTTAGGAGGGTCGGGTCTTGGATCATTTCCTCATTATGTTGGAGGGGGATCAAGACATGGCAAGACCAAAAACCATTCAGATTTGAAAAATTTTGGTTACAAAAGGAGGAACTTCAAAATAAATCCCACAGTGGTGGAAAAAAGGATACCCAAAATATGCGATAATAATATTTAGATTCCACAAGTAACTTTATTATGTCAAGGATCAACTAAAATGATGAAGATGATTTAACAAGCTGGACATCTAGGTCCAAAGAGCTCCATTGGTGGTTAGATGGGATAAGGTGCAGAAAACCTTCGAGGAGGGAACAATTACAAAGTAGCTCAAAGAAGAGGATAATAAGTTGTATAAAGCAGTTGAGGACATTAACAACTAAGATGAGATCTTCGAGAAATAGAGAGAAAGAACCACTTGGCTACTAAAAGGTGACAAAAACACCAAAATTTTCATTGGGATTCTTGTACTAGGAGACAAACAAACAATATGGAAGCTCTTATGGATGAGAATGGGATCTCCTTTGATATGATTCCAAGCATGCATTTCTATTCAATGGATTATTTTTCTAGATTGTTTAAGGAAGGTATGTTGCAAGACAAAGAGGCTCAAAAAGAAGTTATTGTTGCCATACCCTCTATCATATTTGAGGAAAAAAATGAGGCCCTACTTAAACCCATTTATAAATAGGATATGAAGAAGGTAGTCTTTGGAATGAGTACGGGAAAAATTTCAGGTCTAGACGGCTTCCTAATTGAGTTTTCTCAAAAATTTTGGGAGAACTTGGAGGAGGATGTAATGGTTGTTATAGAGTAGTCTAGGGGATATAAAAGAATTCTTAAAGCATTAAATCAAATATTTATAGCTTTATTTCTAAAAGGGGAGGAGGGGGTGCATATTTTAAATTATAGACCTATCAAGTTATGCAATGTTATATAAAAAATAATAACGAAGGTAATGGATGAGTGGTTAAAACCTCTCCTAGACAATATTATCTCCTTAAAACAAGGGGGTTTTATAGAGGGTAGATAGATATTGGATGGTGTGGTGCTAGATCAGGAAGCAATCCACTCAATGCAAAAATCTAGCAATAAAGGAATGTTCATAAAATTTGATATGTCAAAGGCTTATGATGGAGCGGAGTGGATATTCTTGTCAAGGATGATTGTAGCCTTCAAATTCTCTTAGGATTGGATACAATGGGCCCTGAGTTGTGTCTCTACTCTGACAACCTTGATGTCAATCAAAGGTCTTCCCTCACAACTATTTGGAGCCACTAGAGGCCTTCATCAAGGTGTCCTTATTTCCCTTATCTTTTTTAAATATTGGTTTAAGGCTCAGGCAAAATTATCTTGAGAAGACAACAGTGATTTCTCATGTGAATCAAGGTGGGTGAGGATATTTTTATTCACTTATAATTTGTGGATGACACAATATTGATGAGAGTGGTCAACTTGAAATAAGCAAGAATAATTAGAGATACTCTTAATGTTTATCTTAGGGCCACAAACGAAGTCATAAACAATAATAAATTCAAAGTGTTCTTCTTCAATCTTGACTAAATACTTCAATACAAAAATTTAGATATCTTGGGATTTACAAGGACTTATCTCCCAATGGTCTTTTTGGAGGCCCTCTTTATTTTAAAAAACTGAACATAGTTTTATGGAGGAATATTTTGGACTATATCAAAGAAATAATTAATCTTTGTCTCAGAAATGGATAACCTTTGGGGTAGATTATTTTTTATAGTCATTAATTCAAGCCATGCCAATGTACAAATTTTCTATCATTATTGCCCAACATACCCTATGGAAATAATTGTACAAGATTGCCAGAAACAAATTATGGGGAGGAGAAAATGGAGAGAGGAAACGAGTGTTAGTATGCTAGGAGAAACTAAGTCATACCAAGGTGAAGGGAGATTTGGGCTTAAGGATATTGAAGCTAAATAATAAAGCTTTGGTTGGAAAGATTTACTAGAGTTAGATCTCCTATACAACTTATTTATTTAGCAAAGTTTTAACTAGTAAATATTTGGAACAAGTGAACCCAAATGAGGTGAGTCATTCCCCTTTGAATGGTAATGAGTCCCTAGTGTGGCAAGCACTAAATATAGGATATTAGGTTGTGAAAAATGGATTATTTGGAAAGTGGGAGAGGGGAGGAGGCACACTTTTGAATATATTCATTTTATTAGTATCCACCTATCATTGTTGAATTTATAGAACTATAATCAGTAAAAACAACCAAGGAAATTATAGGATGGATCAAAATTGAAATTTATTTTAACACCAGACAGTTGGGGGATTATACATTTAAGTATATTAAGAATTTGGATGAGTGGTCAATTCAAATCTCTCTGAAATTAGCACCTGTCATGACTAAAATCTTGGCAATATTTATCACATGTAGGGATGATGAGGATGAATTATCTTGGGGCTATGGGAGCCTTGGATTCTACATGGTGAAGGATGGATATAAAAAGATCCTTCCAAAACCTCCTTCTCATGCATATCAGGTTGAGGATTGGAGAAATATTTGGTAGTCCAAGGGTTGACCAAAAGTAAACTTCCTTGTTTCGTAGTTCATCCAGAATGGAATTCTTACTTTTGATAATGTGAGACATGGAGGAATATTTGGCCCATCCTAGTGTGTTTTATGCTAAAAAAATAAGGAAACATCTAACCAGATGATGTTTGAGTACCCATTCATGTGTCAGATCTATAAGAGATGGTTTTTAGCTTATAAAATCTAAGCCAATGTTGATATGAATTGGATTGATATTTAGGAAATTGATATGGAATAGGGGCTAATTTAAATATGAAGCCCTTCTTATTGGGTGGAAACTTGAATTAAACTCTATTTGGTGGTAATTATGGTTGGAGAGAAATGACAACTTTTTTAGGGAAACCTTCTCATCTTTGGATGGCATCTAGTAAGTTTGGATCAAATTCATGGAAACTATGATAGTGTATGCTAAAGAGGAATGTCAGACTCATATAGGGACAATGGAGAAGGAAGTTAATATACAATATGGGCAGGATAAATCTAGTTGGAAAATGCCCCTAAAAGGTTACATTAAAAGTAATATTTATGGAGCTATATAAGGCAACTTGGGTGGAGCTAGAATTGAAGTGGTTTGAAAGAATCATGTTGGGACAATGCTCTATTAGGGACTACAAGGATTGGGAAAGACCACAAAAAATTAAGCAAAATCCTTAGTTTTCAAATATTCTTCTATCTGGGTAGTAAGACATGGTTATAGGAGGATAATTATGGAATCAGATTCTCCAATCTTAGTAGGAGTTATGGATTGCATGAGAAACTTTGCTTTCAATATGTGGAGGTTGAGGATTCTTGTCACCTAAATTAAGGACTTGTGGAGGGATTTGGATGATGTGATCCTAATTTATGTGGGTAGATATTTGAATATAGTGTTAAACTTCCTAGCTAATATGGGTACCAAGAAGGAGGTAGGGATTTAGTGGAAAAATGGTATGGTTAATGAAAATAAGAGGATTGGGTAAGTTGGTGAGAAAATATAGCATTTGGATAATTTAGATAGCATTACAAACATATGGTTTAGGGTATTTGAATCCAATGTAGATCTCATTTTAGTGTTGTAACTAAAAGTGGTTAGTTCTTAAGATCTTGGGCTTTAGAGTTATGGAAGTTTATTGAAAATTTTAAAAGGAGGAAACGAGTGATCTTGTTGGCTAAGGATAGGAGGAGTCTCATCCCAACTTGTAAATAATATTTGATCTAATATTTATTATTTCAAATTTATTTTCAAAAAATGAGTTTGGAATTTTTTCATAGAGGATTCAAATGACCTCTCGAATCCTTTGTAAAGAGCCAATCATTTTTGTAGCTAGCCCACACACCCAAGAAATGATAGTGGAAACCAACCAACCCCCCAATTCTAGTTTGGGATGTTTTAATATATTTAAACAACATTTAACCTACTGAATCGAGCTCTCCATCACATATTCATTCATTAATTCATGTGTTTTCACTACACCAAGAAATGCTAATGCAAATAGTTATTGAAGTCAGTGCATAGTTGATGTCAATAGTTTTTGAATTGATATTTTATTGTGCAATATCTCTTTAAAATATTATGATATGCCTATTTTTGAGGAAAATCATCCAAACAAGTCAATGTTTTTTACAAATAGGATCTCATTCTCAAATTTCCTCATTAAATGAATGTTGTTCTTCTTTCTATAAGTTGTTGTTTCTAGTGGCATATTCCTATGATGGAGCTTTGTTCCACTTTAATACCTAGTACCTACTTCTCTAATAGAACAACCAAAGCAGTAGCATCTACAAGCAAGGCATTGGAAGCATTATCTTTGATTATGCTTTTAAATAGTTCTCAAAAATCTTCATCAAGGACTTTAAGTAGTTTTATTTTTGCCTGGTCTTAGTTTTTGCACTGAGGGCGTGAAGAGAATCATGCACCAAACCAATTAAGGTCTTCATTTTATAATATGGTTGAGGATGCTTTCTGGAATCAGAATGTATTGGGGTGTCACATTTATCCTTTTGCCTATTACAAGTATGTGTCACATACTTTCAAAAGTTAGTGTACGAGGTATTTGAAACACCCATTTCACCTATTGAGGACTTTCTAGTTTTCTTCCTGTAATATCCCCAATTAAAATTTACAAACCCTAGCTGAAAATATTATAACTTTTCTCCAATAAAATTTTGTACCATGCAAATAAAAATCAGATCTGAAAATATGTGCAGAAAATTTGACACAAGAAACCCCAAAGTGGCAAATGTGGCCACACGAATTTATTAAAAATATTCTGCAAGTTGCAATGGATAGATCAGCCCAAATACATCTCAAATTCACCACAAAATTGCATAAAAGAGAAGCCCTAGGCTGGACGTCCTCCTCTAGGAGGTAGGGCACACAATAGACTCCACAAAAATCCCTCCAAACACCACAAAAAATTACCCAAAGTTGGGCGACCCTCCTCTAGGGTAAATCTGATCTGAAAACACACTAAATATGGCCCCCAAAATTGGGCGACCCACTCCAAGCACAACTGCACATAGAAAACATTGAAATCTGAAGCACAAATTGTGAATCCTGAGGTAGATCCACCAATCTCCAATCAAGAGCAAGGGCACATCACCTTGTCTACAAGATTGGCTTCTCCTGAAGACTAGGGCACATCACCTAAATCTGCAGAAGATGAGTAAGGGTTCAGCCCTCAACTCTCATACAATATCACAAATACCAAATAACCTCCTCAAATGGGGTGCACCTCTCCCTTATATAACATGAGCTTCTAATTCTTCATTAAGGGGGGCCCACTTTATTACTAACTTATGACACAAGTTTAAAACATAAAATAACTCCTACTAATACATAAAAAGTGCGTCCCACTTTTCCTAGTCTAATTTTACATTACATAACATAAGGATGAGTGGGGTCCACAAGACACACAAAAAAGGGGACATTACAAGTCCGCCCCTCCCAAATTGCTTGTCCTCAAGCAATGCAAACTGAATCTGGTAATCCCTTCCACTGAATCAGGTATTTGGCAATAGCTTTGTTCATCACTTTCTTCTTCTTGGTCTCTAAAATAAGATCTGATACCAACTGAATCTCATTCCTGCCCAATATAGATGGTATATCAGCATTGAAGCACTCTTTATTGTTCCAGGAAACAGCTTCTCCTTCAATATATTTCAGAGGTGATTGCATGTCAGCTTCTTTTGCCACCTGATCAAAGCCTAAAAATGCAGACATAACAACCAATTTTTGTCCCATAGAAAATGTCATCTCAGTTGGAAAGAATGCTCTCACTCCAATCTCACATGGGCCATAAGTGAGTGTGTCTAATACACCTTCAACACTCCTCATGCTAGCTTCAATATGAAAATATGTCAAGCCTGTAGATCCAAGTATGTTAGGTTTAAATATGAAACCATCATTCAAAATTCGAAGCAAAATATTGAAGACAATTGCTACATAAGGTTGTTTTGAAATCAGAGAGAACAAAATCTGATCATGACTGATATAACTCCAGGGGACTTCAACAACTATCTGATCTGTTGTGTACAGCTGAATCAGACATCCATAGGACACTCTGCTATTCACTATATGTCTTCCAGCAATGACCATTGAATGACCCTGTTTGGGTGATTGTCTCTTGTCCATGTCAATCTCATTCATGGTAGGATTCTTTGAGCCACCAGTCACTCTAAGAACTTCAGATATCTGCATATTGACCACAACATCTTCTCCACCCAAAGGGATATCCATGGATGCAATACTTTCAAAATATCTTGTTTTAGAATGGCATTTTCCATTAGGATTCTGATTTGGAATGTTTAGCTTTCTTAAGCTTCTAGATACTTCTGCTATGTCTGATGATGTTCGACTATGTTCCAGACTTTGAGGATTTAAATTAGGCACAACTCTCACATGTTCTTCAGAATCTTGGTTAGAATGATGAAAGTCATTCATGACTTCTGGGTACCCTTCAAAATTGCCACCTTGAGAACCACAACTGCTTCCACTACTTGATACTTGTAAATGACCTGAATTCATGTTTTCTTGTATACAACCATCTTTCAACCAATCCATTTGGAAAGCTGAAATAACTGAATGGATGTTTGACACAGGGTTTCTTTCCTGCTGCATGCTTTTGAAGTTATGATGAGGCTCAAATACTGGCACCAAATCTGTCTTCCTTGCTTCAAGAATACGAGTAGGGATGTTTTCAATATCTATTTCCCCACCAAGGTGAACTACATCATAGCTTTCCTCTTTTGTAGTCTTGGACATCATAGCATGGAAACATATCTCAACAACTTCTGCTTTATCCACCTGTTCATCGTTTGCATTCAAAGTGAAAGGTGCAAAGTTTTCCAAGGATGATGACTCTTCATCACTCATTCCTAAGGAAGAACATCTTCCCCAACTTTCACGATTTGAGCTCGAATATGAGAAGCATTCATCATTTGGTCCATTTCCTTTACCCTGTCATGAACATGACTTAACCTCATCTCTCCCCAGGTCAATGACAACATTATTTTGCTCTAAATTTCCTTCTGGTACAATGATTTTTTCAATTTCAGAGGAAGACTTTGACAGCTGAAGTGCTTTGTTTGGTAAAGGCATGCTGGAGTCATTGGATGTGCAAGGAGCTGAAGAAAAGCTAGTTGTGCCAGGTTCTATCATACGGAGGTCTGTAATAATCTCATACAACAAAGTCTGATCCACTACATTCCCAAGCTGTAAAGCTCCAAGTTCGAAATATTTATCAGCTGCAAGAATGACTGTAGCTGACAATTGTGGAGGGCGAAGGACATTATAGAAGAAAATAGAAACAGAATCATAGTAAAACTGAGGCCATGCAAAGTTATGATTACCCTCAAATTTGATAATATTCTTGTCCCCCGCATATGATTTGAAAATGATGTCAGAATGGTGTGGTTGGATGAATGCGTTCTCTATTGCATGTCCAAACAGTGCTGGAATGAAGGTTTTTGGAGCTATCTGAGTGACGTTTAGATTCATAGTATCAAAACTAGCTCTCTTTTGGATAACCCATCGCATATACTGGACAACTACCTTCACCGTAAACTTGGGAAGATGAATTTTATAGACATCCACCAGCTCCATCATGAGATCAAATAAATTAGAGAAAGGGCTATCCAATATCATTCCAACAATCAATGGGTCTTCTGCTCCATATAGAAGGCTTGTAACAACTCCCATTGATCTTCCCCAAAGTCCAATACAAGAAATATTTTTCATATCATGCAGGTATGAAATAGCTGATTTAAGATCATCTTTCTCATGCCATCCGAGACTCACATATTCACCATCCCATAGACCTGAGCCAGAGAAATCAAGAGTGAACACAGTTATGTTTGAAGGTAGAAGGATCACTGTTGCCTCATTTGTATCTACTCGACAACCACTATTTCCATGGTAGTAAATAACACAAGGAAGTGGTGTGTCTTCTAAAAAAGGGGATGGAATATAGTAACTACATTGCAAGACATGGCCACAACTATTTCTTATCTCCAAATCTTGTCTGCAGTACTTCCACCCTGTGAGAGTAAATTCCTCCTCCCAAAAGTACTGATCTGAAGTGTACTCAACCACTTGTTGGAATCGCCATTCAAGAGCAGCATCCTTCTCAATACAACGTAGCCCTCCTCTTCCAAGCATAGGCTTCAAAAATTTGCTTGCATCCATAGCTCCACTCATAGCACCTGCTCCAACAACTGTATGAATTTCATCAATAAAGAGAATGGTCTGTCCATTTGATGTTGTCGCCTCTTTCAGAACAACTTTCAGTCTAAATTCTTCATGAATTTTGACTCTAGCTGTCTCTGCCTCATGACTACACATCACACCTGGATCCCATATTTCTCTTGTGTTACTAACATCAGGAGGTACATCATCTAATTCAAAAAGTGGATTGTCAAAAGACAGTTCAACATCCATCTCAGACAGTGGGTTATCAACAAACTGAAAATTATTTTCATCTTCTAGCTTTGGCCAATCCTCGTAAGCTAGAAAACTGATTTTTTTTTGAAGAGCCCTTTGGGTGTTGGCTAACGAAACTTTGGTTGCTTTAAGCTCATGGGTGAGCTCTTCAACCCTTGACCTCATTTGCTTGGATGTAGTGAGAAACTCATCTGCAGTTTTGGTAGCTACATCCCTATCACTGATCATGAGCAAGTATTCTAGCTTCAACTCCTCCATTATGCTTTTAATATTTTGTAAATCAGAAATGGAAATAGTTTGTTCATTCTGATTTCTAGGTGTCTTTTGGATCAGATTGTCAACAAATCTCTTAGCATCATCAAACTTAGACAGGGTATACACCTCTTTTTCAGTGTTAACTAACAATTGTTTCTTCCAATCCTCATGAATGTCAAGACTATGCCCATTTAATGAACTGCTGTTATAATGCATATCAAAACCAGAAATAAGTTCATACCTTTTAGCAATGTCTTCATGGCTGTCCCAAGACTCAAGTGCCTCTTCTTCAAAATATTTATTGCTATGCCCTAGATCAAAATCAGCTCCATGAAACAGTAATTCTGATTTATCTTTATCAGCACAATGATCAAAATCAGCAACATTACACTCTTCAATTTTGTTCACTGAAGTTAGGGCAGATTCATGCTCAACCCATGAATCATCCCATGGCTGCAACTCCTCATCTACTGTTGTTTTATCAATGTCTACATCAGGGCACTTTATGATCTCATCATCATTGAACACTTCTCCAGTAATGGATGCACAAGATGAATTAATTTCATCTTCTAGATCTGCAACAATGTTAATTTCATTGGAAAAATCTCCTTCCAACATCCTTTTGATGCTTTCCAATTCTGATGCATCTTCTCTAACATCAATTTCTTCATTAAATTTAGGAGTTGGAGATCCCCTATTCCCACAAACTTCATCAAAAACACCACCATTATGCATGAAAGGACTGCTATTAGGAAATAAACATGTTTCCTCATACCTGTTATCAAAAATCTCACTATCTTCCATGGATGAAGACACATGCATTGTGGTAGATTCATTTTTGCATACCTCTTGAGACAAGGCATCTTCTTCCAAATCTGAAATTGATGAAACTTTCACTTCAGGATCTGATTTTTCTTGCTTCTCTCCAAGCTCATCATCATTAATGGCAGATCTATGAGTGCTTGACTTTCCTCTCAAAATTCTTGCCCAATGAGAAGCTAAGCTCTCACATCCATGATCTCTTGTAACCCCATGAGATGTGGGTTTTTGTGGCTGAGGGTTTCCACCTTGACCTAGCTTGGCATCCAATTTAGTCAACACATCAAGCATTGCATCCAATATTTTCTCATTAATCTTCATGGTGGCTGATTTATTTGAGTTCCTCCTTGTGTAATAATTGTGCCCTAGCTGCATAAAAAACCCTCACAGGCTGGCAGGAAACCAGCTCTGATACCATTGTAATATCCCCAATTAAAATTTACAAACCCTAGCTGAAAATATTATAACTTTTCTCCAATAAAATTTTGTACCATGCAAATAAAAATCAGATCTGAAAATATGTGCAGAAAATTTGACACAAGAAACCCCAAAGTGGCAAATGTGGCCACACAAATTTATTAAAAATATTCTGCAAGTTGCAATGGATAGATCAGCCCAAATACATCTCAAATTCACCATAAAATTGCATAAAAGAGAAGCCCTAGGCTGGATGTCCTCCTCTAGGAGGTAGGGCACACAATAGACTCCACAAAAATCCCTCCAAACACCACAAAAAATTACCCAAAGCTGGGCGACCCTCCTCTAGGGTAAATCTGATCTGAAAACACACTAAATATGGCCCCCAAAATTGGGCGACCCACTCCAAGCACAGCTGCACACAGAAAACATTGAAATCTGAAGCACAAATTGTGAATCCTGAGGTAGATCCACCAATCTCCAATCAAGAGCAAGGGCACATCACCTTGTCTACAAGATTGGCTTCTCCTAAAGACTAGGGCACATCACCTAAATCTGTAGAAGATGAGTAAGGGTTCAACCCTCAACTCTCATACAATATCACAAATACCAAAAATCCTCCTCAAATGGGGCGCACCTCTCCCTTATATAACATGAGCTTCTAATTCTTCATTAAGGGGGGCCCACTTTATTACTAACTTATGACACAAGTTTAAAACATAAAATAACTCCTACTAATACATAAAAAGTGCGTCCCACTTTTCCTAGTCTAATTTTACATTACATAACATAAGGATGAGTGGGGTCCACAAGACACACAAAAAAAGGGGACATTACATTTCTTCCATAGCTATCTCCTTAACACAGAACTTGATACCTCAAGGTTTCAGTAGAACCCAAAAAGGTAGTAAAGGCCTTAGCATTGGATTTTATGAATTAGAGGCATTAGCATCTAACACCACACAACTAAGAAACCTCATAATAGAATTGGAAACAGAAAGAGAAGTTTGATTGGAAATAAATAGAAATTTGGGAGACAAAAATACAATTGAAGGCCATGGCATCTCATGGTTCTCCATGATTCCTGAAGAGACATTTTGCCTACAATTTAGATAAGCATTGAGCTGAAAACACTTGGCAATTTCACCTTCAAATCACATATTCATCTTGAATATACTATCAAAATTAATGAGGGATATTCAAGCGAGAGGACTGATAACATTTGTCCTAAGTTTTGCATACCGTGTATAAATCAAAGTTGAAGTCCCCCTTAGAAAGGATGACCTTGATATTGTTAAAATAATTAACTCCTCACTAACACAAATTCCTTGGAGGTTTGAAAAATACCAACACCCTTTGTTCCTAATCAATCACTGAGCAATTGGCCTCCCTGAAACAGTGGTTAAAGGAGATATGCTCAAACGTGGAGAAGAAAAATCTTGGCTTCATCTATTATTGCCTTGGGTCTTCAGGAAGTCAAAATTCTATTAGTCATTCCTAAGATTGTGATCATAGAGTTTTGTTTGACTTCTAGTGTCTTGATACCTCTATTGACTTCTAGGCTAGAACCTCTTTAGGACCCCTAGTCTTAGCCTTAAAATATCATTGAGTTGCCTAAGAAGAGTTATAACCATAGGTTTATCTTGGACTTAGATATCTTGGAAAATGATGATATAGGTTTTATCATGGACTTAGAAATGACGACCATAGGTTTACCTTAGTCTTAGAAAAGTGAATTCCAAGAGCCTAAAATTTTCTTGATTACTGGAAAATTCCAAATAGAGTCAAAATTTAGATTCTTCATTATAGATGATATACATTTGAAACCATACTCAAACATCCCAAAAGTATACATTTATCATATATTAGTTAATGTTAATGATAAATGTATTTGCACTAAGATTCATATGAACCCATTCCAACTTGAAAGTCTCAATGGCCCATTTTCTAACTTGACTATGGCCAACCTATTTAAGGATCAAATTTACTAGAAATAGCCTAATTATTTTTGACCTATACACCCTAAAAATTTATATCTTAATTCATGCATTTATACCCTCATTCTATGGTTTCCATTTTAAAGAACTTATTACCACTTCAACATCAGATGCAATTCAAGGAGAAAATTAGAATTTTAGGTTTTCCTCTCTTCCTCTCTTCTATACTTCAATTCACATCTAAAATCCTATATCTTTGTGTTGAGATTTTTCTTGATGTCAATACCTTCTCTTTATATTATCAATTTTTTTACCTCTTAGTTTTTATTTGGAATTTATTGATATGACAAGAGTTTGGAAGTGTTAATACTTTTCAGTTGTGATTCAATTCACATACAACTTATATTTGCTCAAAAAATTGATTACATTTTATAGAGCTCGATCACAACAACCATAGCTCAACATAGACACAATGCATAAATTACGCAACAATATCTATACTTAGACTTTTTCTAACTTCATCCAACATTCGCTCTAACAATGCTAACATACCCTAAAACATAGTTACATAGAAAATATTATCAATATCCAACATTCTCCCCCTTAAAGTTGAGAGGGCTGACAAGACAGTCTCTCAACTTTATATATTGAGCTTTAGCAACTCCTTTGGTGAAGATGTCCGCCATGTTGTCCAAAGTGTTGCAATGTCGTAGCTCAACCACCTGTTTCTCCACCATGTCTCGAATGAAGTGATACTTCATATCAAAGTGCTTTGACCTGCTATGGTGGATAGGATTATGTGCCAATTGAATGGCACTCATATTGTCACAATACAATCTGGTAGGACCACTTTGTCTCTCTCCTATTTCTTCAAGAACTTTTCTCAACCATAAAGCTTGGGTACTAGCATTTGTGATTGCTATGTACTCAGCTTCAGTAGATGATAATGCTACAACAGTCTACTTTTTGGAACTCCAAGTAATTAGTCCTGACCCAAGACTAAAACAATTCCCTGAAGTAGATTTTCTATCATCTATATTGCTGCCCCAATCACTATCACTAAAGCCAACTAATTTTATAGAATTACATTTGTGGTAATGGATCCCAAAATCCAATGTACCCTTTACATATCTCAAAATTCTTTTAGTTGCTTGTAGATGAAGTTCAGATGGATCAGCCATATACCTTGAAACAAGAGAAACAACATATTGAATATCCGGCCTTGTGTTGGTGAGGAACATTAGACTCCCAACCATGCTCCTGTAAGTGGTCATGTCAACTTTTGGTGCTCCATCATCTTTGCTCAATTGGATCCCATGACCCGTTGGAGTTGCAACAGACTTGCATTGCTCCATAGCAAATTTCTTTATCATATCTTGAGCATATTTATGTTGACATATGAAGATCCCTTTACTTGTTTGATGTACTTCCATGCCTAGGAAATAATGCATCAAGCCTAGATCTTTCATTTCAAATTCTTTCATCATGGAGTTTTTGAACTCCTTATTCATCTTAGCACTACTACCCATGAATATTAGATCATCCACATATAAACATACAATGAGAATATCTTTACCTTGTTTCATGTAGTAGAGAGTAGGTTCACTTTTGCTCCTAGTGAATCCATACTTTTGAAAGTAGCCATCAATGCGTGAGTACCATGCCCTTGGTGCTTGCTTGAGGCCATACAATGCTTTCTTCAATTTGTAGACAAGGTTCTCCTTACCTTGTTCTTCAAATCCTTGAGGTTGTTGCACAAAAACCTCTTCATTCAAGTACCCATTGAGAAAGGCACTTTTAACATCCATGTGCTGAATTTTCCACCCTTTGTGGGCAGCCAAAGAAAGTACTAATCTGATGGTCTCCTGTCTAGCAATAGGAGCAAAGGTCTCCTCATAGTCAATCCCATACTTCTGAGTAAACCCTTTTGCTACTAGCCTTGCCTTGTGTCTTTCAATGCTCCCATCAGCATTGAACTTGGTCTTGTAGACCCATTTACATCCAACACATTTCTTACCTTTAGGAAGCTCCACTAGCTCCCAAGTATCATTCTTTTTTATAGAGGTCATTTCCTCTTTCATGGCTTGTTGCCATACATCATGAGTACATGCTTTTTCATAACTAGATGGCTCTAGCTCTACACTAGTCATTAAAGCATAATTTACAACATCTCCCTTAGGCTCTTGGGAGTCATCATCACCATACATATGCAGATTTTCAAGTCTTTTCAAAACTGCATTCATTTCACTAGCTTGACTTCTAGTGTATCTTTTCTGGAAATTCTTATCCAACATTTGAAAATATGGATGGTGCTGAAGTGTTCTCTTACCTCTAGATGGAGAATCAATATCCATTGGTGAAGAACTTACTGATATTTGTGGAGAAGGACTTGGAGTAGCATCTGTTGTACTTGAAGTAGTACTCATACTTGGGCTTGGAGGAGGACTTCCTTTGCTATTTTTGGGCTGCACTTGCTGCACTTGAGAGGAACTTGCATCATGAGATCCATCATCAACAAAAAGTTTTTGATGACCCCATTCTCCCCCTTCATCAAAAATTACATCCCTGGAGAGTACAATTTTATGTGTTTTGGGATTGTAGAGCCTATATGCTTTGGAAGACTCACAATATCCAACAAAAATACATGCTTGACTTTTGGGGTCAAGTTTCTTTCTTTGCTCATCAGGAATGTGGGCATATGCAAGACAACCAAAAACCTTAAAGTGTTTTACATTTGGCTTTTTGCCATACCATCCTTCATAAGGAGTGATCCCATATAAACTAGAAGTAGGACTCCTATTCAAAATGTAAACACTAGTTCTAACAACATCAACCCAATACATGTTACTTAGATGCTTAGTTTGAAGCATTGATCTAGCCATTTCTACTATAGTGCGGTTCTTTCTTTCAGCCACACCATTTTGTTGTGGGGTATAGGCAGTTGTGAATTGCCTTTTGATCCCACAATATTTACAAAATTTTAGAAATGCATTAGATGAATACTCTCCTCCTCTATCAGTCCTTAGACTCTTTACAACAAACTCACTTTGATTCTCTACATTATTTTTGAAATCTATGAAACAATCAAAAGCTTCATCTTTAGTTTTCAAAAAATAAATCCAACACATCCTAGAGAAATCATCAATGAAAGTGAGAAAGTAAGAGTTGTTACCAATGCTTTTGGTTTGCATTGGACCACAAATGTCTGAATGCACCAATTGTAGTGGATGGCTTGCTCTCCATGCTTGTCCTTTTGGAAACTTTGATCTTGAGTGCTTTCCCAAAGCACATCCTTCACACACCTCCTTGTGTTCTTCAACTCTTGGAAGTCCACTCACCATAGCTTGAGAAGTCAACATCTTCAAGCTTGCAAAATTAAGATGACCATATCTCAAGTGCCAAAGCACACTTGGATTAGAAATAGCAATACTAGCAAGTTGAGCACCTCCTTGTTCCCCAAACTTAAGAGGAAACAACCTATTCTTTGTCATAGGTACTTGTGTAACAACTCTATTACAATTGTTTTTATCAAAAATTACACATTTTCCTTCATAAAAAACAAGCCTATAGTTCTTCTCCATCATTTGTCCAACACTAAGCAAATTATGTTGGAGTTTGGGGGTGTAATAGATGTCATTTACCTTCTTGGTGCCTTCTTTTGTTGGAACCTCCATGGCTCCAATACCTTCAACTTGTAGTGTTTTATCATCTCCCAATTTGATCTTTGATTTGTAGGAGGAATCCATTGTAGCAAAGAGCTCCTCTTTGCCACTCATATGATTGGAACAACCAGTATCCAAAATCCAAGTTTCATTAAGATTTGGATCTGATTTTCCATAAGAAAGAAATAAATTTGAAGTTCCTTCCTCTTCTCCATAGTTTCCATATTGACCTCTTCCTCCTTGAGAAGTCTTGGACCAACAATCTTTTGCAAAGTGACCAAGCTTACCACAATTGTAACAAGCTTTCTTTGATTTGTCACCTCCTCTTCCTTGATTGCCACCTCTTGAGCTACTTCTTCCTTTGCCTCTCCTTTGTCCTCTTCCTTGTCCTCTTCCTTGGCTTCTCCCTTGGCCTCTTCCTTGTCCTCTTCCTTCACCCTCCTTGGATGAGAAAGCTTTGTCATCACCTCCATAGCTTGTTGATGTAGAACCCTGTAATATTTCTTCATGAGACATCAAGGAACCAATTAGAGCATCAAAAGATAGAGTAGACAAATCTTTAGACTCTTCAATAATGATAGCAATATGGTTCCATTTATGAAGAAGTGTTCTCAACACTTTCTTCACCACTACTTCAGTTTTGATGTCTTCTCCAAGGGTTTGCATTTTGTTTACAATGGATTTCACTCTAATACAATAATCACCTACATTTTCATCATTTTGCATTTTTAGATTTTCAAAATCCCTCTTCAAGGTTTGAAGCCTCACTTGCTTCACCTGATCACTACCTTGATAACTATCCTTCAAGGCTTTCCATGCTTCTTGGGCTGATAAACAAGAGGTAATCCTTGGAAAGATGCTCTTCTCCAAAGCAGCTTGAAGATGATAGAGGGCAGATGAATTCTTCTTTTGGGCATCCTTCTTGTTGGTTTTATCTGCTGCACTCAAGGTTGTCCAATCTGCAGGTTCTGCATAACCTTCTTCGACTATATCCCATAGTCCTTTTCCAATGAGTAAGGTCCTCATCTTGATGGACCAATACTCATAATCTAGCCCATTAAACTCAGGAATGGGAAGATTATTATTAGTTGCCATTGCTTACTTAGTAATCAACAAGACTGAGATAATTTTAATGCAAAATGACAAACACTAAACACCTCTATCTCTGTTGTTTTTTTATGTTCGTAGCAGAAAAATATTTCCAAAATGCAACCAGCAGTAGCAGTATGTAAAACTTACAAACGTAATTGTAGGTGATAAATGTTATAAGAAAAATATGCTGATCAAATATGTTGCAGTCAACAATAGCAGGTCACTTATCTGCTGTCCTCCTTGAATGGTACAAACATAACCACGGTCTTCTCCCGGTCTCACACATGTCACTTGTCACACAATATTGGTAGCACTTATCTGCAATCCTCACACGTATATAGTTCTCACTACTCTTCAATGTCCCCTGCACAAATTTTTGCAAACCATATGTCAACTGTGGAGGTTGACAATTGTAGTTGAACACCACAAACAACTTCTCCATGCTCAGATCGATATCTACAAGTAAATGATTCCTTCACAAGTAGCAGATCTATCTTCTTTGTAGGGTTTCTACAAAATATATGCATACATAGATCTAAAATACTGTGAGCATATCTACATGACATCTCTTCTCGATATGTCTCTTTAGGCAGCCTTCAGTCGATCACAGCACACAGTTCCTTCCTCACAGTGCTGCTCCAAATGGCATATATGTCACCACTATAAAACTATGACCATAACACTATATACCAAGTATATCTCATAGCGATGGAGTATGAAATATATCTCAAGTCAACAAATCACATAAAATTTGGTATATCACAATCACAAGTCAGTGATATGTACCTTCGTATCGTTTTGCAGGTTTTCTCAATTCTACTGTTTGAGCTCTAAAATCATGAGCGATTCTTGATAGCATTAACAACAACTTTGTCTGGATTTTTCAAATCGCTTTAATACTATGACATCTCCTTCAATTCTTTCACTAACGTATTCCTTAGCTTCATTACGTTCCTCCAGGATTGATGGTAAATACGTGATCAACAAGTAAACTACTCAGTAAATAGGTTCCACACAACATTCAGTTCCTCCATGCAAGAAAATTCAACAACAACAACATCGTCTCCAACCATTTTTTATTTGCATGCATAAAGTGATCTCCACAAATCAAGCATCTACGCTATCCAAAAGTGCCTCGATTTGTCTCCTCTCAACAACATTTTTTCGACAGCACCTGCATTAATCCCATGACATTCTTCTCCTAAAATTCACATCGTCACATTGTCTTACATCACACACAACAACATCTTCTTTCAAATAAAATAAGGACACCACAAATTTTAATGCCTGTTAGCTTGATGTTCTTGATATATCATTTGCACACAAAAATAGGTGCGTCTACCTCTAATGCAGGACCGCACAGCCACACAAGTGGGACTCTTCAACGAAATGATCACGTTATCTAAACTGGATTGATCTCACAATATTTGTGATGAGAAATGCACAAGCTTGGAGTAATTATTTCCCTGCTCTAATACCAAATGTGATTCAATTCACATAACTTATATTTACTCAAAAATATGATTACATTTTATAGAGATCGATCACAATAGACCATAGCTCAACATAGACAAAATGCATATATTACGCAATAATATCTATACTTATACTTTTTCTAAATTCATACAACATCATTCACTCTAACAATGCTAATATACTCTAAAACATAGGTACGTAGAGTAAATATTATCAATATCCAACATCAGTCACTCTAATCTAGTTTGTATGTAATATTCAGGATAGACTAGTCACCAAAGTTGCTGGAAAGGGATTTAATCCAGGGTTGATTGTTCTTTTGGTTGTGGTTGGAATGTTGTTTTCTTCGTAGGTAATTATGCTTTGTATGTGTATACAAAAAAAACATTGTCATCAAAGAAGTCAAATTTTGAAAATAATATGAAAAGGTAAGGACTTAACCAAGGTGTTTCTAGGAGAGTAGATTTAATTGTTTGACTTTGACTTTGTTTCACATTATTAGTGGTAATTCCAAAATGAACTATAGTGTTTAGATTGAGCACTTAGTTGTGTAATTGAGTAACTTTCTTGTCAAGATTTGCTTTAAAAGAGATTGTTCATTGGTAATATGGTATTTGAATGGAATAAAATTTATTGTTGAAGTATACACTCTACTATTCATTTATTTGTTGTTGTTTATTTGTTGTTATTTGATGTTTATTTTTTAAATAGTAATTTCATTTATTTGTTGCCTATTTGACATGGTTTATTTTTGAACCTATGTTTTTGGGATAGTAACATAGGGGCTTTCTTGTTTTCAATTGTGATATTAATATATTATATGATTTTGTAAAAGATATTGTAATAGTGTATCTTTAGATTTTTATTTAAGATATTTAAGTTCAAACCTTGGTATAAATACAAAACAAGAGAGCTAAGGCCCCTTTTAAGTGTATCTTTAGCTTTTTATTTTATTTTTTTAAGTAATAATAAGAGGGCGGTTTATAAACGTCGTCTTAGGTTTTATTAGTGCGGTTTAAAATTGTCCTCTTAGAACCTAAGAGGGTAGTTTTAAACAACCCTAATAGACCCTAAGAGGGTGGTTTTAAACAACCCTAATAGAACCTAAGAGGGTGGTTTTAAACCATGCTCATAGTGATAAACTAAGGTAATTTTTAAGGTAGTTTTTAACCGCCCTAATAGACCCTACGAGAGGGATTTTTTGAGGTGGTTTCTTATCGCCCTCGTATGATGCAAAATTTGTATGATGTCCTCATAGATGAAAAATCAATAACCACCCTTAAAGGTCTTTAAGGGCGTTTAAAAACCACCCTAAAAGACCATTTTTGGTGTAGTGTTTTCCTTCTCAAGACTTCTTAAAAAGCAACTCAAAAATTAAAAGGATACATTTTAAAAGGATGTCCCCTCTCCCTTCCCAAGGCATCTTTCGTTATTGCATACGCAATACCAACTATATCTAAGAGTGCTTTTTAGCTATCAATAGGCCTTACATTCAAAGGTCGATCTCCTCAGCATCTCAGAATATTACTTGAGTAATAACTCAGCTCTCCCTATCTCTACTTAAGAGTGCTTATCTAAAAGCTATCTCTACCCCCTTACCAATTCAAAAGTCGAGGAATAGCTGCTTTTAAGTACTCTTAAGAAAGACTTTTCCTTTCTCCATACCAACAGAGGGAAGCCTCCTCTGCTCCTCTCCCCCTCTCCCCCGACCCATTGCATCAGTCAATCCTAAACCCTCATAACAATATTTTGTTGAGTGCTCAATTGTCAACTACGTACTCGATACCCGATTCCCTCTTAAGGAAATTTATGGATAATTTAGTTTTGTAGGTATTTGACCCTTCAAGAGAGGGTAGGTAGAGAACCGACATGACCAAAGCTTTTCTAAAGAATTCTAGATCTATTTTAAAATAGAGAGGGCTGCTCTCTATTCAAAAGGCTTCGCTGCGCAATTAAAGATTAAAAGGGCGAATCTCTGTAGTCAAATTCTCTATCCATTACTAGAAAGAATAGCTTGAAGAAAGGCACCAGCTTAAATATCATAGATTCTCCATAATAAATTATATTATGGAAACAAATATTTTAATTTAATTACCTTGTATCATCTCCTGAGATATGAATATGGGATTAGACAACAAAGATTCAACCACTAGGTCTTCCATAGTCAACCAATGAAATGCCTAGTGTATCAAAATGGATCGGATAGGTGTTTATAGCAATAATGAATTGAAAAACCCACACAAGGAACTCAATAACCATTCTTACCCCTTCCATATATGATGGGAGTTTTTTATTTTGGTACCTAATAGGTTGGTTTTCGAGAAGAGTAGAAATAGGAAGTCAGGTATGTCCTATTTGCTCCACCTAGAAATTGAAAACAATGAGCTATTTAGATGCAAAGTTAAATATTATTGAAATGGCCTACCTATACTCAATCCATAATCTATTCAATTAAAATCTTGACCACCCTATCCCATTTTTGTTGAAATAAGTTCTCTAACCCCTATGATAGCAAACTAGTTGTAATTGATATCCCAAGAAATGAATAATTTGATAATATAGAAGAGGAGTACACCCAAAATTAGATATGATAAATAAGAATTATATTAGGAGAGAAGTGACCCACTTTTTTATTTCCTAATAAATGTGAACAAGGTAACTCTCAGATAGTATTCCTAATTCTTAGATCTCTCTTTTAAAAGTTAAATACCTTTAGAAGGACAACTATCCCCTCTCCATTTTAAAAGACTCCATTTAGTCACTATCCATTTCCATATTGAACACTTCAAATTTTAACCTTGCTACCCATAAGAGATTTTGAAGCACTTTTAAAATTGGTCAAAATGGCTAAACCTCATATCCCTTAGTTGAGAGGGTATGAATCGTACCATGAAAATGCTCTTATCCTTTTAAAATATCTTCAAACAAAATAGAGAACCTAATAGATGTTCTTACACCTCCAACACCACACCACCATTGCTTTGTACCTTTGATTGATAAGAAAACGAAACCTTATTAAAGAGCCTGATCCCCTCAATTCCCTTTCTTATGCACCTAATGAATAAAGATAATGAATTCATTCAAGGTTAGCCTAGGGGGAAAGAGAGAATAGAAGAGTCGATCAAAGGAGGTTGAGATTCTAAGAATTGTATAAAAACAACCTTTTTGTTTAAAAGGAAAAGGAGACAACAAACCAACCCTTTTTAAATAAATATTTGAGCAAGGGTATATGAAAGAGATTGGAAAAGCTTAGATAAGCTCCCAATGTTGCGAAAGCGAAGGGCCACCCTAGCCTATCCATTCAGATAATACTTCGATTTCATGAAGATAACAATCTTTTACCATGAACCGATGCCAGCCAGGCGCCATTGATCTCCATTTACCTAAAATTATCATAATAGCATTTAGAAGGAATACTTCTAGGAACTCTTAGTACATCGTGGGGAAATGTAAAAACCTATTTCTAGAGATAAATTCTAGTGACAAATATCTCCCACTATAGTAATCTTAGTTGCTTTGACTGCATATGTGTATGAGTAAGCTTGATAAGTAAGTAGATTCGAATGGGCATGAGCGTTGAGGGTAATAGAGGGGAAATAGTGTTTGATATTCTCTTAAAAGGGGTTGGATTTTTTTTTTCTATGAAATATTAAGACAACTTGCTTTTAATTTGAAGCAAATTCCCCATATAAAAAGGCCAAAAAACGGAACGAATCACCCTGGTTATAATAGAGAGCGATTCCTGGCTTGATACTTCTTAGGAACCTTGAGATAAAGAGCCCAGGGGCAAATGTTTATTGATAGATAGGTTCCTAGGTTTGGGAAGGTGTGACATATTTCTTTATGGTAGGTTCAACAGGTCACATGGGTCATTCTAGCTTCGTTGAAAGCTCTACCTTTTATGAAAGCCATAAGCATGCTCCGAGGATTCAAAATTTCCCAAAAAAATATTTCTCCATGCTCAAGGGTCGGTCCCCCCATCTCTATTTTTCTCAAATACACCTTAAAAAAATAAAACATTAAGGTATTCCTCTCTAGTTATTTTTTGAATTTATTTGTAGATAGAGAGATTTTACCCCTTATGAAACAAAGAGGAGAAACTTTTTGATATTAATTCATGGAATAGAAAAAGGGATTCGGGAACATTTTTATATGGGAAATTAAAAAAAAATTGTAAAGGAGATCCACTTTTTTTAAGGATCAAGTGTAGGAACAAGAACTCCCTATTTCCACCCGAGAAATATGAATTAATTATCGGGAAGTTGAAAAACATTGATTTTATAAAAAATAAAAAAATATCACTTTTAATTTTGGTCGACGCTCTTAATTTTAAAAGCCCATGAACTACTATTTAAGTGCCTCTTCTACCTTATTAAGGGGCATACATTATTTATTATATTAAAGGAGATTTAAAAACCTCTCCATCCTTGCCCTCTATTCTAAAAAGGAGTAGATAGCTTTTAAATTTTTATGGGTACTCACTCACCTTTTAAAGCTCTCTATCTAAGAAAAACTATAAAGGAGATCTCTATTTTAAAAGGGGAACCGACTCTAAGCCCTTAAAATAGAGAGGGTGAGGAATCCCTCCTTTATCAAAATTTTTAGAGCTCTATTTATTTACTATAGGGGGATATAGAGTAGATTCTCTCTCTTTATAATCTCAATAAACCTCCTGGTATCTCCTGAGCTCACCCTATTAGAAGGTCAAGGAAAATCCCATCCTATTAAAAAACCCCATATTTCCCTTGGAACAATCATCTTGGCTTAGAATAGAGTAAAAACCTTTTTTAAAACTATTAAGCTCTCTCTATTTTAAAATGGTTTTTAAAAGGTCTTCTCTCTACCCTATTTTAAAAATGGGGGTAGAGGCTTTGGCTTTTAGGCCTTGCCTTTAAAATATCCTACCTAATGGGGAGGGGAGAGGAGAGTGATACTCTAATAATAGAGGTTTTTTTTTTAGGTACTCATCCTCTCTATTTTATGTATTAGTCACATGTGAAAGGTAAGCAAATGCTAGTTGTTGGAAGATAATTGTGTTGAAGCCTCAAAATGGGGCTATTCAATAAGAAAAAACAATGCCAATGAGGCTCTTGGTAGTGATATAGGTTGACCAAGTGCATTAAATATATGATCCACCAGGTAGAAACTAGCATTGATTGGCACTAGGGAGAGCATTAATGTTAGATTTAGATGATATATATTAAGGAAATGCAACCACAAGAACTAAAATGAGCATGCAATATTAACTATATGATAATGGTAATATGATAAATACGAAAAACTCATAATAAAATTTTGCAGTAACTCATAAAACTGCCATTAATGAAATCTCATGAAAATAGTTTAATGTTGTAAAATGGAGGTCTAAAACACTCTATAATTCACACATGCTCTACATTGTATCTACTTTCTCTACTCTTATCTATTCTCTACTATTCTCTATGATTCCTTCTCTCTCACTATGCTCCTATCAAAGGCCTATATATAAAGAGATATATCTCTTGGTCTTTCAACTACCTATGACTCTTCATCTTTCTATTCTATGGCTCATGTACACATGGACTACATGCACATTTACATAATCAAGTATTATTCATATTATAACACTTGTGCATTTATTACATTGCATAAATTAAATACTAAACAAATTTCTAATCTAAATATGTACCCAAGGTGATACATTGGCATGTGAAAAATAATATAATATATTCCAATACCCCCTGTATTATATTATTTAGTTATTGAAGACTTCTATATTCAATATGGTCTTCATCTTGTCTTCAATTCACTTTGCACTGTATGCTTCCTTGGTCAGTTTCCTTTTCTTCTTCATCATTACGATTAGTATTTGTGCCTTCATGAGTTGTCATGCTATCATAAGATTCCTACAAAAGTATTTTCTCTTTGCCTTTGTCCTTCTTATCACAATTCTTCTTTAGTATACAATATTCTAAACAATCACTTAAAGCATCATGATAAGATATTGAGTTAGAGGAACTTGGAGTATCAATGTTGTGTGAAGAATGAAATATCTTCTCTAAGAAGGATTCATCTATTTTTGTTTTCTTTTACAGTGATTCCATCAATTCCTTTTGCTTCATATTTTCCTCTTTATAATATTTGAATGTAAGTAATACCATATATAATATGCTAGTAACATTCAAGGGAATCATTATGCTATATTTATCATTATCAATTGCTTCATACATTCTCACATGCAGATAGTATTCTAATGTTTCAAAATTTTCTTCCAAATCTTCCTTATAGATGAAACTTGAAACTAAGTCTAAATTTCATTTAGAATTTTCAATCAATTTTTTGTTCCAAATTTTTTAACTTCTACTCTCTTTTTTTCTAATTTTATTTCCATTTCATTATTCAATGAACTCTTTGGAATAGATATCCTTTTTTCTCCTTAGTATTGGATATTGAAAAATAGTTTTTGATAGTCTTTTAACTTCCAAAATCGTTGAGGTTGACTACATTATGGCTCCCTAGTTTAGAGATCAAACTTGATAAAACCTTTTTAATTCTCAAGTTTTATAGGACCTATTATATCTCCCAAGTGTTTTGAATATACTATGGTCTTGATAAAGTATTTAGATTTCTTAGTTTTACTTTGAGTTGAATCCCTTTTATCTCCCTAATGTTCAACTTCTATTTTCACCTTATTTCTCCTTATTTGTGAATAGAAAGCTAAGGATACTTTTAATGCATTTTTTGTTGATGAAATTTTCTACCTTCAAGAATTTAGAGTTGGATTACTTATGTCTCATTAATTTGAGCAAGATACTAATATCAAGTGTAATATTCCAACTTTCTAATAACTTTATGTTTTGCTTTCTATATCCTTTCAATTTCAATGATATAGTTCCCAAATCTAAAAATATTTAATTTGGTTTTGAACTCCTTATATCTCACTCATTATAAATTTAGAAAATAAATGATATTTGCAAATTTAATGTTTCACTTTCAATGTAGAAAACCTTATTCATCCTAGTTAAATTATTTGCAAATATTTCAATACTTGAACATCAAATAATTTAATTTTTAAAAAGCTCTCAAGTTATATTCTCCTTACTTAAATACTCTTTCTAATCAATCAATAAATCGTCTAAGGTTATAATTTACCAATTTATTTCCTTATATCTTCATGCATTTAATTTACTAAACTTAACCTTAGAATTGATAAACATTATCCATATTTAACTTTAATGAATATGCAAATAATATTTGAATGTTAATATACCTCTTTGGATATGATGTGCTACGTATTGGTTTGTGAAGAAAACAAGCTTATACTGAGAGGGGGGGTGAACAGTATAAGACCACTTTTTACTTTTCTTCTCAAATCAATATTATGAAGTGTATAGATAGTAGTATCAATAGCAGTAATCAAAGCAATGCACAAAACTCCACACACAATAGAGACACAGATTTAACGTGGTTCACCCAACGTGGGCTACCTCCACAGAGAAAATATTTCTTTTAAATATTTCTCAAATAATCTCTTGGGAATCCTTCCCAAATTACAATGTTTATGGACCTCGATCCAAAGGAGATTTTGATCCCCTAAATCTCAAGTTCGTGGATCTCTTCCATAGGAGAACTATTTCCCCTTCTGCTCTGGCTAGTGATCTTCTAGAAGACTCTATCTCTCTGCTGCACTAACTTGTGGATCTCTCTCCACTTGAAGACTCCTCACTCAGATCTATCTTCAATTATCCTAGCTTCTAGATCTCTATCCACTGAGACTCTATCCTCTATACTCTGTCACCTCCAAATCTTTGTCTCAATACTATACCAAACATAGTTCAGTCGGTCTAGCACAGTTCTTCTCAATATCTTGCACTAAACACAATATAGTTGGTCTAGTACAATTCTACTCAATAGGTTCACTTAGAACCTGCTCAAATATGCTCAACAGGTTCACACAAAACCTATCCAAATCTGCTCAACAAGTTCACACAAAACCTGTCCAAATTTGCTCAACAGGTTCACACAAAACCTATCCAAATCTGCTCAACAAGTTCACATAGAACTTGTCCAAATATGCTCAACAAGTTCACATAGAACTTGTCCAAATATGCTCAACAAGTTCACACAGAACTTGTCCAAATCTGCTCAACAAGTCCTCTCTAGGACTTGCTCAAATCTGCTCAATAAGTCCTCTCTAGGACTTGCTCAAATCTGCTCAATAAGTCCTCTATAGGACTTGCTCAAATCTACTCAATAAGTCCTCTCTAGGACTTGCTCAAATCTGCATAGCAAGCTTTCACAAAATCTTAACTCAAAATAGTCCACAAGTCTTCTCAAAGACTTGTCTCAATCACATAGAATCATAAAGAGAATTGTTAGAGACTCAATATGTTCTAAGCTCAATGTACAATCAATATCTCAAATCAATCTCATAGAAGCATAAAGAGAATTGTTAGAGACTCAATATGTTCTAAGCTCAATGTACAAAAATATCTCAAATCAATCTCATAGAAGCATAAAGAGAATTGTTAGAGACTCTATATGTTCTATACTCAAATCCCAATCTCAAATCAACAGAAGCATCAAGAGAATTGCTAGACTCTATATGTTCTATACTCAGATCAAAATCTCAACTCAAATCAACCTCAATCTCAACTGAAATTAATCTCAACTCAAATTAGAATATTGAATAGTTTGTTTCTAGGAACTTGAACAACCACATGCATCCACTTGACTAGGCTTAATAAAATCAACTCAACCAATCACCTCAAGGAACAATCCTTTTTCACAAACCCTAGTCCAAGCATGTATTAACCAACTCAAAATGTTTCTAACAATGCTCAAGCACAAGTCTCACATAGCAATGATACTCATGTTCTTTTCTAACTCAAGTTCAAGTTCATTTCATCATCAATGGGCTTCAACAACAATGCTAATAAAACAAGGTTTAAATACAACTCACAAACCAGAAAACCTTGAAGCATTCAACCAATCATTTTCTCAAAGGAAACCACAATCAATCCTTTTCTCTCCAATGATATTTCAGAAATCAACCACCATAAACAATCAATAGGAGAATGTGCCCATACCTTTTTGATGCCAATAAGTTGTCCACAAAATCTGCCACACTTAAACACAACTTTCCTTTCCAATATAAACAAGGGTTAGTGGACTTCAAATAATCACAAAATAAAGCATTACTCAAATTACACCCTTTTTACTCCAAGTTAATAAACACATCCACCAAAGTCCATTTTATTAAAACCCTTATCAAAAATAATAAACCTCTCAAAATTTATGCTAAAAAACAACTCCTTATTTCTCCATAACCATCAAATAAATCATAAACCAATTATGCTTTGCAATAATAGTCACAACACTAATAACAAAATTCAATTTCCATTAACTACCTTATAACTCCAAACTTTAGGGATAATAAAAATTATTTAAATGCAAAATGTAATTACCTCCTCAAGGGGATTCGAACCCTCGACTTGCCCACACCACGAGCATCTTAGCCGTGGCTAATATTCCACACGAGCTAGGCGCTTGTTGGAAAGGCAAAGGCCCAAAGTGCCTTAAACCTTCCTCCACCTTCCGCAAAAGACAAAGCACCAAAGCGCTTTCCACACGCCTTATGAAACACCGTCCAAGGGATCCAATATCTGGTGTTTGTGCTACCTTGTGTCTTAAACTAAAATGATTTTCCAATGCGCCACACTTCCCACCATGTTTTGACTTTCCAAGCACTATTGTTTTCTTTTCCGCTTGTCTACTCAAAATTCACACGATCTCATAGACTTATTCGAATGCCAAACATTTATCACAAGAGCAAGGATGAAACTTTGATTCATTTACCAGACCTTTATATAGTGTTTAAAACACTTCGAAGACGTCGATGGAAATATGAATTTATGTTTTCTTGATGACGTCGGTGGGAAACTTTACATTTAAATTTTAAATAATTAAAATTTAAACCAAATATTAAAACTCAAATAACTCCATCATTGGGGCACCTTTTTCGATGAAACGAAAGCCCAACTTGGGTTTTAAGAAAAACCCGGATCAAATATATTGTCCATGGTTTTAAATAAAACCTTTTATTTTTCCTACCTTGGTTTTCACAAAAACCCTTCATAGATCCTTTTGACATTAAATGCTCTTTTGACATCAATGACAACATTTTAGCTTAGGGACTAAAAATGTCCAAAAATCTCCCCCTTTGTCATTGATGGCAACCCAAATCCTTTTACTAAATTTTGACCTTCTTTTCTACTCCCCCTAGGACTTTTCTCCCCCTGGCTCAATGCTCTCTTAGATATCAAATCTCTCCTCATATCCAAAAACTCTCCCCATTATACACAAATCTCTCCCCCTTTGACATCAATGGCAAAGGGTCACCTTTGGGGCTCGGGGCTAAGAATTAAGCCTCTTAGCTTAGCCCCTCCCCCACCTCCACATGAGGTGGTTAATTCTAGGGTGGGAGTATTTCTACTCCCTGAAAGCACTGTTCTCTGCCTTTGTCTTTTCCTCTTCCTTTTTGTTGAATCCTCTCATTGTTTCTTTCCAAGTCATCATCCTTCCTATTCTTGTTCTTGTTCTCATCCATGTTCCTATTCTTGTACCTATTATTGTTCTCATTATTATCTGAGTCTCTTTTCTTTTATGAGTCTCTATTCTTGTTCATCTTCTTGTTTTTGTTCATGTTCCTATTCTTGTTCTTGTTCATATTCCTATTCATGTTCATGTTCCTATTCCTGTTCATGCCTGTTTCTAGAATATTTGCTCTACACCATCTTGCTATGTGACCATCATTATTGCACTTATAACACTTAATGTTATTATTCCTTGGATGTGCAAAAGTCTTAGGATTTCTCCTAGTGAAGCCATATCCTCTTCTATCATGAATCCTGCAATTCATTGCCTTGTGACCAAACTCATTACATGAATAGAAATATCCTTGGAAAAGTTGTTCTCTTCCATATACCTGTCTTTCATGTGATCTGCACTGTGAATCCATGTGCCCAAACCTTTGACATGAGAAGCATCTCCCATTGAAGCTTCCTTGCCTAGACCTCATTGGTCTCATGTTCTGATTGTTGTTCCATCTGTATCTTCTTTACCCATTGTCCCTGTTGGACTCACTACAATATGACTCATCCTTAGAAGTTTCACTTTCACTTGCATCTGAGAATCCCTCTTCTGAAGTATCTTCTTCTGATGTTGTTTCTTCTTGAAGACTTGAAGTAGACTTTGCTTTTTCCTATTTCTTTCCAAAACCAAGACCTTTTGAACATGATGTTCTCTATTGTCCAGAAATGAACTTATCCAAGTTCTTAGAGCTATTTGTGAAACTCTTCATCTTGATCTTGGAGTCCTGTAAATATTTCTTTAGAGTAGCCACTTCTTGTGCTAACTTTTCACATTCCAAAATATTTGCTTCTAACTTATCCTTGAACTTACTTGCCTTAGCCTTTGACTTCTCTAAGTCCTCTATGAGCAATAATATTTCTTCATCACATTCTTGAAACTGACTTTCAAGCTTAGAGTGTTGCTTTCTTACCTTCTTTACTGTGTCAAGGGCATGGATAAGTTCTCCCTTGAGATCATAACCATTCTCTATTGAGTAGTCCTCTATTTTTTTGCCTTTGTCCATATCATTTATTTCTTTTGACTTGCTTTCTATAGGATCACTCAATTCTTCATCTTCTAAAGCCATTAGAAGATTCTCATTTGATCTATCAAGTGCATCTTCAAAACCATCATCACTAAAACTATAACCATCTCTTGTGCAATCATCTTCAAGATGTCCAAATTTACCACATCTAAAACACTTAAGAATAACTGGAGTCTTTTTCTTAGTTTGATCCTTTTCTTCAATCATGAACAAGACTTCATCTCTATCATTGTCTGAAAAACTAGCATCACTATCAAATGAGTACTTACTTGCATTATCCGCATAGTAGCTTTTCTTTTGCCTTTGGAAAAACTTCTTTCCTTGTTTGTTCTGTCCATCCTTGCCTTTCTTTTGGTACTTGTGTCTTTTTGATTCCCTATACTTGTGATCCTATTTTTCTTCATCATTGTTGTACTTTGGCTCTTTGCACTTTGTTGCAAAATGTCCAAACTTGCCACAATTAAAGCACTTAATTGATCTCATATCTATTGGTCTTTTGAACCCTTTATCTCTTCTACCATAGTTAGCTTCTTCATCACTAGATGACTCACTGCTTGATTCTATTTGCTTTCCATTTTTATTTTTGTCCACTTTGAAAGCAGCTTCTTTCGGAGGAATAGGATCTTTTGTTCTTATCTCAAAAGTAGTAAGCATACCAAGCAAATAATTCCTTGTCAAATAATCACTATCAATTGATGTTTCTATAGCAGAAACCTTTTCACTATACCTTTTTGGAAGAGTTCTCAAGATCTTATCACAAGCATCTGATTCATCAACCTTCATTCCAAGACCTCTCATCTCATGTACAAGTTCATCAATCTTACTGAGATAATCATGAATATTTTCATCATCTCTCATTCTTAAGTTCTCAAATTCTCCTTTGAGATTTCTGATCTTAGCTTTCCTGACACCTTTATCACCCTCATATATATCATGTAGTAGATCCCACATATCTTTTGCTGTTTTACAATCCATAACCTTCATAGATTCTGATCTACCCAATCCTTTTATAATTGCATTCATAGCTCTTGAATTTGCATGCATTAGAAGCTTACCTTCCTTATCTATCGGAGGATTGACTGTAGAATCATATCCAAGTTCCACTGCATCCCAAACTTCATTTCCAAGTGCCATCAGGTAAAATCTCATCAGCATACACCAATACAAGAAGTCACTTCCATCAAATATTGGTACTGCATTATTGAAGGACCCATCCTTTTGATCTTTGTGATCCATTGTGTTCTTAGACCACTTTTCCTTCAAGTTATCAAACTCTTCTGAAGGAACCCGCTCTGATACCAATTGAAGAACACAAGCTTATACTGAGAGGGGGTGAACAGTATAAGACCACTTTTTACTTTTCTTCTCAAATCAATATTATGCAGTGTATAGATAGCAGTATCAATAGCAGTAATCAAAGCAATGCACAAAACTCCACACACAATAGAGACACATATTTAACGTGGTTCACCCAATGTGGGCTACCTCCATAGAGAAAATATTTCTTCTAAATATTTCTCAAATAATATCTTGGGAATCCTTCCCAAATTACAATGTTTATGGACCTCGGTCCAAAGGAGATGTTGATCCCCTAAATCTCAAGTTCGTGGATCTCTTCCATAGGAGAACTCTTTCCCCTTCTGCTCTGGCTAGTGATCTTCTAGAAGACTCTATCTCTCTGCTGCACTAACTGGTGGATCTCTCTCCACTTGAAGACTCCTCACTCAGATCTATCTTCAATTGTCCTAGATGTTGGATCTCTATCCACTGAGACTCTGTCCTCTATACTCTATCACCTCCAAAGCTCTATCTCAATACTATACCAAACACAGTTCAGTTGGTCTAGCACAATTTTGCTCAATATCTTGCACTAAACATAGTACAGTCGGTCTAGTACAATTTCTCAATAGGTTCACTTAGAACCTGCTCAAATATGCTCAATAAGTTCACACAAAACCTATTCAAATCTGCTCAACAAGTTCACACAAAACCTATCCAAATATTCTCAATAGGTTCACACAAAACCTATCCAAATATGCTCAACAAGTTCACACAGAACTTGTCCAAATATTCTCAACAAGTTCACACAAAACTTGTCCAAATATGCTCAACAAGTTCACACATAACTTGTCCAAATCTGCTCAACAAATCCTCTCTAGGACTTGCTCAAATATGCTCAATAAGTCCTCTCTAGGACTTGCTCAAATATACTCAATAAGTCCTCTATAGGACTTGCTCAAATCTGCTCAATAAGTCCTCTCTAGGACTTGCTCAAATCTGCATAGCAAGCTTTCACAAAATATTAACTCAAAATAGTCCACAAGTCTTCTCAAAGACTTGTCTCAATCACATAGAATCATAAAGAGAATTGTTAGAGACTCAATATGTTCTAAGCTCAATGTACAATCAATATCTCAAATCAATCTCATAGAAGAATAAAGAGAATTGTTAGAGACTCTATATGTTCTATACTCAAATCCCAATCTCAACTCACATAGAAGCATCAAGAGAATTGTTAGAGACTCTATATGTTCTATACTCAGATCTCAATCTCAACTCAAATCAACCTCAATCTCAACTCAAATCAATCTCAACTCAAATCAGAATATAGAATAGTTTATTTCTAGGAACTTGAACAACCACATGCATCCACTTGACTAGGCTTAATCAACTCAACTCAACCAATCACCTCAAGGAACAATCCTTTCTCACAAACCCTAGTCCAAGCATGTATTAACCAACTCAAAATGTTTCCAACAATGCTCAATCACAAGTCTCACATAACAATGATACTCATGTTCTTTTCTAACTCAAGTTCAAGTTCATTTCATCATCAATGGGCTTCAACAACAATGCTAATAAAACAAGGTTTAAATACAACTCACAAACCAAAAAACCTTGAAGCATTCAACCAATCATTTTCTCAAAGGAAACCACAATCAATCCTTTTCTCTCCAATGATATTTCAGAAATCAACCACCATAAACAATCAATAGGAGAATGTGCCCATACCTTTTTGATGCCAATAAGTTGTCCACAAAATCTGCCACACTTAAACACAACTTTCCTTTCCAATCTAAACAAGGGTTAATGGACTTCAAATAATCACAAAATAAAGCATTACTCAAATTACACCCTTTTTACTCCAAGTTAATAAACACATCCACCAAAGTCCCTTTTATTAAAACCCTTATAAAAAATAATAAACCTCTCAAAATTGCTTTTAAAAAACAACTCCTTATTTCTCCTAAAATAATTCTCCATAACCATCAAATAAATCATAAACCAATTATGCTTTGCAATAATAATCACAACCCTAATAACAAACTTTAATTTCCATTAACTACCTTATAACTCCAAACTTTAGGGCTAATAAAAATTATTTAAATGCAAAACGTAATTACCTCCTCAAGGGGATTCGAACCCCCGACTTGCCACACCACGAGCATCTTAGCCATGGCTAAGATTCCACATGAGCTAGGCACTCATTGGAAAGGCAAAGGCCCAAAGTGCCTTAAACCTTCCTCCACCTTTCGTAAAATACAAAGCGCCAAAGCGCTTTCCACACGCCTTTCGAAACGTCATCCAAGGGATTCGATCCCTGGTGTTTGTGCTGCCTTGTGCCTTAAACCAAAATGATTTGCCAATGCACCACACTTCCCACCATGTTTTGACTTTCCAAGCGTTGTCATTTTCTTTGTTGCTTCTCTTCTCAAAATTCGTATGAGCTCATAGACTTATTCGAATTCCAAACATTTATCACAAGAGCAAGGATAAAAATTTGATTCATTTACCACCCCTTTATATAGTGTTTAAAACACTTCGAAGACGTCGACGGAAATATGAATTTATGTTTGCTTGATGACGTCGACTGGGAAATTTGCATTTAAATTTAAATTTAAATTTAAATTTTAAATAATTAAAATTTAAACCAAATATTAAAACTCAAATAACTCCATCACCGGGGCACCTTTTTCGATGAAACGAAAACCCAACTTGGGTTTTAAGAAAAACCCAGATCAAATCTGTTGTCCATGGTTTTAAATAAAACCTTTTATTTTTCCTACCTTGGTTTTCACAAAAACCCTTCCAAGTCATAGATCCTTTTGACATTAAATGCTCTTTTGACATCAATGACAACATTTTAGCTTAGGGACTCAAAATGTCCAACAATCTCCCCCTTTGTCATTGATGGCAACCCAAATCCTTTTACTAAATTCTGACCTTCTTTTCTGCTCCCCCTGGCTTAATGCTCTCTCAGATATCAAATCTCTCCTCATATCCAAAAACTCTCCCCATAATACACAAATCTCTCCCCCTTTGACATCAATGGCAAAGGGTCACCTTTGGGGCTCGGGGCTAAGAATTAAGCCTCTTAGCTTAGCCCCTCCCCCACCTCCACATGAGGTGGTTAATTCTAGGGTGGGAGTATTTCTACTCCCGAAAGCAATTGTTCTCTGCCTTTGTCTTTTCCTCTTCCTTTTTGCTGAATCCTCTCACTGTTTCTTTCCAAGTCATCATCCCTGTTCTTGTTCCTGTTCTTGTTCTCTGATTCTCTTTTATTTTTTGAGTCTCTGTTCTTGTTCATCTTCTTGTTTCTGTTCATGTTCCTATTCATGTTCTTGTTCATATTCCTGTTCATGTTCCTATTCTTGTTCATGCCTGTTTCTAGAATATTTGCTCTACACCATATTGCTATGTGACCATCATTATTGCACTTATAACACTTAATGTTATTATTCCTTGGATGTGCAACAGTCTTAGGATTTCTCCTAGTGAAGCCATATCCTCTTCTATCATGAATTCTGCAATTCATTGCCTTGTGACCAAACTCATTACATGAATAGCAATATCCTTGGAAAAGTTGTTCTCTTCCATATACCTATCTTTCATGTGATCTACAATTGTGAAGCCATATGCCCAAACCTTTGACATGAGAAGCATCTCCCATTGAAGCTTCCTTGCCTAGACCTCATTGGTCTCCTATTCTGATTGTTGTTCCATCTATATCTTCTTCTCCCATTGTCCCTATTGGACTCATTGCAATCTGACTCATCCTTAGAATTTTCACTTTCACTTATGTCTAATAATCCCTCTTCTAAAGTTTCTTTAGATGTTGTTTCATCTTGAAGACTTGAAGTAGACTTTACTTTTTCCTGTTTCTTTCCCAAAAAAATACATGTTGAACATGATATTCTCAGTTTTCCACAAATGAACTTATCCAAGTTCTTAGAGCTATTTGTGAAACTCTTCATCTTGATCTTGGAGTCTTGTAAATATTTCTTTAGAGTAGCCACTTCTTGTGCTAACTTCTCACATTCCAAAATATTTGCTTCTAACTTATCCTTGAACTTACTTGCCTTAGCCTTTGACTTCTCTAAGTCCTCTATGAGCAATAATATTTCTTCATCACATTCTTGAAACTGACTTTCAAGCTTAGAGTGTTGCTTTCTTACCTTCTTTACTGTGTCAAGGGCATGGATAAGTTCTCCCTTGAGATCATAACCATTCTCTATTGAGTAGTCCTCTATTTTTTTGCCTTTGTCCATATCATTTCTTTCTTTTGACTTGTTTTCTATAGGATCACTCAATTCTTCATCTTCTAAAGCCATTAGAAGATTCTCATTTGATCTATCAAGTGCATCTTCAAAATCATCATCACTGAAACTATAACCATCTCTTGTGCAATCATCTTCAAGATGTCCAAATTTACCACATCTAAAACACTTGAGAATAACTGGAGTCTTTTTCTTAGTTTGATCCTTTTCTTCAATCATGAACAAGACTTCATCTCTATCATTGTCTGAAAAACTAGCATCACTATCAAATGAGTACTTACTTGCATTATCCGTATAGTAGATTTTCTTTTGCCTTTGGAAGAACTTCTTTCCTTGTTTGTTTTGTCCATCCTTGCCTTTCTTTTGGTACTTGTGTCTTTCTGATTCCCTATACTTGTGATCCTATTTTTCTTCATCATTTTTGTACTTTGGCTCTTTGCACTTTGTTGCAAAATGTCCAAACTTACCACAATTAAAGCACTTAACTGATCTCATAGATACTGGTCTTTTGAACCCTTTATCTCTTCTCTTTTGAACCCTTTATCTCTTCTACCATAGTTAGCTTCTTCATCACTAGATGACTCATTGCTTGATTCTATTTTCTTTCCCTTTTTCTTTTTGTCCACTTTGAAAGCAGCTTCTTTTGGAGGAATAGGATATTTTTTTCTTATCTCAAAAGTAGTAAGCATACCAAGCAAAGAATTCCTTGTCAAAGAATCACTATCAATTGATGTTTCTATAGCAGAAACCTTTTCACTATACCTTTTTGGAAGAGTTCTCAAGATCTTATCACAAGCATAAGATTCATCAACCTTCATTCCAAGACCTCTCATCTCATGTATAAGTTCATCAATCTTAGTTGAGATAATCACGAATATTTTCATCATCTCTCATTCTTAAGTTCTCAAATTCTCCTTTGAGATTTTTGATCTTAGCTTTCCTGACACCTTTATCACCCTCATATATATCATGTAGTAGATCCCACATATATTTTGTTGTTTTACAATCCATAACCTTCATAGATTCTGATCTACCTAATCCTTTTATAATTGTATTCATAGCTCTTGAATTTGCATGCATTAGAAGCTTACCTTCCTTATCTATAGGAGGATTGACTGTAGAATCATATCCAAGTTCCACTGCATCCCAAACTTCATTTCCAAGTGCCATCAGGTGAAATCTCATCAGCATACACCAATACAAGAAGTCACTTCCATCAAAGACTGGTACTGCATTATTGAAGGACCCATCCTTTTGATCTTTGTGATCCATTGTGTTCTTAGACCGCTTTTCCTTCAAGCTATCAAACTCTTCTGAAGGAACCCGCTCTGATACCAATTGAAGAACACAAGCTTATACTGAGAGGGGGGTGAACAATATAAGACCACTTTTTACTTTTCTTCTCAAATCAATATTATGCAGTGTATAGATAGATCAATAGCAGTAAATAACAATGCACAAAACTCCACACACAATAGAGACACAAATTTAACGTGGTTCACCCAATGTGGGCTACCTCCACAGAGAAAATATTTCTTCTAAATATTTCTCAAATAATATCTTGGGAATCCTTCCCAAATTACAATGTTTATGGACCTCGGTCCAAAGGAGATGTTGATCCCCTAAATCTCAAGTTCATGGATCTCTTCCATAGGAGAACTCTTTCCCCTTCTGCTCTGGCTAGTGATCTTCTAGAAGAATCTATCTCTATACTACACTGACTTGTGGATCTCTCTCCACTTGAAGACTCCTCACTCAGATCTATCTTCAATTGTCCTGGCTGCTGGATCTCTATCCACTGAGACTCTATCCTCTATACTCTGTCACCTCCAAAGCTCTGTCTCAATACTATACCAAACATAGTTCAGTCGGTCTAGCATAGTTCTGCTCAATCTCTTGCACTAAACATAGTACAGTAGGTCTAGTACAATTTTGCTCAATAGGTTCACTTAGAACCTGCTCAAATATTCTCAAAAGATTCACACAAAACCTATCCAAATATTCTCAACAGGTTCACACAAAACCTGTCCAAATATGCTCAATAGGTTCACACAAAACCTGTCCAAATCTGCTCAACAAGTTCACATAGAACTTATCCAAATCTGCTCAACAAGTTCACACAGAACTTGTCCAAATATGCTCAACAAGTTCACACATAACTTGTCCAAATATGCTCAAAAAATCCTCTCTAGAACTTGCTCAAATCTGCTCAATAAGTCCTCTCTAGGACTTGCTCAAATTTACTCAATAAGTCCTCTATAGGACTTGCTCAAATCTGCTCAATAAGTCCTCTATAGGACTTGCTCAAATCTGCATAGCAAGCTTTCACAAAATCTTAACTCAAAACATTCCACAAGTCTTCTCAAAGACTTGTCTCAATCACATAGAATCATAAAGAGAATTGTTAGAGACTCAATATGTTCTAAGCTCAATGTACAATCAATATCTCAAATCAATCTCATAGAAGCATAAAGAGAATTATTAGAGACTCTATATGTTCTATACTCAAATCCTAATCTCAACTCAATAGAAGCATCAAGAGAATTGTTAGAGACTCTATATGTTCTATACTCAGATCTCAATCTCAACTCAAATCAATATCAACTCAAATTAGAATATTGAATAGTTTGTTTCTAGGAACTTGAACAACCACATGCATCCACTTGACTAGGCTTAATCAACTCAACTCAACCAATCACCTCAAGGAACAATCCTTTCTCACAAACCCTAGTCCAAGCATGTATTAACCAACTCAAAATGTTTCCAACAATGCTCAAGCACAAGTCTCACATAGCAATGATACTCATGTTATTTTCTAACTCAAGTTCAAGTTCATTTCATCATCAATGGGCTTCAATAACAATGCTAATAAAACAAGGTTTAAATACAACTCACAAACCAGAAAACCTTGAAGCATTCAACCAATCATTTTCTCAAAGGAAACCACAATCAATCCTTTTCTCTCCAATGATATTTCAGAAATCAACCACCATAAACAATCAATAGGAGAATGTGCCCATACCTTTTTGATGCCAATAAGTTGTCCACAAAATCTGCCACACTTAAACACAACTTTCCTTTCCAATATAAACAAGGGTTAATGGACTTCAAATAATCACAAAATAAAGCATTACTCAAATTACACCCTTTTTACTCCAAGTTAATAAACACATCCACCAAAGTCCCTTTTATTAAAACCCTTATAAAAAATAATAAACCTCTCAAAATTGCTTTTAAAAAACAACTCCTTATTTCTCCTAAAATTAATTCTCCATAACCATCAAATAAATCATAAACCAATTATGCTTTGCAATAATAATCACAACCCTAATAACAAAATTTAATTTCCATTAACTACCTTATAACTCCAAACTTTAGGGCTAATAAAAATTATTTAAATGCAAAACGTAATTACCTCCTCAAGGGGATTCGAACCCCCGACTTGCCACACCGCGAGCGTCTTAGCCATGGCTAAGATTCCACATGAGCTAGGCGCTCATTGGAAAGGCAAAGGCCCAAAGTGCCTTAAACCTTCCTCCACCTTCCGCAAAAGACAAAGCACCAAAGCGCTTTCCACACGCCTTCTGAAATATCATCCAAGGGATTCGATCCCTGGTGTTTGTGCTGCCTTGTACCTTAAACCAAAATGATTTGCCAATGCGCCACACTTCCCACCACAATTTGACTTTCCAAGCGCTGTCATTTTCTTTCCTTCTCTTCTCAAAATTCGCACGAGCTCATAGACTTATTCGAATGCCAAACATCTTATCACAAGAGCAAGGATAAAACTTTGATTTATTTACCACCCCTTTATATAGTGTTTAAAACACTTCGAAGACGTCGACGGAAATATGAATTTATGTTTGCTTGATGACGTCGATGGGAAACTTATTTAAATTTAAATTTTAAATAATTAAAATTTAAACCAAATATTAAAACTCAAATAACTCCATCATCGGGGCACCTTTTTCGATGAAACAAAAGCCCAACTTGGGTTTTAAGAAAAACCCAGATCAAATCTATTGTCCATGGTTTTAAATAAAACCTTTTATTTTTCCTGCCTTGGTTTTCACAAAAACCCTTCATAGATCCTTTTGACATTAAATGCTCTTTTGACATCAATGACAACATTTTAGCTTAGGGACTCAAAATGTCCAACAATCTCCCCCTTTGTCATTGATGGCAACCCAAATCCTTTTACTAAATTCTGACCTTATTTTCTGCTCCCCTTGGGACTTTGCTCCCCTTGGCTCAATGCTCTCTCAGATATCAAATCTCTCCTCATATCCAAAAACTCTCCCCATAATACACAAATCTCTCCCCCTTTGACATCAATGGCAAAGGGTCACCTTTGGGGCTCGGGGCTAAGAATTAAGCCTCTTAGCTTAGCCCCTCCCCCACCTCCACATGAGGTGGTTAATTCTAGGGTGGGAGTATTTCTACTCCCCGAAAGCATTGTTCTCTACCTTTATCTTTTCCTCTTCCTTTTTGTTGAATCCTCTCATTGTTTCTTTCCAAGTCATCATCCCTGTTCCTATTCCTGTTCTTGTACCTATTCTTGTTCTCATTATTCTCTGAGTCTCTTTTCTTTTCTGAGTCTCTGTTCCTGTTCATCTTCTTGTTTCTGTTCATTTTCCTGTTCATGTTCTTGTTCATATTTCTATTCATGTTCATGTTCATGTTTCTAGAATATTTGCTCTACACCATCTTGCTATGTGACCATCATTATTGCACTTATAACACTTAATGTTATTATTCCTTGGATGTGCAATAGTCTTAGGATTTCTCCTAGTGAAGCCATATCCTCTTCTATCATGAATTCTGCAATTCATTGCCTTGTGACCAAACTCATTACATGAATAACAATATCCTTGGAAAAGTTGTTCTCTTCCATATACCTATCTTTCATGTGATCTACACTGTGAAGCCATATGCCCAAACCTTTGACATGAGAAGCATCTCCCATTGAAGCTTCCTTGCCTAGACCTCATTGGTCTCCTATTTTGATTGTTGTTCCATCTGTATCTTCTTTGCCCATTGTCCCTATTGGACTCACTGCAATCTGACTCATCCTTAGAAGTTTCACTTTCACTTGCATCTGAGAATCCCTCTTCTGAAGTATCTTCTTCTGATGTTGTTTCTTCTTGAAGACTTGAAGTAGACTTTGCTTTTTCCTATTTCTTTCCAAAACCAAGACCTGTTGAACATGATGTTCTCTGTTGTCCACAAATGAACTTATCCAAGTTCTTAGAGCTATTTTTGAAACTCTTCATCTTGATCTTGGAGTCCTGTAAATATTTCTTTAGAGTAGCCACTTCTTGTGCTAACTTCTCACATTCCAAAATATTTGCTTCTAACTTATCCTTGAACTTACTTGCCTTAGCCTTTGACTTTTCTAAGTCCTCTATGAGCAATAATATTTCTTCATCACATTCTTGAAACTGACTTTCAAGCTTAGAGTGTTGCTTTCTTACCTTCTTTACTGTGTCAAGGGCATGGATAAGTTCTCCCTTGAGATCATAACCATTCTCTATTGAGTAGTCCTCTATTTGTTTGCCTTTGTCCATATCATTTCTTTCTTTTGACTTGCTTTCTATAGGATCACTCAATTCTTCATCTTCTAAAGCCATTAGAAGATTCTCATTTGATCTATCAAGTGCATCTTCAAAATCATCATCACTGAAACTATAACCATCTCTTGTGCAATCATCTTCAAGATGTCCAAATTTACCACATCTAAAACACTTAAGAATAACTGGAGTCTTTTTCTTAGTTTGATCCTTTTCTTCAATCATGAACAAGACTTCATCTCTATCATTGTCTGAAAAACTAGCATCACTATCAAATGAGTACTTACTTGCATTATCCGCATAGTAGCTTTTCTTTTGCCTTTGGAAAAACTTCTTTCCTTGTTTGTTCTGTCCATCCTTGCCTTTCTTCTGGTACTTGTGTCTTTTTGATTCCCTGTACTTGTGATCCTATTTTTCTTCATCATTGTTGTACTTTGGCTCTTTGCACTTTGTTGCAAAATGTCCAAACTTACCACAATTAAAGCACTTAACTGATCTCATATCTATTGGTCTTTTGAACCCTTTATCTCTTCTACCATAGTTAGCTTCTTCATCACTAGATGACTCACTGCTTGATTCTATTTTCTTTCCCTTTTTCTTTTTGTCCACTTTGAAAGTAGCTTCTTTCGGAGGAATAGGATCTTTTGTTCTTATCTCAAAAGTAGTAAGCATACCAAGCAAATAATTCCTTGTCAAAGAATCACTATCAATTGATGTTTCTATAGCAGAAACCTTTTCACTATACCTTTTTGGAAGAGTTCTCAAGATCTTATCACAAGCATCCGATTCATCAACCTTCATTCCAAGACCTCTCATCTCATGTACAAGTTCATCAATCTTACTGAGATAATCATGAATATTTTCATCATCTCTCATTCTTAAGTTCTCAAATTCTCCTTTGAGATTTTTGATCTTAGCTTTCCTGACACCTTTATCACCCTCATATATATCATGTAGTAGATCCCACATATCTTTTGTTGTTTTACAATCCATAACCTTCATAGATTCTGATCTACCCAATCCTTTTATAATTGCATTCATAGCTCTTGAATTTGCATGCATTAGAAGCTTACCTTCCTTATCTATCGGAGGATTGACTGTAGAATCATATCCAAGTTCCACTGCATCCCAAACTTCATTTCCAAGTGCCATCAGGTAAAATCTCATCAGCATACACCAATACAAGAAGTCACTTCCATCAAATATTAGTACTGCATTATTGAAGGACCCATCCTTTTGATCTTTGTGATCCATTGTGTTCTTAGACCGCTTTTCCTTCAAGCTATCAAACTCTTCTGAAGGAACCCGCTCTGATACCAATTGAAGAACACAAGCTTATACTGAGAGGGGGGTGAACAGTATAAGACCACTTTTTACTTTTCTTCTCAAATCAATATTATGTAGTGTATAGATAGTATTATCAATAGCAGTAATCAAAGCAATGCACAAAACTCCACACACAATAGAGACACAGATTTAACGTGGTTCACCCAATGTGGGCTACCTCCACGAAGAAAATATTTCTCAAATAATCTCTTGGGAATATCTTCCCAAATTACAATGTTTATGGACCTCGATCCAAAGGAGATGTTGATCCCCTAAATCTCAAGTTCGTGGATCTCTTCCACAGGAGAACTCTTTCCCCTTCTACTCTGGCTAGTGATCTTCTAGAAGACTCTATCTCTCTACTGCACTGACTTGTGGATCTCTCTCCACTTGAAGACTCCTCACTCAGATCTATCTTCAATTGTCCTGGTTGCTGGATCTCTATCCACTAAGACTCTATCCTCTATACTCTATCACCTCCAAATCTTTGTCTCAATACTGTACCAAACACAGTTCAGTCGGTCTAGCACAATTCTGCTCAATATCTTGCACTAAACACAGTACAGTTGGTCTAGTACAATTCTTCTCAATAGGTTCACTTAGAACCTGCTCAAATATTCTCAATAGGTTCACACAAAACCTATCCAAATATTCTCAATAGGTTCACACAAAACCTGTCCAAATCTACTCAATAGGTTCACACAAAACCTATCCAAATATACTCAACAAGTTCACACATAACTTGTCCAAATCTACTCAACAAGTTCACATAGAACTTGTCCAAATATTCTCAATAAGTTCACACAAACTTTCTCAAATCTACTCAACAAATCCTCTTTAGGACTTTCTCAAATCCTCAATAAGTCCTCTAGGACTTGCTCAAATCTGCTCAATAAGTCCTCTATAGGACTTGCTCAAATCTGCTCAATAAGTCCTCTATAGGACTTGCTCAAATATGCATAGCAAGCTTTCACAAAAGCTTAACTCAAAATAATCCACAAGTCTTCTCAAAGACTTGTCTCAATCACATAGAATCATAAAGAGAATTGTTAGAGACTCAATATGTTCTAAGCTCAATGTACAATCAATATCTCAAATCAATATCATAGAAGCATAAAGAGAATTATTAGAGACTCTATATGTTCTATACTCAAATCCCAATCTCAACTCAATAGAAGCATCAAGAGAATTGTTAGAGACTCTATATGTTCTATACTCAGATCTCAATCTCAACTCAAATCAACCTCAATCTCAACTCAAATAAATATCAACTCAAATCAGAATATTGAATAGTTTGTTTCTAGGAACTTGAACAACCACATGCATCCACTTGACTAGGCTTAATCAACTCAACTCAACCAATCACCTCAAGGAACAATCCTTTTTCACAAACCCTAGTCCAAGCATGTATTAACCAACTCAAAATATTTCCAACAATGCTCAAGCACAAGTCTCACATAGCAATGATACTCATGTTATTTTCTAACTCAAGTTCAAGTTCATTTCATCATCAATGGGCTTCAACAACAATGCTAATAAAACAAGGTTTAAATACAACTCACAAACCAGAAAACCTTGAAGCATTCAACCAATCATTTTCTCAAAGGAAACCACAATCAATCCTTTTCTCTCCAATGATATTTCAGAAATCAACCACCATAAACAATCAATAGGAGAATGTGCCCATACCTTTTTGATCCATAAGTTGTCCACAAAATTTGCCACACTTAAACACAACTTTCCTTTCCAATCTAAACAAGGGTTAATGGACTTCAAATAATCACAAAATAAAGCATTACTCAAATTACACCCTTTTTACTCCAAGTTAATAAACACATCCACCAAAGTCCCTTTTATTAAAACCCTTATAAAAAATAATAAACCTCTCAAAATTGCTTTTAAAAAACAACTCCTTATTTCTCCTAAAATTAATTCTCCATAACCATCAAATAAATCATAAACCAATTATGCTTTGCAATAATAATCATAACCCTAATAACAAACTTTAATTTCCATTAACTACCTTATAACTCCAAACTTTAGGGCTAATAAAAATTATTTAAATGCAAAACATAATTACCTCCTCAAGGGGATTCGAACCCCCGACTTGCCACACCGTGAGCATCTTAGCCATGGCTAAGATTCCACATGAGCTAGGTGCTCGTTGGAAAGGCAAAGGCCCAAAGTGCCTTAAACCTTCCTCCACCTTCCACAAAAGACAAAGCGCCAAAGCACTTTCCACACGCCTTTCGAAACATCATCCAAGGGATTCGATCCCTAGTGTTTGCGCTGCCTTGTGCCTTAAACCAAAATGATTTGCCAATGCGCCACGCTTCCCACCATGATTTGACTTTCCAAGCGTTGTCATTTTCTTTCTTGCTTCTCTTCTCAAAATTCACATGAGCTCATAGACTTATTTGAATGCCAAACATTTATCACAAGAGCAAGGATAAAACTTTGATTCATTTACCACCCCTTTATATAGTGTTTAAAACACTTCGAAGACGTCGATGGAAATATGAATTTATGTTTGCTTGATGACGTCGATGGGAAACTTTACATTTAAATTTAAATTTGAATTTAAATTTTAAATAATTAAAATTTAAACCAAATATTAAAACTCAAATAACTCCATCATCGGGGCACATTTTTCGATGAAACGAAAGCCCAACTTGGGTTTTAAGAAAAACCCAGATCAAATATATTGTCCATGGTTTTAAATAAAACCTTTTATTTTTCCTGCCTTGGTTTTCACAAAAACCCTTCATAGATCCTTTTGACATTAAATGCTCTTTTGACATCAATGACAACATTTTAGCTTAGGGACTCAAAATGTCCAACAATCTCCCCCTTTGTCATTGATGGCAACCCAAATCCTTTTACTAAATTCTGACCTTCTTTTTTGCTCCCCACAGGACTTTACTCCCCTTGGCTCAATGCTCTCTCAGATATCAAATCTCTCCTCATATCCAAAAACTCTCCCCATAATACACAAATCTCTCCCCCTTTGACATCAATGGCAAAGGGTCACCTTTGGGGCTCGGGGCTAAGAATTAAGCCTCTTAGCTTAGCCCCTCCCCCACCTCCACATGAGGTGGTTAATTCTAGGGTGGGAGTATTTCTACTCCCCAAAAGCATTGTTCTCTGCCTTTGTCTTTTCCTCTTCCTTTTTGTTGAATCCTCTCATTGTTTCTTTCCAAGTCATCATCCCTATTCCTGTTCCTGTTCTTGTTCTCATCCATGTTCCTATTCTTGTACCTGTTCTTGTTCTCATTCTTCTCTGAGTCTCTTTTCTTTTCTGAGTCTCTATTCCTATTCATCTTCTTGTTTCTATTCATGTTCCTATTCCTGTTCTTGTTCATATTCCTATTACTGTTCATGTTCATGTTCATATTCCTGTTCATGCCTATTTCTAGAATATTTGCTCTACACCATCTTGCTATGTGACCATCATTATTGCACTTATAACACTTAATGTTATTATTCCTTGGATGTGCAATAGTCTTAGGATTTCTCCTAGTGAAGCCATATCCTCTTCTGTCATGAATTCTGCAATTCATTGCCTTGTGACCAAACTCATTACATGAATAACAATATCCTTGGAAAAGTTGTTCTCTTCCATATACCTATCTTTCATGTGATCTACACTGTGAAGCCATATGCCCAAACCTTTGACATGAGAAGCATCTCCCATTGAAGCTTCCTTGCCTAGACCTCATTGGTCTCCTATTTCGATTGTTGTTCCATCTGTATCTTCTTTGCCCATTGTCCCTATTGGACTCACTGCAATATGACTCATCCTTAGAAGTTTCACTTTCACTTGCATCTGAGAATCCCTCTTCTGATGTTGTTTCTTCTTGAAGACTTGAAGTAGACTTTGCTTTTTCCTATTTCTTTCCAAAACCAAGACCTGTTGAACATGATGTTCTCTGCTATCCACAAATGAACTTATCCAAGTTCTTAGAGCTATTTGTGAAACTCTTCATCTTGATCTTGGAGTCCTATAAATCTTTCTTTAGAGTAGCCACTTCTTGTGCTAACTTCTCACATTCCAAAATATTTGCTTCTAACTTATCCTTGAACTTACTTGCCTTAGCCTTTGACTTTTCTAAGTCCTCTATGAGCAATAATATTTCTTCATCACATTCTTGAAACTGACTTTCAAGCTTAGAGTGTTGCTTTCTTACCTTCTTTACTATGTCAAGGGCATGGATAAGTTCTCCCTTGAGATCATAACCATTCTCTATTGAGTAGTCCTCTATTTTTTTGCCTTTGTCCATATCATTTCTTTCTTTTGACTTGCTTTCTATAGGATCACTCAATTCTTCATCTTCTAAAGCCATTAGAAGATTCTCATTTGATCTATCAAGTGCATCTTCAAAATCATCATCACTGAAACTATAACCATCTCTTGTGCAATCATCTTCAAGATGTCCAAATTTACCACATCTAAAACACTTAAGAATAACTGGAGTCTTTTTCTTAGTTTGATCATTTTCTTCAATCATGAACAAGACTTCATCTCTATCATTGTCTGAAAAACTAGCATCACTATCAAATGAGTACTTACTTGCATTATCCGCATAGTAGCTTTTCTTTTGCCTTTGGAAAAACTTCTTTCCTTGTTTGTTCTGTCCATCCTTGCCTTTCTTCTGGTACTTGTGTCTTTCTGATTCCCTGTACTTGTGATCCTATTTTTCTTCATCATTGTTGTACTTTGGCTCTTTGCACTTTGTTGCAAAATGTCCAAACTTACCACAATTAAAGCACTTAACAGATCTCATATCTATTGGTCTTTTGAACCCTTTATCTCTTCTACCATAGTTAGCTTCTTCATCACTAGATGACTCACTGCTTGATTCTATTTGCTTTCCATTTTTATTTTTGTCCACTTTGAAAGCAACTTCTTTCGGAGGAATAGGATCTTTTGTTCTTATCTCAAAAGTAGTAAGCATACCAAGCAAAGAATTCCTTGTCAAATAATCACTATCAATTGATGTTTCTATAGCAGAAACCTTTTCACTATACCTTTTTGGAAGAGTTCTCAAGATCTTATCACAAGCATCCGATTCATCAACCTTCATTCCAAGACCTCTCATCTCATGTACAAGTTCATCAATCTTACTGAGATAATCATGAATATTTTCATCATCTCTCATTCTTAAGTTCTCAAATTCTCCTTTGAGATTTCTGATCTTAGCTTTCCTGACACCTTTATCACCCTCATATATATCATGTAGTAGATCCCACATATCTTTTGTTGTTTTACAATCCATAACCTTCATAGATTTTGATCTACCCAATCCTTTTATAATTGCATTCATAGCTCTTGAATTTGCATGCATTAGAAGCTTACCTTCCTTATCTGTTAGAGGATTGACTGTAGAATCATATCCAAGTTCCACTGCATCCCAAACTTCATTTCCAAGTGCCATCAGGTAAAATCTCATCAACATACACCAATACAAGAAGTCACTTCCATCAAATACTGGTACTGCATTATTGAAGGACCCATCCTTTTGATCTTTGTGATCCATTGTGTTCTTAGACCACTTTTCCTTCAAGCTGTCAAACTCTTCTGAAGGAACCCACTCTGATACCAATTGAAGAACACAAGCTTATACTGAGAGGGGGGTGAACAGTATAAGACCACTTTTTACTTTTCTTCTCAAATCAATATTATGCAATGTATAGATAGTAGTATCAATAGCAGTAATCAAAGCAATGCACAAAACTCCACACACAATAGAGACACAGATTTAACGTGGTTCACCCAATGTGGGCTACCTCCACAGAGAAAATATTTCTTCTAAATATTTCTCAAATAATATCTTGGGAATATTTCCCAAATTACAATGTTTATGGACCTCGGTCCAAAGGAGATGTTGATCCCCTAAATCTCAAGTTCATGGATCTCTTCCATAGGAGAACTCTTTCCCCTTCTGCTCTGGCTAGTGATCTTCTAGAAGACTCTGTCTCTCTACTGCACTAACTTGTGGATCTCTCTCCACTTGAAGACTCCTCACTCAGATCTATCTTCAATTGTCCTGGATGCTGGATCTCTATCCACTGAGACTCTATCCTCTATACTCTGTCACCTCCAAAGCTCTGTCTCAATACTATACCAAACATAGTTCAGTCGGTCTAGCACAGTTCTGCTCAATATCTTGCACTAAACACAGTACAATCAGTCTAGTACAATTCTGCTCAATAGGTTCACTTAGAACCTGCTCAAATCTGCTCAACAGGTTCACACAAAACCTATCCAAATCTACTCAACAGGTTCACACAAAACCTATCCAAATATGCTCAACAAGTTCACACAAAACCTGTCCAAATATGCTCAACAAGTTCACACAGAACTTGTCCAAATCTGCTCAACAAGTTCACATAGAACTTGTCCAAATATGCTCAACAAGTCCTCACTAGAACTTGTCCAAATCTGCTCAACAAGTCCTCTCTAGGACTTGCTCAAATCTGCTCAATAAGTCCTCTCTAGGACTTGCTCAAATCTGCTCAATAAGTCCTCTCTAGGACTTGCTCAAATCTGCTCAATAAGTCCTCTCTAGGACTTGCTCAAATCTGCATAGCAAGCTTTCACAAAAGCTTAACTCAAAATAGTCCACAAGTCTTCTCAAAGACTTGTCTCAATCACATAGAATCATAAAGAGAATTGTTAGAGACTCAATATGTTCTAAGCTCAATGTACAATCAATATCTCAAATCAATCTCATAGAAGCATAAAGAGAATTGTTAGAGACTCTATATGTTCTATACTCAAATCCCAATCTCAACTCAATAGAAGCATCAAGAGAATTGTTAGAGACTCTATATGTTCTATACTCAGATCTCAATCTCAACTCAAATCAACCTCAATCTCAACTCAAATCAATCTCAACTCAAATCAGAATATTGAATAGTTTGTTTCTAGGAACTTGAACAACCACATGCATCCACTTGACTAGGCTTAATCAACTCAACTCAACCAATCACCTCAAGGAACAATCCTTTTTCACAAACCCTAGTCCAAGCATGTATTAACCAACTCAAAATATTTCCAACAATGCTCAAGCACAAGTCTCACATAGCAATGATACTCATGTTCTTTTCTAACTCAAGTTCAAGTTCATTTCATCATCAATGGGCTTCAACAACAATGCTAATAAAACAAGGTTTAAATACAACTCACAAACCAGAAAACCTTGAAGCATTCAACCAATCATTTTCTCAAAGGAAACCACAATCAATCCTTTTCTCTCCAATGATATTTCAGAAATCAACCACCATAAACAATCAATAGGAGAATGTGCCCATACCTTTTTGATGCCAATAAGTTGTCCACAAAATCTGCCACACTTAAACACAACTTTCCTTTCCAATCTAAACAAGGGTTAATGGACTTCAAATAATCACAAAATAAAGCATTACTCAAATTACACCCTTTTTACTCCAAGTTAATAAACACATCCACCAAAGTCCCTTTTATTAAAACCCTTATCAAAAATAATAAACCTCTCAAAATTGCTTTTAAAAAACAACTCCTTATTTCTCCTAAAATTAATTCTCCATAACCATCAAATAAATCATAAACCAATTATGCTTTGCAATAATAATCACAGCCCTAATAACAAACTTTAATTTCCATTAACTACCTTATAACTCCAAACTTTAGGGCTAATAAAAATTATTTAAATGCAAAACGTAATTACCTCCTCAAGGGGATTCGAACCCCCGACTTGCCACACCGTGAGCATCTTAGCCATGGCTAAGATTCCACATGAGCTAGGCGCTCGTTGGAAAGGCAAAGGCCCAAAGTGCCTTAAACCTTCCTCCACCTTCCGTAAAAGACAAAGCGCCAAAGCGCTTTCCACACGCCTTTCGAAACGCCATCCAAGGGATTCGATCCCTAGTGTTTGCACTGCCTTGTGCCTTAAACCAAAATGATTTGCCAATGCGCCACGCTTCCCACCATGTTTTGACTTTCCAAGTGTTGTCATTTTCTTTGCTGCTTCTCTTCTCAAAATTCGCACGAGCTCATAGACTTATTCGAATGCCAAACATTTATCACAAGAGCAAGGATAAAACTTTGATTTATTTACCACCCCTTTATATAGTGTTTAAAACACTTCGAAGACGTCGACGAAAATATGAATTTATGTTTGCTTGATGACGTCGACGGGAAACTTTACATTTAAATTTAAATTTGAATTTAAATTTTAAATAATTAAAATTTAAACCAAATATTAAAACTCAAATAACTCCATCATCGGGGCACCTTTTTCGATGAAACGAAAGCCCAACTTGGGTTTTAAGAAAAACCCAGATCAAATATGTTGTCCATGGTTTTAAATAAAACCTTTTATTTTTCCTACCTTGGTTTTCACAAAAACCCTTCATAGATCCTTTTGACATTAAATGCTCTTTTGACATCAATGACAACATTTTAGCTTAGGGACTCAAAATGTCCAAAAATATTCCCATTTATCATTGATGGCAACCCAAATCCTTTTACTAAATTCTGACCTTCTTTTATGCTCCCCTTGGGACTTTTCTCCCCTTGGCTCAATGCTCTCTCAGATATCAAATCTCTCCTCATATCCAAAAACTCTCCCTATAATACACAAATCTCTCCCCCTTTGACATCAATGGCAAAGGGTCACCTTTGGGGCTCGGGGCTAAGAATTAAGCCTCTTAGCTTAGCCCCTCCCCCACCTCCACATGAGGTGGTTAATTTTGGGGTGGGAGTATTTCTACTCCCTGAAAGCATTGTTCTCTACCTTTGTCTTTTCCTCTTCCTTTTTGTTGAATCCTCTCATTGTTTCTTTCCAAGTCATCATCCATGTTCCTGTTCCTGTTCTTATTCTCATCAATGTTCTTGTTCTTGTACATGTTCTTGTTCTCATTATTATCTGAGTCTATTTTATCTTTTGAGTCTCTATTCCTGTTCATATTCTTGTTTCTATTCATGTTCTTGTTCCTATTCTTGTTCATATTCCTGTTCTGTTCATGTTCATGTTCTTGTTCATGCCTTTTTTTAGAATATTTGCTCTACACCATCTTGCTATGTGACCATCATTATTGCACTTATAACACTTAATTTTATTATTCCTTGGATGTGCAATAGTCTTAGGATTTCTCCTAGTGAAGCCATATCCTCTTCTATCATGAATTATGCAATTCATTGCCTTGTGACCAAACTCATTACATGAATAGCAATATCCTTGGAAAATTTGTTCTCTTCCATATACTGTCTTTCATGTGATCTACACTGTGAAGCCATATGCCCAAACCTTTGACATGAGAAGCATCTCCCATTGAATCTTCCTTGCCTAGACCTCATTGGTCTCCTATTCTGATTGTTGTTCCATCTATATCCTCTTTGCCCATTGTCCCTGTTGGACTCACTACAATATGAATCATTCTTAAAAGTTTCACTTTCACTTGCATCTGAGAATCCCTCTTCTAAAGTATCTTCTTATGATGTTGTTTCTTCTTGAAGACTTGAAGTAGACTTTTCTTTTTCCTATTTCTTTCCAAAACCAAGACCTATTGAACATGATATTCTTTGTTGTCCACAAATGAACTTATCCAAGTTCTTAGAGCTATTTGTGAAACTCTTCATCTTGATCTTGGAGTCCTGTAAATATTTCTTTAGAGTAGCCACTTCTTGTGCTAACTTCTCACATTCCAAAATTTTTGCTTCTAACTTATCCTTGAACTTACTTGCCTTAGACTTTGACTTTTCTAAGTCCTCTATGAGCAATAATCTTTCTTCATCACATTCTTGAAACTGACTTTCAAGCTTAGAGTGTTGCTTTCTTACCTTCTTTACTATGTCAAGGGTATGGATAAGTTCTCCCTTGAGATCATAACCATTCTCTATTGAGTAGTCCTCTATTTGTTTGCCTTTATCCATATCATTTCTTTCTTTTGACTTGCTTTCTATAGGATCACTCAATTCTTCATCTTCTAAAGCCATTAGAAGATTCTCATTTGATCTATCAAGTGCATATTCAAAATAATCATCACTGAAACTATAACCATCTCTTGTGCAATCATCTTCAAGATGTCCAAATTTACCACATCTAAAACACTTAAGAATAACTGGAGTTTTTTTCTTAGTTTGATCCTTTTCTTCAATCATGAACAAGACTTCATCTCTATCATTGTCTAAAAATCTAGCATCACTATCAAATTAGTACTTACTTACATTATCCACATAGTAGCTTTTATTTTAACTTTGGAAAAACTTCTTTCTTTATTTTTTCTGTCCATCCCTGCCTTTCTTCTGGTACTTGTGTCTTTCTGATTCCCTATACTTGTAATTGTATTTTTCATCACTATTGTACTTTGGCTCTTTGCACTTTATTGCAAAATATCCAAACTTACCACAATTAAAGTACTTAATTGATCTCATAGATACTGGTCTTTTTAACCCTTTATCTCTTATACCATAGTTAGATTCTTCATCACTAGATGACTCACTACTTGATTCTATTTGCTTTCCCTTTTTATTTTTATCCACTTTGAAAGCAACTTATTTCGGAGGAATAGGATCTTTTGTTCTTATATCAAAAGTAGTAAGCATACCAAGCAAAGAATTCCTTGTCAAATAATCACTATCAATTGATGTTTCTATAGCAAAAACCTTTTCACTATACCTTTTTGGAAGAGTTCTCAAGATCTTATCACAAGCATATGATTCATCAACCTTCATTCCAAGACCTCTCATTTCATGTACAATTTAATCAATCTTACTGATATAATCATGAATATTTTCATCATATCTCATTCTTAAGTTCTCAAATTCTCCTTTGAGATTTTTGATCTTAGATTTCCTGAAACCTTTATCACCCTCATATATATCATGTAGTAGATCCCACATATCTTTTATTGTTTTACAATCCATAACCTTCATAGATTTTGATCTACCCAAACCTTTTATAGTTGCATTCATAGCTCTTGAATTTGCATGCATTAGAAGCTTACCTTCCTTATCTATCGAAGGATTGATTGTATAATCATATCCATGATCCACTACATTTCAAACTTCATTTACAAGTGCCATCAGGTAAAATCTCATCAGCATACACCAATACAAGAAGTCACTTCCATCAAAGACTGGTATTGCATTATTGAAGGACCCATCCTTTTGATCTTTGTGATCCATTGTGTTCTTAGACTGCTTTTCCTTCAAGTTGTCAAACTCTTCTGAAGGAACCCACTTTGATACCAATTGAAGAACACAAGATTATACTGATAGGGGGGTTGAACATTAAAGACCACTTTTTACTTTTCTTATCAAATCAATATTATTCAGAGTATAGATAACAGTATCAATATTAGTAATTAAAGCAATGCACAAAACTCCACACACAATAGAGACATAGATTTAACGTGGTTCACCCAATGTGGGCTACCTCCACAGAGAAAATTTATCTTCTAAATATTTCTCAAATTATCTCTTGGGAATCTTTCCCAAATTACAATGTTTATGGACCTCGATAAAAAGGATATGTTGATCCTCTAAATCTCAAGTTAGTGGATCTCTTACATAGGATAATTCTTTCCCCTTCTGCTCTGACTAGTGATCTTCTAGAAGACTTTATCTCTCTACTACACTGACTTGTGGATCTCTCTCCACTTGAAGACTCCTAACTCATATATGTCTTCAATTGTACTAGCTATTGGATCTCTATCCACTGAGACTTTGTCCTCTATATTCTGTTACCTCCAAAGCTTTGTCTCAATACTATACCAAACATAGTTCAGTCGGTCTAGCATAGTTCTACTTAATATCTTGCACTCAATATAGTACAGTCAGTCTAGTACAATTTTTCTCAATAGGTTCACTTAGAACCTTCTCAAATCTGCTAAACAGGTTCACACAAAACTTGTCCAAATATGCTCAACAGGTTCACACAAAACCTGTCCAAATCTGCTCAACAAGTTCACATAGAACTTGTCTAAATATGCTCAAAAAGTTCATACAAAACTTGTCCAAATCTTCTCAACAAATCCTATCTAGGACTTGCTCAAATCTTCTCAATAAGTCCTTTCTAGGATTTGCTCAAATCTGCTGAATAAGTCCTCTATAGAACTTGCTCAAATATTCTCAATAAGTCCTCTATAGGACTTGCTCAAATCTACATAGCAAGACATCGACGAAAATATGAATTTATGTTTTCTTGATGACGTCGGTGGGAATATTTACATTTAAATTTTAATTTTAATTTAACTTATAAATAATTAAAATTTAAACCAAATATTAAAACTCAAATAACTCCATCATCGGGGCATATTTTTCGATAAAACGAAAGCCCAAATTCGGTTTTAAGAAAAATCTAGATCAAATTTGCTATCCATGGTTTTAAATAAAACCTTTTATTTTTCTTGCCTTGGTTTTCACAAAAACCCTTCATATATCCTTTTGAAATTAAATGCTCTTTTGACATCAATGACAACATTTTAGCTTAGGGACTCAAAATTTCCAACAGTATCTTGCTTCTTTGACTACAACTTGCATGCTAATTTGGGCCCTATTCTCCTCTCTGTCTTCAATGCTTGGTAATATCCTTTTATTGCATTTATTGCTCTTCCTTTTTAAGGCACTCTCTTCACCTTTTGACTATCCTTCTCTTGCCTCTTCAATGTTCTCTAGCCTTGAATGCTTAGTATGCGTGCTTTGTTAATGGTTTGGGATCTTCATATCTAATTATAGTTCTTTCCTTATGTGCCACATGGAACTCAATGTAATATTTGGATTTTACCCCTTGTTTCTCTTCTATGTTAGGTGGCATAGGTGTTACTTTAGATGTTACTCAAATCTTTAGATAGTGTAGGCAATACTTTATAACATGTGGCCTCCTTTCTTAGTGAGCACTAGTTTGGAACGTTATGAGCATGTACCAATGTTGGTGTTCCATTTTCTTCTACACAAAGTGGACTATAAATTCTTTAACTTATGTGACAAGTGGTGGCTCCACTTCCATATTGCATGTAACCTTTATTTTGGCTCTCAATATTCATTTCGTTTCCTTGACATTCTTTTCCAACTCTTCTTTATTTCAATGTATGTTGTTTGATCTTCCTTTTACAACTATTGATCACTTCTTGATTTCCAAAATTTGGTGGAGGATCTTATCCTTCAATGGATGCTCCTCTTCAATGGTGGTGGCTCCTCCTTTGGTGGTGCTTCAACACTTCTTCTTTGGTGGTTGTTTCACCATTGTTCTACCAAATATACAAGCCTCTTTACTTGGGTAAAAACTTTGTTACTTGCTTTATTTTTCTTCCTTAAGACTTGCACCTTTGTCCTTGCTTTGGCTCTATCCTTATATTATTTTTATCTTCTTCTTTTACTATATACTTTGAACCAATGTGGGAGTTACCTTCTTGGATTTATAGTGCCCTATTTGGTGTCTTCAAACACCTTGAATATGCCAACTTTGAGCACTTAATCGACTCTTTATTCTTCACTTCGTGCCTTCTCCTTTTTCACTTGGTGATTCTACCACTAATGGATGCAAATTTGTGTGCCCCTTTGGTGTCTTTAGACACCTAAAATTTTACTTTTCTTTTGCTACTTATTATCTTTATCAAATGATGGTGTCTCCTCATTATATTGGAGGTTTTACTACTCCTCTGGTGGCCCCTCTTCACCAAGACTTGTTGTAGATTTTACATGTGCTTTATGGTGTCTTTGGACACTCTAATTCACCCTTGTTATTATGCACTATACTTTCTCCCTATGCTTAATAATATTGCACTTTGATAGCTCTAAAAAATATCATGCATTAAGCACTATCTACTTCTTATTATTACTCCTTTCAATCAACTTTTGACTCTATCTTGTGTTGATGTATTTTTTAGGTTTCAAGATGATAATGCTACATCCTTTCTTGAATTGAAGACATTTAACTTAAACTCATTTTTCTACTTTTAATAACTCTAATTTTGTGTTTTCAAGAAAATTAAATAATACTTGGATAAAAATATTTAATAACACCAATTTTGAAACCTTATTTTGGCCTCCTTTGTAGTAAGATTTATTGGTGATTTGGTTCACCTATTTGCAGCCCCAGATCTATAGATTTTGTAGCTCTCTTTTCTACTTAAATGTTACCTTGAACTTGTAAATTTTGCAGCTCTAATTGCTACCCAATTTTTTTGCATTTTAGCCTTTAATTTGTTGTTCAAAGATCTAATTTTTGTGGCTCCAATTATCCTCCAACTTTATTCCCCTAGAATCTAAAATTTGGAGCCATTAGTGCTACCCAGAATATTTCCTGTAATCACAGTGACACTGAGAGGGGGGTGAATCAGTGTGATCTTTAAAAATTCTAATATATATATGGTTTTAAATCCAGCAACTATTTAAAACTGATAAACGAAATATCAAATGCAGCAAGAAAGCATGACACACAACACAACAAATTAACGAGGTTCACCAATGTGGCTACTCCTCAAAATTACTGCTTGGACTACCATCCAAATCTAGTCAAAGCAAAGCTACAACTTTACAAAATCATTTACCAGCACCAACTGGAAGGAGCACCAACCCCTTAGCTTTATCTGTTTCCAATAGAATGGAGCACCAACTCCTAATTTACCAGCACCTACTGGAAAGAGGCACCAACCCCTTATGCCAAGCTGCAACTTGGAAGTTAAAAATAATTAAGAAAATTACAGAATAAAATTCTCATGATATTTCTTACAGTCTGCGGTTTTTCTATAGTCTGCTACTTCTGCATAACATGCTTCGCACTGTCCGAGACTTCTGTGAACTTCTTTGCACTCTCTGCAGCAATCGGATGATCGTCCACTTCTGTTGTCTGGTCGAAATCACTTCACACTCATAACTCCACCTCTGCACATCGTGCTCTTAATTCACAGAATCACGAAATGCACACTTCGCTTCAAATCTAACTGCGAATTCACACTCTGCTCGACATGAATTTTACTTGCGTAATCACTCTGCTCGCATTCGCACTCAATCTTCACACCTTCAACCTCAAAACAACCCTCATTTTATAGAAGAAAAATCAAGATCAATTCTTAAGTCATAGTCGGCTGTAACCCTAGGGACGTCGGTTGCAAACCCTAAAAATGTTGGCTGCAAAACCCTAGAATTTTTTGGTTGCTTAAACCTAGAGCTTGTCGATTGCAAACCCTAAGAACATCCAATATAAAAACCCTAGAAGATTTCGGCTATAAACCCTAAGAACATCCACTGTAAAACCCTAGAAGATGTCGACTACAAAACCCTAAAATCCATCGGCCTCGATTCAACTTTGTCGCGATATCACGACACTTTTTGTAGTCGTACGCCTTCATGTCCTTGCTATCGCGAAATCATGACCATTTTGGCCTTTGAAAGCTTTGCCTCCGTTCTTGTCATGAAATCGTGACACTTCGAACTTTTATTGACGTCATCCTCATTCTTGTCATGAAATCGCGACGCTTTTAGCTTCTAGTGGCTTTCCTTGCACCCTGCCACGAAATCGTGACACTTTTAGATTTTTCTGATGTCATCCTCAGCTTTGTCGTGAAATCATGATGCTTTCGGCTTCCGTACATTACTTGCTTCATGCAGTAGCGAAATCGCTACAACTTTGTGCCTTGTGCTTCCAACTTTGCTTCTACCCGTGAAATTTTGACTTGTAACATAATCGCTGCATCTTTGAGTTCTACGCTTTTGACTAGTAGCGAAATTGCTACATCTTCGCGTTATGCACTTTTGACTCGTAGCGAAATCGCTACACCTTCGTGTTGTGCTTTTTCAACTCGTAGCGAAATCGCTACACCATTGTTTTGTGCAACTTTGACACGTAGTGAAATCGCTACACCTTTGCTTTGTGAACTTTTGACTCGTAGCAAAATCGCTACAACTTTTCACTTAACACTTTCTCCCTGCTTTGCCCAGCAAAAAAATCAACATGTAGCAAAATTGCTACAACTTTTCAACTTAACGCTTTCTCCTTGCTTCGGCCAGCGAAATTTCAACATGTAGCGAAATCGCTACAGTTTCTCGACTTAGCTTCTTGGCCTCCAGCATGTCACGAAATCATGACCGTTTGCCTTGCGCTTTCTCTCTCCTCACTTTTGTCATGAAATCATGACATTTTCGACTGTGCTTTCTCTCTCCTCATTTTCGTCGTGAAATCATGACATTTTTGGCTACGCTTTCTCTCTCCTCATTTTCGTCATGAAATCATGACATTTTCGGCTGCGCTTTCTCTCTCCTTCGACTTGTCACGAAATCGCGAATGAAAACATGTCGCGATATCGCGATAGTTTTCTAACTTGTCTTTTTCTTTCAATTTTTTAAACTGGGTCACTTCTGTTTTCTTGGAATTGCACTTTACACAATCTGACTATCCTTCGAATTTTTGTTCTCTGCATCTGAATGGCTTATGAACTGTCTATCCACTGCATCATTGGATCTAACTGCCTGTGTTGACAACAATGACAAACTTCTTGCAACCCCTTGCTCAACAATCTCCCCCTTTGGAATTGTTGGCAACACCTGTATGCATTCCTGTAACTCTTCTCCCCCTTTGTCAATAATACCAAAGGGCTACTGCAGACTCCCCCTGAGTCCATCCTCACACTTCTTAGGCACAATTTGTTGCATCTGGCACAAATTATGATCATGAGCAAAAGAATAGTCAAATACTCAAATGCTCCCCCTGAGAAAGTGATCCTTGTAGCTAGTCACTTCTTAGGAAGTGTGACTACTCCTAATTTGCTTCGAAGGTACTCAAATACTTCCTTGGGCAAAGGTTTTGTAAAGATATCTGCTACTTGTTCTGTAGTTGGGACATAGTCCAATTTAACTTCTCCTTCTGCAACTTTCTCCTTCAAGAAATGATACCTTATAGCAATGTGTTTTGTCCGTGAGTGCATTACTGGATTCTTAGAGATGTTAATTGCACTGGTGTTATCACACTTTACTGATATTGGTTCACTGAAATTAATACCTAGATCTTTCAAAGTTTGTTTCATCCACAAGACTTGTGTGCAACATGTTGCTACTGCAATATATTTTGCCTCAATTGTAGATAAAGAAACTGACTCTTGCTTCTTCTTATGCCATGCAACCAATCTATCCCCCAAATAGAATGCTCCTCCACTGGTACTCTTTCTATCATCAACACATCCAGCCCAATCTGCATCTGAATATGATATAAGAGTGAAGTCTTTGCCTTTTGGGTACCACAACCCATACTCCATGGTGCCCTTGAGATACCGAAAAATCCTTTTAACTGCTGTCACATGAGTCTCTTTGGGACTGGCCTGAAATCTAGCTACCATGCAAACTGCCTGCAGAATATCAGGTCTAGTGGTTGTTAAATATAGTAGACTTCCAATCATAGATCTGTACATGGTTTGGTCTACAGGTGGAGATTTGTCTTCTTTACTCAATTTGTAGCCTATTGTCATGGGAGTGTTGGTAGCTTACTGAGTCCTCCATAGTGAACCTTTTTAGCATTTCTTTCACATATTTGATTTGGGAAATGAATATGCCTTTCTCATTTTGATTAACTTGTAGCCCAAGAAAGTAAGACAGTTCACCAATCATGGACATTTCAAATTCATTCTGCATCTTATTTGCTAAGTCTTTACAAGATTCATCTTTGTTGCTGCCAAATATGATATCATCTACATAGACAACTAGAAAAATGAGATGCCCACCTTCTATTTTTACATACAGATTACTATCCACTAAACCTTTCTTGAATCCTTGTTGAGAGAGATAATTATCTAGCCTTGCATACCATGCCCGTGGTGCTTGTTTTAATCCATACAGTGCTTTCTTTAATTTGTAGACAAGGTTAGGATCTTCACTAATTTGAAAGCCATTTGGTTGTTCAATATAGACCTCTTCTTCAAGTTTCCCATTTAAGAAGGCAGATTTTACATCCATTTGATAAACTCTAAAGTTCTTGTGAACTGCTAGTGCCAAAAACATTCTAATAGCTTCTAGTCTGGCCACTGGTGTGAAAGTCTCTTCAAAATCAATGCCTTCGACCTGTGCATAGCCTTTGCAGACCAGTCTTGCTTTGTTTCTAATGACCTGACCGTCTTCATTTAATTTGTTTCGAAATATCCATTTGGTGTCGATTACATTCTTATTTGCAGGTCTAGGTACCAGTTCCCAAGTTCTGTTCTTTTCAATCTGATCTAACTCTTCATTTATTGCTTTCATCCAGCTATCATATTTGCTGGCTTCATCTATGTTTTTGGGCTCAATGCTTGATAAAAGAGAGTAATTACTTATTACTTTCCTTCTTGTTTGAACACCGGCTGTGGGATCTCCAATTATTTGATCTGTTGGATGATTTTTCTGCCAGCTGCCAGTTTTAAATTTCTTATTTTCTTGTGCTTCTGAGTCATCGATTAAGTCAACTGAATCAATTGTAGGTTTGTTTCCTTCTTCATTTACCTCATCTCCTTCAAAAACATCTTCATAGATTGGGTAGTTTTCCTCAAATTCAGTTAACCGTGTTCTACCTTCATCAAATTTAACATCTGCACTATCCACAATTTTCTTGAGTCTCTTGTTGTAGCATTTGTAAGCTTTACTTTTTGGAGAATATCCAACAAAGACACCTTCATCTGCTCTATCTTCAAATTTCTCGAGATTGTCATCAGTATTTCTGATATAACACTTACAGCCAAATACTTTGAGATGTTTTGTTGTTGCTTTTCTACCAAACCACAACTCATAAGGAGTTTTGCTTTCATGAGTCCTTAACATATATCTATTTTGGAGGTATACTACTGTGTGAACTGCTTCTTTCCAGAATCTGTCTGCTATTTTATTTTCTGCCAGCATAGTGCGTGCCATTTCCTAAACAGTTCTATTCTTTCTTTCTACTACACCATTCTGCTGGGGAGTTCTAGCTGCTGAATATTGTCTCTTGATGCCATGATTTTCACAGTATTCTAAAAATTCATTTGAAATGAATTCTCCTCCTCTATCTGATCGTAAACATTTGATCCTTTTTTCTGTTTCATTCTCAACTAGATGTTTGAAGGATTTGAACATTTGAAAAGCTTATGTTTTGTCTTTTAAGAAAAATATCCATGTCATTCTGGAATAATCATCGATACATAACATAAAGTATTTGTATCCATTTATGCTTTGTGTTCTCATGGGTCCACATAAATCTGTATGTATAAGTTCCAGAGGCTTTCTAGTGTGGTACTATTTTGTTTTGAATGAAACTTCGGTTTGCTTTCCCTTCGACATGAGGCACAGACAATATTTGAAGGTTTTCTAATGGTTGGAATATCTCTCACTGCTTGTTTTGAGCTGATTTTCACTAAGTTGTCGAAACTTATGTGTCCAAGCCTCTTGTGCCACAGCTAGTTCTCTTCTTCTTGTCCAATGAAGCACATACCTTCTGAAGATTCTGAGAGTGTGTACAGGTTTCCAGACGTCCTTGAGCCGGTTGCTATTAATTTCCCATTGTTTATCTTTTTGACTTCACAACCCTACTTCTTGAAGACTACTTCATGTCCTTTATCACAGATTTGACTCACACTTAACAGATTGTGTTTCAGACCATCCACAAACATAACTTCTTTTGACTTAATTTTCCCATCACTAATTTTGACAGATCCTTTTTCGATTATCTTGGCTCCATCATTGTTTCTGAACTTTACAGAGCCACCCTCATATTTTTGTAGTTTTTCAAACTTCTGTTTATCACCTGTCATATGACTTGAGCAACCACTATCAAGAATCCATGGAACACATTTATTTTGAGCCTTGAAAGCTGTCTGTACTATTAGAGATTCCTTTTCTTCTCTGAGTTGTTCTTTCTATTTCCATTCTGTTTTGACCGTGGTATTGGATTCTAGCTTGGATTTCCCATTTTCATACTCTTGCACATATCTTTTAGAATGATTTCTACTCTATTTTGCCCTATATGGTTGAACTCTTATTTTCTGAATTTGATTTGAAACAGAAGTACTATGACAGTTTCTAGAAATATGCCCAAAGTTGTGACAATTGAAGCATTCTACTGCATAACTTATTAGAGGAGCAAAAACATTTCTACTAGTGAAACTTCTTGGTCCTACATTATACTTGCAGTCAACAATTTTATGTCCATAAGCATTACATTTGAAACAGAAACCATAAAAGTAATGATTGAACCTGAAAGATGGTCTTTGCCAGTTTGTTGCAGGAGTCGTAGATTTTCTTTTCTTTTGATGTGTGACCTTGGTAAAACCATCATTGTCAGTCCTCTTTTTAGGCCTGGCATCATTTCTTTCTTTTGCCTGATTAGTTGTTCTTTCAATAGCCTGTTTCTTGTCTTCACTCCTTTCAACATTTTTGGCTGATGATTCTCCTTCAACAAAGCCTAGACCAAATTTGATACCTGCGGGTCTTTGATCGCTTAAAATTTTGTCCAGCTTCATCGAACTTTCTTCATGTTTGTAATAGTAGCTAATTTTTCGATCCAGCTCTTGTATCTGTATTCGAAGACCAACATTTTCTTCTTCCAGTTTACAACAACAATCTATCTTCATGGTCACCTGAACTTCAAGATCTTCGGACATTTTCTTGTACTCTTTTGTCTGTATTTTTAAACTTGTTATAATGTCATTTGCATCCTCAAGCTTCCTTGACAGTTTTTTATTTTTTCTCTTCTCAGATTTCCATTCTATAAGAGCAGAAACTAGTTCACCTTCTAGATCAACTTCAGCCTCAGTTTTTTCAATAGATAGTATAGAGTTCATACCTTCTTCCTTCTCTGAGATTTCTGTCTTTTCAAAATTTTTGACTTCAAATGCCATGAATAGAGCTTCGCCTGTTCCTTCTTCAGATTCCTCACTAGAGCTGTCTTCTGAGGAATATGCATTCCTGGATATAAAGCTTTTCTTTTTGAAATTGCCTTTTCTGAAGTTAGATTTCTTTCTCCATTCACCTTTTTCTTGATGTGAAGTTTCCTCACCTTTGTCCTTCTCATTGAGAGGACATTTGGTTGCAAAGTGTCCAATTCCCCCATAGTTGAAACATTTAAAAGGTAGTTTTCCTTTGTACTTTCCTTTGCCCTTTCTCAACTTTTTGACAAAATTTGCTTCCATTTCATCTAAAATTTCTTCTTCTTCAGACTCTTGTTTTGTGTCTTTACCTTTTTGGGCTTTAAATGTTGCTTCTCTGTCTGTAGGATTAGACTTTCCTATTCTCATTTCATAAGCCGTCAAGGAACCATGCATCTCATCCATACTGAAATGATTTAAGTCTTTAGTTTCTTCTATGGTAGAGACTTTAGAATCAAACCTGTGAGGAAGCGACCTTAAAACCTTTTTCACAATAGTAGCATCATCCAACTCTTCGCCGAGACCTCTCATTGAATTAGTGATTCCATTTACCCTTTGCATGAAGGCTTCTATGTTCTCATCATTGGTCATTTTTAGTGATTCGAATTGAGCTCGATGAGTTTGCAACTTAGCTTCCTTGATCTTGTCATCTCCCTCATGAATATTCTCCAGTTTGTCCCACACATCTTTTGCTGAAACACGATTTATGATCTTGACCAACTCACTGTCCACTAATCCACACATGATGGCATTTTTAGCTTTAGAATCATTTTCAAACTCCTTTTTACCAGTGCTATCGGTTGGAGCAGTAGCAGGAGCTGTGTAACCATTGACTACTGCATTCCAGATGTCAAATCCCAAAGCTCGAAGATATGTTTGCATTCTGATCTTCCAGAAAGCATAATTTGTTTCGTAAAACAATGGTGCCTTGTTTGAGGAGAAACCTTCACCACCTGCCATAATGTCCTTACTAGGATCACCCTAGCTGATTGAGTCTATTCAGGTACCTAGCTCTGATACCAATTGTTGTAATCACAGTGACACTGAGAGGGGGGTGAATCAGTGTGATCTTTAAAAATTCTAATATATATATGGTTTTAAATCCAGCAACTATTTAAAACTGATAAACGAAATATCAAATGCAGCAAGAAAGCATGACACACAACACAACAAATTAACGAGGTTCACCAATGTGGCTACTCCTCAAAATGACTGCTTGGACTACCATCCAAATCCAGTCAAAGCAAAGCTACAACTTTACAAAATCATTTACCAGCACCAACTGGAAGGAGCACCAACCCCTTAGCTTTATCTATTTCCAACAGAATGGAGCACCAACTCCTAATTTACCAACACCTACTGGAAAGAGGCACCAACCCCTTATGCCAAGCTGCAACTTGGAAGTTAAAAATAATTAAGAAAATTACAGAATAAAATTCTCATGATATTTCTTACAGTCTGCGGTTTTTCTATAGTCTGCTACTTTTGCATAACACGCTTCGCACTGTCCGAGACTTCTATGAACTTCTTTGCACTCTCTGCAGCAGTCGGATGATCGTCCACTTTTGCTGTCTGGCTGAAATCACTTCGCACTCATAACTCCACCTCTGCACATCGTGCTCTTAATTCACAGAATCACGAAATGCACACTTCCCTTCAAATCTAACTGCGACTTCACACTTTGCTCGACACGAATTTTACTTGTGCAATCACTCTGCTCGCATTCGCACTCAATATTCACACCTTCAACCTTGAAACAGCCCTCCTTTTATAGAAAAAAAATCAAGATCAATTCTTAAGTCATAGTCGATTGTAACCCTAGGGACGTCGGCTGCAAAACCCTAAAAATGTCGGCTGCAAACCCTAAAAATGTCGGTTGCAAAACCCTAGAATTTTTTGTCTGCTTAAACCTAGAGCTTGTCGACTGCAAACCCTAAGAACATCCGCTGTAAAAACCCTAGAAGATGTCAGTTGCAAACCCTAAGAACATCTGCTGTAAAACCCTAGAAGATGTCGGCTGCAAAACCCTAAAATCCATCAGCCCCGATTCAACTTTGTCGGCATCAACCACTGCTACCACCTTTGTCACCTTTCTGTAACTGTTTTTGCGAAACAATAACATGTTGCAATATCGTGACACTTTTTGTAGTCGTACGCCTTCATATCCTTGCTGTCGTGAAATCGTGACCATTTTGGTCTTTAAAAGCTTTGCCTCCGTTCTTGTCACGAAATCGTGACACTTCAAACTTTTGCTGACGTCATCCTCATTCTTGTCGTGAAATCATGACACTTTTGGCTTCCAGTGGCTTTCCTTGCACCCTGTCGTGAAATCGTGACACTTTCAGCTTTCGCTGATGTCATCCTCAACTTTGTCGTGAAATCGCGACGCTTTCGGCTTCCGTACATTACTTGCTTCATGTAGTAGCGAAATCGCTACAACTTTGTGCCTTGTGCTTCCAACTTTGCTTCTACCCATGAAATTTTGACTTGTAACATAATCGCTGCATCTTTGAGTTCTACGCTTTTGACTGGTAGCAAAATCGCTACATCTTCGCATTATGCACTTTTGACTCGTAGCGAAATCGCTACACCTTCGTGTTGTGCTTTTTCAACTCGTAGCGAAATCGCTACACCTTTGTTTTGTGCAATTTTGACACGTAGCAAAATCACTACACCTTTGCTTTGTGCACTTTTGACTCGTAGCGAAATCGCTACAACTTTTCACTTAACACTTTCTCCCTACTTTGCCCAACAAAAAATCAACATGTAGCGAAATCGCTATAACTTTTCAACTTAACGCTTTCTCCTTGCTTCGGCCAGCGAAATTTCAACATGTAGCAAAATCGCTACAGTTTCTCGACTTAGCTTCTTGGCCTCCAACATGTCATGAAATCACGACCGTTTGCCTTGCGCTTTCTCTCTCCTCACTTTTGTCGTGAAATCGTGACATTTTCGGCTGCGCCTTCTCTCTCTTCATTTTCGTCGCGAAATCATGACATTTTTGGCTATGCTTTCTCTCTCCTCATTTTCATTGCGAAATCATGACATTTTTGACTGTGCTTTCTCTCTCCTATGACTTGTCATGAAATCGCGACAGAAAACATGTCGCGATATCGCGACAGTTTTCTAACTTGTCTTTTTCTTCAAATTTTTGAAACTGGGTCACTTCTATTTTCTTGGAATTGCACTTTACATAATCTGACTATCCTTCGAATTTATGTTCTCTGCATCTGAATGGCTTCTGAACTGTCTATCCACTGCATCATTGGATCTAACTGCCTGTGTTGACAACAATGAAAAACTTCTTGCAACCCCTTGCTCAACAGTATTTTTTAGGTTTCAAGATGATAATGCTACATCCTTTCTTGACTTGAATACATTTAACTTAAACTCATTTTTCTACTTTTAATAACTCTAATTTTGTGTTTCCAAGAAAATTAAATAATACTTGGATAAAAATATTTAATAACACCAATTTTCAAACCTTATTTTGACCTCCTTTGTAGTAAGATTTATTGGTGATTTGGTTCACCTATTTGCAGCCCCAGATCTGTAGATTTTGTATCTCTCCTTTCTACTTAAATGTTACCTTGAACTTGTAAATTTTGCAGCTCTAATTGCTACCCAATTTTTTTGCATTTTAGCCTTTAATTTGTTGTTCAAAGATCTAATTTTTGTGGCTCCAATTATCCTCCAACTTTATTCCCCTAGAATCTAAAATTTGGAGCCATTAGTGCTACCCAGAATATTTCCCTCTTTCTATATTAAATTTTTACCTTCTAATTCAGCCAATTCACATTTCATTTTTATTTCCTTAACTCTTCAACTTTTATTATGAAAAACAACACTCTTCTCCTTCACAAATTAGCCTTGAAATTTCTCAACTGGTGGCCTCTTATACCATATATCTCCTTCTTAGCTCTTGTCTAGTTCTGACTTCAAAATTGTCCTATTTAGTGGTCTCCTTCTCAAGAATATGAATGTCTTAAGGTCTTCAAGAATTTTTTCCAAATTTTGAAAAAAAATTTGCCAAATCATTTTTCCTTTTGGGCTTGTTGTCGAATGTGACAATTATGCCAAATTCTTCTTTATCTAGAACTTATCCTTACTTTATCCTTCTTTATTGAGATTTATTCAAATATTCTCCAATGGCTACTTCTTCAAATTTTTAGTAGGGCTTTTTCCAAGGTTCTTCTTCTTTCTCCTTTCGGGTTTGCTTGAGATCTCTTCTCTTGGGTCTTCAAATTCAACAGCTTCTCAAATCTTCAATAGGAATTATCCTTGTCCTCTTCTATCTTCAATATTCTATCTTCCAAATCTAGATTTTCTTTCAATGGGACCTATTTCTTGGATTTCCTCCTTCTAGATCTACTTTCTACTTTCTTCAATGTGTAATCTGTAGTCTTCAATCTTCTATGGGAACCTCTTTATTAGGTCTTCTTAATCTCCAATCTCCATTCTTCTATGGGACTTTTTTTTTCTTGATTCTCCTCTTCCTTCAATATTCAATAGGAATCCTTTGGCCTCTTTTTATCTTATCAATATTCAATCTAAAATATTCAATCTTCAAAGGGGACTTCTTCTCTTGAGTCTCTTATTTCTTCAATATGAACTATTCAATCTTCTACCTACAATCTCTAATGGGACCTTTTTCTTAGGCCTCAAAATTCTTCAATATTCTACTTATTTCTTCTAGTAAAGTATCAATTCAAAAGAAGATATTATTACTAGCTATTATAGGAAGCTGCTCAACTTTATTTGAATCAACTCTCTGCAAAAAAGTATTAGAAAAAAATAATGGAAAATTATTTAATTATAAAGATAATGAACTTCACTAGTTGATTTGTCAAACTAGTGTAATCAATGATGAGTCATAGTCTTCATAGGTATTTATGTAACTCTGTGGAATAACTCTAGCCAAATAGTAATTCCAAAATTTTTGAAAATAAAATCTCCCTATCTCCTCTCAATCTCTCTTATGGCTCTCTCTATCTCCTATCAATCCACCTTGTGATTTGATACCACTGTTAGTTTTTGATGCTATATATCTAAGGAAATGCAACCACAAGAACTAAAATGAGCATGCAATATTAACTATGATAAGTAGGAAAAACTCATAAGAAAATTTTCCAATAACTCATAAAACTTTCATTAATGAAATCTTACTAAAATAGTACAATGTTGTATTATAGAGGTCTCAAATACTCTATAATTCATACATGCTCTACATTGTATCTTCTATCTCTAATCCTCTCTATTATATACTATTCTCTATGCTTCTCTATCTCACTATACTCCTCTCTAAGGCCTATATATAAATAGATATGTCTCTTGGCCTTTCACCTACCTATGACTCTTCATATTCATATTCTATGACTCATGTACACATGGACTACATGCACATTTACATAATCAAGTACTATGCATATTATAACACTTGTGCATTTATTACATTGCATAAAGTAAATAATAAATAAAATTCTAAATTTAGGTTCGAGGTGTAGACCAATTGGTTCATCCAAACCCCATAAGGGGGCGGAGGTCCAAGGTTCAAATCTCGGGCCTTGCCGGACTGAATGCTTGTCCCTTTCCTGGTGCTTTCAGCAGCGTAAAAGGTTTAAAATGATTATGGCATGGTGGTTATAGGGGTGGAATGCGTGAAGATCTATGTGGCGGCTTCTAGGGAAGACAACGCAGAATACTATGGTGGCCATAAAAGCTGGACAGCTTGCCTGGATTCATCGCGGCTATCGATTCCACCATGTAAATTCAAAAAAATAAATAAATAAAATGCTATTCTAAATATGTACCCAAGGTGATACATTGGCATGTGCCAAATAATGTAATATATTCCAACACCCCCATGTATTACATTATTTTGTTATTGAAGACTTTAGTCTTCAATATGGTCTTCATATTGTCTTCAATTCACTTTGTACTGTATACTTCCTTGGTTAGGTTCCTTCTCTTCTTCATCATTAGGATTAGTATTTGTACCTTCATGAGTTGTCATGCTATCATCAAATTCCTGCAAAAGTATTTTCACTTTACCTTGTCCTTCTTATCACAAGTCTTCTTTAGTATACAATGTTATGAAAATTCACTTAAAGCATCATGATAAGATCTTGAGTTAGAGGAACTTGAAGTATCAATGTTGCATGAAGAATGAAATATCTTCTCTAAGAAGGATTCATCTATTTTTGTTTTCTCTTTAAGGGAATCCATCAATTCCTTTTGCTTCATATTTTCCTCTTTGTAATATTTGAATGTAAGTAATGCCATATATAATATGCTAGTAACATTCAAAGGAATCATGATGCTATCTTTATCATTATCAATTGCTTCATACATTATCGCATGCAGATAGTATTCTAATGTTTCAAAATTTTCTTCTAAAGCTTCCTTATAGATGAAACTTGAAACTAAGTCTAACTTTCCTTTAGACTTTTCAATCAAATTTTTATTCCAAATTTTATAACTTTTACTCTTTCTTTTCTAATTTCATTTTCCATTTCATTATTCAATGAACTCTTTGGAGTATAAATCATTTTTTCTCCTTAGTATTGGCTATTGAAAATTATTTTTTGATAGAGTCTTTTAACTTGAAAAATCATTGAGGTTGACTACCTTATGACTCCCTAGTTTAGAGATCAAACTTGATAAAACCTCTTTAATTCTCAATTTTTGTAGAACCCCTTATATATTCCAATTTTTTTGAATATACTATGGTCTTGATAAAGTATTAAGCTTTATTAGTTTTCCTTTGAGTTGAATCCCTTTTATCTCCCTAATGTTCAACTTCTATTTTTCACCTTATTTCTCCTTATTTGTGAATAGAAAGCTAAAGATAATTTTAATGCATTTTAAATTGATGAAATTTTCTATCTTAAAGACTTTAGATTTGGATTACTTATGTCTCATTAATTTGAGAAAGAGACTAATATCAAGTGTAATATTCCAACTTTCTAATAACTTTATGTTTTTCTTTCTATACCCTTTATATTTCAATGATTAAGTTTCTAAATTTCAAGATATTTAATTTGGTTTTGAACTCCTTATATCTCCCTAATTAGAAATTTCGAAAATAAAGGATATTTGCAAATTTAATGTTTCACTTTCAATGTAGAAAGCCTTATTCCTCCTAGTTAAATTATTTGTAAATATTTCAATACTTGAAGTTCAAATAATGCAATTTTCAAAAATCTCTCAAGTTATATTCTTCTTACTTCAATAGTCTTTCTAATCAATCAATAAATTGTCTAACATTGTAATTTACCAATTTATTTTATTATATCTCCATGCATTTAATTAACTAAGCTTAACCTTAGAATTGATAAACATTATGCCTCAACTTTAATGAATATGCAAATATTATTTGAATGTTAATATAACTCCTTGGAGATGAGGTGCTACGTATTGGTCTATTGCTCCTTTGAATAAAATTTCCATGATAAATTGGGCCTTATTCTCGTCTCAGTATTCAATTCTTGGTAATATCCTTTCATTGCTTTTATTTCTCTTCCTATTTATGGCACTCTCTTCAACTTTTTATTGTCCTTCTCTTACCTCTTCAACATTCTCTAGCCTTGAATGGTTTGGTCTCTTCATACCTAATTATATTTCTTTTCTTATCCACATGGCACTCAATGTAATATTTAGATGTTATTCCTTGTTTCTCTTCTCTATTAGGTGGCATAGGCATTACTTTAGATGTTACTCAAATATTTGGATAGTGTAGGCATTACTTTATAACATGTGGTCTCCTTTCTTAGTGAGCATTGGTTTGAAACGTTATGAGCATGTACCAATGTTGGCGCTCCCTTTTCTTCTACAACAAGTGGCCTATAAAGTATTTAACTGATGTGAAAAGTGTTGGCTCCACTCCTATATTGCATGTAACATTTATATTGGCACTCAATATTACTTTCTTTTCCTTGATATTCTTTGCCAAATCTTCTTTCTTTCAATGTATGTTGTTTGGTATTCCTTTTGCAACTATTGATCACTTCTTGATTTCCAACATTTGGTGATGGCTCTTCTCCTTCAATGGATGCTCCTCTTCAATTGTGGTGGCTCATCCTTTGGTAGTGCTTCAACACTTCTTCTTTTATGATTGTTTCACTAAAGAACACAATATTATACTAAGAGGGGAGGTGAATAGTATAAGACCACTTTTTACTTTTCTTTTCAATTCAATATTATGCAGTGTATAGATAGCAGTATCAATAGTAGTAATCAAAGTAATTCCAAAAAAACCATACACAATAGAGACACAAATTTAATGTGGTTCACCCAATGTAAATATTTCTTCTAAATATTTCACAAATAATCTTTTGGGAATCCTTCCCAATTATAATGTTTATGGACCTCTGTCCAAAGGAGATGTTGATCCCCTAAATATGGTTTATGGATATTTATCCATAGGAGAACTCCTTCTCTTATGCTCTATTTGGTGATCCTCTTAGACTTCCTCCACTACACTGACTGTGGATCTCTCTCCACTTAAAGACTCTTGTCCTCACTTAGAAAACCTATCCTCAATATCCTGGTTGATGTATCTCTATCCACTGGAGACTCTCCTCTCTACTCTATCACCTCCAAAGCTCTTCTCAATAGGTTCACTTAGAACCTTCTCAAATATGTTCAACAGGTCCACTCAGAACATGTCCAAATATACTCAACAGGTCCACTCAAAACCTGCTCAAATATGCTCAACAGGTCCACTCAAAACCTGCTCAAATTTTCTCAATAGGTCCACTCAAAACTTGCTCAAATCTACTCAATAGGTCCACTCATAACCTGCTCAAATATACTCAATATGTCCACTCAAAACCTGCTTAAATATGCTCAATAGGTCCACTCAGAACCTGCTCAAATTTTCCCAACAAGCTCATACAAAAATTGTCAAAATCTACTCAAAAATCTCACTCAGAACTTGTCCAAATCTACTCAATAAGTCCTCTCTAGGACTTTCTCAAATCTGCATTGCAAGCTTCCACAAAAGCTCACACAAAATCAGTCCACAAGCCTTCTCAAAGACTTGTCTCAAATCAGCTTAACAAGTCCACACAAAACTTGTCTAATCTCATAGAATCATAAAGAGAATTGTTAGAGACTCAATATGTCCTATACTCAATGCTCAATCACTTTCTCAACTCAATATCATATAAGCATAAAGAGAATTGTTAGAGACTCAATATATTCTATTATCAAAGATCAATATCAACTCAAATCAATCTTATAGAAGCATAAGAGAATTGTTATAGACTCAATATGTTCTATTCTCAAAGCTCAATCTCAACTCAATTAGAATATAAAATAGTTTGTTTCATGGAAATTGAAAAACCACTTCATGCATCCACTTGACTAGGCTTAATCAACTCTACTCAACCAATCACCTCAAGTAACAACCCTTTCTCACAAACCCTAGTCCAAGCATGTATCAACCAACTCAAAATATTTCTAACAATACTCACAAATAAATCTCACATAACAATGATACTCATGTTCTTTTTTAACTTAAGTTCAAGTTCTTTGCATCACCCATTGGATTCAACAACAATTCTAATAAGACAAGGTTTTAATCACAACTCTCAATTCAGATTACCTTGAAGCATAAACTCAAATTACTTCACTCAACCAATGGTCTAAACAACAATGTTTATCAAACAAGGTTTAATCACAACTCACAATTTAGAAAACCTTGAAGCATTAACTCAACCACTTTTGAAAAGGAAACCCTAATCAAATCCTTTTCACTCCAAACTTAATTTTAAATCAAGCCAACCATCTAACTCAACAAAGAAGAATTTTACCCATACCTTTTCTTGAAGAGTAGTTGTCCTTACAAATCTGCCACACTCACAATTACTTATTTGACAAACTCAATAAGGGTTAGAGGATAATTTTTATATCACAAAAATAATATCACAATTACACCTTATCACTCCAACTTAAACAATAAGCAATATCCTCACAATAATAAACAACTCTTTATTCAAATACACCCACAAAGTCTTAACATTCCAATATTCCACAATAGCAAAATTTAAGACTTGAAAATAAAAATAGAATTCTCCTTAAACCTCCTAACAATAATTCTCAGCTACCAACCTTTATCACAATGCAAAGACTTTAATCACAAAATACCTTATACCTCCAACTTAGGCTTTAATAAAATAAAACACAAAATGTTACCTTTGCCTTTGGAGAGTTTCAAACTCTCAACGTAGCCCACACAAATGTCTTTGCCCACGGTGCAAACCACCACACAAGCTACATGCTCATTGGAAATGAAGAAGCACCACATGCTTCAACACCATTGTACTTTCTTGCCTTACAAAATGGATGCGCATAAAGTTTTGGTGCTTTAAACACATTCACAAAATGCTTCCACCGAGGTTCGAACACTAACCACCATGCACACCAAAAATGTAAGCCCTCTTGCCACTAGGCCAAAGCACCTTGGTGGCTTCCAACTAATCACTTTAATGCATTTTGTTTGTTTCCCTTTCACCATCAAATAAAACATGATTTCTACAACTTTATCTCATGAGCTCTGCATTAATTCATATATCATGCATTTATCAAATCGAGCAAGGATAATTTTGGAAATAACTTTGGCAAGGTATTAATATGCATTTCAATTAAATCAAACGACGTCGGCACTTCCCTTTGGAAATAAACTTTACCTTGTTTTAAAACTCTAAATCCAACCTTTGCATTTATTAAAATAATCTTTGGTCTTAGACCTTTAAACCCAACCTTTGGGTTTAGATATTTTCAAACCTTATAAACCCACTTTGGCAATATAAAATATTGTAATAAAAATTACATTTATTTTATTTGGGTTTTCACTATGGCACTTCTAACCATTATAATATTTATTTATAAAATTTAAATTCATCTTGAATTTAAATAATTTATAAAATAAATATTATCACTCCTTTCTAACTTCTATCTTTTGCACTGTTTCATTTGAACTTCTACCTTCTGGCTGAATATCAAATGACCGTATTTGTTACCTTTATCTCTGCTGAAATCTTGGTATTAATGATGACTCCATCTAATGGCATCAATGATGACATCAATGACAACTTCGACATAGGGACTCAAAATGTCCAAAATTCACCACTATTCTACCAGATATACAAGCCTCTTTACTTGGGTAAAAAATTTGTTACTTGCTTTATATTTATTCCTTAAGACTTGCACCTTTGTCCTTGCTTTGGATATGTCCTTATACTATTTTTATATTCTTTATTTTACTATATATTTTGATCCAATGTGGGTGTTACCTTCCTGGAGTTTTAGCACCATATTGGGTGTCTTCAAACACCTTGAATATGCCAACTTTGAGCACTTATTCAACTACTTTTTCTTCACTTCATGGCTTCTCCTTTTTCACTTGGTGATTCTACCACTAATGGCTCCAAATTTTTGTGCCCCTTTGGTGTCTTTAGACACTTCAACTTTTTCCTTTATTTTGATACTTTTTATATTTATCAAATGGCCATTTTTATTTTAATATGATGGAGCATCTTCTTTATCTTGGTGGTTTTACTACTCCTCTGGTGGCTCCTCTTAACCAACACTTGTTTTAGATTTTACTTATGCTTTATGGTATCTTTGGACACTCTTATTCACCCTTATTATTATGCACTATATGTTCTTCCCTTGATTAATAATATTGCACTTTAATAGCTCTAAAAAATAACATGCATTAATCACTATCTACTTGTTCTTATTACTCCTTGCAAGTAACTTTTGACTCTATATTGTGTTGATGTATTTTGTAGGTTTCAAGATGATAATGCAACCTCCTTTCTTTAATTTAAGACCTTTAACTTAAAATCCTTTTGCTACCTTTAATAAATCTAATTTGGTGTTTTCTAGAAACTTAAATAATACTTGGATAAAAAGCTTTTAAAACACCAATTTTCAAACCTTATTTTGGACTCCTTTGTAGCAATATTTCTTGGTGTTTTGGTTCACCTATTTTCTGCCCCATATTTGTAGATTTTGTAGCTCTCCTTTCTAGTTAAATATTACCTTGAAATTTTCAATTTTGTAGCTCTAATTGATGCCCAATTGTTTTTCCTTTTAGCCTATAATTTTTTGTTTGAAAATCTCATTTTTGTGGATCCAATTATCCTCCAACTTTGTTCCCTCAGACTCTAAAATTTATAGCTAATAATGCTGCCCAGAATACTACCCTCTTGCTATCTTAAACTATGTAATTTACTACCTTCTAATTCAGCCAATTCATCCTTCATTATGCTTTCCTTAACCCTTCAAAATTTTCTACGAAAAACAACACTCTTCTCCCTCACAAATCAACCTTCAAATTTCTCAATTGGTAACCTCTTCTACCTTCTTTCTCCTCCTTAGCTCTTATCAAATTCTGAATTCAAACTTGGCCTATTTAGTGGCCTCCTTCTCAAGAATATGAATGTCTTAATGTTGGAAATTTGAGCAAGTTTTGTTGTCATTGATGTCAAGAGGTTGATGTCCAAGTTTTGTCATCATTAATGTCATCAGGTTGTTTTTCCAAAAGGCAAGGAAGTGGTTAAAATAAATAGGATATAATATTTATTTTAAATATTATATGTCTAAAGATACCTAAAATATTGATGACCCAAGAAAGGAGAAGTAGGTTTTAAAAAGAAATAATAATATTATAATATTTAATATTATAATATTCCGAGTAAAATATTGAGATGAAGAAAAATGAGGTCCAAGGAATCATTAAAAAATAAATCCTTGAACTGATCCCTTGAGCATATTTTAAATGTCATTATCTAATTTATTTAAATTAAAATATTTTAATCATAGATTAAAATTTTAATTTAAATAAATAATAAGGCGCCAAAGGTTTAAACTTAAAATTCAAATTTAAGCCGACGTGTTAGAGTGCAAAGAACAAGGTATAAAAGGGGGCAATTATTTTCATTTTAAATCATCCATGCAACTTGAATGTCCAAAAGAGAATAGAATAATCGTGTGCTGCTTAAGAGAGAAGAAGATAATTTGCATGTGTTAAAGTTTAAAGAGGCAGACTTTGTATTAAGTTCGAGTGGAGTACCAAACCAATCTGAAAGTACTGTGTAGTGCAACTAGTGGGCAGAGGCTTTTTAAGACATTTGCATAGGTCATGTAAAGATTTTTATTCACGTGATTGTGTTTTGCAAAGGGAAAATTGTTTTTGTTCATGTTAAGTGTGAGAAGAGACAAGGAACAAAAGGGGGTTCGTGTGCTCTTTAATTTCATGTGGGCGTGTAGCCCAATTGGTGGCCTAGCTTTGGGTTAAGGTGTTGGAAATGCGAGGTCGTGTGTTCAAATTTTACCAAAACAATTTTTGGGCAGAATTAAAATGAAAGGAATGCATTTCACGATTTAATTAATCCAAAGTTTTTTGATATTTGAAAATCTGCATTAAAGGGTTTCGTGAGATTTAAAATGCGGCTTGTGAGTTTGTTAAGGGAGATATAAGGTATAAGAAAATTAAAATATTTTATTTTAATTTTTTGTGGTTAGAATTTATTTTATAAGGTAGGAGTGATAAGGTATGAAAGGAAAATTATATTTTGTATTTTGAAATAAAGCTACATTGTGATAATAATTTTTGAGAGAAGAAATAAGGTACATAAAGTAAATTATTGTGTATGTTTTGCTATAATGAAATTGTTGATTTATATTTTGAAAGTGAGGAGATAAAAGGTGTAAAATATATTTTTGATATTTGTAATTCTTGCATTATAAAAAGAAAAGTTATTGCATTGAAGGTGTAAGGAGATTATAAGGTGTACTTGAGATTTGATATTTTTGTATGGTGAACTAATTATTGGGGAGAATAATTTGAGTGGAGATTTTGAGATAGATTGTTGCTATCTAACCTTGAAATTGGCAAAAAGGATTTGATTGTGATTGAGACATATTTTGAAGATATATCTCCATAAAAACAAAAGGTATGGGCACATCATCCTTATGAGTGAAATATTGTTAGATTGAATTTTGTGAAATGCAAAGATGCAATGAAAAGGATTGTTTGATAAGCATTGTTGGAAATGTTTGAGTGAGTGTTCATGTGCATGATTTGTGAATGTTGAAAGAACATGAGTATCATTGTTATGTGAGATTGAGAACTATCTTGAACTAGGGTTTGTGAAAGAACATGAGTATCATTGTTATGTGAAATTGAGAACTATCTTGAACTAGGGTTTGTGAAAGAACATGAGTATAATTGTTATGTGATATTGAGAACTATCTTGAACTAGGGTTGTGAAAGAACATGAGTATCATTATTGTGTGAAATTAGAATTATCTTGAGTCAAGGTTTGAGTTCCATGGTGTGAGTTATTGGGAGTGTAGTGAAACACTTGGTTAGGGTTTGTAAGCAAGTTGTGTTTTATTGAGTGAATGTTTGAGTGAGATTGATTTAGCATTATTGATTGAAAGCATTAGAGTGATAGTTCAAGTTTTATTAAATAAATTAAACTTTATTTCTGAATTGATTTAAAATAGAATTTGAAAATGATAGAGTTTTTTGTTGAGTACAAAACATTGTGAGTGTGAAACATATTGAGTATTTGATCATTCTCTATATGTTTATGTGGTTAAACAATAGTGAAACTTTTTTACATGATCGAAGAGGTTTTATGAAAGAGATTAAGTTGAGTTTTGTATGCAAGTATTGTAGTTGTTTGAGTAAGCTTTGGTGAAAGCTTGTGAGAAAATTTGAGTAAGTCCTAAAGGGGACTTAAGGACAAATTTGAGTAAGTCCTAAAGGGGACTTAAGGACAGATTTGAGTAAGTCCTAGAGGAAACTTAAGGACAAAATTGAGTAAGTCCTAAAGGGGACTTAAGGACAGATTTGAGTAAGTCCTAGAGGGAACTTAAGGACAAAATTGAGTAAGCTTTTGTGAAATCTTAAGGATAAATTTGTGTGAGCTTTTGTGAAAGCTTACAAGCATATTTGAGGTAAGTATTGGTGAATACATGTAGAGCATATTTAAGACAAGTCTTGGTGAAGACTTGTTGAGCAGATTGAACAATATCTAGGGAATACTTGTAGAGAATATTTGAGGTAAGTCTTTGTGAAGACTTGTTGAGCAGATTTGAGATAAGTCTTGGTGAAGACTTGTTGAGAAGATTGAACAAGTTCTAGGGAGGACTTGTTGAGTAGATTTGAGATAAGTCTTGGTGAAGACTTGTTGAGCAGATTGAGTAGGTTTGTGAGAGGGCTTGTTGGAAATATTTAAGGTAATTCTTGGTGAAGACTTAGAAATTTGGAAAAACTTACAAAAAACATATGAGGGAGACAAAAAGGTCAAGATGACAAAATTGTAAAATCACAAGAAAACATTTGAAGACCTAAAGATGAAGTATGAGGAAGATATTGCTACATACTTACTTCATGTGGATGAGGTTGTTAACTCCATGCAAGGACTTGGGTTTAAATTTGAAGAATCAGATGTGTGTCAAAATATTTTAAGGTCACTCCCTAAGCGGTATAGTGAAAAGCTTTCAACCATAGAAGAAACAAAATATATTGAAACTTTGAAAAGGGATGATTTACATGGAACTCCCATAAATTTTGAGATGAGAATAAGAAAGGATCCTATACCCCATAAATAAGTAGCCTTTAAAGTTACAAATAAGACAAAGGATAAGAATTCATGTTCAAGTAATGAGTCATCTAGTGATGAAGAAGTAAACTATGGCAGAAGGAAAAAGGGCACAAGAAAGTATAAAGGTACAAAATTAGTTAAGTGTTTCAATTGTGGTAAATATGGTCACTATGCATCTGACTATCCAAAGGCTAGAAGTAGCAATGATGAAGAAAAATAGGATCATAAGAACAGGGAAGCATGAAAATCTAGATACCAAAAGAAAAATAGGTATGGACAAAACAAGCATGAAAATAAGTTTTTCCAGAGGCATAAGAAGAGATTTTATGCAGATAAGATAGGCAAGAGTTCAAGTGATAGTGATGAAATATACTCATATAATGAAGAAGAATAAATTCTATTTCTGACAGTAGAAAAATAAGATGTTAAGAAAAAGGCAAAAAGGGAACCAATAATTCTCAAGTGTTTTAGGTGTGGAAAATTTGGTCATATCAAAGATCATTGGACAAGGAATGGGTTAAAATTCAACGAAGATGAATATGAAGATGCTCTTGAAGGTCCAAAAGAAGAAAATCTTCTTATGGCAATAGAAGACAAAGGAAGTGCTCCTAGTGGAAATGAATCAAAAAATAATGAAGATGACAAAGAATCAAAAAATGAAAAGGAGAAGTTGATCTTGAAGGTGAGCTTATTTTTTCTCTTAATGAATTAAGAAAGGTAAGAAATTAGAACTCAAGACTCAAGCTTCAATTTCAAGAATGTGATGAAGAGAAATGAAAGCTTATAGAAGATCTAACCAACTTAATAGCTAACACAAAAAAAATTAAAGAAAAGTTAGAAGCAAAGGTCTTAGCATGTGAAATATTAGAGCATGAGTGGCTTCACTAAGGAAGGAAGTAAAAGAGTCTAAATAAAATCTACACAGGTTTGGGAGAAGCTCAAAGACCTTGGATAATATTATCAAGGTACAAATATCTTCATAAAAAAAAACAAGACTTTGTTTTGAACAGGAACATAGAGAACAAGGAGAGGAGTCAATCGCAAGTTCCAAAGAAGAAGAAGCTTCAGAAGAAGAGAGTGTAAGAGAGAGTGAGCCTTATGAAGATAAGTTGATAAATAGAAAATTTAACAAGGAAAGGAATAATGCACAAGTAAGGAACATATGGAACATGAAACATCACATGGAATAAGAGACTAAGCGACCAATGGGGTCAAGGTAATGTTTCTTCACTCGACGTTGCTTCTCATGTCACAAGTTTGGACACAAGGCTATGCAGTGAAGGACACATGAAAAACAGGAAAATGGTTTCTCCAATAGAAATTTTAGAAGTGGGAATCTCTTTCAAGGGTATTGCTACTCTTGTAATCAATTTGGTCATAAGGTAGTTAATTGCAAGGTTCATGACAGGAATGGATATGGCTTCACCAAGAGGAACTACAAGACATTCACACCTTCAAGTAATCACAAAATTAAGTATTATAAGTACAATAATGTTGGGCATATAGCTAAGTGGTGTAGAGCAAAATTTTTAAATACAAGCAGGAACAAGAATATTCAAAGGAATCAAAAGGAGTAGTTGAGGAAGAAGGTGGACAAAGGAAATGAGCAGTGTATGCTGGGAGTAGAGATACTCCCACCCCAAAATTAACCACCTCAAGGAGAGGAGGTGGGGAATGGGCTGAACTAAGAGTCTTATATTTAGCCCCAAAGGTGGCCCTTTGTCATTGATGACAAAGGGGGAGATATTTGAGTTAGGGGGAGATATTTGAGTTAGGGGGAGAGCATTCAGTTAGGGGGAGCAGTTTCTCAGGGGGAGCAGATTTTGAAAAAGGAAAAAAGAATGGTTAAGGAAAAAGAGTTGTCATCAATGACAAAGGGGGGATTTTTGGAAATTTGTGCAAGTTTTGTTGTCATTGATGTCAAGAGGTTGATATCCAAGTTTCATCATCATTAATTTCATCAAGTTGTTTTTCCAAAAGGTAAGGAAATGGTTAAAAGAAATAGGATATAATATTTATTTTAAATATTATATGCCTAAAGAGGCCTAAAGTATTGAAGACCCAAGAAAGGAGAAGCAGGTTTTAAAAAGAAAGAATAATATTATAATATTCCATGCAAAATGTTGAGATGAAGAAAAACGAGGTTCAAGGAATCATTAAAAAATAAATCCTTGAAAAGACCCATTGAGAAGATTTTAAAGGTCATTATCTAATTTATTTAAATAAAAATATTTTAACCATAGGTTAAAATTTTAATTTAAATAAATAATAAGGAACCAAAGGTTTAAACTTAAAATTCAAATTAAAATTTTAATTTAATAAGCCGATGTGTTGGAGTACAAAAAACAAGGTATAAAAGGGGGCAATGATTTTTATTTTAAATCATCCATGCAATTTGAATGCCCAAAAGAGAAGAATAATCATGCGATGCTTAAGATAGAAGAAGAGAATTCACATGTGTTAAAGTTTAAAGAGGCAAACTTTGTATTAAGTTTGCGCCAAACCAATCTAAAAGTGTTGTGTAGTGCAACCGGTGGGTAGAGGCTTGTTAAGATGTCTGCGTAGGGCAGTTCAAGGGTTCGATTCACGCGATTGTGTTTTGCAAAGGGAAAATCATTTCTGTTCGTGCTAAGTGTGAGAAGAGACAAGGAACAAAAGGGGGTTCGTGCGCTCTTTAATTTCATGTGGACGCATAGCCCAATTGGTGGCCTAGCTTTGGGCTAGGGTTTTGGAAAGGCGAGGTTATGTGTTCAAATTTCACCAAAAACAAATTTTGGGCAGAATTAAAATGAAAGGTATGCATTTCATGATTTAATTTTTCCAAAGTTTTTTTATATTCGGAAATCTGCATTAAAGGGTTTCATGATATTTAAAAGGCAACTTGTGAGTTTGTTAAGGGAGATGTAAGGTATAAGAAAATTAAAATATTTTATTTTAATTTTTGGTGGTTAGAATTTATTTTATAAGGTAGGAGTGATAAGGTATGCAAGGAAAATTATATTTTGTATTTTGAAATAAATCTACATTGTGATAATAAATTTTGAGAGAAGAAATAAGGTGCATAAAGTAAATTATTGTGTATGATTTCTATAAATAAATTGTTGATTTATGTTTTGAAAGAGAGGAGATAAAAGGTGTAAAAGATAATTTTGATATTTGTAATTCTTGCATTATAAAAAGAAAAGTTATTTTATTGAAGGTGTAAGGAGATTATAAGGTGTACTAGAGATTTGATATTTTTGTATGGTGAACTAATTATTGGGGAGAATAATTTGAGTGGATATTTTGAGATAGATTGTTGCTATCTAACCTTGAAATTGGAAAAAAGGATTTGATTGTGATTGAGACATGTTTTGAAGATATATCTCCATCAAAACAAAAGGTATGGGGACATCATCCTTATGAGTGAAATAATGTTGGATTGTATGTTTTGAAATGCAAATGTGGAATGAAAAGGATTGTTTGATAAGTATTGTTGGAAATGTTTGAGTGAGTGTTCATGTGCATGATTTGTGGATATTGAAAGAACATGAGTATCATTGTTATGTGAGATTGAGAACTATCTTGAACTAGGGTTTGTGAAAGAACATGAGTATCATTGTTATGTGAAATTGAGAACTATCTTGAACTAGGGTTTATGAAAGAACATGAGTATTATTGTTATGTGATATTGAGAACTATAGTGAACTAGGGTTGTGAAAGAACATGAGCATCATTGTTATGTGAAATTGAAATTATCTTGATTCAAGGTTTGAGTTCCATGGAGTGATTTTTTGGGAGTGTAGTGAAACATTTGGTTAGGTTTTGTAAGCAAGTTGTGTTTCATTGAGTAGATATTTGAGTGAGGTTTATTGAGTATTATTGATTGAAAGCATTGGAGTGATAGTTAAAGTTTTGTGAAACAAATTATACTTTATTTTTGAATTGATTTAAAAGAGAATTTGAAAATGATAGAGTGTTTTGTTGAGTACAAAATATTGTGAGTGTGAAACATATTGATTCTTTGATATATGTTTCTATGGTTAAACAAGATTATTATTAAAACTTGTTTGTTTGATTGAAGAGGTTTTTGAAAGATATTAAGTTGGGTTTTGTATGCAAGTATTACAGTTGTTTGAGTAAGCTTTGGTGAAAGCTTGTGAGTAGATTTGAGTAAGTCCTAGAGGATATTTAAGAACAAATTTGAGTAAGTCCTAGAGGGGACTTAAGGAAAAAATTGAGTAATATTTTGTGAAAGCTTAAGGACATATTTGTGTAAGCTTTTGTGAAAGCTTACAAGCAAATTTGAGGTGAGTCTTGGTGAAGACTTGTAGAGAAGATTTGAGATAAGTCTTGGTGAAGTCTTGTTGAGCAGATTGAACAAGCTCTAAGGAAGACTTGTAGAGTAGATTTGAGGTAAGTCTTGATGAAGACTTGTTGAGCATATTGAATAAGTTCTTGTAAGGACTTGTTGAGCATATTTGAGGTAAGTCTTGGTGAATACTTGTTGAGCAGGTTGAACAAGTTCTAAGAAGGACTTGTTGAGCAATTTTGAGACAAGTCTTGGTGAAGACTTGTTGAGCAGATTGAGTAGGTTCTTGAGAGGACTTGTTGGATAGATTTGAGGTAAGTCTTGGTGAATACTTGTCGATTAGATTTGAGGTAAGTCTTGGTGAAGACTTGTTGAGTAGTTTTGACAAGTTCTAGAGAGGACTTGTTGGATATATTTGAGGTAAGTCTTTGAGAAGACTTGAGATCAGAGTTGATTGATTGATTTTTTCAAGCTTTGAGTTAAGGCTTGAGGTAGATCTAAGAAAATTTGATTTGTGATTGTATCAAGATTTGTGTTAATGCTTGAGGATAGATTTGAGCACAAATTTTAGTACAAATTTGAGGGCATATTTATTCCAAACCAGAGACAGACTTGTGAGTAGATTTATGCTTAGACCGAGGATAGTTTTTAGTACATATTTGAGATAGATATTGAACAAAGCTAAGAGTAAGCTTTGGAGGTAACAGAGTAGAAGACAGTAGTCTCCAATGGATAGAGATCCATTAACCAGGGTAGTGAGGATAGAGGTATTTTGAGTGAGGATAGATGTATTTAGTGGAGAGAGATACACAAGCCAGTGTAGTGGAGGTAGTAGTCTTCTAAGAGATCACCAACCATAGCAAAGGAGGAGTTCTCTTGTGGATAGAGTTCCAAGAACCAACAAAGGAGGAGTTCTTCTATGGATAGAGGTCCACAAACTTGATTAGGGGATTGGTGTCTCCTTTGGACAAAGGTCCATAAATATTGTAATAGGGAAGGATTCCCAAGAGAATTGTTGAGAAAATTTTAGTGAAATATTTTCTTCGTGGAGTAGCCCACATTGGGTGAACCACATTAAATTGGTGTCTCTAATGTGTGTGATGATTTATGCATTGCTTTTATTACTACTTTATATATCCATTGATATATTGGATAATATTTTTTGAGAAAGAAAAGTAAAAGTTAGTCTTATACTATTAACCCCCCTCTCAATAAACACTTGTGTTCTTCTCTTAATGTCTTCAAGAATCCTTTCCAATTTTTTGCAAAAATATTGCAAAATCCTTTTTTATTTTTGGCTTGTTGTTGGATGTGATAATTATACCAAATTCTTCTTTATCTTGAGCTTCTCATTTATTTCTTCTTATTTCTTGAGCTTTCTTCAAATCTCCTCCAATGGCCACTTATTCAACTTTTTAGTAGGGTCTTTTTCCAAGCTTCTTCTTCTTTCTCCTTTCGAGTTTGCTTGATATCTCTTGGGTCTTCAAATTTTGCAGCTTCTCATATCTTCAATAGGACTTCTCCTAGTCCTCTTCTATATTCAATCTTCTATCTTCCAAATCTGGAAGTTATTTCAATGGGACCTCTTTCTTGAGTCTCCTCCTTCTAGAGCTACTTTCTATTTTCTTCAATCTTTAATCTTCTATAGGAACCTCTTTCTTAGATCTCCTTAATATCCAATCTTCAATCTTCTATGTGAATATTTTTTTCTTGAGTCTCTTCAATGAGGAATTTTTCTCTTGAGTCTCTTATTTATTCTATATGGAATCTTCAATATTATACCTCTAATATCCAATTGGACCTTTTTCGTAGGCCTCCAAATTATTCAATATTCAACTTGTTGCTTTTAATACTAGATCAATTCCAAAGAAGATATTCTTCCTAGCTATTGTAGGAAGCTTCTCAACTTTCTTTGAATCAACTCTGCTCTACAAAAAATCATTAGAAAATGATAATGGAAAAATCTTTAAATCTAAATATAATGAACTTCATAAGTTGATTTGTCAAACTAGTGGAATCAATGATGATTCCTAGTCTTCACAAGTTTTTATTCAACTCTCTAGAAAGACTCTAGCCAAATAGCAATTCCAAAAATTTTGAAAATGAAATCTCCCTATCTCCTCTCAATATCTCATGGGGTTCTCTCTATCTCCTATCAATCTACCTTGTGCTCTAATATTATTGTTAGTTTTTGATGCTATATATTTATGAAAATGCAACCACAAGAACTAAAATGAGCATGCAATATTAACTATATGATAATGGCAATATGATAGGTAGGAAAAACTCATAACAAAATTTTGTAATAGCTCATAAAACTGTCTTTAATGAAATCTCACAAAAATAGTACAATGTTGTATAATAGAGGTCTCAAATACTCCATAATTCATACATGCTCTACATTATATCTACTATCTCTACTCCTCTCTATTATCTACTATTCTCTATGTTTCTCTCTCTCACTATGATCCTCTCTAAGGCCTATATATAAAGATATATGTGTTGGGCACTGAATTGCATCAAGTTTTACTCAATACTGTGGTTGTCTATCTTCCTACTTTCTATCCAGGCTTGCACCCGATAGCTACAACTCAACACTCAACATTGGATGGACCAAAATAGGAGTTTTCGATCCAACCTCCAGAGTAGGTTGGTTCCTTGTCAACTCAAATAGGGTGTTGACACAATTATGCTCACTTAGGGTTTTAGAGATTAGGGTAAGAAAAGGATTAGGGTTAGAAAATGTGAACAATAGTGGACGGATAGGCTAACAACATTGCACTACAACAAAAAGCTCCGAAAAACCAACTTAAAGACACATTACTCAGATCAACATTATCCCAAATTAAATGTACTTTCATTCATTAAAGAACAATAGAGAAATATTGCAGACAACGATTTCAATATCTAAATAATGATAATCCAAATACAAAAATTCACCAATATCTAGATTTTACAGAAATGCACTCCCTAACAATAAAGATCAAATTCAGAAGTAGATTTCAATTACCCTAGCAGTTAGTAATCCATTAATTTGGCACAAACTAACCATTCAAGTATTCATAGAAATGCAACTAAAGAATTCGAACCTCTGATATCAAAGTATGAAGACACAAAATTTGAGGTGAAGATCAATGTAATGCTCCTTTCATTAGCCCTTGGGAATATTTATAGTAGCACAGGCAAACACACTAGAGCCGACCCTTAAAAATGAGGGTTCGACCTCTATTTATAGTTTTGCAAAATTAAAATAACAAGGAACATTACAAAGATGAAATCTTGACAGCTCAGCAGAGAGTTCTTGCTGGCATTCTCTTACTGGTTCAACCTCCGAGAAATCCGTTGCAAGTGGACCACCATGGTAGCTTGAAAACTCTGCAACTTGCTGGTTGTTCGATGCTAACTAGAGTTCTGGCCATTGGAGATTGTATATACATCATTGATCTTTCTTGGAAGCCTTCTGCCACCGTCGATCTGCAACCATCTCTAGTTCTCATCTTCTTGAAACCCTTGATGCTTTGACTTCCTCCTCCAACTGACTATTATAACTTCGATGAGAAATTGCTTTTATATACTTCAAATTTCTTAGAAAAATCTCCACCATTGATCTCCCCCATCGTATGGCTATGATTAAATCTGAAATAAGCTTGATGTAATGGTGGGGGAGAACACAATGCCATTCCACTTTTAAAAATGATGATGTCACCTTCAATGCTTCAAAAACTGTTGAACGCCAATCCGACATCAAAATGCTTAGAAAATGAAGCGAGATGAAATCCGCTCCCTATCCTTCATTTCTCTTCATTGGTGATGAAGCATTCACCAATCCACACAAAAAAGTTGATGATATCATATCTCCTTCAAAACTTCTATGGATTCCATTCCAGACCTAAGCAAGTGCATTATCCTATGAACATCATTCCGGACCTATTACAGTGTAAAGTGACTTCTCCTCCATTCCACACTAGCTTCAGAGTAAAACATTGTTTGTCACCATTCCAAAAGAAAGTTAGTCAAAACAAACCTTAATCATGAATCCGCATCGCTTACACTTAGCATTCCACCTTCTATTACCATTCCGGGAAAAAATGTTCAATGCGCTCTCTAAAATCAGGCTTTCCAACACTTAGCCACTCACAAGGTATTCAAAATATCAAGTGGTCACCAATCCACACTTATTTTATGCTGACATCATCCTTCTTCAAAAATTTTGTGGATTCAGGATGAGTCGCATCTAGAGCCAAAAACATAAGAAACTATGCGGAACTGCTCCAAGTGCAAAAATTCACTAAGTATTGGGTGGGTTTGTGACCTTTGTTATGGATCCACTCCAAAATACACTGCAAAGTGTGCGGAATGAGAACTTCATGACTTAGGAAAAATTATTCAAAATTTTCCTAAGTATGTGGCCATTTTGGGCCTACATTCTAGTGCCTCCTAGGTGGATTTTCTTGCAAAGCCATAGAACTCAGAGTCTTATCCATTGGGCCTTAGGAGTCAAAAAATGTTCATCTTCAAAAAATATGCTTTAAAGAATAACTTCCATATAAACACTACCCTCTGAAAAATCTAACAGTATGTTTAGAGGGTAAAGGTTCATATAGAGATCATGCCAAAAACATCATGACTCATCCGCTTATAAGGAGACTATACCAAAAATATAGGCCTGTCATCATTGTCTTCAAAAATTAGGCATAACTCTACTCCTCTTATAAGGCCTTATTGCAAAAATACCTTCATACAAAATCTGCTACTCTTTGTGCCTCTCTAGGCTTCATGCCTTTATTGTTTATTTCTGACAATTGTCAGAGCAAAAAACAAAAATGCAAAACTTGTGCATATGTACAAAAACAAAAACAAACTAAGTGTGGGCCCCTTTAGGGCCTATAACAGTTCCATCCTGCTCTTCTTCTTCATGGGCCTCTTCCTCGACCTCTTCTTCATTCTCTTATTCTTCTTCTTCTTCATTTTCTTCTTCTGGAGAAGGTTGTTTTTTATTCCTTCCTCCAGAATCATCACCAAACAACTGAATCATCAATTTCAAATATTGTAAAGCCTATTTCTAGGCTACTTCAGAGGGGTTTGATGTTTCTTTGAGCTGCTTATAAACATATTGTAATTCTCCAATATCCTCATAATTAGCAGCATTCCCTCTACTCACTAGATCTTCCATGAGATCTCTTAATCTAGTAAAATTAACAATTAATTGGGCAACTTGCTCTTGGGGTAGTGGCTCTTCAAGAGAATCAATTCCAGATTCATCCAACAAATTTTCATCAATGCTCTTCTGGATCTCTTCCATAGATAGCAAGTTGTGATCCTCCATCCATAGGCCTTTGAAGCCAACTTGAATCATTTCTTTATTCACATCCACAACATCCCGAATCACTCCTTCAATCCTATCAAACAACAGCCAGGCTCTTTGAAGTACCCTGTGCTTCTTGACCATGATTCTGGTAGCAACTCTAGTGAGATTCCATTCTTTATTGGGAATTGGTTTAGCAGAATCATTGAGTCTGCTATCAACCAACCTGTACATCTGTTCTATCGGAATCACCATAGGCTGCAACTCTCCGGTGATCTGATCTAGATCTCTCTGAACATTGGGGAGTAAGCGGTTGGCATCATCAAGGTAATCAATCATAAGTTGAAGCCCTGAACATTTCTCTTGGACCTCAGAGAGCAATTCTTTTCTAATATTCTTCAAACCAGCCTTGGAAAAGCCAGAAGACTTAGCTCTCTCAAGTTGAAGTTAATGTCTCAAACTTTGAATTTCTTTTGCTTGTTCTTCATTCAACTTCTTTTGCTCTCCTAGCTGATCTTTGAGTTTATTGGCTTCTTGGTACTTTTCCTACCAGCCCTTGGTCTCCTTCTTTAGAGCCTTTTCTACTTCCTTTTGATTGCTTAGAGTCTTCTGAAGCTTTTCAATCTATTTCTCCAGTTTGCTCACCTTCTCTCTAACTATATCATTTTTCACATAGAAGGTGTCTAAGTGGGCTCTGGCTATAATCAACTCATCTTCTTCAGGAAGCTTGTCAATATCTTCTGTGACCTCCTCCACTCGATAATCTTGGACAGTCATCTCAGTTTTAGGCTTACTTACAAGTGGAGTCATAGATCTAGATACCCTCTTCCTAGAAACTGGATCAACATACATGCTTCTTCTTCTGACAACCATCCTGCTGGAAGGCTTAGAAAGCTTCTCTACCCAGAAATCATTTACTTTCTATGTGGTTGCCTGCTCTTTTGGAAAAGTGATAGGACTTGAAAAACTAGCAGCCAGGGGAGATGAAGATACTAGAAATGCAAGGGTAGACTAAACTATTGACAATGGAGGTGTGGAAGTAATTACAATAGTCTCTATAACAATAGTGGACTCTATAACTACTATTGTGGTTGTTATTGGTAAACTCATAGGAATTGATGCAAGACTAACAATTGGGTGAATGGTGGTACTTGGAACAATTTATCCCTTTGATGGGGGTGGTGGTAATAGTGAATATGAAGTGATGGGAGATGATGAAGTGGGAACTTCAGATGATGAAAGTGGGATTTGGGGTGACTTTGGGGGAGATGAGGTGACTTGTACTTCAATGATGACCAATGAAACATGGGGTGGACCGTGAGAGGGAGAAGGTACCTTTGTCACATTATCTTGACCAGAAAGGGAGGGAGAATTCCTTGGGGATTCAGGAGGATGAAGAGGAGAAGAGGGATTAGAAACCATACCTTCACCTACAGATGTAGGGTGCTCTTGTTCCACCTCTATTTCCTATTACTGCTCATGATGAGTCAATTCTTCTATAACTAAAATAGCTACATCTTTGGCAATCTCCTCCATATCCAATATTTGTTTCTTTGAAACTTCTCTTTCCCTTCTTTCTAGAGCTCTTTTAGTTCTTCTATGAATCAATTGAAAGGAAGCCATCTCACTCTCTGAATCTTCCTCTATTTCATCTCCTTGTACTGCTCCAGTAAGCAAGACTTGCTCAGAAATGGGATACAATTCTACTGATACTATAGTGGTGAAAGAAAGGGGGGTGAACCTGAAACTCTCATCCTTCTATCTCCAATCAATATCTGTGTCTAGAGGCTATCCCCCAGAGCTAAGCATTTAGGCCTAGACACTACTTCGATGACTAGAGTGTTGATAACTTTTTCATCAAAATATTGCATTTTGCTCAGAAGTTGAGCTCCCTTAGGAAACTTCTCCACTTGTTCAGTGGTAGGATGAAAAGTTTTCAAGACTTCAGCTAATGTTAAAGGAGTTTCCTAATCCATGGGTGGAGAGAGAGATTCAGAACTAGCCTTGGACTTTTCAACTATCAACACTATGTTTTTGATGTCCTTCTACTTCTAGGTTCTGATATTTTCATCATATTTCTTGGAAAACTCATTATCAATATTCATGCCAAATCTGGACTTAGGTTTTCCAATTTCAACTCTCATTCTCCACCAATCTATAATTTTTGCTATGTTCCATGGTTCTACTTTTTCCTCTTCTTCAGCAGCATCCTCATCAGGTTGATGGTCCTTTTTCTTTCCAGATTTCTCTTCAATATCATGAATGATGGCTTCTGTTAGCCGATGACTTTTCTTCTTGTCTAGATCATAATCCACAATTTGTTCATAGAAATCTAACCATGGAGGCAGTTGACCCATTTTTGAAACATTCCACTCCAAAAGAGTGGTCTCATCATTATTTCTACCTTGTTCAAAATGAGCCCTAGGCCTCTTTTCAAATTTGTAAGCCTTTTCTCCATTTAGGGCTACATTCCTTGTAGTGAAAATACCATCAGGGTCATAACTCCATCTTTGGGGAATGTAAAATAGACCTAACCTATCAAGGTATTGGTCAATCTGCTCACTCTACCCCTTCTTTGTGATAGTAATGTCCTCCACAGTGTGGTATGTAAGCAAAGACTTTCTCTTTCTTCCAGAACCATAATTCAAATCAATGTACTCCACCTGCCTCAAATATTCTAAGGCAAAGAGCCTTTCTATGACAAAATGGGGTAGGAGAAAAGGTTTACCCATGAAACCATATAGTCTGATAACTGTACCCTCAGTCAAAAAATACCAATCTCCTTCCTCAACACCCTCTACTCTCAGAATTTGCTTAGCCAGAGGTGGCAATCTAGGGCACTCTCCATACATTATTTTCAAGGTGGGTCCAAGGAATTCCAAATTGAATCTATAAAAAGACTCACTACTTCTCAAGTGGCTTGTCCAATAGTAAACCAGAAAGGGTTCCCCATCACTGGTTTTATCCCTAACCGGAATCCAAGGCATCTTGTCCTTAATGGCAGCATAGAACATCCATACCAGACTTGAGAAATGCCTAAAACTAGGAGCATCAGAGCCCCTTTTCATTCTTACCAACTGTTCATGTATCCTTTGGGCAAGAAAGGTTGGCCAATCAAAATAAATCACCCTAGTCCCTCTTTCCTCCATGCCTTCCTCATACATTCTTTCATTAGAAATACAATAGGCCATGACAATTTTCCAATCGTACACCATTCTATCAGAATCTAAACCCTCCATACAGGCCAACATAGAGAACAACATAGGGTTTGGAAATTCATCAATAGGGATTGGGACTTCAGGTAATTTCTTCCTAGGCTTAGCATTGAGCTACTTATAAACCCATATTTTAAATGACTCACCATCATTGGCTCTTTTCTCTAAAGAGTAATACCTAGCCTGGTTAGTCACCCTAAATTCCTTTGGTCTCACTGACGGTTCTGACCCTAGGGTGAAAATATTATGACAAAAGGAGGTGGTGATACTAAAGAGGGTTTTTCCCTTAGAGGTCTTCACTACTTTGGCCATTGGGTCATAAAATTTAACTATTGCAGCTATTAATTCTGGATAGGGATGAACAGAATCACAAATGTAAAAATATAGGTAAGAAAGGACAGTACATCTACCTTCCACAGACAAAGCAACTCCCTTCTTGAATCTATCATTAACGCTCCTTCTAAGCCTTGTTCTCTCTATGAGGACCATTTTAGTATCTACCACAACTTATGCTCTATCAATGTATGGAGCCACTACCCTTCTCTCCAGGGTTTCAACCTCCTGGGTATCTTCAGAAGCCATCTTGATAGCAACAATATTAAGTTCTTTCTAGAATTCACAATGAAATATTTTGAGTACCATTTCACTCTTCTCTACTCTATGAATGCAATTTGCTACTAAATGAACATTGCTCGAGCCTTTTGGTTCTTTTATCTCTTGGTGCATGTGTATCTTCCACCATTAATGTGGTTACTATATGATCTACCCATTGGCACACTTTCCAACTTCCACTCATTCCTTTCGATGGCTCAACGATGGCATTCTAAATTTTCATTGGTCAAAAATTCAAACTGCACTACCACCTCACTACATCTCTTCGGCTACTCTTTGGTTCGAGCATGAGTTCATTAGCATTGAATGTAGGATTTTCTTTCCTCTCCATGTGGCATGGTCACGAAATCACTGCTTGGCTCCACCTTGGTTTTGAAACCGGTGAATTGAAGGTGCCTTTGATTCCATTGACACTTAGCTCATTTCATGCATGGATTGTTCACCTTGGTTCCATTCCGCTATGCTTTAGCTTTGAAAATCCCTAGATTGGAGATGCTTTCACTTCTTTTGAGACTTAGCTCTTTTCATCACGTGAAAAACAACACTTGCATCATTCCACTAGAACTTTAATGCATTTTGATGCGGATTGGAGATGCTCACCATTTCGCCACACTTTACGTGTATTTGAGTGTGGAATGGAACCTCGCTGAATACTTTGTCAACACTTAGCCATTTTTTTGCAAATATTTTTCAATGAGCTTGTACAAAGTGCAGAAAGAAACTAAATACAAAGTGCAGAAAGAAAGGGAAATATAATACAAGGTATATACATATGTTACAATGAGCTCATATTTCAAACGTAGTAGAGTTTGAGGTGAAAACCATTTACTAGAATCGGTTGTATGTTCCCTTCTTGATCTTCAAGCTGGAACACATTGGACTCCTTGGCCTCCACTATTTTGAAAGGGCCATCCCAAAAAGAATCAAACTTTTCATGTTTGCCTGGTTTTGCTCTATCAACATTCCACCTGAGAACTGTATCTCCAACCTAGAATTTTTTGAATCTGGCCTTCTTATCAAACCATGCCTTAATATCTAAGGAATGCTTTTGAAAATTATCATATTCCTGAGCTCTATTCTCTTCCAGTTGTAGCAAGTGGGTCAACCTGGTCTTTACCAGATTTTCCTCTGACTCTTCCTCTGTATTGACAAGCTTAAGTGCTGGAATTTCCAAATGGATAGGTAGCACTGCCTCTTTGCCATACACCAGAGCATAAGGGGAAGTCTTAATAGACTTCTTGATAGTAATCATGTCTACCCACAAAGCTTGGTCTAGTAACAGGTGCCAACTTCTCTTGTTACCTTCAAGTGATCTCCTCAGAATCCTCAATAGGTTCTTATTAGTAGATTCAACAAGTCCATTCCCTTGAGGGTAATAGTTAGAAGTATTCTTAAGCATGATGCCATACTTGCTGGAAAACTCAATATACTTGGCTCCTATGAAAGTTGGGCCATTGTCACTCACCAAGGCTTCTAGAACTCCAAACCTTGAAATCAAATTTTCCATAAAATTGATCACAACTTCCTGATCTGATTTCTTAGTAGGAATAGCCTCTACCCATATGGTAAGATAATATATGGTGGTCAGGATATATTTATGCTCTACTGAGGAATTAGGGTTGATGACCCCTATGAAGTCCAGCCCCCATTGTTGAAAAGGCTCTTCAACCTGTATCGGCTTGAGGGGGAATGAAGCATTCCTTGTCCTTCCAACATATCTCTGACATTTGTCATAGGCCCTAGTAACTCTGTAAGTATCAAAAAATATAGTAGGCCAATAATAGCCTACTCTTATGATTTTCAAAGTTATAACTCTGCTTGAGCTATGTCCTCCAGCTGGTCCTCCATGGAATTCTTCAATGACCCTCTTTTGTTGATCATATTTTAAGCATTTTAGAAGAACTCCATCCAAGTTTCTTTTGTACAGGCCTTCTAGTAGTAGTACATATTTCAAAGCATGAAGCTTGTATCTCCTCCTTTGGGATGCATTTAAATTTGGGGGGCATACTCCAGTTTGAAAGTACTTGATCATCTGATCAACCCAATCAGAGTCTACTATCTGTACTCCTTCAACCTGATCCTCTTCTGCTATCTAGAAAGTTGTCACTTCTACTAAAGTTATAGCCTCTGTTAGACCTTGGCATAGGGCTCTACCTCTCACCAACTTGGTGGGATGTATCTCTACATCATACTCTTGGATTTTGGTAATCCAACTAGCTCTTTTATCTCCTAATTCACCCTGAAGGATAAAACTTCTTACATCTGGATGAACCACATATACCAGGGTCTTACTCTGTACCAAGTACTGCCTGAACTTCTTTAGTGACTTCATCACAACAAATACTTGTCTTTCAATAAAGTTATATTTGACTTGGTAGTCATGGAGTGTCTAGCTCCAAAATAATACAGGATGCTCTTCACCTTGATCATATTTTTGAGTAAGCACTGAGGCATAACTTTCTTCAGCTCCATAAGCATAAAGGATAAAATATTTACTAAAATCTAGATTTACTAGTACTGGGGCTATTGCAATGGACTGCTTGATAATCTCGAAAGCTTATTTTCTGACTTCTATCCACTTAAACTCGGCATTTTTCTTGAGTAACTCAGATATTGGCCTTACTTTCTGTGCAAAGTCAGAAATGAATTTCCTGACAAAATTGATCTGACCCAAAAAATATTGCAAGGTTTTCTTGTTAGTAGGCAATGGGAGAGCAAGAATGGATCTGATTCTATCTAGATCTATGGCCATACCTTCTTCTGAGACCACATGACCTAGCAACTTTCCTTCATGAACTGCAAAGAATGACTTCTTAGGATTGAGTGAAATACCAAATTCTCTACATTTTTGAAAAACTTGCTCCAGGTGTGATAGGTGATCTTGCTTATCATGGGAAAACATAGTCATGTCATCCAAATAAATCAGAATGACTTTGTTGATCAGTGCTCCAAAGGCATAATCCATGGCTCTCTAAAATGTGGCTCCCACATTGGACAACCCAAAAGGTATTCTCTGGTAGGCAAATGTGCCCCACTTTGTGGTGAATGTTATTTTATACTGATCTTCATCTTTCACCCAAATATGATTGTATCCAGAGTAACCATCTAGTAATGAGAACCTCTCTATCCCTACCACTATCTATAATATCTGATCAATCTATGGGAGGGGATAGTGATCCTTAAGGGATGCTTGGTTAAGATTTTTGAAATCTACACACAAATGAATATCCCCATTCTTTTTCCTCATGGGTACCAAGTTGGCTACCCAGGTTGAATGTTTTATTGGGTATATGATCTTAGCCTTTAATAACTTTAAGAGCTCCTCTCTCATAATGGCTTCGATCCTTGGATTTATAGGCCTTTGCTTCTACCTAAAAGGCTTTGCATCAGGCTCTAGCTCAATAGTATGTTGGATAACCTTTTTGTCATATACCTTGAGGTCTTCATATGACCAAGCCACAATATCTTGGTATTTTAGGCATAGGGCTTTGATATCTTCAGCTTCCTCTGGTGAACATCGAACTCCAACATTGAGCTTCTTTTCAGAACCGACTTCAACTTCTTTATAGATTTTTCACTGACTTTCATAGCTTTGGTCTTTTTTCTGTCCTCATTATCAAACAAGCTCTCTAGGGTGACCAATCCTCTAGGAATGTGATTGTTCCTTAGTTGAATAACATATTGTTGATCAATATCTTCTAAATTTTCTTCTTGGATAGTGGAGAGACATGCTTCTCTTACCAGAAAGTCAATTATTTGTTCATCACTTTCAAAAACCTGCCAAAAAATCTGCTTGTCTAGTACTACAGGTCTGAAAATCATTTTGATTCCTTTGGCTTTCTTGATTCCATAGTCTACAGAAGGGTTGAAGTTAGCTCCCTTTGCTACTAAGGAATCTGCCTGAGTATTATTTTCTCTAGGAATAAAATTTAAATTCAGGGCATCAAAGGATTCCATCAGATCCCATACCCTATTTCTATAAGCTTTTAGGTAATGGTGCTTACTACTGCACCTGTTTCTTACTTGATGGACTATTAACTCAGAATCACCATATATGTTCAAAATATTAATGCCCATGCTTTCTACCTGCATCAATCCAAGACACAAGGCCTCATATTCTACAACATTATTTGTACATGACCATGTTAGTCTATAGGCAAAATTCTTTATCCCTCTTGATTGGGACTATAAAACCACACCAACTCCTACACCATTTCTGCATTTAGCACCATCAAAGTGCATGATCCATGTTTCTTTTTCTCTCAGAGACTGATTAGATATAGCAGGGATTTTCTTCTCTGATTCAGCTGAGATACTATATGTTCCCATACCAGTTCCAAACTGACTGTAATCTTCTCTGAAAGGCAACTCATCCTCAATATCCAACTCCTCAATATTTTCAACTAGCTCAAATTCTTCTAGGGGGTAATATTGCACATGTCTTCCTCAATATTTTCAATGTGATAAGCTACTGGATTTTTAGGTGTTATCCTTATTCTCTTTCCTTTGAAAGGAATTACCATACTAGAATAATCCATGTACATACATCCACCCAGTTTTGTAGTAAATTCCCTTGAAAGGCATAATCCAAAATAGGGTTCTAGGTCAACCACAACTATTTCTTGTACTATTGTCACCTCAGGGGCTCTATGCAGCCTCATTAAAACATCCTTAATGACTCCAACTATCTTAACAGGTGTCCCATCTAGTTGTAATACTCCAGGACAAGATCGGGTATACTCCATACCCATTTCTTCATAGACTGCTTTAGGCATAACTGTAGTTGATGCTCCTAAATCTATCATACAATTTTGGACTATCCAACCTTCCATCCTTAGAGAGATATAGAAAGGAGGAGGTTTATTATTTAAAACCATAGGGGACATCTCTTTCTTTTCTGATGGTATACTAAGGATTATAGTGGATTGCTTATCTTGTGGATACTTGTTGAGGGAAGCCTTAAGCAGATCTATTTGACCAGGAATGAACAGAGTGTCATACAGGCTAGCTTTTGATGGAATATTTTTCATCTCTTCAATAATATTATACTCAAATTTAGTTAGGGTAGGTCTTTCCAGCCTTCTTTCTGGCTCACCATATTTTCTTTTGTACTGTTGAGTGGCCTCTATTCTTTATCTCTTGGTAATAGAGGGGAATCTAAGCCTTTCTTGAGCCTCATATTTAGATCTCATCTGGTCTCCTTCGGTTTCCTTTTTTGACCTCTTAGGAAGACTTGTCTGTCTTCTCTTTCCCTTTAGCTTGAGGGATGGGGAAAGTATCACTACTCTGAGGAAGGGGATCAATTATTTTTTGAGAAGGGACTTGGAATTGCCCCATATTTTGGGGATCTACTTGCAAGGCTTTCTTTCTAGACCTTGTCATAACAACAATTGAGTTGTCTTCATCCAACTCTTTCCCAACCATGATTTGATCAGTCTACCATAACATGTTTACTCTCCCTTTTTATTTCTTTCAGCTTGATCCATAGCTTGTTGGACATGGTGTTGGTACATAACACAAGACTGTGAGTCATGAGGGTCATTACATACCAGACACTAGATATTTGCAAGAGTAGTATCTGAAGAACACTCAGGATCCTCATATGTTGTATTCACTCTGACCCCAATACTATTACTAGGACCAGGTCTCTGATATTTATTTACATATGGGAATCTCCTTTGTTGTGACCTTTCTAGGTCTCTCTTTTCCATCGAATTCATTCTATTACTCAGAGTTTTTAGAGTATTTTGTATATCAAGAATAGCAGAAAACTCTTGAGATGGTTGAGAAGGAAGGGGAGGGAAAGGAACTATAGAGGATGCTAGTTTTGGTTGAGGAATGGCATTCATTTATGGATATGGGGATGATAAAGAAAGGGGATCCATGTAAGGTGGGTTTGTAGTTTGGCTTTGGCCATTAGTGGCTTCTGAGTTATAAGGCAGCACAGTCTTGGGGGGTAGTCTTCCCACATTAATTAGGATATTCTCAACATGAACTACTGCATTGTAAACTTGGGGGAAGGTTTCTACTCTAGATTGTTGCATCTGTAGGCCTAAATCTGATCCAAGAGCTCTGATATAATACATATAAGCCAAACATGCAGTTGGTCTAGTTGTAGGAGGTATTCTCTTCCATGTTCTGCTAAATCTCAAATTGAAATTAGAGACAGTTTCTTGCTGAGACTTCTGCATGGATGTAAACTGGTTAAGCAAGGAGAAGGGGTCCATAGATTCATTAAACTCTTCCACAAAAGGCTCAACCAATGCTTGCCATGAAGTAATAGTGTTATCCTCTAGAGTTCTAAACCAATGCAATATCTTTCCTCTGAAGGATAGGGCTAGGATTCTTACAATAATATCCTCCTCTTTTATGTTGTGAATTGATGCCAGATTTAAAATATCCTGATAGTGCTCATAAGTTATCTTCCTCGATCCATCATAAGTGGGGATAGCTTTAGATACAGCCTAGGGGATGGCATTCATTTGGGCTAATCTCAGGGGACCAGCTGTGTTCCAGTTGGGGTACTTTTGTAATGGCTGATTAGGAGCCACATTTTATGCCATATTTCTAGGTGTAGGTCTTATTGGAGGGACTATTGGATTAACAACAAGATTTTCTTTAGGAAGTTCTTCTTCTAAGAGGAAATATTGATTCAAACTTTTGACAATAGTAGAACCTCTATAAGGTAATTCACAATAGAAATAGGAGTTAGGGTTATTCCTTTTGAAAGACCTAGTATACATGAAAGGACACTGGTCTACAGGGGTAATTATTTTTCTAGGTTTAAGGACCAGGGAGTCACCAGGTGAATTTGCTATTCTTCACTTACAAGGTCAAGACAATTCACCAAATCTTGATTCCTTTAGGTTGAGATAAACAATAACTCATATGATGGGTTTTCATGTTCCTTGTGAACTGGTCCCATCGGGCATGCCAAAAACTATTGGGCACTGAATTGCATCAAGTTTTACTCAATACTATGGTTGTCTATCTTCCTACTTTCTATCCAGGCTTGCACCCAATAGCTACAACTCAACACTCAACATTGGATGGACCAAAATAGGAGTTTTTGATCCAACCTCCAGAGTAGGTTGGTTCCTTGTCAACTCAAAAGGGTGTTGACACAATTATGCTCACTTAGGGTTTTAGATATTAGGGTAAGAAAAGGATTAGGGTTAGAAAATGTGAACAATAGTGGATGGATAGGCTAACAACATTGCACTACAACAAAAAGCTTTGAAAAACCAAATTAAAGACACATTACTCAGATCAACATTATCCCAAATTAAATGTACTTTCATTCATTAAAGAACAATAGAGAAATATTGTAGATAATAATTTCAATATCTAAATAATGATAATCCAAATAACAGAATTCACCAATATTTAGATTTTATAGAAATGCACTCCCTAACAATAAAGATCAAATTCAAAAGTAGATTTCAATTACCCTAGCAATTAGTAATCCATTAATTTGGCACAAACTAACCATTCAAGTATTCATAGAAATGCAACTAAAGAATTTGAACCTCTGATATCAAAGTATGAAGACACAAAATTTGAGGTGAAGATCAATGTAATGCTCCTTTCATTAGCCCTTGGGAATATTTATAGTAGCACAGGCAAACACACTAGAGCCGACCCTTAAAAATGAGGGTTCGACCTCTATTTATAGTTTTGCAAAATTAAAATAACAAGGAACATTACAAAGATGAAATTTTGATAGCTCAACAGAGAGTTCTTGCTGGCATTCTCTTACTGGTTCAACCTCTAGAAATCCATTGCAAGTGGACCACCATGGCAGCTTGAAAACTCTGCAACTTGTTGGTTGTTCGATGCTAACTAGAGTTCTGGCCATTGGAGATTGTATATACATCATCGATATTTCTTGGAAGCCCTCTGCCACCATCGATCTGCAACCATCTCTGGTTCTCATCTTCTTGAAACCCTTGATGCTTTGGCTTCCTCCTCCAACTGATTGTTATAACTCCGATGAGAAATTGCTTTTATATACTTCATATTTCTTAGCAAAATCTCCACCGTTGATCTCCCCCATCGTATGGCTATGATTAAATCTGAAATAAGCTTGATGTAATGGTGGGGGAGAACACAGTGCCATTCCACTTTAAAAAATGATGACGTCACCTTCCATGCTTCAGAAACAATTGAACGCCAATCCGACATCAAAATGCTTAGAAAGTGAAGCGGGATGAAATCCGCTCCTTATCCTTCATTTCTCTTCATTGGCGATGAAGCATTCACCAATCCGCACAAAAAAGTTGATGACGTCATATCTCCTTCGAAACTTCTATGGATTCCATTTTGGACCTAAGCAAGTGCATTGTCCTGTGAACATCATTCCGGACCTGTTATAGTGTAAAGTGACTTCTCCTCCATTCCGCACTGGCTTCAGAGTAAAATATTGTTTGTCGCCATTCCGGAAGAAAGTTAGTCAAAACAAACCTTCGTCATGAATCTGCATCGCTTATACTTAGCATTCCGCCTTCTGTTACCATTCTAGGAAAAAATGTTCAATGCGCTCTCCAAAATCAGGCTTTCCAACACTTAGCCACTCACAAGGTATTCAAAATATCAAGCGGTCGCCAATCCACACTTATTTTATGCTGACGTCATCCTTCTTCAAAAACTTTTGTGGATTCAGGATGCGTCGCCAGTCCGGAGCCAAAAACATAAGAAACTATGCGAAACTGCTCCAAGTGCAAAAATTCACTAAGTATTGGGCGGGTTTGTGGCCTTTGTTATGGATCCGCTCCAAAATACACTACAAAGTGTGTGGAATGAGAACTTCATGACTTAGGCAAAATTTTCAAAATTTTCCTAAGTATGTGGCCATTTTGGGCCTAGGTGGATTTTCTTGCAAAGCATAGAACTAAGAATCTTATCCATTGGGTCTTAGGAGTCAAACAATGTTCATCTTCAAAAACAATGCTTTAAAGAATAACTTCCATATAAACACTACCCTCTAAAAATCTAAAAATCTATTTAGAGGGTAAGGGTTCATATAAATATCATGGCAAAAACATCATGACTCATCCGCTTATAAGGAGATTATACAAAAAATACAAGCATGTTGTCATTGTCTTCAAAAATTAGGTATAAATCTACTCTTCTTATAAGGCCTTATTAGTTAACATCATCATCAGGAATGAGTGAGCTGAGGTTGAGCGGGTGCGATGGGAGTGAGGGTTTGAATTTTCTAGGCAAGAATCTCAGCTAAGCTGGCATAGGTAAAGCAGGTACAGAAGGGGTGGGTGGTAACCTCAAGCATGGATCAAGCGAGGATCCAGAGGAAGGCGGTTAGGTTACGGAAGATTTGGAGGTGGGCATCATGCGAGGGCCCGACCCTCCTCAAAAAGACCCCAACAAAAAAGATACGAAGAGCAATGCGAGGCCCAAGAAGTGGTTGTCTTTTGTTGAGAATCTTAGAGAAAAAATAAAGGAGGTTCTATCTCTTTTGCCCCTAATTCCAGTATGAAATTTCAACCTCGACAAGTTCCATGAGCCATTTTCTTTCAATGGAAGAATTCTCCCTAGTAGGCAAGTTTTTGGGAGGTAGGCTGGACATGGAGACTATCAGGGCTTGGGCGATGGGTAAATGGCGATCAGTAGGTAGCTTGGAGTTGGTAGCTCTAACTCGAGGGTTCTTCATTATTCGTTTTAATAATATGTAGGATTCTAACCACATTTTAACAGGAGGTCCTTGGTTTTTGGGCAAAAGGAGACTTTTTATCAGACGATGGGGTAAATATTTTGATCTTGAAAAGCAAAATATTAACATTGCCCTATTTGGGTTCATCTCTCGAGTCTACCTACCTAGTTATTTAATGAATATTGGTTGTAGGGCATATCCTAGGGGACCTGATCTCCATTGACCATGCGACCTTGGCTAGGACAAGGATGACCCATGCATGAATCTACGTAAATGCTAATTTGGATAATGAATTGCCAAGGTTTGTGGAGCTAGAGTATGGAGAATATTATTGAAAATGGTCGATAGAATATGAGAATAGACCAAAATTCTATGTAGAATACAAAAATAAAGTACATCTATGCAATCAGTGCCCTAGCCTATCAATGAATAGAGAAAAGCAAAAGCAGGGAATGCTAGACAGAGGAAATTTGAGGAGTTTCCTTAGTAGAGGTGATTTCAATCACGCAAACTATGTCTACCAAAAAATAAAAGAGAGGGTGTAGGGTCCCAACAAGACAAAGAAAAAAAATAGGTTGTTGGCAAAAAAAATACTCAGGTAAGTTCCAATCCTCTAGTTTCAAATAAATTTTCAATTCTATCCAATATGGAAGTAGGAGGATTATCGGAAGACATGGAAGCCCAGAACATTCAGCCTAACCTTTCTGACTCTCTAGAATCCCCATCCATGTTAGGATCCTCAAACCCTAATGCTAAAATTATTGTAAGCCCCGTGGGCATCACAAAGCCAAACCCTAATGCCCGATATCTAGAATCTTCATCCAAGTCAAGATCCTTAAACCCCAACACTGAAAATGCTTCAAGCCCAGTGGGCATCCCAAAGCCAAACCCTAATTCTAAAGTACTTAGGAAGAAATTTGAGGCATTGGAAAATAAAAAATCTTATCTCCCTAACATCATCACTAGGATCCAGGTGAATCCTTCTTAGGGGTCATCCCGCAGACCAAGGGAATACAAGAAAAAAGGAGAAGATTTGGATATAGGGGTGGAGATATGTGAAACTCTTCAGACTGAGGAATATGGTAGTCCGGTTTTGCAAAAAATTGCCTCCCCCTAGTTTAGTCCTAAACAAACTAGGAGCACTGTGAAGTCTCCTATATATTTTGGCAATGAAAAAGAAGAGGGAGAATATCAAATGCTGAGCATCAAAAAATTAAAACTGATAATGACATTGCCAATGGAAAATAGAGAACCTTGTTTCAACAGGTTATTTCAGGTTTTGAAGACAACAAATTAGGAAAACCCCCTCAAGGGAGGGGAGAGGAAGAAATCCCAAAAAATCTAAATGAAGTTCCTCTCATGGAACGTGAGAGGCCTCAATGGCCTGCCTAAACACAGGGAAGTCAGTGCAATAGTAAATCAAGTGAATCCAACTATTATCATGTTGCAAGAAAAAAAACTAATGAGATTCAATCAAAAAAAGTAGCAAAAAAAATCTAGAATCAAGGGGAGATGGTTTACAAATCATCTAGAGGAGCGTCTAGAGACCTTATGAGTTTGTGGGATCCCCGGATAGTAGAAGGCACCATTATTAAAAAATATGATAGGGTTCTTAGTGTTTTATTTAAGGAAATAAACAACAGGTCGTGGATCCTTTCAAATATTTATGCCCTAACTTCAATTCAAGGGAGAGCTCTACTATGGGAGTACTTAGGCAATCTGAGTGAAATATTCCATAATGTCCCCTAGATTTTGGTTGGGATTTTAACACTCCTCTTTACCCTTCAGACAAAATGTGTGGAAATGGACCACCTATCAGGAGCATGGATGAGTTCAATTACTTTTTGAACTCCAACATGTTGATGGATGTAAAACTTAGAGAAGTGAATTATACCTGGAGCAATCGACGGATAGGGTATCATCTCATTAAAGAAAGGATTTACTGGTTTTTTCTATCAAAGGAGGCTACAACTCCGTTTGGTGATTCTACCCTGCAAGCCCTTCCTAAAATTACCTCTGATCATAATCCCATTATGTTGGAGATCCCTAACTCTCTGTAATTTAAGAAACCTTTCAGATTTCAATCTATGTGGATCAAACATTCTAGTTTTAGAGAACTTAATTTAGTGGTGGCAACAACCTATCAGGGGTAGTGCAACTTTTAAACTTGCTAGGAAATTAAAGTTTGTTAAGGAAAATATTTGAACTTGGAACAAAGAGGTCTTTGGGAACCTCTTTGAAAATAAAAAATATGTTGTTGAAATTTTGAAGATAATTGATCAGAGGATTCAACATGGTGATGCTGATGAAACTACTAGGCAGGAGGAACAAATAAAACTAGCAGAGTTTCATAACATTTTGGCCTGTGAGGAAATATATTGGAGGAAAAAATCAAGGGCTCTTTGGTTGAAATATGGAGATTCAAATTCCAAGTTTTTTCATGTCACCAAGCTTAGAAACAGAAGAAATAAAAAGATAAAAAATTTAAAAAAAGCAAATGGTTCTATTACTCAGGACTTAACAAAAATCATAAAGAAGGCAGTAACTTATTTCAATTCTATCTTTGGTAAGGAATCGGAGTGCAATGAGGAGGCCAAAGATATTCTCTTGCAATCCATTCCTAGCATAATAAATCAAGATATAAACCTTAAGCTTCTAGCTCCATTTTCTGATGAGGAAATTAAGGAAGCCTTATTTAGCATGGAGCCAGACAAAGCCCTGGGACCCGATGGCTTTCCCCCTCATTTCTATCAGGATTTTTGGGACATCGTAAGGATGTAATTTTTTCTATCAGATAATTATAAGCAAGCAATAATATCCTAAAATGTCTCAACTCTACTTTTATTTATCTAATTACTAAGAAGCAAACCCCTGAATCTATGGCTAACTTCAGGCCAATCAGTTTGTGTAATATTTCTTACAAGATCGTAACTAAAGCCATTGCAAATAGGGTTATTGAAATAATTCAAAAAAAAAATTTGGATGGAAATGTCATCTTCTATCTCAAGAAGGAAAGTTGACCCTCACTAAGGCCTCTCTTCAGAGCATTCTAGTCTATTTCCTCTCCGTTTTCAAAGCCCCTATGAAGGTTTTCCAGAAAATTGAGAAACTCCAAAAATAATTTTTATGGACTGGATCAAAGGAGAAAAAAAGGATACACCTTGTAGGATGGACCAAAGTGTGTAGACACAAGGTAAATGGGGGCTTAGGTCTGAGGAGAATTGCTCATATGAATTTAGCTTTACTAGCTAAGAAGGCATGGCGCCTCATTTTTGGTGAAGAAAATGAATGGACAGCTATCATCAAATGAAAGTATCTTCAAAATATGAAATTTCTAAGTGACTTAGTTCCAATCAAAGGTTCTGCTTTTTGGAAAGCAATTCTCAATTGTAAGGAAATCATCAAAAAAGGTTTAAGATGGGTTTTAGGCAATGGTGAGAGGATAAATTGTTGGAATGATAGGTGGGCTAAGGATGAACCACTGATGCAATATCCTAACTTAGCTCGAATCAGAGATATCATAGGAGAACTCATTAGCAAAAAAGTCTTTGATTATATGGTTGAGGACAGAGGCAGAATGAAGTGGAAACAAATAAGGATTTAGGGATTTCAAGCAAAATCAAATGATCTTTGTAACATTCTCGAGCAACATTTTATCCCCATGAGACCCAAGGAAGATCAAGTGACCTGGGCTCCTATGGAAAATGGGCAGTTCATTGTTAAATAATATTACAAGCTTTTGCTTGATGATGAGGATTTTGTCCTCCAAAAGGACTTAGTTTGGATAAAAAATTTAATTCCAAAAATTGTAGTCTTTTCATGGCTGGTTATCCAAGGAAGAATTATAACCATTTATAATATGATGCATAAAGGTATTTGTATCACTAATCATTGTTATCTGTGCAAGGCTAATTGAGATACCATTTATCACATTTTCCTTGAGTGCCATTTTTCCTTGACTGTCCTAAGTGGGATTTTTTAGACCTTCAATATTTCTTGGGTTAAACCAACCACCATACTTGATTTGTTCGTCTAGTGGCCTTGCCCCTTTTCAAGCCAAAGACTTAGATACATGTGGAAAATTTGTCTCAATCACTATCTTTGGCAGGTGTGGTTAGAAAGGAACCATATAGTCTTTAATGAGTCTATCCATGATCATCAAACTATCATTGCCATGATCCTATCCTTTGCCAATGAGAATGTGAACCTTATCCCTTTTGATAACCATAAACCTCATCTGCAGGAGACCACGATTGCTCAATATTTAAGCTTAACCTTGTTAGATGAGTATGTGCCTAGGGTAGTCAACCCCAGAGCCAATGTTAAGTGGTCCCCACCTCCTATGGGTTGGTTTAAGCTTAATTTTTATGGAGCAGCTAAGGAAAATCCTGGCAGAGCAGGCATTGGCAGCATTGTGCGAGATCATAATGGGAATATGATGCTTGAATTTTTTGAATATTTGGGAACAAGGACAAACAACAAAGCTAAAGCTAGAGCTATGTGGAGAGGCCTTCAAATGACTCAAGACTTAGAAGGTAATTTGATCGTAGAAGGAGACTCTATGCATGTTATAAATCTCCTCAATAATTGGAAAATACCTCCTTGGAGGATTAAAACAATTGTTGAAGAAGCTAGGATCCTTTTCCAGGGAAGACAGGATAGAAAATCCCAACATGTCTTTCGGGAAGCTAACAAAGTTGCTGATAAGCTAGCCAATTTGGGTGTCGATGGTGACAGACTTTTCAAATGGGAACACGGTGTCCCGAGTGAAGTAGAGGATCTTATTCAACAAGAATTCCAAGAATGATAGTCGAATTTACCAATAGGGAAGGCATTGTAAGTTCAAAGGCTATGATTATTCCCATCTCTTTTTTAAAATGGACTCACAATAAAATGTATCCAATTTGTCAGTCTTTGTGGATGCTGCTTGGAAATACCACAAAGACTAATGGGGACAATCACATGTCAGATAACATGGCTCCTATTCATATTAGTAATTTGATGTTGGTTGATAATCATAGGGTAGGAAATAAATGATAAAATAAGACTTCAAACCAGAGCCACGTGGACCACAAGATAGCCATCGCCATAAATCTAGCCAGCAGGTTCACTTCTCCAAGGCTGATTCGCCAAGACGGGATGTGGTCCCAAAGCATGTCATATATGGAAGAAATCAATTACCAAATAATTATTAAGAGTAACTTTCAATACAGATCTTGTGGGAGTTTTTTCAGTACTCTGCTATGTGTGTCTACATATTTTTGTTTCTCCACTATTTCAAGGAAGGGATCTGTGTCTGTTTATTTTTTTGTAATTATGATGCAGGTGTGTTTTCTCGGGGTATACCCAAAATTTTGTATGGGAATTTTCCTTTTGATAACAGGCTATGTGCCTTACTGGATGTAATGGATTTTGTGGCATGTAGATTTTCATATATAGGATCCTTAGTAAGGACATGTTCATCAACAGCCCTGGGCTAATTTTTGTAAAGGTTTTGGGTCAACCTGTAAAATCCGGTATTAATGCTATAGTATCTTATCTACAAAAAAAAATAAGGCCTTATTGTAAAAATACCTTCATACAAAATTTGTTGCTCTTTGTGTCTCTCTAGGATTCATGCCTTTATTACTTATTTCTGACAATTATCAGAGAAAAAAACAAAAATGTAAAACTTGTGCATATCTACAAAAACAAAAATAAACTAAGTGTGGGCCCCTTCCTGGCCTGTATCAGTTCCATATTGATTTGCTTCTTCATGGGCATTTTCCTTGGATTATTCTTCATTCTCTTCTTCTTCTTCTTCTTTGTTTTCTTCTTTTGGAGAAGGCTATTTTTTATTCCTTACTCCAGAAGCATCACCAAAAAACTAAATCATCAAATTCAAATATTATAAAGCCTATTTCTAGGATGCTTCAGAGGGGTTTGATGTTTCTTTGAGTTGCTTATAAACATATTATAATTCTCCAATATCCTTGTAATTAGTAGCATTCCCCCTACTTACTAGATCTTCCATGAGATCTCTTAATCTAGTAAAATTAATAATTTATTGGGCATCTTGCTCTTGGGGTAGTGGCTCTTTAAGAGAATCAATTCTAGACTCATCTAGTAGATTTTCTTCCATGCTCTTCTAGATATCTTCCATAGATAGTAAGCTATGATCCTCCATCCATAGGCCTTTGAAGCCAAATTGAACCATTTATTTATTCAAATCCATAACATCCTGAATCACTCCTTCAAATGTATAAAACAATAGCCAAGATCTTTGAAGTACCTTGTGCTTCTTGACCATGATTATGGTAGCAAATATCATGAGATTCCATTATTTATTAAGCATTGGTTTAGCAGAATCACTGAGTCTGCTATCAACCAACCTGTACATCTGTTCTGCCAGAATCACCATAGGCTAAAACTCTCTAGTGATCTAATCTAGATCTCTCTGAACATAGGGGAGTAAATGAATGACATCATCAAGGTAGTCAATCATAATATGTAGCCCTGAATATTTCTATTAGACCTTAAAGAGAAATTCTTTTCTAATATTCTTCAAACTAACCTTGGAAAAACCAAAAGACTTAGCTCTCTCAATCAAAAGCCGTTGTCTCAAACTTTGAATTTCTTTTGCTTTTTTTTCATTCATCTTCTTTTTCTCTCTTATCTGATCTTTGATTTTATTGGATTCTTGGTAATATTCTTGCCAGCCCTTAGTCTCCTTAGTTAAAGCCTTTTCAACTTCCTTTTGATTGCTCAGAGTCTTCGAAAGCTTTTCAATTTTCTTCTCTAGTTTTCTCACCTTCTCTCTGACTATATCATTTTTCATATAGAAGGTGTCCAAGTGGGCTCCATCTATAATCAGCTCATCTTCTTTAGGAAGCTTGTCAATATCTTCGGTGACCTCTTCCACTCAATAATCTTGGATAGCCATCTCAATTTTAGGCTTACTTACAAGTGGAGTCATAGATCTAGATACCCTCTTCCTATAAACTGGATCAACATACATGCTTCTTCTTCTGACAGCCATCCTACTGGAAGGCTTAGAAAGCTTCTCTACCCAGAAATCATTTTCTTTCTATGTGGTTGCATTCTCTTTTGGCAAAGTGACATGACTTGAAAAATAGAAGCCAAGGGAGATGAAGATACTATAAATGCAAGGGTATACAAAAATGTTGACAATGGAGGTGTGGAAGTAATTACAGTAGTATTTGTAACAACAGTGGACTTTGTAACTATTGTTGTGGTTGTTGTTGGTAAACTCATAGGAATTGATGCAATACTAACAACTAGGTGAATGGTGGTACTTGGAACAATTTTTCTCTTTGATGTGGGTGGTGGTAATAGTAAATATGAAGTGATGGGAGATGAGGAAGTGGGAACTTCAAATGATGAAAGTGGGATTTTGAGTGACTTTGGGGGAGATGAGGTGACTTGTACTTCAATGAAAACAAATGAAACATGGGGTGGATCATGAGAGGGAGAAGGTACCTTTGACACATTCTCTTGACTAAAAATGGGGGGAGACTTCCTTGGGGATTCAGGAGGATGAAGAGGAGAAGAGGGATTAAAAACCATACCTTCACCTACAGATGTAGGGTGCTATTGTTCCACCTATATTTCTTGTTGCTGCTCTTGATGAGTCAATTCTTCTATAGTTGAAATAGCTACATATTTGGAAATATCTTCCATATCTAATTTTTATTTCTTTGAAACTTATCTTTCCCTTATTTATGAAGTTCTTTTATTTCTTCTATGAATAAATTGAAAGGAAGCCATCGTACTCTCTAAATATTCCTATATTTCATCTCCTTGTACTACTCCAATAAGCAAGACTTGCTCATAAATGGGACACAATTCTACTAATTGATGAATTTGACGAAGCAATTGACCATTCTCATTAATTTCAAATATAAAGGTTACAATTGGTTACAAGTTGGTTCTAACCAATTAGTGGTTATTCAACCAAATTGGAGAGTGCTTATGAGAGCTACTTTTGGTAAAAATAATGTAATATAACATAATATTCTAACATCCTCCCTTATTACATTATTGGCAAATCCCAATTGTATCTCAAAATTTTTTATATTTGATATGCCCAAGTGCTTTGGTAAAGATATATGCAACTTGATCATCAGTAGAAATGTATTGAAGTTGTATATGGTGCTTTGGAACTTCATCTCGAATAAAATGACATCTGGTATCAACATGTTTGGTACATTCATGAAATATTGGATTTTTGAAAAGATTCAAAATACCTTGATTGTCGCAAAACAAATGAAGACGAAGATTCTTTGGAAGGCCCATGTTTGTAAGAATGCGACTTAACCACATTATCTCATAGACTACTTCACTGGTTGCATGATATTCTGCTTCTGTAGAATATAAAGCAACCACATGTTGCTTATTACTGTGCCATGAGATAGGTCCAGACCCTAGATGAAAAACATATCCAGAAGTGGATTTACGATCATCAATAGATCCAGCATAATCTGAGTCTGTGTATCCCAATAAGAAAAAATAATTATTCTTTCTATATTCCAGACCATAATTTGTACTACCATGAACATAATGAAGCACTCTTTTTTTTGCTTTCTAGTGTGTCATCTTAGGCTCTTGCATGAACCTTGAAAGATATCCCACAGCAAAATTGAGATCTGGTCTAGTATTTGTCAGATATAGGAGACTCCCAATCAACTAGCGATAGAGAGTACCATCTACCTAAGGTGACTCATCATATCGAGATAACTTAAGTCCTTGCTCCATGGGAGTTGCCTTTGACTTACAGTTAGTCATCCAATATTTTTCTACTAAAGTCTTGGCATACTTATTTTGTGTTACTCTAATATGAAATTTTTGCTGAGTAACTTCTAAACCAAGACAATAGTGTAGAAGTCCTAGATCTGTCATTTCAAATGATTGCTTCAAGTCATTTTTCACTAAGTCAATCATTCTTTCTGAGCTTTCTATAATGATTAGATCATCCACATAAAGTACAAGAATCACTATATTAGAACCACTTTTCTTAATATAGAGATTTGCATATGAAGGACTTCTTATGAAACCATGCTACATAAGGTGACTGTCTATCTTGATATACCAAGCTCGAGGAGCTTGTTTTAGCCCATACAATGATTTGATCAACTTGCATACTTTTTGTTCTTGCCCCTCAACCATGAATCCTTCTGGTTGAGTCATGTATGCTTCTTCTTGTAAGTCACCATTCAAGAAGGCACTTTTAACATCCATCTGATGCAATTTCCACCCAAACTGATCTCCCATGGCACAAAGTACACGAATGGTAGTCATTTTTGCAGTAGGGGCAAAAGTCTCTTCATAATCTATGCCTTATTTTTGAGCATATCCCTTTGCAACAAGCCGGGATTTATGCTTATCAATAGATCCATTTGCCTTATACTTCACTTTGAACACCCATTTGTAGCCTATGGGTTTCTTTCCTGTTGGCAGATCAACTAACTTCCAAGTATTATTTTTAAGGAGAGATTTATGTTCTACATCCATGGCCTCTTTCCACTGTGGTTCATCAAGTACATATTGAATTGTTGTGGGTTCATTTGTATTCAATGTAGACATATAAATTTTTTCTCCATCCTTATCTTCCTCTCTATCATTTTCTGTACCCACTGACAAATCATCAAAGTGTTGACAAAGTTCGTCAACCTCTGAAGTAGATTCCTCTGATCTCATCTGTTGAGTCATACTGCGAGTACATGGCCTATCAAGAGATAGATCGAGAAGGTATTTCAACTTAGCATCTCTCAAAGTTCTAGTATACCATTTTGGGACTTTCTATTTTTGCTGTAGAAGTTGAACCTCCTTCTTAGGCTCTTCTTCATCTAGGTATACAATTGTGGATGTGTCTTTTGATGTGAGAGCTTCATAAAATACAACATATCTACTTACATGTGTTTTCTTGGTCTTAGGATCAATCAATCGATAACCTTTTGAGTACTCATCATAGCCAAGAAAGATACACTGTAGGGTTTTCTCATCCAGCTTCCTCCTTTTATGTTTTGGAATGTGCATGAATGCTTTACATCCAAACACCCTTAGATGAGAAATGGAAGGTTTCTTACCACTCCATGCTTCTTGTGGTGTTTTCCCTTGTATATCTTTGGTGGGTGCTCTATTTTTGAGGTATAATGTAGTGTTTACTACTTCTGCCCGATATTGATCCTCAAGATGTTCTCCCTTTAGCATACATCGAACCATTTCCATAATGGAATGATTTCTTCTTTTTGCAACTCCATTCTGCTGAGGTGTATAGGCGGTAGTCAGTTGTATTTTTATCCCATGTTTCTTAAGAAACTCTGAAAACTCTTCAGAGGTGTATTCCCCCCTCGATTTGAGCAGAGGGTTTTATCAAACATCCTGAATCCTTCTCAACAAGCTTCTTTAACTGTTGAAAGTAGATAAATGCTTTTTATTTCAACTGAAGAAAGAAAACCTACATATTTTGTGAGCAATCATCAATGAATAGTTGAAAATACTTTTTTCCACCATAGCTGGTTGGCATAGGACCACATAGATCGGTATGTACCAGCTCTAAAGGGTTTGTAGCTTGAGAGGAGCTAGCTTCAAAAGGTACTCGATGTTGCTTCCCTGCTAAGCAATCTGAGCAAACTAGAAAGATAGATGAGAGGGGTGGAAGACCTTTCACCATCCCATATTTGTGTAATTCAAGCAAATATCCAGAACTGAGATGCCCATAACACCGATTCCAGAGAGAGGTGGCCTCCTTTGTAGTTGTAGCCAAAGAAACATGTGGAGTGGAAATAGCATCGAGAATAAACAAGCCATGTTTGTAAGATCCGGTTGCAACATGTTTACCACTGTGTGTGATAAAACATCTCTTCTTGCCATTGACAACTTGAAACACGACTTCCATGTTTCTATCCAACATTTGTGTGACTAAAAGTAGATTATTGGCTAAGCCTGGAACATAGAAAACCTTTTCAATTTGACAATTACCATCAGGAAGGGACACAAAAATATCCCCTTCTCCTTTTACTTGATATACTTGATTGTCAGCAATTGTGACTGGCTTACCCTCTTTCTCCACAAAAGTATCAAACCAGGATTTATCCCTAGTCATGTGTTTGCTAGCTCTTGAATCAATATACCATACAACATCTATCTGGGAAGATGAAGTATGAGTCATGAGCACCTTGTGTGCTCTTTAAAAGTCAGAATCTGAATCGGACTCAAGAGAATTTGAGTCTAAGTTGGATTCAACATAAGCAACATGGCCTTTAGATTGCTTATGCTTATTGTATTTTTGCTTGTTCTTGCCCTTCTTTTGTGAACCTCTTTTATTTGGTTGCTTGTTTTTGAACCAACACTTGTTGGTGTCATGGTTATTCATGTCATAAATTTTACAATATTTTGTATCTTTTTGCTGAGATTGCTTCCCTTTTCCTTTGGAAGAAGCACCTCCTTTTTGAAACTGGCCTTGCTTTTTACCACTTTGTTGTGTGGAGAGAGCATTATCTGGCATATCATATTTCTGGACCTGAGTTGCCTCCTCAGTCTAAAGTAGGTTTACTAGTTCCACAAATGATACTTGTCTACCATAAACATTGAGATAAGTGATCAACATCTTGTAGGAACTTGGTAATGCTCTCAAGATAACAAAATTCAAGACATCATCATCCACAGGTTTTCCTATAGCATTCAATTTTGCTTTCAAGTCTGCCACTCTGCAAAGGAATATGTCAAATGTTTCTCCAAAACTCATAATAAGATTATGTAGTTGAGTTTGAAGATGGAGAATAGTGGATTATTCTTCCCTTCATATACTGTGATCAAAGCATCCCAAGATATCTTACTAGTTTTCGCATCACAAATATGAGGCTGCACCTCATCTGTAGTAGAAAGCAAGATAAACATAAGACTCTTCTTGTCTTTCTTATCCCAAGCATCTTGATATGTTCCTACTATTTTAGGATGTTTGATCCCATAAATCTTCCAACTGAAGTATGGCTTTCATCTTTGTCTTCCATGGAACAAAGTTAGGACCTTTCAACAATTGTGAATCTGAGAGATACTTATGAATTGTGGCCATTATGAAGGTTCCTTATACCACCAATTGGTCTCCCTTTCTTTATACCTACCAGATATTTATATTGTAACCATTCAATATACACCCGCCCTTACATGAGGGAAACTATAGGTATATATGAATAGTATACTACTCAATATGTACTCGCCCTTACGTGAGGGAGACTATAAGTACATATGAGAAGCACAATATATTGAACATAGGTGATACTGAAAGGGCATCATGTTGTTAATGAAACCTACCATAGAAAGTTTTATTTCGCATGCGTGGGGTGTAACTTCCCCTAAATACTTTGGAAAAAAAAGCTTTCATCAGGATTTACACCTAACAACAATCACGATGTGGGTATGAAATGGGAAAAAACAAAAAATTGGTTTGCCTTATTTCTCCCCGATGATTTATAGAGAACAAGCTCAGACATCATTGTTACAGCTATATTAGGCAGCAAATACAGTAGTCCAAAGCACGACAACATTACCTGTAAGTGTGTACCAGATGTATCTCAAATACCGAATGCTGCTGTATAATAAATTGCACAAATAGGGTATAAATTTGGGGTCTTATATATTTTTGTAATTTATGATTGATAATGCAAGAAAACAGAGTATTTAAATGCAAATAAAACAATCATAAATGCCCACAAATTATAGCTCCTATTACCAATTCCCCCCTTTGTCTGACAATTTTGCAAGTGAAATTTGTGAACTCCCCCCTTCAAATTGCAAAATAGACAAGAATGGGTAAAAAAATACCATTAAAGATCCCCAAATGAAAAAAAAATTGGAGCCTCAAGGCATCAATAATGCTTCCTTTGGTGTAAATGATGCTTGCTGGGTGTCAATCTATGCTTTACGACCGTCAATAGGTCCTTCGAGTGTCAACACCGTGTTTTAGGAGTCAAAAATTCAGTTCGGGCGTCAAAAAACATGTTGCGGGCGTCAACTTGGCTGGGCGGGTGTCAATAGTGCACAGGCGTCAAAGGCGATGAAACCAGTCGTCAAAAAATCCTTGACGAGATTCAAAACCACAACCTACCACCGAAAAGCCACCATACCAACCACGAAAGCTGAAGGGACCGATGAAACAAATCGAGAACCATGGCGATATTATCCACGTCAAGGCCAGAGAGCAGAAAAAAAAATATTTATCCCACATGACCTGTGCAGCCACTATGGGAGGGTTGAAAAAATACCGAAAGCACTAAAGCTTTCGGTTGTCTTTGGGCAACCAACCCCACCCTTTTGCCTCCACTCGCCTCCTCCACCATCGATCTGCATCCGGTCTATCTGCTGTGTGTCAGGATCCTCTGTCTGCGTTAGTCCTTGATCTGCGTCTAGTCTATCCGTTGTCTATCAAGGTCCTCTATCTGTGTTAGTCTATTTTTTGTGTGTCAGGGTCCTCTATCTACATACAGTCTGTCCATTTTCTATCAAGGTCCTCTGTCTGCTTCAGTCTGTCTACTGTCTGCATCAGGGTTTGTCGGTTGTTTGTTAGGTCCTCCATCCATAGGTCTATCGTCCCCATAGGTTAATCGTCCCTGGCTCTGATACCATGATGAATTTAACGAAGCAATTGACCATTCTCATTAATTTCAAATATAAATGATACAATTGGTTACAAGTTGGTTCTAACCAATTAGTGGTTATTCAACCAAATTGGAGAGCGCCTATGAGCGCTACTTTTGGTAAAAATAATGTAATATAACATAATATTCTAACACTAATATTGCAGTGGTGAAAGGGAGGTGAACCTGAAAATCTCATCCTTATGTCTCCAGTAAATATCTATATTTGGAGGCTATCCCCCCAGAGCTAAGCGTTTAGGCCTAGACATTGCTTTGATGACTGGAGTGTTGATAAATTTTTCATCAAAATATTACATTTTGCTCAGAAGCTGAGCTCCCTTGGGAAACTTCTCCACTTGTTCAGTGGTAGGATGAAAATTTTTCAAGACTTCAGCTATTGTTAAAGGAGTTTCTTGATCCGTGGGTGGAGAGAGAGATTCAAAACTAGCCTTGGACTTTTCAACTATCAACACTATGTTTATGATGTCCTTCTACTTCAGGTTCTGATATTTTCATCATTTTTCTTGGAAAATTCATTATCAATATTCAAGCCAAATCTGGACTAGGTTTTCCAATTTCAACACTCATTCTCCACCAATCTGTAATTTTTACCATGTTCCACGGTTCTACTTTTTCCTCTTCTTCAGAAGCATCCTCATCAAATTGATGGTCCCATTTCTTTCCAAATTTCTCTTCAATATCATGAATGATGGCCTCTATTAACCGATGATTTTTCTTCTTTTTTGGATCATAATCCATAATATATTCATAGAAATCTAACCATGGAGGCATTTGACCCATGTTTGACACATTCCACTCCAAAAGAGCAGTCTCATTATTTTTTTTGCCTTGTTTGAAATGAGCCCTAGGCCTCTTTTCAAATTTGTAAGCCTTTTCTCCATTTAGGGCTACATTCCTTGTAGTGAAAATACCATCAAGATTGTAACTCCATCTTTGGGGAATGTAAAATAGACCTAAACTATCAAGGTATTGGTCAATATTCTCACTTTGCCCCTTATTTGTGATAGTAATGTCCTCCATAGTGTGGTGCATAAGCAAAGACTTTCTCTTTCTTCCATAACTATAATTTAAATCAATGTATTCCACCTGTCTCAAATATTCTAAGGCAAAGAGCCTTTTTGTAACAAAATAGGGTAGGAGAAAAGGTTTACCCATGAAACCATATAGTCTGATAACTATGCCCTTAGTCAACAAATACCGATCTCCTTCTTCAGCACCCTCCACTCTCAGAATTTGCTTAGACAAAGGTGGAAATCTAGGTCTAAGTAATTCCAAATTGAATATGTAAAAAGATTCATCACTTCTCAAGTGGCTTGTCCAATAGTAAACCGGAAAGGGTTCCCCATCATTGGTTTTGTTCCTAACCATAATCCAAGGCATATTGTCCTTAATGGTAGCATAGAACATCCATACCAGACTTGAGAAATGCCTGAAACTAGGAGCATTAGAGCCCCTTTTAATTCTTATCAATTTTTCATGTATCCTTTGGGTAATAAATGTTGTCCAGTCAAAATAAATCACCCTAGTCCCTATTTCCTCTGTGTCTTCCTCATACATTCTTAGTGAGAACTAGTTTGGAACGTTATTACCATGTACCAATATTGGTGCTCCCTTTTATTCTACACCAACTGGCCTATAAATTCTTTAACTGATGTGATGAGTGGTGGCTCCACTCCTCTCTTACATGTAACCTTTCTTTTCCTTGACATTCTTTACCAACTCTTCTTTATTTAAATGCATATTTTTTGGTCTTCCCTTTGCAACTACTGAGCACTTCTTGATTTCCAATATTTGGTGGTGTATATTCTCCTTCAATGGATGATCCTATTCAATGAAGGAAAATATTTTAGTTTAAAGGTGAAGCACTTTTGAAAGGATGAGTAGAGGAACTTTATTTATGCCCATTCATTCCCATATCTCTACATGAAAACAAAGATATGAACAATGTATACTCTAGAGAGAGAGGGCCTTTTAAAATCTTGGCCCCTTCCTATTTTAAAAGGGCTTGAGATATTTTTATCCCTTTAGGAGGAAAATGGATTGATATTAAGCCCTATCTATAGACAACTTCAACATGACATAGCAATGTATTTTGTAGTCAGTCTAGTTGCTTTAGCTGCACCTCCTATTGGATAAGCAAGCTAGCCATGTTAGAAGAAAATCATGGGGAACAACTTATATTATAATGCTCCCCTCACCTTTTAAAACAGGGAGCGTAAAGCAATCGTATTTTATTCCGGGTGGGTATGACTCCAGGTTTCGAGTAGATCCCGCTGTTGAATTGCTCATCGTTATTACAGTAGTGATATGACTGAACTAACCCACATAAAATAGAATATTTTCCAAATTCTAGATGCCTGCAACCTCTCCTATATAAGGCTAAAAAACTTAAAGAGTCAGGGTAGCTATAGTCACAAAAGAAATTCCCTTCCCAAACTACTAAAAATATGACTTTTGAGATGACACCCTAGGATTATAGATAGAGAAATATTTCACTCCAAAAAACTCTCTTCTTGAACAAAAAAATCAAGGTGCCTACTCAAAATGTTTCCCCCAAAAAAGTGTTAGATTTTTTCAGATAGGGTAGAGCAATCACTCACTATAGATTGGATCTTCCTCTAGACGGCGAGCGTATTATATTAAAAGGCTCTTTAAAATTTAAAAGGCATGCACTCTCTATCTATAAAAAGAGATACAATGGCATATATGGGATGAACATGGAACAAATAGATGATATCATAGTGGATAATAACTTTAAAGGACTCCTCAATTTTGAGGTGGGATATTGATATGCTATACAAGTCCTAAACACCATGAAAGGCCCTTATTTAAGCATTATTTTTTGAGGGAAGGTTTGATATTAATGGTAATTTCTTTGTTGGCAATTTTGGGTACTTTGGGTACATTGCTTTTGCTCAAGTGTATAAGTTGTCATTGATGTCAAAAGGCATTTTTGTGTTGATATCAAAAAGAGTGTGATGTCAAAAATATCTTGAGAAAGCTTCATATTGTTAAAGGGTTTTTATTAAAACCATGGTGACAAGGTTAAAGGTTTTTCTTAAAACCATTTGGACTCATTAAGGGTTTTTATTAAAACCAAGCTTAACTTAATGCAAAGGTTTTTACTTCTTGAAAAACCTTGAAGGTCCATGTTTATTATTAATAATTAAATTAACTCAAACCTTTGACAAAGGTCTAAGTTTAATTTATTATTAATAAAATAATAATTATTATTATTTTAATTATTATTAAAGGGTCTTTTAACCCTTAAGCGACGTAGATAAAGTTTTCTTTCGCCGACGTGTTGCCATCGTTGGAGGAGCGCCGACGTCAAACAGTTAAGGAGAAATGGCTATATAAGTGGGGATGATTTTCTAAAGTAAGAGCACCACCGATTAATTGGAGTCTTCGATTTGCGTTTGCTCTGTATCATTCGAATAGCGCTTGGTGTCTTCGATTTGCTTTGCTCTGTATCATTCGAATAGCGCTTGGTGTCTTCGATTTGCGTTTGCTCGGTATCATTCGAATAGCGCTTGGTGTCTTCGATTTGTGCTTGCTCTGTGTCTTCGAATCTCCAATTGACGTCTTTGAAATCGTGCTTGATCTGTGTCTTGGAAACCATGCTTGGCATACTCGAATTTGAGCTTGGGCTGCATCCTTACTTTTTTGCTTGACGTTAGTGGATTGGCAATTGCACCTGAACTGTGTTTTTCCAGACTGTGTTGTGAGATGATTAATGCAAGCATTCAGTGACTTATGTTTTGGACAGTGCTAGGAAAATGAATACGTTTTCCATATCCTACGATCAAGTGAAGATAAAACAAAGGATAGTTTAATATTTCTTTGTCGAGCACTTGTGCTCCAACGATGATGGAGTTTGAGTAAAGGCGCTCGCTAGGCAGAGATACAGGTTTCGAATCACGTCGAGTGCATTTTTCCTTTTGTTGCGATGCACGAAGGAGAGCGGCTGTGATTGGGCTACGTAAGTAGAGGAGAATGCGCTTTAGCGCTTATAGTGGTGGCTCCTCATTTCTCCTAAGGTTGGAGAACTAAGTATTGCCAAGGTAAATCTTTTTATTGTTGACTTGGGATATTTGAGTTGATTTGATCAAGAATTATTGATGGAGGTATAAGGTTAAGTTGTAATCTTTGTTTTGACATTGTTATTATTAATGCTTGATGCTTATGTGGAGTAATAAGGTGTAAAGAGATTTTACTTTGTATGTATATTATATTTTTGGTGGTTAATATTAAGTTGGAGTAATAAGGTGTTATTTTGGATCTTTATTATTGTGTATTATTGTATAGTTGCTAACTCTAATTGGTGGTAAATTGAGAGTTAATGTTGTGACAGTTTTTGAGTTCTCCTTCTTCATCAAAGTAAAGGTATGGGCACATTCTTCCATGGTTGTTATTGATTGATGGTTTTCTAAAAATAAGTGTGGAGGGAAAAGGATTTCTACTTGTTTCCTTTTCTTGTGATGATTGGTTGAATGCTTCAAGGTTGATGTTGAGTTGAATGGTGTTGGTTGACTAAACCTTGTTTGATGAGCATTGTTGTTAAAACCCTAATTGGTTGTGGAAAGAACATGAGTATCATTGTTATATGAGATATTGCATGGTTGGCAATTGTTGGGTTGTGTTTCATGTTCTTGAGAAAAGCATACTACATCTATCTTATTCTTTTGAGATTGAGATTGAGTTGAGATTGATATTGGGAGTTAAGTATAGAACATATTGAGTCTCTAACAATTCTCTTTATGTTTCTATGAGATTTGAGATTGAGATTGGGAGTTAAGTATAGAACATATTGAGTCTCTAACAATTCTCTTTATGCTTCTATGAGGTTGATGAATCACATTGGGTCTCTAACAATTCTCTTTGTGGGTTCATGCTAAGCAAGTTTTTCTTGGTGAGCTTGCTGAGGTTTTGGACAGGTTTCGGTGGGGACTTGTGAGCAGGTTTTGGACAGGTTTCGGTGGGGACTTGTGAGCAGATTTGGACAGGTCCTAGCAGAGGACTTGTGAGCTGAGTTTGAGAGTTCTATCAGAGAACTTGAGGACAGAGGTGCATTGGTTCTTTGAGAAGAACCTGAGGATAGATTTGGCAAGTCTTTGAGAAGGCTTGTGTGCAGAGGATTGATTTGTTCAAGAGTTGGACAGATCCGACAGACAGAGGAAGACTTGTACTAGACCGACTGACTGTGTTTGGTACAGGTTGTTGAGCTGCTGTGGACGTGATCATAGAAGGCAGAGGTCTCTTAGGCTAAGCATTGAGGACAGGAGGTCTTCGGTGGAAAGGAGTTCCACGTGCTGGCAAGAGGTAGAGGCAGTTGATCTTCTGAGGGATCATTTCCAGAGCAGAGGGGAAGGTATCTCCTTTGAGCAGAGGCTCATAAATTTAGATAGAGGGGAAGGTATCTCCTTTGAGCAGAGGCTCATAAATTTAGATTGGGGGAAGGTATCTCCTTTGGGCCGAGGCTCATAAACATTGTAATTGGGAAGGTTTCCCAAAGAACTTTGAGATAACTTTTAGAGAAAAGTTTTGTGGACGTAGCCCAAGCTTTCTGGGTGAACCACGTTAAAATTGGTGTCACTTTGTGGATGATATTGTGCTTTGTTTTGATATTGCTTTGGGTATATTGCTTTACTATTTTGAAGTATAAAGGAAAAAGTAAAAAGAGGTCTTATACTGTTCACCCCCCTCTCAATATAAGCTTGTGTTCTTCAATTGGTATCAGAGCGGGTGCCTTCAAAAAGTTTAACAACTTGAAGGAAAAGCTAGTAAAGAACACAATGGATTATTCAAGTGGCAATGCAACACCTATTCGTGATGAGTCTTCTAGTGATGAAGAGGCATATTACAGACAGAAAGGCAAGTTCTCTAGAAAGCACAAAAGTATGAAAAATATAAGATGTTTCAATTGTGGAAAGTTTGGTCATTATGCTACTGACTGTACTATTCCCAAGAATGAAAGTGATGAAGATAAACAGGATTCTAAGAGCAAGGATTCTGAAAAGCACAAGCATCACAGGAAAAACAAATATGAGCACAACAATCAAGGAAAGAGGTATTCTCACAAGCACAAGAAGAGTTTCTACCTAGACAAAGCAAGTAAGTGTTCTAGTAGTGATAGTGAAAGTTCTTCAAGTGATAATGAAAATGAGATGTTGTTCATATCAGAAAAAGAGGAAGAACCGAAACATAGATTCATTATCATGAAATGTCTTAGATGTGGAAATTTTGGTCACCTTGAGGATGATTGCACAAATAATGATTTGGTTTCTAGTATGTATGAGGATGCTTCAGAAAACTATAAGGAAGATGCATGTATGGTTTTTGAAAAGGGTAGCACCTCTAGTGATAAGAAATCTGAAAAAGGCTTTGATGATTCAAAAAGCAAACATATAGAGGAAGGTGAAGTAGATCTTAAAGGTGAACTTATTAGTGCTCTTAGTGCTTTGAAAAAGGAAAGAAAGAAGAATGCTAGACTCAAGGATAAGTTAGATGAATGTTGTATGGAGAGAGATGATCTTATAGAAAGTCTTGACTTCTCTATAGCTAAGACACAAGAACTCAAGGATGAGTTAGAGTCTAAGGTTCTTGAGTATAGTGAGTTAGAACAAAAAATGGCTTCTTTGAAAGAGGAAACTAAAGAGTACAAGGATAAGCTTCACAGGTTTCAAGATAGCTCCAAAAAGGTTAAGTCACTCATCAAAGGTCAAAGAAAGACAACAGATAAAACAGGCCTTGGTTTTGTTAAGCCACACAAGGAACAAGTTGGAGAGTCTAGTAAGAGACTCCAAAAGGAAGAGAGTTCTGATGAGGAAAGTATTTCAGATCATGAGTCCTTGAATGATAGATGCACAGAAACAGAAAATAGGAAACAAAAAAAGGGGAGAAAGTTTACAGGACCTAGAAAGCCATTTACAGGAAAGTTTAATGGCAGATGTTTTGCTTGTCACAGGTTTGGTCACATGGCTTCACATTGCATGACTCAAGTAAGGAAGGTAAATGACAGTTTTAGAGGTGGTAATTTCTTTCAAGGGTATTGCTACTCTTGTAAACAGTTTGGGCACAAGGCAGTTTATTGCAAGGCAAATATCAGGAATAGGTTTGATCAGAACAGGTTTGGTCAGAATAGGTTTGGTCAGAACAGGTTTGGCAGAACAGGTTTGGTATTTGGTAACAGGTTTAGTCAGAACAGGTGGATTCAAAGAATAGGTATGCCTAAAAGAAATAACATTGTTACTTGTTATAAGTGCAACAATGAAGGTCACACAACTAGACAATGTAGAGCTGAACTTCCAAGGTACAGGAATAGGAACAATGGTATGAACAGGTCCAAGGATCAAGGCATGGATAAGAACAGGAATGATAACAAGAACAAGAACAGTGACAAGAACAAGAATATGGACAAAGAGTTCAAGAGAAGGCCCGGTAAGGAAGTTATAGACGCTGATGATGATCGATACCTAATGGGAGTTTTACTCCCACCCCAAAATTAATCACCTCATCGGGAGGTGGGGGAGGGACTAAGCTAAGAGGCTCATTCTTAGTCCCGAGCCCCAAAGGTGACCCTTTGCCATTGATGACAAAGGGGGAGAGATATGAGTAAGGGGGAGAGCTTCAAAGTGAAGAGGAAAGCTTCAAGTCGGGGGGAGCAAAACTTCAAAGGAAGATTCTCAGTTGTGGGCACAGTTGGTCAGTTGTTAGCACAGTTGGTTTCAGTTTTGGCTCTTGAGAAGTGTTTTCAGTAAAGGTTTGCCATCAATGACAAAGGGGGAGATTGTTGGCAATTTTGGGTACTTTGGGTACATTGCTTTTGCTCAAGTGTATAAGTTGTCATTGATGTCAAAAGGCATTTTTGTGTTGATATCAAAAAGAGTGTGATGTCAAAAATATCTTGAGAAAGCTTCATATTGTTAAAGGGTTTTTATTAAAACCATGGTGACAAGGTTAAAGGTTTTTCTTAAAACCATTTGGACTCATTAAGGGTTTTTATTAAAACCAAGCTTAACTTAATGCAAAGGTTTTTACTTCTTGAAAAACCTTGAAGGTCCATGTTTATTATTAATAATTAAATTAACTCAAACCTTTGACAAAGGTCTAAGTTTAATTTATTATTAATAAAATAATAATTATTATTATTTTAATTATTATTAAAGGGTCTTTTAACCCTTAAGCGACGTAGATAAAGTTTTCTTTCGCCGACGTGTTGCCATCGTTGGAGGAGCGCCGACGTCAAACAATTAAGGAGAAATGGCTATATAAGTGGGGATGATTTTCTAAAGTAAGAGCACCACCGATTAATTGGAGTCTTCGATTTGCGTTTGCTCTGTATCATTTGAATAGCGCTTGGTGTCTTCAATTTGCGTTTGCTCTGTATCATTCGAATAGCGCTTGGTGTCTTCGATTTGCGTTTGCTCTGTATCATTCGAATAGCGCTTGGTGTCTTCGATTTGTGCTTGCTCTGTGTCTTCGAATCTCCAATTGACGTCTTTGAAATCGTGCTTGATCTGTGTCTTGGAAACCGTGCTTGGCATACTCGAATTTGAGCTTGGGCTGCATCCTTACTTTTTTGCTTGACGTTAGTGGATTGGCAATTGCACTTGAACTATGTTTTTCCAGACTATGTTGTGAGATGATTAATGCAAGCATTCAGTGACTTATGTTTTGGATAGTGCTAGGAAAATGAATACGTTTTCCATATCCTACGATCAAGTGAAGATAAAACAAAGGATAGTTTAATATTTCTTTGTCGAGCACTTGTGCTCCAATGACGATGGAGTTTGAGTAAAGGCGCTCGCTAGGCAGAGATACAGGTTTCGAATCACGTCGAGTGCATTTTTCCTTTTGTTGCGATGCACGAAGGAGAGCGGCTGTGATTGGGCTACGTAAGTAGAGGAGAATGCGCTTTAGCACTTATAGTGGTGGCTCCTCATTTCTCCTAAGGTTGGAGAACTAAGTATTGCCAAGGTAAATCTTTTTATTGTTGACTTGGGATATTTGAGTTGATTTGATCAAGAATTATTGATGGAGGTATAAGGTTAAGTTGTAATCTTTGTTTTGACATTGTTATTATTAATGCTTGATGCTTATGTGGAGTAATAAGGTGTAAAGAGATTTTACTTTGTATGTATATTATATTTTTGGTGGTTAATATTAAGTTGGAGTAATAAGGTGTTATTTTGGATCTTTATTATTGTGTATTATTGTATAGTTGCTAACTCTAATTGGTGGTAAATTGAGAGTTAATGTTGTGACAGTTTTTGAGTTCTCCTTCTTCATCAAAGTAAAGGTATGGGCACATTCTTCCATGGTTGTTATTGATTGATGGTTTTCTAAAAATAAGTGTGGAGGGAAAAGGATTTCTACTTGTTTCCTTTTCTTGTGATGATTGGTTGAATGCTTCAAGGTTGATGTTGAGTTGAATGGTGTTGGTTGACTAAACCTTGTTTGATGAGCATTGTTGTTAAAACCCTAATTGGTTGTGGAAAGAACATGAGTATCATTGTTATATGAGATATTGCATGGTTGGCAATTGTTGGGTTGTGTTTCATGTTCTTGAGAAAAGCATACTACATCTATCTTATTCTTTTGAGATTGAGATTGGGAGTTAAGTATAGAACATATTGAGTCTCTAACAATTCTCTTTATGTTTCTATGAGATTTGAGATTGAGATTGGGAGTTAAGTATAGAACATATTGAGTCTCTAACAATTCTCTTTATGCTTCTATGAGGTTGATGAATCACATTGGGTCTCTAACAATTCTCTTTGTGGGTTCATGCTAAGCAAGTTTTTCTTGGTGAGCTTGCTGAGGTTTTGGACAGGTTTCGGTGGGGACTTGTGAGCAGGTTTTGGACAGGTTTCGGTGGGGACTTGTGAGCAGATTTGGACAGGTCCTAGCAGAGGACTTGTGAGCTGAGTTTGAGAGTTCTATCAGAGAACTTGAGGACAGAGGTGCATTGGTTCTTTGAGAAGAACCCGAGGACAGATTTGGCAAGTCTTTGAGAAGGCTTGTATGTAGAGGATTGATTTGTTCAAGTGTTGGACAGATCCGACAGACAGAGGAAGACTTGTACTAGACCGACCGACTGTGTTTGGTACAGAGTTGCTGAGCCATTGTGGACGTGATCATAGAAGGCGAAGGTCTCTTAGGCTAAGCATTGAGGACAGGAGGTCTTCGGTGGAAAGGAGTTCCACGTGTCTGGCAAGAGGTAGAGGCAGTTGATCTTCTGAGGGATCATTTCCAGAGCAGAGGGGAAGGTATCTCCTTTGAGCAGAGGCTCATAAATTTAGATAGAGGGGAAGGTATCTCCTTTGAGCAGAGGCTCATAAATTCAGATTGGGGGAAGGTATCTCCTTTGGGTCGAGGCTCATAAACATTGTAATTGGGAAGGTTTCCCAAAGAACTTTGAGATAACTTTTAGAGAAAAGTTTTGTGGACGTAGCCCAGGATTTCTGGGTGAACCACGTTAAAATTGGTGTCACTTTGTGGATGATATTGTGCTTTGTTTTGATATTGCTTTGGGTATATTGCTTTACTATTTTGAAGTATAAAGGAAAAAGTAAAAAGAGGTCTTATACTGTTCACCCCCCCTCTCAGTATAAGCTTGTGTTCTTCATTCTTAAGAAAAATTGCATAAAGAATATATTAATCACTTGTGAGAAACTTTTAAAGTAAAGTTCCGGGCGACTCAACCGCCTTGACGGCAAAACAAGCGGGATCAGGGAGTAGAGGGATATACAAGAAAGATCCCAGGAGTTGAGGAATAGGACCTTTTAAAAGCTCCCCACCCCACGAAGCTTAAATATTAAAGGGCCCAAGCCTAGAAGTAGCAAGAAACGGCCACTAACCTGAAAGCCACCAATGGAAAAAATAAGGCCTCGATACTCTCTATTTTGAAAGGGCACTCACCTCACCCTCACTTTTAATGGGATGGGTGTACGATGAATTACATAGTCATGATTTGAGGCCAAAGAAAGGACGTCATTCATACTATCTCCTTCAATGGAGTACGACATTTTAAAGGAGTAAATCCTTATTGAGAGCAGACATCCGTTTCGAGAGAATACGAAACCAAAAGCTCTCTATCCTTATTTAAGGACCGGAGATGAAGATTTTCTGGACTTGATCAATCCCTTATGAAAGTGGGGGTGAAGGTGGAGATCAAGGATAAAAAAGGGAATGACTTTAGTATCTTCCGAAACCTTTTATTTTAAAGGTATGGCTCTTTAAAAGCCCTTTCTCCGCCTCTATTTTAAAAGGCTCCAGACGAATTCTTAAGGTATTTTGAGGCGGTTATATACAGAAACGTCTCCTTGGACCCGGTATGCTTGATTTGCAGATGACCGTTAATTTAATTCGCGTGCGTGCTATTATCGGACAAGGGCTAGAGCGGGTGAAACAGCTACAAGCATGTGTGAATAAGTATCTGAAAGAAAGAGGAGTTGGGTCTAGAGACGAAGAGTAAAGTAATTGTCCGCTTGAATTTAAGGTCGCAGTGAACAGCAACTCCTTATCTTGCACTCGACCGGCTCCTGGGGAGAAGAAGGAGGGAGAGCGCCTTAAAATGGCAAAGCTTTGCTCTTATATATATATGTCGAGGGAGAAAGCCAGGTTGCCCCTTTTAAAATAGAGAGGCTCTTAATCCGAAGGTGCGCTCGATCAGGGGAGAGAGAGGGGACATCTCGAATAGGGAGAGAGCTCTTAGGATAGGGAGAGGGAAGACACTCGACCCGTCACCTCCTCGATCCCGGGGGAGGGAATCGTATCACCGTCAAGACTCGACCTCCTCCTCGACCCCACCAGTTGATACAAGGCATCAAGGTCAGATGGAACGTGAAGATCACCGATGAGAGCGTAGCATAGCATTGCATTCAGATCGGATGGATCACCGCTGAGAAGCATATCACCTCCGGGAGAACTGGGAATCATGTAGGATATTCTTCCAGCCAGCCCTCTCAAGAAAGGGGAGAAGATATTCTTCTTCATAACCTCATGTAGGATCCGGTGTCGCTCGTGTGGGTAGTAGTAGAATCATGTAACTGGGAAAGATTAGTGCCAAACGGAGAGGGCCTTGAGATGTCGTAGGATATTCTTCAATTCATCGTAGTGAGCTTTTAAAAAAGGCAGCATTTATTCATCGTAGTAACCCTGAATGAAAGCCGGGAGGGCCAGTCGAAAGCGATCTCATTCCAGAGAGCAAACAAGGATTAGCCATTAGGGATATAAGGTTATCGGTTGAGGGCACCTTTAAAGTAAAGAAAGTTCTAAGGCTTAAACAAGGATGGAGAAGGGTTAATAATCGATTAATAAGCGAGTGCTTATCCTTGCCTTGTAAAAGTGGGGGTGGGGGCTATCTCTATCCCCCCGGTAAGCGATCAAGATTATAGATAGAGAGCGGACTCTCTCCCTACTCTGAAAAAAGGTAAGCGAGCTTTCCCCTTTTAAAATAGAGGGATAAGGCATAAACTCCACTTCCCATGCATGCGTAGTATATAACAGACTGATTCATGTTAGTTATATTGCGTATAGAGTATCGGCAGCTAGCGGCATAGAGAGATCAACGAGAATCTATCTATTCGGAAACGTCACTTGAAATTAATAAGGCCATCGAATCGATCTAGCATCTCGATCGGTATGGGAGTGAAGCGGAGTTGCTCCTCCATAGTTCGGTCAAGTAAATATTGTGTAGAGATTAAAGCCCGCTTCCAACCAATCCTATGTGTATTTATGCTATAATTACTCAAGATCGATGCCAGCCAGTTTCATATCCATTTAGTGATATGATCTGGTAACCACCTTTAGATTCACCAACAACTTTCAACAACGATTCTTTCGGGTGGGCGGGGGAAGGGGGGGGCGAAGACCCAGTTCGATGAGGGGGCCCGCTCAATCGAGCATAATATTCCTATCCGAAAGGCCCGAAAAGCTGGGGTTTCGGCGCTTTGAATCCGTTTAAAGCCTCCGGATCAATCCAATCTATCTGAAGACTATGGAATTGGTACCCCGCATGCAATCACTCGGACAAGGATCCCCCCACCTACTCCATGATTCCGACACTCTTTCCACTGACTGCTCTGGCATGCGGGAACAACTCCCATTTAAAAAGCGGCATGGAAGCGGTTTTTTGGAGGGGCCCTCTCGATCATACTATATACCCTCCCTGCCATCAACAGGCGCCTGCCCGAAAGAGAGAGGGGAGGAGAAGCGAGCTACTATTCCTCCATGCATGCGATCAATGGGTTTTTCGGGAAGGTCCGAAAAGCGGGGGGACGAATCACCCAAGCTATGGGCAGCACCCACCATCATATCTGGTTGTTTTCCCCCAAGGAGCTGGAACGAATGAAGTGGCACCTTTTAAAATGACATGATGAGATTCTGTGTATGAACCAGTTAGGCCTTTTTAAAATAGAGAGCTTGCTTGGGGTTATAAAGACAAGGAAGGGCCTCCCCCAATCAGTCGTTTCCTCCTTCCCCTCTCCCTATCCACTAGGTCGAGCTCACCTTAATAACGGGCGAGCCCCCGCGCACCCTCTGGAACTAGAGCGGCTCCAAGAAAGATCTTTTTCCACCATACCATAAATCTTTGGGTGAGGCAGATAGGGAACCGTGGGCATTTTTAGGCCAGCCCCAGACCCGGCGGCCACTAGCTTTTTAGTCGGGAACTCCGGTTCCAAAGGCAGCAGGCAGCATCATGCTCCACCGCTGGACTCACCTCTATTTCGCAGAACGCAGCGCGAGGAAGCTGACCGCCCTTCTCTAAAAAGGTCATTCAATCCCATTTTTTTGTTCTTAAAGGGCGAAGGGCCTGTTTTTTAAAAGGGCTCTCTCTATGAGCGAATAAAAAGTCTCGAATTCCGGATCTCCGAAGAGAGCGGGGAGCAGAAGAACCGGGGAACGTATTTCTGGTGAGTACGCTCTATCTATAATCGGAGCCGGAGTCCTTGTTTTCGCACAGTTCTGTAAACGAATGATCGGGCATTTTCCCGGATGGACATGGAAGGCCCTTAAAGAGGTGCCGTCTCTCAGCATTTTTATCTCAATGCCGGGTATCCGACCCGAAGAGACGGAGGAACGAGGGAATGTCCCTGTATCAAAGGTTGAAAGCGACAGACTGTTATCACATCCCTTTAGGCATCTACTCCATACCGACGCAGCTTCCCGGCATCATAGATACAACCGGTACACCTTGCCTTTAAAATAGAGGGGGTTGGCCCGGCTCTTCGCAGTTCTCCTTTCAACATCAGCATTAACCCAGAAGAATCAAACTTCTATGGCTTGGCTCCCCGGCTGGGCGTTCATATCTGTGGTTTCGGGAATGTAGGGTGGGGTTAAAACCACCGTCACATTCCCATGGAGGAGCGGGTGCGCAGTCCCGGGAAAGAGGCAGGGGCCTCAAGTCCCGCCCGCGTACCTTTGAGAGAACGCACAGCCTTAGTCACATCTTATAGAAACGATAGAGCGAGAGCGCCTCTCAGTCTGCTCTTATTTTACAAGGCTTGCTGCCTGCTTCAACCCAATCCAATTCATCATTCCCTACTCTCCTCAGAGAGAAGGGTTACTGATCTCAAAGCATGGATGAAAAAAGTATGTCTATTCCATTCTAAAGGGCCAGGCTCCCTTAAAGAGCGCCGTTTCCTCCTCCGCCCATTCCAAAGGAATTCTTCACTTTAGCCAAGAGCTCTCCCCTCTGTTTTAAAGGGACTTTTTAAAACATGGAAAGATTTTGGTTTCGAGTAGTTTCCTTAAAATAGAGAGCATGATACCCTTGAATTGTACCTCTTATACCCCCTTGGGCCATCTTTCTCATATAATAATTTGGCCTTGCCCTTTCTATCGAAAATAATGGGAATATTACTAGATAAAACATGAGCTAAGAAGAGACAAGGCAACCTCACTTTGACCTTGAAAGAGTAGGCTGACCATCCTAAATTTTTACTAATTAAAGGATTTAAAAACAAAACCCTCTATTCATTTCGTTTTGAGCTACAATTGAACCATGGAAAACAAGAACAATGAGGGGTAGACAATCTCAATTCAATTAGGAGTAACCAAATGGATAACCCTATGCAAAACTTGTAGAGCAACCCCCCCATATTCCATTCCATCAATTTATAGCTTCAATAACTTGTGTATTTGATTAGTCCCTAGGAGAAAACCTAGGTATAGGTAGTATTACTATACATTTAAATAGTCATATCCCATACTCTAAAGAGCTATTCTACCCGTGAGCCCACTTGATAGAATTACTTCTAACCATATTTTGTATGGTGTACCTCCCTCCATATTTTATATGATGTATGTTCCATATAACTATAGTGGTTCTCTACTACCCACTTGTGGATAAGGAAAATATAATAATCGATGATCAAATTTTAGTCTAACTCATGAAAAATAGGCTAAAAAACTCTTAACAATCAAAACTTATGCAAAAAATTGTTCAACAAAAGTCCTAAAATATAGCCAAAGAAGTGCTAAATGAGTCCATCCTTCAAGATAAGTCTCAATATCAAATATTTGGCAATCCATAATGAAGCACAATAGCAAAAATCTCAACAAATCTACGAGACACCAAAAAACCAAACAGACATGGATGTTTGAGTCAAATAAAAAGTGATAGATGTAGATATGTTGAGTTAATGCTTCCTTGACTTAGGAGACAAAGACCACTTACTAGAGAATAACCTCTATAACTATCTCAAACACTCATTCAAGACAAAGTATGAAATTGATAGTCCCATGCTAATCAATCATTTTTATTAGATAAGTATGACATTCAATGATCAAAATCCCTAGAAAAAGTAGATGGGATTATTAGATCTATTTGCAGATGATTTTGGAGGAAAATTTTCCTACTATAAGATATAAATAGATGTAGTTTATATTGTAAAAAAGATATCAATGAGTTTGTAATTGTATGCATTTGTAGGTTTTCCTTTCATTTCTCTCTATAAAAATAGTTGTGGTTGTTGAGCGACTTACGAGTGATATATAATCCCTACTTCTGGCACAATCTATGTAAAATCTTACTTGCATATATATACACACACACACAAGATCCTATATATATTTTTTGGCTTAGCCTGCAAGCCTGTTATTGTGTGTATGTATTTTTATATGACCTTTTGCCTAAATATTTTGTGCCAAGTGTGTGTGTGTGTGAGGATCCTACATCTATTTATTAACTAATTCAATTGCTTTGACCTCCATTGGGACTAAAATTCTCATGCATGCTTATAACTGGTAACTCTCATTTGTACTTCATTGTATCAGGGAGAGAAAGTGTTCATTGATGACACATAACGTTCAGGCCTATTTTTGTAGAAATATCTTAGCGTATCTTTTGATGCATCACCCCCTTTTATTTTGTTGAGTTGTTTATTTTTATTTTCTCGTATCTCCTACCCTTTTTTTAGTAGCTAGCATACCTTGAATATCACATCCTAACAAGGAACCAACATTGTAAAAAATCTTAGAGGTCTCCAATTGAGCCAAATCCCATGCTCTCGGTTGTGGCCCTATTGTGTCACTCCTCATGAGGTATGATTGTCTTGGGTGAATACAATAAAATATGACAAAAATCTAATGGCATGCCTAGTGGGACCCCAATGACTTATCATTGATCCTAAAATTGCAACAAGAAGTATGGAAAATATTGGGTGAGGGTCTTGGTCTATTCCTTCTTTTTGAAGTGCCTCTTTACTCATCTAGCGACTTCTCTCTAGGATGAACACTAGAAGAATCCATTACTAAATATATTAGGCTAAGGTTAGTGAAGACCTCAGTGTAGTTTCTTTTGGAAGTAATAAGTTATATTCACATTCACCTGATGAATTTGCATCAACAAAAGAAACCTAAAGGTTTGTAGATAACATATGTTGTTAAATTCTACTATCATATCTTAAATGGATAGCCCCTTAGTAAATATCCCTTTAGATGAGATACGATCAAGCCCTTTAAGTCCCCAAAATCCACCTAATTTATGGAATAAGCTACCTAGATCTATACTAAAAATATTACTAGAATATATTGACAAGGGCTTGATCACTCCACTACAACACCTCATAGAATTGGTATCTATATATTAAACACACAATATCATGGAGCAAGATGTGGCCTTAAGGCTATTAGTGGAATATCTTAAGGAAGAGGCACTCAAAAAATATGAATCACTTCCCCCTTAATCACAAAAAAGGATCAATTGGCTTCATTACTCATGAAAAACCTTATCTTAAAGAGAGAAGATAAGACTGTTAAAATAAAAAATGAGCCAACCTAGGAGGAAAGTATTTCCCCTACCCATCATGATGAACAAAGTAGCCAATCAAGTCCTCCCTGATCATAATATAATCAACAAAGTGGAAGCAATAATATGGATTCTCATATTGAGTTAGAATGAGAAAGAAAAAATAAAATAAGAAGCCAATGTCAAGTTTAGAATGATGAAGATAAAGGATTATCATGCACAAGAAACACCAAAAGTGCCCATATCCACATATTATTCCAATATTAATGTTTTGATAGATATAGTTGGGGATTTTTTTGACTCTAAAATATGTAAAGGATCCAAGAAGTTGAGAATGGAAAAATTTTTAAAGCTAGTAGGCCTTCGAGCTTCGAAAGCACAAATATGGACTAACTTTGTAGCACAATACATGGTGACTTAGGTGCATTTTTGTTACAAGTTGGTGAGCACATGTGTAGAGCTTTATGATCCAACTATCCAAGAAATTAAATTCTCATATGGGAAATTTAGAATAAGAATTGAGGGTCCCAGCATTAGAAGAATGTTTTTAATAGAAGGTCAAGTTCACATTAATGAAGAGGAAGAAAAGGGAAACTTTGACAAGCTTCCACAAAACAAAAAAAATGGTCTTCTTAAGGCTAGAGAATGAAAGGGTAGGACAAAATGACCCAGTCATGCACAAATTTATTTCCATCGACAATTTTAGTTAAATTTCAAGGGATGCACTAAGTATGATGGCCTTCCTTTTGGTAAGAGAAAATGATAAAATTATCAACACAATTCAGTTGTAAATTTTGCATAAAATGAGGTAGGGTTTAGGAACCCTAGATTTTTCTAAGCTAATAGTAGAGCAAACAAGATAAGGTCTATGACACCTTCTGTCAACACAAACATTCAAGCACTCCTCATTTATAGTATACCTTATTTTGTTAGCATTCAAGCATGTTCCACATATTAGGAGTAAGATGTAAATATTTGAATGGAAATGGCATACCAGTATATAATTAGGTTAAATATTTAAGGAAAGGCTCTTCCTATTATAGTTTTGTAGATTATTTTTCTACCCCCATTATTTCTATAATAAAGGTGTCTCAAATCCCTAGAATATCAAAATAATGTAATATTTTTTTAGAAGTAACATTCCTAGGGGACTAGTTTTTTTCTTAAGGAACCCTAGTCATAATATATGGTTATAGTTATCCTATTTATATTTTTCCAAGATGCGTTCCTAATTGAATATTTTCCATAGAATTATTTAGGTAAATTGATATTATGGAATTCAAATTGACTATTTGTAGCCTCTCATCTTAGTGGGAATAATCATACATAGAAAAAGAGGAGCCTCCCTATCAAAAGGTAAATTGAAAAGGTTGGGCTATGAATTAATAAAATACAAATGGGAATATGACCCTGATCAAAAATTTGTTGGATACCTAGAAGGTATAAATGGAAAAAAAATTCACTCATGACCAGAGGCTTGAGATTGACAAATTTAGGAGTCCTAATAATAAAACAACTCACCCTCTTAGTGAACTAACCAAACCTCCACCTACCCTAAGATCCTATGAGTTATTTTATAAGATTAAGGGTAATTTTTAGTCCATGGAACAAGGCAAAGCTATAATATATAGAATAATAACGGAATTGACATTGGAAGATTCTCAAAATAGAGGCATGGTGGAATATGAGACAACTCAGTGGACAAAAGGAAGCTAATCTTGGCTCAATAAAAGATGTTATATTCAATAAATTTTATAATGAGGAACATATATATGTGGAAAGATCTACAACCCTCGAGTCCAATGAACAAGGAATAGTTGGTGAAGTACACAAAAAAATAATGGAAAAAAGGACAAAACAAGAATAAATTCTAGAATTATTGTTTGACCCTCTAGGAGAAGTTACAATTTCTATGACTCAATAAAAGAAAGCAATTCCTTCTTCACTAGCCAAAAAGTTGAACGCACAAATAGTCCCAAAAAGAGGAATAAGAGAAAGCATTAAAATACAATGAAAGAGACATTCAATAGCATAATATTAATATCGAGTCATGCTTCCTTACATGCATCTAGGGATAAATCTCAAATATTAGGGGAAATACCTCCTTTGAAAATACCTAATATTTCTTAGCTAGGAAAATTGTAGTACCTCAACACATTCAGTCACTTATATTTATTATGAAGTGGGATAGATATTTCCTTCCTGGAAAATTTCTCCTCTAGCCTTAGCCCTAGCTATGCCAATAACCAGTAAAGTGGTTGTTTTGCTAGTAAAAATTATGGAAGCTGATGAGGCCCAAGAATGCCTCATTATTGCACAATGTTTGACTCATTATTGCACAATGTTTGACTACCATATGATAAGTTAATTTCCAAATAGTTTACTAGAATATACTATTTGTTAAGTGTTTGCATGATTTTATGTTAGGAATACTATATCTCTGTTTTTGACTATTTTCAACATTTTATGATTGATTTTGCTTGATTAAGTAGCAAGTAATAACATGCATTTCAATTAAACAAATGTGGTATGCTGATATCCATTAAATTATCAATGGTTTTTGAATTTTTTCCTGCCCTTCAACTTGTTTCAAATCCATATTAAAGCCAAAAGTTTAGGACTATCATAAATCTAAAAATTTGAGAAAAACAACCATATAAAAATCAGCAAGCTGTCACTTTATAGGAACACCTTGAAGTTGTCAATCAAAGCATGAGGATATGGATGGAATGAGTTCATAAGGACTACAGAAGACATCTGACCTATTTAGAAGCATTCCCACATGATCTAAATAGGCAACAACATGGTATAACAGAGCAGGGACAATTGTGCAACACTGTTGCACTATTTCAGCATGGTTACTTGGTGAATGAAGTGTATAAATTCAATAACAACTTTATGTACTCCTTCATGTTGATACTTGAATAATTTTTCCATGTTCTAATTTGTTTGAATTTGCAAAAAATGCCAATATTTTACAACTGTGCAGCAGAACTGGAAAATGCAGTAATTTACCATGTAAATTCCAGCAAGCTACAAATGAATGGCAAGGCATGGAATTCACACATAGAGAGAAATGAAGGCTATTGCAATCTGATCCTAAGGGCTAATACACCTGAGAAATGCAGAAAAAACCATTTGGAGTCAACACAGTTGGTTAAGGGAAAATATCTCCCATATGATTTTGCCATCCTTGCTGTCCAAAGCCACCATTTATGGAAAAGATCAACTTTGATCCTCTTCTAGGATTAACACAGAAATAACTAAAGCATAATAGGAAGTTGTTTGCAAAGATATAAATGGAATATTATGAAGTGGAGAAATATGTGTGAGATATTTTTGGACTCCTCCCACGTAATCCCACCACTGAAGATGCTTTCTAAGGGCCAATGACTATTGCTGCAGCACAAACTGTCCAGATTTGCATTTATTTCAAATCCAAAATTATTGGCAAATGACTGTAAAATAGCACATAGGCTGATTTGAGCATGGGATATATTGTAAATATTTATATAAATAACATAGCTCCCTCCTTGGTTGATCCAGTTAGGAATTATAATAGAGAATATTTTTTAGTAGCAGCAATTAGGACTGTACAGTGATTTTTTGTAACAGTTTTCAACATGTTTTGTCATCAATAAAAGTGTAGTATTTTATCATTTTATGTGCTGAGTGTTAATTAGTTAAGGAGTGTTTTTCACCTCCTTCTAGATCAGGAAGTATGGGCCCACTTTCAGATCTAGAAGGAGGGATTTTATGACGAGTTTTAATCTGTAATTTTGCTGCAGCAGAATTAATAGATTGCTTGCCAGATTTCATTTTCTTGTTTTTATTTTGTATTATGTGATTTATGTTTCCTGTTATGTTTGTGTAGAACATTTGTGTGTATGTCAACTGACAAATCATATTAAGCATTTTCCTTTATGTTTTTATTGCTTTCTATTTTAGCAACTTTCCATTTTCAGCATATTTCATTTTCTTTGTCAATTCCTGTAGCAGAAGCTTGATGACCTTTTGTGGTAGGGCATTGACAGGTGTTTTAGAATAAGTTTCAATTCTGCAAAAGTAGATTAGATTTCAATTCTACAAAAGTAGATTAGATTTCAATTTAGCAATTTCAATTCTGTCATTTCAATTCTGCAAAAGTAGATTAGATTTCAATTCAGCAATTTCAATTCATGCAATTGTAGTTAGATTTCAATTCTTGCAACTTAGAATTAGTTTTTAGTTCTTGCAAGTTTCCATTCTGTAGACTAGGTTTAGTGTGACACCAAAAGGCTAAACCAAAATCTGCTTCACCAATAAATGCTTGAAATCTAAATGCTTGAATTGTACTTTGCCCTAGCCTTCTATCATAGACAACCTTGGACACCACCCCAGATTGATAAATCATTGAGATTAAATGATGAGACTCAATGACACTCATCATTTTGGTGTCGTTGTCGGGGAACATGGTGTTGTTAGAGGGTAAAAGCAGTCAAATAATTATTATTGTGCTAATTTGTGAAGTTCAGCGTTAAATATGAATGTAATAGATGGTATAAATAATAAGTATTGATGGTTACATTTCAGTCCATTTAGAAAATAAGCAACCACCACCTTCAGCCCAACCTGGACAGACAACCCCTGTCTATGTAAGCTGAATCTATTAAAAAAAATCACAAAAACTTTTGCACAATAAAAATAGGAGTTTACAACTTAATGATGATCCTAGATTTTTCCATTATTACTTAAATATTGTTAGGATTTTACCATGTTAAACCGCAACCTAGCAATTCTTAGCCTACACAAACAATAGTTGATCTCATTAGAGGTGATCCTACCTGACAAGTAGTTGATCTGCTAAAGTTGTACACTTCTTGTCTTATTGTCCAAACCAAAAATATTTTTTTAGCCCAACCTATCATCAATCTGAATAATACAGGATAGGCAACCCTTGTCTATGTAGCTGAATCTGGTATAAAAAAAACTGCAGTAAATGTTATTGACTCAGAGCAACATCCAACCGTGCTCAAACAAGAACTTACCCGAGCTTGAAGAGATAAAAATCAATGGAGATACATAGAAAACCTTTAGTCCAAACACATAGAAATTAGCCTTGGATAAAAGAGAAAAACTAGAAAAACCGCACATAGAAAATTTACTTCCATTGAACTCCTTAGTAAGAAATTACAAAAGGGGTAAATTTTGTCCTCCTATGAATGAAACAAATTGAAGTGCAGCCAAGAAAATACTTGAACATTATTAGCTGGCTAAATTATAAACAAAAAGCAAAATTGTTGCTATTTTGAAACAATATTTCAATCCCTTTACATAGAATTACAGGGTATATCAAGATTTTATCTTGATGTAAGCACTTAACGTCTTTTGGGAATTGGTATTTAATTATTTCAAGAATAGATTGACAAGATTTTGTAGACTAGGAGGCATGGACAACACTTGATTGAAGAAGTTTTTAGATATGGAGCAGTGCTTCTTTCTCCCATTGGTAATTCATAGAGGATGTTAGTGGTGAATGGACATTGCCTTCGGGTATACCATGCACCATTAACTAAGGAGGATTTCTTGAAGGAAATTCCATTGGATGTACACATAATGGAAGAGAATTTCTCTTCAATATCATATTTAGAGTGATGATAAAAAGTTTGAAAAAAAAAATACAAGAAAAAAAAAAAAAAAATAGTCTTGTTTGTGAACTTCCTTCTTGGGTACAAGCAAGACAAGAAAAATTGAAAAAAAAAAAGAGAGAGAAAAAAAAAAATTGCAGCAAAGGCATGTCCCACAAAATGGGGATACATGAGGACAAGCATCAATTTCAGCAAGAAAGAGGAACAATGGAGCCAATACTTCATTTCCATCAATAAGGAGGCAATGATGATGTAAGAAGATTCTTACTGCTCATCTAGTAAGGAAGGTTGCATCAATGTTGCAGGTTTCAACAGAAAGAGATGGTTTTTTCATACAATAATTGACATGTTTTTGCAAAATAAGGATTAGTCTTATCCAAATAAGAGTGAGAGATGTTCTCTCTGATTGAAGCACTTGAAAAAAAAAAAGGACAGAAGTTGGTTGAAACCCGAAATGGCAGCCTCTTCTGATGAAAAAAATGAAAAAAAAAAAGAGATGAAAAAAAAATGAAAAAAAAATGATGAAAATAAAAATAAAAAAATGAATAATTCAGTAGTGAAAACCTTCTTGGAGGCGCTATTGAGTTGGCGTGCATGAAAACCAATTTTTTGGCATGCATTGCCTTGTTGATCTACCCATCATTGTTCCACCATTGTACAAATCTCACACTGCACATGTGTTATGTTTGTTTATGTTTTCAGATAGCCTACTAACAATCATCAAAAGCAGTGTGTAAGGTGCATGACCAATTTTCAGGACAGTAAGGTATGTGTTTCTTGCATTTAATTCATAGTAAACATTTAGAATTTAGTGTATGATAGTCGGTATTTGGCATAAACTATTCATAAAATAGTGACAAGTTGAAAAAAGAACATGTTTAAGATGTCAAGAAACACCCCCTTATGCCCTTAATTGCATGGAAATTCCAAAACTGTGCAAAAACCTTATTTTGGGATAGACATGGCAGCAATTCTATTTCAATTTGTAGGGCAAATTTTAGAAGGAGAACTGCAAGTTTATATCTCACAATTGTCTAATAAATTGAAGGAGGATAATCAACAAAATGCACTTGAAGGTTCTATTTTAGTACTACTGGAATAAAACAATAACATACAAAACAAAGAATAACATCTAAACAAAAGGATGAAGAAGGTATTTTTGATGTTATGGAAGGCTTATACACTCTAAAGATGGACCCACAATAGAATCTGTAGCTAAATTTTTCATAGGAGGTCATTTCTGCATTTTTTTGAAGATCTTCGGAATGAGAAATGCAGTCTCTTTGGAATGAACAGACATCTTAGAAATGAGAAATGCAGTCTCTTCGAAATGAACAGACATATTCGGAATGAGAAATGCAGTCTCTTCAAAATGAACAGACATCTTCAGAATGAGAAATGTAGTCTCTTCGGAATGAACAAACATCTTTGGAATGAGAAATGCAGTCTCTTCGGAATGAGAAATGCAGTATCTTCAGAATGAGTAGGATATCTTTGAAATGAGCAAAAACTGTACCAAAATTGCTAGAAATGCTACAGAATAACAAAAAGAGTAGGGTACATCAAATATTGAGGTTTATAAGGATCTACCACAAGTAAGTACATCCCTCAAGCATTTCAAATCAAATATTTTATCAATTTTGTTCAAAAGGTGCAAACAACAAAAATAAGCATTCAGGATGAAATGTTGTTAAGAACAAAAAATCCCATTAGTAGTAGTGCATCTGCCAAATACGATTCCACAATAAGACTATTACAAGATGAATCATATGATATCAAGCCTTTAAGAGGTACCTTGCAGCACTAAAACTTGTAAAAAAACAGAAAAAAATTCATACATGTGCTTAATTGCAAAATACTTGATATAGTGCAGCAAGGAGGAATTTCTCAGTTAGCAGGTAGCAAAGGATGTTGTTCACAAGAATAAAACCTGCATATTACTATGGCCTACTAAGATGCTTGATGGCATGCATCAGTTCAAGTTGGGAGGGATGATGAGGCCCAAGAATGCCTCATTATTGCACAATGTTTGACTCATTAGTACACAATGTTTGAATACCATATGATAGGTTAATTGCCAAATAGTTGACTAGAATATACTATTTGTTAAGTGTTTGCATGATTTTATGTTAGGAATACTATATCTATGTTTTTGACTATTTTCAACATTTTATGACTGATTTTGCTTGATTAAGTAGCAAGTAATAACATGCATTTCAATTAACCAAATGTGGTATGCTGATATCCATTAACTTCTCAATGGTTTTTGAATGTTTTTCTGCCCTTCAACTTGTTTCAAATTCACATTAAAGCCAAAAGTTTAGGACTGTCATAAATTTGAAAATCTGAGAAAAATAGCCATATAAAAATCAGCAAGCTGTCACTTTATTGGAACACCTTGAAGTTGTCAAGCAAAGCATGAGGATATGGATGGAATGAGTTCAGAAGGACTATAGAAGACATCTGACCTATTTAGAAGCATTCCCATATGATCTAAATAGCCAACAACAGGGTATAATAGAGCAGGGACAATTGTGCAGCATTGTTGCACTATTTCAGCATTGTTACTTGGTGAATGAAGTGTATAAATTCAGTAACAACTTTATGTACTCCTTCATGTTGATACTTGAATAATTTTTCCATGTTCTAATTTGTTTGAATTTGCAAGAAATGCCAATATTTTACAAGCTGTAGCGTGAGCTGAAAAATGCAGTAATTTACCATGTAAATTCCAGTAAGCTATAAATGAATGGCAATGCATAGAATTCACACATAGAGAGGAATGAAGGCTATTGCAATCTGATCCTGAGGGCTAATACACCCGATAAATGCAGCAAAAACCATTTGGAGTCAACACAGTTGGTCATTCTAAAGATCTTCGAAATGAACACAGTGTCTTCAGAATGAACAGATATCTTCGAAATGAGAAAACACAGTATCTTCAAAATAAACAAATATCTTCGAAATGATAAAACACAGTGTCTTCAAAATGAGCGGATCTTCGAAATGAGAATTGCATTATCTTCGAAATGAGTGGATCTTCAGAATGAGAATTGCATTATCTTCGGAATGAGCCACTTCAGAATGAAAACAGAATGTGCTTTTTGACTTGTTGACTGAATTTTGGCAGTGGAAAAAGGGAAAGAAGGTTGAGAAGGTTAAGGGAAAATATCTCCCATATGATTTTGCCATCCTTGCTATCCAAAGCCACCATTTATGGAAAAGATCAACTTTGATCCTCTTCTAGGATTAACACAGAAATAACTAAAGCATAATAGGAAGTTGTTTGCAAAGATATAAATGGAATATTATGAAGTGGAGAAATATGTGTGAGATATTTCTGGACTCCTCCCACATACTCCCACCACTGAAGATGCTTTCTAAGGGCCAATGACTACTGCTGCAACACAAAATGTCCAGATTTGCATTTATTTCAGATCCAAATTATTGGCAAATGACTGTAAAATAGCACATAGGCTAATTTGAGCATGGGATATATTGTAAATATTTATATAAATAACACAGCTCCCTCCTTGGTTGAGCAAGTTAGGAATTAGAATAGAGGATATTTTTCGATAGCGACAATTAGGATCGTACAGTGATTTTTTGTAACAGTTTTCAGCATGTTTTGTCATCAATAAAAGTGCAGTATTTTATCATTTTATGTGCCGAGTGTTAATTAGTTAAGGAGTGTTTTTCACCTCCTTCTAGATCAGGAAGTATGGGCCCACTTTCAGATTTAGAATGAGGGATTTTATGATAGGTTTTAATCTGTAATTTTGCTGCAGTAGAATTAATAGATTGCTTGCCAGATTTCATTTTCTTGTTTTTATCTTGTATTGTGTGATTTATGTTTTCTATTATGTTTGTGTACAGCATTTGTGTGTATGTCAGCTGACAAATCATATTAAGCATTTTCCTTTATGTTTTTCTTGCTTTCTATTTTAGCAACTTTCCATTTTCAACATATTTCATTTTGTTGTCAATTCCTGTAGCAGAAGCTTGACGACCTTTTGTGGCAGGGCATTGACAGGTGTTTTAGAATAAGTTTCAATTCTGCAAAAGTTGATTAGATTTCAATTTAGCAATTTCAATTCTATAAAAGTAGATTATATTTCAATTCAACAATTTCAATTCATGTAATTGTAGTTAAATTTCAATTCTTGCAACTTAGAATTAGTTTTCAGTTCCTGCAAGTTTCCATTCTACAGACTAGGTTTAGTGTGACACCAAAAGGCTAAACCAAAATCAGCTTCACCAATAAATTCTTGAAATCTGAATGCCTGAATTGTACTCTGCCTTAGCCTTCTATCGTAGATAGCCTTGGACACCACCCCGGATTGATAAATCATTGATATTAAATGATGAGACTCAACGACACTCATCAGAAGCATTTTCCCCATCCTTGGGGTTATAATAAGGAACACCAAAAAAATTGGAGACCCTCACCCCTTGGTAAAAGTTTAAAAACATTAAACAACATATGGTCAAATATAATCAGGAGAGTCAAGTCTAAAAATCTTAGTAGATGGCCACCACTTAGATGAATTTTCATTTTGCTTCTCAGGAGAGAGCATTATTGCTTTCAACATGAAGTTCATTAGTGGCTAAAACAGTACAAGAAATGATAGACCAGGACTAGAACACGTCATTAATAGGTATATTTGAAATATTCTCAGCCTTGGGACATGTTGAATCCTACTAGGAATACCAACATAATGGTGGAGAATGACTATGAGCTAACCACCCGAAGGATATAAATAAAGGAAAAGGAACTTGAAAAAACCAAGAAGACCCTAGGAGAATTACAAAATGAAGCCAAGGCCTTAAAGAACCAAATATATTTATTGACCAAAAAACTAAAAGAATGAGGGTTTGAGGTCATTATGAAAAGGCAAGAGGAACAATTGAAAGAATTTTCTACTCATATTTCCATGCGATGAGTCCAATTTGAACAAGAAAATGACACCTTGTTGAAATAGCTAGAAGACCTCAAACAATAGAGCAAAGAGAGGTAATTGCTCAAAACTAGATATCTCATCAAACAAACTTAAGATGCTTATTGGTATAACATTGAAGGTATGGTGTTCAAGTTATTCCTAGTCCTTGAATTCATATATTTTGTAGCTTTATGGGCCTTAAGATAGATAAAGAGGTAGAGGCCAATTTAGATAAAATTAGAATGAGGATCGAAGAATCTAGGACATACCGAACTTTGCTGGCTAAATTTCCTAACTCTAGAATTACCATTGCTAGGATACAAAATAGAGAAATCATGGCATAAAATCTAATTAGTCTATTCAAAAGAAAGCAAATGACCAAATAATGCATAAATTTATTTGACAACTTATACAACACCATGGGGAGATTAAAGGTAGAAATAGATGCCTTAATTGCAATAAGGCTCCCTTCACTATAGAACTGGCTAAATGGAAAGCTATACTCAAAGGAGTATCTAAAGATGATTGAATCAAACAAGGATATTTTTCTTAGATTAGAGGAGCATATTGCCCCTCTTTATATATAAGAAATAACCCAAATTATTGGGCCACTGGCAAAACATAAGGTGTTGATCAATGAAGCAATGAGCTAATCCAAGAATTTCTCTCAAGATAATAATAATGAGGTTCATATTTTTTATGATAAATTCTAGCACACTCAGTACCCATTAGATGAAGAATGGATAGAAATTGGAAGAGCAATTGCCAAACTCCACATAATATCTCAATTTTCTTAACTATCCTTTTAGTTTTTTGGGTTTTATTTTACAGGAATGATAAAAAATTTTGACTCCAATTGTGAGGATGAAGGCAAGTTTTTAGTTCTCCTTCAAGCAGGCTAGAAGGCTCTTGTGATCCACCAATATTATAGTAGTTCCCCACTACCCACTTGCGACTAAGAAAAACCCTAATAATTGATGATCAAATTTTTATCTAGCTCACAAAAAATAGGTTAAAAGAACTCCCAAAAATTGGGACTTATGCAAAAATCCATTCAACAAAAGTCTTTATAGATATCCAAAGGAGTTCTAAAGGATTTTTTCCTTTGGGATAAGTCCTGATATCGAATATTTTGTGAAGAACATATGCTTATATTGAGAGGGAGGGGTGAACAGTATAAGATAAAATATTTTACTTTTTAATCCAATCAATAACATGATATTCTCACAATGACACTGAGAGGGGGGGTGAATCAGTGTAGCTAAAAATTCTGATCTGCAATTCTTAAAACTGAAGCAAAGAGAACTAAAAATAGATAAAGCAATAATGACAAGAGAGCACACCACAACACACAATGTAACGAGGTTCACCAATTTGGCTACTCCTCAAAAATGACTGCTTGGACTTCAATCCAAATCCAACCTTTGTAAAACACCAATTTTACAAACACTTTACCAGCACCCACTAGAAGGAGCACCAACCCCTTATTTTTCTACTGCAACAGATAGGAGCACCAACCCCTGATTCCAAGCACCAACTTGGACTGCAATTCTGATTTAATATAGTGACATAAAAATGCCTTCGCTGTTCAAACGACCCTGACTGGTCTGCAATTAAATAATCTCAATAAAACTCTGCACACTCTCACGGCTCTGCTTATTTTTCTCTCGACTCTCTTCTTACCCTCTTTGCGCAGCAAATACTCACTTCCTGCAACAACTGTAATATTTACTCAGACCTGCTTTTATTTAAAAAAAATGTCTCTATTTTAAGCTTTAATTTTTATGCATGCAGCCCGTAATTGTTCTTCTAAAAATCACTTCTGCCACTTGACAACTATAACTGCTTCTTTGCGTAATTTCTTTTCGTATATAAATGAGGGGATTTTTGTCGAACACGTTGCATGCTTCAAATACCTCTCCTATGACTGTTCGTATTTATTTTTGTGCATGCATGCAATTTACGATTCTAAAAATGCGATTGTTCAATTTCTCCTTCTACGACTGTTATTAAAAAGCTGCATGAATTCTATCAGTAAATCCACTTGTAACTGTCGCATTTACTCCAGTTAACTGTTATTAAAAATCTGCATGCCTTTTCTCTACTACTGCCCCTTTAACTATCATTTTGTTCCAGTTAACTGTCTGTTTAACGTGCTGTTGCGACCTGTCGCGAAATCGTGACACTTCTGTCTCTTTCTTCCCTTCTCGCCTTTCACCCGTGAAAATATAGCATGTCACAAAATCACGACATTCTCGGCCTCCTTGTTCTCTTCTTCGCTTGCAACCACGAAAACCAGACATGTCACGAAATCGTGACACATTCGCCCTCTCGCTACTCTTCTTGGCTTGCTCTAGCGAAAACTAGACATGTCGCAAAATCACGACATCATTCTCTGCCTTGTGCCTTTTCTGCCTTTCGCCCGTGAAAATGGAACATGTCACGAAATCACGACATCTTCGCTGCCTTGTGCCTTTTCTATCTTTGGCCCGCGAAAACGGAACATGTCACGAAATCGCAACACTTTCGCTGCCTTGTGCCTTTTCTGTCTTTGGCCAGCGAAAACACAACATGTCACGAAATCGTGACACCTTTCTCTATCAGACTCTCTCTCCTGCATTATGTCGTGAAATCATGACACTTTTTCTCCTTGGCGCTTTTCTTCCCGTCGAGTCACGAAAACCCGACATGTCGCGAAATCGTGACACTTTTTCTCCTTGGCGCTTCTTCTTGCAACTTGTCGTGAAATCGCGACACTTTTTCTCCTTAGCGCTTCTTCTTGCAACTTGTCACGAAATCGTGACACTTTTTCTCCTTAGCGCTTTTCTTCCCGTCGAGTCACGAAAACCCGACATGTCGCGAAATCGCGACACTTTTTCTCCTTGGCGCTTCTTCTTGCAACTTGTCATGAAATCGTGACACTTTTTCTCCTTAGCGCTTCTTCTTGCAACTTGTCACGAAATCGTGACACTTTTTCTCCTTAGCGCTTCTTCTTGCAACTTGTCATGAAATCGTGACACTTTTTCTCCTTAGCGCTTCTTCTTGCAACTTGTCATGAAATCGTGACACTTTTTCTCTGCAAGCGCTTCTTCTCCAAACATGTCACGAAATCGCGACAGTTTTTCTACTTGCTTTCTTTTCTGCCAACATGTCACGAAATCGTGATAGTTTTTCCACTTGGCTTCTTTGCCTGCAACATGTCACGAAATCGTGACAGTTTTGCTTGTGCCTTCTCTCTCCTCATCCATGTCGTGAAATCATGACAATTTTACTTGTGCCTTCTCTCTCCTTCGATATGTCACGAAATCACGATGTTTTTCTTTCTGCCTTCTAACTTCTCAACCTGTCGCGATATCGCGACGAAAAACATGTCGCGATATCGCGACAGTTTTCTTACTTGTCTTTTTCTTTGATTTTTTGAATTTGGGTCACTTCTGTTTTCCTAGAATTTCATTGTACATGATCTGACTGACCTCTGAACTCCTGTCCACTGCATCAATTGCATCAACTGATCTATCTGTCTATGTTGACAACAATGACAATACTTTTGCTGCACCTTGCTCAACAATCTCCCCCTTTGGAATTGTTGGCAACACTCATGCACTCTCCTGTAATTCTTCTCCCCCTTTGACAATAATACCAAAGGGCTACTGCAGACTCCCCCTAAGTCTATGCACAACATTCTCAGATACACATTGTTATAGTTAGCAAAAATCATGAATATGAGCAAAACTATAAACATAGGCATAAGTACTCCCCCTGAGAATGTGATCCCAATTGATAGTCAATTCTTTGGAAATGTGACTACTCCCAACTTACTCCGAAGGTACTCAAAAACTTCCTTGGGCAATGGTTTTGTGAATATATCTGCTACTTGCTCTGTAGTTGGAACAAAATCCAATTTGACCTCACCTTCTGCAACTTTATCCTTCAAGAAGTGATACCGGATTGCAATATGTTTGGTTCGAGAATGCATAACCGGATTCTTTGATATGTTTATAGCACTGGTGTTATCACATTTAACTAAAATTGGCTCTTTGAAGTGAATACCAAGATCTTTCAGTGTTTGTCTCATCCATAATATCTGTGTATAGCATGTTGTTGCTGCAATGTATTCTGCCTCTGTTGTGGATAGAGAGACTGATTCTTGTTTCTTGTTGTGCCATGCTACCAACCTGTCTCCAAGATAAAATGCTCCTCCACTGGTACTCTTTCTATCATCAATACATCCTGCCCAATATGCATCAGAATATGCAATAAGAGTGAAGTCCTTACCTTTTGGGTACCACAACCCATACTCCATAGTACCCTTGAGGTACCTAAAAATCCTCTTTACAGCTATCACATGAGTCTCTTTGGGACTAGCCTAAAATCTTGCTACCATGCATACTACTTGTAATATATCTGGTCTAGTGGCTGTCAAGTACAATAGGCTTCCAATCATAGACCTGTACATGGTTTGATCTACATCTAGAGATTTGTCATCCTTGCTCAACTTGCAACCTGTTGTCATGGGAGTGCTAACAGGTTTACTATCCTCCATTGTGAACTTTTTCAGCATTTCTTTCACATATTTAACTTGAGAGATAAAAATGCCCTTTTCACTTTGATTGACTTGCAATCCGAGGAAATAAGAAAGTTCACCAATCATTGACATCTCAAATTCAGTCTTCATTTTATTTGCTATGTCTCTACAAGATTTATCATGACTGCTGCCAAAAATGATATCATCTACATAAACAACAAGGACAATAAGATTGCCATTTTTTGTTTTAACATACAGATTGTTGTCCACCAAACCTTTCTTGAACCCTTGTTTAATAAGATAGTTATCCAGCCTTGCATACCATGCTCTGGGTGCCTGTTTCAGACCATACAACGCTTTCTTTAACCTGCAAACAAAATCAGGATTGTCACCGAGTTGAAAGCCATCTGGCTGTTCAATGTAAACCTCTTCTTCCAGATTTCCATTCAGAAATGCTGATTTTACATCCATTTGATATACTTTGAAGTTTTTATGGACTGCTAAAGCCAAAAACATTCTGATTGCTTCTAGTCTAGCAACTGGTGCAAATGTTTCCTCAAAATCAATGCCTTCAACCTGAGCATAGCCTTTATAGACCAATCTTGCCTTATTTCTGACAACCTGCCCGTCTTCATTTAATTTATTTCAAAAAATCCATTTAGTGCCAATTATGTTTTTATTTGCTGGCCATGGTACTAATTCCCAAGTTTTGTTTTTCTCAATCTGATCTAGTTCTTCATTAATTGCCTTCATCCAACTTTCATCTATGCTTGCTTCAGCAATATTTTTGGGTTCAATGCTGGATAATAAAGAGTAGTTTCAATATTCTTGCTCTTCTTGTCTGAATACCAACTTGTTGGGTCCCCAATAATCTGTTCTCTGGGATGATTTTTCTGCTAGCTACCTATTTTGAATTTATTGTTCTCTTCTTCTTCTGAGTCGATTCTTAAATCAACTGGGTCAATTTTTTGATTTTCTTCTTTTTCTATTTCTTCATCTCCTTCAATGACGTCTTCATAAATAGGGTAGTTTTCTTGATACGTAACTTCTCGTTCTCTACCTTCATCAACTTTAACATCAACACTCTCAATAATTTTCTTTAGCCGCTTGTTGTAACATGTGTAGGCTTTGCTTTTTGTTGAGTATCCAAGAAAAATACCTTCATCAGCTCTATCTTCAAATTTACCGAGATTATCTTTAGTTCATTTGATGTAGCACTTGTTGCCGAACACTTTGAAATATCTTGTTATAGCCTTTCTATCGAACCATAGCTCATATGGTGTTTTGCTTTCATGTGTTCTTAGCATGCACCTGTTTTGAATATAAACTACAGTATGTACTGCCTCTTTCTAGAATCTGTCAGCTATTTTGTTCTCATCCAACATTGTTTGTGCCATTTCTTACACAGTCCTGTTCTTCCTTTCAACAACACCATTCTACTGAGGTGTCCTTGCTGCTGAAAACTGTCTTCTAATCCCATATTTTTGATAGTATTCTACAAACTCCTCTGAGATAAATTCTCCTCCTCTGTCGATCTTAGGCATTTAATTATTTTTCTAATCTGATTCTCAACTGGCTTTTTAAAAATATTGAACATCTCAAATGCATCTGATTTAATCTTTAAAAACAGTACCCATGTCATTCTGGAATAGTCATCTATGAACAGTATAAAGTATTTGTCATCATTTATGCTTTGTGTTCTCATGGGTCCACATAAATCGGTATGTATCAGCTCTAACGGTTTGCTGGTGAAATATTCCTTTGCTTTAAATGTGGATCCGGTTTGCTTCCCTTTTTGGCATGAAGCACAGATGCTATTTACTGGTTTGCCAATGTTAGGTATATCTCTTACTGCTCTTTTTGAACTTATTTTTACCAGATTGTCAAAGCTAATATGCCCGAGCCTCTTGTGCCATAGCTAGTTTTCATCTTCCTATCCAATCAAGCATGATCCTTCTAAAGTTTCTGAGAGAGTGTATAGATTTCTAGAAGTCCTCGATCCAGTAGCTACCAGCTTCCCATTGTGTGCTTTTCTTACTTCACAACCCTACTTTTTAAAGATGACTTCATGACCTCTGTCACATATTTGACTTACGCTCAATAAGTTGTGCTTCAAACCAACTACAAACAGAACTTCTTTGGAATTGATCTTTCCATCACTTATCTTGACTGATCCTTTTCCAACTATTTTGGCTCCATCATTATTTCCAAACTTTATCGAGCCCCCTTCATATTTCTGTAATTTTTCAAATTTTTGTTTATCTCCTGTCATGTGACTGGAGCATCCACTATCCAATATCCATGGAGCAGATTTGTTCTATGCTTTGAAAGTTGTCTGTACAATCAATGATTCCTTTTCTTCCTTGAGTTGCTCTTTTTCTTTCCATTCTGATTTGACTGTAGTTTTGGTCACTTGTTTAGACTTTTCTTTGTCAGTGGCCTGTGCATGTTTATCTGGGAATTTTTTGTTTTGCCTTAAACTGTTTGGTTGAGTTCTTCTTCCCTAAAATTTATTTGTTGCATATGTGCTTCTACAGTTTCTTGCAATGTGACCAAAGTTATGACAGTTGTAACATTCTACTGTATAATCCATCAAGGGTGCAAAGACATTTCTACTGGTAAAATTTCTTTGTCCTATATTATAAATGCAGTCTAAAATCTTATGACCGTAAGTATTGCATTTAAAACAATAACCAGAAAAGGAAAGATTGAACCTGGGAGTTGGTCTTTGCCAATTTGTAGTAGGAGCCACAAATTTTCTTCTCCTTTGATGTATGACTTTTGTGAATCCCTCTTTGTCAACAGTCTTCTCGTGCCTGGCATTGTTGCTTTCTTTTGCAAGATTCATTTTTCTTTGGTCAACCTTGATCTTATCCTCTTTCTTTACTGGTTCTATAGTTATGGCCTTTGATCCACTTGATGATTCTCCTTCGACAAACCCCAAGCCAAACTTGATGTCTCGTAGACCTCTGACTATTTATAATCTTTTCAAGCTTTGCAGAACTTCCTTCAAGTTTGTGATAGCAACTCAATTTTTGATTCTTTTCTTCTAGCCGCATTCTTAAGACAACAATCTCTTCTTCTAGTTTGCTGCACTCATCTATTCTCATGGTTAATTGTACTTCAAGTTCTTCAAACATTTTCTTAAATTCTTCTGTCTATACTTTCAAACTGTTTATTATTTCATTCGCATCCTCAAGCTTTCTTGAGACCTTATTATTCTTTTTCCTTTCTGACTTCAACTCTTTAAGTGCAGCAACCAACTCACCTTCCAGATAAACTTCAGCCTCATCCTTATTTTTTGTATCATCTTCCTATTTTTCTTCTGTTTTTGCTTCTTCAAATGCCATGAACAGAGCTTCACCTGTTTCTTCTTCAGAATCTTCACCTGAGCTATCTTCAGAAGAGTTGACATTCTTGGATATGAAACTTTTATTTTTGAAATTGCTTTTCTTAAAGTTTGGTTTCTTCTTCCAGTCACTTCTTTCTTGGTGTGACCCTTCATTACTTTTGGTTTTCTCATTCATGGGACACTTAGCTACAAAGTGACCGACCCCTCCACAATTGAAACACTTAAATGGCAACTTTCCTCTATATTTTCCTTTTCCCTTTGTAAGTTTTCGAACAAAATTGGCTTTCATTTCATCCGATGTCTCTTCATCCTCAGATTCTTGTTCAACTTTTGTATTCTTGTGTGCTTTAAAAGCAACTTCTCTGTCTATGGGCTTAGTTTGTCCTATTCTCATTTTGTATGCAGTCAAGGAACCATGCATCTCGTCCATGCTAAAATTGTTTAGATCTTTAGCCTCTTCTATTGTAGAAACTTTAGAATTAAATCTTTTGTGAAGAGTTCTAAGTACCTTTTTCACGACAACCGCATCATCGATCTCTTCGTCGAGTCCTCTGATTGCATTAATGATTCCATTGACTCTCAGCATATAGGCCTCTATGTTTTCATCGTCATTCATTTGTAATGCTTCAAACTGAGCTCGATGAGTTTGTAGTTTGGCTTCCTTGATCTTGTTGTCTCCTTCATTGATGCTCTTCAATTTGTCCCATATGTCTTTTGCTGATTTATAGCTCATGACCCTTATCAGTTCACTGTCTACTAGCCCACACATTATGGCATTCTTTGCTTTGGAGTTATTCTTAGACAGTTTCTTACCGGTAGTATCTGTTGGAGGAGTAGCGGGTGCTGTGTATCCACTTTCTATTGACTCCCAAATGTCGTATCCTAACGCACTCAGATATGTCTACATCCTGAGTCTCCAGAATGAGTAATTAGTTCCATTGAACAGAGGAGCTTTGTTTGATGAGAAACCTTCACTACCTACCATTGTGTTCCTTCCAAGATCACCTTAGCTGATTAAGCTTGTTCAAGAACCTTGCTCTGATACCAATTGATATTCTCACAATGACACTGAGAGGGGGGGGTGAATCAGTGTAGCTAAAAATTCTGATCTGCAATTCTTAAAACTGAAGCAAAGAGAACTAAAAATAGATAAAGCAATAATGACAAGAGAGCACACCACAACACACAATGTAACGAGGTTCACCAATTTGGCTACTCCTCAAAAATGACTGCTTGGACTTCAATCCAAATCCAACCTTTGTAAAACACCAATTTTACAAACACTTTACCAGCACCCACTGGAAGGAGCACCAACCCCTTATTTTTTTGTTGCAATAGATAGGAGCACCAACCCCTGATTCCAAGCACCAACTTGGACTGCAATTCTGATTTAATATAGTGACATAAAAATGCCTTCACTGTTCAAACGACCCTGACTAGTCTGCAATTAAATAATCTCAATAAAACTCTACACACTCTCATGGCTCTGCTTATTTTTCTCTTGGCTCTCTTCTTACCCTCTTTGCGTAGCAAATACTCACTTCCTACAGCAACTGTAATATTTACTCAGACCTGCTTTTATTTAAAAAAACGTCTCTATTTTAAGCTTTAATTTTTATGCATGCAACCTGTAACTGTTCTTCTAAAAATCACTTCTGCCACTTGACAACTGTAACTACTTCTTTGCGTAATTTCTTTTCGTATATAAATGAGGGGCTTTTTGTTGAACACGTTGCATGCTTCAAATACCTCTCCTATGACTATTCGTATTTATTTCTATGCATGCATGCAATTTACGATTCTAAAAATGCGACTGTTCGATTTCTCCTTCTACGACTGTTATTAAAAAGTTGCATGAATTCTATCAGTAAATCCACCTGTAACTGTCGCATTTACTCTAGTTAACTGTTATTAAAAAGTTGCATGCCTTTTCTCTACTACTGCCCCTTTAACTATCGTTCTATTCCAGTTAACTGTCTGTTTAACGTGCTATTGCGACCTGTCACGAAATCGTGACACTTCTGTCTCTTTCTGCCCTTCTCGCCTTTCACCCATGAAAATACGACATGTCACAAAATCATGACATTCTCGACCTCCTTGTTCTCTTCTTCGCTTGCAACCACGAAAACCAGACATGTCACAAAATCGTGACACATTCGCCCTCTCGCTACTCTTCTTGGCTTGCTCTAGCAAAAACCAGACATGTCGCGAAATCGCGACATCATTCTCTGCCTTGTGCCTTTTCTGCCTTTCGCCCACAAAAATGGAACATGTCACGAAATCGTGACATCTTCGCTGCCTTGTGCCTTTTCTGTCTTTGGCCCGTGAAAATGGAACATGTCACGAAATCGTGACACTTTCGCTGCCTTGTGCCTTTTCTGTCTTTGGCCAGCGAAAACACAACATGTCACGAAATCATGACACCTTTCTCTATCAGACTCTCTCTCCTGCATTATGTCACGAAATCGTGACACTTTTTCTCCTTGGCACTTTTCTTCCCGTCGAGTCACGAAAACCCGACATGTCACGAAATCGTGACACTTTTTCTCCTTGGCGCTTCTTCTTGCAACTTGTCATGAAATCGTGACACTTTTTCTCCTTAGCGCTTCTTCTTGCAACTTGTCACGAAATCGTGACACTTTTTCTCCTTAGCGCTTTTCTTCCCGTCGAGTCGTGAAAACCCGACATGTCACGAAATCGTGACACTTTTTCTCCTTGGCGCTTCTTCTTGCAACTTGTCACGAAATCGTGACACTTTTTCTCCTTAGCGCTTCTTCTTGCAACTTGTCGCGAAATCGTGACACTTTTTCTCCTTAGCGCTTCTTCTTGCAACTTGTCGCGAAATCGTGACACTTTTTCTCCTTAGCGCTTCTTCTTGCAACTTGTCATGAAATCGTGACACTTTTTCTTTGCAAGCGCTTCTTCTCCAAACATGTCACAAAATCGTGACAATTTTTCTACTTGCTTTCTTTTCTGCCAACATGTCGCGAAATCGTGACAGTTTTTCCACTTGGCTTCTTTGCCTGCAACATGTCGTGAAATCACGATAGTTTTGCTTGTGCCTTCTCTCTCCTCGTCCATGTCGCAAAATCATGACAATTTTACTTGTGCCTTCTCTCTCCTCCGATATGTCATGAAATCGTGATGTTTTTCTTTTTGCCTTCTAACTTCTCAACCTGTCGCGATATCGCGACAGAAAACATGTCGCGATATCGCGACATGTTTCTTACTTGTCTTTTTCTTTGATTTTTTGAATCTGGGTCACTTCTGTTTTTCTAGAATTTCATTGTACATGATCTGATTGACCTCTGAACTCCTGTCCACTACTTCAACTGCATCAACTGATCTATATGTCTGTGTTGACAACAATGACAATACTTTTGTTGCACCTTGCTCAACATAGTAAACATTGCACAAATCATCACACGTATGAGAGACATGATTTAACATGGTTTACCCAATTTGGGCTACTCCACAGATAAAATATTTCTACTAAATTTTCTCAAACAAATCCTCTAGGAATCACTTCCCTATTACAATGTTTATGGATCTCTATCCAAAGGAGACACCAATACCCTATGATCTGATTTGTTGAACCCTATCCATAGAACTCTTTCTCCTCTACTCTGTTTGATGATCTTCTAGAATACTTCTACCCCCACTACACTGGCATGTGGATCTCTCTCCATAGAAGACCTTTGTCCTCACTCAGAAGACCTTTGTCCTCACTGTCCTAGCTAATGGATCTCTATCCACTGGAGACTACTATCCTCTGCTCTGTCACATCCAAATATTGCTCTTAACTCTACTCAATATCTATCTCAAATCTACACTGAACATTATCCTTAGTCAAGTACAAATCTGCTCAACTCTATCTTAGGTCTAGCATAAATCTGCTCACAAATATACACCAAAATTTGTCCTCAAATCTATCCTCAAGGTCTCTCAAGAACTTGCTTAATCTGCTCTCAAGTCTTCATAAATACTTACTTCAAATTTACTTTCAAGTCTTCACTAATATTTTCTCAATATGCTCAAACATATGCTCAAAATAGCTCACGAGATATGCTCAAACAAACTTATATCAAGCACACAATACTCTCAATTGCTTTGTCTAATATTCAAAGTAATTCCTTTAACTTGAAGTAGTTTAGACATATTCTATTCAAAATTCGTTTAACCTCTAGAAATTATAGATAATGATGTACTCTATCAAAAACTCAACATTTTCTACTCAATCATTAATTCTGTCACTTTCACAAATTTGGTTTCTAATGTTTGCACATTCACTTCCAATATCACTCAAAACCAATGCTCAAGAATTTCACTCATTCATCCAATCAATGAAACACAACTTCCTCACTAACCTTAAACAAGTGTTTTCATACTTCTTCAAACAAAGTGCACAATGTGGGTCTCAAACCCTAACTCAAATAGTCCTCAATCTCTATCTCAAATGTTCTCTAAACATTCACCAATGAAGCATATAAGAATTCACTCAATATTTCCAACAATGCTTATCAAACAATCCTTTTCACTCCACCTTATATTTCATGACATTCATTCCAAAATTTCAAATAAAATGTGATTTGCCCATACCTTTTTGCTTTGATGTAGATATATCTTCAAAACCTGTATTATTTGCAACAAAAACCCTCTTGCCAATTCTAGGTTAGATATCAACAATCTATCTCCAAAATATCCACAAATATTCTTTTCAATAATTATTTCACCATTCAAGAAATACAATAAAATATCAAGTCACAAATACACCTTATTATCTCCAATCTTCTCAAAATAATATTCAACACATAAAAATAAAGTTCCTTTGTTAACACCTTATAATATCCAATCTTCTCAAAATAATATTCAATACATAAAAATGAAGTTCCCTTGTTAACACCTTATAATCTCCAATCTTCTCAAAATAATATTCAATACATAAAAAATGAATTTCCCTTGTTAACACCTTCTAATCTCTAATATTTTATTTTCTAAGCATAAAAAAAATAAAATATTATTTTAACAATCCTTATGACTCCCTAAGATTTTTAACACATGCCCTTTAATTATCACGTGGCCTCAAACCAACCTCTGCATTTCAAAAGACTTTGGAAAAATTAATTTAAAATTGCATACCTTATAATTTTTGGCCCACGTCACCAAAAGTATTGCCCATGGCTTCGATAATCAGCTCTCAACAACCAGTAAACTTGAACCCATGAGCTATGTCGCTATAGAACCTTAGTCCAAGGCTAAGTTGTCACCTCAGCTACACACCCAGACATGAACCAAAAGTCCATGCTCTCCAACTAATGTTGTTGCACAAATTTTGATGAAAAAAAAAGACTTCTCTCCTTCTTTGAGAAATGAATCTCATGAGATTCGAAACCACAACCTGCTCCTTACAAGCACCTTAGCCACGTCTTCGACCACTGTCTGCTCTACCCAACACCTTGGAATGGTTTTTCCTCGTGCCACTCAAAATTAAACACAACCACCTCATTTTCTTAAACAACACTTGATTTTCTTATTCCCTCTCAAAAGCGCAATGCTCGATTTACTTTTACTTGGGCATTCAAAAAACATTGCTTAGAGTTATTTGGAAATGAAAATCATTTCCTTATTAATATTTTATCCTTTGCATTAAAACATGTCGTCCCTTTTGAATTTTAAATTCAATATAAATACTTTAAACTTTGCACGATTAATTATTTAAATTAAATTAAAAATTCTTCCAACATTTATAATCTTCCTAATGGGTCTTGTCGAGGATATATATTTTTTAATGATTCCTTGGACCTTGTTATTTCTGGCCTCTTTCTTTCACCCAAATATTATAATATTATTATTCCTTTTTAAAACTTGCTTCCCTCTTCTTGGGTCTTCTACCTTTTAGGCCTCTTTAGGCATATAATATTTAAAATAAATATTATAGCCTTTTATTTTTAACAATGTCCTTGCATTTTGTAGAATAAACCTTGTGGCATGAATGACGACAAAACTAGACATCAAACCTCTTGACATCAATGACAACAAAACTTGCTCAGCTTTCCAACATTTTTCCATCCACAATGAATCACAATAGTAAAACTCTCGAGTAGTCTCTGAGAGGCACCAAAAACCCAAATGGATATGGGTGCCTAAGTCAACTCAAAGTAAAAGAAGTAGATAGGTTGAGTTAATACTTCCTTGAATCAAGAGATAAAGACCACCTACTAGAGAATAACCTTAGTAATTGTCTCAAACACTCATTCAAGACAAAGTATGGCATTGGAAGTCCCATGTTGATCAGTCATTATGATTAGAGAAGTACTACATTCAGTGATCAGAATCCCTAGAAAAAGTAGATGAGATTGTTAGATCTATTTGTAGACAATTTTGGAGGAAAATTTTCCATGTTGTAAGCTATAAATAGATGTAGTTTAGACTCTAAAATAGGTGTCGATGAGTTTTTAGTTGTATGCATTTGTAGGCTTTCATTTCATTTCTCTTTATAAAAATAGTTGTGATTTCTAAGTGGCTTGTGGGTAATCTTGAACCCCCTCTTTTGGCATAATATATGTAAAATATTAATTGCATATATTATTGGAATTATATTGAATATTTTCCATGTTATTCAGGAAGTGTTAAGTCTAAAAGGACTTTACACTTTGTAAACATTTCCTCACTAGGGTTCAGGGTCGGGCCTTGAGCAAGGGTACGGGGGTGGCAGCCCTTGTTTGTGGGTCAAGGGATGTTAGCCCCCGAGGAATTGTTTTAGGGGTTTAATCTATTTTTAGACCCATGTGGGTGTTTTTGGTTTAATGTAATGTCAACCCATGGTTTTGTGCCAATGGTATTGTAAAACCCCTTGTGTTGTTGACATAAAAAGCAACACTTGAATGAGGGTTTGGTAATGATTTGCAAGAAATGTAATCACAAACGAAAAACAAGTGAAAGTATATTATTGTATTGAAGACGATCAAGTTTATACAATAAGAAAATACTCTTGCCATGAAATTTCCCGAAATATTTTCCTAGGATAAATTCTTGTGTAATGTGTTCTTCTTCTCTGCTTTTCCTTTGATTCTGCAATTACTATTTTTTTTGGAATTTGTTTATTGGGGTATTATTTCTCTTCATATATATACACATAATCCTAAATCTATTTTTTGGCTTAGCCTAGAAACTCATTGTTGTGTATGTATTTGTCTATGGTCTTTTGCCTGAATATTGGGTGTTATTTAAGTGTGTGTGTGAGGGCCTACGCCAATTTTTTGACTGAGTCACTTGCTTTTTCTCTCCATTGGGACCTACCTTATTATGTATGCTTATAATAGGTAACTCTTATTTGTACTTCATTGTGTCAAGGAGAGGAAGTGTTCATTATTGGCACATAGCATTCAAACCTATTTTTGTAGGAAGATCTTAGCAGATCTCTTGGCACATCACCCCATTTTCTTTTATTAAATCGTTTCTTTTTATTTTCTCTCATCCCTTACCATTTTTTGAGTAACTATCATGAATTGAATACCACATACTAACAAGGAGTGGGCCTTATAAAACCCTTGAAGACCCCCAATTGAGCCAAACCCCATGTTATCAGTTGTGGCCCCATTGTGTCACTCCTCATGAGACATGATTGTCCTATGCGAGGATAATCAAATATGACAACAAGATCCATAATTTATATGTTGTACTTCCAATGGAGAATAATAATTGTGGTTCATTGATTCTACCAAGCATGACTTTTCCAATTCCCTTAAGATATATGTAGGGATGTATTAATGATTTCTCTATCAATTTTTTTCACTTTGGAAGGCTCTCCTTTTTTACAAATATTTATTAAAAGGGAGGGGGAGCGTAAAAGCTTAAATTTTAAAATGGCCTTTATTAAAAATCTAGACCACATATCCTCTCTTTTAATATTATACTTGGGGGGGATCGACCTTCCATTTTTTAGCTCTTTGTCCTTATAACGGTTTCATGGATTGACTAAAACAACAATTCAAGGGAGGGGAAGATATGGATATACAAAGTCTTACTCCTTGAAATGAGGGGAAGGAAAAGTTTTATCAATAAGCAATCCCATTTTAATTTAAAGATCTAGATTATCTCGTTCTTGCTTCATTGGTAATATGACTCAAGGAATCTCTTCAATGAGTGACAACAAGCTAAGCAACTACAATTTACAAACTAATTTGGATCTAGGTAGATAATTCCCATAATTACCCTACTGATTTCTAGAAATTGAAAAGGTGGATAACTTCTATATAGAGGTAGAGATTACTATTCTTGACTGTGGATACCATTTATGAATATGAGGAGCACCCATATTGTTTCTACAATATTTGAAATCAAGACTTTATTATCCAAAAATATCCCCTCTTTCTAAAGGATATAACCAATACCCACTAGAATGAAAGATCTCAATGGAATTGGACTCCCTCTCTTATATAATATGAAGGAAGAATCACATGAGTCACTTGTGCCTACCAAGTGAGTGGGGGAAACAGTGAAATGAATAATCCTTTGCTCCTCTTCCCCTATTCACCTCTACCCCAACCCATTGTATACGTCAAGCCAAAACTCTCCTAACAATTTTTTATTATGTGCTCAATCATCGACCAGGTACTTGATACCTAATTTCCTCTCAAGGGAATTTATGGATAGTTTAGTTTTGTAGGTATTTGACCCTTCAAGAGAGGGTAGGTAGATAATCGATATAACCAAAGCATTTCTAGCTAATTCTAGGTCACTTTTAAAATAGAGAGGGTTGCTCTCTATTCAAAAGGATTTACTATGCAATTAAAGATTAAAATGGTGAATCTCTATAGTTAAATTCTCTAGTTATTAATAGAAATAATTGCTTAAAAAAAAACACCAACTTAAATATGAGAGATTCTCCACCATCAATGATATGATGGGAATAAAGCTTTTAATTTAATTTCACCATCTCATCTCTAGAGAGATGGATATGGAATTAGACAACAAATATTCAACTGGTAAGTCTTCTATGGTCTACCAATGAAATGTCTATCGTATCAAAATAGATTAGATAAATGTTCATAGCAATAATTAATCACACCACCCACACAAGGAACTCAATATCCATTCTTACTCCTTCCATAGCGAATGGGAGTTTCGGTAATGGTATCTAATTGATTTATTTTTGAGAAGAGTAGAAATAGGAAGTCGGGTATATCTTGGTTGCTATAACGAGGAATAAAAATAATCAGCTATTTAGATGCAAAGAAAATGCTTACTAAAATGGCCTACCTATACTCAGCCTAGAATCCAATAAATCAAGCTCTTGGGCCACCCTAGCTCATTGTTGGTGCAATAACTTATCTAACCCCTATGATACCTGTTGAGTGAATATTTTGTCTCATAACAAAATGACCACACAACCATATTTTCTGACAGGAAACTCTTTCTTGCAAAGAAAATCTATTATTTTAATTTCTCCAAGTTTCTTGTGAACAACATTTATATGCACATAACCAGTTAAGACTTAATGCACATAAAAGGATATAATCTGGAATAACTTATTTCTGCAAGTAATTGTTAACAAGGGGCCTTTAATGATTCAAAGCAAACTTTGTAATCCTAATCTGTTAACCGTGTACAGCAAAAGAAAGAACAAAGTCCCTTTCTTCTTTTATTATCTTGATATTAATGAAACCCTCCTGAGAATAAAATTAGCAACACTTTTATCTTTGGATTAAAGAAATATTATAAATGAGAAATGTGTGGTATAGGCCACTTCATTTTAAATTCTGCGCTTTTAGCATGAGGTTCATTTTACTGTTAATTGGTTCATTTTATCTTTATTTTAATTATTCTGCTATTTCTAAGTTAGCTTTTGGAGTTAGAACATGTATTCTGGAATGCACCAGAATGCGTGTATGCCAAATGTGAAAACAAAATTAAACCCTAACTAAAGATTCTTTATGAGAATCAGCTGGAAAATAGAAAAAGGACGTTAATCTGGTTAGCAATCTCCTCCCTGCAAAACCCCAAGTTAAGAGATGAAGTTCTAAAACAACCCGACCGAGCAGACCTGCACTAACACACAGTCCAATCAGATCAGATGCAAGACTCTAAGGAAAGAACATAAATGCATCATTCTGCCATTCACCTATCGTAACCCATCTCATGGCGTAAACAAATAGATACAAGAGAAAATGATGCAAAAGAAAGATTGACAAAGAAAACAGTAGTCTTAGCTTCGATCTCCTTTTGATTTTACACACAAAAGTCGCTTTTACCAAATGACTCCTTTATTTCAACAAATAATGCTTTTTGTTACAATTTCCAGCCTCTTGTATCTATCTACAGTTCTGCTATTTAAACCTTATGTCGTTGCTCTCAGCTGCTCTGTGGCGCTTCGTTTCGGCTCCCATGATGCTTCGTTTCAGTTTCCCGCTTTTTGTGTTTTAACCTTTCACCTGAGTCTGTAACGTTTGACCTCTACGGCCAGTAACTGTCGATATGAAGCATTACTCTGATTCTCATGCCTTTCTGCCACGTGTCCAGCATTTCCTGTAGTTTCATAACGGTTCCTCGAAAATCGTGACCAAAAATAGCAGATAGCCTTGCTCCTTTGGTTTCACGGTGAAAACGCGACATGTCACGAAATCACGACATGTCGTGAAATCGCGACGCTTTTGCTCTCCATGCACCTCGATCGAAACACATCATGAAATCATGACCATTTTCTCCCTGGGGCCATCTCGCCAAAACCTATCGCGAAATCGCTACCGTTTTCATCATCCGTACGCTTTGCCGAAACACATCGCGAAATCGTGACCATTTTCTCCTTCGGGCCATCTCGCCGACACACGTCGTGAAATCGCGACCATTTTGATCATCCGTACGCTTTTCCGAAACATATCACGAAATCACGACCATTTTGATCATCCGTATGCTTTGCTGAAACACGTCGCGAAATCATGACCATTTTCTCCCTCGGGCCATCTCGCCGAAACACGTCGCGAAATCGTGACCGTTTTCCTCACCTGCTGCCATTGACTGCGTTGACAGCGATTTTTCGACACGTCGCGAAATCGTGACACTTTTCTTTTTTCAGCAGCGACGGAGCGATGTGTCGCGATTTCGCGACACTTTCTACACTTATGCATTTTGCCTCTTTTCTTCATTTTTAGCATCTGGGTCATCGAGATTTTCTCTAAAAACCTACAAGAAAGGTGGGTCCCCAATTTTGGGGTGTGTTGTGGATTAGCCACAACAAATGGCAACTCTGCTGTCAAATGCTCCAAAGAATTTTGTGATAACCCTGCCTGAAATACATGAGCTTAGATACAGGCGTTAGCACATAAAAGATAAACAAATACCGATAGATCAAAAGTACATGAAACATCAGAATCATTAGTATTAGCTCGGTGTGTGTTATTTGCTTTCATTCCTTATCGCTTGGACTTGATCAACATTCCATTGTCAGTTTTACATGCATGCATGTGTGAGATTGTAAATGATTTGTGCAACCTAACGAATATGCTTAGAGATTTTGCTTTTACAAATGCATAGACCTTCTAACATCATATACAAATATTCAAGATTGTCAAACCCTCTTAGGATCAACCATGTGTATAATGAACTATTTTATTAGATCCCAAAGTTGGTTATGAGTCACTATTATCTTGAACCTATGTGTAAGTGAAAGTGAAATCAGAGCTTTGGGAAATCAGACTCCCAACTTAATCTAGATGGGAGTTTAACCCTATTCTTACTAATCTAATTTGGAATTCATTACCTCACTTTGAGCAAAATGATTTAACCAATTATGGAAGAAATGGTCATGCTAGTCTAACCCTTTGAACAGTTAGTGGTCTTGTTTTTTAGACAAGACATGTTGTCATGCATGGGCATACCTAACCCCATAATCCATGACTTAACTTCCTTTCTTTGGACCTTGGGGATGACTACCCATCCTTTGTAGAGGACAAGTAGTACGATCCTTCCAATCCAATATAAATATGAGATGGGAAACATTAATTTTACTTCTTGGATCTTGGGGATGACTACCCATCCTTTGTAGAGGACAAGTAGTACGATCCTTCCAATCCAAGTCTTAAATGAAAAATAGATAATATTAATTTTATTACTTGAACCTTGGGGATGACTACCCATCCTTTGCAGAGGACAAGTAGTACGATCCTTCCAATCCAAGTTTTGTCATGAAATGAGACATAGGAGCTTTGGGGAAGCAGATCCTCAACCTAGGCGAGATGAGAATTATGCCCTATCCTTACTACTCCATGTCGGTCAAATCAAAGCTTTGGGGAGTTGGATCCTCAACCTAAGTTCGATGAGGACTTAACCCTATCCTTACTACTCTGATTTTAGGCTTTAAGCTTAATAGAAGTGGTAAAAACCATTGTTTTAAGGATCATGTTGCATAATAGGATAGACATGAAATATTCCTTTCGCTTGACCCTTTTCCTCCAAGCAAGGTTTTGATCATTTTGCCCAAGATCTTTTTTAATGTGTACAACTGTGCTTGGTTCTAGATATCTTGGGCTCAGTTTCCAACCTTAGGATTTTTCTTTATTTATGTTATAGTATAACCCTAAGAGGATTTAACACACTTTAATGATTTGTATCTGAAATGCATATGCAACTAAGATGGCATGTATATGCAAAGTGAGATGTAAGATGAATGCATTGCTCTTTGAATTACAAATGAAGTATTGCCATCATTATAAAACTGACTACTTCATGTATCACAAGCCTCAAGCGATATTATTTAACTGATTGTGTTATATGTGGAGCTTTTACAACATAATTCCAATGCTTCATATTCTCCCAATCTTAGGCATGTGTTTAACATTTCAAACTTTTATTCCCCTTTTTTTTTTTTTTTATATATATATAAGACAATGAAAAATGTCAAATAAACACACCACCTAAATGTCCAACCTGCACACACAAAAGAACAAAGCACAATATTAATACAACAACCTGAACATGTCAAAAAAACACAACTTAAATATCAAATGTGCACACAAAATAAACAAAGCACAACATTAATACAAAGCTAGACATGTCAAGGATACACACTTAAGTATCAAATCTGCACACAAAAGAAACAAAGCATGGCATAATTACATATAATACAAAACCCAGCTGCCTCAAGCCTAGAAGTAGTGTTTCAAGTGCAACCCATTGACAGGTAATGCCAAATCCTTTCCATCCAAGGTTCTTAGTCTAAAATTGTTTTCCCCTAGGACTTCTGAAACTTGGTACGGACCCAACCATAAGTATTCAAACTTATCATGATCCCCCTTCTTCTCATGTCTTTTGTCCCATAACAGTACTAGATCTGATATTTTAAAAGTCTTGGCTCTAGAATTTTTGTCAAACCATCTTTTTACTACATCCTGGTGTTTACTAAAATGAAGCATGGCCTCATCCCTTTTTTCATCCAGATGCATTAATTGTGTTAGTCTAGACTCAAGTTTATCATTAGTACCGAAATAATCTTTCATGAAATGCAGCGTTTGTAATCTGAGATTTGTAGGAAAAATGGGATCTTGTCCATAAACCAGATGGTAAGGAGATGTTCCTATGGCTTCTTTGATTCTGATTCTGTCGGCCCAAAGAGCCAACTTAAGCTTGTTATGCCAGTCCCGCGGATTTCTTTCCAACAACTTTTTTATGACATTTAACAAATTCTTATTAGATGATTCGGCCAATCCATTACCTTGCGGGTAATAATTGGAAGAGAATTTTAGACTCACGCTGTTGTCAAAGGCCCAATTAGCAAATTCTAGAGAGGAAAAAGCTGGACCATTATCACTTACAATGGAGTTAGGCATCCCGAACCGAGTGACAATGTTATCCTCTAAAAATTTAATAACAACCTCCGAAGTAGCATTCTTTGTGGGGATAGCTTCGGTCCATATTGTGCAATAATCCGTAGCGGTCAGAATGTATTTGTGGGAATCAGATGAATTGGGACTGATAATCCCAACAAAATCCAGGCCCCATTGCACAAAAGGTCGAGACTCAATTATGGACTGTAAAGGCATGGAAGCGTTCCTGTCTCTATTGGTTGCAGTTTGACATGTATGACATGACCTCACATGAGTATAGGCATCTTTGAATAGTTGAGGCCAATAATAACCGGCTCTAAGGATTTGATGGGCCGTGGCATTGGCGGACCCATGTCCTGTTCCATGTTTACCATGGAATTCCTCGAGAATCTGCACTGCCTCTTTTTGGTCAACACAACGAAGGTAAATACCTTCATGGTTTTTCTTGTATAATGTGCCAGATCTAATTAGGAAATTAACAGATTTCAAGCGCAAGGCTCTTCGTTGAGTAGGATTCAAATGCGGTGGACATTTACCATTTAGCAGATAATACACCACATCTGTATACCACTCATCTTTGGTTATATCTGTGACTTCATAATGTTGACATGAAATTGCGAGATCCTGTTCTGCTATTGCCTTAACCAACCCTTGCCCCCGCACTATCTTCATCGACTGAATCTCAAGATCAAACTCCTGCAAAGTTGAAACCCACTTACCACGTCTTTCACCTAATTCATTCTGTATGAACATGGATTTGACTGTAGGATCCGGGATGATAGCAAAGACCCTACTGTGGACTATGTAATGCCTGAACTTTTTTACAGTCTTAACCAGAGCATACATTTGCTTGTCTAAGATGGAGTATCTTAGTTTCGCATCTTTTAGAGGACTACTCAGGAAGGCAATAGGATTTTCAATGTTGCCTTCACACTTCTGAGTTAGAACACTCACAAAGGAGTGATCTGAAGCAAATGTATAGATATAGAAAGGCTTCGTATAATCGGGACTTACTAAAACTGGGGCTTTAGAAATCACGTCCTTGATATTTTTAAAAGCATCTTTATTCTCATCTGTCCACTTGATCTGGACATCTTTCTTTAACATGTCATTCAAAGGTTTTGCTATTTCTGCAAAATCTGCAATAAATTTTTTGACGAAATTGATCTTCCCGAAAAATGATCTCAACCCTTTCTTGCTATTGGGACAAGGAATCTGCTGTATGGCCTCTATTCTCTCAGGGTCAATGGAAATTCCATCCTTAGATATTATATGCCCCAACAGCTTTCCTTCCGTTACCCCGAAGATGCACTTCTTTGGATTGAGAGAAATACCATGTTCCCTGCATCTTTGAAAGACTTTCTTAAGATCCCTGACGTGGTTTTCCCTGTTCTTAGAAAAAACAGGAATGTCATCGACATAGACAATGATGCACTTACCTATGAGACCTTTAAAAGCAAAATCCATAGCTCTCTGGAAAGTGGCACCTACGTTCAATAGTCCGAAGGGCATTCTCCTGTATGCAAAGGTTCCCCACTTTGTGGTAAAAGCAGTTTTCATCCTATCACTAGGGTGGATAAGGACCTGATTATATCCTGAATAACCATCCAGGAATGACATCATCTCCGACCCGTTCACCTTTTGGAGTATTTCATCAATGGTGGGTAATGGGTAGTTGTCCTTTTGGGAGGCTTTATTAAGATTTCTAAAGACGATACACAACCTTATTTCTCCACTCTTTTTTCTCACGAGGACCAGGTTAGCAACCCATGTGGAATGCCTGACAGGAAAGATGATCTTAGCTTCTAAAAGTCGCCTCACCTCTTTCTCTATCAAGGGTTCTAATAATGGATTAACTCGCCTTTGTCTTTGCCTGAAGGGTTTGGAATCTGGATTTAGCGGAATCGTGTGCATTATGACATTCTGATCATAGGTTTTCAACTCCTTATAACTCCAAGCTATGCAGTCTATGTGTTCTTTTAATGCATTGGCAATGGAATCCTTATCCTGCTTGGTGCATGCTTTTGCTATGAATACTTCTCGAGGGTTTTTTGCACTTCCAATGTTAACTAAATCACAGGCCTCTCTGGGAGGCGGAACCCTTTTACCCTCTCTTGTTTGGTATCCGATATCAAAAGTTTTTTCTAATGAAGCCATCTCATCTAGCATCTTATTTCCAATAAATTTTTCTTCCAAATCTACCTCCTCCAGGTCCCTTTCGTCCTCATCTATAACCTATTTTTCAAATATACCAGAATTAGTGACAAAATGGAATATGTGCCTGTCACTATCAAACACTTGAAAATTCATGACATTATCTGGTATCGAGGGACAAGGGACCAGCTCTATGGAGAACTTCTTGCATTTCTTATGGTCCACTAGCTTCAACATACTCGCAGCTACGGCTAGGGAGTCTGCTAGACGATTGCCTTTTCTAGAAATCAGAGATATGTTAAAAGCATCAAACTCGTCTATCAAATCTCTAACCCTAGTTCGATAAATTCTGAGCCGCCTATCCCTACATACGTATTGTCCCTTTACTTGTTTCACCACTAGTTTCGAATCACCAAGAACCTTGATATATTTAATTTTCTTTCGAAGGGCCAATTGCAATCCGAGAATCAAGGCCTCATATTCTACCATATTGTTGGTGGCAGGGAACTGTAGTCTGTATGCAGCGAATATAGGCTCTCTGTCTGAACATGATAATTCAATACCGGCTCCTGCTCCTTTCCTGGACTTGGATCCATCAAATCTTAAAGTCCAAATGTCCTGATGTCCTTCAGTAACATTGCACCCAATCCTTTCATCTTGGGTATTTTCAGGTGTTTTTATGTCCAAACAATATGCTCCCAATTCTACTTCAATGTACTGGATCTCATTTGGTTTGTTGTAATCTGTGATCATATCTTTGAGCCTGGGTTCACTATCAATCTGAATTTGATTGGCCACTCCCCTCCAAGGCAACCACATATGTGAATAATCTGTCACAATGTAACCGTTCAGGTTTTTACTCCAATCTCTTCCCAAAACCATGCCATATTTGATAGGAATTTTGAGCACCAATATGTCTATGAGCTGTTGAACCCTAGGTTCTGAATTGACTTGAATAAGCACATCACCCAATTCTCCCACTGCCTCCATGGTTGATCTATCCAGCTGCACCACCCTGATTCTAGAAGGCTTTGGTGTAAGTCCCGATTTTTACAGATTTCTAGAGGCATGATGGTAGCCGAGGCCCCTGAGTCTATTAAACAATTGTGCAAGTTTTTACCTGCAACTCTAATGGTAATCAAAAAGGGAGGTATATCTCGTTTTTCCTTTTGTAAAACCACTCGGGACTCAGCACTTTTGGCTTCATGAACTTGTGCAGATGGATTTAATCCTTTTGGTGAACTTACTTCTTGGCCTAATAGTCGAGACATATCATACATCGATACATTGGCCTTAGTCTTCTTCATATCTTCCACCAAGTCGTAAGTGGGCTTTTCTGGATTTGACATGTTTTGCACCATCTTAGACTTTTCAACCCTGGATGGAGGAGGGGGATTGACATCTCCTTTAAAATCAGGAGGGAGTAATTGATTGTTTGGAGGAGTAGAGGAAGTTTTGGGCTCCTTAGAACTCCTAGTGTAATATTTGTGATTTCCTTTCCCAAAACGTTTGTTGACTTGAACCTCCAAGGTTTCTTCATTTTCGCTTCCAAAAAATTCCACATCCTCCTCTTCTTCACTTTCTTGGGAGTGTATGACCTCAGTCAGTATAGACTCATGTTTCTCGTGGCCACAGTGCGGGCAATCGTTATCACAAGATCCTGATTCACCACAATCTTCCGAGATATCTGCCTGATTGGCAACGGGATTGGGTACCCGCCCATTATTAGGCTGCGTGTTGTACATTCCTTTTCCTCTATGGTTGTGAGGTCGGTTATGTCCCATGGCTTGATCAACTTTTTTATTGACATTCCCCACCGTAACCAACACCTTGGCCAACGTTTCTTTCATGTTTTCTATGGCTGATTCGGACCCTTGTGGTTGAGGCACTGTAATTGCGGGTCCAGTTGTGTTTGCTGCATTAGCCACCTCTGGACTAGGTACAATGGCTTGGGTTTGGGCAGGTGGATTCCATCCTGGATTCCCACTTTGAATGGCTTGGGTGGGTTTGGGCAGGTGGATTCCATCCTGGATTCCCACTTTGAATGGCTTGGGTGGGTTTGGGCAGGTGGATTCCATCCTGGATTCCCACTTTGAATGGCTTGGGTCTGGGCAGGTGTATTCCACCCTGGGTTCACACTTTGAATGGGAGTGATTGTTGGATAAGTCGTTGGGCTTGGCGTGCTAATTGGAGCAAACCCCGGCATGGTCAACAGATTATTGCCCATACCAAACCCAGGCAAACCCATCGGGCTATTTTGAATCAATCCCTGTGTTTGAACAGAGGCATTCGGATAACCTGGAAATGGCGTCACTTGGGTGGGTGTTTGGAAATTGTTCATCATAGGAACTTGTGGTGCCATTAACTGGTTCATCATGGCAAATTGACTGTATGGGCCATATTGTCCCATCCCAGTAAACTGAGACAATCCTGCTCTTGGCAGGTTCATCTGCTGTTTGAGAGTCATTGTTTCTGCATAGGCCAAAGGAAGCGTCGTAACTTGGGGGTTCCTTCTAGTCAACAAAGACATTAAAGGATCCAAGGCTCCGAAATATAATTGCAAGGCGATCGCAGGATCTACCGCAAAGTGACGAGTCACATTCGTGTATAGTTTTTGGAACCTTTGATTGAATGTTCGTATGGGCTCATTGGGTAATCTTTTGCATGATACGAACAAATTGTAGATTATGGAGGGATCCAATAACATTCTGAATTGGCTTATGAAGGCGGTTTCTAATTGGGCCCAGGAAGTGATGGACCCTGCTGGCAGATTTCGATACCATTCATTGGCCGTGGGGTCTAGACTAGCAGGGAAAACTTGGCAAGCAACATCCTCATGAGTAACCCCTTGCCTAAACATGTAATCTTTGTAGATTTGGACATGATATTCTGCTGTTGTGGGACCATCGTGAATGAATTTAGGTAATCCCCTTTCAATGTTTCTAGGCAAATCGTGGACTGCCTCAGGAATATCTAAAGGGGAACTTTGAGCACCCTACCAAAGGGCAGGTGGTTGTTGTTGTTGTTGTTGTTGTTGGGCCATGTTATTCAAAGGTGTTAACCCTGTGGGAACAATTGGAATGCTTGGAACCGTGGAGACAGATATCAAAGGTGTTATTGTCACACTTGAACTTAAAGGTTCAGGCCCGCTAGACGAACTTGAGTCTAAAGAAATCCCTAACTCAAGTATACTGGGTGGTATTTCGATCTCTAATGTTTTGTTTTTCAGCCTCTTAGCAGTGAGAGAAAGGCTTTGGAAGATAGTTTCCCCTGTGGTTTTAGACCTAGTAGCAATGTACTCAGGTTGGGCCAGCTTGGAAACTCTAGAACTCTAAAATATTTCTCAACTCACTTGCCAAATAAAATGTCTAAATGTTATACTTGCAAGCACAATAGGTGGAAACAAAACTGGCCATGTTACTTGTTAGAACAAATCAAAATTACAAAGCAATAAAGAAGGCCCTCCTTCTAGTGCCAAAATGTTGAGTGGTATTTTCACCCAATTGTGAAAGTACACTCTCCCTTAGGATTTGGATTCCAAATCCCCTCTTGCAAAGAAGTTAAACAAACTTCTCCAAGGTCTCCGTTATATTAACATTTGCATATGTGCATTAGTAATCTCAAATAAAGATATTCAATTTAAATGCTTGGAACACCTTAGTGATTGCAAGTAGCGTAAACAAGGGGCAATGTTGGTTTATTTTACCATGAAACTTTAGTGATTGTTCATTGAACCAAAATAAATCAAATGTGAGTTGGCCCTCATATGACCACGATGTAGTGCTTTAATTCCTTTTATCTTGATGGTTTTAAAATAGTTTTTTATCTTGCATTAAATCCTCAATGATGAATAGGGTCTTCACATGTAGCTTCAAAATGTCACTTTAACTTATCCCTCTTAAATGAAATCAAATTTTCATCAAGATGAACAATTAAGTGCTTTAAGGCAAAGACCTTCAATATAATACTCAAATTACCCCTCTTTCGCAAAATTAGAATTTTTATGAAGAAAGGGTAATTTTAGGCCCAAAATGGGAACTTTTTTTGGCATGGCCAAATGGGAGGATTTTGGCATGGCCGCATTTGTAAAACAGGGATTTTAATTTGAATGTGAAAGCTTCTCTTCAGAAATTTCAGGCCTTGTTAGCAAGAAAGAATGAGAAATTTTCTGCATGCTCTATTTTAATTGTTCTATCTTTCTCCTTCCAAATTTCAGATTTGTATGTGAAATTTATGCCATTGTTTTTGGGTTATTTCATGTGAATGTCTGCAATCTGGAAATTATTTTAAACCCTAGGAGCCAGCACCTAGTTTACTTTGATCGTGTTTGTTTGCAGGTCAAATAGGCGAGGTTGCATGTATGAAACTCTCACGTATTCGGTTTTGCAGGACGGGGTGCTATCAAACTGAAGGAGCTTTTGCATTGCTGCATTTTCAGCAATTATTTTGATGGAAATTTTTAATTTTCTGTTTCCAAAAATTTTAATTTCAGAATTTTTTCTTATTTTCAGGTATTAAAATAAACATTTAAAAATTTTCAAAATCTAAAAATAATTTCACCATTGCGTAGGTTATAGTTCAGACTTCCAATACACACTTTGAAATTTCATTTTTGGAGTTGTTTAGTATTTTTAAAAATTCATCGAAGTTGTTGTTTTGTCACAGATTTTAAAAATCCGAAAATAGAAAATTTCTATTTTAAGGTCAAATTTCATTTTTCCAGTTTTATTTTGCACTCATGAGCCTATGATGACATTCCCTTCATGGAAATTCCAATTTCATTGAAGGAGTTATGTTTTATGGCATTTTCACAAATTCCCATTTTGGGCCTAAAATTACCCTTTCTTCATAAAAATTCTAATTTTGCGAAAGAGGGGTAATTTGAGTATTATATTGAAGGTCTTTCCCTTAAAGCACTTAATTGTTCATCTTGATGAAAATTTGATTTCATTTAAGAGGGATAAGTTAAAGTGACATTTTGAAGCTACATGTGAAGACCCTATTCATCATTGAGGATTTAATGCAAGATAAAAAACTATTTTAAAACCATCAAGATAAAAGGAATTAAAGCACTACATCGTGGTCATATGAGGGCCAACTCACATTTGATTTATTTTGGTTCAATGAACAATCACTAAAGTTTCATGGTAAAATAAACCAACATTGCCCCTTGTTTACGAGTTACTTGCAATCACTAAGGTGTTCCAAGCATTTAAATTGAATATCTTTATTTGAGATTACTAATGCACATATGCAAATGCTAATATAACGGAGACCTTGGAGAAGTTGTTTGTTTAACTTCTTTGCAAGAGGGGATTTGGAATCCAAATCCTAAGGGAGAGTGTACTTTCACAATTGGGTGAAAATACCACTCAACAATACCAAGTTTGTTGAGATTGATATCCCAAGAAATGGATAAGTGAAGAATAGATAAGAGGAGTGCACCCAAAATCAAATATGATAAATAATCATTGGATTAGTATAGGAATTTTTCACTTGACTCCCCCATGACAAAATGATGAAGCCCCATATTTTGATTCCCTAAGAAATGTGAACAAGGTAACTCTCATACTGAATTTCTAACTATTAGATCTCTCTTATATAAGGGAATTATAGTTAGAAGGATAACTATCTCCTCTCCATTTTAAAGGGCTCCCTTTAATCACTATTCATTTCCATATTGAATGCTTCAACTTTCAACCTTGCTCCCCATAAAATATCTTGAACAACATTTAAAATTGGTTAAAAGGGCTCAACCCAATATCCCTTAGTTGAGATGGAATGACTTGTACTATGAACATTTTTTAGAGTTATTCAAACAAAATAGAGAACCTAATAGATTTGCATACACCACCCACACCACACCACCATTGTAAAGGAAAGGAAAGATTATTTTTGTACCTTTCATTGATAAGAAAAAAGAAACCTTACTAAATATCTTAACCCCATCAATTCCATTTCTTGTGTACCTAATGAATAAAGATAAAATGAATTCATTCAAGGTTGAACCAAGGTGAAATGGGGAATAGAAGATTCTATCAAAAGAGGTTGATATTATGATAACCGTATAGAAACAACCTCTTTGTTTTAAAATGAAAAGGGGGCAAAAAACCAACCCTTTTAAAATAGAGAGTAGAGTAGGGGTAACTAGATGAAAGAGATTGAGAAAAGCTTAAATAATCTACCAATGTTGTGAAAGTGAAGGGCCATTCAGATAGTACATTGATTTTATGAAGATAGCAATTTTTTACCATGAAACGATGCCAACTAGGCACCATTGATATCCATTTCCTTAAACTTGTCATAGTATAATTTAGGAGGAATATTTCTAGGAACTCTTATGACATGGTGGAATAAAACCATTTCTACAAATGAATTCTAGTGAAAAATATCTCCTACTATATTAATCATAGTTGCTTCTACTACATGTGTATGAGTAAGCCAGATAAGTAACCCAATTTGATTTGGCATGAGGGTTGAGGGGGAATAGAGGGGAACTGACACTTGAGATGCTCTAAAAACAGGTGGGATTTTTTTTTGTGTGAAATATTGAGGCAACTTGATTTTAGTTTGAAGTGAATTCCCCATATAACCAAAAAATAAAATGAATTTCCTTGATTTTAATAAAAAGAAATTACTAGCTTGATACGTATTAGGAACATTGATATAAAGAGCTTAGGGACAAGTCTTTATTGATAGATGGGACCCTAGGACCAGGAAGGCGTAACATATTTCTTTATGCTAGGTTCAACAGGTGTCACACAGGTTATTTTAGCTTTGTTGAAAGCTCTACCTTTTATGAAATCCATAAGCATTCTCCAAGGATTCAAAATTTCCTAAAAATATTTCTCTATGCTCAAGTAAGGGTGGGTCCCCCCATATCTATTTATATTCAACATACCTTAAAAAAATAAAGCAATAATATATTCCCCTTTAGTTCTTTTTCAAATTCATTTATAGATATAAATCTTTGCCCATTTTAAAACAAAGAGGACATGCTTTCTGATATTCATTCATGGAATAGAACAAAGGGTTTGAGAATCTTTTTATATGGGAAATTCAAGAATTTTTTTAAAGGAAATCTACTTTCTTTAAGGAGTAGGTGTAGGAACAAGAAATCTCTATTTCCACCCAGGTAAAAGGAATTAATTATTAGGAAGTTGAAAAAGGTTGATTTCATAAATAAATAAATAAATCACTTTTCCTCTCTATTTTAAAAGCCCATTAACTACTATTTAAGTGCCTCTTCTCCACTTTTAAGAGATCTACCTTAAGTATTATAATAAAGGAGCTTTAAAATCCTCTTCATCCTTACCCTCTATTCTAAAAATGAGGAGATATATTTCAAATTTCTATGGGCACTCACTCACCTTTTAAAGCTCTCTATCCAAGAAAAAACTAGAAAGAATCTCTCTATTTTAAAATGGGAACCAACTTTAAGCCTTGAAAATAGATAGGGTGAGGAATCCCTCCTTTATCAACTTTTTTAGAGCCCTCTTACTTATGGGGGGATAGAGAATAGGTACACGCTCTTTATAATATCAATAAACCTCTTGATCTCTCCTAAGCTCACCCTATTAGAAGGTCAAGGGAAATCCTATCCTATTCTAAATCCCATAATTTTCCCTTGGGATAATAATATTGGCTTAGATTAGAGCAAAAATCCTATTTAAAACTCTTAAGCTCTCCTCTCTATTTTAAAATGTCTTTTAAAAGGTTGTCCTCTCTACCCTATTTAAAAAAGGGGGGCAAATGCTTTCACTTTTAAAAATGGGAAGGACTCTTCTTTTAAAAAGAGAAGAGGAATTGTCTTTCAAATAACCTACCTAATGGGGAGGGGAGGGGAGAGTGATCCTCTAATAATAGAGGGATTTTTATTTTTAGTTGTTCATCCTCTCTATTTTATACAGCAGGCTTGTATGAAAGGTAAGCAAACACAAGTTTTTGGAAGATAAGAGTGTGGAACCCTCAAATCAATGATATTAAGAAAATAAAATCAATGCCAATGTGGCTCTTGGTAGTGATCTAGGTTGACCAAGTGTGTCAATTAGATAATACACCAGATTGAAACTAGAATTGATTGGCACTAGGGAGAAGAATTAACGAATGGGTGCCTTACCTTAGATAGATAATCTGCTTGGTCTAGGTGCCTCAAATAGGTCAAATTCAATCCCTTGATCCTAAATAAAGAAAATAAATTAACCTTTATACCTAATGAGATACCTTACAATTTTTGAGAGCAGGTTATCTTCTCTTTCAATCCAAAAAACTTTGAGAGTTACCACTATACTCACTTGCTATATCCTCTTCATATATGGGATCAAGGCTTAACCCTAAATTAAGTGGGTGGGCCACCTAAAAGAGAAGGACAAATCAATGACCCATTTTCTTTCTTTAAGGTGGTGAGCTTTTTTGAATTGGGTGAATAAGTCCTCTTGAGATGGGGAGAGGGCCTCAACCTTTCAAATTAAGAGGATCGAACATTATAAGGGGCGGGTAAAGGTGATACCACAGATCTACCCCTCAAAAAAACAAGTTCTTGGACAAAATAACGATCGAAACCCTTCTCTCTTACTTTCTAGATCCGGAACCTCTTCGATTCAGGAGCTCTCTATCTATAATCGCGACCTCTTAAGACATAAGCGGAGCCGGGGAAGGATACCTCAGAGCGTTAGAGAACCGGACACAACTCAAGAGAGGAGGTTGAGGATTTACTCTATATCCTTATTAAAACAATTACTTATCAATAAAATAGGACTTGGGAGAGCACTCGACCTTTCGATCTATAAACACTCAATTATCAATAAGTTAAGCTCAACCCCTATATTTTAGAGCTCTCTATGTATAATCTTAAAAAAGAGGGGCACTCACATCAAATTAAAATCTTTAACTTTATCTATAAAATGTGAACTAGAATGAGGGAAAAAAAAAGTGCTCAACAAGGGAGAGCAACTTCAGAAGGGAGAGGGCCACTTTTAAGGTAAGCTCTCTCTATCCTTATTTAAGGTCGAGTACGTATCAGTTAAGGGGCAAGAGTCGTTATTACATACATAATATGGATCCCCTCTATTTTAAAAGGGCTCAAAGTTCCCTTGCCCTTGTGAGTTGAGATCCATTTATAAAGGTAGAGTCATCTACAAATATTGAACCAAACAAGAGTTCGTACGTATCGATATTCCGTATGTAATAACGATTTAGACACTCGCTCCTTATAAGCCCAAGTATGGCTATTAAAGGAAACCCTTTTAGTGTAATGGTTAGGCACTTTTGAAAGGGTGAGTAGAGGAACTTTTTTGGTGCCCATTCATTCCCATCTCTCTCTACATGAAAAGAAAGAGACGAACGGCCTGTACTCCGGAGGGAGAGGCCCTTTAAAATCTTGGGCCCTCTCTATTTTAAAAGGACTTAATATAGCATAAGCCCTCTAAAATGGTACATAAAATTTTAGGAGGGAGGGATAAATGGGTCAAGAGTAGTTTCTATCTATAGATGACCTCAACATGGCATAGCAATACCTATTATAGTCACTTTATTTGCTCAGGCTGAACCTCCTATTAGATAAGAAAGATAGCCATATTAGAAGAAAATAATGGGGAACAACTTATATTATAATGCTCCGCTCACATTTTAAAATAGAGAATGTAAAGCAATCGTATTTTATTCTAGGTGGATATAACTTTAGGTTTCAAGTAGACCTTGTTGTTGAATTTCTTATTGTTATTATAATAGTGATATGACTGAACTAACCCATACAAAAAATAATATTTCCTAAATGACAGATGCCTACAATCTCTCCTATATAAGGCCAACGACCTTAAAGAGCCGGGGTAGCTATAGTCGCAAAAAGAAATTCCCTTCCCGAACCGCTTAAAATATGACTTCCGAGATGCCGCCCGAGGATTATAGATAGAGAGGGATTTCACTCCAGAAAACCTCTTCTTGAACAGAAAAAGCATGGTGCCCGCCCAAAACCTTCCCCCAAAAAAAGTGCTCTTGGGTTTTTTCAGATAGGGTAGAGCAATCACTCACTATAGATTGGATATTCAAATGTATTATATTAAAAGTCTCTTTTAAATTTAAAAGTAATGTACTCTCTATATATAAAAGGAGACATAGTGGCATATATGGGGTGAGCATGGAATGAATAGATGATATCATAGTGGATAATGTAGATACAAAAATCTAGGCATTTGTATTTCACCACATAATTTTGCATAATAAAATATATGCCTAGGTCTAAACTTAGGCATATCAATTCTTGTACATTTCACCCACATTGCACATTATATATGCCTAACTCTAAACTTAGGCACAAAAATCTTACACATTATCCTATTATCCAAATTTTAATAAATCTAGAAAATCCCCCTAGGATATCCTGTCTTCCCATGTGACACACGTCTTAGCCACCACTACCCCTCACCTTGCCACATCTCACACCTCACTCCACACCTCAATCCACTTGCACCTACCCACATGCCACCACTCCACCTGAGTGAGACACTCTAAGTGACTCACTACAACTACCCAAGATATGTGGCTATCTAGTCCCTACCACTTGGTAGCCTTTGCTTGCCACCTATATTTTTCCTCCAAAACCTAAAATTACCTATAAAAGTAACACCATTCCATAAAGCAAAAGAGGTTGAAAGAACACATCGATAGGCTACCAAAATCATACCAGGAGCCACCTTCATCCATGGAGTTTCTTGCTCAATCTTCCCAAGCCCCCACCACTTCAGTTGTAGGGAAAGTTAGTGTGGCATGTACTATGCATCTAGACTTGTTCGCTAGCCCATCTAGTGGTACCCCACTTTAGACATAGATATGATGCAGAAAGTTGCTTATGCCACCATTCTAAAAATTCCTAGGAGTGTGCCACCCACGCCATCTAACGATCATCTCACATATGTAGATATGGATGTAATTAGGACTTATTTAAATGTAGCCAATCTGGTATTTCTATCATTACCTCCACTCACCATTCCACCTCACACCATTCCCACATTACATCAAGAAGACATCTACTCTCATCCATGGCAAACTCATAAATTCATCACTAATCCACTCTTTGAACCACAAGCCACTATGGAGGCCTCATCATTTCATCAATACCTCCCCATTCCATCCACTAACAACATCATCTATTCTAACCCCCTCTATGAGGCACAAGCCAATGTTGCTTCGTAGATGCCTACATCCATCCCATACACATCATTTATTGATCCCATATAATATGCCATCCCTCATTCAATCATGATACCCTTCACCACCTATCCTCCCCCAACATCCATTCACACTACCATCATGTATCCTGCTCAATATCCCACTCCCTATTTTGTTATACTATCTACCTCTCTGATTTCTATATAATAATATTTTTTGCACTTATAGTAATTGCTTGTGGATAATGCTAACCAAAGCACTCATCTTGACTCACAAAAATAGTTACTAGAGGGGGACCCTAACCATCCATCCACATCTTCTCAAAACACTTTCTTCATCTATAATCCATCATGGGTGATACAACTACATACCATAACCATACCCACACATCCACTCAATCACATGTATGGTGCTCCATCAACACAACACACTATCATTCCACCATCTCCTCATCAACAACCACCTCTTCACCAACACACTATGCTCATTCTACAACAAATTTTGAATCGCCTCACAAATATTGAGCTACAATTGAGTCATCATCAACCTCATCAATATCTACCACCTCATCACCTCATCAACCTCATCCACATGACCAATCTCATTCAAATCATCAATCCTGTACCTAGACCCCTCTATCCGAGCCCATGAAAACCATCTTTCACAAGTTGCAGGATGAAAAATAATCGTTTTACCTAACATATGTCCTATAAAACCCAAAAATCATAAATCCAAGTCATATAAGGAATATCATTATTATCTCTACCATCTGCAAATGGGCCATGACATCAAAAATTGCTTTGCATTTAAAAATATGGTCTAAGATCTTATCAACAAGGGGATATTTTCCATTGAAATTGCACTCATTGCATCCAATCAAAACCCTAGTATTCAATAGAACCATTGTGGGTATACTCAAGGTATCGCACCTTCCCCATGCTCACCAGACACAAAACAATTTGGGGATGATTAAGGTATCGCACCTTCCCCAAGAAAAAAAACTCCAAAGGAACCACAAACTCCTTTGGTCAATTTCCATTCAAAAGGCTCCAAGGGAACCAAAACTCCTTTGGTCACATTCAATCCAAAAGGCTCCAAAGGAACCAAACACCTTTGGTCACATTCACTCCAAAAGGATCCAAAAGAACCACCCCCCTTTGGTCACATTTTAATTCAAAAGGCTCCAAAGGAAGCACCCCTTTGGTCATATTTCAATCCAAAAGGCTCCAAAGGAACCAAACTCCTTTGGTCACATGCAATTCAAAAAATCTCCAAAGGAACCAAAAGGCTCCAAAGGAACCAAACCCCTTTGGTTAGATTTCAGTTCAAAATGCTCCAAATGAAGCACCCCTTTGGTAATATTTCAATCCAAAAGGCTCCAAAGGAACCAAAACTCCTTTGGTCACATGCAATTCAAAAAGCTCCAAAGGAACCAAACTCCTTTGGTCACATTCAATCCAAAAGGCTCCAAAGGAACCAAACTTCTTTGGTCACATGCAATTCAAAAAGCTCCAAAAACAAAAACTCCTTTGGTCACTATCAAATCCAAAATGCTCCAAGGGAAGAACACCCCTTTGGTCAAATCAATCCAAAAGCTCCAAAGGCACCAAACCCCTTTGGTCAAAAAAATCCTCAAGTGAACCTTGTACCTAGTGATTTACTCTAGTCACCTGGCGGTTGCAGCAACTAGTTATCCATGCAATATGGTATATGGATAGATCACCATAAGAACACCTAAAATAATAATAATAATAATAATAATAAAAGACAAAAATATTTTCATACACATTACATTTTTAATACATTGCATTCACAATCCCACTTTCATTGCATTCACACATTTCACTTTCATGGAATTTGCACAGTCATACCATTTGTATTCATTAAAGTCATGAATAATTGTTAGTACTATGTCTTGTTGCCTTCATCAGGGGCACCTTCGATTTAGAATTAGTCACCAATCCATCGTTCATAATAATTTACAACTTTATTTGTGGTACTTCGATCATTAAGGGGTCCTCATAAGATAGGATAAATATCGTATGATCATCAACAATGATGATTATACGGCCACGGACTATTTTATGTACACCTCTTAATTTTTAAAATTTTCATAATAAAAGTATTGCCACATCTTGCATAACATATTTGCAGAACAAAATCTAGGTGTTTTTAGTCACTTAGCCACTCCTAGTGTTTTGAGAAACCTCCACTGAAAAATAAAATAATCTTTAGATGCAATAAGTTGTTCCTAGTCAATCAAGTTTCATGTTGGACCATGCACATCATAACACATAAAAAAATTACAAATATTAGGAATGACGAAGTCATGAGTTGTTATTTCCATAAAGTGAATGGTTTCCCCTACTCATCCAATTGTGTGCATTATTTAGAAAGATAAGAATTGACAAAAGGACAAGCTCACCATTCTCCTCCTTCAAAAAAAAAGAATATAAGATCCCTTGCTCTTCCTCAAAGTGAGCAAGTATCCCAAAAAGCATCCCAAAAGCAAAAGAAAATCACCTTGCTCTTCTTCAAAATGAGCAAGTCCTCCCCCCAAAAAAATTGAATCCCTTGCTCTTCCTCAAAATGAGCAAGTATCCCAAAAAGTAATAAAATCCCCCTTGCTCCTCCTCAAAATGAGCAATCCATAAAAATAATAAAAGTCCACTTTGCTCCAATATAAAAAGGAGAAAAATGAAAAATAAAATCACAAAAATCCAATAAAATAAGGGAAAAGAGCATGAATCCTTGGAATTCTTAGTGTTTTGAAAATCATGGGGAGATCCTCATTACAAAAATGGGTTGCATGAAACCCACTTGGAAATGGGGTATCCTTATGCATGGCACAAAGTCTATCACATTAGCGACCTTCTTTTATACATACCTATGGATGCTCATGCACGAGCTAGCTTATTGGTATAAGTACCAATTTATTAGTTTGACCTAACTCATAATGAGAAATTAACATTCATTTACACACACAGTTGGTCCTTGAGAAATTTGAAACCACTAGGACAACCTTAGCATCATGAAGATTTATGAGATACATAAACGAGTTTGTTTGAGATAACTAGGATGTTTGAGTCTTTGTAAAAGAACTCTAGATCATTTATACCTAAGGTAAACAAAGTCATAAGCAAGCTTCCATTCCATACCACCATCACATTGCCACACATATATCATAGTCCATTTCATCCTACAAAATGTGGTCAAACCAATACTACTGTATTGGTGCCCCTGATTAAGCAATAAAAACAAAGTTTTCTAAACAATGGTCCATAACTTCTTTGAACAATGATTAATAAGGCAAAACCATTCATTCATTTTCATACATAACCACCAATTGCATTCATTCATAATACATTCATTTTATCACATGCATACAAAAAAATCTCAACAATATATCATTACTCAAAAAACATGCACAATCACATAAACAACCAACTAGGGGAGGTTCAAGGTCACACAATTTTCTCAATAATCACATCAAGTAGTCAAACAACTGGGGGAATTCAAATTCTTCCACCTTCCCTAACAATCACATCATCAACACCAATTATAGGGGTTCAAGGTCTCACAGCTTTACCATCAGTCACATCAAACAATCAATCATGCAACTTAGGGGATGTTCAAGAGCTCACACCTACCCCAGCAATCACATTAAACATTCACATTTCAAATAATCTACTAGGTTCAAATGTTGTACCATTTGCCTCACATTCACAAATACAACACATCCAATTCCATTTAGTTTCCTGTATTCATCAATTTGATTCACTAGCTTAAATTAAGGAGTGAACCTCGTATCTAGTAATATACTCTAGTCACCTGGCGATTGCAGTGCCTAGTTATCCATGTAATTTAGTAGGATGAGTAGATTACCATAGGACACTCGTAATTACATCAATTCAAAAGGTTCCAAAGGAACCAAGCTCCTTTGGTCAAATTCACTTCAAAAGGTGCCAAAGGAACCAAAAATCCTTTGGTCACAATCAATCCAAAAGGCTCCAAAGGAACCAAAACTCCTTTGGTCACATTCAATTCAAAATACTCCAAAGGAACCACATCCCTTTGGTCAATTCAACTCAAAAGACTCCAAAGGAAGCATCCCTTTGGTCAATTCAATTCAAAAGGCTCCAAAGCAACCTACACCTTTGGTCAAATTAGTTCAAAAATCTCAAAAGGCACCCTAATTCCTTTGGTCAAATTCAATCTCAACAAGGCTTTCAAAATAATTGAATCGCTATAATCTCAACTCCCTAAGAAATCCATGCAGTTGGACTACTCCATGGGATAGAGATGTACATTTCCTTCCTCCACTCAGCCTTAAGTGGTCCTTGTATCTAGTGATTTATTCTAGTACCCTAGTGGTTGTAGTGATTGCCTATCCATACAATCTGATAGGAGTAGATTACCATAAGGAAAATAATTATTAACACAATTCAAAAAGCCCCAAAGGCACCTACTCCTTTGGTTAAATCAATCCAAAATGCTCCAAAGGTACCCAAATTCCTTTGGTAATAAAAAACAATCAACAAACATAAAAACCACAAAAACAATATAAAATCCCCCCTAAAAAAACATAAAAACCATCAAATCAAAAATCTTGAGTGAACCTCGTATCTAGTGATGTACTCTAGTCATTTAGTGATTGTCTATCCATGAAATCCAGTAAGATGAGTACATTACCATAAGGTCACTCACAAAAAAAAACAACAAAAGAAAAAATCTCCAAAGGTACCTCATTTCCTTTGGTCAAAATAAAATTCAATAGGCTCTTGAAAGAATAGAAGTACTCTCTTATCAACTCCCTAATAAGGCCATGCGACTGGACTTCTCCAAGGGATAGAGGTGTATATTTTCTTCTTCCACTTAGCCTCAAGTGATCCTTGTATATATTAACTTATCCTATACACCGAGTGGTTGCAGTGACTAATTATCCATGCAATATGGTCGGATGGGTAGGTTACCATAAGGTCCTTGAATAGTGATTCACCTCAAGAAAGAATCGAATTGTTATCATCTCAATTCTCTAAGAAAGCCATATGGTTGGACTGCTCTAAAGGATAGAGGTATACAATAACCAATAATGGTTGAAATCATAGTTATAACAGGATTTTCCCCCTTTCACATTTGCATAAGTCCTAAAAACACCCAAAAGAAGTCATCTTGTTCAAGTGATTCATCGTTTTCATCACTTTCCATCTCCTCATCGACTCATCGCTTGAAGGTAGATATATATAAAAATTATAGTCTCAAATCAATTCAATACTCAAAATACTCAATATTGAAAATTGCATTCGTTCCAGAATCATTACCAAAGACTATCATATGCCCTTTTTGTTGGGGTAGATCACAAGCAAAAGACTCAATCAAAAAAAAACTTTGAATACCTAAAGCCTAAAGTGTATATTAAATCCTGTCTACCCACATATGGAAGGTGTGCCAAAATTAAGTTCATAAATTTGTTGAAAGTAATGATTCAAAAATATGCATCTTTTCCATGATTGGGGTAACCCACATTGACTTTTATTTGTGACCATATTACACAACTACCCTCCAAATGCAAATAGCTTCAAAAACCCCTCAAATCAACACAAATGCATTCAAATCATCATCTTGCATCATCATCATCTCAAGTGAACCTTGTATATAGTGATTTACTCTAGACACCTGGTGGTTGCAGTGATTGGTTATCCATACAATCTGGTAGGATGGGTAAATTACCATAAGGATATTTATTCAAAATTATTTCATATCATCATGTTTTAAATTAAATCAGTTTGGTCCCTCAATTTTTGAGTGACCTATGTTCAAGCAAATTTGCCCAAGGTTGTCATTGATGCCTTTTTTGTGGGGTTACAAAACATGAAAAATTTATACTTCATCATTTTGCATTAAGTAATTTGATATAGTCACTAGAAAAATAGGCTCCTAGGGTTATTGGTTCCTTTACTTCATCATCTTGTATGTCAATCATACCAAAAGGTAAATTTACAACAACACGGGTCCACCCCAAACTTGGGATATACAACTTGATCTTGATTTCCAACATTTGCATCCATCAAATTCATCCATTTTCATCATTCACATTCGGTCAATTGGCTCGTGGGTTTCATTCTTCACCGATTCACCAATTGAGGGGGTAAGATAAAATTAAAATTTTCAAAAATCATCCATTCTTTGCATTGAGAAGATCTGAGTCCATTTCTCCATCCAATAAAGCCAGGTGTCTTATTTTTGCACTGCATTATGTTTTATGCAACACAATACAAAAATGGGTATATGTAGACACCAAAATCTAGGCATTTGCATTTCACCACATAATTCTACATAATAAAATATATACCTAGGTCTAAACTTAGGTATATCAATTACTGTACATTTCACCCACATTGCACATCACAATTCTACATAATAATAAATGCCTAAGTCTAAACTTAGGCATACAAATCTTGTACATTATCCTATTTTATAGATTTTAATAAAGTTGATAAATCCCCCTAGGATACCCTATATCCCCATGTGACACATGTCCTAGCCACCACTACCTTGCATCTTGCCACATCTCACACCTCACTCCACTTGCACCTACCCACATGCCACCACTCTACATGAGTGAGACACTCTAAGTGATTCAATGCAGCTACCCAGGGTAAGTGGTTGCCCAGTACCTACCACTTGGTAGCCTTTGTTTGCCACCTATATTTTCCCTCCAAAATCCAAAATTTCCCATAAAAGCAACACCATTCCATCAAGCAAAGGAGGCTAAAATAACACACCATCAGGCTAATAAAATCACACCAAGAGCTCACACGTATCTTAAGGAGATTAAAGACTCAAAGCCTTGGAGTGCCCTTTTGTAGCTTTCTACCATCCATCATCAATCGCCTACCCATGGTTACATAGTAACAACAATCCTCCCTTGGTTTCTCAGCCACACCCGCACGCCCATGGTTACCTAGAATGCATCAAAGTCATTAACATCAAAGATCGGTAAGAAAAAATTTGTCAAGGCAATTAGATTTAATTTCTATGTTTTTTGCACTACACTTTTGGTTTCTGTAAGCTTTTGTTTAAGGTTGTTATGGCATCAATTTTTCATTCATATATAAAGGTGCTGCTAAACCCTTGTTTGTATTTTGTGTGTGCAGAAGAAATGTATCTGAAGATCTATTGGAGCTAAGAGTGGCCCTACTTCCAGGATACAAAAGCCCACTCACCTTTGGAGTTGTAGCAGAGGAGCGAAGAACACCCAATCATTTGCTAGAGAGTTGGAAGACCACCATTTAGAGCATTGTAGTTTAAGAAGAGAGCATTGTAATATCTCCCTAAAATATTGGGGCAAAGCATTGTAAATTTGGGAGATTCAAGCTCCCCTATATCAATACAAAGAAAAATTAGTCATTATATTTGCAATTTCTTCTTTTAATTTTATGTGTTTGGTGTTCGTTTCTTTTTGCTACATATAATAACTTTAAAGGACTCCTTAATGTTGAGGTGGGATTTTGATCTACTATATAAATCCTAACAACTAGGAAAGAGCCTTATTTAAGCATTCTTATTTGAGGAAAGATTTGATATTGATGGAAAATTATTAAGGTAAATCAGTGCCATAAATAATCTATTAATCACTTGTGAGAACCTTTTAAAGTAAAGTTCCATGCAACTCAACTACATTGATGACAAAACAAGTCGATGAGATCAGGGAGTAGAGGGATTACAAGAAAGATCCCAAAAGTTAAGGAATAGGACCTTCTAAAAGATCCCCACTATAAGAAGCATAAATATTAAAGGCCCCAAGCCTAGGAGTAGCACGAAACAACCACTAACATAAAATCCACGAATGGAGAAAATCAAGCCTTGATACTATCTATTTTGAAAAGGTACTCACCTCACCCTCGCTTTTAATAGCATGGGATGGGTGTATGATGAATTATATAGTCATGTTTTGAGGCCAAATATATGACATAATTCACAGTATATCCTTCAATGGAGTTTCACATTTTTAAGGAGTAAATTTTTATTGAAAGTAGACATCCATTTTGAGAGAATACAAAACCAAAAACTCTCTATCCTTATTTAAGGACCGAGGATGAATATTTTTAGGACTTGATCAAATATCTTATGAAAGTGGGAGTGAAGGTGGATATCAAGGAAACAAAAGAGAATGACTTTAGTATCTTCTAAAACCTTTTAAAGGTATGGCTCTTTAAAATTCTTTTTTTTTCCCCTATTATAAAGGCATTTATTCAAAATAAAATTTTAAGGTATTTTGAGGTTTTTATATACAAAAATATCTCCTTAGATCCAATATGCTTGATCTGTATATGACCATTAATTTGAGTGCTATTATTGGACAAGGGCTAATGCAAGTGAAACAACTACAAGCATGTGTAAATAAGAATCGAAAAGAAAGAAAATTTGGGGTCAAGATACAAATATTAAAGTAATTTTCCACTTGAATTTAAGGTTGTTGTGAACACCTCTTTATATTTCACTCAAGTAGATCCTAGAGAGAATAAGGGAGGGCACCTTAAAATTAAAATCTTTATTCTTATATATGTATGTATGTCAAGGGATAAAGGTAGGTTTTTCCTTTTAAAATAGAAGACTCTCAATCCAAAGGTACACTTAATTAGGGAACAGATAGGGGACATATTGAATAGGGAGAGAACTCTTAGGATAGGGAGAGGGAAGATACTTGACCCATCACCTCCTCAATCTTAGGGGAGAGAATCATATCATCATCAAGACTTGAAATCCTACCCCACCAATTAGTACATGACATCAAGGTTATGTGGAATGTGAAATATCACTTATGAAAGTATAAGATATCATTGCATTCAGATTGGATGGATCATCATTGAGAAGCATATCACCTCTAGGAGAACTAGGAATAATAGGATATTCTTCTAACTAGCCCTCTCAAAATAGGGGAGAATATATTCTTCTCCATAACCTAATGTAGGATTCGATGTCGCTCATGTGGGTAGTAGTAGGATCATGTAATTGGGATATATTAGTGCCAAACAAAGAGGGATTTGATATGTCATAGTATATTCTTCAATTTATCATAAAAATATTTTAAATATGGTAACATTTATTCATCATACTAACCCTGAATGAAGGAGTGTTAGTCAAAAATTATCTCATTCTAGAGAGAAAACAAGGATTAGCCATTAGGGATATAAGGTTATATATTGAGGGTGCCTTTAAAGTTCTAAGGCTTAAACAAGGATGGAAAAAGTCTAATAATAAATTAATAAGCAAGTGCTTCTTATTATAAAATTAGGGACCATCTCTATCCCCTCGGTAAGTGATCAATATTATAGATAGAAAGTAGACTCTCTCCCTACTCTGAAAAAGGTAAGCGAGCTTTCAATTTATAAGACATAAACTCCACTTCCCATGCATGCATAGTATATAACATACTAATTCATGTTAGTTATATTATGTATATAATATCAATATTTATAGACATAGAGAGATAAACAAGAATCTATTTATTTGGAAGCATCACTTTAAATTAATAAGGCCATCAAATCAATATAGCATCTTGATTGATATGGGAGTGAAGGGGAGTTGCTCCTCCATAGTGTAGGCAAGTAAATATTGTGTAGAGACTTGCTTCAAACTAATCCTATGTATATCTATGCTATAATTACTCAAGATAAATGCCTTCCAATTTTATATCTATTTAGTTATATGACCTGGTAACTACCTTTAGATTCACCAGCTTTCAACAATAGTTCTTTTAGGTGGGTGGGGGAAGGGGGGAGAAGACCTAGTTTTATGAGGATTACTACTCAATCGAGCATAATATTCTTATCCAAAAGACTTTAAAAGAGGTTTTGGTGCTCTAAATCCTTTTAAAGCCTCCAAATAAATCCAATCTATCAAAATTCTATGAAATTGGTACCCTGCATGCAATCACTCGAACAAATATCCCCTTGCCTACTCCATGATTGTGATATTTTTTCCACTAAATTCTTAGGCATACAAGAAAAACTTCTAGTTTTGAAGTAGCATGGAAGATATTTTTTGGAGGGGCCCTCTTGATCATACTTAATTCCCTCCCTACCATAAATAGGCACCTACCCAAAAGAGAGAGGGTAGAATAAACTAAATACTATTCATATATGCATGCAATCAATGGTATTTTTAAGAAGGTCCAAAATGAAAGGAGACAAATCACCCAATATATGGGCAACTCCCACCATCATAATTGGTTGTTTTCCTCCAAGGAGCTAGAACAAATGAAGTGGCACCTTTTAAAATGATATTATGAGATTTTGTATATGAGTCAGTTAGGAATTTTTAAAATAAAGATCTTGCTTGGGTTTATAAAGACAAGGGAGGTCCTCCCCCAATTAGTTGTTTCCTCCTTCCTCTCTCCCTATCCATTGGGTTGAGCTCAACTTAATAACGAGTGAGCCTCCATGCACCCTTTATAACTAGAGTGACTCCAAGAAGTATTTTTTCCACCATACCATAAATATTTGGGTGAGGTAGATAAGGAACCATGGGCATTTTGAGTCCAACACTAGACTCAACAACCATTAGCTTTTTATTTATGAACTCCTTAAAATGTTCCAAATGCAATAGGTATCATAATCACCACCACTGAACATGAATCTATTGCATAGAACGTTGTGTGAGGAAGATGAATTTCCTTCTTTAAAAAGGTCACTTAATCCATTTTTTTAAGGGTGGAGAAACTACTCTATCTATGATCAAATAAAAAGTCTTGAATTTTGGATCTCCAAAGAGAGAGGGCAATAAAAGAAATAAGGAATGTATTTCTAGTGAGTACACTCTATCTATAAATGAAGTTGGAGTCCTTATTTTTGCATAGCTCTATAAATAAATGATTGGAAATTTTGATAGATGGACATGGAAGGCCCTTAAAGAGGTGTCATTTCTCATATTTTTCTCTCAATGCTAAGGATTTGATCCTAATAGATGGAGGAATGAGGGAATATATTTATATCAATGGTTGAAAGCAGCAAACTATTATGACATCCCTTTCTATATCTACTCCATACCAATGTAGATTACTAACATAATAGATACAACCTATACATATTACATTTAAAATGGAGGGGGTTGGTTAGGCTCTCCATAGTTCTACTTTTAACATCAACATTAACCCAGAAGAATCAAACTTCTATGGCTTAGCTCCCTAATTGGGCTTTCATATCTATGGTTTGAGAATGTAGGGTGGGGATAAAACCATCATCACATTCCTATGCAGGAAATTTTAAGGGTGCATAATTTTAAAAAAGAGACAAGAGCCTCAAGTCCCACCTGCATACCTTTGAGAGAATGCACAATCTTAGTTATATCTTAAAAAAATGATAGAGTGAGAGTACCTTTTAGCCTAATCTTATTTTACAATAATTGTTGCCTACTTCAACCCAATCCAATTCATAATTCCCTACTCTCCTTGGATATAATGCTTATCGATATCAAAGCATGGATGATAAAGTATGTTTATTCCATTCTAAAGGGCTAGACTCCCTTAAAGAGCATTGTTTCCTCATCTATCTATTTCAAAGGACTTTTTAAAACATGGTGAGATTTTGGTTTTGAGTAGTTTTCTTAAAATAGAGAGGGTTAACCCCCACATTATATCTCCCATACCCCCTCAGACCATCTTTATCATATGATAATCCAACCTCATCATTTCTATAAAAAAATGGGAAGATTGCTAGTTAAAGTGTGATCTTGAAGAATGCAAGCTTATACTAAGAGGGGGGGTGAACAGTATAAGACCACTTTTTTTTTTCTTTCCCAATCAATATTATGTAATGTATATATATCAATAACAATAGTAGTAATAAAAGTAATGCATAAATCACCACACACAATAGAGACACCAATTTAACGTGGTTCACCCAATGTGGGCTACTCCACGGAGAAAATATTTCACTAAAAATTTATCAATCAATCTCTTGGGAATCCTTTACCTAATACAATGTTTATGGAACTCTATCCAAAAGAGAAACCAATCCCTTAAAAAGTTCATGGATCTCTATCCATAGGAGAACTCTTATCTCCTTAGCTCTGGCTAGTGATCTTCTAGAAGAACTATTTCCCCCACTACTTTGGCTAATAGATCTATATCCACTGAAGACACCTATCCTCACTGCACTATCTAATGGATCTCTATCCACTAGATACTGTCATCCTTTATACTCTATCACCTCCAAATCTTACTCTCAACTCTGTCTCAAATCTACACTAAACACAGTCCTTTGGTCTAGCACAAATTTACTCAATATCTTTCTCTCATCCAGCACAAACCTATCCTCAAATCTGTACCAAAATCTATCCTCAAATATGCACTAAATATTGTCCTTCTATTTGCACTAAACACAGTCCTTTGGTCTAGCACAAATCTATCCTTAATCTATGTCCACTGATCTGCACTAAACATAGTCCTTCAGTCTAGCACAAATTTATCCTCAATATCTGTCCTAAAGCCTTAAAACAAAGCTTGATCCAATCACAAATCAAAACTGCTAGATCTACCCCAAATATTAACTCAAGGTTTGAACAAATCAATCAATCAAATATGCTCTCATGTCTTCTCAAATACTTTTCTCAAATCTACCTTGTAAGCTTCCACAAAATCTCACACTAATCTATACACAAGTCCTCTTTATAACTTGTCCAATATGCTCAACAAGTCCTCACTAGAACTTATCCAATCTACTCAACAATCTCTGTCCTCAAACTCTGTATTGTAAACTTCCATAAAAACTCACATAAATCTATCCACAAGTCTTCTCAAATACTTGCCTCAAATCTGCTCAATAATTCCTTACTAGAACTTGTCCAATCTCATAGAAACATAAAGAGAATTGTTAGAGACTCAATATGCTTCACATTCACCATAATTTTCAATCACTTTCAATCACTCTTTTTACCATAGAAACATATAGAGAATTGTTAGAGACTCAATATGCTTCACATTCACCACAATGCTCAATTGCTTTCAATCACTCTTTTTACCATAGAAACATATAGAGAATTGTTAGAGACTCAATATACTTCACACTCACAAACTCTAAATCACTTTCAATCATAGAAATATATAGAGAATTGTTAGAGACTCAATATGCTTCACACTCATCAACACTCAACCTCTTTCTCAAATCAATTTAGAATATAGAACAATTTTTTTTACAGAACTTGAACTATCACATCAACACATCCACTTGACTAGGCTCAACCAACTCTACTCAATCACTCACTCAATGAATTAATCCTTACTCACAAACCCTAGTCCAAACTTATGAACTTTCACTCAAATTTTCCAACAATTATTATCAACAAATCTCACATAACAATGATACTCATGATCTTTGCAAACCCTAGTTCAAGTTCTTCACTCAACCAATCACTTCAACAACAATGCTTATAAAACAATCTCACATAACAATGATACTCATGATATTTACAAACCCTGGTTCAAGTTCTTCACTCAACCAATCACTTCAACAATAATGATTATCAAATAATGATACTCATGATATTTGCAAACCCTGGTTCAAGTTCTTCACTCAACCAATCACTTCAAAAACAATGCTTATCAAACAAGGTTACTTTCTTTAACCTTTATACCAGAAAACCTTGAAGCATTAATTCAAAACACACTTGACAAGGAAAACTTAACAAAGTCCTTTTCACTTCAATATTATTTTTCAAAAAACCTCAATCAATCATTTCAACCAGAGAAGAATATGCCCATACCTTTTATTTGATGTAGAAGTGACCTTAGAAAACCTATCTCAATCACAATTTTCTATTTTGCCAATTTCAATAGTGAGATGATAAAATATCACACTAACCTCTTCACAAAATAATCCTCAATTACAAGAATTAATAAAACTTAATTACACCTTATTTCTCCTTCTTAAAATAATGTCCAACACCACAAATCTTTAATCAAAATATTTCTTCCAAAACTCTAACTCATCAAAAGAATGTCTTAATAATTCAATTTCATCATAACCCTTTTTAGAAATATATCTAAAAAATAATCCAAACTCTACTTATGACTCCCTACTTAATATTGCATTAATTAAATAAATCACTTTATAAAATAATGCAATAAGTCAATCTCTCACTTTTCTAAGGTAAAATAGAATTACCCTAGTTTTTACTTTAGCAACAATTAACCCTTCATATAAAAATATTTTCTCAACTCACAACTTAACTTCCACCTTATCTCTCCTAAACCTTAGCAATAAAAATTAAAATAATTTCCAAAAATTATTACGACTTTTCACAATCTGTGGGGCTCAAACTTTACATAATACTCCCACAATGCCTTGGTCATGACTTCCACGCCATGTGAACCACGTGATCCACTTGTACCCTCAAAGCACAATGTGCACTTTGACTCCTTCAAACCCTTAAGAGCCCTTGAATCTTCCTTCGACATCGGTAGAACCACACACTGCGCTATTCGGGAGGTACACATTTCAAAATTTGGACGAGCTTTTTCACTTAAGGTGGATGCAATGAAAAGGATACTAAAAATTAGGAATGGCTATGGTATTTATACCATATGCCTTCCTTGTCACACACGTCAATGGAGAGTAAATTCGTCGGGAATACAATGCTATCGTCGGTGCTTCCAACTTTGCCTTTGAAATATATTTAAATTCAAAATAATTTAAATATTATAAATTAAATATTTAGATCTTATTTGGGTTTTTTAAAATAAAATCCTCCTTAGGTTTTATAAAACCTTTTTTATTTTATTTATAATTATTTAAATTCAAAAGAATTTATATATTATAATTTAAACATTTAAATCTTCTTTGGGCTTTTTAAAATAAAAGCCTCCTTAGGTTTAGAAAAAAAAATTGATTTACCCAACCATGGTTTTAATAAAACCTTTTATTTTGTGCTTCACATAATATTTAAAAATAAATATTACGAAGCTCTTCTGCCATCAACCTTTTGCTTTACTCCTTTTGACCTTTTGACATCAATGACAATTCATCCTTGACATCAATGACAACTTCATCTACTCAAAATGTCCAACAGAACTTAGGATATACAAGACAAGATCACTTCGACCCTGAAAGAGTAGGCTAACCATCCTAAATTTTTACTAATTAATTTATTGAACATCAAAGCCCTCTTTTCATTCAAGTGTGAGATACAACTAAACTATGGAAAACAGGAACAATGGAGGTAGACAACCTTGATTCCATGAGTAACCAAATGGATAACCTCATGCAAAACTTATAGGGCAATCCCCTATCTTCCATTCCATCAATTTCTAGCTTTAATAACTTTTATATTTGATTGGTCCCTAGGATTAAACCTAGGTATGGGTAGTATTACTATACTTTTAAATAGCCATCACCCATATTCTGAAGAGCTATTCTACCCATGAGCTCTCCTAATAGAACCAGTGCTATCCATATTATGTATGGCATACCTCCCCCCCATATTTTCTATGATGTACCTCCTATAGACCTATACTTTGTATGCTGTACCTCCAATAGGGAATACCAGTTGTGGTTCATCGATTCTACCAAGCCTAGCTTTTCTAATTTCCTTAAGATACAAGACATTGGCATATTAATGACTTGTTTATCAAATTTTTTCACTTTGGGAGTCTCTCCATTTTTAAACTCTTTATTAAAATGGAGGGGAATATTAAAATCTTAAATTTTAAAAGGGCCCTTATTAAAAAATCTAGACCACGTCCCAAGGGGGACAATGTAATGGTTTGGGCTTTGCCTCTTCTTCAGGAGTTCTAAGGTTCAAACCATAGGTGGGTGAGTGTGTGAGGGGGTGGGTGTGTGTTCATCAAAAAATAAATCTAGACCACATAATATATCCTTTAATATTATTCTTGGGGGAGCTTGACCTTTCCTTTTAAATCTCTCTATCATTATAATGGTTTTAGGGCTTGATTGAAACAACGGGTAGAGAGAGGGTAATAGATGGATAGGAAAAGGTTTCCCCCTTGAAATATGGGAAAGGAAAAAGCCTTATCGATAAGCAATATCCTTTTAATTTAAATATCTACATCATCGCATTCATGCTTCTTTGGTAATATGAATCAATGAATCTCTTCAATGAACGACAACAAGCTAAGCGACTAAACTTTACGAACTAACTTGGCTCTAGGCTAATAATGTCGGTCATTACCCCAATGATTTCTAGAAACTAAAAATGTGAAATTAATTCTATGGAGGGGTAGAGATTACCATTCTTGAGTGTGGATCCCATGTATGAATATGAGGATCACCCTTCTTGTTTCTATAAGCTTCAATATTGAGGCTTTATTGTCTAAAAAAATTCCCTCTCTTTCTAAAGGATATAACTAGTACCCATTGGAATGAAAGAGCTCACTATAAATGGACTTCCTATCTCATATAAGATGAAGGAAGAACCACATGAATCACTTGTGCTTACCAGGTGAGTGGGGGGAAGAGTGGAATGAATAATCTTGCTCCTACGACCTCTCTATTTCAAAAGGGGGTTTTAATTTGTAGTAATAGCTTAGATACTTATTATTATGAAGGGATAATAGGTCATTCATGATTACCTATATTAAGACCATAATTTTTTGATTTGGAGATGACTTCTAGATGAAGGGAGATTTGGAATATGTGTTAAAGTACCTTGCTCTTGTGTCCATCATTATAAATTAATAAGTAATTAGATGGTCTATTTTTATCCACATGAAAAACTTGGAATGGAAAAAAAAACCATTGAATTTTAAAGATCAAAACTTTTAAGTTTTCTAAACCCTATTCTATCTAGTTATGCAATTAAGAGGCTTAGAATTGCTCTATATATAAATGAGAGAGGATGATATTACTTGGATAAAGTTTCATTCCTTCCTTGATTCATAACTGGGGGAATAGTATCCCTAATTAATGTGAGCTATGGGACTTGCTTAAATTGATTGGATGAAACAAATTTTGGGATGAGACATCTCATTTTTAAGGTTGCGAGAATCAAATTTTGGCTCCCCAAGCACCTCTTAGGATATAAGGTGAAAATAATATCTTTCCACAAAATCATGCTAGGTGTGATTGATCTCCCAAACCTTAAAAAGATATTTTCAATGGCTCTGCTATCTATCTATAATGTTGATTGACTATCTCTTTATGTGAAGGCATTATGAACTAGATATCTATAAATGAATGTTATATCTTGATTACCCACACTGGTTTCTATCCCCTATTTATTTTAAGTAGTTTTCCTACTCCATTTTTAAAATAGAGGGCTACAAGAAGGAACCATAGGTATGAGCATTGATCGAAGAGAAACCACAACTTAAAAAATGGCTCCTTTCTCTATTAAGAATAATGGAAAGGGAGAAAGCAAAAAAAAGAGTATGTTGTGTCAAGAGGTTCTTATTTTTAAACACCTACAACCATATATATTTGATAAAGGAGAAACATATTATCCTAGATTAGAATCAATTGTGTTAAAGGAAAGGTCTGAGGCATAGACCAATTGGTTCTTCCAAACCCTGTAAGGAGAGCGGATGTCCAAGGCTCAAATCTCAGGCCTCGTTAGACTGAATGCTTGTCCCTTTCCTGGTGCTTTCAATGGTGTAAAATTGTTAAAATTATTGTGACATGATGGTTATAGGTAAGGGCTACACAAAAATTGTGTGGTAGTTTTCAAGGTAGACAACACAAAATATTATGGTGGCCATAAAAATGAACAACGTGCCTGTATCATCATAGCGGATACTGATTACACCATGTAAACTCAAAAAAAATGTGACAAAGTAAAAGGAATTCCATACCTCCTACTTCCATGCATGTATTCCTTGATTCAATAGCTTATCTCGTACTCCTCTCTCTATACGCACTATTTCTAGCCATGGTCAAGTGGTTCCTACATGGTCTTTACGGGGGGCCCCTACCAACGCATAAAATTACAGAAATAATCATGATTTCCTCAACCAAACAATAAATTTCCTTCATTATTCATTATTAATGATCACAAATATGCTTAATATGAGGGGAGAGCTTAGAAAAGCAAAAAACAACTCTTTGTTCTATCACCAATATTTGTAGATCACTTTTGGTCTCTCCTTGTGTCATCATTCCTTCCCCTTTCCTTTTTGTTTCCAAAATTATACATTTGATCACACCTAAACTTACTAGACCAATCACACAATAGGAATGAAGGAAGCAATGGCCTTTCATGTTTATCAAGTTTAATGCCTATGATGTCAGACTGGATTGGATAGGAACTCCCACGCAAGCAGAGTTTCCCCTTCTCAAAGTGAACGCGTGATCATGAATGTGATTCCTAATGTGATCCCGTAGTGGTTCCAATCCAATCCAAAAGTGCTTACCAATGTGATCCCGTAGTGATAATACATGTGATTCTAATAGTGATCATAAACAAACCACAATTGTAATCAATTAGATTATGCTTTAAAAAAAAGGTTCGGTTAGCTTGACCATCAGTTATTTAGGGTTAGAAAGGTTTGTGGTTATGTTCCCAATTATCCTCTAAAATGTGGAGAGACAAGGATGGATGGTCAACCCACTACCCCTAAGTTATTTCAAGGAAATTTGTGAAAGAATATTGAGGAATATAATAATAAGACTAACTCCTGATACTGGCAAAGCATAAAGAGAAAAACCTTCAAATTATCAAGTGAGATCTAGGGAAGGAAGAGCAAACATAGAGAAAGGAACACAATTAAGTTGTTTGAACTTCTCTTTACTAAACAACAAAGTGCTATTAGTAATTCTTGGTGAGGCGAATAGACCCTAATGAGACATGATTATCATCTCATGGAATAAAGGAGTGATAATGCCCCCTCAAAGTAGAGGTGTATCAAGGACCTTTATTTAATTAATAAACCCGATATCTTTTGTATTTAGGAAACTAAAATGACAAAGGAAGAAGTTTCCAAAACTATGAAAGCAATATGAGCAAGATGTGAATGGGATGTTGTGGATTCAAAAGGAGCGACAAGGGAAATTCTAACATGCTGGAATCTAGTTAGAACCTCCTATAAACTATTCATAAAACTAGGCATTGGATAGCCTCGTTAGTCATATGCTACTTTGTATATATTTATTTCATCCTTATCAATGTCTATGGACCTTCAAATCAATTAGGAAGATCTAAAGTATGGAGTGGGATCGAAGCCTTTATGAGAAATAAATACCAAGAAACCTGATTTATGATCATAGGATATTTTAATGCCATAACCAAATTGGATGAAAATTTTGTTGGAATTAAGAAAATAACCCAAAGTATAAGATATTTCTCAAATTTTATTCAAAACAACAATCTATGGGCGTTTGAGTTTGAAGAGGACAACTATACATGGACCAACAATGGGATAGGCCAAAACCTGATAGCAAAAAAATTAGATAGATGCATATTCTTAGATCATTGGAAAGATGAAGGCACTTGTGCTAAAATTAATACCTTGACAAATATTGGTTTAGATCACAGGCAAATAAAAGTTAAAATGATGGTAATGAAGAACACAAGCTTATACTGAGAGGGGGGTGAACAGTATAAGACCACTTTTTACTTTTCTTTCCAATCAATATTATGCAATGTATAGATAGCAATATCAACAACAGTAATCAAAGCAATGCACAAATCACCACACACAATAGAGACACCAATTTAACGTGGTTCACCCAATGTGGGCTACTCCATGGAGAAAATATTTCACTAAAATTTTCTCAATCAATCTCTTGGGAATCCTTTCCCTATTACAATGTTTATGGACCTCTATCCAAAGGAGACACCAATACCCTAATCAAGTTCATGGATCTCTATCCACAGGAGAACTCCTTTCTCCTCTGCTCTGGTTGGTGATCTTCTAGAAGAACTATTGCCCCCACTACACTGGCTAATGGATCTCTATCCACTGAAGACTCCTGTCCTCACTCAGAAGACCTATCCTCACTGCCTTGGCTAATGGATCTCTATCCACTGGAGACTATCGTCCTCTATACTCTATCACCTCCAAAGCTTGCTCTTAGCTCTATCTCAAATATGCACTAAACATAGTCCTTCGGTCTAGCACAAATCTGCTCAAACTCTATCTCTGGTCTGGCACAAACCTATCCTCAAATCTGCACCAAACTCTATCCTCAAATCTGCACTAAACACAGTCCTTCGGTCTAGCACAAATATATCCTCAATATCTATCCTCAAATATACACTAAACATAGTCCTTCGGTCTAGCACAAATATATCCTCAATATCTATCCTCAAGCCTTAACACAAATCTTGACTTAATCACAAATCAACTCTGCTAGATCTACCCCAAACCTTAACTCAAGGTTTGAACAAATCAATCAATCAACTCTGCTCACAAGTCTTCTCAAAGACTTATCTCAAATATGCCTTGTAAGCTTCCACAAAAGCTCACACTAATATATCCACAAGTCCTCTCTAGAACTTGTCCAAATATGCTCAACAAGTCCTCACTAGAACTTGTCCAAATCTTCTCAACAAGTCCTCACTAGAACTTGTCCAAATATGCTCAACAAGTCCTCACTAGAACTTGTCCAATCTCATAGAAACATATAGAGAATTGTTAGAGACTCAATATGCTTCACATTCACAACAATGCTCAATCACTTTCAATCTCTCTTTTTACCACAAAAACATATAGAGAATTGTTAGAGACTCAATATGTTTCACACTCATAAACACTCAATCACTTTCTCAAATCAATTCAAAATATAGAACAATTTGTTTCACAGAACTTGAACTATCACCTCAACACATCCACTTAACTAAGCTCAATCAACTCTACTCAACCAATCACTCAATGAAATAATCCTTGTTCACAAACCCTAGTCCAAACTTATGAACACTCACTCAACTATTTCCAACAATGCTTATCAACCAATCTCACATAACAATGATACTCATGATCTTTGCAAACCCTAGTTCAAGTTCTTCACTCAATCAATCACTTCAACAACAATTCTTATCAACCAATACATAACAATGATACTCATGATCTTTGCAAACCCTAGTTCAAGTTATTCACTCAACCAATCACTTCAACAACAATGCTTTAACTCATATAACAATGATACTCATGTTCTTTCAAACTCTAATCCAATATTCAAACTCAACAACAAATGATCTCAATCACACAACAATGAAGTATGCATTCACTCACTCAAAATATCCAACAATGCTTATCAAACAAGGTTTATAGCATTTACTTCTATTTCAAAAAACTCATCAACTCAACAAACTCACAAAGGAAAACTTAACCAAATCCTTTTCACTCCAATCTTGTTTTTAGAAAATCTCAACCAATCAATTATTTCAACTAAAGAAGAATATGCCCATACCTTTTATTTGTTGAAGAATAGACTTCAAAACCTGTCTCAATTATAACCACTTTCCTTGCCAAGCACAAAGGTTAGATGACAAGAATTATCACCCTAACACTTCTTCAAAAATATTTCTTCAATACAAAAATAATATCCAAATACACCTTATAATCTCCAACTTTTAAAATAATATCCAACACCCTTGAATCTCAAAAATAAACTTTCCTTACTCCCTTATAACTCCTTAAACACTTAAAAATTCAATCCAGAAATCAAAGTTTTGCATTCCCTTTTAACTCCCCTAAACAACTTATAATCAAATTAATTATGCAAAAACTTTAATCAACATAAACCCTTGGAAACAAAAAATATTTTCCCTTTTTATTTTTTGCAAGCCAAATCAAACCTCACAATGTGCATACCTCAATAGTGCTGCCCAAAAGGCCTTGGTGGGATTCGAACCACCGTTGGTTCTCCCCCAAGCGCTTTCATAATGCTCGCACCCACCAACTAGGCTGCATGGCTCCACAAGAGCCAAAAGGCACGAGCGTGCCTTTGACCTTCTCCCTCAAATGATGCAAACTCAAAACATGAACCTTCCTTCAACCAAAATGGTGTGCATGAGATTCGAACCTGCACCAGGTGCCTAGCATACATCTTACGTAGCCCTTGGCTACCAACTCAGCTACGAGGGACTTCAAATATTTTTTAGAGGCTATTACACTTTGTCCTTTCCTTTGCTCAAATACACATGCAAAAATTACACTTCTCTTTTGCACGAGCCAAAATACAAATCGCATGGATAATCTTCCAAATGCCAACTTTGGCATTATTTATATGCAACCCTTAGCTTATTCCCACATCGGTGATTATTCAAATTTTATTTGAATTTGAATATTTAAATTTAATTTAAATATTAAATAAATATTTAACTTAACCTTAGCATCCATTATTATTTAAATTAAAATTTTAATCAAAGATTAAAATATTTTAATTTAAATTAAATCCTCTTGTGGGTCTTTTCAACTTGATCCTTAATATTTTTAAACTTGGTTTTTGATCCAAAATAATAATAATAAAATATTATTATTTAATTTGACTTTGCTTCTCCTTCCTTGGTTCTTTATTCTTTGAACCCTCCTGGGTATATAATATTTAAAAATAAATATTATAACCTATTGCTTTTCAAGACCTTCTTGCTTTTGGAGGAAACACTTAATGTCCTCAAAGATGATGAACATAGCACAACAATGCTTTTGACATCAATGACAACAAACACTCCTCAAAATGTCCAACAATCTCCCCCTTTGTCATTGATGGCAACCCAATTACTTTTTACCATTTCCTTGACCTTTTTCTACTCCCCTTGGAAACTTTTTCCCCCTGACTGAATGCTTTCCTTCTAACTTAGATCTCTCCCCCTTTGAAATCAATGGCAAAGGGTCACCTTTGGGGCTCGGGGCTAAGAATGAAACTCTTAGCTTAGCCCCTCCCCCACCTCCTCTTGAGGTGGTTAATTCTGGGGTGGGAGTATTTCTACTCCCATCAAGCACTGATCTTTATCTTTGTCCATTATCTTCTTCTCTTGATCCTTCTGGTTCCTTTTGGTTCTTCCTATTCATGTCCATGTTCCTATTCCTATTCATGTCCATATTCATGTTCCTATTCATGTTCCTATTCCTATTCATGCTTGGTTCTGGAATATCTGCTCTACACCACTTTGTTGTATGTCCATCATTATTGCACTTATAACACTTAATATTGTTATTCCTTGAAGGTGCAAATATCTTGGGATTTCTCCTGGTGAAGCCATATCTATTCCTATCATGAACCCTACAATTTATTGCCTTGTGACCAAATTGATTACATGAGTAGCAATACCCATGAAATAACTACATGTTCCTGAAGTTCCCATATTCCTGTCTTTCATGTGTCCTACATTGTGAAGCTTTGTGCCCAAATCTGTGACATGAGAAACATCATCCATTGAAATTTCCTTGCCTTGACCTCATTGGTCTCTTAGTCTCTTTTACCCTGTGTTGGTTCATGTTCCATATGTTTCTCCTTTGTGCATTGTTCCTTTCCTTGTTGAACTTTCTATTGTCCAACTCATCCTCAGAAGTCTCACTTTCTCTTACATTATCTTCTTCTGAAGTTTCTTCTTCTTCAGAACTTGAGGTTGACTCTTCTTCTTATTTCTTTTGAGCCTATTCAAAACCAAGACCTATTTTGTTTGTTGACATTCTTTGTACCTTGATAATCTTATCTAAATTCTTTGAGCTCCTTCCAAACTTGTGTAGCTTCTCCTTAGACTTTTCTACTTCTTCCCTTAGTAGAGCTACTTCTTGTTCTAATATTTCACATTCTAAGACCTTTGCTTCTAACTTATCCTTGAACTTCTTTGTCTTAGCTATTGACTTATTTAGATCCTCTATAAGCTTTCCTCTTTCTTCATCACATTCTTGAAACTGAAGCTTAAGTTGGGAGTTTTGCTTTCTTACCTTCTTTAATGTGTTAAGAGCATAAATAAGCTCTCCCTCAAGATCAACTTCTCCTTTTTCTGATTCTTCCTCTATTTTTTTACCTTTGAAAACATCTTCATTCTCTTCTGACTTGTCTTCTATAGGATCACCTCCTTCTTCTTCTAGTGCCATTAGAATATTCTCTTCTAGTCCTTCAAGTGTATCTTCATATTCATCATCACTGAAACTGAAACCATTCTTTGTACAACTATCTTCAAGATGTCCAAAATTACCACATCTAAAACACTTGAGAATTATTGGTGACCTTTTCTTAACTTCTTCTTTTTCTTCTATCAGAAATAGAACTTCATATTTATCATTATCTGAGAAACTATTATCACTATCACTTGAGTACTTACTTGCCTTATCTGCATAGTAGCTCCTCTTTTATCTTTGAAAGAACTTCTTTCCTTGTTTGCCTTGTCCATCCTTACCTTTCTTTTGGTACCTATATTTTTCTGATTCCTTATTCTTATGATCCTATTTTTCTTCATCATTGCCATTTCTAGCTTCTTGAAAATCAGTTGCATAGTGACCATACTTTCCACAATTGAAACATCTAACATATTTTGCATCTTTAAATCTTCTTGAATCCTTATTCTTTTTGCCATAATTTGCTTCTTCATCATTGGATGACTCATTGCTTGAATCTGACTTCTTGCCCTTTGTCTTCTTAGTAGCTTTGAAGGTTGCTTCCTTCCGGATATTAGGTTCCTCTTTTGTTCTTATCTCAAAAGTTGTAAGAATACCAAGTAACATATCTCTTGTCAAAGAATCACCATATTTTGATTCTTCTATAGCAGAAATATTTTCACTAAATCTTTTTGGGAGAGATCTTAAGATCTTATCACAAACATCAGATTCTTCAATCTCAAGTCCAAGTCCTTGCATGGCATTAACAACCTCATCTACACGAAGTAGATAAGCACTAATGTTTTCCTCATCCTTCATTCTTAATTCTTCAAATTATCCTTTGAGATTTTATATCTTTACCTTTTTGACACTTTTATCTCCTTCATATATGCTTTGCAACTTATCCCAAATTCCTTTTGCATATTTACAATGCATAACTTTTATGAACTCTATTCTATGCAAACCTCTCAAAATTGCATTCATTGCTTTTGAATTGTAATGATGTAGAAGCTTACCATATTTATCTGTAGGTGGAGTAGTTGGTGGTATGTATCCATTTTCAACTGCTTCCCAAATTTCATTGCCAAGTGCCATCAGGTGGATCTTCATTCTCATACTCCAAAATACATAATCGCTTCCATAAAATACTAGAGTTGAATTATCTGAGGACCCATTCTTAGAATCCATTGTGTTCTTGTAAGCTTTTCCTTCAAGTTGTTAAACTCTTTCGAAGGAACCCGCTCTGATACCAATTGAAGAACACAAGCTTATACTGAGAGGGGGGTGAACAGTATAAGATCACTTTTTACTTTTCTTTCCAATCAATATTATGCAATGTATAGATAGCAATATCAAAAGTAGTAATCAAACCAATGCATAAATCACCACACATAATAGAGACACCAATTTAACGTGGTTCACCCAATGTGGGCTACTCCACGGAGAAAATATTTCACTAAAATTTTTCTCAATCAATCTCTTGGGAATCCTTTCCCTATTACAATATTTATGGACCTCTATCCAAAGGAGACACCAATCCCCTAATCAAGTTCATGGATCTCTATCCATAGGAGAACTCATTTCTCCTCTGCTCTGGTTAGTGATATTCTAGAAGAACTGTTACCCCCACTACATTGGCTAATGGATCTCTATCCACTGAAGACTCCTATCCTCACTCAGAAGACCTATCCTCACTACCCTAGCTAATGGATCTCTATCCACTAGAGACTATCATCCTCTATACTCTATCACCTCCAAAGCTTGCTCTCAGCTCTATCTCAAATCTACACTAAACATAGTCCTTCGGTCTAGCACAAATCTTCTCAAACTCTATCTCTAGTCTAGCACAAACCTATCCTCAAATATGCACCAAACTCTATCCTCAAATCTACACTAAACACAATCCTTCGATCTAGTACAAATCTATCCTCAAATCTGCACTAAACATAGTCCTTCGATCTAGCACAAATCTATCCTCAATATCTATCCTCAAGCCTTAACACAAAGCTTGACTTAATCACAAATCAACTCTACTAGATCTACCCCAAACCTTAACTCAAGGTTTGAACAAATCAATCAATCAACTCTGCTCACAAGTCTTCTCAAAGACTTATCTCAAATCTACCTTGTAAGCTTTCACAAAAGCTCACACTAATCTATCCACAAGTCCTCTCTAGAACTTGTCCAAATCTGCTCAACAAGTCCTCACTAGAACTTGTCCAAATCTACTCAACAAGTCCTCACTAGAACTTGTCCAATATGCTCAACAAGTCCTCACTAGAACTTGTCCAATCTCATAGAAACATATAGAGAATTGTTAGAGACTCAATATGCTTCACATTCACAACAATGCTCAATCACTTTCAATCTCTCTTTTTACCACAGAAACATATAGAGAATTGTTAGAGACTCAATATGTTTCACACTCATAAACACTCAATCACTTTCTCAAATCAATTTAGAATATAGAACAATTTATTTCACAGAACTTGAACTATCACCTCAACACATCCACTTGACTAGGCTCAACCAACTCTACTCAACCAATCACTCAATGAAATAATCCTTGTTCACAAACCCTAGTCCAAACTTATGAACACTCACTCAACTATTTCCAACAATGCTTATCAACCAATCCTCACATAACAATGATACTCATGATCTTTGCAAACCCTAGTTCAAGTTCTTCACTCAACCAATCACTTCAACAACAATGCTTATCAACCAATCATAACAATGATACTCATGATCTTTGCAAACCCTAGTTCAAGTTCTTCACTCAACCAATCACTTCAACAACAATGCTTATCAACTCATATAACAATGATACTCATGTTCTTTCAAACTCTAATCCAATATTCAAACTCAACAAAAAAGGATCTCAATCACACAACAATGAAGTATGCATTCACTCACTCAAAATATCCAACAATGCTTATCAAACAAGGTTTATAGCATTTACTTCCATTTCAGAAAACTCATCAACTCAACAAACTCACAAAGGAAAACTTAACCAAATCCTTTTCACTCCAATCTTATTTTCAGAAAATCTCAACCAATCAATTATTTCAACTAAGGAAGAATATGCCCATACCTTTTATTTGTTGAAGAATAGACTTCAAAACCTGTCTCAATTATAACCACTTTCCTTGCCAAGCACAAAGGTTAGATGACAAGAATTATCACCCTAACACTTCTTCAAAAATATTTCTTCAATACAAAAATAATATCCAAATACACCTTATAATCTCCAAATTTTAAAATAATATCCAACACCCTTGAATCTCAAAAATAAACTTTCCTTACTCCCTTATAACTCCTTAAACACTTAAAAATTCAATCCAGAAATCAAAGTTTTGCATTCCCTTTTAACTCCCCTAAACAACTTATAATCAAATTAATTATGCAAAAACTTTAATCAACATAAACCCTTGGAAACAAAAAATATTTTCCCTTTTTATTTTTTGCAAGCCAAATCAAACCTCACAATGTGCATACCTCAATAGTGCTGCCCAAAAGGCCTTGGTGGGATTCGAACCGTCATTGGTTCTCCCCCAAGCGCTTCCATAGTGCTTGCACCCACCAACTAGGCTGCATGGCTCCACAAGAGCCAAAAGGCATGAGCGTGCCTTTGACCTTCTCCCTCGAATGGTGCAAACTCAAAACGTGAACCTTCCTTCACCCAAAATGGCGTGTGCGGGATTCGAACCTGCACCAGGCGCCTAGCACGCGTCTTACGTAGCCCTTGGCTGCCAACTCAGCTATGAGGGACTTCGAATATTTTTTGGAGGCTATTACCCTTTGTCCTTTCCTTTGCTTGAATACACATGCAAAAATTACACTTCTCTTTTGCACGAGCCAAAATACAAATCGCATGGATGATCTTCCAAATGCCAACTTTGGCATTATTTATATGCAACCCTTAGCTTGTTCCCACGTCGGCGATTATTCAAATTTTATTTGAATTCGAATATTTAAAGTTAATTTAAATATTAAATAAATATTTAACTTAACCTTAGCATCCATTATTATTTAAATTAAAATTTTAATCAAAGATTAAAATATTTTAATTTAAATTAAATCCTCTTGTGGGTCTTTTCAACTTGATCCTTAATATTTTTAAACTCGATTTTTGATCCAAAATAATAATAATAAAATATTATTATTTAATTTGACTTTGCTTCTCCTTCCTTGGTTCTTTATTCTTTGAACCCTCCTGGGTATATAATATTTAAAAATAAATATTATAACCTATTGCTTTTCAAGACCTTCTTGCTTTTGGAGGAAACACTTAATGTCCTCAAAGATGACGAACATAGCACAACAATGCTTTTGACATCAATGACAACAAACACTCCTCAAAATGTCCAACAGGTAAGTGAATTTAGAAAATATCATATTTTATATATGAACGTATGTGGGAAGACCACCCTCAATTTGTTGATATGATAGCGCAACCATCAATGATATGATGAGGTTCATCTTCCTCTATTGTATTTTTATCACTCCCTTTATCTTTCTCTTTTTCTTCTTCATATTTCAACATCTTTTCCTTCTCATTCTTCATCGATGTCATCCTATAAGTTGGTATATTAGCTAAGATCAATTTGATATTGAAATCTATGTGATGACCAATGCTCCTCATGGGTGGCAACCCATTTGATAAATATTTTGAAAGAATCTCTACATATTCTTCCAACAAATCCTTCACTTCATGTGGGATTTCATCCATCTTGTTCACTATCCTTTCTTTTGTGGTGCTTTCATCTTCTTCATTTCCTTCAAGGAGTGTTTTTTGTACTCAAGCATATTGTAGGACTATTATCCACTTTCCCTCCTTTGTCCTTTAATGGAATTAATAAGTAGTTCATGTAATATTTCTCAATATGTAGGTGTTCATCTTAACATCGTGCACTACCTTTCTATCAAACCGCCATGGTCTTCCTAATAAAACATGCCAAGCATCCATAGGCATGATATCACATAGTATATTATCTTTGTAAGAACCAATTTGAAATTTTACTATACATTAATTCACTTACCAAAATTTGATGTCCCTTTTGCAACCATAAGACTTTGTATGAATTTGGGTATTCGATCCTTTTCAATCCCAGGTTTTTACCATCTCTATAGACACTAAATTATTCATACTCTCGTTGTCCATACTAACCTTACAAAACTTGCCTCCTATTTGCATATGGTTCTAAAAAGACTTATTCTTTGTACAAGTTTATGTTTCTCTTTGGTGGGTTTTATAATACCCTTTTCATCGTAAGGAATTCTCCTTGTTCTGGTTCCTCTATATTCTTGGGTGCAGCGGCATTTTCTTCATTTTCTTGTGTAATGTGGTTATATATTTCTTTTCCTTTACCACTATCTTGATGTACTTTTGGACATTCAAATGCCTAATGACCAACTTCTCCACACCTAAAGAAAATTTTGGGAAATCCTCTATCATAATCACCTCTCCCTCTTGGAAAATATTTGTTTTCTTCGGTGCTCTAATTAAAATTACTTTGAGAAGTACTACTTTTCCTTATTGCATATGCTGCCTTCTACCACTATTTGATTATTCTCTTCTTCTAGAGAATTTTCCTCTTTCTATATAATTGTTTTTTTGCTTGCAGGTCAAATTCTCTTATGCTATGTGTGAATATTTATATACCTCTTTAATTATTTTAGTTTGAATCATATCAATTTCATCTTCTATGGACAGCCCTAGTCCATTTATGTATCTTGCCACCTCCTCCTCATCATCTTCAATATGACCTACTCTTTTGGTCAACTTATAAAATTCTTTCTTATACTCTTTTACTCCCAACTTCTTTTGCTTGAGGTTTCAAAGTATTTTAAACAATCCAATATGACAATAAAAAGAAAATTAGATTTTAGTTTGGATACAAACTTGTCCTATGTTTGGATTCTATCCTTGTCCTTTCACTTTGGATCCACCATAGATTCATAATCAAATAATATCTCCATGTTTTCTATCTAGTCAATCAACTCTTTTGAATTTATACTTCCATTAAAATTAGGAGTATCCATTTTTTATTTACTTCCCATGCTTGAGGTTGCCTGAATTAATATTTGCTCTAGTTCTTCTCCTTATTCTTCATCTCGATATTTTAGGTGAACAATGTCCTCTTCACTATCACTAAACTCCTCACAATTAATGCCTCTTATTTAGGTAATCTTAATTATATAAGTTCTGATGATGATTCCTTTCAATATTTTAGCTATATCCCTTGGCTAGGGTCCCATACCATACAATTTTCCTCTTCCATGTTATGCCATATTTTCTCCTCAAGCTCATATTCTGATTTTTTGGCTCTAATACCAAATGATGTAGTCTAAATGAGGGGTTTCAATAAATAAATGTCTCCTTTATCAAAAAATTTCAAAAAATACTTCTAAGCCTAAAGCAATAGAACCTAAAGCATCATCCAAACTTGATAAATTTAGCATTGGAACAACAATAAAGATTTCATTTCAATAATGCCCTTATTCTTGACTCGTTTATATGACAATCAACATGAATAACCATTATTTGATTGGAAAATAACCTGATGACAATGAATTTAATGACACTTTTAATTGGATGATACGATCCCATTCACTTGAAATGCACTCTTATCTCCACTTGAATGGCACATTCTTGTTTATTTGAACAATACTCATTTCTTTACCCTAATGACAATTCTTATTTTGAATGATAGATTGAGTTAAACGATAGTGTTCACTTCTTCTTTAATGACACTCACACTCTTGCTTGAACGACACATCCACTCGAAAGGTAATGACACTTTTCCCTTAAATGGTACTCATGCTCCTCCTTGAAAGACACTTCAAGTAATTTGTATCTTTAAAAAAACACACACATACAAAAGGTCCTAAAATAAATATATGTTTATTGTGCATATTTTTAATAAAAAATGTGCATCTTAAACTATAGCTAGATTATAGGTGGTTAAATTTAATATTTATAACAAGATATTTCCATGTACAACTTCATTTCATATGAAAAATATTTTGTATTCTTTAACAAACATAAATATGTATTGAACACCAAGCAATCAATACATATAAGAAATTAACTTATATATTATTTATAAGTATAAATAAAGGCTAGAAACTACACTTGGTTAGAGTGTGCATAGTTCATACCTTTCCCTTCATAATAAAAAACTAAGGATAAAAATAACCAATTATAAAATTTATATACAACACAAGTCAAAAAGAAAATAATAATATGCTGACAAAATCTATGTAGACACGGAAAATTGACCTACTAAGGTGAGTAATTTTCCCTAGATCCCTTGTTTTCTCCTTGGAAAAGTAGGGTCATATTTGAGCCTATTTTTCCCCTACCAAATCTTATCCATTCTTCCTAAATCCTATACCATTGGATCGGGCTCAAAAATAGCTTTCCAACGGTATATGATATGACCCATTTTGACTCCATTTGACCCTCCAAAATGCATTAAAACCGCATAGGGGTCTAGCTAGTGCGAGGTCGCGCCCCATTTTTATGGAGCGCAATTTTGCATTTTAGGGTTTTCTCTTAAGAAAACCCTAATTTTCAAAGTTGATATTTTTAGGGTTAGTTATGCTTAGTTTTTCCCACCCATTCTTATTTCAAATCCACTATATAAGGAGGGTTTGAAATTCATTTCTTCCATCCAAGTCAAGTTTTCATGATAATAATTCTTTATTCAAGCTCTATTTTCTTGAGGTCTTCTTCTTCTTCTTCCACAAGCAAGCTAACTCACAAGTGTGAAGTGTGATCTATTGAAGCTTTATTTTCTATTGCATTGGATTGTGTGTTGCTACTCTTGGTGGACAAGTGTTGAAGCCCTAAGGAGGAATCTACTACTTGGAGGTCTCCATCCCTTTTGCTTGCTTCTTCACTACCACTAGGTTGTTTTCGCTCTTCTATACTTTGCATATTAATTATTTTTTTATTACGCATCTATTTAATTCATTTTTTAAGTTTTCTCCTAGCTTCTACAAAATCATGCTCGGGTTCTACGGGGTACGATTTCACCGTGCGATATCATGGTCGCTCCATACGGGGCATGATTTTACATAGACCACATTTGGGGGTAATATGCTACCCCCAAACCCTAGATCTATGTTATAGATTACATTTAGACCATATTAGGGCATTTTGTACTCTATTTTTCTATTATATTATGCTATATTATATTATGCTTATTCATCTTCCAAAGGTCAATTTCTACTTCTATTTTCAAAGGTCATCTAAAAGGACCTAGGGGGCTTGAATGTTGCACCTCCAAGCATTATTGTACAATGGCCTAAGTAGGCCCCCTAACGCTAATCATATTTTCAAGTGTTTCTTAAGTTATCTTGCAGGAACAGGGATTATTGATAGCATTGGATCAAAGGATAAAAGCAAGGATCAACCACCGGATAAGCTAAGTGTTCTGATTAATCTTTAGGTTATTTGTTGAGTGCTTTATATTTCTATTGTAAACCCTAGATCTAATTTAAAAGGAAATATATTTAATTAATTTTTAGGCATTTAAAAGATAAACAACATATAGTGTGCACTTAGGGTTTATTCTATTTGTGCATTCTCTCTTGAGCCCTTGCTTAAAAGGTTTTCTATTTAAAACCCTAGGTTAGAAAGCATTCAAAGAAAGAATCATTCTAGGGTTAGCTCTTGTATTCTTGCATTCTGTATTTCTGCATTGTCCTTTATCTTTTATAGCATAGATCTAGAAAGGCCAAACTTAGGTGATTGCTTGAAACTGAATACATCAAACTATCCCAAAATCCTGAGGACTTGGAGCGAGTCCTAAAACCATTCCTAGTGAACCCTTCCCCCTAGCACCGAGTGTAGAGAACAACATACCCCCGTGGTTCACCCCATAAGGCTTTCTCTCTTGTGGATCCAACCTTTTTGGGAATTGTACATGGTAGGGCAATTTTCCCCCTCTACATATTTGGTGAACCCAACGTGAACACCTCCTTTTCTTTTAAAACTTTAATCAAGATCATTAATTTTATGTGTTAGATCAGAAAACATTAAAAACATAATTTCTTGTGCTTGTTTTTTCATTGGTCTTTAGTTCCTTCCTTTTTTCCCTAGTCCTTTTCTCCTTCTCCTAATGGCTTCCAACCTTGGGAGTGAGCGAAGGCCTCTAAGGTTTGATGAGATTTTTCAAGAGAATGATCAAATTGATAGAGAAAATCATAATCTTGAAGAAGAAAAGGTTGATAATAGTCTTGATCCCCTTGAAGACCCTAATGGTCGCTACATTTTTGAATCATTTGATCATGTTTTAGGTTTCATGGAACGCCATAAGGAGGCTTTACTTAAGGCTATGGAATAGAAAGCTCAACTCGAAAGAGGTGAGACTCTTCTTCCTCCTCTAGTCATCTCTCCTAGGCTTGTTCATGATAACCCTTTGTTTGAATCTTTGAATCATGGTAATCATGCCCATAAACCAACCTATGCCACTACTGTAACCACCAATGTTGGAAGAAGTCCACAAGTTCATCCAACCAATAGTGTCACTCAAAATTATTTTCAATTTCCTCCTCAATCTGCTAATCTCAACACTTTTGCCTCTATTCCACCAAATGTTAGTTATCCTCTCCAGAAAGGTATCACATATCACAATAGTATCAATACCTCCAACTTAAGCCAAGTGCCTTTTCAACAACCTACCTATACCCCTCCCTTAGGGAATCTAGGGGCATTGCACAATAGTAATCCAAAAGTACAAAAATTGACAAATATGGTAAAATAATTGGCTTCAAAAATGGATATGATTCAGCCTTCTAGTTTTACTTACAGTTATAAAGAGATGTGCAATCAACCATTAGATCCTATTGTTGTTGCTAGGCCTTATCCTAAGCATTTTTCCATGTCAGTTTTACCTATATATAAGGGAACAGAAGATCCGATTGAGCATCTAAGAAGATTTAGAACAACTTGTCATGATCTCATCTATGATGATATGTTATTACTAAAGATGTTTCCTAAGAGTCTTGTTGGCATGGCATTAGAATGGTATTATCGGTTACCTAATTATTCTTTAAGGAATTTTGAGGAGACAGTAGAATTATTTGTTCATCAATTTAGTGCATATATTGAAAAGGAAGTGACAATGAGAGACCTATATAATTTAAAGTAAAGTAAAGAAGAAAGTTTTTCAGAATTCTTAGCTCATTGGAGAAGTTTAGTTGGTCGATTAAGACATCCTGTACCTCAAAAATATATGCTTGATATATTTATTAGTAATTTACAAGAACAGTTATCTTATGAATTAGAAACTACAATCATCACATCTTTTGATCAAGCAATTGAGTTAGCAAGAAAAGTAGAACAAGCTCTTATCAGAAGAGGACAACTCAAAGTGAAAGAAGATAAAACCATTCAATCACAGTATAAGAATAAGGATGTGGTAGGTGATGGTGTAATGGATAGTAGGCCTATTAATAATGTTGTTAACAACCTACAAAAGATAATACTTCAAAAACCTCCACAAAGGAATTTTACAAGACTTGGCATACCTATGGAAGAAGTCCTAAAGCAAATTTTAGAAGCCAATGCAATTGAGTTACCTCCTATAAGGCAACCAGATACTACAACTAGTTGGTACAAGGTAAGACAACATTGTGCATATCATAGAGTAGAAGGACATTGGACAAATTCTTGTAAGAAGTTGAAACATGTGGTTCAAGATTTAATTGATGCAGGACGTCTTGATGTAAGAAATTCTCAATCTTCAAATAGTCAACAAAAGTCCACTACTAACCAGAATATACCTAAGCAAGGACAACAGGTAGTTAATCAAGTATCTTGTAAAAATGTACCACATCATTATGATAACCAAATGGTTGGTATGGTAACAACTACTTCAAAACAACAGGTGCAGAATCGATAGATCCAACGGTCTCAATAAGAGATGAGTTTTTCAGCAAATATTTCCCTCTTAGAACTTTTGCAAAATTCTCCTACTCATGGAGAAGCCTTAATAAATGTTCTAAAACAACAATTTGTCCCTCCAAATATTTCCCCTAGTGATATGGCCAATGTTGTAAGCTTTCTTGGGACACATCACATCACATTCTCGGATGATGATATTTCTTCCTCAGACCTATGTAGGGATTCTTCTCTCTACATTACTGCATTTATTGGGGAAACCCTTATCAAAAGGGTTATGATTGATAATGGTTCTTCCCTCAATTTATGCACATATCAATTTATCCAAAATTTTGGATTAAAAGAGGAAGATTTAACTAAATCCGATGCAATCATCAAAACATTCAACAATGAGTCCCAAGAAGCTTGTGGCACTATATCTCTCCCCCTTAAAGTTGGACCTAAAATTTTAGATACATTGTTCTATGTGGTACCTTGCCTTGCATATTTTAATCTACTTCTTGGACGTCCTTGGATCCATGCAATGAAGGTCATCCCTTCTACTCTTCATCAATGTTTGAAATTTAAATTTAAAGAACAAGTTATTACCATTCCAGGTGACCTTCATCCATTCGAATATTGTTCAATGGTTGAACAAGCTCAGTTTGGTCTCAATGCTTGTCCTTCAGTTTCATCATCTATTTCTCCAAGTTCCTCATCTCAAAAATCTGAACAATCCAACAATCTAAAAGTGAGTGAGGAACCTCTAATCAAAGTTTCATCATGGGATCAAGACAATCAGTTTCTTCAAGAACCTCTTCTGGATATATCTCATCAAGGTTTGGAGCAGAGTAATGAGGATAAGGATCCCCCTTATCCCTCTAACATCTTATTTTATAATATGATAAATTATATGTGTTCTAATGATAAATATTTTGCTTCTCATAAAGATCTTGCAAAGTTAGGGATTTCTCCTCCTTATGTTAAGAATGATGGTTTTGTTCAAGAATGTATAGATTATCATGTTATGGCTGCCAAAGAAAGAGCTATGAAGGAGCCTCTCCATGATTATAATCATCGATATGGCTTGCCTTCTAGATTTTTCTTTGATGAAGTAGTCCCTTGAATGCATGTTCTTTTTGTTAAGATAGGAGGTACAATTAGAATATGTGTTGACTATCATTCTGATTGCTTGTTTAATAAAACATAAAATAAAATAAAATCAATCATTAATTAGGTATGCATTTGCATTCTCATTCCATCATACCTGTTTGCTTGCTCATACTGCATGATTTCCTATCATACTTTGCATGGTTGCCTGACATTCTATTTTCTTGCACTTTTGCTTGTCATAATTGCATTGTTGCTTGCTCATGATTGCTTGTTCATATAGCTTCTAGGGATTCATGACAATGGCATGTGATGATACCTAGTTAGGTCATAGCTCACATGCATTGCACTTTTCACTAGGGTTCTGATGCCTAGCGAAGCCCCAACCTAGGGCCCATGCATTCTCATCCCTTCTTCTCTTCTTGTCTTCCTTTGTTCTTTTCTTCTCTTCTCTCTTCTTCTTGTATTCCTTGACTTTGAAAGTTTTACAATGATCATCATTTTCTCTCCAAAGTCAAGGAATGCAATCCTCTTTTGGTATATCCTTGTATTTTTGCATGATTCTTATTTCTCCTTTGTCTTCTTTGTTCAGATAAGGATATACATTCTTCTCTTCTTTGATTACACATTTCCTCCCTCTTGACTTTTCAATAGTTGAAACTTCAAGTTGGGGGTACACACGCACAATTCATTGCTCCTCATTTTCTTCCTCTCATTTCTTCTAGCACATGCACACACTCACATTGTGTTATGCTCATATGACTTGGTCTATATATTTTTACACACCCTATCGGGTAGTACTTGCTAATACATCATTCACATCAACAATAGCATATATCACCCCTATCGGGTTACGCTTCTTTTGACTCAATGGGCTCAACACCCCATTACAGGATAAGCTCCTTGGCCATTTTAGTAGGCCTCGACATACATCCTAGTGGGTAATCACCCCACAGTAGTCACTAGCGAGCAATCATCCATAGCGGGTTACGCTCCATCATTTGATCATTTGAGCAATCACCCATAGCGGGTTACGCTCCATATTTTGCCCATCTATCCATCTTAGCGAGTACTACACCCATAATAGGTTTTCACTCCACATATGGACCTTCTCTTTGGGCATAACACCCTTCATTCAGGGTTCTTGATCAACTTCTCTCAATTTCTATGGTTGACCTTTTGGAGATGTTCTTATTCTTCTTGTTCTTCTTCTTCTCTTCTCTTCCCTTCTTCTTTCTTCTCCTTTCTTCTATTCATCCATGCATTTCATACTAGCTACATTAGATTCATGTTGTACCCAATGATCTTTGCTCTATTGTTTGTTTGCTTGCTTTGTTCTCCATGTTTCTATGTTTTGCTCTTTTCTTTTCTTTACCTTTTTTGAGTTTCTTAAGGAATTTTCATTCCTTTCAAAACTCGAGGGGGCACCCTAGCCATAGAGGCATTAATGGTAGTAATATCTCACCCTTTTGCCCAAACTTGGCCACCCCTTTTCTATGTTTGTTGTCTTCTTTCCCATAGGAGTCTACATATTTATTTGATGCATTTACTTGGCCTTAAATACATCAAAGAGGGGGAAAATGTAGACACAAAAAATTGACCCACTAAGGTGAGTAATTTTCCCTAGATCCCTTGTTTTCTCCTTGGAAAAGTAGGGTCATATTTGAGCCTAATTTTCCCCTACCAAATCTTATCCATTCCTCCTAAATCCTATACCATTAGATCAAGCTCAAAAAGAGCTTTCCAAAGGTATATGATATGACCCATTTTGACTCCATTTGACCCTCCAAAATGCATTAAAACCGCATAGGGGTCTAGCTAGTGCGATGTCGCACCCCATTTTTATGGAGCGCGATTTTGCATTTTAGGGTTTTCTCTTAAGAAAACCCTAATTTTCAAAGTTGATATTTTTAGGGTCAATTATGCTTAGTTTTTCCCACCCATTCTTATTTCAAATCCACTATATAAGGAGGGTTTGAAATTCATTTCTCACCAAGTTTCCAACCAAGCAATAATAATTTTTTATTCAAGCTCTATTTTCTTGAGGTCTTCTTCTTCTTCTATAAGCAAGCTAACTCACAAGTGTGAAGTGTGATCTATTGAAGCTTTGTTTTTTGCTGCATTGGATTGTGTGTTGCTACTCTTGGTGGACAAGTGTTGAAGCCCTAAGGAGGAATCTACTACTTGGAGGTCTCCATCCCTTTTGCTTGCTTCTTCACTACCACCAGGTTGTTTTCGCTCTTCTATACTTTGCATATTAGTTAGATTTTTTATTACGCATCCATTAATTCATATTTTCTAAGTTTTCTCCTAGCTTCTACGAAATCATGCTCGGGTTCTATGGGGTGCGATTTCGCCGTGCGATATCGTGGTCGCTCCATATGGTGCAATTTTGCATAGACCACGTTTGGGGGTAATCTGCTACCCCCAAACCCTAGATCTATGTTATAGACTGCATTTAGGCCATATTAGGGCATTTTGTACTCTATTTTTCTATTCTGTTCTGCTATATTTTGTTATGCTTGTTCATCTTCCAAAGGTCAATTTTGCTTCTATTTTCAAAGGTCAGCTAAAAGGACCTAGGGGGCTTGATTGTTGCACCTCCAAGCATTATTGTACAGTGGCCTAAGCAGCCCCCTAATGCTAATCATATTTTCAAGTGTTTCTTAAGTTATCTTGTAGGAACAAGGATTATTGATAGCATTGGATCAAAGGATAAAAGCAAGGATCAACCACCGGATAAGCTAAGTGTTCTGATTAATATTTAGGTTGTTTGTTGAGTGCTTTATATTTCTGTTGTAAACCCTAGATCTGATTTAAAAGGAAATATATTTAATTAATTTCTAGGCATTGAAAGATAAACAACATATAGTGTGCACTTAGGGTTAATTCTGTTTGTGCATTCTCTCTTGAGCCCTTGCTTAAAAGGTTTTCTATTTAAAACCCTAGGTTAGAAAGCATTCAAAGAAAGAATCATACTAGGGTTAGCTCTTGTATTCTTGCATTCTATATTTTTGCATTGTCCTTTATCTTTCATAGCATAGATCTAGAAAGGCCAAACTTAGGTGATTGCTTGAAACTGAATACATCAAACTATCCCAAAATCCTGAGGACTTGGAGTGAGTCCTAAAACCATTCCTAGTGAACCCTTCCCCCTAGCACCGAGTGTAGAGAACAACATACCCCCGTGGTTCACCCCATAAGGCTTCTCTCTTGTGGATCTAGCCTTTTCGATAGGGCAGTTTTCCCCCTCTACAAATAATGCATTGGACTAATTAATTTCTATGGTCCCATATTTTCTTTGAATGGGATGCCATACAGATTTAATTTTTATTTCTTTAAAAGTAAAACAATAAAGAAGGGTTCTAAAATTTTCCTTGATGTTAGCTTATTGTTTTTATTGAAGGGTATGGTCAATGTATAATAAAATATCCTTTATAATTTAATTAAAAATAAAACAAACAAGAATTGTTCAAAGTTGTCTAGTCCACAAGACAAATGCGTTACGATTTTGAAAGAATTTTATTGTTTTTAATTCTTAACATCTTTGTCTTTGTCTAATATGTAACAGAATATCAAACCTAATTCGAACACCTCCACTACAATATACATACATACATATATATATATATATATATATATATATATATATATATATATATATATATATATATATATATATATATTTATTTATTTATATATTTATATATTTATATATATATCGATAAAAATAAATCTTGGCAGAATTTAGTGAATGTGAGTGACATCTGGAGACTGTTATAAATATAAAAAAAAAAAAAATCTAAAATGATAGAAAAGATAAAATAGAAAAAATATATATATTTATTGAAAAACATCTTTATACAAAATAATCAAGTATAATGTTTTGTACATATACACAATCAAGCATAATTGTTTATAAATAAAATGATATTCAAAGGCTATAATATTTTAAATGCGTTAACAATTTTTTTTATAATTACAAAAATAGTGAGAGTTTTTTTAATGTAATGTTCATCTTCACACACAATGAAAGAAATGACAATTGCATAAAATCTTAATATTTTACTTTTGTAAAGTATAAATTGAAATCAATTATTTTAATAATGCTTAAATTAATTTCTAATTATTAAATAAGGAAGCAAAATTAAAATGAAATTTAATTATGCATAGGAATGTTGTTATCACATCTTGCTTTTGCTTTGCATGAATATATCTTAATTCTTGTTTGTAATTGTAAACTACATCACATGGTTGTGTTTGGAAGAGCTATTTGTTGGTTTGTACTGCTTATTTTTTATATATTCTCTCTTACATATATGTATATATACACAAAAAAATATATAAAATAAAGTGTTTATATATAGATGTAAAATCAACGAATATATCTAAACATGATCTAGTTATGAAGAAGTATCTTATTCAAAAAGCATTAATAATGATGTTGTTCATAAGGAAGTCTAAAGTATTATAATGGCCATGATTTTTGAGTGAAATTTTGGAAGCTCAAGTGGGACATTGAGCTTCTCAACATTGTATACTTAGTTTGTATCAACTTTTATATTGCTAACACTAAATACTTGGTGTTTGCAATAGTCTTTAATGCACTTGAAATAATTTTGGTTATGTTGTATAATTCTAGAGCCATTGGTCCTCCATGTCAAGTTTCATGTCAAAACGTTGATTTTAATATAGAAAATTCATTGCATACATGTATTTTTAATTCATTTTCATTAAGAATCAGTCTACCAATCTCCTTTTGAATAAATTAAAATATTATATATGTGCCAACAACATAAACTATGTTGGGAGGTCATTTGACAACTCGCCTTTACTTTATTTTGTGGTAGGAGAGATTTTGATAATTGTAGAGATCTACACTATACGATGGGAAAAGCTAAAGATGAAAAGCAATTAGTGGGTACACGAAAGGATAGTATCACAAACAGATCCAACAATAACTTAAGATGGAAAAAATTCTCATCATTAAACTTATGTAATAAATTAAAATGAATTTTTCTTGTTTTATTAAACTTTAAAAAAATTAGGTTTGTTTTGTCATCTTTGTAATTCTAGTTATTTGAATCTTTTATGTTTGGTACAACAATTGAACTAAAATTAGAAATTTGACATTTTTTCCCCAAAAAAATATGTGGAAATAGAGCAAGATTCCAATTATATATAAGCATGATTGTTTGGTATTTCACTATTTGTATCAATCAAGAGAATCTCTTTAAGTATTTTAAGTGTTGGCTATGTAGGAATTAAGAAATATTCTATAATAACATCCTTGAGATTTAAGAAAGTCTCCCTATTATGTTTCATTTACACCATTAGGGGTAATTGACAGTTTATATGTAGAGTAATATAATTTGTTAGATGTAGTTACTTTGTTAGTTTTCTTTTACTCAATTTAAATAGTTGAAGGCATCTAAACAACTTGCTTAACACAAGACCAATGTATATCTCTTTTATGTATTTTACATGCATTTACAAGTGAATATGCCTTATTTTGTTATTGAAGAAAGTATCTTTTACATTTGTCACTATCACATTAATAACATGTGAAAATAATAGAATTTAGGAGTTACCATGTGTAGGTTTATAATTGGATAAATTTACCTTTTATATTACATTGTGACTATTTGGACATAGCTTTCAAAATAGACACCACGCATGTCACCATGGAACTACCAATATTAAAATTATTTTCTTGAAACCATGGGTGGATATTTTCTATTATATATTATTGTATTCCAATGATATTTGTAATATTATGTTTTAATTTTTGTGATGAAATCAAAGAAGTAACCTTTTTTCATAAATTTCGATGAGCAAAGAGGTACAAAGAAAGGACATTATCGCGTGGACACCATATTGCACCACCATAGAATTATTGTTATTAAAAAAAATTCTCAATACTATGGGTGGATCATTGTCTAATATACATTACTGTATTGAAATGTTATTAGCAATATTCTTCTTTGTAATATTTTCTATAATGGAATCCAAAGAAACAACCTTTTGATATAAATTTTTATGAGTAGAGGGGTGGTTACAAATAGAGTACAATCCCACAAGAATTGAAATCAATGGAAATACTCTAAGCATGGTGTAATTATTTAAAATGATTAATATGTTTACCATTTCCTTGATTGTATATAGTAAAATACAAGATCTACAATATACTTCATTTTTAAACATGGAATATTTGGGCTTCATCCACTTTAGAATAAATTTCTACTTAAAAATATAGTGGTAGAGATGAACCCCACAAGTAACTTGTTTGAAACTAGTACAAGAAGGGCCATTATATTATTTTTCCAATAAAAGTAGCTTCTTCATTTGTCTAAATTTTTGCATAGTCAAGTTAGACAAAGAAGAAACACAATTTAAGTTTATGTTATATGTTTGTATTGCACAAGGAAGGGTTATATGCTATGTTGGTTTAGCTATCTCCATTTCAAATTAAGCACGGGAAATTTTCTAAAAATGTCAAAGAACTCATTGCTACACTCTATCTCCATTTGATAAAAGAGATTATATAGCTTACTCTTTGATAACTTATATAATGTATATTTGAATAAACCATTCAATATGAATTCTAATTATACAAATTGAATAGGCCTAATGATGAAGACTTGGTACTCGAAATAGGCAAGGCATCGAACAAACAAATTGTTGTAGAATGTATTTATTGTGTAACTAATAAATTGTATGATTGATTGGTCATACAATTAAATGTTGTATAGGAGATAGTTTTATAACATTGCATGTCGTACATTTGAATGGAGGTAAAGGTTACCATGCGATAAAATGTATCATACAAAGAACAAGATCATACAAGTGTATAATAGAGGAGGTTGTACAAGGAGGAAATAGTTGTACGAAATGTCTTTTGTTCCTATCTGCATCATCCATAGTCGTACAAAGTATCTTTCATTCTCATCAGCGTCATTATGGTATCAGAGCCAATAGATTTTTGAGGATTAAGACGTGCCAAAGGAGAGGTGACACAATGGGGAAGAAGAAGACCATGAGACTCTTAAACTTTAGATATAATTCATATGATGAGAGGAATCATCTCTCAACTTGATGCACTTGAAACTTCCCATAGGAGCGACATTCAAGTAGAAGATGTAAATGACAGTGGAGAAGAAGGAGCAAACAAACCAAAAGTTTGCAGTGAAGGACAAGAAGGAGATCTAGAAGAAATATTAATTCAGGTGATTTCTAACATGGGCAAGAAGATACCCCATCATATAATAAAATTTTAAACCTTGAAGAACTTGTCGATTGGATTGTAAATATGGAGAAATATTTTGATTTTGAATCAATAGAAGACCCCAAGAAGGTGAATTTCTCCTGTATGAAGCAAAAAGGGTATGAATTCTTGTTGTGGGACCATGTTCAAATTGAAAGATAAAGAAAATTAAAGGAAGAGATTAAGACATGGGATAAAATGGCCATCAAGTTGAAGGCCAAATTCCTCCCATCGAACTACTGATTGGGTCTTTTCATAAAATTGTAAAACTAAAGATAAAAAATGTGAGTGTGAAGTATTACATAGAGGAATTCTATAGACTCATCATTTAGGATGGTCATGTAGAAGATGTTGAAGAGAAGGTTTCAAAGTATATAAATAGGCTATAATTTTCCATACAACATGAAGTTAATATGATTAAAATTAATATGGTAGAAGAAGCCTACTAGTATGCCATGAAGGCAAAGGAGAAGTTATCACAAAGGTAACAAAATAATAAAAAGTAATATGATGGTTCTTGCGAGGAAGAGGAAAAAAAATAGTGAAAGAACAACAAAAACATGGAGGAGAAGTTATTACTTCTCATAATAACTTTGGCCAGAACACTAGAGAAGGTGGATGCTTCTCATGAGGAAGAGGTAATTTTGGTAGATAAAGGGGTAAAGGATTCCCTAGAACATGTTTTAGATATGGAGAATATGGTCATCAGGAATTTAAATTTCCAATAACACAACAAACTAATAATAAAGAAAAGGATATCAGGAAACATACTACACAAGCAGAGGAAAAAGTGTTGCTTCCACGAAACATATAGAGTCTCTCATGATAAAGAATAAGAGGAAATATGAACATATTCAAAGGAGAAAATTTTTTGAGTACTATGCAAATTAGGAAGCAAATGTTTCAAGGTCATTGTGGACAGTGAGAGTACAAATAACTTAGTATCTACTAAAATGGTAGAGAAATTAGGATTGAAGAGGATAGAACACCCCAATCCGTACAAGGTATCTTTGTTGTAAAAGGGACACCAAATTTTAGTTAGTGAACAATGCAATGTGAATTTTTAAATTAGATCTTACAAGGATGATGTCTTGTGTGATATTATGCCTATGGATGCTTGCCATGTGTTGTTGGGAAGACCTTGGAAATTTGATAGAAATGCATTACATGATGGTAGGAAAAACACCTACACTATTGTGAAAGATGTGAAAGATGATAAGAAGTATGTATTGAGTTTGTTGAGGGACAAAGGTAGGAGAGAAGACAATGGTCCTAAAGTATATTTGATTCTTAAAAAATAATTTTTAAATGAAATGATAAAGAAGATTACATGTTTTGATTTGATTGCTAAACCCAAAAAATATAGAATAGTAGATAGGAAGGATGAAATCCCAAGTGAGGTGAAGGATTTTCTAGTGAAGTATGTAGAAATTTTGTTAAAAGAATTACCGAATGGATTGTCACTAATGAGAAGTATTAACCACCACAAAGATTTCATTTCTATATTGAGTTTGCAAATTAAGAAGCAAATATTATACAAAAGGAACATCGAGAGTATGCAAATCAAAGGAGAATTTTTTTCAAATAGTATGCAATATAAGAAGCAAATATTTCAAGGTCATTGTGGATAGTGGGAATACAAATAATTTAGTATCTACCAAAATGGTAGATAAATTGGGATTGAAGAGGACAAAACACCCCAATCCATACAAGGTATCTTGGTTGTAAAAGGGACACCAAATTTTAGTTAGTGAACAATACAAGGTGAATTTTAGAATTGGATCTTATAAGGATGAGGTCTTGTATGATATTATGCCTATGGATGCTTGTCATGTGTTGTTACGGAGACCTTGGCAATTTGAGAGGAATGTATTACATGATGGTAGGGAAAACACCTAACACTATTTTGGAAGATGATAAGAAGTATGTATTGAGTTCATTGAGGGACAAAGGCAAGAGAGAGGATGATGGTCCTAAAGTATGTTTGATTCTTGGAAAATAATTTTTGAAGGAGATGATAAAAAATGTGTGCTTTGATTTGATTGCTAAACCCACAAAAGATAGAATAGTAGACATGAATGATGAAATCCCAAGTGAGGTGAAGGATTTTCTAGTAGAGTATGTAGAAATTTTGTTAGAAGAATTATCAAATGGATTGTCATTGATGAGGAGTATTAGCCACCACATATATTTCATTCCTAGATTGAGTTTTCTCAATAAGGAAACATATAGAATGACTCCATTAAATGAGGAAGTGAAGAGACAAGTACAAGAGCTTTTGGATAAGGGGTTGATTAGAGAAAGCCTAAGCCCATGTGTAGTACTAATTGTAATTGCATCAAATAAAGGTAGATATTGATGCATGTGTACATATTCAAGGGCTATTAATAAGATAACTATTAAGTACAGATTTCCATTGCCATTAATGGACGATTTGATCTATTGCTTGAGTGGACCAAAGTACTTCATGATGATAGATTTAAAGAGTGGTTATCATCAAATCTTGATTAGATAAGGAGATAAATGTAATATCGCATTCAAAACAAATAAAAAATTGTATGATTGGTTGGTTATGATATTTAGATTGACAAATGCACTTAGTACCTTTATGCAGCTGATGAATGAAGTGTTGATGCCATTTCTTGGGAAGTTTGTGGTTATCTATTTGGACAACTTTTTGATATTTAGTAAAAGTACAAAAGACCTTTTGAAACATTTGAGATTGATCTTGAAAATATTGAAGGAAGAAAAGTTGCTATTCAAATTGAAGAAATGTAGTTTTATTAAAGAGGAAATGGTGTACTTGGGTTTTATGATTTCACAAAAAGGATTGTGGATGGACCCTGAGAAGGTCAAGGCCATTGTAAATAGGCCATCACCAAGAAGCAATTTTAAGGCTAGGATTTTCCATGGTCTACCAAGTTTTTATATAAATTTTATCTAAAAATATAATTGGAACATTTGCATCAATTAAGGAGAAAAGAATGAGTTTAAGTGGACAAGTGCAACATAAAGGAGTTTACAAATATTGAAGGAAAAGATAACGGACCAAATTTTTCTAGCTTTATTTGATTTCAACAAGGTCATTTAGGTGTATTATGATGCAAGTGGGACACCGATAAGAGAAGCCTTAAGCTAGGAAGGCAAGCCCATTACCTACCTCAATGAGAAGCTAAATGAGGCAAAGAGTAAATACCTATTCTATGACCAGGATTTTTATGCCATTGTTTAACCCCTAAAGAATGAATACATTATTTCTACCAAAAGAGTTTGTCTTATTCATAGATAAACATGGTTTACAATTTATAAACAACTAGAGTAAGTTAAATCAAAGGCATATGAGTTGATAGAATTTTTGCAAGGATATTCATTTCTTTTGAAGCACAAGTGGTAGTTCAAATTGAGTGGTTGATGTCCAAAGTAGAAGCTTGTTGGTGAATATGATGAGGATAAAATTTGTGGGTTTTTATGCCATGAAGGAGCTTTATGTTGATGATGTAGATTTCAAGGAAGCTTGGGTAGCATGTAGTAATCCTACTACAGGAGATGGGACCCTATGGCTTGATTATTTCATTCAAGAAGGATTGTTATTCAAGGGAAATTATGCATACCAAGAAGTTCAATGAGAGAAAATTTGATAAATAAAAAACACAATGGAGGATTTTCATGATGTTTCGGGATGGATAAAACCTTGAGATAGCTTGAAGAAATCTACTATTGGCCTGGAATGAGTATATATGTAAGAATATTTGTGCAAGGTTGTCAAATATGTTAGTATGCAAAAGGGAAGAGCCAAAACACTGGATTGTATCAACCATTACCAATTCTAAAGATAATGCAAGAGGATATTAGCATGGATTTTGTTCTTGGATTATTGAGAACACAAAAAGGTAATGACTCTATCTTTTTTGTGGTTGATAGTTTCTCAAAGATGGTACATTTTATACCTTGCAAGAATACAAATGATGTGACTCATATTGCTACCTTATTCTTCATGGAAGTGGTGAGATTACATGGGTTGGCAAAGAGTATTGTTTCAAATAGGGATAGCAAATTTATGGGCTATTTTTGGCAAACATTGTGGAAGAAATTGGGTACTAAGTTGGTGTTTAGTTTTGCTTATCATCTACAAATCAATGGTAAAACCAAGGTTTTGAGTATGAGTCTTGGAAAATTGTTGAGATACATAGTTAGCAAGTTGTCAAAACTTTGGGATACTATTTTGGCACAAGTAGAGTTTGCATACAACAACTCAATAAATTGAAGTATAGGTAAAATACTATTTCAAATTGCATAACAAGGGGAGTAGATGAATTATAAAAGATAACCCAACTACAGAGGCCAAGTGCTATAGCGAAATAATTTATTGACTACATTCATGATTTACATCAAGAGGTAAAAAGTGATTTAGGAAAGTGTGCCATGACATACAAACAACATGTTGATTGCAAGTGAAGAGTGCAAGAATTTCAGGTTGGATATTTGGTTTTGGCACATTTGCAAAAGGAGTGGTTCCCAAAAGGCACTTACAATAAGTTAAACTGGAAAAAGATTGGACCTTGTAGAGTCTTGAAGAAGTTTGTTATAAATGCTTATGAAATAGAACTACCTAAAGGAGTGGATATATCTCCCATATTCAATGTAGTAGATCTATACCCTTATTATGAGGGATCAACTAGTGAGCAAGATAGTGTAACTTAAAAACATTTGAAAATAGATTGGGTACTACAATTACTAAAGAAGGAACAAGATAAAATTGAGGTAATCATAGATTCCAAAGTATCCAAAAGTATGAGAGGAAAGGAATCTCATGAATATTTTATCAAGTGGAAGAATCAATTAACTCAAGATGCAACATGGATGAATGCATCTGAGATTTCCAAGTATGGATTTCAAATTGAAGGTTTACAAAATGTTCATAAATTTTTTCCTTAACCCATAAAATATGATGTGGGAGCATCCAAAAGCCTAACTGTCCAGTTGAGAAACTAGAAGGTCAACCGTTCAGGCCAAAAAAAGAAAGCAAACAAATTTTGCATATAATTTTATTTAAAGAAGGTCATACATATAATTTTAAATAAAGAGAGCGTGATTGAAATTTGATGGAGTATTATGCTTAGCATTTACATTCTTTGCGTAAACATATTGTATCCATAAAAAAGGATTGGTGTTTGCAATAGTCTTAAATGCACTTGAAACAATTTTGGTTATGTTACATAATTCTAGAGCCATTTGTCCTCCATGTCAAGTTTCATGTCGAAACATTGATTTTAATATAGAAAATTCAATCCATACATGTAGTTTTCAATTCATTTTCATTAAGAATCGGTCTACCAATCTCCTTTTGAATAAATCACAATAATCTATATGTGCCAAAAACATAAACTATGTTGGGTACAACTCGCTTTTACTTTATTTTGTGGTAGGAGGGATTTTAATAATTGTAGGACCCTCCACTATACTATGGGAAAAGCTAAATATGAAAAGTAATCAATGGATACATGAAAATATAGCACCACAAATAAATATAGCAATAAAATTGAATATTGCACATTGAAATTGAGTAGCCTCTATTGGAAATTGAAACTAAAATTAATTGTCACCATTGCTCATAAAGATACAAGTCTCACTAGAATGGAGAAATTACTCATTATTGAACTTATGAAATAACTTAAAATACAGTTTTCTAGTTTTAATAATGAAATTAATTTTAGTTTTTGTAATCATTTGTGTTGGTACAACAACTGAACTCAAATTAGAAGCCTGATATTTTCCCTAAAAAAAGCATGTGGAAGTAGAGAAAGATTCCAATTATATGTGGTCTACCGACAAGGATGCCACTTGCATTATCAGTAATGTGACCCGAGTTCAATCCCCATGGTGGATGTGTATAAGAAGTATTACTCAAAAAAAAAAAAAAAATGTTTGATATTTCACTATTTGCATCAATCAAGAGAGTCCCTTTAAGTATTTTAAGTGTTGACTATGTGGGAATTTTGAAATATTCTATAATAAGATCCTTGAGAATAAAGAATGTCTACCTATTAGGTTTTCTTCACACCATTAGGGGCAATTTTCAGTCTATATGTAAAGCAATATTATTTGTTTTTTTACATGGTGGAATCGATAGCTGCCACGAATATGGGTAGGTTGTTTGATTTTTTATGGCCACCATAGTATTCTTTGTTGTTTGCCTCAAAAGCTACCACATAGATCTCTGCATAGTCCACCCCTATAACCACCATGCCACAATAATTCTAAACCTTTTACATCACTAAAAGCACCAGGAAAAGGACAAGCATTCAGTTTGGTGGGCCTGAGATTTGAACTTTGGACCTCTGCCCCCCTTATGGGGTTTGGGGGAATCAATTGGTCTACACCTTGGACCTAAAGAAATATGATTTATTAAAAGTAGTTATTTTGTTAGTTTTATTTTACTCAATTGAAATAGTTGAAAGCATCTATACAACTTGCTTAACATAAGACCAATGTATATCTCTTTTATGTATTTTACATGCATTTACAAGTGAATATGCATTCTTGGGTTATTGGAGAAAGTATCTTTCACATTTGTCACTATCACACAATTAATAACATGTGAATATAATAGCACCCAAGGGCTAGGTGGATTGGTAATTGTCTATTTGGCTAGGTACTTACCAAGAAGATACCTAGGTTCAAACCTTAGAGATATGCCTCTTTGCAAAGGTAGTAATCTACTCTATATCCTTTGAGTGCACACTATATCGACAATGATGATATGAATCCTGAGTGATTGATGGTACTCTTCACACCAGGTTATAAAATAATGAGGTGGTATAGGCTTATTGGGGATATCCCCTATGGTTTAAACCCTCTTTATGTCAGGTTATAAAATAAAGAGGTGGTATAGGCTTGTTTGAGGCATCCCTTGTGGTTTGAACCCTACACTTGGAAATCACTAAAAATCGTGTGTATGTAACCAACTCCCCTATGCCTCCAAAATAAAAAAAATGTGAATATAATATATTTTAGGAGTTACCATGTGTAGGTTTATAATTGGATAAATTTACCTTCTATATTACATTGTGACTATTTGGACATGGCTTTCAAAACAGACACCATGCATGTCACCATAGAACTACCATTATTAAATATTGGTGTATCCCAGTGATATTTGTAATATTATTTTTAAATTTTTGTGATGAAATTCAAAGATGTAACATTTTTTTCATAAATTTTGATGAGCAAAGCATGGACACCATAGTGCACCACCATAAAAATATTGTTATTATAAAAATTCCTCAACACCATGCATGGATCATTGTCTATTATACATTATTGTATGGAAGTATTATTAGCAATATTAATTTTTATTCTTCTTTATAACTATTGGTCACGAATCCGCCTAGTTACAAAATCTATGCTTTGTGCACCCTAGACCCGACCAACATTGAAAGGTCGGAGGAGAGAAATGTCCTCTGGGCCAATCTCCAGAGAGGGTTGGCTCCCTTCCTAATCTACTTTGGTTGAAAGGTTAGGGTAACAGGAAAGAAATAGGGAAATATGGCTATAAGCCGACAATATAGGATGGGGATAGACTAACAACCAAAATTCCACCAAGCAGTAATTAGCAACATACAACAAAAATACAAGCACAGAAACTTCTAGTAGTTATGCAGTGACAACCTCCAAAGAGCATCTCAGTGTTCACTCCCTTACTAGCAAAAATTAAATTCAGAAGCAGAATTTAAACATAGCAAATAATGGGAATGAAAGCATTCAGAAATGACACACAGAAAACTATCAAGTGCAAGACCACTCAAAGAACCAGAAGTTGAAGCATTTCTATTGATGCAAAAAACTTGAAGTATTTTTCTGCAGAGTGTCCATCCTCCTTTTTACAATGAAAAATGATTAGTATTTATAGAGGGTTGCACCTCTTTCATTTAATGCACTTACAAACAAAATGCTGGTAGATCAAAAACCAGCGAGAATAATTTCCTCCTCGACATCAGTGATGTTCTGGTCAAAATATTTTGCATGGAAGCTACGATCCAACTTTGGTGGGAGAATCACATGGAGAAATCAGCATGATTAAATGGTAGGAAGTGGCTTTGAGCATCGGTGCATTGGGATGCAGCGAAATCACCTAAAAATTGGGAGCTTGGTCATTGAATTTGCTTCGCCCTTGCACCTTGGAACTCCACCTTCACCAGGAAAGTCCACTGAGCATTAAATCTACTTTGAAAATCAGCAAGGTCGATGGGCGGTGCATTGGAAATGAACAAGAATGGCCTCTGATATTGCAAAGGTGAAGCGAAAATCTTGGAAGCATTGCTTGCATTGCTTCGAAAATTAAATTTTATCCTTCCTTGCTCCTTCCCAAGAGAATCTACAAAATCACACCTTTGGAAGCAATGCGCCTTGAGAATTTAATGCAAAGGAATTGATTTCACCCAGGAATGGGGTGAAACAACCTTTTCGGGGCCACAATGGGTGACAACGCAGCTTGTTGGGCTCCTGACTGACGTCTTGGTAATTTTACCCATTAACTGCTTCTTTTCTAATTATCTTCTTTGATTTCACCCCAAAGGAGGGCGATAGGGATTTTCACCCCTTTGGGGAGGCGACATCACTTTTAATTATTTTACTTCGACGTAGCGCATGTTGCAACACTTTCACCTAAAATTGAGTTTAAAAAACTCCATTCACCCCCTGGAGAGGCGAAACCACATGGCGCCTCTCAACAGGGGCACCTTTGATTTGCTATGCCTTTACTTTGCATTAAGTGCTCTCCTTTTATTTCTACCCTACCATGGGTGAAAACACCAAAATATTTAAAAAGAGGGTCCCACATCATTCACTTATCTCTTATGCCTTGAAAATATTTAATCATAGCCTTTTCACCCCAAAGAGGGGCGACAATGAGTTTCACCCCTCACTTGGGGGAAAGTCTTCTTTAAAATTCTGTTTTAACTTGCCAACATCGGGCCCATGCCATGCCATTTTAAAACTATCCTTACGCTATGTTTCACCCCCAAAGAGGGGCGAAAGGGAGTTTCACCCCTCACTTGGGGCGAAAGCCTTTTTAACCTTTAACTTATAGCCACTTGCACTTTTAAAATGATGTTCACCCCAAAGAGGGGCGATAAGGGTTTTTGCCCCTCACTTGGGGTGAAAGCATTCCGCTCCTTTATTTAAAATTCAGGACTTTCACCCTTCTTCCTTCTATTGGGTGAATTTACTACCTTTTAATTATGTTTCACCTCCAAGAGGGGCAAAAGTGATTTTCACCCCTCAATTGGGGTGAAACTCATTCTATTCTTCCCTTCAACTTACTCTTGAATTAAATCATGATTTTCATCGCTTCCTGGGGTGAAATTCCTTTGCAAGTGAAGCTTGGGGTGAAAGCACCTAAATTCATTGCTCTTCCTTATAATTCTACTACCAATTCAAAACCAAGCATTCTTTCATCAACCTTTGCTTCATTTTAGGTGAAACCATCCTTGTGTTGCGCTTCACCTCTAAAAGAGGCGAAAAGGACTTTCACCTTTGACAAGGGGTGAAACAAGTTGTTTCTTTTTTCTGAGGTGCTTCTCCTTTCAAAATTGATCTCTCCTCCGATGCTTTTACCCCTTAAACATTTTTCAACAAAATTCTTCATTGCATTCATGACTTCCATTTTATTTACAACAATATTATTTTAAAGAGGGCAAAACAAAATTACAGTAAAATAAACAACAAAACTATAGCACCTTCCTTTAATAAACTTATCAAAATTTTACAATCAAATTCAACAAAATTCAATGTGGCAAAGTGACAAAACTACCAACATTCTTGGTGGCTCATGGGGTATCCAACTCGCATGGATGCAATCAACCCTAGGCCTTCATCCATTGGGCTCAAGAGTCAGCTCCACTTGGTGCATCAAGTTGCTTATTGCTCGCTCCGATATTCTTCTCCTCTGCCTCCTTCGATGCAGCTTCTTCCTCTAGAAAGATGCATGACTGTAGCTTCAAATACTACAATGGCTTCAGACCAAGCATCTTCACTGATCAACTTTGGGCCATTAAGTGAATCCACAAGGTACCTAAAGGTCTCCACTTGCTCCATATCAATGTAATTCACCCGCTGATTGAGCTCCAACAAACCAGATTTGATGCGTGTCAGTTTTCTCATCAGAGGCAACACATGATCTTCAGTAAGAGGCTCATCCCAATCATCAATTTTAGAGGTATCATCAACAAAAATCACCCAAAATGCTTCCAGGTCCTCCTTTGATAGAATGTTCCCTTGATCATCAATGAAACTGGGGAAACCATTTTTAGCTACTGTATTAAAGTAGAGTGTGGAAACTCTTCTCTCCTGATGAAACACATCAAGTAGCTTGCGAGCCTCCTTAACTTGGTCCAGATTTGAAAAATATTGGCGTAATATAACCTTGGCACTTGCCCAAGCTCGGGCCATGTCACTCATGGGGTGAAACCTGAGATCTAATCTAGCCAGTGCCTACATTTGTGTCACCTTTACCAGGAGGGGCTCCAGGTGATCTTTGCCATACTCCACTATATGTCGACCATATGAGATGACAATCTATATCTCCTAAAGGTACATGAGGACCTATGTTGCCTTTACCACCATGGTCTTACAATCAACAAGCAACTAGTTGCGTGCCTCCTTGACCTTTTCTTTGGTCAAAACAATCACTTGTTCTCCCCAAAAAAGTTGACCTTTCAACACCTCAACTTAATATTCTACTCCTCCCTTGGCCTCCTGGTGCTTCTGAATCATCTTCTCCAACTCTTCCACCCTTTTCTACCAATGAGTCACCTCTGACTATGCAAATTGTAACTGTGCTCGACTTTTTGCCAAAGACTCCTCCAACTCGATGATCTTAGCCTCAACCTCGAAAAAGCACTTCTTATAATGCTCGCCATGCAGGTACAAGGAGCTCGTATCTACCTAAATATTCCCCATCATATTTATAGTATCAAGCTTTGTAAGGTCCTTGGTGATGATCTCATAAGTATAGTCACTCAGAGTCATCTCTCCTTGTAGCTTCTAAACTTGGGGAAACATTTTCATTATATGGGCCTCCATGGCATTAGGATCAAAGGAAACCTTCTTCAATGGCTTCGTTGGTGCTAGAGCCTCTCTTATTTTATGACTCTTCAACCACTATGATGAACTCAGGTGAGCTTGGATGATATTTGTTGCAATGGGTTATTTTGGTACAACCTCCATCTTTGATTCAGGAAACACCTACAACTCCAAAAATGGGGTGAAAGGGAAATGAGCCTATTGTGGAATTGGCTCGAGGGAAGTGGAAACTAGTAAAGTGGAAATGGTTGATGAAATGGAGGTGGTGGTGGGTACGAAAGCAAGGGGTTTGACCATGGTCACACTCACTCGAGGAGGAGCTTGTGTGCTTACAATCATAGTGGAGGTTACTAGAATGGAAGATACAGGAAGAGAAAATGGATTTGGGGTGGATGCAAAAGAACTGAAAGAAAGGGAAGTAGAAGAAGTAGGAATAGAAGAAGAGGGAGCATTGGTGACTGGTGGTTGAGAAATAGGAATCAAAATCGAAGTGGAGGGTATGCCAAATGGAGGTGAAACAGAAGTGGAAACCAGAGGAAGGGAAACAATAGTCACCAACTGCTCAGGAAGAAGAGAAGGGGAAGGAAATGTACCTTCAGGCTTTGATGCCATTTGAGTCGATGAGGATGAAGGTGGTTGTGGCACTAGCTCCTTCTCAGCTTGGTCCTTTGGCTCTCACAATATCTTCCTCAAGATCTATAAATTTGGCACTTTGGACCAACGACTCCATTCGAACCAAGGGAATAGCTTCTAACACTTCTATTCATTCAGCCAAAACTGCAGGAGGAGGGTTTGACGAAACTACACTAGTTCTCCGCTTCTTTGAGATCTTTATAATAGGTAACTTTTCCCATTTGCTTTTTGCCTTATACTATAGTGGCTCCTCTGGCACTTGTCCTTCTTCCTCTTCTACAAGTGGTGCTTCTTGAGTCATGGGGTGCTCTTCTTCGACCATGCTCTCCTCACTACTAGAATTTTGAAGACTTCAAGGTACAATACCAACGAAAGTGATCGGTTGATAACTAGTGTAGAACTCATCATAAGTGGCCAAAAATATTTCATCCATCACCAAGCCATATGGTGACCCAATTTTTCCTCGATGAGCCCTCATAATCCACCAGTTTGTAATATTTTCCTGGACCAACCCGAAAGCTGCTCCTTCATCTGACTAAATAACCCTGGTGGAGGAATCTGATGCTTATGTACTACAGGGTTATATTCAGCTTCCATCTCATAAAATTCATGCCATGGTGGGAGCGACATCATATTCTCCACATGCCATTCTAAGTCATGCCCCTTCGGATTGTTTTGATGCTTCTCAATATCTAGCCTTGGACAACAATGAAAACTCTTGGCCTTGATTTGCTCCATGAAGTGACCCAAAGGATCATACTTCCACCACTACAGCAACTCCACCATTCTGATGTCATAAAAAGTCTCAGTTATTAACTGATTCTAGCCCACCTGGCTCACCTCAATACCTCCAAAGTGAAAAGGTATAGCGCACGTGGTTCTTTTTCCTCATCCTACCCCATATACATCATTGATAAAATCATGTTTGTCGAATGACCTCCAAAGCAAAAAGGTGACCTATGGCAAAATATGGAAGAAGAATTGGCTTGCCAATATAGCCAAAAATGCATAGAACAATACCCTACGTCAACAAAAATATATCACCTCTCTCCTTTGAGATGATTTCCTCTCTCATTGCCCTCGGTACCCTCTCAATTTTGCAAAAAATTAACTCCAAGGTAGGACCCACAAACATACGATTAAAATTATAAAAAGACTCCTTCCTTGACAAGTTGGAGGTCCACAAATATACTAGCAATTTCCTATTCTCTCTATCAACTTGCCTAACTGCAATGAAGGAAAATTTCTTGTACAGGTGAAAGAAGAAATACCAGATTAAAAATGATGTGTGCCTGAACACCATGGTTCCTTCACTCTACATTTTCTCCAACTGGGTATGCATTCTTCTAGCAATGTAGTCAGCCCAATCAAAGAAAATGGGGTTCATCCTCACCGTCATAGTAGTGGGGGCATAGAATTCTACCTAGGAAATGCACTGCACCAATGTTGCCTGCCACTTGTGCACTATTGAATCAGTTGGAAGACCCACAACCCAAGCCACCATAGAAAATAAATTTGGGCTCTTAAAATCTGTCAATGGCTTTGGTAAAATTGGTAGTTCACCATGTTGGGGTATTTTTATCAACTGGGTCTCCATAAAATGGTGCAGCATCACTGTCGACTGATATTTTTCCTCCTATTCGCCAATGTGCAATTTCTTAAAAACAAAGTCCGAAGGAGGTGTAATTCCACAAGCGAATGCCTCCTGGACATCTTCAGATGAGATAGTGAACAACACATCCCCTTTTGCATTCTCAACTGCCCTGGTGTTAGGATTATAAAACTTTGAAATTGCTTCCACCAACTCTGGGCAATAGTGAACTGGTGTGCACAAAAACCAAAAAATATGAGCATGATATGCAATGGTGAGAGGACTCTCCAGTGTCAACCCCTATTGGACTACAACATCTACATCTTGGCACAATTTCTCAATGCCCTTATTCATAATAACGTAGTCTCCCACTTGAGCTAGCGTATCAGAATATGGATCCAAGTCGACATTTTCATGGCACCTTGCTTTCTTGGACTTCTTTCCTCCCTCCTTTCTTTTGCACCTTCTTCGATTCGATGGCGCTCTTTGATTCTACAACTTTTTTACCCATCTTCAACAATGCTCAAATGCCCTGTAATTCTTGCACTCAATTAACCAGATGCAGTAATACTTCCAAAAAATATAAAACTTTTACCTCCTCTTCGCGGGTGCACCAAATTTATAATTGCGCCTTCATCTACCGGATTTAATGCATGTGCTAATTTTCGAAGAAGTTGGGCGAACGTGCATCTCGATTCTTGTGCCAGGCATGATTTTTAATAATTTATTTAACTATTTTTAACCTCCTCTTACCCAAAATCTTCCTCGATTCTTGTGCTTTGGCCACCTCCAATCTTAAAAAGCGCTCCACGAATATCAACGGGTAGCCTCGGGAATGAAAAATACCATGTGTCGATGAAGGACGCTCCTTGGGATGAAAATAAATCAACTCCACCACTTTAAATCTTCATAACGTCAATCTAGGGCGAATCGGGTAAAATTTAAATTTTCTGGGCGCTTTTATTTCTTCAACGACGTCAAAGGCACTCTGAAATCATTCTTTGTCGAGAAAACCTCCAATGGGCAATATTTGCTTTCTAAAAATATTCCTTGGGCAAAAATAGCCTGCAACTTGCACTTTCTTCAACAATCTGCGCTTTCAAAATCGTCCTTCCTGTTGCTTGGCGAAATCATAAGCTTGAATGCCTTTTAAAATATTCCTCTTCCTTGATTTCGCCTCAAAAAGTGCTTTTCTAAAAAAACCAAGCTTTTAACTGCCACTGCTTTTACCGGAAAAGCAAAATAAATCTGTTTCGCCTTGCTTTGCTAGAAATAAACCTTTTAACTGAAGCTTTTAAACTGCATGATTTTTTTTTGTTCTTCTTTCACTCTGGGAGTTTCACCTTGAAATAGATTTTCGCCCTCCTCCAAATAAAATTGCATGGTAAACTATTCTTGGGCAAAAAATAAAAAACTCGTTGCTTTTCTTTCCCTCCTTTTTCTTTTTCTCTTTCGCCTTAAAAGGGGGTGAAAATGACTTTCGCCCCTTTCTTGGGGTGAAAGTATATTTATATAGATATATATATTTTCTCGTCTATTTTCCCCTTAATTGCATCATTAAAACAAATTCGCCGAACTTGCTTTTTCAAAGCTATTTACTGATTTTCGCTCGAAATTAAAAATAAAATCATGAAAACCCTTTTTCGGGGCAAAATTAATTTTTATCCCTGAAGATGTGCTTTCGAGCGAATCTACTTACTTGGGGTAAAATAAGACCATATTTTCTTCTCTTTTTTATAAGCATAACATACTTAAAAAATAAAAGAGAAATTTGTACATATATACATACTTGTGCCCTAAAATTTTTAGTGATAATAGGCCTTCAGATGAAGACCATTCACCAAAATCGGTAGCTCTTGGTCATCCATGTCCTGAAGATAATAAGCATTAACTGAATTCACTCCTAAAATCTGGAATGGGCCTTCCCAAATTACCTCAAATTTATGGTGCTTTTTAGGCTTGGCTTTGTTCTCATTCCACTTAAGCACCAAATCTCCAACTTTAAACTTTCGTTCAGTTATCCTTTTATCGAACCACTTCTGCATCATCTTGGCATGTTCAATGAAAGCAACATATGCCTTCTCTCTTTCTTCCTCAAGCTACAGAAGTTGGGCTAACCTTACGCTCATGGGGTTAGATTCATCATCCTCATCACTAAGCATCTACAAAGTCTGGAGAACTGGAAGTTCAATGTGGGTAGGCAAAACCACTTCCTTGCCATACACCAGGGAGTAGGGAGAAGTTTTAATGGACTTCTTGATTGATATGTGATCTACCCATAGAGCTTGGTTCAGTAGTAGATGCCAACTCCTTTTATTGCTTTCGAGTGTTCTCTTCAAAATCCAAAGCAAGTTCTTGTTTGTGGACTCGGCTAAGCCATTTCCCTATGGGTAATAATTAGAAGAAGTTTTGAGGTAAATCCCATACTTGCTCGTAAACTTAGTAATCTTCGCTCCAATGAAGGGAGTCCCATTATCTGTCACAATGGTATTTGGTACGTCGAAACGGGTAATCAACCCCTCGAGGAAAGAGATGACTATCGCTTGATCTACTTTCTTTGTTGGGATGGCCTCCACCCACTGAGTAAAGTAGTCAGTTGCTATCAAAATATATTTATGTTCAATAGAAGAATGGGGATCAATGACCCCAATAAAGTCTAAGCCCCACTATTGAAATGGAGCTTCTACCTGGATCGGATGTAGAGGTAAAGATACCTTCTTACTCCTATCGACATATCACTGATAGTTATCATAAATTTGACTAACTTTATGTGCATCTATAAAAAGAGTGGGCCAAAAATATCTAGCCTCGAATGATTTTCAAGGCCATAGGCCTCCCTGCATAGTGTCCACCAGACAAGCCAGAGTGGAACTCCTCCAAAATCTTCTATTTTTTAGACTCTTTAATGCACCTGAGGAGTACTCCATCTATGTTCTTGTGGAATAAACCACTCGGTAGCAAGACATATCTGAGGGCCTATAGCCTAAACCTTCACCTCTGTGAGGAGTTGAGGTGAGGTGGACACCTTCCAGATGTGAAAAATTTGACAAGGTCCTCTATCCAATCGTGATCACCTATTGCTTGGTTAGCAAGATTACTCTCACTAATAACCTCATCATGTAATGGTACTAGTGATTGAGAAGCTGCGCTCTTAGCCAACTCTTGATAGAGTGCCCGACCATGAACCAATTTGGTTGATCGAATCTCTACATCATACTCCTGGATCTTGGAGACCCAACCTACTCTTTTGTCACCAAGCTCTCCTTGAATGATAAAATTCTTGACATCTAGATGAATAACATAGATAATTATCTTGCTTTGTGAGATAAAATATCAAAATTTCTTTAGAGACTTCATAACCACATAAACTTGCTTTTCAATGAAATTGTATTTCTCCTAGTGTGGTTGAATAACTTGGCTTAGAAAAGTGATTGGTTGTTCATCCCCATCATCTCGCTTTTGCGTAAGGACGATGACATAACTTTCATGCTCGCCCACTACGTAAAGGATAAAATCCTTAGAATAGTCTGGATTGATCAACACTGGTGCTTGAACTATTCTCTCTTTAATTTCCTAGAATGCCTACCTCCTTTTCTCTATCCATTTGAAATCTACATTTTTCTTTAGGAGTTCAGTCATTGGCTTCACTACCTGAGCAAAATCAGTGATGAATTTTTGGACAAAATTGATTTGGCCAAAAAATGACTGCAGGTCCTTCTTATTGGCTAGCAGTGGCAATTTTAAGAGAGCTTCAGCTCTTGCAGGATCAATGGCTAACCCTTCCTTTGAAATGACATGTCCCAAGAGCTTTCCCTCCTTGACAGCAAAGATAGATTTCTTTGGGTTGATGGAGATACCAAACTCTCGACACTTTTCAAACACCTATCTTAGATGAGATCCATGCTCTTCCTTGCAATGTGAAAATAGTCATATCATCAAGGTATATCACAATGATTCGATTTAGCAACTCACCAAAGGTGACATCCATTGCTCTTTGAAAGGTGGCACCAACATTTGAAAGACCGAAAGGTATTCTTTGATAGGTGAAAGTGCCCCACTTGGTAGTAAATGTTGTTTTATGTTGGTCCTCATCCTTTACCCATATCTGATTATAGCCAGAGAAACCATCAAGTAGCAAAAATATTTGCGCTCCAACAACAACGTGGAGGATCTGGTCAATCTACGGTAAGGGATAATGATATTTCAGAGATGCCTAGTTCAAATTACGAAAATCTACGCATAGGCGAATATCTCCATTCTTCTTTCATACTGGAACCAAATTCGCCACCCAAGTCAAGTGTTTGATGGGGTAAATGATTTTTACCTCCAACATCTTTAGTAGTTCTGCTTTCATCAGTACTTCAATTTTTGGATTAACAGGTCGTTGCTTCTACCGAAAGGGTTTTACCCCTTCCTGCAATTCGATGGTGTGTTGAATCACATTTTTGTCATACCCTTTCAAATCATGATAACTCCATGCGACAATGTCAGGGAATTCATAACACAACTCCTTAATTTCCTCGAGCTCTTCTAGAGAGCAATCTATCTCAACTTTGATTATCTTGTCAGGTTCCAACTTTAGCTCAGTATACTCTTTTTCATCCACCTTGATCCTATGCTTTTTTGCTCTATCATTCTGATCAAAGAGGCTCTCTAATGTAATCAATCCTTTTGAGATGTGATTATTTTTGAGTTGGATTAAACCTTCAACTTCATCTTCATCCAACATCCTTCCCTCCATGCTACCAACTTCTTTAATCAAAAAGTTTACAATCTGTTCATCATTGTCAAAAACTTGCCAGTATATATTTTTGTCGGGGACTGAAGGTCTATAAATTAACCTTACAGTCTTGGGCTTTTGCACCACATTCTCAATAGGAGAGAAGTTCGCACCAAGGGATGCTAGGAGATCTGCATGTTTATTTCATTCTCGTGAAATTGCTTGAACATTTAATGCATCAAATGACTCAAACAGATCCCATACCTTGTTGTGGTATACCTTCAAGTAGTGCTACTTTGAAATGCACTTGTTGGTCACCTGGTTGACAATCAACTCAGAATCTCTAAAAATCTATAACTATTTGATTCTAAGATTTTCTGCTTTCTTCAGGCCCAAGCATAGTGCTTCGTACTCGATGACATTATTCGTACAACTTCAAGTCAACCAGTATGAGTATGTTTTCTAGATTCTTTAAGGGAAGATGAATACTACTCCAACTTCGGCACCATTCTTACATATGGTATCATAAAAGTACATTATCCATAATTGGTTAGGGGTAGAAACCAGATTGTCAGACACCTTCTGATGAGGGTCGTTGATCATTCATCATTTAGTAATTATATGTTAGTCCAGGACGGTGTCCAAAGGCTGTATACGATAGAAGGTGTCACAGTTGCAAGTTCAGTTTATCCAAGAATAGGTTTTTATTGATGGATTAGTTAGTGTTTTTGGGGTTTGGTGTATCTTCCTAATGTCTAAAAAAGGAAATAAAATTACAAAAGCTGAAACTAAATTTAAACTGCAAGAAAATGAAACTGCAAATCTGAAATTGACAAGAAATAAAATACTGCTAAATTGACCACAAAGCAAATTGTAGAAAAGTAACTGTAGAATGGAAATTCACACACACACTTACAGAATTTAACCAATGATAAAACTCACAATGATCTGAACATAAGTTGAACCAAACTAATTTTTATTGCAGTAAAACTAGAAAATGACATAATTCTGGAAATTGTAGAAAAATGCTGAAAATGGTGTAATTCTGGAAATTACAAAAAATGTTGGACATGATGCTATTATAGGTCAAATGCTAAACACTATTCTAACACATGATTGAACCTATTCTAGATGCAAGGGTGCAATTCTGAAATGAAACTTAATGCTACAAATAATTGGTGACAGAGTTCTGTTGTTCTGTTGCAGCAAGGAATCAGCAAGATTTCCTTGTCACTAAGCTACCCTTCCTCTGATCCTATAAGTGGGCACTTGCTTGTAGAACTAGAAGAGGGTGAAAAATTATATCAAGTAAATTAAATGTGCACCATAATTCATCAAATGTTTAATATAATCTGAAAAATGCACCTTTTATTCCATCTACAATTGCATTACAGTAATGCAAGAAAAATCTGCAATTTACTGTAATGCTACAAAGTCTTTTTCCTCTTGCTTACTTCTTCTAATGACTATTTCTAATCATATATCTATAATCTATCATGCTCAACCGTGCTGGGAGCTTTATTTATAAGGAAAATTTGATACATCTATTTACTGAGTTTTAGGGATTTCCAACAATTTACAAAATAGTTTCCTGAAATGCAAGGTTATAATTTGTCAACCTTTATCCCTTTATCCTAGCTGGTCCGCCTATGGTGAAGTAACGGAGTCCAAATAGGGTGGACTAACTTCTTGGTCAATTTCCAATCATGATTTCCACATTTTTTGTGCATTTTGACCATTTCCTATTGTTCCTGCGCTATTTGTTAGTCTTACAATGGCACTGAGAGGGGGGGTGAATCAGTGTAGCTATTTAAAACTTAAAAATTTAACTCTTAAAGCCAAAACCATGAAATATTAAAACCAGAAATAGCAAGTATCACAAGAGAGCATCACATAACACAAGATGTAACGAGGTTCACCAGTTTTGGCTACTCCTCAAACTAGACTGCTTGGACTCCCATCCAAATCCAGCCATTGCAAAGCACCAACTTTACAATCAATTTACCAGCACCAACTGGAAGGAGCACCAACCCCTGATTCCAAGCACCAACTTGGATTTCTATTTTAAATCTTGATTGACATAAAAATGCCTTCTATGTTACAAGACCCTCACTGGTCTATCTTAACTCAAATCAATCTCATGGAAGCATAAGGAGAATTGTTAGAGACTCAATATTTTCTATTTTTTACTCTTAATCTCAACTTCCTATCCACAAAGCATACACTCGTTTACTGCTTTATATACTACACACTTACAGCCCTTTCATATGGCTTGCGCTTGTAGCTCTCACAGCTCTGTACTTCTTATAGCACACTCTTCTGTATTTTTTTTCAGCATAATACTCTCTGTGCTTTTTCACAGTTCCTTTTTATTTGACAAATCACAACACACTTGCCACGTGCAGAGCTCAACCCTAACCCTAACTTCCTACACATGAAAACATTCTTTTGGCTTTGTTTACTGTGTTGTTAATAGCATTAAAAGCTTACTTACGTATCTGACAGACTTATCTACCCACTTTACGACCTTACAGCCTTTTCGACGCTTTGTAAGTAAAACCGCTATTCTGATAGATTTATCTTTTTATTTACGACTCTGACCGTCTTACCTGCTTTTTTTTACGGCTCTGAAAATCTTACCTACGTATTTACAGTCCTGACAGCCGAACCTGCTTATTTACAGCTCTGACAACCGAACTGTCACTCTGACTTTTTGTCTTCTTCTCGGCATGCAAGCACGAAAACACATGTCACAAAATCGTGACACTTTTCGCCTTCGTACACTCTTCTTCGCATGCACCCGCAAAAATGGAACATGTCATGAAATCATGACACTTTTTGCTTCCTTACACTTCTCTTTGCATGCACCTGCGAAAACGAAACATGTCACGAAATCGTGACACTTTTTGCTTCCATGCACTTCTCTTTGCATGCACCCACGAAAATGAAACATATCGCAAAATAGTGACACTTTTCGCTTCCTTGCACTTCTCTTTGCATGTTCCCACGAAATCGAAACATGTCACGAAATCATGACACTTTCGTTGCCTTGCACTTCTTTTCGCATGCACCAACGAAATCGAAACATGTCACGAAATCACGACATATTTTTCTCTCTCCTCTTTCCTTCGCTTTCGCCCATCAAATCGTGACATATTTTTCTCTCTCCTCTTTCCTTCGCTTTTGCCCATGAAAATTAAGCATGTCACGAAATCATGAAACTTCATCCTTCTCCTCTTTCTCTTCGATTTGGACCGCGAAAATGAAGCATGTCGCGAAATCGTGACACCTTTTTCTATCAGTCTCTCTCTCCTACATTATGTTGCGAAATCGTGACACTTTTTCTCCTTAGTGCTTTTCTTCTCATCGGATCGTGAAAAACCGACATGTCGCGAAATCGCGACATTTTTTCTCCTTAGCACTTTTCTTCTCATCGGATCGCGAAAACCCGACATGTCATGAAATCGCGACACTTTTCCTCCTTAGCGCTTCTTGCAAATTGTCGTGAAATCGTGACACTTTTCTTTGTCTGCGCCTTCTCTCCAAACATGTCGCAAAATCGTGACAGTTTTCTTTGCCTGCGCCTTCTCTCCACACATGTCACGAAATTGTGATAGTTTTCATTGCCTACGCCTTTTCTCCAAACATGTCATGAAATCACGACAGTTTTCTTACTTGCCTTCTTTGCTTCCAACATGTCGTGAAATCGTGACAGTTTTCCTTTGCATGCGCCTTCTCTCCAAACATGTCATGAAATCAAGACAGTTTTCTTACTTGCCTTCTTTACTTCCAACATGTCACGAAATCGCGACAGTTTTTTCACTTGGCTTCTTTGCCAACATGTCGCAAAATCACGATAGTTTTTCTACTTGCCTTCTTCTCTGCCAACATGTCATGAAATCATGATAGTTTTTCCACTTGGCTTCTTTGCCTCCAACATGTCACGAAATCGCGATAGTTTTTCTAGAATTTTCTCTCTCCTTCGAGATGTCGTGAAATCACGATAGTTTTTCTAGCATTTTCTCTCTCCTTCGAGATGTCACGAAATCGTGACAGAAAACATGTCGCGATATCGCGACAGGTTTCTTACTTGTATTTTTCTTTGATTCTTTGAATCTGGGCCACTTCTGTCTTCTTGGAAATTTATTGTACATGTTCTGACTGCTCTAAACTCTTGTTCACTTCATCAACCGATCCATCTAATGACTTATGCACTCTTGTCCATTGCATCAACCGATCAACCTAACTGTGTTGACAACAATGACAATACTTTGGCTGCACCTTGCTCATCAATCAACTCCTTGTCCATCACCTTGCTCATCAATCAACTCCAATCCATTGCATCAACTGATCAACCTGACTGTGTTGACAACAATGACAATACTTTGGTTGCACCTTGCTCATCAATCTTCCCCTTTGGAATTGTTGGCAACACACGTAATTGTGTGCAATTACCTGTAATTCTTCTCCCCCTTTGACAATAATACCAAAGGGCGGCTACAAAACTCCCCCCGAGTCCATGCACAACATTCTCAGGAAAAAAATTATTATAGATAGCAAAAAGCATAAACATGAGCAATATGATAAACATAGGCATAAATGCTCCCCCTGAGAATTTGATCCTGATAGCTAGTCAATTCTTAGACTATTCTTGGGAATATGTGACCACTTCATTTCACTGTTTGACAACATCATGATAAGCATAATAGGCATTACTTTGATCTATCTTCAATTGTGTTGGCTGCTTGGATCTCTATCCATTGAGACTCTATTCTCTGTACTCTATCAATAGGCTCACACAGAACCTGCTTAACAAGCTCACATAGAACTTGTCCAAATCAGCTCACAAGTTCATCAAGAAAAACTTGCTTAGCATGAACCCACAAAGAGAATTTTTAGAGACCCAATGTGATTCATCAACCTCATAGAAGCATAAAGAGAATTGTTAGAGACTCAATATGTTCTATACTTAACTCCCAATCTCAATCTCAAAAGAATAAGATAGATGTAGTATGCTTTTCTCAAGAACATGAAACACAACCCAACAATTGCCAACCATGCAATAACTCATATAACAATGAGACTCATGTTCTTTCCACAACCAATATCTTTTCTCAACCATTTAGGGCTTTAACAACAATGCTTATAGACAAGGTTTAACCAACATCATTCAACTCAAGATTAACCTTGAAGCATTCAACCAATCACTACATGAAAAGGAAACTAGTAGACATCCTTTTCCTTCCAAAGGTATTTGAACAAAACAACCACCAACATAAATCACCAAAGCAAAGAATAACTTGCTCAAATCAATCTCAATGGAGTAAGCCCAAATCATGTATCAAGTAAAGTATTAACTTGATCAAAACAACCTCTATGAAAGCAACTCAACCATCAATCTCAAAATAGCCAACTAAGGGTTTCACCATCTCAATGCAAGTAGCAAGACTTACTAACATAAACCCTAGTGCAAAATGCTTCCTCTTTGTTTGAGGAAGAAGAGAATAGTTCTTCAACCTGTTACCAACACCACCCTCAACTTTGCCACCAAGTTAGGGTTAGATCATAAAAGTAACCACAAAAATATTTATTCCATTAAAACACCTTATGACTCCAATCCTTAGAAGTCAACTATCAAAGAATATATAAAGCATACAAACAATATATCCTTTTACACCTTACTCAAACTCATACTTTTGGACCATTACCTCTAGCGTTGGAACCTCAATCAACGCACAGTCATCAACTCTTGATATTCTGCTTCCTCAGGCAATATCTCGCATTCCTCAAATAATGCAAGACTTTCTTAGGTGCATAGGCAACTTGTCCTCCTTGGCACTTCACCACCTGGATGCTATTCTCTCAACGTCTCTGCCTTGCATGTGCCACTTTGCACACTTGACCAACTGGGAGCTAGTGCCACTGTTTGCTTTGACTCTGGCATCTCTTTGCTGCATGTTCTATCTCAGATAACGCCTATCAGCTGCTGCATTGAAACACAAGTATGCAGCTAGGGCACACACGCATTATTTCATTAAACCAAAAAAAACTAAACTATTATGATCCATAATTTTGAACAGTGGCAGAAGAATCATCAACAGTATAACAATGACAAATATCAAAACTACCAAGGGTGCCAGCTCTCAATTTAATCACAACCCTTCACGGTACTTCCATAGTCCACTACATAAACCGACAAAAACTTTGACAATTGTACAACAATTTCTCGACTGTGGTCTTTCATCCTCAGATACCTAGACAAATACATAGGAGCATTAAAATAAAACTTTAATATTGCTCCCCCTGAGGATGTGCCACCTAGATTTGCTTAGAGCAATGGCGGAGTAGCCTCCTTCAGTCCAAGGAGACATGATTTCCTTTCTTCTGCCTTTCTCTAGAATTTCCTGAACTTGGGCTTGGGTTTTTCAACAACATCCCTATTTTGCCTTTGTTCGTGAACTTGAACATTTCTCTTGCGGGGTTGTCTCTTGTGCATTCTTGATGGATGATTATTTTCTTTTCTTTTATGCACATGATATGTTCCTTGTCTGTGTTTTCCTCTTTGTGTTTGATGAAATCTAGGGTTTTGCCTTAGATTAGATACAGAAGTGCTTGGATAGAACCTTGCTATGTGCCCTTGACCATTGCATTTAAAACATTGCACATGTTTTATTCCTTGTCTGTATTGCATTCTGTGTGTATGATGAAATCTATGGTCTTGCCTTAGATTGGATGCAGAAGTGCTTGGACAAAACCTTGCTATGTGCCCATGGCCATTACATTTAAAACATTGCATAGGGTGTTCACTCAGAAAAGCAGATGTATTTTTATCAGCATAACTCTTTGATCTATTGTTCAGTCCACAATAAATTGCCTTGTGACCAAAGTGGTTGCATTTAGAACAATAGCCATTAAAAGCATTATTATTAAAAGAGTGAGAGTGAGAGAACCTCTTTTGTTGTGGTTGCTTTGCTATAGATCTTCTTTGATATTTTCTTCCTTTTGAGGATTTAGCTTCAGACTTTTCTTGCTTCAATCCTTCAACCGTGGACTTCTTCTTCTCTGCATATTTGGAGGATGAAGGTTGTTTAGCTTCATATCCAAGACCAAACTTAGTCGTGGAGCTTCTTTGTTGATTTATCATTGTATCTAGCAACTCTGTGCTCTTCTCAAATTTGAGATTTATATTGGCCTCTTTTAGTTGTTTCTTCAATGAAACAATCTCTTCTTCTTGTTGGCAGCATATAGTCTCTTTCTCATTGATTTGAGACCTGAGAATATCTTCAATCCTTTTGTACTGTTCTACTTGTAGCTTTAGATCAACAATAACTTTGTTAGATTCCTCTTCACTTGTGCTACATACATCATCCTCATCATCCAGGTGTGTCTTCAAGGCTTCTTCTGATTTCTTAGCCTTTTGAACTTGTAGGAAGAGATCTTCAATCTCATCCCCATATTCTTCTAACTTCTTGGACATTATTTTGTTCTTTTTCTTTTCTATACTCAACTCTTCAAGTGTAGATATCAACTCTCCTTCAAAATCTACTTCAGCCTCAAGATTTTCATCACAAACTTCAGGATTCACTTCTTCTACCTTTTTCGGTTCAAATTTCTCTTCTACGAAAATTGAAACTGATTGGGATGCCTTTTTGGAGGAGGATCTATTCTTCTTAGCCATTGTGTACTAATCCAAGATCAACCCTGACTGATTTAGCCAAAACGGGAACTTGGCTCTGATACCAATTGTTAGTCTTACAATGGCACTAAGAGGGGGGGTGAATCAGTGCAACTATTTAAAACTTAAAACTTTAACTCTTAAAGCCAAAACAATGAAATCTTAAAACCAGAAACAACAAGTACCACAAGAGAGCATCACATAACACAAGATGTAACGAGGTTCACCAGTTTTGGCTACTCCTCAAACTAGACTGCTTGGGCTCCCATCCAAATCCAGCCATTGCAAAGCACCAACTTTACAATCAATTTACCAGCACCAACTGGAAGGAGCACCAACCCTTGATTCCAAGCACCAACTTGGATTTCTATTTTAAATCTTGATTGACATAAAAATGCCTTCTATGTTACAAGACCCTCACTGGTCTATATCAACTCAAATCAATCTCATAGAAGCATAAGGAGAATTGTTAGAGACTCAATATATTATATTTCTTACTCTTAATCTCAACTTTCTATCCACAAAGCATACACTCTTTTACTGCTCTATATACTGCACACTTATAGCCCTTTCATATGTCTTGTGCTTGCAGCTCTCACAACTCTATACTTCTTATAGCACACTCTTCTATATTTTTTTTAGCATAATACTCTCTGTGCTTTTTCATAGTTCCTTTTTCCTTTTTATTTGGCAAATCACAACACACTTGCCATGTGCAGAGCTCAACCCTAACCCTAACTTCCTACACATGAAAACATTCTTTTGGCTTTGCTTACTGTGTTGTTAATAGCATTAAAAGCTTACTTACGTCTCTGATAGACTTATCTGCCCACTTTACGGCCTTACAGCCTTTTCGACGCTTTGTCAGTAAATCCATTGTTCTGACAGATTTATCTTTTTATTTACGACTCTGACTATCTTACCTGCTTTTTATGGCTCTGACAATCTTACCTGCGTATTTATAGTCCTGACAGCCGAACCTGCTTATTTACAGCTCTAACAACCGAACTACCGCTTTGATAGCAAAACTGCCACTCTGACAGCTTTTTGTCTTCTTCTCGGCATGCAAGCGTGAAAACACATGTCGCAAAATCGTGATACTTTATGCCTTTGTTCACTCTACTTGGCATGCACCCATGAAAATGGAACATGTCATGAAATCATGACACTTTTCGCTTCCTTACACTTCTCTTTGCATGCACCCACGAAAATGAAACATGTCACAAAATCGTGACACTTTTTACTTCCTTGCACTTCTCTTTGCATGCACCCGCGAAAATGGAACATGTCGCGAAATCATGACACTTTTCGCTTCCTTGCACTTCTCTTTGCATGCACCCATGAAATCGAAACATGTCATGAAATCATGACACTTTCGCTGCCTTGCGCTTCTTTTCACATGCACCAGCGAAATCGAAACATGTCATGAAATCGTGACATCTTTTTCTCTCTCCTCTTTCCTTCACTTTCGCCGTGAAAATGGAACATGTCGCGAAATCGTGACATCTTTTTCTCTCTCCTCTTTCCTTCGCTTTCGCTCACAAAAATGAAGCATGTCGCAAAATCGTGACACTTCATCCTTGTCCTCTTTCTCTTCGTTTTGGACCACAAAAATGAAGCATGTCACGAAATCGCGACACCTTTTTCTATTGGTCTCTCTCTCCTGCATTATGTTGCGAAATCGTGACACTTTTCCTCCTTAGCACTTTTCTTCTCATCGGATCACGAAAACCTATCAAGTCGTGAAATCGTGAAACTTTTCCTCCTTAGCGCTTTTCTTCTCATCGAATCGTGAAAACCCGACATGTTGCGAAATCGCGACACTTTTCCTCCTTAGCACTTCTTCTTGCAAATTGTCATGAAATCATGACACTTTTCTTTGACTGTGCCTTCTCTCCAAACATGTCACGAAATCACGATATTTTTTCTTTGCCTATGCCTTCTCTCCAAACATGTCACAAAATTGTGACAGTTTTCATTGCCTACGCCTTTTCTCCAAACATGTCACGAAATCGTGAAAGTTTTCTTATTTGCCTTCTTTGCTTCCAACATGTCATGAAATCACCACAATTTTCTTTGGCTGTGCCTTCTCTCCAAACATGTCACGAAATCACGACAATTTTCTTACTTGCCTTCTTTGCTTCCAACATGTCACGAAATTGCGACAGTTTTTCCACTTGGCTTCTTTGCCTCCAACATGTCACGAAATCGTGACAGTTTTTCTACTTGCCTTCTTCTCTGCCAACATGTCACGAAATCATGACAGTTTTTCCACTTGGCTTCTTTGCCTCCAACATGTCACGAAATCGCGATAGTTTTTCTAGCATTTTCTCTCTCCTTTGAGATGTCGCGAAATCGCGACAGTTTTTCTAGCATTTTCTCTCTCCTCCAAGATGTCGCGAAATCGCAACAGTTTTTCTAACATTTTTTCTCTCCTTTGAGATGTGATATCATGACAGAAAACCTGTCGCGATATCGCGATAGGTTTCTTCCTTGTCTTTTTCTTTGATTCTTTGAATCTGGGTCATCGCGACAGGTTTCTTCCTTGTCTTTTTCTTTGATTCTTTGAATATGGGTCACTTCTATCTTCTTGGAAATTTATTGTACATGCTCTGACTACTCTGAACTCTTGTTCACTTCATCAACCGATCCATCTAATGACTTATGCACTCCTTACCATTGCATCAACTGATCAACCTAACTGTGTTGACAAAAATGACAATACTTTGGCTGCACCTTGCTCATCAATCAACTCCTGTCCATCACCTTGCTCATCAATCAACTCTAATCCATTTCATCAACTGATCAACCTGACTATGTTGACAACAATGACAATACTTTGGTTGCACCTTGCTCATCAATCTCCCCCTTTGGAATTGTTGGCAACACACGTAATTGCGTGCAATTACCTGTAATTCTTCTCCCCTTTGACAATAATACCAAAGGGCGGCTGCAAACTCCCCCTGAGTCCATGGACAACATTCTCAAGCAAAAATTTATTACAGATAGCAAAAAGCATAAACATGAGCAATATGATTAACATAGGCATAAATGCTCCCCCTGAGAAATTGATCCCGATAGCTAGTCAAATCTTAGACTATTCTTGGGAATATGTGACCACTTCATTTCACTGTTTGACAACATCATGATAAGCATAATAGGCATTACTCAGATCTATCTTCAACTGTGTTGGTTTCTTGGATCTCTATCCATTGAGACTCTATTCTCTGTACTCTGTCAATAGGCTCACATAGAACCTGCTTAACAAGCTCACATAGAGCTTGTCCAAATCAACTCACAAGTTCATCAAGAAAAACTTGCTTAGCATGAACCCACAAAGAGAATTTTTAGAGACCCAATGTGATTCATCAACCTCATAGAAGCATAAAGAGAATTGTTAGAGACTCAATATGTTCTATACTTAACTCCCAATCTCAATCTCAAAATAATAAGATAGATGTAGTATGCTTTTCTCAAGAACATGAAACACAACCCAAAAATAACTCATATAACAATGATACTCATGTTCTTTCCATAACCAATATCTTTTCTCAACCATTTAGGGCTTTAACAACAATGCTTATAGACAAGGTTTAACCAACATCATTCAACTCAAGATTAACCTTGAAGCATTCAACCAATCACTGCATGAAAAGGAAACTAATAGACATCCTTTTCCTTCCAAAGGTATTTGAACAAAACATCCACCAACATAAATCACCAAAGCAAAGAATAACTTGCTCAAATCAATCTCAATGGAGTAAGCCCAAATCATGTATCAAGTAAAGTATTAACTTGATCAAAACCTCTATGAAAGCAACTCAACCATCAATCTCAAAATAGCCAACTAAGGGTTTCACCATCTCACTGCAAGTAGCAAGACTTACAAACATAAACCCTAGTGAAAAATGCTTCCTCTTTGTTTGAGGAAGAAGAGAATAGATCTACAACCTATTACCAACACCACCCTCAACTTTGCCACCAAGTTAGGGTTAGATCATAAAAGTAACCACAAACATATTTATTCCATTAAAACACCTTATGACTCCAATCCTTAGAAGTCAACTATCAAAGAATATATAAAGCATACAAACAATATATCCTTTACACCTTACTCAAACTCATACTTCTGGACCGTTACCTCTAGCATTGGAACCTCAATCAGTGTGCAGTCAACAACTCTCGGTATTCTGCTTCCTCAGGAAATATCTCGCATTCCTCAAGTAATGCAAGACTTTCTTAGGAGCATAGGCATCTTTTCCTCCTTGGCGCTTCACCACCTAGACGCTATTCTCTCAACGTCTCTGCCTTACAAGTGCCACTTTGCACACTTGACCAACTGGGAGCTAGTGCCACTGTTTGCTTTAACTCTGGAATCTCTTTGTTGCATGTTCTATCTCAGATAATGCCTATCAGCTGTTGCATCGAAACACAAGTACGTAGCTAGGGCACGCACGCATTCTTTCATTAAACCAAAAAAAATTGAACTGTTATGATCCATAATTTTGAACAGTGGTAGAAGAATCATCAACAGTATAACAATGACAAATATCAAAACTACCAAGGGTGCCAGCTCTTAATTTAATCACAACCCTTCATGGTACTTCCACAGTCCACTACATAAACTAACAAAAACATTGACAACTGTACAAAAATTTCTCGACTGCTAGTCTTTCATCCTCAGATACCCAGAAAAATACATAGGAGCATTAAAATAAAACTTTAAAATTGCTCCCCCTGAGGATGTGCCACCTGGAGTTGCTTAGAGCAATGGCGAAGTAGCCTCCTTCAGTCCAAGGAGACATGATTTCCTTTCTTCTGCCTTTCTCCAGACTTTCCTAAACTTGGGCTTGGGTTTTTCAACAACATCCCTATTTTGCCCCTGTTCGTGAACTTGAACATTTCTCTTACGGGGTTGTCTCTTGTGCATTCTTGATGAATGATTATTTTCTTTTATTTTATGCACATGATATGTTCATTGTATGTGTTGTCCTCTTTGTGTCTGATGAAATCTAGGGTTTTGCCTTATATTAGATACTGAAGTGCTTGGACAGAACCTTGCTATGTGCCCTTGACTGTTGCATTTAAAACATTGCACATGTTTTATTTCTTATCTGTATTGCATTCTATGTGTATGATGAAATCTATGGTCTTGCCTTAGATTGGATGCAGAAGTGCTTGGAAAAAACCTTGCTATGTGCCCATGGCCATTACATTTAAAACATTGCACAAGGTGTTCACTTAGAAAAGCAAATGTAATTTTATCAGCATAACTCTTTGATCTATTGTTCAGTCCACAATAAATTGCCTTGTGACCAAAGTGGTTGCATTTAGAACAATAGCCATTAAAAGCATTATTATTAAAAGAGTGAGAGTGAGAGAACCTCTTTTGTTGTGGTTGCTTTGTTGTAGATCTTCTTTGATATTTTCTTCCTTTTGAGGATTTAGCTTCAGACTTTTCTTGCTTCAATCCTTCAACCGTGGACTTCTTCTCTGCATATTTGGAGGATGAAGGTTGTTTAGCTTCATATCCAATACCAAACTTAGCTATGGAGCTTCTTTGTTGATTTATCATTGTATCTAGCAACTCTGTGCTCTTCTCAAATTTGAGATTTATATTGGCCTCTTTTAGTTGTTTCTTCAATGAAACAATCTCTTATTCTTGTTGGCATCATATAGTCTCTTTCTCATTGATTTGAGACCTGAGAATATCTTCAATCCTTTTGTACTGTTCTACTTGTAGCTTTAGATCAATAATAACTTTGTTAGATTCCTCTTCACTTGTGCTGCATACATCATCCTCATCATCCAGGTGTGTCTTCAAGGCTTCTTCTGATTTCTTGGCCTTTTGAACTTGTAGGAAGAGATCTTCAATCTCATCCCCATATTATTCTAACTTCTTGGACATTATTTTGTTCTTTTTCTTTTCTATACTCAACTCTTCAAGTGCAGATATCAACTCTCCTTCAAAATCTACTTCAGCCTCAAGATTTTCATCACAAACTTCAGGATTCACTTCTTCTACATTTTTCGGTTCAAATTTCTCTTCTATAGGAACTGAAACTGACTGGGATGCCTTTTTGGAGGTGGATCTATTCTTCTTAGCCATTGTGTACTAATCCTAGATCAACCTTGACTGATTTAGCCAAAACTAGGAACTTGGCTCTGATACCAATTGTTAGTCTTACAATGGCACTAAGAGGGGGGGGTGAATCAGTGCAGCTATTTAAAACTTAAAACTTTAACTCTTAAAGACAAAACCATGAAAGCTTAAAACCAAAAATAGCAAGTATCACAAGAGAGCATCACATAACATAAGATGTAACGAGGTTCACCAGTTTTGGCTACTCCTCAAACTAGACTGCTTGGACTCCCATCCAAATCCAACCATTGCAAAGCACCAACTTTACAATAAATTTACCAGCACCAACTGGAAGGAGCACCAACCCCTGATTCCAAGCACCAACTTGGATTTCTATTTTAAATCTTTATTGACATAAAAATTCCTTCTATGTTACAATACCCTCACTGGTCTATCTTAACTCAAATCAATCTCATGGAAGCATAAGGAGAATTGTTAGAGACTCAATATATTATATTTCTTACTCTTAATCTCAACTTCCTATCCACAAAGCATACACTCTTTTACTGCTCTATATACTGCACACTTACAGCCCTTTCATATGGCTTGCGCTTGTAGCTCTCATAGCTCTGTACTTCTTACATCACACTCTTCTGTATTTTTTTTTTCAACACAATACTCTCTATGCTTTTTCATAGTTCCTTTTTTTTATTATTCGGCAAATCACAACACACTTGCCATGTGCAAAGCTCAACCCTAACCCTAACTTCCTGCACACAAAAACATTCTTTTGGCTTTGCTTACTATGCTATTAATAGCATTAAAAGCTTACTTACATATCTGATAGACTTATCTGCCTACTTTACGGCCTTACAACCTTTCTAGCGCTTTGTTAGTAAATCCGCTATTCTGACAGATTTATCTTTTTATTTACGACTGACCATATTACCTACTTTTTTATAGCTCTGACATTCTTACCTACGTATTTACAGTCCTCACATCCAAACCTGCTTATTTACAGCTCTGACAACCGAACTGTCGCTCTGACAGCAGAACTGTCGCTCTGACAGCTTTTTGTCTTCTTCTCGGCATGCAAGCACGAAAACACAACATGTTGTAAAATCATGACACTTTTCACCTTCGTACACTCTACTTGGCATGCACCCATGAAAATGGAACATGTCACAAAATTGTGACACTTTTTGCTTCCTTACACTTCTCTTTGCATGCACCCGCGAAAACGAAACATGTCGCGAAATCGTGACACTTTTCGCTTCCTTGCACTTCTCTTTGCATGCACCCACGAAAATGGAACATGTCATGAAATCGTGACACTTTTCACTTCCTTGCACTTCTCTTTGCATGCACCCACGAAATCGAAACATGTCACGAAATCGTGACACTTTCGCTTCCTTGCACTTCTTTTCGCATGCATTAGTGAAATCAGAACATGTTGCGAAATCGCGACATCTTTTTCTCTCTCCTCTTTCCTTTTCTTTCGCCTGCAAAAATGAAACATGTCACGAAATCGTGACATCATTTTCTCTCTCCTCTTTCCTTCGCTTTCGCCTGCAAAAATGAAGCATGTCACAAAATCGTGACACTTCACCCTTCTCCTCTTTCTCTTCGCTTTGGACTACGAAAATGAAGCATGTCGCGAAATCACGACACTTTTCCTCGTTAGCGCTTTTCTTCTCATTAGATCGCAAAAACCTGACATGTCACAAAATCGCGACACTTTTCCTCCTTAGCACTTTTCTTCTCATCGGATCGCGAAAAATCGACATGTCGCGAAATCGTGACACTTTTCCTCCTTAGCACTTCTTGCAAATTTTCATGAAATCATGACACTTTTCTTTGCCTGCGCCTTCTCTCCAAACATGTCACAAAATCATGACAGTTTTCTTTGCCTGCGCCTTCTCTCCAAACATGTCGTGAAATCGCGACAATTTTCATTGCCTGCACCTTTTCTCCAAACATGTCGTGAAATCGTGATAGTTTTCTTACTTGCCTTCTTTGCTTCCAACATGTCGTGAAATCATGACAGTTTTCTTTGCCTGCGCCTTCTCTCCAAACATGTCGTGAAATCGCGACAATTTTCTTTGCCTGCACCTTTTCTCCAAACATGTCGTGAAATCGTGATAGTTTTCTTACTTGCCTTCTTTGCTTCCAACATGTCGTGAAATCATGACGCTTTTCTTTTCCTGTGCCTTCTCTCCAAACATGTCGCGAAATCATGATAGTTTTCTTACTTACCTTCTATGCTTCCAACATGTCGTGAAATCACGACAGTTTTTCCACTTGGCTTCTTTGCCTCCAACATGTCACGAAATCGCGACAATTTTTCTACTTGCCTTCTTCTTTGCCAACATGTCACGAAATCGCGACAATTTTTCCACTTGGCTTCTTTGCCTCCAACATGTCGCGAAATCGTGACAATTTTTCTAGCATTTTCTCTCTCCTCCGAGATGTCGTGAAATCACGATAGTTTTTCTAGAATTTTCTCTCTCCTTCGAGATGTCGCGAAATCACGACAGTTTTTCTAGCATTTTCTCTCTCCTCCGAGACGTCACGATATCGCGACAGGTTTCTTCCTTGTCTTTTTCTTTGATTATTTGAATCTGGGTCACTTCTGTCTTCTTGAAAATTTACTATACATGCTCTAACTACTCTGAACTCTTGTTCACTTCATCAATCGATCCATCTAATGACTTCTGCACTCCTATCCATTGCATCAACCGATCAACCTGACTGTGTTGACAACAATGACAATACTTTGGCTGCACCTTGCTCATCAATCAACTCCTATCCATCACCTTGCTCATCAATCAACTCCAATCCATTGCATCAACTGATCAACCTGACTGTGTTGACAACAATGACAATACTTTGGTTGCACCTTGCTCATCACTATTCCCTATTCTTGCGTCGATTATTCCTGCACTGCTCTGGAATAACAGGCAGGTGACCATTCGTTGTTGATCTGTGCTCCAAACGCATAGGGAGTAACTTGTTGACTTTTCCCTTATCTTGTACACCCTTCTGCATTGGTGGCACGTGCTGGAGTGACTAATTCCAAGCCCTGTTGTATATGTATAGCTGGCTGGAACTGTCATAGTTACAGCCTGTTTTCTTGCATAGTCAGCTACAGTGGACAAATTCTTGGCGCATTTTTCCATTTGAATTAGTTTAAATAGAGGAACACAATATTACTAAGCATCAGATATTCAACAAGGTCTGAATTGCTATAATACTACTGATTAATTAACTAAAAAATAGGTGAAATTGTAGTAAAAATAGTAAAATAGAGTATATGCACTTTGTCATTTTAGAATATGCAAACATCATTATATAATGCATTTTTCCCATAATTAACATAAAATCATAGTAAAAAGGGTAAGTCAAATAGTTATAATGTATCAAAAAGTGTTCATGGATGAGGCAATTCCTGGCCTCATCATTCCCCCCCAACTTATGGTAATGCATGCCCTCATGCATTTTGTACAGCTACAACGGCACACAGATCCAGGTCTAGACATCTTTCATGAAATTTGAGTAATGCGCCACCAATTTTATAGAATCCACTGACTGCTTTGATGGACTGAAACCACTGTTGGAAGTGCATATCAGGTTGTGGGTCAGTATCAAAGAAGTAGGGGACAGGAGTGATAATTATGGGCATCCTGTATCTCAGACCTATCCAAAGCTCCTTGATTTCTGAGATAATTTGGACAATGCCTTCTGCCCTTCTCCTTGACCACAACAAATTAGTGGGAGAAATTGGCTCCCTTTTCTGTAGAGAGATAGATAACTCACCCCATCTATTTTTACAGGCTGCCAAAGCATCATCAAAGAAATCTGCACAAAAATTCTGAAACTGAGTTATACATCTGTGAAGGTTCCCTAGATAGAGTTGTTTCATTCTGATATCCCGCATGAAGGTATAATGAACATTTGTACAATCCTTGTGATTCAGGGGAGCAAGTCTGATAAGTAAAACATCTTGTGATTCCAATTCTTTAGTTAATTTCTTTTGTGTCCCAATAGATATGATTTTGCAGAGTGGACATGAAGGCTCTCAGTTGTAAGTCACCTGTATAAATATGAGGTAGAAACATACTTTCTGTTGGCAAAAAGAAATTATGCAAAAATAACTCACATAACAGGTTTTGTTGCTCTGTTGGACTCTGCATAAATGCCTCTATGAATTCTTCAGGAGTGTTCAACTGATGAGGCAGCTCAGAAGCAAGTCTCATGATTTGCCAGCGAAGGTATTTCTCCTTGAGTAGGAGGCTATAAAACCTAGGTGGTCTTCTGCACTGTATTGCATATTCTGCAATCTGGCATACATCCTGCACCTGTGCTTTTAACCTATTAATTTATGTGTCCTTCTCTTCTAATTTGGTTGTTTTAGAGTTCAAAGTGGCAACCTTTCCCTCTAACTAATGACACTGAGTCATCCAATATGCTAGGTCTTCATTGTACCTAGTTAAAGACACTGTGTCTGGGGGCCTTACAATGGGTTGCATTTGTGCCACTATATTTACTTGTACACCAACTTCCATAGTTGGTGTTACATCTAGAAAATCTGTTTGTGTTCCTTGTTCTGTTGTAACTATACTAATTGGATTAGTAAGAGGAGAGAGTGTGGATACCTAGTCTTGAGTTGCAACCTCTTGTTCCTCCACAGAAAGTGTTTGTGTTTCCTGTTGAAGGGCAGTGTCATTTTTCATCAGAATTTTTGATGGACTCTCATGTTGAATCACATCATCAGATATTGCTATTCCTGCTTCCTCTCTGACAGGTGATCTTTGTGCAGGTGCTATGTTAGCTTCTGATTGTTCAGCTAAATCCAAGAGGATCTATGCCCATTCATCAGGTGATGCCTCTGCTAACTCTGTAGATTGATATTCCAGTTGAGACAATTTGTTCTGCAAATCTTGAATTTGTTGTTGAAGTAGAGAAATTTGTTGATCTTTGTGTTTTATGGTTTCTTCAGCCTGTTCAATCCAATGGGTCTAGGTTTTAATAACACTCTTTGTAGCATGCAATTGAGTGTGGATATCGATTTCTTCTTCAGACTCAGACTCAGAATATTTCTCAGACTCAGCATGCACTGGAACATGCACATCAACCTCAGTTGGTTCAGAATCAGAATTCAACTGCTCCTCAGGATCAGAGTCAGTATAATCAACTAGTGGACGTATAGGGCTTATTGGAGTTTCTTCCATAGTTGTATCCAGTTCCATTGGCTGTATCCCTGTGTCTGTCATTTCTATTTCAATATCTTTTTCCTGTGCATCTTCTATTCTAACTTCTCCTTCACTTGATAGATAGATTGGGTCCATGATATTTATTGGTGTTTCTGGCAAGGTTTTAATTTTTTGAAGTCTAGCAGACCTTCTTAACCCTATAGAACCTGGATATTTCTTAGCAGGTGCAGTTTTTGGATGTTCTGGAGCAACTGCAGATGTTGCTATTGATTCAGGAGTAGATACAGGTTCTTCTATTGATTCCGGAGCAGGTGCATGTTCACTTGAACTCCCAATTTCTCTGTTGGGTTGTACAGTTTCTACAAATGTTACCCTTTTTCTTTTTAACTAGGAACCAGATGTGGATGCTTGTTGTTTTCTAGTTCATGAAGATGGGGGACCATCTGGAGAAGGAGAAATTCTGATTTCAGAGGGCTCTGGATTAGGGTTTTCTTCAGATTCTTCCTCTATTTCCTCTTCCTCTGGTGCAGAGTTAGAATCATTTGTTTCTGCCCATGGAGAGAAGAAGCGGTCAAAATTCCTAGGGTTTCCCCTAAAGTGATACTTGCAAATGAGTTTGATGAGCCCATGGTGTTTAGGGCTTCCCTTCCCTGCTTGGTATTTTAGGGCCATAGCCTTTAGCTCCTGATAAAGATATAAGGGAATATTGACCCTATATTCTGGTTTTACTGATCCATGGCACAGATGGTTGAGAATACGAAGGTGTGGGCCAGATACAACAGGAAATTGGCCATCACAAGTGATGTATCTCATAACCCACATTGCCACTTCATCCCAAGGGGATGGTAAACTAGGTCTTTTTACCCCCTTACAAACATTCCTATGCATCAAGAATTCAATTTGTCCATCCCCTTCTTCCTTAAACTGATTAACTAGGTCAACTAAAATATTTCTCCTAGTTTTCACAATCTGCAAACCCTGAAGGGGTAATTCAGTGATTTGGCTGAGTATTTTGAGAGTTACCTGGATGGTCATCCCATTAATGTGCACTCGATTGTTGCGGAAGGTGCGTGCGAATTCTGCCGCCAAGCCCTCGGAATAGCCATCAAATTTTTGTAGGAACGACAGAAATCCTCCATCAGTAAATATTTGCAGAGATGCAGGATCACTTTCTAGGTAGCTAATATTTTTAGGTTCAGCTCTGATTTTCTTTCCCCCATGGTGTAGTTTCTTGCCTTCTATTCTGTAGTATCTATAAATTGGTGGACAGTACGAGCGTGCGTCTGATTTTAGGGTTTTAATCATCGTAGCAAGAATAATTATAGCAGTGCAAGAACTGCTTCGAAACTTGCAGAGTAATCAAGGCAAGTGACGTGGCAGCGTACGTGAAGTTGTCAATCCTAAATTTTGCTCATTCTTGTTATGGGTGCCAGCTATCACATGCTATCGTGACTTGTCCTTTTTCAAACCCAATTAAATCACTGCAGGCCACGTGTCATAGACTTTATTGAACAAAACTTCATTCCTACGCTTAGTGATTTATTCCTACGCTTAATAAGTTATTCTAGCATTTATATATAGCTCGTTCCTACGCCTAAAGCATAAACAACTTATTCCTACGCTTGATGAATCATTCCTACACTTTGGAATATAAACAATTTATTCCTGCGCTTGATGGATCATTCCTACGCTTTGGAATATAAATAGTTTATTCCTGCGCTTCCCTTTTTTATTCCAGCGCACTTTTTTTTTTTCATTCTAGAGCAGAACTAGGCAGAGGCATTTTTGAAACACTGACAAGAACTTTCCATTTTTTATTCCCCTTTTTATATGCTTTTATACTAATCAAGGATATATACACTATATACTAATGATTTACATTATTCAGAGAATGAAAAAGACACATACCTGTTATAACCATTTTATCTACATTTCGGGGTGCTCCTGCTGAGATTTCCAGCTAATCAATCTTTGAACTAAGGTAGGTGCAATCTGAAAATAGATGAAACAATGGTCATGAGACAAGACCGAACAATGATAGTGAAACCAACTAGGTAAACATGCCGGAACACCGGTTTTCATGTAAACCCAACTCAGGAGCGCCTCAAAGAGGTTTTCACTTCCTGAATTTTTATTTTTTTTTTTTTTTAATCTTGTGTCAATCTGCTGAATTCGGTATGGAAGAAGTGTTTTCTTCCCAAATGTGTACATCCAAATTTTCCACTTGCTTGAGAAATTCTTCCCTGTTGTATGGTTTGTGGTACATACGAAGACGATGTCCATTCACCAACAACTTGCATTGTGAGTCATCAATAGGTGTAAGGTGAACAACTCCATTGTCAAACACTTCCTCAATTTGGTATGGTCCAAGCCATCTGGTCTGCAACTTTCCAGGGAAATCCTTGTATTGTGAATCAAACAACAAGGCCCAATCACCTTGCTAAAATTTTTGCTGCTTTATGTGACTATCATGCCACATCTTTCGTTGTGCTTGGATTATCTCTGTCTGATGTAGTGCATCCATGCGTAGTTCATCCAATGCATCAAGTTGCAGAATACGATCTTCTTGTGCCTGTGATAGATCAATACCTACTTCCAAAGTAGTTCGAAGAGTTAGTAATTCAAACTCAATAGGCAAAAGAGGTTTTTTTCCATAAACTAATTCATATGGCGTAAATCCAGTGGTAGATTTCCAAGTGGTATTATAAGCCCAAATAGCTTCTGGTAACTTGTCCAGCCAATTTCTTTTATGGACTCGCTATGGTTTTGGTCAGAATTCGTTCTAATTCCCTATTAGTCACTTCAACTTGGCCATTGGCTTGTGGATGATAAGGTGAGGACTTTCTGTGTTTGACTTGATAGAGTTGAGTGAAGGCTTCAATAACTTTTGAAGTAAATTGGGGTCCTTGATCTGTGGTGATGGATTGTGGGGCTCCAAAATGTAGAAAAATCTGTGAATACAAAAAATCAGCAACTTTTTCTTCTCTAGCATGCTTAAAGGCACGAGCTTCTACCCATTTGGTAACATAATCAGTACATACCAAGATATGCACTTTGCCTTGGGAAGGAGGATTAATGGGTCCTACGAAATCTAAACCCCATCTTTCAAATGGTTCTGTTCCTATTTGAGGTTGTAATGGCATTTCATTAGTAAAGGTAGGTTTTCCCATTCACTGGTAGGCATCACAATGTCTAATGTACCTTTTTACATCTTTGTGCAAAGATGGCCAATAGTATCCGGTTCCCAAAATTTTGTGAATAGTGCTTTTGACTGAATAATGCCCTCCTGATGGTTCATCATGGCATGCTCGTAGGATATCATATACTTCATCCTGGCGGATACACCTACGTAAAACATGATCAGGACTGCATTTAAACAATAATCCTTCTATCCATTTAAAAGAAGAGCTTTGCTTGATTAACTATTTCTTTTGTTTAGGGGTAAAGTGAAGAGGAATCTTCCCTGTAGCTAAGTAATTAGCTATGTCTGCAAACCATGGAGATTGTACAGAGACAACAAACAACTTTTCATCTGGAAAGGTATCTTCCACCACTTCTCCTGTATCTGCATTTGGTATTCTTGACAAGAAATCTGTGACTACATTAGATTTCCCAGGTTTGTTCACTATGGTAACATCAAATTCCTACAACAGAATCAACCAACGAATAATTCTTGCACTAACCAATGGTTTATTCATCAAATATTTGATTGCAGCATGATCCGTATGGATGAATACTTGGTACCCTGTGATATAGTGTCGAAATTTGTTAATAGCATAGATTACAACCAAGAATTCTTTTTCAGTGGTAGTGTAGTTTTTCTCAGCTCCTGTCAAGTTTTTACTGATATAATAAATAGCATAATGTTCCCCATTTTCAATCTGTCCTAACACAGCTCCAATAGCAGTATTGGAAGCATCAGTTTGAATATGAAAAGGTAACTCCCAATTAGGACCTCTTAGTATAGGTGGAGTGGTTAACTTCTCCTTTAAGTCTTCAAAAGAATTTTGACATTCAGAAGACCAAACAAATTCAGAATCTTTCATGAGTAAGGCAAACATAGGATTTGCTATGGTACTGAAGTTAGCAATGAATCTGCGATAAAAACCAATGTGCCCTAAGAAACTGCGTACATCAGTTTGAGTTTGTGGAGGAGGGAGGTTTTTGATGACTTCAACCTTCTTAGGATCAACCTTGATTCCATAAGAAGAGATATGATGTCCAAGAACAATTCCTTCCTCCATCATTAAGAAGCATTTCTCAGGATTAAGAGAGAGGTGGTATGTTTCACAATGAATCAACACTTTTTCAAGTTGTTCTAATGCATATTCAAAACTATCTCCAAATACTGTGAAATCATCCATATAAATTTCAACACTTTCATTTGTTAAATCAGAAAAAATTGCTAAAACAACTCTCTGAAATGTTGCTGGAGCATTACATAACCCAAAGGGTAAAACCCTGTAAGCAAAGGTTCCCCAAGGACATGTAAAGGTAGTCTTTTCTTGATCTTCTGGCGCAACTTGTATCTAGTTATACCCGTTGAAACCATCAAGAAAACAGAAAAATTTCTTTCCAGCAAGGGTATCCAATACTTGGTCTATGAATGGTAATGGGAAATGATCCTTATGTGTGACCTTATTTAACTCCCTATAGTCCACACATACTCTCATTTTACCATTTTTCTTTGGAACAATGACCAGTGGTGAAACCCACTTACTGTCTGAAATTGGATAAATGAATCCAACATCTAAGAGTTTTTCAATTTCCTCTTTCACAATCTCCTTTAAAGCAGGATTCAAGCGTCTCTGAGGTTGCCTTACTGGTTTTACATCTTCTGTGTATATCCTATGTGTACATACCTCAGGATGAATGCCTGTCATATCCTTATAGTTCCATGCAAAAGCTTGAACATGTTTTTGTAAGACTGCAAACAATTTGGTTTCTTGGTCCTCAGTTAGCCAGCTATTAATGTTCAAAAATTTACCCAGTTGTATTTCAATTTGTTTGATCCCTGGATGGATAGAACTAGTTGCTTCATAGTTACTGATTAATGCATTTAATGGACAATGATGTGGTTGTAGAGTATGAAATACTCTAGAATCTATCTCAGAGATGATACCTGATGGAATCAGAGGACATTTGAAGGTGTTAAGGAGATGATGATGCCATCCATGTGGTAGTATGAATGATCTTTCCTGACTAGGCATGGATGACAGAGGTTCTAAATTTTGTTCCTCCTCTTTCCATAACAACCGATGAACAAGAATTTGATCATCAGTTAGTCCTTCTGATTGTAATGTTTCAATTAGGACAGTTTCATTCTCGAATATTTCTCTTTCTAGTGTAGTGATTTCCTCAATATGTTCCTTCACTACAACTGTAGCCAAAGTGGCAATGGTTTCTTGTTCTTCATCAGATTCAGGATACCAAATTTGTCCAAAAAATTTAGTTGAAGGTTGAGCTGGTGGATACAAAGAAATTTTCTTCAGGTCAACACCATTAGAAATGGTCATTTCCCCTGACCTGTAGTCTATAAAAGCAGCTGCAGTAGCCAGCCAAGGTCGTCCTAGAATGATAGGGTATCCATTGACTGAATTTCTAGGCTGCAACACTAAGAAGTCTATAGGATATTCCCAAGAAGAGACTTCAATGGCTATATCTTCTAGGATACCTTCTGGTTTAGCAACTGACCTATCTGCCATTTCCAAAACTGTGGTGGTAGGACTGAGATTTTTGAGCTGCAGTTTTTGCATTGTGTCCTTAGTCATGACATTAATTGCAGCTCCAAGATCAATTAGCACATTAGGAATTTGCATTAATCCAATAGTAATTGTAACTATTGGACTACCTGGGTCACTATATTTGGGAGGAACTAGTTTCCCGGACAATAAATCAGCTAATTTTCCTTCTACCTGAACAGTTTTAGGAAAGGCCTTCTTTTTACCAGGTTTCTTGATACATAACTCCTGAATAGTCTTTTTGATTAAAGGCACATCCCTTATTGCTTGCAACAAAGGGAGAGAAATTGACATATTTTTAAGTTCTGTCACTAATTCTGATTCAGGGGTAGTATCAATATGATCAAACCTTTCAGGGTATGGTAATGCTACTGGAGAAGATTCCTGCATTTTTTTTGTTACTTCTTCTTTTTGTTTTTGTTGCACTGTCTCCTGATTTGGAGGTTCTTGTTTCTCACTAATTTCTTCAATGGTGGGTGGAACAGGTTCAGGTAAAACCTTCCCTGAACGTAGCTGGATGTTACTACAGTCAAGTACATGAACTACAGTAGAGTCTTCAGACTCAGCCTCATAAACAGGGGTTGTTTGTCTGGTATTATTTGGGTTAGTCACAGGCTGAGCTGGGAGTGGAGGTTGTTTCACTGGTTGTGTTTGTTGATGTTGTGTTCTTCCCTAAAAATTTGGATTAGGAGCAGGCAACAAGTTTTGAGCTTGCCCTTGATACCTTTGTTGTCCTTGATATGGTGGATATTGTTGTCCCCATATTTGTCCTTGTTGTGTCCATTGTGGATGAATTGTATTCCAAGGTGGGTTCATCCACCCAGAATGTGACCAATCTGGAGGAGCTGTCCAAGGTTGGTTCCAAGGTTGTGCAGGGACTTCTGCATGTCCCCATGGCATATTCATATTCCAAGGAGGTTGTCCCCAATTTGGAAACCGAGGAGCATTGGGATATTGTGTATAGCCACCACCAGATCTCTGACCAATAGCATTAAGTTCTTCTGTTTGGGTGCCTAAAATAGATTTTAGATGAGGCAACAAAGGACATCTATCTGTTGAATGTTCCTTGGAACAAATTCCACAAATGGAAGTTTTGTTTAAAGGGCAATCCTGCAAAGCATGCTTATTCCTGCATCTCGGGCAATAAATTGCCAAAGGTGGTGTAGAATTGGGTTTTGTGTTTCTCTCACCTAATGCAGAATTAAGTTGAACAAGGATATCAGTTTTTAAATTAGCCATTTCCTCCATCAACTCCTTTATGTCATTATTGCCAGAATTTCGTTTCTTTCTTCGTTGGTGAGTGCGGGAATAATTTCTACATAACTCCACAATATCTTCAAGGTCAAGTTGATCTATGTCTCCTTTTCCCATTAAATCTAACACTTCCCTAGATTCATCCCGCAATCCTCTTAAGAAGATAGGCTTTAAGAAATCAGGTTCTACAGGACCACATCTCTTTTGGACAAAGGCAAAGCGATCAAGATAATCCTCTAAACTCTCATCTTCTTCTTGCTTGATCCGAAACAACTCATCTTTCCTATTTCGTACTCTACAATAATCTTGATATTTATGTAAGAATGCAGTCTCCATGTCATCCCAAGTATGGATTGAATTAGGTTCAAGATTACTCATAAACCATCGGAGAGCAAGCATCCTTAAGCGTGGAAGGAAACAATTTCAATTTTTGATTATCATTTATGTAGTCATAAGTCTGACATAACACTTTGAATTCAAACAAAAATTGATCAGGATCTTCTGAAATAGTTCCCCTAAAAATTGGCAATATGGATGGAGAAATAGTTTTCATGGGAGCATCTAGAGCTGGATCCAACCGTATGGGGTATTCAAAAGTCCTAGGAGGATCATCAGCATACCCACCTAGTGGTGGTGCTGTTGCTGCCATAGTTGTTTTCTTTCTTGAGTTTGATGTGGATGGTTCAAGCTTAAGGGAATGTTTAGCAGAAAGTGCTGCCAAAAGCTCTTGTTCTAATCTTTCCAAAGCTTCAGTTGGTGAAGAAGGTATTTCTTGCTCAGGAAATTCTTCATCTGATCATGAAGAACGCCTTGGTGGTTCAGAACTAGTTCTGATAAACCTCCCTCTTTCGTCTCTTGGCCTATGCATTCATGCCTATTCACTAAATAAACTGAAATGCAATATTTCAAAAATTGTAACACAATTCTTGACCTGTTTCACTTTTCCTAACAACACCATTTGTTCCCCGACAACGATGCCAAAAATGATGAGGGTCATTGATCATTCATCATTTAGTAATTATATGTCAGTCCAGGGCGGTGTCCAAAGGTTGTATACGATAGGAGGTGTCACAGTTGCAGGTTCAGTTTATCCAAGAACAGGTTTTTATTGATGGATCAGTTAGTGTTTTTGGGGGTTTGGTGTATCTTCCTAATGTCTAACAAAGGAAATCAAATTGCAGAAGCTGAAACTGAATTTAAACTGCAGGAAAATGAAACTGCAAAATCTGAAATTGACAAGAAATAAAATGCTGCTAAATTGACCACAAAGCAAATTGCAGAAAAGTAAACTGCAGAATGGAAATTCACACACACACTTGCAAAAATTAACCAATGATAAAACTCACAATGATCTGAACATAAGTGGAACCAAATTAATGTTTATTGCAGTAAAACATAATTCTAGAAATTGCAAAAAAATGCTAAAAATGATGTAATTCTAGAAATTGCAAAAAATGCTGGAAATGATGCTATTACAGGTCAAATGCTAAATACTATTCTAACACATGATTGAACCTATTCTAGATGCAATGGTGCAATTCTGAAATGAAACTTAATGCTGCAAATAATTGGTGACAGAGTTCTGCTGTTCTACTGTAGCAAGAAATCAACAAGATTTTCCTGTCACTAAGCTGCCCTTCCTCTGATCCTGTAAGTGGGCCCTTGCTTGCAGAACCAGAAGAGGGTGAAAAATTATACCAAGTAAATTAAATGTGCACTATAAATCATCAAATGCTAATAAAATCTAAAAAATGCACCTTTTATTCCATCTGCAATTGCATTACAGTAATGCAAGAAAAATCTGCAATTTACTGTAATGCTACAAAGTCTTTTTCCTCTTGCTTACTTCTGCTAATGACTATTTCTAATTATATATCTATTATCTATTATGCTCAACCGTGCTGGGAGCTTTATTTATAAGACAAAGTTGATACATCTGTTTGCTGAGTTTTAGGGATTTCCAACTGTTTACAAAATAGTTTCCTGGAATGCAGGGTTATAATTTGTCAACCTTTATCCCTTTATCCCATTTGGTCCGCCTATGGTGAAGGAACGGAGTCCAAATAGGGTGGACTAACTGCTTGGTCAATTTCCAATCATGATTTCCATGTTTTTGGTGCATTTTGACCATTTTCTGTTGTTCCTGCGCTATTCCCTATTCCTCGCTTATTCCTGCACTGCTCCGAAATAACAGGCAGGTGACCATTCGTTGCTGATCTGTGCTCCAAATGCATAGGGAGTAACTTGTTGACTTTTCCCTTATCTTGTACACCCTTCTGCATTGGTGGCACGTGCTGGAGTGACTGATTCCAAGCCTTGTTGTATATGTACAGCTGGCTGGAACTGTCATAGTTACAGCCTGTTTTCCTGCATAGTCAGCTACAGTGGACAAGTTCTTGGCGCCTTTTTCCATTTGAATTAGTTTAAACAGAGGAACACAATATTACTAAGCATCAGATATTCAACAAGGTCTGAATTGCTATAATACTACTGATTAATTAACTAAAAAACAGGTGAAATTGTAGTAAAAATAGTAAAACAGAGTATATGCACTTTGTCATTTCAGAATATGCAAACATCATTATATAATGCATTTTTCCCATAATTAACATAAAATCATAGTAAAAAGGGTAAGTCAAATAGTTATAATGTATCAAAAAGTGTTCATGGATGAGGCAATTCCTGGCCTCATCACCTTCACCTCACCCTCCTCAAGCTTAGTGATGGTGTAACAATCGATCTCAATCTCCATCATTGCATTGAAATCAAGAATTAATAATTCATCCTCTAACTGAAGCTCATATAAAGCTTCCTCCATCAAATACATCTCCTCTAGATTTTCAGTCACCATGTTGACTGATTCTACAACCTTTTCTTCCTCAATTTTTTCAATATGATATATAGAGAGTTTCTCATTGTAAATGTGTATTCTTCTCCCTTTGAATGAAATCTCCAAGTGAGAATAGTCTAGAGACAAGTAGCCTCCTAACTTGGCTGTGAAATCCCTTGATAGGTACATGCTAAAGTATGGATCCAAATCAATGACCACCATTTTTTGAATAGCGGTAATCTATGGCATGTTGTGTAGAACGATGGGAATATCTTTGATCACCCCCACCATTTTGACTAGGGTGTCATCCAATTGTAAGACGCCTGGGCTACTTCTTGTATATTCCATACCCATGATTTCACATACTACCTTTGGTATGATAGTTGTCACTACACTAGAGTCAATCATACAATTGTATACGATCCAACCCTCCATCCTAAGAGACAGATAAAATGGGGGGTTCATTTTTTCTCATGGTTGAAGTGAGCAGCATTTGAGCCATAACTATTTGTGTAAGATTTTTCTTCTTTTCTTTCATGAATTTCAATGATTCTTATAATATATCTACTTGTCTAGGCAGTTGCAGCGCATCATAGAGGCTCACTTTGGTAGGAATCCTCTTCAGTTATTTGAAAATATTATATGACTGTGCTTTAGGCTCCCTTAATTCACCAGCAGCTTCATATTTACTTTTTCACTACTGGGTATCTTCTACCCTCTAATGCTTGGTCAAATATGGGTACTTGAGCCTCTCCTTCACCTGCTCTTTTTTTTCTGTTGTGCTTGTGCGATGGAAGGTTGTAAAGCTGACACTTTTGCTTGCAATCTATCCTTCATCAAGGTAGGAAAAATATCCTTCAACAAGATAGGCTTACCCTCTTTTAGTGCTAGCATAGGCACTCTTGCTTAAGGCTATCTCTTTTCATTCTGCACCTTCTACTCAATAGGTACATTCAATGGCTCCATTTCAACTAGATCTACGATAACAGGTTTCTTCCCAGATCTTGTGAGAACTGAAACTTGCTCAAGATATGGGACCATGAAATTGTGATCTATTTTCATGATCATGTTGACTTGACCACTAGAAGAGCTTTCCTCCAGTGTTTACACATAGTTCAAATGAACCGTGCAGGTATATTTTCCATGTAGGTCGTTATAGGTACAACACCAGAATTTTATCTCTGATGGGCCAGCTCCTAATTTGCAAGCATAATAGTACCCTTTTTAGGAGCTTTAATAGGAGTAGATACTTGTTCCCTGGTAATCAATGGTGGTTGAAATTTCCTTGGTCTGAAATAATTTTTGGCCTGCTTTATTTTCATCAACGTAATCTCATTACCCATCACCCTTATGGATGAAATCATGGATTGTAACTCCTTTAGCACCTTGTCTTGTAAATTGAGGTTTAAGTGGGCTGGTGGAGATGGTAATGGTAATGGAAAATATGGATATGGTAGTGCCAAAAATGGAACTAGGGTTGGTAACTATGAAATGATTATAGCAGGGAGTTGAGAAATAGAAACTGTCACTACAGTTTGGGATGTGCTTGGATTCCATGAAGAAATTGGATACATAGGTGACATAGGCAAAGGCTGAGAGGATGCATTAGCATAAAAGTACTATGGAAGGCTAGGGAAAATAGGCATGGCCGTTTTTGGTGGAAGCTTACCGATGGCAATCAGATTAGCTTCAACATTTTATGTTGTGGAATATAGCTCAAGGAATGCATTGGTATTAGACTATCAAATGGCCATGTTGATGTCAGAGTTGAAAGCCCAAGTATAGTAAAAAGTTGCTTGTTCAGGAGTCGGTTGGAGACCATTAAGAACCTTATGCTAATTTCAAGTGAACCTGATATTGAAGTCCATGATTTTCTCCTACGGATGCCTCTGGATAGTAGTGAAATGATGCAGCAAGGATAATGGATTCGTTTGTTCATTGAACCCATTTATTAGTAGTTCAGCTAACTGGTCCCAGGTAGTGATGGTTGCAGGTTGTAATGATCGGTATGAGTAAAGCATTTTTTCTAAAATATAAAGAACAAGTAATCTTACCATTATGCCCTCTTCTATGATGCCATGAATTGTTGACAAAGTAGCTACATATTGAATATGCTCATAAGTCTTCTTTCCCATACCGTTTTCCTGTACCGTTGTACATTGGTAAAGCCTTAATTATCACTTGCAAGATTGGGTTCTAAGCTTGCAGATTTAGAGGTCCAGAGTGATTTCATGCTATAAATTGCCTTGGTGGTGGTTTTTTTGTGGTGTATTTTGAGCCATGTGAACTGGTGTGTGTGGTTGAGGAGGTGGAAAACTACTAGTTGTACTAGCAGGACTCGAAGGAACGAAAAACACATCAACTAACTAGAAGATGTTATATTTTATTGGACAGTTGAAGTAACTAATCTAGGGTGTTCTCCTAGCTCTTGGATGCGAAGTTCATAAAACTCAATGGGTTCTTTTGAATTTTTGGCCTTCGATCTCGTGGTCATAAAGAAAGCTTTCGCTCACTTCACATTCAGAGGCTTCGGTAGAGCTGAGTCACCAAATTTTCTAATCATACACTATAAGGTGAACATCAAACATCAAAACTGATGAAAGTGGAACCTTTTGAGCATCCCACCAGGTGTGCCAAAAACTATTGATCATGAATTTGCCTAGTTATAAAATATATGCTTTGCGCACCCTAGACCCAACCAAAATTGAAAGGCTAGAGGAGAGAAATGTCCTTCAAGCCAATCTTTAGAGAGGGTTGGCTCCATTCCTAATCTACTTTGGTTGAAAGGTTAGGGTAACATGAAATAAATAGGGAATATGGCTATAAGCCAGTAGTATAGGATGGGGATATACTGACAACCGAAATTCCACCAAGCAGTAATTAGCAGCATACTACATAAATACAAGCACAAAAAATTCTAGTAGTCATGTAGTGACAACCTTCAAAGAGCATCTCAATGTTCACTCCCTTGCTAGAAAAAATAAATTTAGAAGTAGAATTTAATCATAGCAAATAATGGGAATGAAAGCATTTAGAAATGACACATATAAAACTATCAAGTGTAAGGTCGCACAAAGAACCAGAAGCCAAAGCATTTCTATTGATGCATAAAACTTGAAGTGTTTTTCTACAGAGTGTCCATCCTCCTTTTACAATGAAAAATGATTAGTATTTATAGAGGGTTGTGCCTCTTTCATTTAATGTACTTACAAACAAAATGTTGGTAGATAAAAAACTAGCAAGAATAATTTCCTCCTTGACATTAGTGATGTTCTGGTAAAAATATTCTACATGGAAGCTACGATCTAGCTTTGGTGGGAGAATCACATGGAGAAATCAGCATAATTAAATGGTAGCAAGTGGACTTTAGCATCGATGCATTGGGATGTAGTGAAATCACCTAAAAATTAGGAGCTTGGTCATTGACTTTGCTTCACCCTTGCACCTTGGAACTCTACCTTCACCAGTAAAGTCCACTAAGCATTAAATTTGCTCTAAAAAGTAGCAAGGTCGGTGGGCGATGTGTTAGAAATGAACAAGAATGGCCTCTGATCTTGCAAATGTGAAGAAAAAATCCTAGGAGCACTGCTTGAATTGCTTCAAAAGTTAAATTTTATCCTTCCTTGCTCCTTCCCAAGAGAATGTACAAAATCACACCTTTAGAAGCAGCACCATTGAGAATAAATGTCAAAAAAATAATTTCACCCAAAAGCGGAGTGAAACAACTTTTTCGAGGCCACAATGGGCAAAAAATAGCTTGCTGGTCCTCTGACTAACATCTTAATAATTTTACCCATTAACTGCTTCTTCTTTTAACCATCTTCTTTAATTTCATATCAGAGGAGGGCAACAGGGATTTTGCCCCTTTGGGGAGGCAACATCACTTTCAATTATTTTAATTTGATGTAGTGCGTGTTGCAATGCTTTCATCCAAAATTGAGTTAAAAACTCATTCACCTCTTGGAGATGTGAAACAACATGGCGCCTCTCAATAGGGGTGCCTTCTATTTGCTATGCTTCATCTTTGGCACCAAGTGCTACCTTCTATTTCTAATGTGGGTGAAAACACCAAACGTATTTGAAATGGGCCCCATGTCATCAATCATCTCTTTTACCTCTAAAATATTCAATATTCCCTTTTCACCCCAAATAGGGGTTACAATGAGTTTCACCCCTCACTTGAGGCAAAAAAAATTCAAAAAATTTACTTCAATTCACCCATGTCGGGCCCACACCATGCCATTTAAAAAAAAAAATCTTCCTTACGTTGTGCTTCGTCCCAAAGAGAGGTGACAGGGAGTTTCATCCCTCACTTTGGGTGAAAGCCTCCTTAACCTCTCCTTTCATTGATGTAGCCACTTTCCCTTTAAACGATGTTCACCCAAAGAGGGGAAACAAGGGTTTTCGCACCTTAATTGGGGTGAATGTTGGGAATGGAAAAAGATATATATTATATTGATACAAGAGATTACAATATTGATACAGAAGCATCCAGTGGTGTAAGAGTGATTTTGCATCACCCAAAAAAAATTGTAATTGTTTAATTTTGTAAAACTAGTAAAACTAGTTTAACTTGCAGGAGATTTTTGAAGGTCTTAGAGGTCGAATTTGAGGATTTTTGGCTAGACGCGAGCCTTGGCACGAAGAGCCAAGGTCTTCCCCGCTTAGCTCGTTTCATGCCATTTTTGAAAACATGTTGTAATAGTCAATCGGGTCAACGAGTGCGAAGTTATGACCTCGACAAGTTGCCCCCAAAATTCAAATTTGAATTTTAGATGGTTTTAGGTGGGAAAAAGGGAAAACAGGGTATTTGAGGGAATTTTCGAAATTGTAAAGGGGTCTTTTCTCTTGTATCCTTATTTTTGGCATGAAAGTAATGAAAGGTTTGATTCTCTGACTTGTTCAAAGGAAAAATACCTGTGTATCATTTGTTTGGTGTTGCTTGTGTAACGTGATCTCCACCAAGTGGTATCAGAGCGGGAGTTCCTGAGTGTGTAAACAGATCATCGGACGTGAGGCAGTTTACACCAGGATCTATGGTTAAGGTTTGTGAGAGAAGTGAGTAGAATGCCTCCATGAAGAAACCATGGTGGTGGGAGAAATATGGTGCCAGAGGAAGATTTTAGAGCTTTGCAGAGGCAAGTTCAGGCTCTGCAAGAGGAGCTGCATAGAGGGTTTGAGCCAAGGAGAGAAGATGGTAGTGAAGATGAAGTTGAAGAAGAAGAGGACTAGTTTGAGGAAGAAGAGGTAGTAGATCCTGCACAAGCCAGGTTATACAGAGCCATATCTCAGATTGGAAAGAGACCGAAGATGGAGGTTTCTATGTATTCTAGAAATCTTGATCCAGAGGAGTTGATTGATTGGATCAATGATTTGGAAGAATACTTTGAGTATGAGGAGGTTGAAGATCCTGATAGGGTCAAGTTTGCTAAGACCAAGCTGAAGGGTCATGCCAGCATATGGTGGAAGGGAGTGCAGCTAGACAAAAATAAAAGAGGAAAAGAAAGGATAACAAAATGGGAGTGGATGTTGGAGAAGTTGAAGAGGTAGTTCATTCTAGGTGACTACGAGTTGGATCTGCTAAAGAAAATGCAAGGTTTGAGGTAATCAAGTAAGTCTGTCAAAGAATACACAGAGGAGTTTTATAAAATTTTAATCATAATAGGCCATTCAGAGGCCAACAAGGAGAAGGTAGCCCATTATATTAATGGGTTACGAGCAAGTATTCAAGAGGAGTTAAGTCTGGTCAGGATGACCACCATAGAGGATGCTTACCAGTTTGCCCTGAGGGTTGAAGAGAAGCTGAACAGAAGGTTTGAGAGCAAGCAAAGAGGAAGAGGTCATGGTGGAAGAACAAATGGAGGACGAAATGAAGATCATAAGAAGAATGGAGAAGCTAGCAGTAGTCAGGACCAAAAGGGAGATAATGCTTACCGCCCCGTGATCAGAACAATGGTTACCAGAGAGGAAGAGGAAGGTCTGGATGAGGGTTTGGAAGAGGAGGATTTCGTGGAACCTATTTCCACTATGGGGAAGAAGGACATCGAGCATACGAGTGTCCACAACACCAAGAGAGGACAAATAAGAGGCCTGAAGGTAATGCCCGAGCTATGGTCGTTGATGAAGGTGCTGAATCTGAGCACTCTAAAGAAGCAGAAAGAGGAGAAGTGCTGATCACAAGGAGAGCCTTGCTGAATGAGGAGAGAGACCCAGATCAGAGGAAGAGCTTATTTTGCACAAGGTGTAAATGTGCAGGTAAGATTTGTAATATTATCATAGACAATGGTAGCACAGATAACCTAGTTTCAGAAGGAATGGTTACCAAATTGCAATTAGAGAGGAAGAGACACCCGCATCCATATCGGATTGCATGGTTGTAGAAGGACCATAGGGCTTTGGTCAGTGAGCAATGCTTGGTAAAATTTAATATTGGGAATTACCGTGATGAGGTCCTATGTGACATCCTGCCTATGGATGCTTGCCATTTGCTATTGGGAAGGCCATGGCAGTTTGATCGGTGTGTAGTGCATGATGGTCGTGCCAACACTTACTCCTTGACAAAGAATGGAGTGCGCCATAAGCTGAAGCCCCTGAAGGAGGTGGACGAAAAGGTATGTAGCAGTGCAAGAATCTATTTAGTTGAAGGGAGAAGGTTTTTGGATGGTTTGAAGCATGAGCATATGTGCTATGCATTAATTCCTAGAGTTAGGGAAGAAGAATGCAAAGATACCCTAGTAGAAGTCTTAGGTCTATTAGAAGAATTTCTAGATATTATATCAGATAATGTGCCTGAGGGTTTACCACCAGTGAGGAAGATCAGTCACCATATAGATTTGGTACCAGGATCTAGTTTACCCAATAAGGCAGCCCATAGAATGACTCCTGTAGAAAGTGAGGAGCTAAACAGGCAAGTCCAAGAGTTGCTAAAAAAGGGACTGATTTGGGAGAGCTTGAGTCCATGTGCAGTACCTGCAGTACTAGCACCAAAGAAATATGGAGAGTGGAGAATGTGTACAGACTCTCGAGCTATTAACAAGATCACCATAAAATATAGATTTCCATTGCCAAGGATGGATGACATTATGGACTGTTTGAGTGGAGCCAAGTACTTCACAAAGATTGACCTGAAGAGTGGGTACCATCAGATTCATGTCGAGAGAAGGAGATGAGTGGAAGACAACCTTCAAGACCAGAGAGGGTTTGTATGAGTGGTTGGTCATGCCATTTGGGCTAACCAATGCACCAAGCACATTCATGAGCTGATGAATGAGGTATTGAAGGAGTTTTTAGAAAAATTTGTCATTGTCTATTTGGATGACATTTTAATATTTAGCAAGACCCTGGAAGAGCACCTGATGCATATCAGAAGGGTTTTTGAGAAGTTGAGGGAGGAGCAGTTGTTGATTAATTTGAAGAAGTGTAGTTTTGTGAAGGAGTTAGTGTATCTGGGATTTGTCATCTCAGTCGAAGGTCTAAAAATGGACCCAGAAAAGGTGAGGGCTATCATTGAATGGCCTACTCCAAGGAGCATAACTGAGGTAAGATCATTTCATGGTCTAGCAAGTTTTTATAGAAAATTCATTAGAAATTTTAGCAGTATTTGTGCACCCCTTACAGAAACAATGAGAGGGGATAAGAAAGAATTTAAGTGGACCTTAGGAGCAGATAAGAGCTTTGATATGTTGAAGAAGAAGGTCACAGAGCAACCTATTTTGGCACTTCCAGATTTTAATAAGGTATTTTAGGTAGATTGTGATGCTAGTGGTAGTGCCATAGGAGTTGTATTGAGTCAAGAAGGTAAACCTGTTGCTTATTTTAGTGAGAAACTCAATGATGCTAGGAAGAAGTATTTAGTTTATGATCAAGAGTTTTATGCTATAGTTCAGGCTCTAAAGAAGTGGAGGCATTATTTGTTGCCAAAATAGTTTGTTCTATATACTGATCATCAGGCCTTACAGTATATTAATAGCCAAGGGAAGCTAAATCAGAGGCACTTGAAGTGGGTTGAGTTTCTACAGAGTTATACCTTTGTGTTGAAGCACAGGAGTGGAAAGTCAAACAGAGTTGTAGATGCCTTAAGTAGAAGGTAGTGTTTGTTGATAGAAATGAAGGTGGAAGTTGTAGGGTTTGACGAACTTAAGGGTTTGTACCCTGAAGATCCTGATTTTGTAGAGGCTTGGAGGGCTTGCTTGGCACCTATTACTTTGGACAGGACTAAGTGGTTGGATTTTCTGATCCAAGATGGAATGTTGTTTAGAGGAAATCAATTATGCATTCCAAGGAGTTCAATGAGGGAGAATCTAGTCAAGGAGAAGCATAGTGGAGGGTTGGCTGGACACTTTGGTCGAGATAAGACCATTGCCCTTGTTAGTGAGAACTACTATTGGCCACAGTTGCAGCAAGATGTGAAGAGATTTGTGCAAAGTTGTAGAGTATGCCAGATGGCCAAGGGTGTGAGATAGAACACTGGATTATATCAGCCATTACCTATACCAGAGAGACCATGGGAGGACATCAGCATGGATTTTGTTCTTGGCCTACCAAGGACACGAGAGGGAAATGACTCCATATTTGTGGTGGTTGACAGGTTTTCAAAGATGGCACATTTTATTCCCTGCCAGAAAACTAATGATGCGAGTTCATGTTGCAGGTTTATTTTTCAAAGAGGTGGTACGACTTCATGGTCTACCAAAGAGTATAGTTTCCGATAGAGATACCAAGTTTGTTGGGTATTTCTAGAGAACCTTATGGAAGAAATTGAAGATAGATTTGAAATTTAGTTCTGCATACCACCCATAGACTGATGGACAAATAGAGGTGGTGAATAGAAGTTTGGGTAATCTATTGAGATGCTTGGTAGGAGATAAGCCCAAGGGATGGGATTTGGTTTTGCCATAGGTGGAATTTGCATACAATAATTCTGTCAATAGGAGTACTAACAAATCTCCATTCCAGATAATATATGGGAGCAGTCCAAGAAATGCTTCTGAGTTGAGGAAGATGGATATAGGGGAAAAGTGTAGTGTTGAGGTTGAGGACTTTGCAGAGCATCTGAAGAGCTTGCATGAAGAAGTGAAGAAGCATATTACTAAGATGAATACTCAATACAAGACAAGGGCAGACCAGAAGCGATGGTTTAAGGAATTTGAAGTGGGAGATGAAGTTATGGTCCATCTGAGAAAAGAAAGGTTTCCTGCTAAAACCTATAACAAGCTGAAAATGAAGAAGTTTGGACCATGCAAAATCATAGAAAAATGGGATTCAGGCAATGCATATGAAGTGGAATTGCCAAGTGGGCTTAACATATCACCTATTTTTAACATTTCAGATTTGGTAGAATACCATGAAGGAGACAATGGTGAGGGACCAGTAGCAGAATTATGGAATATTCCAACATCTACTCCAGATATGGAAGAGATAGAAGAGATCCTAGATACACGCATCGGCAAAAGTACCAGAAATAGGTAGTATGCAGAATATCTGGTTAAGTGGAAGGGCAGACCTATTGAAGATTCATCTTGGTTGTCGAAGGCTGAGGTTGAACACCTTGGTTTTCTTCCAACAATAGAGAAGTGAAGGTCACTTCTCAAAATTACCCTGGGTGTCTGATGCAGGAGCATCCAGTGGTGTAAGAGTGATCTTGCATCACCCAAAAAAAATTGTAATTGTTTAATTTTGTAAAACTAGTAAAACTAGTTTAACTTGCAGGAGATTTTTGAAGGTCTTAGAGGTCGAATTTGAGGATTTTTGGCTAGATGCAAGCCTTGGCATAAGCCCTACTTAGCTCATTTCATGTCATTTCTAAAAATATGTTGTAATAGTCAATCGGGTCAACGAGTGCGAAGTTATGACCTCGACAAGTTGCCCCCAAAATTCAAATTTGAATTTTAATGGTTTTAGGTGGGAAAAAGGGAAAACAGGGTATTTGAGGGAATTTTCGAAATTGTAAAGGGGTCTTTTCTCTTGTATCCTTATTTTTGGCATGAAAGTAATGAAATGTTTGATTCTCTGACTTGTTCAAAGGAAAAACACTTATGTATCATTTGTTTGGTGTTGCTTGTGTAACGTGATCTACACCAAGTGGTATCAGAGCGGGAGTTCCTGAGTGTGTAAATAGATCATCGGATGTGAGGCAGTTTACACCAGGATCTATGGTTAAGGTTTGTGAGAGAAGTGAGTAGAATGCCTCCATGAAGAAACCATGGTGGTGGGAGAAATATGGTGCTAGAGGAAGATTTTAGAGCTTTGCAGAGGCAAGTTCAGGCTCTGCAAGAGGAGCTGCGTAGAGGGTTTGAGCCAAGGAGAGAAGATGGTAGTGAAGATGAAGTTGAAGAAGAAGAGGACCAGTTTGAGGAAGAAGAAGAGGTAGTAGATCCTGCACAAGCCAGGTTATACAGAGCCATATCTCAGATTGGAAAGAGACCGAAGATGGAGGTTTCTACGTATTCTAGAAATCTTGATCCAGAGGAGTTGATTGACTGGATCAATGATTTGGAAGAATACTTTGAGTATGAGGAGGTTGAAGATCCTGATAGGGTCAAGTTTGCTAAGACCAAGCTGAAGGGTCATGCCAACATATGGTGGAAGGGAGTGCAGCTAGACAGAAATAAAAGAGGAAAAGAAAGGATAACAAAATGGGAGCGGATGTTGGAGAAGTTGAAGAGGCAGTTCATTCTAGGTGACTACGAGTTGGATCTGCTAAAGAAAATGCAAGGTTTGAGGCAATCAAGTAAGTCTATCAAAGAATACACAGAGGAGTTTTATAAAATTTTAATCAGAATAGGCCATTCAGAGGCCAACAAGGAGAAGGTAGCCCATTATATTAATGGGTTACGAGCAAGTATTCAAGAGGAGTTAAGTCTGGTCAGGATGACCACCATAGAGGATGCTTACCAGTTTGCCCTGAGGGTTGAAGAGAAGCTGAACAGAAGGTTTGAGAGCAAGCAAAGAGGAAGAGGTCATGGTGGAAGAACTGGTGGAAGAACAAATGGAGGATGAAATGAAGATTATAAGAAGAATGGAGAAGCTAGCAGTAGTCAGGACCAAAAGGGAGATAATGCTTACCACCCCCGTGATCAGAACAATGGTTACCAGAGAGGAAGAGGAAGGTCTGGATGAGGGTTTGGAAGAGGAGGATTTCGTGGAACCTGTTTCCACTATGGGGAAGAAGGACATCGAGCATACGAGTGTCCACAACACCAAGAGAGGACAAATAAGAGGCCCGAAGGTAATGCCCGAGCTATGGTTATTGATGAAGGTGTTGAATCTGAGCACTCTAAAGAAGCAGAAAGAGGAGAAGTGCTGATCACAAGGAGAGCCTTGTTGAATGAGGAGAGAGACCCAGATCAGAGGAAGAGCTTATTTTGCACAAGGTGTAAATGTGCAGGTAAGATTTGTAATATTATCATAGACAATGGTAGCATAGATAACCTAGTTTTAGAAGGAATGGTTACCAAATTGCAATTAGAGAGGAAGAGACACCCGCATCCATATCGGATTGCGTGGTTGTAGAAGGACCATAGGGCTTTGGTCAGTGAGCAATGCTTGGTAAAATTTAATATTGGGAATTACCGTGATGAGGTCCTGTGTGACATCCTACCTATGGATGCTTGCCATTTGTTGTTGGGAAGGCCATGGCAGTTTGATCGGTGTGCAGTGCATGATGGTCATGCCAACACTTACTCCTTGACAAAGAATGGAGTGTGCCATAAGCTGAAGCCCCTGAAGGAGGTGGACGAAAAGGTATGTAGCAGTGCCAGAATCTGTTTAGTTGAAGGGAGAAGGTTTTTGGATGGTTTGAAGCATGAGCATATGTGCTATGCATTAATTCCTAGAGTTAGGGAAGAAGAATGCAAAGATACCCTAGTAGAAGTCTTAGGTCTGTTAGAAGAATTTCTAGATATTATATCAGATAATGTGCCTGAGGGTTTGCCACCGGTGAGGAAGATCAGTCACCATATAGATTTGGTACCGGGATCTAGTTTACCCAATAAGGCAGCCCATAGAATGACTCCTGTAGAAAGTGAGGAGCTAAACAGGCAAGTCCAAGAGTTGCTAAAAAAGGGACTGATTCGGGAGAGCTTGAGTCCATGTGCAGTACCTATAGTACTAGCACCAAAGAAATATGGAGAGTGGAGAATGTGTACAGACTCTCGAGCTATTAACAAGATCACCATAAAATATAGATTTCCATTGCCAAGGATGGATGACATTATGGACTGTTTGAGTGGAGCCAAGTACTTCACAAAGATTGACCTGAAGAGTGGGTACCATCAGATTCATGTCAGAGAAGGAGATGAGTGGAAGACAACCTTCAAGACCAGAGAGGGTTTGTATGAGTGGTTGGTCATGCCATTTGGGCTAACCAATGCACCAAGCACATTCATGCGGCTGATGAATGAGGTATTGAAGGAGTTTTTAGGAAAATTTGTCATTGTCTATTTGGATGACATTTTAATATTTAGCAAGACCCTGGAAGAGCACCTGATGCATATCAGAAGGGTTTTTGAGAAGCTGAGGGAGGAGCAATTGTTGATTAATTTGAAGAAGTGTAGTTTTGTGAAGGAGTTAGTGTATCTAGGATTTGTCATCTCAGTCGAAGGTCTAAAAATGGACCCAAAAAAGGTGAGGGCTATCATTGAATGGCCTACTCCAAGGAGCATAACTAAGGTAAGATCATTTCATGGTCTAGCAAGTTTTTACAAAAAATTCATTAGAAATTTTAGCAAGTATTTGTGCACCCCTTACAGAAACAATGAGAGGGGATAAGAAAGAATTTAAGTGGACCTTAGGAGCAGATAAGAGCTTTGATATGTTGAAGAAGAAGGTCACAGAGCAACCTATTTTGGCACTTCCAGATTTTAATAAGGTATTTCAGGTAGATTGTGATGCTAGTGGTAGTGCCATAGGAGCTGTATTGAGTCAAGAAGGTAAACCTATTGCTTATTTTAGTGAGAAACTCAATGATGCTAGGAAGAAGTATTCAGTTTATGATCAAGAGTTTTATGCTATAGTTCAGGCTCTAAAGAAGTGGAGGCATTATTTGTTGCCAAAAGAGTTTGTTCTATATACTGATCATCAGGCCTTACAGTATATTAATAGCCAAGGGAAGCTAAATCAGAGGCACTTGAAGTGGGTTGAGTTTCTATAGAGTTATACCTTTGTGTTGAAGCACAGGAGTGGAAAGTCAAATAGAGTTGCAGATGCCTTAAGTAGAAGGTAGTGTTTGTTGATAGAAATGAAGGTGGAAGTTGTAGGGTTTGATGAACTTAAGGGTTTGTACCTTGAAGATCCTAATTTTGTAGAGGCTTGGAGGGCTTGCTTGGCACCTGTTACTTTGGACAGGACTAAGTGGTTGGATTTTCTGATCCAAGATGGAATGTTGTTTAGAGGAAATCAATTATGCATTCCAAGGAGTTCAATGAGGGAGAATCTAGTCAAGGAGAAACACAGTGGAGGGTTGGTTGGACACTTTGGTCGAGATAAGACCATTGCCCTTGTTAGTGAGAACTACTATTGGCCACAGTTGCAGCAAGATGTGAAGAGATTTGTGCAAAGTTGCAGAGTATGCCAGATGGCCAAGGGTGTGAGACAGAACACTGGATTATATCAGCCATTACCTATACCAGAGAGACCATGGGAGGACATCAACATGGATTTTGTTCTTGGCCTACCAAGGACACAGAGGGGAAATGACTCCATATTTGTGGTGGTTGACAAGTTTTCAAATATGGCACATTTTATTCCCTGCTAGAAAACTAATGATGCAGTTCATGTTGCAGGTTTATTTTTCAAAGAGGTGGTACGACTTCATGGTCTACCAAAGAGTATAGTTTCTGACAGAGATACCAAGTTTGTTGGGTATTTCTGGAGAACCTTGTGGAAGAAATTGAAGATAGATTTGAAATTTAGTTCTGCATACCACCCATAGACTGATGGACAAACAGAGGTGGTGAATAGAAGTTTGGGTAATCTATTGAGATGCTTGGTAGGAGATAAGCCCAAGGGATGGGATTTGGTTTTGCCATAGGTGGAATTTGCATACAATAATTCTGTCAATAGGAGTACTAACAAATCTCCATTCCAGATAATATATGGGAGCAGTCCAAGAAATGCTTCTGAGTTGAGGAAGATGGATACAGGGGAAAAGTGCAGTGCTGAGGCTGAGGACTTTGCAGAGCATCTGAAGAGCTTGCATGAAGAAGTGAAGAAGCATATTACTAAGATGAATACTCAATACAAGACAAGGGCAGACCAGAAGCGACGGTTTAAGGAATTTGAAGTGGGAGATGAAGTTATGGTCCATCTGAGAAAAGAAAGGTTTCCTGCTAAAACCTATAACAAGCTGAAAATGAAGAAGTTTGGACCATGCAAAATCATAGAAAAATGGGATTCAGGCAATGCATATGAAGTGGAATTGCCAAGTGGGCTTAACATATCACCTATTTTTAACATTTCAGATTTGGTAGAATACCATGAAGGAGACAATGGTGAGGGACCAATAGCAGAATTGTGGAATATTCCAGCATCTACTCTAGATACGAAAGAGATAGAAGAGATCCTGGATACACGCATCGACAAAAGTACCAAAAATAGGCAGTATGCAGAATATCTGGTTAAGTGGAAGGGCAGACCTGTTGAAGATTCATCTTGGTTGTCGAAGGCTGAGGTTGAACGCCTTGGTTTTCTTCCAACAATAGAGAAGTGAAGGTCACTTCTCAAAATTACCCTGGGTGTCTGATGTAGGAGCATCCAGTGGTGTAAGAGTGATCTTGCATCACCCAAAAAAAATTGTAATTGTTTAATTTTGTAAAACTAGTAAAACTAGTTTAACTTGCAAGAGATTTTTGAAGGTCTTAGAGGTCGAATTTGAGGAATTTTTGGCTAGACGCGAGCCTTGGTGCATGGGGCCAAGGTTCACCTCGCTTAGCTCGTTTCATGCCATTTCCAAAAACATGTTGTAATAGTCAATCGGGTCAACGAGTGCGAAGTTATGAAAACAGGGTATTTGAGGGAATTTTCAAAATTGTAAAGGGGTATTTTTCTCTTGTATCCTTATTTTTGGCATGAAAGTAATGAAAGGTTTGATTCTCTGACTTGTTCAAAGGAAAAATACTTGTGTATCATTTGTTTGGTGTTGCTTGTGTAACGTGATCTCCACCAAGTGGTATCAGAGTGGGAGTTCCTAAGTGTGTAAATAGATCGTCGAACGTGAGGCAGTTTACACCAGGATCTGTGGTGAGGTCCTATTTGACATCCTGCCAATGGATACTTACCATTTGTTGTTGGGAAGGCCATGGCATTTTGATCGATGTGCAGTGCATGATGGTCATGCCAACACTTACTCCTTGACAAATAATGGAGTGCACCATAAGTTGAAGCCCCCTTGAAGGAGGTGGAAAAAAAGGTATGTAGTAGTGCCAAAATCTGTTTAGTTTAAGGGAGAAGGTTTTTGGATGGTTTGAAGCATGAGCATATGTGCTATGCATTATTTCCTAGAGTTAGGGAAGAAGAATACAAATATACCCTAGTAGAAGTCTTAGGTGTGTTAGAAGAATTTCCAGATATTATATCAGATAATGTGCCTGAGGGTTTACCACCAGTGAGGAAGATCAGTCACCATATATATTTGGTACCAAGATCTAGTTTACCCAATAAGGCAGCCCATAGAATGAATCCTATAGAAAGTGAGGAGCTAAACAGGAAAGTCCAAGAGTTGCTGAAAAAGGGACTAATTCAAGAGAGCTTGAGTCCATGTGCAGTACCTACAATACTAGCACCAAAGAAATATGGAGAGTGGAGAATGTGTACAGACTCCCAAGCTATTAACAAGATCACCATAAAATACAGATTTCCATTGCCAAGGATGGATGACATTATGGACTATTTGAGTGGATCCAAGTACTTCATAAAGATTAACCTAAAGAGTGGGTACCATTAGATTCATGTCAGTGAAGGATATGAGTGGAAGACAACCTTCAATACTAGAGAGGGTTTGTATGAGTGGTTGGTCATGCCATTTGGGCTAACCAATGCGCAAAACACATTCATGAGGCTAATGAATGAGGTATTGAAGGAGTTATTAGGAAAATCTGTCATTGTCTATTTGGATAACATTTTAATATTTAGCAGGACCCTGGAAGAGCACCTGATGCATATTAGAAGGGTTTTTGAGAAGCTGAGAGAGGAGTAGTTGTTGATTAATTTGAAGAAGTGTAGTTTTGTGAAGAAGGAGTTAGTGTATCTGTGATTTGTCATCTCAATAGAAGGTCTAAAAATGGACTCATAAAAGGTGAGGGCTATCATTGAATGGCCTACTCCAAGAAGCATAACTGAGGTAAGATCATTTCATGGTCTAGCAAGTTTTTACACAAAATTCATTAGACATTTTAGTAGAATTTATGCACCCCTTACAGAAACAATGAGAGGGGATAAGGAAGAATTTAAGTGGACCTTAGGAGCAAATAAGAGCTTTGATATGTTGAAGAAGAAGGTCACAGAGCAACCTATTTTGGCACTCCTAGATTTTAATAAGGTATTTTAGGTAGATCGTGATGCTAGTGGTAGTGCCAAAGGATTTGTATCGAGTCAAGAAGGTAAATCTATTGCTTATTTTAGTGAGAAACTCAATGATGCTAGGAAGAGGTATTCAGTTTATGATCAAGAGTTTTTTTCTATAGTTTAAGCTCTAAAGAAGTGGAGGCATTATTTGTTGCCAAAAGAGTTTGTTCTATATACTGATCATGAGGCATTACAGTATATTAATAGCCAAGGGAAGCTAAATCAGAGGCACTTGAAGGGGGTTGAGTTTCTATAGAGTTATACCTTTGTGTTGAAGCACATGAGCAGAAAGTCAAATAGAGTTGCAAATGCCTTAAGTAGAAGGTAGTGTTTGTTGATAGAAATTAAGGTGGAGGTTGTAGGGTTTGTACCTTGAAGATCCTGATTTTGTAGAGGCTTGGAGGGATTACTTGGAACTTGTTACTTTCGATAGGACTAAGTGGTTGGATTTTCTGAACCAAGATGGAAATTTGTTTAGAGGAAATCAATTATGCATTCCAAGGAGTTCAACGAGGGAGAATCTAGTCAAGGAGAAACACAATGGAGGGTTGGTTGTGAAAGCATGAGATTTCGGAATAAAAGAAACACTAAGGTGCAAATAAAAATAGAACTAATTTGATGCATGTAATAACACGAATATAATCAAATTAAAAGGCAGGAGCACGGCCCTTTTTATTAATAAGATTCCGCTCGGTTACAATACATCTCTTCTGTTACATATTTTTTTTAAATACACCAGATGAATAGTGATCTCCTTCCGCATGCCCACATTTGAATAGTGATCTCCTTCCGCGACACCTCGACTGGGTGTTGGTTTTTGGATAAAGGCTTTGCTTTTGATGAGGGTTTGAAGTTTTGAAGGTTGCAGTTTGTTAAAGGTTCACTTTAGATTGAAGGCTTGTTTAGGATTTGAAGCTTGCAGTTTGCGACCAACTTTGCTCTGCTCATTTTCCGACCTTTTAAACTTCTGTGTGAGTGGTTAGGACCACTGTTTGACCTCTAAAGGCTGCCCTGAAAGCTGTGCGTGTCAATGCGATCAGTGTTTGTAGTTACTTAATCGGATTGGTGTTGTTTTGGTGTCTATAGATGCCCCTTTTTGGGAAGCGTTGCGGGTGGCGCAGTGCTGAGCAAAAATAGAAAACCAAAGCACTAATGATTAGGGTTTCTTGGTAACCTAACCAACTTTTGATGCCCCAAGTATGGAAAGGGCATACATTCTTGAATCCTTGCTTCTGATAAGCTAAGGAATTTGATTTCAAGTGTTAACCTATTTTGGTGAGGTGTGACTTGAGCTTGGACATTGATCAGTCATGATTAGGCAAAGGGCGTGACCTTTTGTTCATATGGGAAACCTTGTACTCATGCTTCGGGAATGCCAAGTATTTGATCAACTTAATGATTGCTTGTTTACTGCCCCAAGAAGGAGCGTGATTGTCTTTGTCAATGATTCTTTGAATGCATGTCATTGCCCTGATTGGGTGTGTGCTTGTTGATTGGTGACTAAGTGTGACTACCCCCTCAAGCGACGAATCGATGAGGGAATGACCTTCGTGAGAAAAGCAATGAGTCGCTTGACCCAAGATGACTTAGGTTAGGGTGCCTTCAGATGTTTTACCATTTACGCACGTGCAGTTCCCCGACATTTGGACCTATTTTTGGTGGGTGTTAACCCTTTTGGTGATGCCATAATGGGGTGAAATCATCAAGAACCCATTTTCCTCTGGAGCAGTCCAGCTATGATAGCCTTCTTGGGGAAGTAGGAGAGTGAAAATTTGAGCCCCGACATCAATTTTATATGCCAAGAGGTTAAGTGCGAGAGCACTTGTGTCCGGAAATGCTTATTGCTTATGTTTTTGTGTTGCAATTTTGTAATGTTTTTGTTGCTTTGATTTTCTTGATTTGTGTATATGTCATGATGTTATGCACAATGATTGATGTTGATGAATGCATGCTATGTTATATTGATGGATGCATATGTTGTAATGAATGCAAATGTGTGTGATATGCAGAGGTGAAATGGATGGATGGACTTTGTGATGTTTGGCTATGGCACCATAGCCTGTTTAGAACTTCATTATTTTGTTTTGAGGCGATTGCTGTGATACATGACTTTGTATGTATACATGTGGTTTTTCTGGTGTTTTTGTATTTTTTGATGGTTTTGTAAGGATGAAAAAGTGGCGCAGTTGGTTTAGAAATGTAGCCAAGGTTTTCTGAGATTCAGACGGTTTTAACTTACTAGCCATGACTGTACCGTATCGTACAAGACTTTTGAACAAGGTATGAATCGGACTTGTTTTTGACCAAGTTATTTCACATCCCTGTGTGTGCAATTGATTTCATTTATGTGGTATTCGTCAGGATACCGCCAGTTCCAAATGGGCTTTCAACCGAATCTGTACTGAGGATCACCTAATTAGTCCCACTAACTCCTTTGTTGTATGTAGTTAGATTAATCTACGGTGTTATCCAGGATGCCATAAGCTAGCTCATCCACATGCAAACATTGATCTGTACGCAAGTTAATGTGATAGATATATCATCATGCGAGAAGTTGACCGCCAGTTACCGATAGGCTATCAACCAAACCGATACTGAGGCTTGCCTCTTGACCTGTTAGAATGCTGAGAGTTCCAGGGATTCAAGTTCACTCCCTTCTTTTCTTCAATTGTATTGGGATACTTGCTCCTTATAGTGATAATAATCACTGTTTATTTTGATTTGTTTTTCTTTTGAGCAAGGGATTGGGGATATGGAGTGACGATAATCACTATTGTTTGTGCCTTTTGATGTGTGCACTGTAGGATGTCAAATTTTGGAGTTTTTGACGCTTGCAAATTTTTGATGTTTTGAAACTATTGAGAACTTTGGGATTCTTAGGGACTTGGGTAGGGAGGATGCTTGTCCTTTTGCCAACTCTCAGCATTTCGGGGGTCATTCGCATAGGGGGATGAGCAAGATAACCGTTGCGCTTATGGTGACCTGGATTACTGTGCAGGTTTCATCTTGCATTCACACAACTTGGGAATTTTTATGTGTTTTAATTTGTGTTGGGATGTTACGTAACAAGGCGTATTTCAAGTATGACTCTACCTTCGTAAAATCTGTCTAACCGGATACATTACATGGCTAAAGAGCAAAATGATGACTGAATCACGAAAACCCTTGATACATTAAAAGACCATTGACTCTAGTGTGGAAAAAAGCAATGCATGGTGTTTTTGTTATTTTTTGGAAAATGGAACAGTGTGGAACAAGATGGACTAGCGGATTTATTACAGCCTATGGTGCCCTTGACCTGTACGACCACAAGTATGAGATGTATGGATGCAATGTTTGATGCAACTACATATTTTTGTATTTTTGATGGATTGATTTTTGTGAATATGAAGTGCGAGAAGAACTCTCTGATTGATGAATTTGAGTATGCCTAGAAATGAGATGCAAATTTTTGTTGTTTTTGATGTTTTTTTGTTGTTTTTGAATTTTCTTGATTTTTGACCAAGCGATTATGGAAATCCTTGGAGCATTTTGGGATTGACCAAGCGATTGTAAGAATCCTTGGAGCATTTGGGGATTGACCAAGCGATTGTAAGAATCCTTGGAGCATTTGGGGATTGACCAAGCGATTGCAAGAATCCTTGGAGCATTTTTGGGTTTTGACCAAGCGATTGCAAGAATCCTTGGAGCATTTTGAGATTGACCAAGCGATTGCAAGAATCCTTGGAGCATTTGGGGATTGACCAAGCGATTGCAAGAATCCTTGGAGCCTTTTGGGATTGACCAAGCGATTGCAAGAATCCTTGGAGCATTTTTGGGTTTTGACTCTCTTAGATATGAAATGGTCACAAATGATTGATATTCAAGGGTTCTGTTTCCTTGATACCATCAAGAGAAGCTAGCCGGTACGTCCTGGGTCCTATTTTGTTATCAATGACATATGGACCTAACCAATTTGCTGCAAACTTGTCCCTTAGGTGAGATGGCAAACTGGAATTTTGCTGGTTTTCCTTCAAAACCAAATCACCAACCCGAAAGTCCCTTAGGTGAACTTTCATGTTGTAAGCTTTCTTAAGCCGCTCTTGATAGATACGTAAGTTCTCGAGAGTATTAACGCGTCGTTCGTCAAGCAACGTAAGTTGGTCTAACCGGGCCTGCCATGCAGTGTCATCATCGATGAACTCTTGCATTGATATGCGTAGGGAAGGAATCTCCAATTCGAGAGGCATGACTGCCTCGAAGCCATACACAAGCGAAAATGGCATGGCCCCAGTGGGTGTCCGAATGCTAGTGCGATAGGCCCATAGGGCAAGTGGGATTTGAATGTGCCAATCCTTATGATCGTCTGCGACGGTCTTTTTAAGGATGGCAACTAGCGTTTTGTTTGAGGCCTCTGCTTGCCCATTTTCCTACGGATAATAGGGTGTCGAAAAGCTATGCTGGATCTTGTATTTTGTGGTCAAAGCACACATGTCTTTGTTCTTGAAATGCGTTCCATTATTCGAGACTATTTTGGATGGAATACCAAAATGACATATGATGTTATGCAAAATGAACTCCATAATGCGGGGTCCTGTCGTAGAGGTAAGCGGAATTGCTTCCACCCACTTGGTAAAATACTATGTGGCCGTTATGATAAACGTGTGACGGCCTGACGATGCAGGGGAGATCTTTCCAATTAGATCGAAGCCCCACTGCGAGAATGGCCAATCGGACCTGGATCGTTTACAAGGCCTGAGAAGGTACGTGCATCAAATTGGCATGATGTTGACACTTCACGCACTTCTTGACATAGGTGCAACAATCTCGCTCTAAAGATGGCCAATAATAGCCCATGCAAAGAATGCGCTTTGCAATGGCCATACCGCTGAAGTGGCCACCACATGTACCATCGTGCGCTTGGGCAACTGCCCAAGTGGACTCTTGCTGGTCCAAGCAACGAAGGAGGATTCCTTCATAGCTGCGACGATACAAAATGTCTCCTATCAAGACATACTTAGCCGCTTTCTACTTGAGTGCTCGTTTTGCGGCATGAGTCAATCTAAGGGGGAGATTACCTAACTTGAGGTAGTCTCCGATGGGTAAATACCGATCCTGTTGATCAGAAACCTCGACAATATGAACAGCCAACCCCTCTTGAAGTTCCTCCCTAGCAAACGCTGAATGGGATAGAACCTGCAAGAATAGCGTTGTGTTGCTATTAATGGGAGTAGGGGATAACAAGGACCCCCAGTTGGCGCATTTTAGACGATCGTGGATTCGAGAGAGCTTATCCGAGGATGGTTCAATCTGGATCATGTGGATTCCTAGTGTTAAGTCGGAGCTTGCACGCTCCATCATAGATTGCGATAAGGTTTTGACTTGAATGGTTGTCATATCACCGGAAAGGTCCTATGGAATTAGTGACCCCAAGGAGGCCATTGTGTTCACAAAACGATTCGATGATCGAGGGAGGGCCTCGATGTCATACCACTCAAGTTTTGCCAGGAATTTGTCCACAAGGGCTTTATAAGCCTTTAGAACTGGGCATTTGCATTGATATACCCCTTTGACTTGATTGACTATTAACAGCGAATCACCAAAGATATTCAATCGTTTGATGTTCATGGTGATTGTTGTCTGAAGACCTAGGAGCAAGGCTTCATATTCTACGTTATTGTTGGTGCATGGGAAGTTTAATTTAAATGACAGGGGCATTGGGGCACCCTACGGTGTGAAGAATACAATTCCCATGCCACCACCTTGCTCACATTTAGAACCATTGAAGAATAGGGTTATATCGGCGTGTGACTCAGGCTCATCAGAATATGGCGATTCTGAGACATGGAAGACCCCATCATTGGGTAGTTCTATGACCAGAGGCTGATCGTCTTCAAGAGGAGCCTCTGCTAGTTGATCGGCTATGACTTGTCCTTTGATAGATTTTTGTCCAATAAAATCTATGTCAAATTCCATCAACAACATGATCCATTTTGCCGTGCGACTACTATGATAAGTGCGACTCATCATGTATCGCAATGGATTCTCCTTAGACACAACATATGTAGTGTTGCTCAGCATGTAGTGGCATAGCTTTTTGGTAGCAAACACCACTGCCAAGCATAGTTTCTCAATATATGCATAGTTAAGTTCAGTAGCCCGACCATGGTGCGGCTAAGATAGTATGTAGCCTATTCTTTGTGGAGTTCATTCTTCTGGGCTAGCATGGCGCCCAGTGCCACCTCAATAGCTGAGATGTATAAGTAGAACGACACTCCTGGTCTAGGTGGTGCCAATACTGGCGGTGAAGCCAGGTATTGTTTGATCTCATCAAAGGCTGATTGGCACTCGTCATCCCAATGAAATGTAACCCCCTTGTGCAATAATTTGTTCATGGGTCGGCACTTATCAGATAATTGCGCTATGAAGCGTTTAATCGATGCGACCTTGCCCTGCAGACTTCTGAGTCGCTTGATTGTAGTTGGAGGAACCATTTCAAGGATTGCCTTGACTTTCTTTGGGTCTACCTCGATTCCTCGCTTTGAGACTATGAAACCCAAGAGTTTTCCAGAGGTGACGCCAAAGACGCACTTCTTGGGGTTTAGTCTAACTTTATGCTCCATGAGGCGATCGAGGATCTAGCTTAAGTCAGCGATATGATTTGAGCGCAAAAGAGATTTGGCTAACAAATCATCCATGTAATCTTCCAAAGTTTTGTGCATGTAATCGTGGAAGATATATGTCATGGCACGTTGGTAGGTGGCACCAGCATTTTTAAGGCCAAAAGGCATGACCTTATAACAAAATGTCCCCCAAGGCATTGTGAACGCCATTTTTAGTTGGTCTTTAGGATTGATACGAATCTTATTGTATCCTGAGAAACCATCCATGAGGGAGAGCATTTCGTGACCTGTTGTAGCATCTACCAACGCATCGATGCTCGGTAAAGGGAAATCATCCTTAGGACTCACTTTGTTTAGATCTTGAAAATTAGTGCATATGTGAATCCTCCCGTCGGGATTCTTGACGGGAACCATGTTGGACAACCATGGCGGATAATCCATGCAGATGACAAACTGTGCATCCAACAACTTTTGCAATTCATCTTTGACCATCAAGGCCACTATTGGGTGCATCTTACGTAGTTTTTGCTTCACAGGCTTGATTGTCGGATCAAGCGTTAAATTATGCGTGACTAGGCGAGGGTCTAGTCCTGGCATATCCTTGTACGACCATGCAAAAACCTCCTTCTTCTCTTTGATAAGGGCAATGTAGTCGGCTTGCTCTTTCGGGGGAAAGACTTACCCCCAGCTTAAGAATCTGTGGAGTCATTGGATCTGTGCCGATATCTACATCAGTCATTTCCTCGACTGACATGTGGGATCCGTCCTCCAATTGATGTGGAGTTGGGATCAAATGGATGTCATCAGCTGAGTTTAGATCTACGTTGGGAACCTCGGGTTCCTCTTCATCCTGAAAAATATCCTGAGTTGTCCCTGGGATAAAATGATGTATTTCATCGAAAGGCCAGTAATCTAATGGTGACAAAGGTGAATTGATGCGACCCCAGTCGATGGCATCTATGTCGAGATGCAATGACCATGTTGGATCGACCGGATTACGGATGGGTGCGGTCAAATCAATGGAGATCATGTAGATGGAATGAATTGGGTCTCCATTACCGTGGGTATGATAACCTGAATCTTCGGGATGCTCCCTATACTCTGGATCTGGTTCTAAGGGAACGGGCACGAATGGATCGGCCCTATGTGCTGATAGGAGGACAGGGTCTTCCCTTGGCACTGTTGTCATGATAGGGTCTCGAGGTGGACGGTGTTCATCATGAATTTGGAGCCATGGATCCAAGATCAGGTCCCACCTTCTGGGTCTACCCACCATTCATGTCCTAATCTGATGCCCATCTATCCCATTAGATCTTCATGAGTTAAAGGGCGATAATTCCGTTGCGCATGTCTGAGATAGATCATCTCAGTCTCATCTTCTGAATCACTTTCGGAGATCCAAAAATGTTCATTCTCTTCAGCAACTATTACTTGCGACGTTGAGGGTTCTCCTTGTTCCAGTAAGTTAATCTGGTCCCATTGCGGTTGTTCCACTCTGGGTGGAGGGACCTGATTCTCTTGACATGGTATTGATTCAACTGGAACCTCTAAGGGGAATAGCTGCAAAAAGATGTCCGAAAGCCGTTGATGTTCTTTTTGAGGATTAATCTCCGAACTTTCACCTCTCTCTAGCAAAGGAGAGGGATTACTGCTATTGCCAAGGGTGTTTTTTGACCATGGGAGGTAATCTCCCAAAGTATATTCTGTATTTGGGTTGGCATAAGGATCTGGTGCCAATCCCCCCTTGTTGCCTATTTCTAGGCCTTGCATATTTTCTACCAAGATGTCTAAGGGTAGGGGATGGTGGAACCCTACCCCTGACTTATCATATGGCATCTGATATCTTGGTTGGCAAAGGACCCGCATCCCTTGCTCATATCTGCCTAGCCCGTATCCATGCCAATTGCATTGGCCGAGATATTTTAGGGCAAAGTCTGGGTTTGACAGATAGTTGAGGTTTTCAACAAAAGGTTCGTTGTCTGCTTCCTTTTGTTTGCATGGTTCAAGACCATGATCAAGGCCCCCATACACAAAATTTTTCTAGTTGGGTGGGTGACCTAGAGGAACAACTGTTCCTATGGGAAGGCGAGGTCTCCCCATATCCTGTACTGACTCTACTATAGGCGTTGCCACAACATTCTCGCACTAAGTACTCTCCCGGGCTCGTACTTGGCCATTTCAATAGTGATTGTTGATTCTTGGGAGGGAGGTAACGGCAGTCCTTCCTGAGTCCATTCCATGTTTGGTGGTTTAGGAATCTCAACTTCCGTAGTGCTGGATATTTCCTCTGTTGATACCGTTGAAATTGTTGGCAACCCCTCTTCTAAGGGCTGAGCCTCTTCCATGATTTGTTTTCCCTTGTCCTTCTGTTTAGCCATGACAGGTGGCATTGGTAATGAAGGAGCGGATGATGAGGATTCACCTTGCTGGGATTTTGGTGATTTGGTCACCAGTGGTGCCTGTGGTATTGGACCCTGTTTAGATGGATTTAACTAGAAATCCAAATGCGTTGAAGAGAGGGTCGATTGAGGCATTAGTTGTACCACGTTGCAATACTTGAAGGGTTCCAAGTCCATCGGGACTACATGTATTTCTCCTTCAAAAGCATACTTTAAGCACTAGTGAGCGATGGAAGGGACACACTTCATGTCCCTGATCCAAGGCCGCACTAGCAGTATATTGTAAGCCATCTCGCCTTCCAACACATGGCATAATGTTGGTATTGTCTTTTGTCCTACTTGGATAGGTAGAATGACTATTCTGACTGTCGAGCATATTGCATCATTGAAATCTCACAGTGTGTACGTGGAGGCTGTGATATGAGAGGCTGGCAGCTTTAAATGTTTTAACGCTGCAGTGGTGATGATGTTACTGGACGAGCCAGTATCTACCAGCACTCTCTTGTAGGGGATCCCGTTGACCCACACGATGATGTGCAGGAGTGGATCTGCCGTGTCATTCGATATTGCTTTGACTTCATCCTCTCTGAAGGTGATGACCGGCTTCGTACATCGCTGCACATGTCCTACGAAGTTGTTGAAAGAATTTTCTTCATGAGGCTGTAATTCGATGGCTTTTAATATGTCCATAAGAGCTTCCCTATGAGGTGTTGACTATTGAATAAGCTCGTAAATGGACAGCCTAGCCGATGTGGTCCGCAAACTCTGCGTGAGTTTGGTCCGTATCGTTACCTCTGGTCTAGGCGGAGGTACTTACATAGGGCATTGCTGAGGCTGCGACGTCATTGGAACTTCCCTCGTAGCTACCACGGGGGCAGCTGCTGGGTACTTTTTGTTCCTTGTCACTATGCTGATCATTCCCACAAATCCTTGCATGGGAAGATTCTGGCGCACCTCATTAACTTGGAGAGGTTTTGTCTGTGCCTCGTGGGCAGGCAAAGGGTCTTTGAATACCCCCATTTGTTGGTTATTTGGCGCTATGGGGTTGTCCACGGCCAATGTTTTATTGTCGATTAAATCTTGGATTAATCCTTTGAATTTCCAGCATCCATTTAAATCATGGGGGTGAATTGTCACCTAGGGCGACGCTGCTGATTCTGCTCCTGTTTCTTATTATCTTTCTCATAACTAGGAGGCACTGCCTGGTAATTGGCCTTTTGAAGCTGCGTGTCTTGCACAGGCTTGGGAACATTTATCGCAACTTGATTAACCACTGCGGGTTGTGATTGCGTATTCCCAGTCTTAGTGGTTTTATTCCACTATTTCTTTTTAGGCTTGGCAATTGTGCCTTCGCCTATCTTAATCTCTTCTATAACTCTGGCTTGCGCCAAAGCTTCTTCTAAGCTATCGTATTGCTGCAGCAGCAATAGACCAAAGATTGATTTTAAACAACTTTTTGCGAACATCTGCGTAAGATCAGACATAGGGGGACGGTAGGGTAACCTTGAAAGCAAAGCCCTCCAGCAATTCTTGTATGCTGTCATTGTTTCTTCCTCATATTGCCTGAGGCTGGCCAGATCACTCAGTGATGCTTTCTTCTTTGTGTTGAAAGCAAAGCGTTCAAGAAACACATCTACCAATTGATTGAGATTGTTTGTGAACCAATCCGAAGCAAGGCCTGCGAATGTGGTTATGAAAGTTCGAAGCAACAATGCATCGTTATCTTGGATGCCGAAGCATTGACTTAGGAACCTTGTAACATGTTCTTGTGCGTCTTCTTCACCTTTAAAAACTGCCAATTGAGGCAACTTGAAGTGTTCGGGGTAAAGAGGTGTAGGTACTGAGGGATGCACTGGATGACTGCGGAGTTGACATAATGTGGGCTTTTGATGCCCAGAAGCTTTTGTCTCCATAGACTCCAAACACTCTAATAACGCTTTGTATGCATCGAAAGATTTTATTTCTTCTTCTTTGGTTTGCTCCCATTGTGGGTCAAGGGATACTGGAGGCCTATGGGGAGGTGGCCGATTGGCAGCCCTCCCGCCTTGATGGGGCGTGTCGACCCGTTCTATTTTTGGTTCAAACTCCTCATAAACTTCTTGAGGAGTCCCTGGGTGAGACCTATGACCTTGATTGAGTCCCCGTTGGGGGTACCCATCATTGTTTCGGGGAGTGGCCTCCCTCTCGAGTCTATAAGGTCTCGGAGGCAAAACTTGACGAGGTCGCGGAGACCTGTCTTGCACCCAGGGATTGTGCCTCTCATATTGTTCTTCTCTGTGGGTGCGAGGGGTTGGCACCCTCTCAGGTAGCTTGTAGCGCAACTCATCCGCTTCGTGCTGCATGCGCTCTTTATTCAAGTGGTATAAGTACTCTAACTCTTGATGACCCTGCTCAAGCTGCATGATTCGAGCTTGGCAAGCGGCATGTCTGGCGATTGTCGGGTCAATTGGGTCTCCCCTATTTTGTTGATGAGGCTTGAATATTTTTCCTATGTGTTTGCCTCGATCTTGATGGTCTAAAATTTCAATGGGTTGCTTCCCTTTATCGGGGTAGGCGACATTTGCTTGAGGCTCTAGCCTTGATGTGTGATCATGATATCTGGCAGGCGCAGAAACACAAGGTTCTCGCGTTGTATGTTGTTCCTGAGGAATGTGATGATCTTCCTCGTACTTCCTTTCATGGGTGTGAAAGGGGCGGGCGGAGTTAGCTTGCCCAAGAGCCCTGCGCTCTGGATGTTGTTTTTCTGTTTTGACGGGAGGTAAAGAAGGGACGCCATATCCACGTTGCCCCTCCAAATGGACAGTATGCCTCTCTAGCGCTTCATCACGCTGTGGCCATTCAAATCTAGCCTCAAGAGGCGGTTGTCTACCGACATTGAGACCTTCGTGTACAACGTCTTCCCGAAAGGGGCTATGTTGGATGGGCATTCCCCAATGAGGAGGCTCCCAATAATTTCTTTTTGATGGGGTCTGATATGGACTCTCTTGTAGGCTAGACCGCCAAGGCGGTATGGCCAAATCCTCAGGGCTAAAGCGAAGGTGACTAGCGCCCTCTCTTTGTGCACCTTCCGCAGCGTTTGCCCTTTATTGGGCTTGGCTACGGGTGTACACCATTGGAGTGCTTCTCTAAGCAGATTTTATCTTGTTTTATGATGATTTGTCTTTTTGTGCACACTAAGCAGAAATGAACACACACACATACACAAAGCCGTGATTATCTCTTTTACGGATTAAATAGTGTGTCCTAAACTGGTTTAGTGCATTTTGATGTTTTGTTATGTTTTTGCAAATTTTGGAAGAACGTTTAAATGCATAATGTTGGCTCATATGACTCCCATAAATGGTCGCCCCTTTAATATACCATTGCCGAACCGATATACCAACCTCTCTATATACCCGCCCTTACGAGAGGGAGACTATAGGTACGTGAGAGCAGATGGTACGTGGAACATAGGCGGTACGGAAAGGGGATTGTCCTGTTAATGACACCTACCATAGAAGACTTATCCTCGCATGCATGGGAATCACCCCAGCAACACTCGGTCAGCTTTCGTCAGGATTTATGTCTAACAACAGTGACAATCAGGGAAATGGATGCAAAGCTAAGCCAAGGTGGTGATGAACCCACCGTTGGTCTTGCTCAAGGGTCAGGGTTTTACGACCAACGCCTTGGTTTAATTTATCACGTGAAGTGTGTGCGGTTCATTTTATGTAATAAAAATGAAACATGCAGCAAGAAGAAAGTGACTTTCCCTATGCTAAACAAACACTACAAACCGGAAAACAGCAATTAAAAATTTGAAATTTTTTTTTTTTTTTTTTTTTTTTAGCAATTAAATAAATAAATAAAGCAAGAAAATTGTATAAAAAATTTCTCTACCTTTCTTTCAAAAAAAAAAAATTAATTATTAAATAAATAATTACATAAATAAATAATTAAATAAAGTACGAAAAATTTATGAAAATTCCTCTACTTTTTTTTTTTTTTTTTAAATAATTATTTAAATAAATAATTACATAAATAAATAAATAATTAAATAAAGTAAGAAAAATTTATGAAAAATTCCTCTACTTTTAATAATTAAAAAAAGTGAAAATAAAAAATTAAACCGTTACAGAAAATGACATAGACAGTTATAAACTGTTACCTCTTTCTGACCGGATTTGCTGTTTCTGGCCTTCGGCTTTTTAAAAAAAAGGTACCTGTTAAAACACAGCAAATCTGATTAGTTTCTGTGATTTAAAAATTTTGGGAACGGTCCCACCGTGATCGCCACTGAAAGCATGAGATTTCGGAATAAAAGAAACACTAAGGTGCAAATAAAAATAGAACTAATTTGATGCATGTAATAACACGAATATAATCAAATTAAAAGGCGAGAGCACGGCCCTTTTTATTAATAAGATTCCGCTCGGTTACAATACATCTCTTCTGTTACATTTTTTTTTTTAAATACACCAGATGAATAGTGATCTCCTTTCGCATGCCCACATTTGAAACAGGCGGGTTAAAATGTTGCCGTCGATGGTTGCTGATGAATCCTTGCTGTTTGCTGTTTTTCCTGCGGTCAAAGAAACAATAAAAACGTTTAGTAGCACCTGTAACAAGGAAGTAAGACGTAGGCAAGAGAACATGCAGTTAAAAACGTAATGCAGATATAGAACGCAATAGCACGATAATATATAATCTCTGAACTATTTAAATATGGCACTACGTGATATATATTTCTTAAACTCCATGTTGTAAACTATGTAACAGCATACAATAAAACACAAGATATACGCGTGATATAGAATGAATCGAAATAAAGCTAGCAAAAGACGTGGGGTGCTCAAGCGGGCCGCCCTCGTTAGAACTTAGTTTCGACGCCAATCCACCAGGGATGAGCTCGAAATCTAAAACTGTGGTGTTGTCGGCAAATTAGTGGGATATAATGATCCACTGTCGAGTATTACTGTCCGGGTTCACCTTCAAACGACCACCAATAACCTCTCTTCAGAAAGAGATTACAGGTGCAGAAGATTGAATCCGAAAGGAATATGATCGGGTCTCTGGATGAGCAGCACTTCGTTGCGTTTTTAAAATGCTTCGTCCTCTTTTTACATTGTATTAAGCTAGTTTTTATAGAGGAATTTTGCTTCTCAAACATTAATGTCAAACCCTAAGTCTGCAGGCACCGTCGAGATTTGACCGTTGTCAGATGATTATGAGGCATGGCACGCCCTGAGATTTTCGCTAGGAACTCACATACGTAATTATGAAGCATGGCCTCGGGAAGGATTTGTTGTTGAGATTGCTCGTCTCATTATTGCAGTTGGTGAAGTCCGCCGTTCTTTAAAGATGGCATGCAGTGATGCCACGTGGCGGTCGTACCTTACTAGGAAGTAAAAAAAGTCTTCTGCGATTTGGGCTACCACCTGTCATTAAGTCATTCTTCTTAAGGCCTCTGATTGGTCAATGCTTTTTGATGCCGAAGTGTCGAGATATCGTGACACTTCGGCCAGGTCTTGGCTTGCGGCCGGAAGTGTCGCGATATCGCGACACTTCGGCCGGGTGGAGGCTTGCAGCCGAAAGTGTCGCGATATCGCGACACTTCGGCCCGGGTGGAGGCTTGCGACCGGAAGTGTCGTGATATCGCGACACTTCGGCCCGGCGAAGGCTTGCGGCCGAAAGTGTCGCGATATCGCGACACTTCGGCCTGGCGAAGGCTTGCGGCCGGAAGTGTCACGATATCGCGACACTTCGGCTTGGCGAAGTCTCTTGGCCGGAAGTGTCGCGATATCGCGACACTTCGACCGGGTGAAGGTTTTTGGTCGGAAGTGTCGCGATATCGCGACACCTCGGCCGGGTGTTGGTTTTTGGATAAAGGCTTTGCTTTTGATGAGGGTTTGAAGTTTTGAAGGTTGCAGTTTGTTAAAGGTTCACTTTAGATTGAAGGCTTGTTTAGGATTTGAAGCTTGCGGTTTGCGACCAACTTTGCTCTACTCATTTTTTGACCTTTTAAACTGTTGTGTGAGTGGTTAGGACCACTGTTTGACCTCTAAAGGCTGCCCTTAAAGCTGTGCATGTCAATGCGATCAGTTTTTGTAGTTAATCATATTGGTGTTGTTTTAGTGTCTACAGGCTGGACACTTTGGTCGGGATAAGACCATTGCCCTTGTTAGTGAGAACTACTATTGGCCACAGTTGTAGCAAGATGTGAAGAGATTTGTGCAAAGTTGTAGAGTATGCCAGATGGCGAAGGGTGTGAGACAGAACACTGGATTATATCAGCCATTACCTATACCAGAGAGACCATGGGAGGACATCAGCATGGATTTTGTTCTTGGCCTACCAAGGACACAGAGGGGAAATGACTCCATATTTGTGGTGGTTGACAGGTTTTCAAATATGGCACATTTTATTCCCTGCCAGAAAACTAATGATGCAGTTCATGTTGTAGGTTTATTTTTCAAAGAGGTGGTACGACTTCATGGTCTACCAAAGAGTATAGTTTTTGATAGAGATACCAAGTTTGTTGGGTATTTATGGAGAACCTTGTGGAAGAAATTGAAGACAGATTTGAAATTTAGTTCTGCATACCACCCACAGACTGATGGACAAACAAAGGTGGTGAATAGAAGTTTGGGTAATCTATTGAGATGCTTGGTAGGAGATAAGCCCAAGGGATGGGATTTGGTTTTGCCACAGGTGGAATTTGCATACAACAATTCTGTCAATAGGAGTACTAACAAATCTCCATTCCAGATAATATATGGGAGCAGTCCAAGAAATGCTTCGAGTTGAGGAAGATGGATACGGGGGAAAAGTGTAGTGCTGAGGCTGAGGACTTTGTAGAGCATCCGAAGAGCTTGCATGAAGAAGTGAAGAAGCATATTACTAAGATGAATACTCAATATAAGACAAGGGCAGACCAGAAGCGACGGTTTAAGGAATTTGAAGTGGGAGATGAAGTTATGGTCCATCCGAGAAAAGAAAGGTTTCCTGCTAAAACCTATAACAAGCTGAAGATGAAGAAGTTTGGACCATGCAAAATCATAGAAAAATGGGATTCAAGCAATGCATATGAAGTGGAATTGCCAAGTGGGCTTAACATATCACCTGTTTTTAACATTTTAGATTTGGTAGAATACCATGAAGGAGACAATGGTGAGGGACCAGTAGCAGAATTGTGGAATATTCTAGCATCTACTCTAGATACGGAAGAGATAGAAGAGATCCTAGATACACGCATCGGCAAAAGTACCAGAAATAGGCAGTATGCAGAATATCTGGTTAAGTGGAAAGGCAGACCTGTTGAAGATTCATCTTGGTTGTCGAAGGCTGAGGTTGAATGCCTTGGTTTTCTTCCAACAATAGAGAAGTGAAGGTCACTTCTCAAAATTACCCTAGGTGTCTGATGCAGGAGCATCCAGTGGTGTAAGAGTGATCTTGCATCACCCAAAAAAAAAATTGTAATTGTTTAATTTTGTAAAACTAGTAAAACTAGTTTAACTTGCAGGAGATTTTTGAAGGTCTTAGAGGTCGAATTTGAGGATTTTTGGCTAGACACAAGCCTTGGCATAAAAGCCAAGGTTCACCTCGCTTAGCTCATTTCATGCCATTTTCGAAAACATGTTGTAATAGTCAATCGGGTCAACGAGTGCGAAGTTATGACCTCGACAAGTTGCCCCCAAAATTCAAATTTGAATTTTAATGGTTTTAGGTGGGAAAAGGGGAAAACAGGGTATTTGAGGGAATTTTCAAAATTGTAAAGGGGCTCTTTCTCTTGTATCCTTATTTTTGGCATGAAAGTAATGAAAGGTTTGATTCTATGACTTGTTCAAAGGAAAAATACTTGTGTATCATTTGTTTGGTGTTGCTAGTGTAACGTGATCTACACCAAGTGGTATCAGAGCGGGAGTTCCTGAGTGTGTAAATAGATCATCGAACGTGAGGCAGTTTACACCAGGATCTATGGTTAAGGTTTGTGAGAGAAGTGAGCAGAATGCCTCCATGAAGAAACCATGGTGGTGGGAGAAATATGGTGCTAGAGGAAGATTTCAGAGCTTTGCAGAGGCAAGTTCAGGCTCTACAAGAGGAGCTGCATAGAGGGTTTGAGCCAAGGAGAGAAGAAGGTAGTGAAGATGAAGTTGAAGAAGAAGAGGACCAGTTTGAGGAAGAAGAAGAGGCAGTAGATCCTACACAAGCCAGGTTATACAGAGCCATATCTCAGATTGGAAAGAGACCGAAGATGGAGGTTTCTACGTATTCTAGAAATCTTGATCCAGAGGAGTTGATTGACTGGATCAATGATTTGGAAGAATACTTTGAGTATGAGGAGGTTGAAGATCCTGATAGGGTCAAGTTTGCTAAGACCAAGCTGAAGGGTCATGCCAGCATATGGTGGAAGGGAGTGCAACTAGACAGAAATAAAAGAGGAAAAGAAAGGATAACAAAATGGGAGTGGATGTTGGAGAAGTTGAAGAGGCAGTTCATTCTAGGTGACTATGAGTTGGATCTACTAAAGAAAATGCAAGGTTTGAGGCAATCAAGTAAGTCTGTCAAAGAATACATAGAGGAGTTTTATAAAATTTTAATCAGAATAGGCCATTCAGAGGCCAACAAGGAGAAGGTAGCCCATTATATTAATGGGTTACGAGCAAGTATTCAAGAGGAGTTAAGTCTAGTCAGGATGACCACCATAGAGGATGCTTACCAGTTTGCCCTGAGGGTTGAAGAGAAGTTGAACAGAAGGTTTGAGAGCAAGCAAAGAGGAAGAGGTCATGGTGGAAGAACTGGTGGAAGAACAAATGGAGGATGAAATGAAGATTATAAGAAGAATGGAGAAGCTAGAAGTAGTCAGGACCAAAAGGGAGATAATGCTTACCACCCCCATGATCAGAACAATGGTTACCAGAGAGGAAGAGGAAGGTCTGGACGAGGGTTTGGAAGAGGAGGATTTCATGGAACCTATTTCCACTATGGGAAGAAGGACATCGAGCATACGAGTGTCCACAACACCAAGAGAGGACAAATAAGAGGCCTGAAGGTAATGCCCGAGCTACGGTCGTTGATGAAGGTGTTGAATCTGAGCACTCTAAAGAAGCAGAAAGAGGAGAAGTGCTAATCACAAGGAGAGCCTTGTTGAATGAGGAGAGAGACCCAGATCAGAGGAAGAGCTTATTTCGCACAAGGTGTAAATGTGCAGGTAAGATTTGTAATATTATCATAGACAATGGTAGCATAGATAACCTAGTTTCAGAAGGAATGGTTACCAAATTGTAATTAGAGAGGAAGAGACACCCGCATCCATATCGGATTGCATGGTTACAGAAGGACCATAGGGCTTTGGTCAGTGAGCAATGCTTGGTAAAATTTAATATTGGGAATTACCGTGATGAGGTCCTGTGTGACATCCTGCCTATGGATGCTTGCCATTTGTTGTTGGGAAGGCCATGGTAGTTTGATCGGTGTGCAGTGCATGATGGTCATGCCAACACTTACTCCTTGACAAAGAATGGAGTGCGCCATAAGTTGAAGCCCCTGAAGGAGGTGGATGAAAAGGTATGTAGCAGTGCTAGAATCTATTTAGTTGAAGGGAGAAGGTTTTTGGATGGTTTGAAGCATGAGCATATGTGCTATGCATTAATTCCTAGAGTTAGGGAAGAAGAATGCAAAGATACCCAAGTAGAAGTCTTAGGTCTGTTAGAAGAATTTCTAGATATTATATCAGATAATGTGCCTGAGGGTTTACCACCAGTGAGGAAGATCAGTCACCATATAGATTTGGTACCAGGATCTAGTTTACCCAATAAGGCAGCCCATAGAATGACTCCTGTAGAAAGTGAGGAGCTAAACAGGCAAGTCCAAGAGTTGCTAAAAAAGGGACTGATTCGGGAGAGCTTGAGTCCATGTGCAGTACCTACAGTACTAGCACCAAAGAAATATGGAGAGTGGAGAATGTGTACAGACTCTCGAGCTATTAACAAGATCACCATAAAATATAGATTTCCATTGCCAAGGATGGATGACATTATGGACTGTTTGAGTGGAGCCAAGTACTTCACAAAGATTGACCCGAAGAGTGGGTACCATCAGATTCATGTCAGAGAAGGAGATGAGTGGAAGACAGCCTTCAAGACCAGAGAGGGTTTGTATGAGTGGTTGGTCATGCCATTTGGGCTAACCAATGCACCAAGCACATTCATGCGGCTGATGAATGAGGTATTGAAGGAGTTTTTAGGAAAATTTGTCATTGTCTATTTGGATGACATTTTAATATTTAGCAAGACCCTGGAAGAGCACCTGATGCATATCAGAAGGGTTTTTGAGAAGTTGAGGGAGGAGAAGTTGTTGATTAATTTGAAGAAGTGTAGTTTTGTGAAGGAGTTAGTGTATCTAGGATTTGTCATCTCAATCGAAGGTCTAAAAATGGACCCAAAAAAGGTGAGGGCTATCATTGAATGGCCTACTCCAAGAAGCATAACTGAGGTAAGATCATTTCATGGTCTAGCAAGTTTTTATAGAAAATTCATTAGAAATTTTAGCAGTATTTGTGCACCCCTTACAGAAACAATGAGAGGGGATAAGAAAGAATTTAAGTGGACCTTAGGAGCGGATAAGAGCTTTGATATGTTGAAGAAGAAGGTCACAGAGCAACCTATTTTGGCACTTCCAGATTTTAATAAGGTATTTCAGGTAGATTGTGATGCTAGTGGTAGTGCCATAGGAGTTGTATTGAGTCAAGAAGGTAAACCTATTGCTTATTTTAGTGAGAAACTCAATGATGCTAGGAAGAAGTATTCAGTTTATGATCAAGAGTTTTATGCTATAGTTCAGGCTCTAAAGAAGTGGAGGCATTATTTGTTGCCAAAAGAGTTTGTTCTATATACTGATCATCAGGCCTTACAGTATATTAATAGCCAAGGGAAGCTAAATCAGAGGCACTTGAAGTGGGTTGAGTTTCTACAGAGTTATACCTTTGTGTTGAAGCACAGGAGTGGAAAGTCAAACAGAGTTGCAGATGCCTTAAGTAGAAGGTAGTGTTTATTGATAGAAATGAAGGTGGAAGTTGTAGGGTTTGATGAACTTAAGATCTTGATTTTGTAGAGGCTTGGAGGGCTTGCTTGGCACTTATTACTTTGGACAGGACTAAGTGGTTGGATTTTCTGATCCAAGATGGAATGTTGTTTAGAGGAAATCAATTATGCATTCCAAGGAGTTCAATGAGGGAGAATCTAGTCAAGGAGAAACACAGTGGAGGGTTGGCTGGACACTTTGGTCGAGATAAGACCATTGCCCTTGTTAGTGAGAACTACTATTGGCCACAGTTGCAGCAAGATGTGAAGAGATTTGTGCAAAGTTGTAGAGTATGCCAGATGGCGAAGGGTGTGAGACAGAACACTGGATTATATCAGCCATTACCTGTACCAGAGAGACCATGGGAGGACATCAACATGGATTTTGTTCTTGGCCTACCAAGGACACAGAGGGGAAATGACTCCATATTTGTGGTGGTTGACAGGTTTTCAAAGATGGCACATTTTATTCCCTGCCAGAAAACTAATGATGCAGTTCATGTTGCAGGTTTATTTTTCAAAGAGGTGGTACGACTTCATGGTCTACCAAAGAGTATAGTTTTTGACAGAGATACCAAGTTTGTTGGGTATTTCTAGAGAACCTTGTGGAAGAAATTGAAGATAGATTTGAAATTCAGTTCTGCATACCACCCACAGACTGATGGACAAATAGAGGTGGTGAATAGAAGTTTGGGTAATCTATTGAGATGCTTGATAGGAGATAAGCCCAAGGGATGGGATTTGGTTTTGCCATAGGTGGAATTTGCATACAACAATTCTGTCAATAGGAGTACTAACAAATCTCCATTCCAGATAATATATGGGAGCAGTCCAAGAAATGCTTCTGAGTTGAGGAAGATGGATACAGGGGAAAAGTGTAGTGTTGAGGCTGAGGACTTTGCAGAGCATCTGAAGAGCTTGCATGAAGAAGTGAAGAAGCATATTACTAAGATGAATACTCAATATAAGACAAGGGCAGACCAGAAGTGACGGTTTAAGGAATTTGAAGTGGGAGATGAAGTTATGGTCCATCTGAGAAAAGAAAGGTTTCCTGCTAAAACCTATAACAAGTTGAAGATGAAGAAGTTTGGACCATGCAAAATCATAGAAAAATGGGATTCAAGCAATGCATATGAAGTGGAATTGCCAAGTGGGCTTAACATATCACCTATTTTTAACATTTTAGATTTGGTAGAATACCATGAAGGAGACAATGGTGAGGGACCAGTAGTAGAATTGTGGAATATTCCAGCATCTACTCCAGATACGAAAGAGATAGAAGAGATCCTAGATACACGCATCAGCAAAAGTACCAGAAATAAGCAGTATGCAGAATATCTGGTTAAGTGGAAAGGCAGACCTATTGAAGATTCATCTTGGTTGTCGAAGGCTGAGGTTGAATGCCTTGGTTTTCTTCCAACAATAGAGAAGTGAAGGTCACTTCTCAAAATTACCCTAGGTGTCTGATGCAGGAGCATCCAGTGGTGTAAGAGTGATCTTGCATCACCCAAAAAAAATTGTAATTGTTTAATTTTGTAAAACTAGTAAAACTAGTTTAACTTGAGGAGAATTTTGAAGGTCTTAGAGGTCGAATTTGAGGATTTTTGGCTAGACAGCCTTAAAAGGCCACTTAGCTCATTTCATGCCATTTCTAAAAACATGTTGTAATAGTCAATCGGGTCAATCGAGTGCGAAGTTATGACCTCGACAAGTTGCCCCAAAAATTCAAATTTGAAATTGAGGGGTTTGGGGGGAAAAAAGGAAAACAGGGTATTTGAGGGAATTTTCAAAATTGTAAAAGCTCTTTCTTTTGTATCCTTATTTTTGGCATGAAAGTAATGAAATGTTTGATTCTCTAACTTGTTCAAAGAAAATACATGTGTATCATTTGTTTGGTGTTGCTAGTGTAACGTGATCTACACCAAGTGGTATCAGAGTAGGAGTTCCTGAGTGTGTAAACAGATCACCGAACGTGAGGTAGTTTACACCAGGATCTATGGTTAAGGTTTGTGAGAGAAGTAAGAGCCCTGAAGAGAAACCATGGTGGTGGGAGAAATATGGTGCCAGAAGAAGATTTTAGAGCTTTGTAGAGGCAAGTTCAAGCTCTACAAGAGGAGCTACATAGAGGGTTTGAGCCAAGGAGAGAAGAAGGTAGTGAAGATGAAGTTGAAGAAGAAGAGGACCAGTTTGAGGAAGAAGAAGAGGTAGTAGATCCTGCACAAGCTAGGTTATATAGAGCCATATCTCAGATTGGAAAGAGACCGAAGATGGAGGTTTCTACGTATTCTAGAAATCTTGATCCAGAGGAGTTGATTGACTGGATCAATGATTTGGAAGAATACTTTGAGTATGAGGAGGTTGAAGATCCTGATAGGGTCAAGTTTGCTAAGACCAAGCTAAAGGGTCATGCCAACATATGGTGGAAGGGAGTGCAACTAGACAGAAATAAAAGAGGAAAAGAAAGGATAACAAAATGGGAGCGGATGTTGGAGAAGTTGAAGAGGCAGTTCATTCTAGGTGACTACGAGTTGGATCTGCTAAAGAAAATGTAAGGTTTGAGGCAATCAAGTCTATCAAAGAATACACAGAGGAGTTTTATAAAATTTTAATCAGAATAGGCCATTCTAAGGCCAACAAGGAGAAGGTAGCCCATTATATTAATGGGTTAAGAGCAAGTATTCAAGAGGAGTTAAGTCTGGTCAAGATGACCACCATAGAGGATGCTTACCAGTTTGCCTTGAGGGTTGAAGAGAAGTTGAACAGAAGGTTTGAGAGCAAGCAAAGAGGAAGAGGTCATGGTGGAAGAACTGGTGGAAGAACAAATGGAGGATGAAATGAAGATTATAAGAAGAATGGAGAAGCTAGCAGTAGTCAGGACCAAAAGGGAGATAATGCTTACCACCCCCATGATCAGAACAATGGTTACCAGAGAGGAAGAGGAAGGTCTGGATGAGGGTTTGGAAGAGGAGGATTTCATGGAACCTGTTTCCACTATGGCGAAGAAGGACATCGAGCATACGAGTGTCCACAACACCAAGAGAGGACAAATAAGAGGCCTGAAGGTAATGCTCGAGCTATGGTCGTTGATGAAGGTGCTGAATCTGAGCACTCTAAAGAAGCAGAAAGAGGAGAAGTGCTAATCACAAGGAGAGCCTTGTTGAATGAGGAGAGAGACCCAGATCAGAGGAAGAGCTTATTTTGCACAAGGTGTAAATGTGCAGGTAAGATTTATAATATTATCATAGACAATGGTAGCACAGATAACCTAGTTTCAGAAGGAATGGTTACCAAATTGCAATTAGAGAGGAAGAGACACCCGCATCCATATCGGATTGCATGGTTACAGAAGGACCATAGGGCTTTGGTCAGTGAGCAATGCTTGGTAAAATTTAATATTGGGAATTACCATGATGAGGTCCTATGTGACATCCTGCCTATGGATGCTTGCCATTTGTTGTTGGGAAGGCCATGGCAGTTTGATCGGTGTGCAGTGCATGATGGTCATGCCAACACTTACTCCTTGACAAAGAATGGAGTGCGCCATAAGTTGAAGCCCCTGAAGGAGGTGGATGAAAAGGTATGTAGCAGTGCTAGAATCTATTTAGTTGAAGGGAGAAGGTTTTTGGATGGTTTGAAGCATGAGCATATGTGCTATGCATTAATTCCTAGAGTTAGGGAAGAAGAATGCAAAGATACCCCAGTAGAAGTCTTAGGTCTGTTAGAAGAATTTCTAGATATTATATCAGATAATGTGCCTGAGGGTTTACCACCAATGAGGAAGATCAGTCACCATATAGATTTGGTACCAGGATCTAGTTTACCCAATAAGGCAGCCCATAGAATGACTCCTGTAGAAAGTGAGGAGCTAAACAGGCAAGTCCAAGAGTTGCTAAAAAAGGGACTGATTCGGGAGAGCTTGAGTCCATGTGTAGTACCTATAGTACTAGCACCAAAGAAATATGGAGAGTGGAGAATGTGTACAGACTCTCGAGCTATTAACAAGATCACCATAAAATATAGATTTCCATTGCCAAGGATGGATGATATTATGGATTGTTTGAGTGGAGCCAAGTACTTCACAAAGATTGACCTGAAGAGTGGGTACCATCAGATTCATGTCAGAGAAGGAGATGAGTGGAAGACAACCTTCAAGACCAGAGAGGGTTTGTATGAGTGGTTGGTCATGCCATTTGGGCTAACCAATGCACCAAGCACATTCATGCGGCTGATGAATGAGGTATTGAAGGAGTTTTTAGGAAAATTTGTCATTGTCTATTTGGATGACATTTTAATATTTAGCAAGACCCTGGAAGAGCACCTGATGCATATCAGAAGGGTTTTTGAGAAGCTGAGGGAGGAGCAGTTGTTGATTAATTTGAAGAAGTGTAGTTTTGTGAAGGAGTTAGTGTATCTGGGATTTGTCATCTCAATCGAAGGTCTAAAAATGGACCCAAAAAAGGTGAGGGCTATCATTGAATGGCCTACTCCAAGAAGCATAACTGAGGTAAGATCATTTCATGGTCTAGCAAGTTTTTACAAAAAATTCATTAGAAATTTTAGCAGTATTTGTGCACCCCTTACAGAAACAATGAGAGGGGATAAGAAAGAATTTAAGTGGACCTTAGGAGCAGATAAGAGCTTTGATATGTTGAAGAAGAAGGTCACAGAGCAACCTATTTTGGCACTTCCAGATTTTAATAAGGTATTTCAGGTAGATTGTGATGCTAGTGGTAGTGCCATAGGAGTTGTATTGAGTCAAGAAGGTAAACATATTGCTTATTTTAGTGAGAAACTCAATGATGCTAGGAAGAAGTATTCAGTTTATGATCAAGAGTTTTATGCTATAGTTCAGGCTCTAAAGAAGTGGAGGCATTATTTGTTGCCAAAAGAGTTTGTTCTATATACTGATCATCAGGCCTTACAATATATTAATAGCCAAGGGAAGCTAAATCAGAGGCACTTGAAGTGGGTTGAGTTTCTACAGAGTTATACCTTTGTGTTGAAGCACAGGAGTGGAAAGTCAAATAGAGTTGCAGATGCCTTAAGTAGAAGGTAGTGTTTGTTGATAGAAATGAAGGTGGAAGTTGTAGGGTTTGATGAACTTAAGGGTTTGTACCCTGAAGATCCTGATTTTGTAGAGGCTTGGAGGGCTTGCTTGGCACCTATTACTTTGGACAGGACTAAGTGGTTGGATTTTCTGATCCAAGATGGAATGTTGTTTAGAGGAAATCAATTATGCATTCCAAGGAGTTCAATGAGGGAGAATCTAGTCAAGGAGAAACACAGTGGAGGGTTGGATGGACACTTTGGTTGAGATAAGACCATTGCCCTTGTTAGTGAGAACTACTATTGGCCATAATTGCAGCAAGATGTGAAGAGGTTTGTGCAAAGTTGTAGAGTATGCCAGATGGCGAAGGGTGTGAGACAGAACACTGGATTATATCAGCCATTACCTATACCAGAGAGACCATGGGAGGACATCAGCATGGATTTTGTTCTTGGCCTACCAAGGACACAGAGGGGAAATGACTCCATATTTGTGGTGGTTGACAGGTTTTCAAAGATGGCACATTTTATTCCCTGCCAGAAAACTAATGATGCAGTTCATGTTGTAGGTTTATTTTTCAAAGAGGTGGTACGACTTCATGGTCTACCAAAGAGTATAGTTTCTGACAGAGATACCAAGTTTGTTGGGTATTTTTGGAGAACCTTGTGGAAGAAATTGAAGACAGATTTGAAATTCAGTTCTGCATACCACCCACAGACTGATGGACAAACAGAGGTGGTGAATAGAAGTTTGGGTAATCTATTGAGATGCTTGGTAGGAGATAAGCCCAAGGGATGGGATTTGGTTTTGCCACAGGTGGAATTTGCATACAACAATTCTGTCAATAGGAGTACTAACAAATCTCCATTCTAGATAATATATGGGAGCAGTCCAAGAAATGCTTCTGAGTTGAGGAAGATGGATACAGGGGAAAAGTGTAGTGCTGAGGTTGAGGACTTTGTAGAGCATCTGAAGAGCTTGCATGAAGAAGTGAAGAAGCATATTACTAAGATGAATACTCAATATAAGACAAGGGCAGACCAGAAGCGACGGTTTAAGGAATTTGAAGTGGGAGATGAAGTTATGGTCCATCTGAGAAAAGAAAGGTTTCCTGCTAAAACCTATAACAAGTTGAAGATGAAGAAGTTTGGACCATGCAAAATCATAGAAAAATGGGATTCAGGCAATGCATATGAAGTGGAATTGCCAAGTGGGCTTAACATATCACCTATTTTTAACATTTCAGATTTGGTAGAATACCATGAAGGAGACAATGGTGAGGGACCAGTAGCAGAATTGTGGAATATTCCAGCATCTACTCCAGATACGGAAGAGATAGAAGAGATCCTGGATACACGCATCGACAAAAGTACCAGAAATAGGTAGTATGCAGAATATCTAGTTAAGTGGAAAGGCAGACCTGTTGAAGATTCATCTTGGTTGTCGAAGGCTGAGGTTGAACGCCTTGGTTTTCTTCCAACAATAGAGAAGTGAAGGTCACTTCTCAAAATTACCCTGGGTGTCTGATGCAGGAGCATCCAGTGGTGTAAGAGTGATCTTGCATCACCCAAAAAAATTGTAATTGTTTAATTTTGTAAAACTAGTAAAACTAGTTTAACTTGCAGGAGATTTTTGAAGGTCTTAGAGGTCGAATTTGAGGATTTTTGGCTAGACTAGCCTTGGCACAAAATCAAGTCTCCCGCTTAGCTCATTTCATGCCATTTTTGAAAACATGTTGTAATAGTCAATCGGGTCAACGAGTGCGAAGTTATGACCTCGACAAGTTGCCCCCAAAATTCAAATTTGAATTTTAATGGTTTTAGGTGGGAAAAAGGGAAAACAGGGTATTTGAGGGAATTTTCAAAATTGTAAAGGGGTCTTTTCTCTTGTATCCTTATTTTTGGCATGAAAGTAATGAAAGGTTTGATTCTATAACTTGTTCAAAGGAAAAATACCTATGTATCATTTGTTTGGTGTTGCTTGTGTAACGTGATCTACACCAAGTGGTATCAGAGCAGGAGTTCCTGAGTGTGTAAATAGATCATCGGACGTGAGGCAGTTTACACCAGGATCTATGGTTAAGGTTTGTGAGAGAAGTGAGCAGAATGCCTCCACGAAGAAACCATGGTGGTGGGAGAAATATGGTGCCAGAGGAAGATTTTAGAGCTTTGTAGAGGCAAGTTCAGGCTCTACAAGAGGAGCTACATAGAGGGTTTGAGCCAAGGAGAGAAGAAGGTAGTGAAGATGAAGTTGAAGAAGAAGAGGACCAATTTGAGGAAGAAGAAGAGGTAGTAGATCCTGCACAAGCCAGGTTATACAGAGCCATATCTCAGATTGGAAAGAGACCAAAGATGGAGGTTTCTACATATTCTAGAAATCTTGATCCAGAGGAGTTGATTGACTGGATCAATGATTTGGAAGAATACTTTGAGTATGAGGAGGTTGAAGATCCTGATAGGGTCAAGTTTGCTAAGACCAAGCTGAAGGGTCATGCCAGCATATGGTGGAAGGGAGTGCAGCTAGACAGAAATAAAAGAGGAAAAGAAAGGATAACAAAATGGGAGCGGATGTTGGAGAAGTTGAAGAGGCAGTTCATTCCAGGTGACTATGAGTTGGATCTGCTAAAGAAAATGTAAGGTTTGAGGCAATCAAGTAAGTCTGTCAAAGAATACACAGAGGAGTTTTATAAAATTTTAATCAGAATAGGCCATTCAGAGGCCAACAAGGAGAAGGTAGCCCATTATATTAATGGGTTAAGAGCAAGTATTCAAGAGGAGTTAAGTCTGGTCAGGATGACCACCATAGAGGATGCTTACCAGTTTGCCTTGAGGGTTGAAGAGAAGTTGAACAGAAGGTTTGAGAGCAAGCAAAGAGGAAGAGGTCATGGTGGAAGAACTGGTGGAAGAACAAATGGAGGATGAAATGAAGATTATAAGAAGAATGGAGAAGCTAGCAATAGTCAGGACCAAAAGGGAGATAATGCTTACCACCCCCGTGATCAGAACAATGGTTACCAGAGAGGAAGAGGAAGGTCTGGATGAGGGTTTGGAAGAGGAGGATTTCATGGAACCTATTTCCACTATGGGGAAGAAGGACATCGAGCATACGAGTGTCCACAACACCAAGAGAGGACAAATAAGAGGCCGAAGGTAATGCTCGAGCTACGGTCGTTGATGAAGGTGCTGAATCTGAGCACTCTGAAGAAGCAGAAAGAGGAGAAGTGCTAATCACAAGGAGAGCCTTGCTGAATGAGGAGAGAGACCCAGATCAGAGGAAGAGCTTATTTTGCACAAGGTGTAAATGTGCAGGTAAGATTTGTAATATTATCATAGACAATGGTAGCACAGATAACCTAGTTTCAGAAGGAATGGTTACCAAATTGCAATTAGAGAGGAAGAGACACCCGCATCCATATCGGATTGCATGGTTACAGAAGGACCATAGGGCTTTGGTCAGTGAGCAATGCTTGGTAAAATTTAATATTGGGAATTACCGTGATGAGGTCCTGTGTGACATCCTGCCTATGGATGCTTGCCATTTGTTGTTGGGAAGGCCATGGCAGTTTGATCGGTGTGCAGTGCATGATGGTCATGCCAACACTTACTCCTTGACAAAGAATGGAGTGCGCCATAAGCTGAAGCCCCTAAAGGAGGTGGATGAAAAGGTATGTAGCAGTGCTAGAATCTATTTAGTTGAAGGGAGAAGGTTTTTGGATGGTTTGAAGCATGAGCATATGTGCTATGCATTAATTCCTAGAGTTAGGGAAGAAGAATGCAAAGATACCCCAGTAGAAGTCTTAGGTCTATTAGAAGAATTTCTAGATATTATATCAGATAATGTGCCTGAGGGTTTACCACCAGTGAGGAAGATCAGTCACCATATAGATTTGGTACCAGGATCTAGTTTACCCAATAAGGCAGCCCATAGAATGACTCCTGTAGAAAGTGAGGAGCTAAACAGGCAAGTCCAAGAGTTGCTAAAAAAGGGACTGATTCGGGAGAGCTTGAGTCCATGTGCAGTACCTATAGTACTAGCACCAAAGAAATATGGAGAGTGGAGAATGTGTACAGACTCTCGAGCTATTAACAAGATCACCATAAAATATAGATTTCCATTGCCAAGGATGGATGATATTATGGACTATTTGAGTGGAGCCAAGTACTTCACAAAGATTGACCTGAAGAGTGGGTACCATCAGATTCATGTCAGAGAAGGAGATGAGTGGAAGACAACCTTCAAGACCAGAGAGGGTTTGTATGAGTGGTTGGTCATGCCATTTGGGCTAACCAATGCACCAAGCACATTCATGCGGTTGATGAATGAGGTATTGAAGGAGTTTTTAGGAAAATTTGTCATTGTCTATTTGGATGACATTTTAATATTTAGCAAGACCCTAGAAGAGCACCTGATGCATATCAGAAGGGTTTTTGAGAAGTTGAGGGAGGAGCAGTTGTTGATTAATTTGAAGAAGTGTAGTTTTGTGAAGAAGGAGTTAGTGTATCTGGGATTTGTCATCTCAACCGAAGGTCTAAAAATGGACCCAAAAAAGGTGAGGGCTATCATTGAATGGCCTACTCCAAGAAGCATAACCGAGGTAAGATCATTTCATGGTCTAGCAAGTTTTTACAAAAAATTCATTAGAAATTTTAGCATTATTTGTGCACCCCTTACAGAAACAATGAGAGGGGATAAGAAAGAATTTAAGTGGACCTTAGGAGCAGATAAGAGCTTTGATATGTTGAAGAAGAAGGTCATAGAGCAACCTATTTTGGCACTTCCAGATTTTAATAAGGTATTTCAGGTAGATTGTGATGCTAGTGGTAGTGCCATAGGAGTTGTATTGAGTCAAGAAGGTAAACATATTGCTTATTTTAGTGAGAAACTCAATGATGCTAGGAAGAAGTATTCAATTTATGATCAAGAGTTTTATGCTATAGTTCAGGCTCTAAAGAAGTGGAGGCATTATTTGTTGCCAAAAGAGTTTGTTCTATATACTGATCATCAGGCCTTACAGTATATTAATAGCCAAGGGAAGCTAAATCAGAGGCACTTGAAGTGGGTTGAGTTTCTACAGAGTTATACCTTTGTGTTGAAGCACAGGAGTGGAAAGTCAAATAGAGTTGTAGATGCCTTAAGTAGAAGGTAGTGTTTGTTGATAGAAATGAAGGTGGAAGTTGTAGGGTTTGATGAACTTAAGGGTTTGTACCCTGAAGATCCTGATTTTGTAGAGGCTTGGAGGGCTTGCTTGGCACTTGTTACTTTGGACAGGACTAAGTGGTTGGATTTTTTGATCCAAGATGGAATGTTGTTTAGAGGAAATCAATTATGCATTCCAAGGAGTTCAATGAGGGAGAATCTAGTCAAGGAGAAGCACAGTGGAGGGTTGGTTGGACACTTTGGTCGAGATAAGACCATTGCCCTTATTAGTGAGAACTACTATTGGCCACAGTTGCAGCAAGATGTGAAGAGATTTGTGCAAAGTTGTAGAGTATGCCAGATGGCGAAGGGTGTGAGATAGAACACTGGATTATATCAGCCATTACCTGTACCAGAGAGACCATGGGAGGACATCAGCATGGATTTTGTTCTTGGCCTACCAAGGACACAGAGGGGAAATGACTCCATATTTGTGGTGGTTGACAGGTTTTCAAAGATGGCACATTTTATTCCCTGCCAGAAAACTAATGATGCAGTTCATGTTGCAGGTTTATTTTTCAAAGAGGTGGTACGACTTCATGGTCTACCAAAGAGTATAGTTTCTGACAGAGATACCAAGTTTGTTGGGTATTTCTGGAGAACCTTATGGAAGAAATTGAAGATAGATTTGAAATTTAGTTCTGCATACCACCCACAGACTGATGGACAAATAGAGGTGGTGAATAGAAGTTTGGGTAATCTATTGAGATGCTTGATAGGAGATAAGCCCAAGGGATGGGATTTGGTTTTGCCATAGGTGGAATTTGCATACAACAATTCTATCAATAGGAGTACTAACAAATCTCCATTCCAGATAATATATGGGAGCAGTCCAAGAAATGCTTCGGAGTTGAGGAAGATGGATACAGGGGAAAAGTGCAGTGCTGAGGCTGAGGACTTTGTAGAGCATCTGAAGAGCTTGCATGAAGAAGTGAAGAAGCATATTACTAAGATGAATACTCAATATAAGACAAGGGCAGACCGAAGTGACGGTTTAAGGAATTTGAAGTGGGAGATGAAGTTATGGTCCATCTGAGAAAAGAAAGGTTTCCTGCTAAAACCTATAACAAGTTGAAGATGAAGAAGTTTGGACCATGCAAAATCATAGAAAAATAGGATTCAAGCAATGCATATGAAGTGGAATTGCCAAGTGGGCTTAACATATCACCTATTTTTAACATTTTAGATTTGGTAGAATACCATGAAGGAGACAATGGTGAGGGACCAGTAGTAGAATTGTGGAATATTCTAGCATCTACTCTAGATACGAAAGAGATAGAAGAGATCCTAGATACCCGCATCGGCAAAAGTACCAAAAATAGGCAGTATGCAGAATATCTGGTTAAGTGGAAAGGCAGACCTATTGAAGATTCATCTTGGTTGTCGAAGGCTGAGGTTGAATGCCTTGGTTTTCTTCCAACAATAGAGAAGTGAAGGTCACTTCTCAAAATTACCCTAGGTGTCTGATGCAGGAGCATCCAGTGGTGTAAGAGTGATCTTGCATCACCCAAAAAAATTGTAATTGTTTAATTTTGTAAAACTAGTTTAACTTGCAAGAGATTTTTGAAGGTCTTAGAGGTCGAATTTGAGGATTTTTGGCTAGACGAGCCTTGGCACGAAGATCTAAGACCCACTGCTCAGCTCATTTCATGTCATTTTTGAAAATATGTTGTAATAGTCAATCGGGTCAACGAGTGCGAAGTTATGACCTCGACAAGTTGCCCCCAAAATTCAAATTTGAATTTTAGATGGTTTTAGGTGGGAAAAAGGGAAAACAGGGTATTTGAGGGAATTTTCAAAATTGTAAAGGGTCTTTTCTCTTGTATCCTTATTTTTGGCATGAAAGTAATGAAAGGTTTGATTCTCTGACTTGTTCAAAGGAAAAACACTGTGTATCATTTGTTTGGTGTTGCTTGTGTAACGTGATCTACACCAAGTGGTATCAGAGCGAGAGTTCCTGAGTGTGTAAACAGATCATCGGACGTGAGGTAGTTTACACCAGGATCTATGGTTAAGGTTTGTGAGAGAAGTGAGCAGAATGCCTCCATGAAGAAACCATGGTGGTGGGAGAAATATGGTGCCAGAGGAAGATTTCAGAGCTTTGCAGAGGCAAGTTCAGGCTCTGCAAGAGGAGCTGCATAGAGGGTTTGAGCCAAGGAGAGAAGAAGGTAGTGAAGATGAAGTTGAAGAAGAAGAGGACCAGTTTGAGGAAGAAGAAGAGGTAGTAGATCCTACACAAGCCAGGTTATACAGAGCCATATCTCAGATTGGAAAGAGACCGAAGATGGAGGTTTCTACATATTCTAGAAATCTTGATCCAGAGGAGTTGATTGACTGGATCAATGATTTGGAAGAATACTTTGAGTATGAGGAGGTTGAAGATCCTGATAGGGTCAAGTTTGCTAAGACCAAGTTAAAGGGTCATGCCAGCATATGGTGGAAGGGAGTGCAGCTAGACAGAAATAAAAGAGGAAAAGAAAGGATAACAAAATGGGAGCGGATGTTGGAGAAGTTGAAGAGGCAGTTCATTCCAGGTGACTATGAGTTGGATCTGCTAAAGAAAATGTAAGGTTTGAGGCAATCAAGTAAGTCTGTCAAAGAATACATAGAGGAGTTTTATAAAATTTTAATCAGAACAGGCCATTCAGAGGCCAACAAGGAGAAGGTAGCCCATTATATTAATGGGTTACGAGCAAGTATTCAAGAGGAGTTAAGTCTGGTCAGGATGACCACCATAGAGGATGCTTACCAGTTTGCCTTGAGGGTTGAAGAGAAGCTGAACAGAAGGTTTGAGAGCAAGCAAAGAGGAAGAGGTCATGGTGGAAGAACTGGTGGAAGAACAAATGGAGGACGAAATGAAGATTATAAGAAGAATGGAGAAGCTCCGGAGAAAGTAAAAGTGCAAGAGAGGACAAATAGGAGGCCTGAAGGTAATGCTCGAGCTACGGTCATTGATGAAGGTGCTGAATCTGAGCACTCTAAAGAAGCAGAAAGAGGAGAAGTGCTAATCACAAGGAGAGCCTTGTTGAATGAGGAGAGAGACCCAGATCAGAGGAAGAGCTTATTTCGCACAAGGTGTAAATGTGTAGGTAAGATCTGTAATATTATCATAGATAATGGTAGCATAGATAACCTAGTTTCAGAAGGAATGGTTACCAAATTGTAATTAGAGAGGAAGAGACACCCGCATCCATATCGGATTGCGTGGTTACAGAAGGACCATAGGGCTTTGGTCAGTGAGCAATGCTTGGTAAAATTTAATATTGGGAATTACCGTGATGAGGTCCTGTGTGACATCCTGCCTATGGATGCTTGCCATTTGTTGTTGGGAAGGCCATGGCAGTTTGATCGGTGTGCAATGCATGATGGTCATGCCAACACTTACTCCTTGACAAAGAATGGAGTGCGCCATAAGTTGAAGCCCTTAAAGGAGGTGGATGAAAAGGTATGTAGCAGTGCCAGAATCTATTTAGTTGAAGGGAGAAGGTTTTTGGATGGTTTGAAGCATGAGCATATGTGCTATGCATTAATTCCTAGAGTTAGGGAAGAAGAATGCAAAGATACCCCAATAGAAGTCTTAGGTCTATTAGAAGAATTTCTAGATATTATATCAGATAATGTGCCTGAGGGTTTACCACCAGTGAGGAAGATCAATCACCATATAGATTTGGTACCAGGATCTAGTTTACCCAATAAGGCAGCCCATAGAATGACTCCTGTAGAAAGTGAGGAGCTAAACAGGCAAGTCCAAGAGTTGCTAAAAAAGGGACTGATTCGGGAGAGCTTGAGTCCATGTGCAGTACCTGCAGTACTAGCACCAAAGAAATATGGAGAGTGGAGAATGTGTACAGACTCTCGAGCTATTAACAAGATCACCATAAAATATAGATTTCCATTGCCAAGGATGGATGATATTATGGACTATTTGAGTGGAGCCAAGTACTTCACAAAGATTGACCTGAAGAGTGGGTACCATCAGATTCATGTCAGAGAAGGAGATGAGTGGAAGACAACCTTCAAGACCAGAGAGGGTTTGTATGAGTGGTTGGTCATGCCATTTGGGCTAACCAATGCACCAAGCACATTCATGCGGTTGATGGAGGGGGGATTGGGGGGGTTTTTGGGAAATTTGTCATTGTCTATTTGGATGACATTTTAATATTTAGCAAGACCCTGGAAGAGCACCTGATGCATATCGAAGGGTTTTTGAGAAGTTGAGGGAGGAGAAGTTGATTAATTTGAAGAAGTGTAGTTTTGTAGAAGGAGTTAGTGTATCTGGGATTTGTCATCTCAACCGAAGGTCTAAAAATGGACCCAAAAAAGGTGAGGGCTATCATTGAATGGCCTACTCCAAGAAGCATAACCGAGGTAAGATCATTTCATGGTCTAGCAAGTTTTTACAAAAAATTCATTAGAAATTTCAGAAGTATTTGTGCACCCCTTACAGAAACAATGAGAGGGGATAAGAAAGAATTTAAGTGGACCTTAGGAGCAGATAAGAGCTTTGATATGTTGAAGAAGAAGGTCATAGAGCAACCTATTTTGGCACTTCCAGATTTTAATAAGGTATTTCAGGTAGATTGTGATGCTAGTGGTAGTGCCATAGGAGTTGTATTGAGTCAAGAAGGTAAACCTGTTGCTTATTTTAGTGAGAAACTCAATGATGCTAGGAAGAAGTATTCAATTTATGATCAAGATTTTTATGCTATAGTTCAGGCTCTAAAGAAGTGGAGGCATTATTTGTTGCCAAAAGAGTTTGTTCTATATACTGATCATCAGGCCTTACAGTATATTAATAGCCAAGGGAAGCTAAATCAGAGGCACTTGAAGTGGGTTGAGTTTCTACAGAGTTATACCTTTGTGTTGAAGCACGAGGAGTGGAAAGTCAAATAGAGTTGTAGATGCCTTAAGTAGAAGGTAGTGTTTATTGATAGAAATGAAGGTGGAAGTTGTAGGGTTTGATGAACTTAAGGGTTTGTACCTTGAAGATCCTGATTTTGTAGAGGCTTGGAGGGCTTGCTTGGCACTTATTACTTTGGACAGGACTAAGTGGTTGGATTTTCTGATCCAAGATGGAATGTTGTTTAGAGGAAATCAATTATGCATTCCAAGGAGTTCAATGAGGGAGAATCTAGTCAAGGAGAAACATAGTGGAGGGTTGGATGGACACTTTGGTCGAGATAAGACCATTGCCCTTGTTAGTGAGAACTACTATTGGCCACAGTTGCAACAAGATGTGAAGAGATTTGTGCAAAGTTGCAGAGTATGCCAGATGGCGAAGGGTGTGAGACAGAACACTGGATTATATCAGCCATTACCTGTACTAGAGAGACCATGGGAGGACATCAGCATGGATTTTGTTCTTGGCCTACCAAGGACACAGAGAGGGAAATGACTCCATATTTGTGGTGGTTGACAGGTTTTCAAAGATGGCACATTTTATTCCCTGCCAGAAAACTAATGATGCAGTTCATGTTGCAGGTTTATTTTTCAAAGAGGTGGTACGACTTCATGGTCTACCAAAGAGTATAGTTTTTGACAGAGATACCAAGTTTGTTGGGTATTTCTGGAGAACCTTGTGGAAGAAATTGAAGACAGATTTGAAATTCAGTTCTGCATACCACCCACAGAATGATGGACAAACAGAGGTGGTGAATAGAAGTTTGGGTAATCTATTGAGATGCTTGATAGGAGATAAGCCCAAGGGATGGGATTTGGTTTTGCCATAGGTGGAATTTGCATACAACAATTCTGTCAATAGGAGTACTAACAAATCTCCATTCCAGATAATATATGGGAGCAGTCCAAGAAATGCTTCTGAGTTGAGGAAGATGGATACAGGGGAAAAGTGCAGTGCTGAGGCTGAGGACTTTGTAGAGCATCTGAAGAGCTTGCATGAAGAAGTGAAGAAGCATATTACTAAGATGAATACTCAATATAAGACAAGGGCAGACCAGAAGCGACGGTTTAAGGAATTTGAAGTGGGAGATGAAGTTATGGTCCATCTCGAGAAAAGAAAGGTTTCCTGCTAAAACCTATAACAAGTTGAAGATGAAGAAGTTTGGACCATGCAAAATCATAGAAAAATGGGATTCAGGCAATGCATATGAAGTGGAATTGCCAAGTGGGCTTAACATATCACCTATTTTTAACATTTCAGATTTGGTAGAATACCATGAAGGAGACAATGGTGAGGGACCAGTAGAAGAATTGTGGAATATTCTAGCATCTACTCCAGATACGGAAGAGATAGAAGAGATCCTAGATACACGCATCGGCAAAAGTACCAAAAATAAGCAGTATGCAGAATATCTGGTTAAGTGGAAAGGCAGACTCTATTGAAGATTCATCTTGGTTGTCGAAGGCTGAGGTTGAACGCCTTGGTTTTCTTCCAACAATAGAGAAGTGAAGGTCACTTCTCAAAATTACCCTAGGTGTCTGATGCAAGAGCATCCAATGGTGTAAGAGTGATCTTGCATCACCCAAAAAAAATTGTAATTGTTTAATTTTGTAAAACTAGTTTAACTTGCAGGAGATTTTTGAAGGTCTTAGAGGTCGAATTTGAGGATTTTTGGCTAGATCGCTTAGCTCATTTCATGTCATTTCTGAAAACATGTTGTAATAGTCAATCGGGTCAACGAGTGCGAAGTTATGACCTCGACAAGTTGCCCCCAAAATTCAAATTTAAATTTTAATGGTTTTAGGTGGGAAAAAGGGAAAATAGGGTATTTGAGGGAATTTTCAAAATTGTAAAGGGGTCTTTTTCTCTTGTATCCTTATTTTTGGCATGAAAGTAATGAAAGGTTTGATTCTCTGACTTGTTCAAAGGAAAAACACTTGTGTATCATTTGTTTGGTGTTGCTAGTGTAACGTGATCTCCACCAAGTGGTATTAGAGCGGGAGTTCCTGAGTGTGTAAATAGATCATCGGACGTGAGGCAGTTTACACCAGGATCTATGGTTAGGGTTTGTGAGAGAAGTGAGAAGAATGCCTCCACGAAGAAACCATGGTGGTGGGAGAAATATGGTGCCAGAGGAAGATTTTAGAGCTTTGTAGAGGCAAGTTCAGGCTCTACAAGAGGAGCTACATAGAGGGTTTGAGCCAAGGAGAGAAGAAGGTAGTGAAGATGAAGTTGAAGAAGAAGAGGACCAGTTTGAGAAAGAAGAAGAGGTAGTAGATCCTGCACAAGCCAGGTTATATAGAGCCATATCTCAGATTGGAAAGAGACCGAAGATGGAGGTTTCTACGTATTCTAGAAATCTTGATCCAGAGGAGTTGATTGACTGGATCAATGATTTGGAAGAATACTTTGAGTATGAGGAGGTTGAAGATCCTGATAGGGTCAAGTTTTCTAAGACCAAGCTGAAGGGTCATGCCAGCATATGGTGGAAGGGAGTGCAGCTAGACAGAAATAAAAGAGGAAAAGAAAGGATAACAAAATGGGAGTGGATGTTGGAGAAGTTGAAGAGGCAGTTCATTCCAGGTGACTATGAGTTGGATCTGCTAAAGAAAATGCAAGGTTTGAGGTAATCAAGTAAGTCTATCAAAGAATACATAGAGGAGTTTTATAAAATTTTAATCAGAATAGGCCATTCTAAGGCCAACAAGGAGAAGGTAGCCCATTATATTAATGGGTTAAGAGCAAGTATTCAAGAGGAGTTAAGTCTGGTCAGGATGACCACCATAGAGGATGCTTACCAGTTTGCCTTGAGGGTTGAAGAGAAGTTGAACAGAAGGTTTGAGAGCAAGCAAAGAGGAAGAGGTCATGGTGGAAGAACAAATGGAGGATGAAATGAAGATTATAAGAAGAATGGAGAAGCTAGCAATGAGTCAGGACCAAAAGGGAGATAATGCTTACCGCCCCGTGATCGGAACAATGGTTACCAGAGAGGAAGAGGAAGGTCCGGATGAGGGTTTGGAAGAGGAGGATTTCGTGGAACCTATTTCCACTATGGCGAAGAAGGACATCGAGCATACGAGTGTCCACAACACCGAGCATGGTTACAAAAGGACCATAGGGCTTTGGTCAGTGAGCAATGCTTGGTAAAATTTAATATTGGGAATTACCATGATGAGGTCCTGTGTGACATCCTGCCTATGGATGCTTGCCATTTGTTATTGGGAAGGCCATGGTAGTTTGATCGGTGTGCAGTGCATGATGGTCGTGCCAACACTTACTCCTTGACAAAGAATGGAGTGCGCCATAAGCTGAAGCCCCTGAAGGAGGTGGAAGAAAAGGTATGTAGCAGTGCCAGAATATATTTAGTTGAAGGGAGAAGGTTTTTGGATGGTTTGAAGCATGAGCATATGTGCTATGCATTAATTCCTAGAGTTAGGGAAGAAGAATGTAAAGATACCCCAGTAGAAGTCTTAGGTCTGTTAGAAGAATTTCTAGATATTATATCAGATAATGTGCCTGAGGGTTTACCACCAGTGAGGAAGATCAGTCACCATATAGATTTGGTACCAGGATCTAGTTTACCCAATAAGGTAGCCCATAGAATGACTCCTATAGAAAGTGAGGAGCTAAACAGGCAAGTCCAAGAGTTGCTAAAAAAGGGACTGATTCGGGAGAGCTTGAGTCCATGTGCAGTACCTGCAGTACTAGCACCAAAGAAATATGGAGAGTGGAGAATGTGTATAGACTCTCGAGCTATTAACAAGATCACCATAAAATACAGATTTCCATTGCCAAGGATGGATGACATTATGGACTGTTTGAGTGGAGCCAAGTACTTCACAAAGATTGACCTGAAGAGTGGGTACCATCAGATTCGTGTCAGAGAAGGAGATGAGTGGAAGACAACCTTCAAGACCAGAGAGGGTTTGTATGAGTGGTTGGTCATGCCATTTGGGCTAACCAATGCACCAAGCACATTCATGCGGCTGATGAATGAGGTATTGAAGGAGTTTTTAGGAAAATTTGTCATTGTCTATTTGGATGACATTTTAATATTTAGCAAGACCCTGGAAGAGCACCTGATGCATATCAGAAGGGTTTTTGAGAAGCTGAGGGAGGAGCAGTTGTTGATTAATTTGAAGAAGTGTAGTTTTGTGAAGAAGGAGTTAGTGTATCTGGGATTTGTCATCTCAGTCGAAGGTCTAAAAATGGACCCAAAAAAGGTGAGGGCTATCATTGAATGGCCTACTCCAAGAAGCATAACTGAGGTAAGATCATTTCATGGTCTAGCAAGTTTTTACAAAAAATTCATTAGAAATTTTAGGAGTATTTGTGCACCCCTTACAGAAACAATGAGAGGGGATAAGAAAGAATTTAAGTGGACCTTAGGAGCAGATAAGAGCTTTGATATGTTGAAGAAGAAGGTCACAGAGCAACCTATTTTGGCACTTCCAGATTTTAATAAGGTATTTCAGGTAGATTGTGATGCTAGTGGTAGTGCCATAGGAGCTGTATTGAGTCAAGAAGGTAAACCTGTTGCTTATTTTAGTGAGAAACTCAATGATGCTAGGAAGAAGTATTCAGTTTATGATCAAGATTTTTATGCTATAGTTCAGGCTCTAAAGAAGTGGAGGCATTATTTTTTGCCAAAAGAGTTTGTTCTATATACTGATCATCAGGCCTTACAGTATATTAATAGCCAAGGGAAGCTAAATCAGAGGCACTTGAAGTGGGTTGAGTTTCTACAGAGTTATACCTTTGTGTTGAAGCATAGGAGTGGAAAGTCAAATAGAGTTGCAGATGCCTTAAGTAGAAGGTAGTGTTTATTGATAGAAATGAAGGTGGAAGTTGTAGGGTTTGATGAACTTAAGGGTTTGTACCCTGAAGATCCTAATTTTGTAGAGGCTTGGAGGGCTTGCTTGGCACCTGTTACTTTGGACAGGACTAAGTGGTTGGATTTTCTGATCCAAGATGGAATGTTGTTTAGAGGAAATCAATTATGCATTCCAAGGAGTTCAATGAGGGAGAATCTAGTCAAGGAGAAACACAGTGGAGGGTTGGTTGGACACTTTGGTCGAGATAAGACCATTGCCCTTGTTAGTGAGAACTACTATTGGCCACAGTTGTAGCAAGATGTGAAGAGATTTGTGCAAAGTTGTAGAGTATGCCAGATGGCGAAGGGTGTGAGACAGAACACTGGATTATATCAGCCATTACCTATACTAGAGAGACCATGGGAGGACATCAGCATGGATTTTGTTCTTGGCCTACCAAGGACACAGAGGGGAAATGACTCCATATTTGTGGTGGTTGATAGGTTTTCAAAGATGGCACATTTTATTCCCTGCCAGAAAACTAATGATGCAGTTCATGTTGCAGGTTTATTTTTCAAAGAGGTGGTATGACTTCATGGTCTACCAAAGAGTATAGTTTCTGATAGAGATACCAAGTTTGTTGGGTATTTCTGGAGAACCTTGTGGAAGAAATTGAAGACAGATTTGAAATTCAGTTCTGCATACCACCCACATACTGATGGACAAACAGAGGTGGTGAATAGAAGTTTGGGTAATCTATTGAGATGCTTGGTAGGAGATAAGCCCAAGGGATGGGATTTGGTTTTGCCATAGGTGGAATTTGCATACAACAATTATGTCAATAGGAGTACTAACAAATCTCCATTCCAGATAATATATGGGAGCAGTCCAAGAAATGCTTCTGAGTTGAGGAAGATGGATACAGGGGAAAAGTGCAGTGCTGAGGCTGAGGACTTTACAGAGAATCTGAAGAGCTTGCATGAAGAAGTGAAGAAGCATATTACTAAGATGAATACTCAATATAAGACAAGGGCAGACCAGAAGTGACGGTTTAAGGAATTTGAAGTGGGAGATGAAGTTATGGTCCATCTGAGAAAAGAAAGGTTTCCTACTAAAACCTATAACAAGCTGAAAATGAAGAAGTTTGGACCATGCAAAATCATAGAAAAATGGGATTCAGGCAATGCATATGAAGTGGAATTGCCAAGTGGGCTTAACATATCACCTATTTTTAACATTTCAGATTTGGTAGAATACCATGAAGGAGACAATGGTGAGGGACCAATAGCAAAATTGTGGAATATTCCAGCATCTACTCCAGATACGGAAGAGATAGAAGAGATCCTGGATACACGCATCGACAAAAGTACCAGAAATAGGCAGTATGTAGAATATCTGGTTAAGTGGAAAGGCAGACCTGTTGAAGATTCATCTTGGTTGTCGAAGGCTGAGGTTGAACGCCTTGGTTTTCTTCCAACAATAGAGAAGTGAAGGTCACTTCTCAAAATTACCCTAGGTGTCTGATGCAAGAGCATCCAGTGGTGTAAGAGTGATCTTGCATCACCCAAAAAAAAAATTGTAATTGTTTAATTTTGTAAAACTAGTAAAACTAGTTTAACTTGCAAGAGATTTTTGAAGGTCTTAGAGGTCAAATTTGAGGATTTTTGGCTAGACACGAGCCTTGGCACGAAGAGCCAAGGTCCACCCCGCTTAGCTCGTTTCATGCCATTTTCGAAAACATGTTGTAATAGTCAATCGGGTCAACGAGTGCGAAGTTATGACCTCGACAAGTTGCCCCCAAAATTCAAATTTGAATTTTAATGGTTTTAGGTGGGAAAAAGGGAAAACAGGGTATTTGAGGGAATTTTCAAAATTGTAAAGGGGTATTTTTCTCTTGTATCCTTATTTTTGGCATGAAAGTAATGAAAGGTTTGATTCTCTAACTTGTTCAAAGGAAAAATACTTGTGTATCATTTGTTTGGTGTTGCTTGTGTAACGTGATCTCCACCAAGTGGTATCAGAGTGGGAGTTCCTAAGTGTGTAAATAGATCATCGGACGTGAGGCAGTTTACACCAGGATATATGGTTAGGGTTTGTGAGAGAAGTGAGCAGAATGCCTCCATGAAGAAACCATGGTGGTGGGAGAAATATGGTGCTAGAGGAATATTTCAGAGCTTTGTAGAGGTAAGTTCAGGCTCTACAAGAGGAGCTGCGTAGAGGGTTTGAGCCAAGGAGAGAAGATGGTAGTGAAGATGAAGTTGAAGAAGAAGAGGACCAGTTTGAGGAAGAAGAAGAGGCAGTAGATCCTACACAAGCCAGGTTATATAGAGCCATATCTCATATTGGAAAGAGACCGAAGATGGAGGTTTCTACGTATTCTAGAAATCTTGATCTAGAGGAGTTGATTGATTGGATCAATGATTTGGAAGAATACTTTGAGTATGAGGAGGTTGAAGATCCTGATAGGGTCAAGTTTGCTAAGACCAAGCTGAAGGGTCATGCCAGCATATGGTGGAAGGGAGTGCACTAGATAGAAATAAAAGAGGAAAAGAAAGGATAACAAAATGGGAGCAGATGTTGGAGAAGTTGAAGAGGCAGTTCATTCCAGGTGACTACGAGTTGGATCTGCTAAAGAAAATGCAAGGTTTGAGGCAATCAAGTAAGTCTATCAAAGAATACACGAGAGGATTTTTATAAAATTTTAATAAGAACTGGCCATTCTAAGGCCAACAAGGAGAAGGTAGCCCATTATATTAATGGGTTACGAGCAAGTATTCAAGAGGAGTTAAGTCCGGTCAGGATGACCACCATAGAGGATGCTTACCAGTTTGCCCTGAGGGTTGAAGAGAAGCTGAATAGAAGGTTTGAGAGCAAGCAAAGAGGAAGAGGTCATGGTGGAAGAACTGGTGGAAGAACAAATGGAGGACGAAATGAAGATTATAAGAAGAATGGAGAAGCTAGAAGTAGTCAGGACCAAAAGGGAGATAATGCTTACCACCCCCATGATCAGAACAATGGTTACCAGAGAGGAAGAGGAAGGTCCGGACAAGGGTTCGGAAGAGGAGGATTTCATGGAACCTATTTCCATTGTGGAGAAGAAGGACATCGAGCATACGAGTGTCCACAACACCAAGAGAGGACAAATAGGAGGCATGAAGGTAATGTCCGAGCTACGATCATTGATGAAGGTGCTGAATCTGAGCACTCTAAAGAAGCAGAAAGAGGAGAAGTGCTAATCACAAGGAGAGCCTTGTTGAATGAGGAGAGAGACCCAGATCAGAGGAAGAGCTTATTTCGCACAAGGTGTAAATGTGCAGGTAATATTTGTAATATTATCATAGACAATGGTAGCACAGATAACCTAGTTTCAGAAGGAATGGTTACCAAATTGCAATTAGAGAGGAAGAGACACCCGCATCCATATCGGATTGCATGGTTACAGAAGGACCATAGGGCTTTGGTCAGTGAGCAATGCTTGGTAAAATTTAATATTGGGAATTACCGTGATGAGGTCCTGTGTGACATCCTACCTATGGATGCTTGCCATTTGTTGTTGGGAAGGCCATGGTAGTTTGATCGGTGTGCAGTGCATGATGGTCGTGCCAACACTTACTCCTTGAAAAAGAATGGAGTGCGCCATAAGCTGAAGCCCCTGAAGGAGGTGGATGAAAAGGTATGTAGCAATGCTAGAATCTGTTTAGTTGAAGGGAGAAGTTTTTTGGATGGTTTGAAGCATGAGCATATGTGCTATGCATTAATTCCTAGAGTTAGGGAAGAAGAATGCAAAGATACCCCAGTAGAAGTCTTAGGTCTGTTAGAAGAATTTCCAGATATTATATCAGATAATGTGCCTGAGGGTTTACCACCAGTGAGGAAGATCAGTCACCATATAGATTTGGTACCAGGATCTAGTTTACCCAATAAGGCAGCCCATAGAATGACTCCTGTAGAAAGTGAGGAGCTAAACAGGCAAGTCCAAGAGTTGTTGAAAAAGGGACTAGTTTCGGGAGAGCTTGAGTCCATGTGCAGTACCTGTAGTACTAGCACCAAAGAAATATGGAGAGTGGAGAATGTGTACAGACTCTCGAGCTATTAACAATATCACCATAAAATACAGATTTCCATTGCCAAGGATGGATGATATTATGGACTGTTTGAGTGGAGCCAAGTACTTCACAAAGATTGACCTGAAGAGTGGGTACTGTTGGCATTTTTGCCACATTGATTTTCATTGAAGTATTAATGTTTAAGTTGTTGCATATTTAACTTCTATACTGGCTTGGATGTGGTTTTGATGAAAAAAAGGAGCAAAAAGACTAAGTCCAGAAATTGTCGCGATTTCGCGACGTGTCGCGAAATCGCGGTCAACGCATGCAGCTAAGCAAAACCGTCGCGATATCGCGACGTGTTCTATTTTCGTGACTTGCAACGAGCAAAGGAGGGCGAGCGACAAAATGTCACGAAATCGCGACAAAAAACTCAGCCGACGACTTAAACTCAAAAGTGCAGCGATGCGCTGCACGTTCCGTTATCGCGACCGCTGTGGTTTCAAAAGGCTTAAGTCAAAAAGTTGCAGCGATGCGCTGCATGTCTCAAAATCGTGGGACGGTTGTCAAAGGGATAAAAGCGCAGCGATTCGCTACACTCTTGGGAAGGAGCCCACAGTGAACAATGCGAAAGATGTTGCATTTTTTTCGAAGGAGTTAAGTTTAGAACGTGTAGCGATATCGCTACCGTTCGAGACAAGGCCACACAAAGTAAAAAGTTGCAGCGATGCGCTGCATGTTCCAAAATCGCGAAGCATTGTTGAAAGAGGAGTCACAAAGCAAAAGTTGTAGCGATTCGCTGCACTTTTAAGAAAGGGTTCCGACAAGGTAAAAGATGTCGCATTTTCGCGACGAAAAGTGGCAAATGGTACGGAAAGTAAAAGACGTAGCGATATCGCTACCTGTTCCAAAATCGCGGCCATTTTGGTCCGAAAGCAAAAAACATGAAAGTTGTAGCGATTCGCTGCACTTTTGGCGATAAGACCGAGCAAGATGAAGACGTCGCGTTTTCGCGACCTGCGACAGTTTCCCGCCAAAACGCAGTATGAACGGCCGAGAAGGTTTTTTCGATTTCCAAGGATTAAATGCTTGCCCGAATTTAATGTTTTGCGGATTTCCCATGCGGTCAAGGTTGAAGAAGCGTCTAGGCCACCAAAATTGAAGATTTTATTTGTTCGAGGCTGCTGTTCGTCGGTTGTTTCAACGGTTTCATGCACATGTTCAAAGACGAATTTAATGAAGGTGACCGCTGACGTCTAATTGCATTCAATTTTGTGGTGCTTCAAGGCTGCGATTAAGGGGATCATGTGCTTATTTTTGGTGGCATAATTGTAGATCTCAAGAAGGTCGGTGGCAAATATTAAATGCTGCAAAGAGGACGGCCCTCTATAAAAACCAATGTAAACCTCATTTGCAGAGGTTGGGAGTTTTCTGCTAGAAACTGAAAGTCATTTGCGGGAATAAAGAGTTGGCTTCTGATTCATCGAATAGCTGTTTGGGTGACTTTCCTTTCTGTGTCTTTTGCATTTCTAATAGAATTCATATTCCTTGGTTGCTGTTATATTCGAATTATGTATGTTGGATTTGAATCTTGCTTGTAAGGGTATAATTCCTGGAATGTAATATTGGAGGGATTATCTGCATATGGTTGTGCGAGAATCAAGTTAATAACTTCTATTACTTGTTGTTGTTGCACTGTAAGTTTTATGCTATTGTTCTCCCGATCCCATAACTTCGGCTACGGTCATATTTCGATTTCTTTCTGCAACTTTTAATTTCTTTCCAGCAACCCTTATCTTTAAACAGAAATTTAGAATAGTAAGGGGAACCAGCCCACTCTGGAGATTGGTCTGGGAGCCATTTCTTGCTTCCGACCTTTCAATGTTGGCCGGGTCTAGGGCGCACTTGTAAAAATCCTTTCCTGTGGCAGATTCGTGACCAACAATTTTTGGCACGCCCGGTGGGACAGATTTCTTCTGTTCTAAAAGACCCCATAGTGTTGAAGGTTTAATGTTCGCCTTCATACTAAAAAATTAGAGCATTTGGTGACTCTGCTGTACTCAGGAATCTCTGAACGTGGATGCAGTGAAAGCTGTACTTCATGATCACGAGATCACAGTCCAAGAAATTTGGAGATCTTGTCGAGTTTTTTGAGCTTGACGGTTCAAGAAGTGGTGAGCATTCTAGGTTAGTTTCTCCATCCCTTCCATCATCTGCTACACAAATCTCTGGTATTGTTACTAGTGTTTCCCAACCATATCCACTAGTTCCAATGGCACAATATCCTCCACCCCCACCCAGGAAATTCTTGGCATGGAACAGCTCTGGAGCCTTGAACTTGCAGGCTCAGAATCCAGTCCCTCAGGCTGCTCTGAAGGCTTTGCCAACTTATGATGGTACGGGTAAGACTGCATATGAACACATAAATGATGTAGCTTCTCTAGCGGCCATCCATGATATTACTGATGAGGATGTAATGGTGAAGTTGTTGGTATGCTCTTTGAGAGGTAAATTGCTATTTTGGTACCGAACGTTGCCACCAGGCACTGTAACATCGTGGGATCAGCTAGGAGATCTGCTAGTTAAAAATTTTCATGAACAGGCTGACCCCTTTTCATTGTTAAATCAGTTTACTGTAATCCAGAGGCACCCGCAAGAAGAGATAGCTGATTTCAACGTTCGGTTTACCAGAACCTGGCACAGAATTCCTGATGGTCTTCGGCCTGCTGAGGAATTGGCTGCACTGTACTACCTCAGAGCGTTCAACATAGATATCGGTTGGGTTGTTAGGCGAGTCCAATGTGACAACATTTCCGGAATTGTTTGAGCAAGCCATAAAAGCGGAAGCTGATCTTATTGCTATAGGGAGACTTCCTCCAAAGGTAACTATGCCTATTATACCAGATTTGCCTTAGTATTTACATTTTGGTTCACTTTCACAGCCCATGCCATCTATGTATCCCACCCCATCATGGAGCTCTAAAGCACCTCAAATTGCGCCTGTCCCAGCTCCTCAGTTGCCTACTTTAGCTCCTCTGCCGCTTCCTGCACCCAGCACTCAGCCATCTCCCATTTCCACTTCATTTCCAGCTTTGCCTGCACCACCAGCTCCTTTGCCATTGCCAGCACCTCCTGCACCTGTGAACCCTGATCCTTATACAGCATTATTGCAAGAGGTAAAGTCTGCCAATTCGGCAATTAGGGCCATGGGTAACAAGATTACACTCATTGAGAGGAAGCAAGCTGAGAGAGATTTCCAGCCAAGGAGATTTCAACCTCCTGCAATTACTAGAGACCAAGCTGCCTCGACTAGTAAAGCACCTGAAAAAAGCTTAACTGCTTTGGTAAATGAAGATCCAGCCCTTGCAGACAGAATGTATTGGTGCTCGACCTGTAATGACCCTCATGGAGAGGATACTTGTATGGTCCATCTGAATTATGTGCAGACATTGGCTGCTAGTTCTTCGGGTGGACAAGTTAATATGATTTCTGAAGCTGGTCATAGTTTGATGTCTCCAGTGGAAGATCAAGTTTCAGTTCTAACAAGGACTGGAAAGAAGCCTGTGAATGTTGATCCCGCGGACTTAGAACCGTTAAGAGTGCCGGTCGAGGTGAAGAAGCCAGTGAAAGCTCTTGTGCCAGTTCCAAAGTCTGATGTGCTTGTTTTGCCAAAGGATCCTATTTCTCACAGAGTTCAAGGAAAATCTGCAGCTGCACCAGCAAGATCAGAAGCAGAGGAGCAAGCTCGAGAAAAGTTGAAGTATCCCTCACTGACAAAGAGGCTAAGGGTGGAAGCCACACAGCAGTATCGAACCAGATTTGAACAACCTGCTGAAAAGAAGGACTCTGCCGCAGTTGCATACAACATTGTTGAAGAACTAAAAAAGACCCCGGCTAAGGTAAGCCTCTACGATGCTTTGCAGTTGCCTGGTCAAGTAGATTTATTACAGGAATCATTAAAATCTGTAAAGGATAATGAAAAAGGTCCTACCCAGATAGTGTATGCTCAAACCTTAACCACCTCTGCTACTGGGAAAAATAGACCACCTCCATTTTATTTATCATTGCAAATAGAAGGTTGGATTGTGCATAACCGCATGATTGACTCTGGAGCTGCTACAACTTGTCATGCCCAAGGGAGTTTGTGAAGCAATGGGAATGGAATATACACGGAGTAGTCCTGGAGTTCTGCAATTGGATGGTACTCCTGTAAAAATAGTAGGTGTGATCAAGGATGTTCCAATTGTTCTTCATACTATGCCCCAAATTACTGTTATCCAAGAAATTGTTGTGGTAGATCTAGAACCCTACTTTAGTATGTGTTTATCCAGGGAGTTTACCGCAAAGTTGGGGGGTTATCTGGCACTAGATTATTCCCACTTAGAAATTCCTTTCAAGGGTAGACGTTTCAGGATTCAGAATGAAAAACCTTCCCCTTTTCATATCGAGAAGTTGGAAGAAGCAGAAAAAGATATGCAGTCTGTCCACATGCTTACTGAAGAATCCGAGGATTCTGTTTTGATGAGAGAAGTTTTAGATAATCTTCAGTTGGATGATCAGTTTTCTATGCTTAATTTTAATGCTTTGTTGGAGACTGAAATCGGCTGTTATGCCATCCAAAAGCCTAAGAGTGATACAAAGCAAGAATTTTCACACCAAGTTGATCAGAATGCTGTTATAGACCAACTGTGGCAGCTATATTTTGACGGAGCTAGATGCAAGAACGGTGCCGGAGCAGGTATTGTTTTGATTTCTCCTTATGGTATCCAAAGAACATATTCATACCGTCTTACATGGAGTTGTACTAACAATGCTGCTGAATATGAAGCATTATGTTTGGGTTTAAAGAAAGCAAGGAAGTTAGGAATTGAACGACTCAAGATTTTTGGTGATTTCAAGCTTGTTGTAAACCGAGATCACAAATAGGTGCATTGCTAAGCAGCATTACCTTAAAGCATATCGCAATCAGGTGTGGGACCTCTTTGAGTTTTTTACAGCTCTAAACATCCAAGCTGTTTCCCGAGAGATGAATAAACATGCAGACCTTTTAGCATCTCTTGGAGCCAATTTTTCCCCTGTTGAACAAGTCATGAAGAAACCCAAGACAGTAAGGATGGTATACAGGCCCAGTGTGCCCGACAAAGAAACTTTCTGGCAAGTCTTCGAAGATGATGAGCAGATTGTCAATTTCTTGATTCATGAAGCTGCCACTGTTGAAGGGAGAACTTTGGAGCACGAAGAAGCAGAAGGTCTCATTCAATTACGGAATAATCATATTTCGAAGGGTCTTATAACTCTGGAAAGCTTGTTTGATCAGCATGATCGGTCCAAAAAACATCGGCTCGAGATTGACAAAAAGGAGTACATGGAGTTAGAGTTAGAGCCTAATAAAGCGATTAAGGTTGGAACTGATTCTACACCAGAAGAACTGCAAGAGATCAAGCACCTGTGTGAGGAGTTTTCTGATATTGTAGCTTGGAGCTATGAAGACTTGAAGGGCTACAATAAACGAATTGTGCAGCATACAATTGAATTGGAGGAAGGAGTCAGACCTTTTCGGCAAAAACAGCGACCTGTAAATCCAAAGATTGAGATGTTGATGAGGGCTGAGCTTGTTAAAATGCTGCAAGCTAAAATCATTTATCCAGTTAAGCATTCCACTTGGGTTGCCAATCTGGTCCCGGTTCGAAAGAAGAATGGAGACATACGATTGTGTGTAGACTTCCGAAACTTGAACCGTGCATCATTGAAGGATCATTATCCTTTGCCACGTATAGATCAAATACTGCATGTTGTGGCTGGAGCTCAACGTTTTTCTCTGTTGGATGGATTCTCTGGATATAACCAGATTTGGGTGAAAGATGAGGATCAGTACAAGACAGCATTTACAACAAAATGGGGCACTTTTGCTTATCAGCGAATGCCTTTCGGACTATCAAATGCTGGAGCTACCTTCCAAAGAGCCATGGACATTGCATTCAAGGAATTGTTGAACAAGATCATTGTGATATATCTTGACGACATGACGGTATTTTCACATAGACGGGAGGATCATCTGTTCTCACCCGAGACAGATTTTTGAAAAGTGCAGGGAATTTGGGATTTCCATTAATCCAAAGAAGTCGGTGTTTGCGAGTAAAGTAAGGTAAGCTTACGGGGCATGTAATTTCATAGGATGGGTTAGCAATAGATCCAGCCCGAGTTGAAGCATTAAAGAAGTTTTCACTCCCTGCAAACAAAAAAGAACTGCAGTCTTTCTTTGGACAGATCAATTTCATTAGGAAATTCATTTCTGATTTTGCCCAGGTTGTAAAACCTATGACTGAATTGTTGAAAAAGGATGCAAATTTCCAATGGACAGCTCGAAGAAAAGAAGCATTCCAGGAAATCAAGGAAAGAATAGCACAGGCCCCTGTTCTGATTAATCCTGACTACTCGAAGGATTTCATTTTGTATGCAGTTGGGGAAGAAGAAAGTTATGTCGCGGTTCTTACACAGAAAGGAGACGATGGGAATGAAAGGCCCATTGCTTTCCTTAGCCAGGTCATTCTACCTCATGAGGCAAAGTATAACTTCATTGAAAAACAGGTGTATGCGGTTATGAAATCCCTTAAGAAATTCAAGCATTTTATATCTCAGAGCAGAACAATTGTTTATGTGATTCATCCTGATGTAAGAAATTTCATTCTTCAAGGAGAGTTGGGTGATAAACGTGTTGGTTGGGTCACCAAGATCCAAGAATTTGATGTTGAAATTCATCCAACTAAGCTAGTGCGTGGTAAGGCTTTATGCCAGCATTTGGCAAAAACGGCGACCTACGGTATAGTTGAACATCAAACGAGAAAATCTTGCCGGTGATGACAATTTGATGAATTTCTTAATTCGGGAAAAGGATTGGACGAGAAGACCTCATCGATTACTTCACAACTGGTAGATGTCCTTCACAGTTGAATGCTTCACAGAGGAGGAGATTTCGTCTGCAAGCTCTTCGGTATGTTTTGTTATCAGAAGGATTGTTTTTTAAGAATATTGATGGTGTTCTTCTAAGATGTGTTAAAGAATCAGAAAAGGTTAGGCTCTTGGAAGAGTTTCATTATGGTCTATCAGGGGGACACTTTGCTGGAAGACCGATGGCTTTGAAGATAATTCGAGCTGGTTATTATTGGCCGACCCTATTTTCAGATGCTTTCAAGATTGCGCAAGCCTGTGACAAATGTCAGAGATACACAGGAAGAGTAAGGAATGCAGCACTGCCTTTGCATCCAATTCAGGTTGAAGCACCCTTTCAGCAGTGGGGGTTGGATTTCATTGGAATTATTGATCCTAATTCCTCGGTTGGACATAGGTATATTTTGACAACTACAGACTATTTCACAAGGTGGTCCGAAGCTATCCCAACAAAGGTTGCAAATCAGACTGTGGTGATATCTTTTATTGAAGGCTTGACTACTCGCTTTGGCATTCCTGATGCCATTATTACGGATAATGGGACCCCATTCATTGGAGCTGAACTAGTTGAGTTTGCTAACAAGTATGGTATTTTCCTAAAAACATCTTCCAATTATTATCCACAGGGGAATGGCTTGGCAGAGTCAACAAATAAAAATTTGCTCCGGATTTTGAAGAGGTCTTTGGGAGAAAACAAGAGATCATGGCACCTTTTATTGAATCAAGTTTTATGGGCGAGATAGAATTTCAGTTAAGAAGTCCATCAAGACCTCACCCTATGCCCTAGTTTATGGGAAAGAAGCAAGGTTGCCTATTCATCTTGAGTTTCTAGTATTGCAGCAGTTGCGGGCTTTTTAGGATGATGAAACAGATATTAGTTCCTTGGATATGCGGATAGCTCAATTGTTGCAGTTAGAAGAACAGTGTTCTGAGGCATATGAAGAGTTTGTCAAACACACACAGGGTATGTCTAAGTGGTTTTGTAAACATTCTACAGATCGTCCACTCAAAACAGGAGATTTGGTGTTAAAATGGAACGAAAACAAAGCTAAACCTGGGAATCACAAGAAGTTTGATGCTTTATGGGAGGGTCCCTTCCGCATTACCAGCACAGGTGCAGCAAATTCGTTCTACCTCGAAGACTTGGAGGGCAACCCACTTCCAATTTCAGTAAATGGCTTTCATCTGAAGGCCTATACTTCATGAATTGACAGTTCAGTATAAGTTTGTATATAGTAAAAAAAAAAAAAAATATATATATATATATATATACATGTTTTGCTTTTATTTATCGCCTTGGTTCTTGTTGCTTACGAGCTGTAGGTGTCTTTTGTGTTTTTGTGATTTTCTCCTTTCCCAGCAGTTGGTGGCTTTCCAGAAAATTCTTCTTTTCCCTTCCCTCTTTTCCCCTCTTTCCTTTCTTCATCTTTCTCCTTCTTTTTTCTTCTGCAAATAAAAAAAAAAAAAAAAAGTAAGCCACGGATGTTGTTTCTTTTCCCCATTCTCATTGTTCCCGTTCTTTCTTATCCCTTTCCTCTAAGTTCTGTCTTTTTATGCATTTATTTACAGTCTAGTTCATTGTCATTCCACGGCCTTCATATTTCATTTCCATTCCCTAAGTTTATTCACTTTAATTCCACATCCATTGCAGCTGGTAGTATGGCAGCATTCTATTGTTGTGTCCACCACATCGCTTTGTCTCTATATCGTTTCATTATTATCATCATTCCATTTGCATTCACCGCCTGCGCAATCGCAGGAGCTCACTCCATTATCTCATTCCATTTGTTCCATTTCATTCTCCGTTATATGCAGGTTCTTTCAGCTTTTCAGCAGAAGTATTGCAGCAGTCCCCTGACATGTATCACAGCAGCCGGCCTCCTATTCTAGTATGACTCTGTGCCCAATGGATTCAGGCCTGGATCCTTGCATACAGCGAGCTGTATACCCCGCGAGCCGCCAAGAATGTTGGCATTTTTGCCACATTGATTTTCATTGAAGTATTAATGTTTAAGTTGTTGCATATTTAACTTCTATACTGGCTTGGATGTGGTTTTGATGAAAAAAAGGAGCAAAAAGACTAAGTCCAGAAATTGTCGCGATTTCACGACGTGTCGCGAAATCGCGGTCAACGCGGTCAACGCATGCAGCTAAGCAAAACCGTCGCGATATCGCGACGTGTTCTATTTTCGTGACTTGCAACGAGCAAAGGAGGGCGAGCGACAAAATGTCGCGAAATCGCGACAAAAAACTCAGCCGATGACTTAAACTCAAAAGTGCAGCGATGCGCTGCACGTTCCGTTATCGCGGCCGCTGTGGTTTCAAAAGGCTTAAGTCAAAAAGTTGCAGCGACGCGCTGCATGTCTCAAAATCGTGGGACGGTTGTCAAAGGGATAAAAGCGCAGCGATTCGCTACACTCTTGGGAAGGAGCCCACAGTGAACAATGCGAAAGATGTTGCATTTTTTTCGAAGGAGTTAAGTTTAGAACGTGTAGCGATATCGCTACCGTTCGAGACAAGGCCACACAAAGTAAAAAGTTGCAGCGATGCGCTGCATGTTCCAAAATCGCGAAGCATTGTTGAAAGAGGAGTCACAAAGCAAAAGTTGTAGCGATTCGTTGCACTTTTAAGAAAGGGTTCCGACAAGGTAAAAGATGTCGCATTTTCGCGACGAAAAGTGGCAAATGGTACGGAAAGTAAAAGACGTAGCGATATCGCTACCTGTTCCAAAATCGTGGCCATTTTGGTCCGAAAGCAAAAAACATGAAAGTTGTAGCGATTCGCTGCACTTTTGGCGATAAGACCGAGCAAGATGAAGACGTCGCGTTTTCGCGACCTGCGACAGTTTCCCGCCAAAACGCAGTATGAACGCCCGATAAGGTTTTTCGATTTCCGAGGATTAAATGCTTGCCCGAATTTAATGTTTTGCGGATTTCCCATGCGGTCAAGGTTGAAGAAGCGTCTAGGCCACCAAAATTGAAGATTTTATTTGTTCGAGGCTGTTGTTCGTCGGTTGTTTCAACGGTTTCATGCACATGTTCAAAGACGAATTTAATGAAGGTGACCGTTGACGTCTAATTGCATTCAATTTTGTGGTGCTTCAAGGCTGCGATTAAGGGGATCATGTGCTTATTTTTGGTGGCATAATTGTAGATCTCAAGAAGGTCGGTGGCAAATATTAAATGCTGCAAAGAGGACGGCCCTCTATAAAAACCAATGTAAACCTCATTTGCGAACGGTCGGGAGTTTTCTGCTAGAAATTGAAAGTCATTTGCGGGAATAAAGAGTTGGCTTCTGATTCATCGAATAGTTGTTTGGGTGACTTTCCTTTCTGTGTCTTTTGCATTTCTAATAGAATTCATATTCCTTGATTGCTGTTATATTCGAATTCTGTATGTTGGATTTGAATCTTGCTTGTAAGGGTATAATTCCTGGAATGTAATATTGGAGGGATTATCTGCATATGGTTGTGCGAGAATCAAGTTAATAACTTCTATTACTTGTTGTTGTTGCACTGTAAGTTTTATGCTGTTGTTCTCCCGATCCCATAACTTCGGCTACGGTCATATTTCGATTTCTTTCTGCAACTTTTAATTTCTTTCCAGCAACCCTTATCTTTAAACAGAAATTTAGAATAGTAAGGGGAACCGACCCACTCTGGAGATTGGTCTGGGAGTCATTTCTTACTTCCAGCATTTCAATTTTGGCCAAGTCTAGGGCGCACATGTAAAAATCCTTTCCTGTGGCAGATTCGTGACCAACAGTACCATCAGATTCGTGTCAGAGAAGTAGATGAGTGGAAGACAACCTTCAAGACCAGATAGGGTTTGTATGAGTGGTTGGTCATGCCATTTGAGCTAACCAATGTGCCAAGCACATTCATGAGGTTGATGAATGAGGCATTGAAGGAGTTATTAGGAAAAATTGTCATTGTCTATTTGGATGACATTTTAATATTTAGTAGGACCCTGGAAGACCACTTGATGCATATCAAAAGGGTTTTTACGAAGCTGAGGGAGGAGCGATTGTTGATTAATTTGAAGAGGTGGTACGACTTCATGGTGTAGCAAAGAGTATAGTTTCTGACAGAGATACCAAGTTTTTTGGGTATTTCTAGAGAACCTTATGGAAGAAATTAAAGACAGATTTGAAATTCAATTTTGCATACCACCCATGGACTGATGGACAAACAGAGGTGGTGAATAGAAGTTTAGGTAATCTATTGAGATGCTTGGTAGGAGATAAGCCCAAGGGATGGGATTTGGTTTTTCCAAAGGTGGAATTTGTATACAATAATTCTATCAATGGGAGTACTAACAAATCTCCATTCCATATAATATATGGGAGTAGTCCAAGAAATGCTTTTGAGTTGAGGAAGATGGATACAGTGAAAAAGTGCAGTGCTGAGACTGAGGACTTTGCAGAGTATCTGAAGAGCTTGCATGAAGAAGTGAATGAGGTATTGAAGGAGTTATTAGGAAAATTTATCATTGTCTATTTGGATGAAATTTTAATATTTAGCAGGACCTTGGAAGAGCACCTGATGCATATAAGAAGGGTTTTTGAGAAGCTGAGAGAGGAGCAGTTGTTGATTAATTTGAAGAAGTGTAGTTTTGTGAAGGAGTTAGTGTATCTAGGATTTGTCATCTTAGCCGAAGGTCTAAAAATGGACCCAAAAAAGGTGAGGGCTATCATTGAATGGCCTACTCCAAGAAGCATAACTGAGGTAAGATCATTTCATGGTCTAGCAAGCTTTTACAAAAAATTCATTAGAAATTCATTAGTATTTGTGCACCCCTTACAGAAACAATGAGATGGGATAAGAAAGAATTTAAGTGGACCTTAGGAGCATATAAGATCTTTGATATGTTGAAGAAGAAGGTCACAAAGCAACCTATTTTGGCACTTCTAGATTTTAATAAGGTATTTCAAGTAGATTGTGATGCTAGTGGTAGTGCCATAGGAGCTGTATTGAGTCAAGAAGGTAAACCTATTGCTTATTTTAGTGAGAAACTCAATGATTCTAGGAAGAAGTATTCAATTTATGATCAAGAGTTTTATGCTATAGTTTAGGCTCTAAAGAAGTGGAGGCATTATTTTTTTCCAAAGGAGTTTGTTCTATATACTGATCATGAGGCCTTACAGTATAATAATAGCCAAGGGAAGCTAAATCAGAGGCACTTGAAGTGGGTTGAGTTTCTACAGAGTTATACCTTTGTGTTGAAGCACAGGAGCAAAAAGTCAAACAGAGTTGTAGATGCCTTAAGTAGAAGGCAGTGTTTGTTGATAGAAATGAAGGTGGAAGTTGTAGGGTTTGATGAACTTAAGGGTTTGTACCTTGAAGATCTTGATTTTGCAGAGGCTTGGAGGGCTTGCTTGGCACTTGTTACTTTGGACAAGACTAAGTGGTTGGATTTTTTGATCCAAGATGGAATTTTGTTTAGAGGAAATCAATTATGCATTCCAAGGAGTTCAGTGATGGAGAATCTAGTCAAGGAGAACACAATGGAGAGTTGGTTGGACACTTTGATTGGGATAATACCATTGCCCTTGTTAGTGAGAACTACTATTGGCCACAGTTGCAGCAAGATGTGAAGAGATTTTTGCAAGGTTGTAGAGTATGCCAAATGGTGAAGGGTGTGAGACAGAACACTAGATTATATCAGCCATTACCTATACCAGAGAGACCATGGGAGGACATCAGCATTGATTTTTTTCTTGGCCTACCAAAGACACAGAGGGGAAATGACTCCATATTTGTGGTGGTTGACATGTTTTCAAAGATGGCACATTTTATTCCCTGCTAGAAAACTAATGATGCAGTTCATGTTGCAGGTTTATTTTTCAAAGAGGTGGTACGACTTCATGGTCTACTAAAGAGTATAGTTTCTGACAGAGATACCAAGTTTATTGGGTATTTTTGGAGAACCTTGTGGAAGAAATTGAAGATAGATTTGAAATTCAGTTCTATATACCACCCAAAGACTGATGGAAAAATAGAGGTGGTGAATAGAAGTTTGGGTAATCTATTGAGATGCTTGGTAGGAGATAAGCCCAAGGGATGGGATTTGGTTTTGCCATAGGTGGAATTTACATACAACAATTCTGTCAACATGAGTACTAATAAATATCTATTCCAGATAATATATGGGAGCAGTCCAAGAACTACTTCTGAGTTGAGAAATATGGATACGGGGGAAAAGTACAGTGTTGAGGCTGAGGACTTTGCAGAGCATCTGAAGAGCTTGCATGAAGTGAATAAGCATATTACTAAGATGAATACTCAATATAATACAAGGGCAGACCAGAAGTGACGGTTTAAGGAATTTGAAGTGGGAGATGAAGTTATGGTCCATCTAAGAAAAGAAAGGTTTCTTGTTAAAACTTATAACAAGCTATAAATGAAGAAGTTTGGACCATGCAAAATTATAGAAAAATGGGATTCAGGTAATGCATATGAAGTTGAATTGCCAAGTGGGCTTAACATATCACCTATTTTTAACATTTCAGATTTGGTAGAATACCATGAAGGAAATAATGGTGACGGACCAATAGCAAAATTGTGGAATATTCTAGTATCTACTCCAGATCTGAAAGAGATAGAAGAGATCTTGGATACACACATCGGAAAATGTACCAGAAACAAGCAGTATGCAGAATATCTGGTTAAGTGGAAAGGCAGACCTGTTGAATATTCATCTTAGTTTTCGAAGGTTGAGGTTGAACGCCTTGGTTTTCTTCCAACAATAGATAAGTGAAGGTCACTTCTCAAAATTACCCTGGGTGTCTGATGCAGGAGCATCCAGTGGTGTAAGAGTGATCTTGCATCACCCAAAAAAAATTGTAATTGTTTAATTTTGTAAAACTAGTAAAACTAGTTTAACTTGTAGGAGATTTTTGAAGGTCTTAGAGGTCAAATTTGAGAATTTTTGGATAGACATGAGCCTTGGTGCGAACATCCAATCCCTATCTTGCTTAGCTTGTTTCATGTTGTTTCTAAAAACATGTTGTAATAGTAAATCGGGTCAACAAGTGCGAAGTTATGACTTCGACAAGTTGCCCCCAAAATTCAAATTTGAATTTTAATGGTTTTAGGTGGAAAAAAGGAAAACAGGGTATTTGAGGGAATTTTTGAAATTGTAAAGGGGTCTTTTTCTCTTGTATCCTTATTTGTAGCATGAAATTAATGAAAGCTTTGATTCTCTAACTGGTCCAAAGGAAAAATACCTATGTATCATTTTTTTGGTGTTGCTTGTGTAACATGATCTCCACCAAGTGGTATAAGAGCGGGAGTTCTTGAGTGTGTAAAGAGATCGTCGAATGTGAGGCAGTTTACACCAGGAACTGTGGTTAAGGTTTGTGAGAGAAGTGAGTAGAATGCCTCCACAAAAAAACTATGGTGGTGGGAGAAATATGGTGCCAGAGGAATATTTTAGAGCTTTGTAGAGGCAATTTCAGGCTTTGTAAGAGGAGTTGCATAGAGGGTTTGAGCCAAGGAGAGAAGATGGTAGTGAAGATGAAGTTGAAGAAGAAGAGGACCGGTTTGAGAAAGAAGAAGAGGCAGTAGATCTTGCACAAGCCAGGTTATATAGATCCATATCTCAGATTGGAAAGAGACCGAAGATGGAGGTTTCTACGTATTCTAGAAATCTTGATCCAGAGGAGTCAATTCACTAGATCAATGATTTGGAATAATACTTTGAGTATGAGGAGGTTGAAGATCCTGATAGGGTCAAGTTTTCTAAGACCAAGCTGAAGTTTCATGTCAACATATGGTGGAAGGGAGTGTAGCTAGACAAAAATAAAATAGAAAAAGAACGGATAACAAAATGGGAGTAGATGTTGGAGAAGTTGAAGAGGCAGTTCATTCTAGGTGACTACGAGTTGGATCTGCAAAAGAAAATGCAAGGTTTGAGGCAATAAAGTAAGTCTATCAAAGAATACACAGGGGAGTTTTATAAAATTTTAATCAGAACAGGCCATTTAGAGGCCAAAAAGGAGAAGGTAGCCCATTATATTAATGGGTTACGAGAAAGTATTCAAGAGGAGTTAAGTCTGGTCAGGATGACCACCATAGAGGATGCTTACCAGTTTGCCCTGAGGGTTGAAGAGAAGTTGAACAGAAGGTTTGAGAGCAAGCAAAGAGGAAGAGGTCATGGTGGAAGCACTAGTGGAAGAACAAATGTAGGACAAAATGAAGATTATAATAAGAATGGAGAAGCTAGCAGTAGTCAGGACCAAAAGGGAGATAATGCTTATCGCCCCTGTGATCAGAACAATGGTTACCAGAGAGGAAGAGGAAGGTCTGGACAAGGGTTTGGAAGAGGAGGATTTTATGGAACCCGTTTCCATTGTGGTGAAGAAGGACATCGAGCATATGAGTGTCCACAGCACCAAGAGAGGACAAATAGGAGGCCTAAAGGTAATGTCCTAGCTACGGTTGTTGATGAAGGTGCTAAATCTGAGCACTCTAAAGAAGCAGAAAGAGGAGAAGTGCTAATCACAAGGAGAACCTTGCTGAATGAAGAGAGAGATCCAGATTAGAGGAAGAGCTTATTTTGCACAAGATGTAAATGTGCAGGTAAGATTTGTAATATTATCATAGACAATGGTACCACAGATAACCTATTTTCAGAAGGAATGGTTACCAAATTTCAATTAGAGAGGAAGAGACACCCACATCCATATCATATTATATGGTTATAGAAGGACCATAGGACTTTGGATAGTGAGCAATGCTTGGTAAAATTTAATATTGGGAATTACCGTGATGAGGTCCTGTGTGACATCCATCCTATGGATGCTTACCATTTTTTGTTGGGAAGGCCATGGTAGTTTGATTGGTGTGCAGTGCATGATGGTCATGCCAACACTTACTCCTTGACAAATAATGGAGTGCGTCATAAGTTGAAGCCCCTAGAGGATGTGGACGAAAAGGTATGTAACAGTTCCAGAATATATTTAGTTGAAGGAAGAAGGTTTTTGGATGGTTTGAAGCATGAGCATATGTGCTATGCATTAATTCCTAGAGTTAGTGAAGAAGAATACAAAGATACCCCAGTAGAAGTCTTAGGTCTGTTAGAAGAATTTCCAGATATTATATCAAATAATGTGCCTGAGGGTTTACCACCAATGAGGAAGATCAGTAACCATATAGATTTGGTACCAGGATCTAGTTTACCCAATAAGGCATCCCATAGAATAACTCTTGCAGAAATTGAGTAGCTAAAAATGCAAGTCCAAGAGTTGCTAAAAAAGGGACTAATTCTAGAGAGCTTGATTCCATGTGCAGTACCTGTAGTACTAGCACCAAAGAAATATGGAGAGTGGAGAATGTGTACAGACTTCTGAGCTATTAACAAGATCAACATAAAATACAAATTTCCATTGCCAAGGATGGATGAAATTATGGACTTTTTGAGTGGAGCCAAGTACTTCACAAAGATTGACCTGAAAAGTGGGTACCATTAGATTCGTGTCAGAGAAGGAGATGAGTGGAAGACAACCTTCAAGACCAGAGAGGGTTTGTATGAGTGGTTGGTCATGCCATTTAGGCTAACCAATATGCCAAGCACATTCATGAGGCTGATGAATGAGGTATTGAAGGAGTTATTAGGAAAATTTGTCATTGTCTATTTAGATGACATTTTAATATTTAGCAGGACACTAGAAGAGCACCTGATGCATATCAAAAGGGTTTTTGAGAAGCTAAGGGAGGAGCAGTTGTTGATTAATTTGAATAAGTGTAGTTTTGTGAAGAAGGAGTTAGTGTATCTGGAATTTGTCATCTCAGCTGAAGTTCTAAAAATGGACATAGAAAAGGTGAGGACTATCATTGAATGGCCTACTCCAAGAAGCATAACTGAGGTAAGATCATTTCATGGTCTAGCAAGTTTTTACAAAAAATTTATTAGAAATTTCAGCAGTATTTGTGCACCCCTTACAGAAACAATGAGATGGGATAAGAAAGAATTTAAGTGGACCTTAGGAGCAAATAAGAGCTTTGATTTGTTGAAGAAGAAGGTCACAGAGCAACCTATTTTGGCACTTCAAAATTTTAATAAGGTATTTCAGGTAGATTGTGATGCTAGCGATAGTGCCATAGGTGTTGTATTGAGTCAAGAAGGTAAGCCTGTTGCTTATTTTAGTGAGAAACTCAATGATGCTAGGAAGAAGTATTCATTTTATGATCAAGATTTTTACGCTATAGTCTAGGTTCTAAATAAGTGGAGGCATTACTTATTTCCAAAAGAGTTTGTTCTATATACTGATCATCAGGCCTTACAGTATATTAATATCCAAGGGAAGCTAAATCAGAGGCACTTGAAGTGGGTTGAGTTTCTACAGAGTTATACCTTCGTGTTGAAGCACAGGAGAAGAAAGTCAAATAGAGTTGTAGATGTCTTAAGTAGAAGGCAGTGTTTGTTGATAGAAATGAAGGTGGAAGTTGTAGGGTTTCACGAACTTAAGGGTTTGTACCCTGAAGATTCTGATTTTACAGAGGCTTGCAGGGTTTGCTTGGCATCTTTTACTTTGGACAGGACTAAGTGGTTGGATTTTTTGATCCAATATGGAATGTTGTTTAAAGTAAATCAATTATGCATTCCAAGGAGTTCAATGAGAGAGAATCTTGTCAAGGAGAAACACAGTGGAGGGTTGGTTGGACACTATGGTTGGGATAAGACCATTGCCCTTGTTAGTGAGAACTACTACTGGCCATAGTTGCAAAAATATGTGAAGAGATTTGTGCAAAGTTCCAAAGTATGCCAGATGGTGAAGGGTGTGAGACAGAACACTAGATTATATCAGCCATTACCTATACCAGAGAGACCATGGGAGGACATCAACATGGATTTTGTTCTTTGCCTACCAAAGACACAGAAGGGAAATGACTCCATATTTATGGTGGTTGATAGGTTTTCAAATATGGCACATTTTATTCCTTGCTAGAAAACTAATGATGTAGTTCATATTACAGGTTTTTTTTTCAAAGAGGTGGTACGACTTCATGGTCTACCAAAGAGTATAGTTTATGACAAAGATACCAAGTATGTTGGGTATTTTTAGAGAACCTTGTGAAAGAAATTGAAGACAGATTTGAAATTTAGTTCTGCATACCACCCACAGACTGATGGACAAACAGAGGTGGTGAATAGAATTTTGGGTAATCTATTGAGATTCTTGGTAGGAGATAAGCCCAAGGGATGGGATTTGGTTTTGCCATAGGTGGAATTTGCATACAACAATTATGTCAACAAGAGTACTAACAAATCTCCATTATAGATAATATATGCAAGCAGTCCAAGAAATGCTTCTGAGTTGAGGAAGATGGATACAGGGGAAAAGTGTAGTTCTAAGGCTGAGGACTTTGCAGAGCATCTGAAGAGCTTGCATGAAGAAGTGAAGAAGAATTTACTAAGATGAATACTCAATATAAGACAAGGGCAGACTAGAAGCGACGGTTTAAGGAATTTTAAGTGGGAGATGAAGTTATGGTCCATCTAAGAAAATAAATGTTTCCTACTAAAACCTATAACAAGGTAAAAATGAATAAGTTTAGACCATACAAAATCATAGAAAAATGGGATGTAGACAATGCATATGAAGTGGAATTGCCAAGTAGGCTTAACATATCACCTAATTTTAACATTTTAGATTTGGTAGAATACCATGAAGGAGACAATGATGACAGACTAGTAGAAAAATTATGGAATATTCCAGCATCTACTCCAGATACAGAAGATATAGAAGAGATCCTGGATACACACATCGGAAAAAGTACCAGAAAGAAGCAGTGTACAGAATATCTGGTTAAGTGGAAAGGCAGACCTGTTGAAGATTCATCTTGGTTGTCGAAGGCTGAGGTTGAAGACCTTGGTTTTCTTCCAACAATAGAGAAGTGAAGATAACTTCTCAAAATTACCCTGGGTGTCTGATGCGGGAGCATCCAGTGGTGTAAGAGTGATCTTGCATCACCCAAAAAAAATTGTAATTGTTTAATTTTGTAAAACTAGTAAAACTAGTTTAACTTGCAAGAGATTTTTGAAGGTCTTAGAGGTCGAATTTGAGAATTTTTGGCTAGACACAAACCTTGGTGTGAAGAGCCAAGGTCCGCTTTGCTTTTCTCATTTCATGCTATTTTCGAAAACATATTGTAATAGTCAATCAGGTCAACGAGTGCGAAATTATGACCTCGACAAGTTGCCTCCAAAATTCAAATTTGAATTTTGATGGTTTTAGGTGGTAAAAAGGGAAAACAGGGTATTTGAGGGAATTTTCAAAATTGTAAAGGGGTCTTTTTCTCTTGTATCCTTATTTTTGGCATGAAAGTAATGAAATTTTTTATTCTCTAACTGGTCCAAAGGGAAAATACTGGTGTATCATTTGTTTGGTGTTGCTTGTGTAATGTGATCTCCACCAAATATATAGGCATAAGCCTATATGAAAAATATGACAAGTGTCAAAAATAAGGTATAGTGAACATTAATATTCTAACATTCCCCCTTAATGTGCACTATCCTAACTATAGAAAAAAATAAGTCAACATTAGATAACATTCCCCCTTAATGTTGACTTCTCTAAAAGAACCCTAACATCCTCCTTTATTACATGATTTGGTCTAGGCTCGTGCTCTTTGCACTTGGCTCTCCACATGTGAATAATGGTAGATCTATAGTGTACACATCTCGGTCTGTTTCCCAATTTTAGCCACTACCTTAGATTTTTTGCCTCTAGATCAGCCATCTAAGTGCCTCAATGTCAACCTGGGTGCCTCATGATCAGCCACTTCTAGGTTTTTTACCTCTGCAGGTCATCCTCTAGGTATGTTGCCTCTCATAGATCACTGACTAGATTCACCATGAATATCATCCTTTTGCATGGTGAACTCAATATAGAAGGTGTTGGTCTCTGTTAAAAATGCACCTTAATACAAAAAAAAATATGAGCCATGAAATACAATAAAATGAGCCATAGAATCCAAATTTGGAGGAGAAGAAGAAAGAAGAGAATAGAATCTTTTGAAGTGTCTTCATCTGTAGTCTTCAAAAGTTGATCTGAAAAAAACCTCGAATAGAGTCTAGGGTGTCTATGTCTGTAGTCCCTAGAGTAGGTGTCCTTATGGTAATCACCTCATATTATCGGAATGCATGGGTAACAAGTTGCTACATCTGCAAATTATGATAGAGGATACTATTAGATACTAGGTTCACTTACAAATGTGCCTTGGGAGTGTCGGGTTCAACCATGAGTGCACTCAATGATACAACAATATTTGAGGTAAAAAATGCATATGAAGTAGCCTCAAAATTAGAATATGATACCACCAATTTGTCCGTCTCAAAAAAAACCTTTTTGACGACTATAAATACCCCTATGTTTGGGTGTGAATGGGGCCTTCATTTATGGGAAAAAAACAACATTAGGAATCTAGAATATTCCTGGCATCAAAGAATATTCCCCTAGAATATTCCTGGCATCGCTCACAACAAAATAAAACAAAATAGTTCATTTTCTCATAGGGGAATTACATTGCCATTGGGGCGTTCATATTTTAACATTTGAAAAATTACAATAAAGTGGTTAATATACCTTACTTTTGAAAAATTCCCCACTCACTATATTTTCCCCATCATTTTGAAATAAACAACCATATTTTCAAATTTAATTACCCCACATAGTTTTAATAAAGTTTATTTTCTTTTTCCATGATGCTCTGTTGCATCATCCTATCGGGGTCCACGCTGGTGACATGCTTCAGACATCGTTGGATCGAAACGTGAATCAGGGTATTCTAAATTTATGTGCTTTACTCTAAAAATAGAAGCTTCCTCACATTGGCCACAAAGTGCATACACAGTCCAACAACAGACTGTCTATCTATGATGTTGCAGACTTTGTTAGGAAAACATTACCAAGTTGCAACAAGGGTATACTGTCATTATCATATTTATGCCATTTCCAAAAGAAAAAGGCTTGTAACTCCACGTGGGCCACCTTGTTTAGGTCAATCATAGCATCATATATGGAGCCTCTATTACGTGGCTAAGTGTAAGTATTGCACGAAGTCCATGGCTAAGTATTGGAGCACCTGTCATCTCTTGATGTTGAAATCACATGAGAGCTTGAAACAAAAAAAAACTTCATCTCGAATACAAAAAATTTTCGTTGCACTGTTTCAACTTCCACAGTAGTCATGAAGAAATATTCCATGACATTGCAAGAATTTCATAATCCACCACCACTCATTGATGAAGAAGGATGTGTGCCTTTGCTAATGTTTTCGCCATTGAAGTTCTAGCAACTGTATTAAAATTCATCATTGTGTGAGAGATGTATTCCATTTGATCGGATTTGGAGAATGTTATGGGCGTGTTTGCACATGGAACATAGCACTCGAATGCATTTAATAGGGCTTTCAAGCCACCATAGATGAATCCCAAATTCATTTTCCCACTTATACAGGTAAAATGCCTTCAGCCCTAAGACACCAAGTGAATTATGCCCTCATGGTCAAAATCCTTAGCCAACTTGAACCTTCTAATGTCAAAGAAGCACTTGGTGATACTAAATGGGTTTTTACCATGGATCAAGAATTGGATTCCATTGAAAGGAATCACACTTGGGAGTTAGTTGATTTGCCCCAAGGTAAATATACCATTGGCACAAAATTGTTGTACAAGACAAAGTATAAAGCAAATGGCTCAATAGATTGCTACAAGGCTTGCCTAGTAGCTTAAGGTTACAAGAAACAAGAGGAAATTGATTATGAGGAGGCTTTTTCTCCTATGGCAAAGATGACTACAATTAGGATAGTTATTGCTTTGGAAGCTCAAAAACATTGGCCTATACATCATATGGATTTCAAAAGTGTATTTCTCAATGGTAACTTGAAGGAGGAAGTGTATGTGAACCAACCACCATGGTACATAGTTGAAGTCCAAGCAAAAAAAGTCCTTAGATTAAATAAATCTCTATATGGGTTGAAGCAAGCACCCCGATCTTGGTATGCAAAGATTGACTCTTATTTCATCAACCTTGGTTTCACTAGATCTACAACAGAATCTTCTCTCTATGTGAAATATTGGAAGAACTGCATCATTTTGGCTATATTATATGTGGATGATCTTCTCATTATAGGTGATGACACATAAGGAATAAGGTTTCTCAAGGAGGATTTATGCAAGAATTTTGAGATGACAGATTTAGGCCTCCTCCCTTATTTCTTAGGCATAGAAGTATGGCAACAACCTGGTAAGATTTTTATCTCATAGTCTAAATACATTCAGTATATTTTGGAGAGGTTTCGCATGAAGGAGTGTAAGCCCTCTCTCACTCCCATGGAAACTAGGTTGAAATTGGTTAATATTGATGATGAAGAAAGGGTTAATGGCACCCTTTACAGGCAACTAGTTGGAAGTTTGATCTACTTAACTTCAACTAGACTAGATATTTCCTATTTAGTTAGTTTTATTTCCATATTCATGCAAGATCCTAAGAAGAGCCATTGGATAGCAGCAAAGAGGATTTCAAGATTCCTCAAGGTCACCCCTCATCATGGCCTTATGTATACATCATGTGATGATTTTTCCTTGATTGGCTACATAGATTCAGATTGGGCTAGTTTTCCTGAAACTAGAATATCCACATCAGGTTATTGTTTTTAGTTGGGCCATGGCTCTATTTCATGGATCACCAAGAAGTAGAACACAGTTTCATTATCTTCAGCAGAGGCTAAATATAGAGCAGCAATTGAGGAAACTAAGGAGGCAATTTGGTTGACGTAATTACTTCAGGATATTGGGCTATTCATACATGGTCCAACATATATATATTAACAATCAAAGTATCATCAAGATGACCAAGAATCTATTTTTCCATGCCAGAAAAAAGCACATTGAGATCCATCATCACTTCATCATAGAAATGGTCCAAGAAGACATTATACACATGGAGTATGTACCAACTCAATATCAAGTGGCTGACATCTTCACCAAGTCACTTGGGCAAGATAAGTTTTCTCAGTTTAGCAAATTGCTCTATGTATGTAATAGAAGTCAACATTAAGGGGGAATGTTATCTAATGTTGACTTCTTTTTCTATAGTTAGGATAGTGCACATTAAGGGGGAATGTTAGAATATTATTTTAATGTGCACTATGCCTTACTTCAGTTATACCACTTGTCTTGTTTCCAATTTTAGTTCTCCAACTAGAGTTATGTGTCTTCTGCATGACACTTGGAGTGGATATTATGACACTTGTCATATCTCCCTCATAGGCTTTATGCCTATATATTGTAACACATATTGTCAATATATTGTGCCTTTTTTATGTACCAACAACGAAAGCATTCTACTCCTCTATTTTAAATTCGTGACCTTCGCCTTCTTCCTTTTGTTTGGAAAATTTACCTTTTTTAATTATGTTTTACCTCCAATAGGGGTGAAAGGGATCTTCACCCCGCAATTTAGGCGAAACTCATCTTCTTCCTTCCTTCAACTTACTCTTGAATTAAATCACGATTTTCATCTCTTTTTGGGGTAAAATTCCTTTGCAAGTGAAGCTTGGGGTAGAAACACTTAAATTCGTTGCTCTTCTTTATAATGCTACTACCAATTCAAAAACAAGTATTCTTTCATCATTTGCTTCATTTCGGGTGAAACCATTCTTGTTTTGTGCTTCACCTCTAAAAGAGGCAAAAAAGGACTTTCACCTCCGGCAAGGGGCGAAACAAGTTGTTTCCTTTGTCTAAGGCACTTCTCCTTTCAAAGTTAATCTCCTACCAATGCTTTTTCTCCTTAAACATTTTTCAACAAAGTTTTTTGCTAGATTCATGACTTCCATTTTATTTACGACAATATTATTTTAAGAAGGCAAAACCAAATTTACAGTAAGATAAACAAAAAAATTGTAGTGCCTCCCTTTAATAAACTTATCAAAATTTTACAACCAAATTTGACAAAATTCAATGTGGCAAAGTGACAAAACTGCCAGCATTAACATTTTCTATAATAGAATCCAAAGAAACAACCTTTTGATATAAAGTTTGATGAGTAGAGAGATAATTATAAATAAAGGACTACATCACAAAAATTACAATCAATGAAAATACTCTAATAATGGTGCAATTATATAAATGATTAAAATATTTATCATTTCCTTGATTCTATCTAGGAAAATCCAAGATCTACAATATACTTCATTTTTAACTCAATAACTCTTGCGTCCTTGGAATAACCCAATATACTTCATTTTCAGCTAGCCAAACATACCATCAATAACTCTTTCGTCCTACATTGAGCCTTGGTAATGGAAATAAACCATAAGGTATCTATCTTAGAAAAAATTCTCTTCTTATATCAGATGCCCAATGATATGGCATATGATGTTATGTTCTTCATCCAGCCAGTATAGACTAAAGTATCAAAGATAAAATTTTGGAGAGCTTATCATATAGTGTTGTTGTAAGACTTTCCTCTTAAAAGAAGCAATTGATCACAAGAATTTAAAATATTCAACCAAATCTTCAAACATAATTATTAAAAAAAGTTAAGTCTCTTTGTGGAATATCACACATTGGTATGGTTTTAATCTTTCAATGAATAGTCACAAATTCACTTGTTATTTATTGGGCAGGGAAAAGTAGCAAGCTCCTATAGTTGTATTTCAACTATCAAGCTTTGACATTAACTACTCAAATTAAGCTCCTGTGGCTATTTTTCAACTATAAGCTTTAATTTATAAAGGTGCAACTATTAAGGTTTAAATGGGTAGCCTTCTCCATTAATGCTAGGGTCTATAAACCATAATATATGAGCTACAAGTGATGAACGGAGAAAATTTTCTATAGTTATCAATGTTTTTAAATAAACAAGTTCTAGAAAGACAAGTTAAAAAAATATAGATAACAATAAAAAATTAGATTAAAAGTTTAAAATATTACCTCGAAAATTCCTAAGCTTATACCTCTTATACATAGAATGCATAGTAATTAAACCCATAAACCCTTGGGTCTATAGATATTTGGAATGCATAGTAATTAGACCCATAAATATTCCATCCAATGTGCTAGATAGAGTTATAGCCCGACTATTTTCCATTGCATTATTAACTCTAGTAGATCTTCCATTTATTTTTATCTTTGTAGTGTACATGGAGAAAATGAACCTAGCCCTATTGAACGGGAGATCCACAGTTTGAACCTCTGCAATGCAAAAGGGGACACAAAAAATCTCTTGTGGATTCCCTCTATATAGTGGTATATCCGGATGGGACGGTGTTGCCGACCATCTAAGGCCACTTAAGAGCAACTCTCGAGGTTTATTTCTAATCTAAAAGTTTTGATGAGAAGGAGGAGACAAAAAATCTCTCGTGGCTTCGCTTTAGATAGTATATACCCGAATGGGACGACATTGCCAACCACCTAAGAGTGCGGTTCTCGAGGTTTTCTCTCTACCCTAAGATTTTTAGCCCCCAAGGGCTAGTGGATTGGTAAGTGCTTATCTGGCTAGGCACTTACCAAGAAGACACCCAGGTTCAAACCTCGAGGGCATCCTATTTGTAAAGGTAGTAGTATTATCTAAATCCTCTGAGTGCACGTTAGATCGATGATGATAGTATGAAATCCTGAGTGATCGATGGTCCACTTCACACCAAGTCAACAATCACAAGGTAAAATATGTTTGTAAAGTAGTAGTATGATCTGAATCCTCTGAGTGCATGCTATATCATTGATGATAGTATGAAATCCTGAGTGATCGATGATCCCCTTCATGCCAGGTCAATAATAACGAGACAAAATATGTTTAGTGAGAGCAACCCCTATGATTTGAACCTTGCACTTGTCAATTACAAAATAATGTGGTTGTGAACTCTCCTATATAACTAAAAAAAACTCTAGCCATATTCACTGGAGTTGGAGGTCTCTCATATTAGGTATTCGCCCAATATCCTTTAGTATGATCATCATTTATAGTACGAGTGTTGATCTTATGGTTTATCTTCCTTGAGCTTGTGAACCAAGTGCCTAGTGTGAATCTTATGATGAAACTTAGGTCACCCATTTTTATTGAGATTCAGGTCAATAATTCATGCTTGATTCATCGTACTACTTCGAATTGAATCTCTAAATGATCAATCACTTCACATTATATGTTTGAAAACCTTAAAAGAAAACCCAACTTTATTTTACAACTTTTTCAAGGGAATGTTTTTTTGATATTTTTTTCAAGGTAAAATTTCCTTTTAAAATAGAGAGGGGTCATTCTCCAGACTAAGTTAAATGTCATAGGCTTCGTCAACCTCGAACCCAAGTCAAACCTTTTTTAACCTTTTTTAAAAATTCAACAAAAAGACAAAATCTCATTAAGTTTAGAAAGGAACACAATCTACCCTATGATTACCCCAATTATATCATCATATCTCCCACAATCACTACTTTGCAATACCAACAATTCAATTTCTAGTGGTAGAATTCATCTTCGGTGTGATGTCCCTCCTCACTCATTATGTACATCTTAGTTGGTGAGGAACCTGGGGCATCTTGAGTAAAAAATCTACTCGAACCTAAGGCAAGAGAAATTTTTATCTTTTTTATCCCCTTCTAGAGAAGAAGTTAATTAAGAGGAAGCAATATTTTCTTTTTTTATGGTTGGCTAAATATTCCTTCTCATAAAGGCCTTTCTTTAACAATGATGGAAATGTTTTGTTGTTCTGATTGCTAACGATGACTGGATGTATCCATACATTTAGGTTTGATGATCATTTGTCGTAGATTTAAAAGGTTGGTGATGTTTCCTCTAAGTTAGATGAATCAAGAGGTGTGACACTTATATAGGTTAGGTGTTTACCAAGAGTCTCATAACCTTGGGGCGAAGTACCTTATCGTGGAGGATGAAGAATAAAGGATGAAAGGGGATTGGAATATTTTCATAGATGGTGGTGATCTATTCTCTATGCTCTAGTAGGGTCAATAAGAGCACCTCTCTATTTTAAAAAGGGTACCCATGACGGACTTACGTCTTCCTTCGGTTTTTTGGTCTCATCAAAAGATGTTCGTTCCTCCAGTGTTATTAATTCAAAGGAAACTCGAACGAGCGCTTATAACAAGTGTAGTGAGCATTTGGCTTAGTCCTCTCCAAACAATATGATCACAGAAATGGGGCTCCTTTGGGAATTTTGAATATTCCTAAGGAGGGTAAGTCTATAATCACTAAATGAGTAGCCAACACTTCTTAGGATGAAAAGCAAACAAAGATGGTTTTGAACAACCCAAAAGGATGCAAAAGAAAAAATATGGCAAGGAGCAAACCCAGCCCAAGCCATCAAATCGGTATCATATCTTTAAGATATTGGTGAAGTAGGAAGAAGAGCAAATCATAGAAAGAGTAGATAGTAATAATAAACACAAAAGCACTCATGTTCAAGCCCCTCTTTTGGCTTATACCCCTAGTTTTATCATCACACACCTTGCTCCATTTCACCAAAGGAAATTTTCTTTTATCATGTAATCCTAACCACAAAAAGGCCACATAATATAGATTTAACCTTTTTTTACATGTTTTGGCATAATATACAAGGACATATAATATGCTAGAATGGTCTGTAAGACTTATTTAATTAGTTGCACACTTCTTGCTAATGATAACCATCTATCTTTCCATGCTAGTAGTTTATTCTAAACTTTACTTATAATTGGATTCCACAATTCTATCCTCATTCTTCCCTCAAATAAGGGCATCCCTAGATATGTTGTTGGTAAATTTGCCTTCTCCATTTGAAGTAACCTGTTTATCCCTATTTTGATTCTAGTTGAAGTGTTTAGGAATTAAATGTTAGATTATCATATTAACTTTTTTCCCTGACACTTTTTCATATTCCTTTAATAACTTATTCAAAGATCTAGCCTCATTTTTCCTTGCCCTCCCAAAAAGGTTTGTATCATCTACAAACTATTGATGGATGGTGTTGATGTTATTACTAGCCTTAATTCCACTTTTTAGCCCATAATTCCACTTTTTAGCCTATATTTGTATGCCTCCTTCAATTTCCTTCCCAATACCTCTGTTGTAATAATGAATAGATATGGTGATAAATGATATCCTTGTCTATGACCTCTCTTGGCTATAAATGATTTTTTTACTAGCCCACTGACCAACACTAAATATGATATTGTAGAGACACAAGATTTCATCCATCTTATCAATTTCGTCCCAAATCTAAACTTTTTTAATAATGTAAAAAGAAAATCTCATTTAACCCGATCATAGGCTTTATTCATATCAAGTTTTAAGATCATTACTCTTTTTTTTCTAGAAGTTACTGAATGCATTACTTCATAGCTACTATGAAATCATCCAAAAAATTTCTCCTTTTCACAAATCATCCTTTCTCTTCTAAAATAATTTTCTCTAATAGTGGTATTAACCAATTTGACATCAGTTTATAGATTAACGTATATGCCATATTACATAGGATTATGGACCTAAATGAATAAAAAAATTATGCATCCTTCTTTTTTGGAATTAGTGTAAGATATGTCACATTTATTTTATAAAGTATGTACTATTTTACCCTAGATTGTTCCATTGCCATCAACAAAAAATCCTTCACTATTTCATAGTTATGCTAATAAAAATTAATAAAAAAGTCAATTCAGGTTTGGGGATTTATCCTTATTAAAAAGAGAAAAGAGTCAAATAAACTTCTTCCATAGTAATAGGCTCCATAATTTTTCTATCGTCTTCATATGTTATAACTAAAGGTACTTCTTACAATAGTTTATCATTTTGAAAACTTCAATCTCCTCCGGTCCAAGAACATTCTAGTAAAAAATCCTTACCTCTTTTCTGATTTCACTCTAGTCTTCAATCCAAGCCCCTTATATTGATTTCATTCCACTAATTCTAGATGTTTATCTCTATATTATTGCTATCCTATGAAAAAAAATTGTGTTTTCATCTTCTTCTCTTAACCAAGTCAGTCTCAATTTTAATCTCCAAAATTTCTCTTATTCAAAATATTATGATATTCACTACGCAATTCCCTTTCCTCTGAGATTGAATTATTCTACTTACATTTTTAAAATTTTGAAAGTTTCTCTTTTAATTCATCCTTCTTCTCAAAAATATTCTTCAAAGTGTTCTTGTTCCATTCTTTTAATCTAGATGTCATTAAATTGTTTTTCTGGAAGTGTATATAGTCCATCGTTTCCTAAATAATTCTATGTTTGCATTATCATATCAATAAATTGAGGATGGTCTTTCCACATATGCTCATATTTAAAATATGATCTTTTTTGAATTCACTTACCGCTATTTTTACTCTTATTGGCCAACTATGTAAATCAATATTTGTCAAGGTATTAATTTTAGCACAAGCACCTTCATCTAGCCAATGATTTGAGAGTATGCATCTATCTATTTTTTTGTTATCAGGTTCTAGCTTATCCAATTGTTGGTCCATATATAGTTGTCCTATTCAAACTCAATCGTCCATATATTTTTGTTTTGAATAAAAATTGAGAAATATCTCATATTAGGGTTATTTTCCTAATTTCCCTATTTTTTTGTCCATCTTGGTTATGGCATTAAAATCTCCTATGATCATGAACCAAGTTTCTTGGTATTTACTTCTCATAAAGGCTTCAATCCCACTCCATACTTTTGATTTTCCTAAATGAGTTGTAGTTCCATAGGTATTGATAAGGATGAAACAAATATCTACAAAGTGAGTTGTAGTTCCATAGGTATTGATAAGGATGAAACAAATATCTACAAAGTAGCATGTGACTAATGAGGTTATCCAATGCCTAGTTTTATGAATAGTTTATGTAGACACCCAAAATGCATCATTTTTTTATTACCTAAAGTCTTCCTAAAAATTTCTAAAAAATCCATAATAATCCTCAAAAATTATAATACCCCATCCCATAACCTAATGCATTCTTATCATTCACATTTATAAGTGTGAACATACCACATGGGTGGGGAAGACTTTTCACATCCATATTTCGCATGCTTGTTTACAAGTGTGAACATGCCACTTGGGTGGGGAAGACTTTTCACACCCATAATTACCCATGCTTGTTTACAAGTGTGAACATACCACTTGGATGGGGAAGAGTTTCCACATCCATCATTATCCATGCTTGTTTACAAGTGTGAACATACCACTTGGGTGGGGAAGACTTTTCACATTCATCATTCCTCATGCTTATTTACAAGTGTGAACATGCCACTTGGGTGGGGAAGTCTTTTCACACCCATCATTCCCCATGCTTGTTTACAAATGTGAACATACCACTTGGGTGGGGAAGACTTTTCACATCCATCATTCCCCATGCTTGTTACCACTTAAGTGGGGAAGACTTTTTACATCCATAATTGCCCATGCTTGTTTAAAATTGTGAAATACCACTTGGATTGGGAAGACTTTTCACACCCATAATTCTTCATGCTTTTTTATAAGTGTGAACATGCCACTTGGATGGGGAAGACTTTTCATACCCATAATTCCCAATGCTTGTTTACAAGTGTGAACATTCCACTTGGGTGGGGAAGACTTTTCACATCCATCATTCCCAATGCTTGTTTACAAGTGTGAACATGCCACTTGGATGGGGAAGACTTTTCACACCCATCATTCTCCATAATTGTTAACAAGTGTGAAAATGCCACTTGGGTGGGAAAAAAATTTCACATCCATAATTCCCCATGCTTGTTTATAAGTGTAAACATACCACTTCGATGGGAAGAATTTTCACACCCATCATTACCCATGCTTATTTGTAAGTGTGAACATTCCACTTGGGTGGGGAAGAGTTTTCACATCCATCATTCCCCATGCTTTTTTACAAGTGTGAACATGTCACATGGGTGGGGAAGACTTCTTACATCCATTATTCCTCATGCTTGTTTACAAGTGTGAACATGCCACTTGGATAAGGAATAATTTTCATGCCCTATCACCACCCCCTCTCCCTTGCAAAAATCTATAAATACCCATCCTATTTCCCTTCATTTGTATGCAAAATATAAGTACAATTCAAAACTCTATAAAAATTCTTGTCGACTCCTTCGTGTGCCTGTGCTTAGTCTCTTTTGTTATCACTCCTCCCTTTGTGTGTGCAGTTCAACCATGGAGAGAAATGTGTGAATGGACATACATCTACCCCACTTTTGAATTTATTCATAGATAAAAAATTTGAGTTACACCAAACTTCTAGAGCCCAGTCTAGAAAAAATATCAACAATAGATAGAACAAGATAAACAAGGTATGTTTTCTGAGGTTTTAATGATATTTTGAGGTTATGTTATAATTTTCAAAGAAATCTATCAAGTTTTACTATTTGCATCCTTTACACAGTTTGGGCCTAATCAAGGTAGGCTCAGTTGATGCTACTAACCTCTTATTATGGGTTGTGCATAGGTACCATGGAGGAGAATTCAACCTAGGGTGATTGAGCAATCAAAGTTGTAAATCCCACCCAACCCTCGAGGTGGTATAGAAGAACTATTGGAGTGCCATTGTTGTAATATTCTGCAAAAATATAACATCTTCCTCATATTGAGAAGATCCTTATTGTAAATCTCGGAAGAGGCATTTGAAAATATCTATTGTAATATCTTTAGTGTTTAATAAAAATGGTGTAGTTTTTATACTACATTTTTGGTAATCATGGTGGGACTCAAACCCATAATATCTAGTGAGAAATGTGGTCTAAAAATTACACCATTTTTATTAACCAATAATGATATTACAATAGATCTTTTCAAATGCCCCATTTGGGATTTACAATAGGTTATAATCAACACCCATTGGAATGAAAGAGCTCACTGGAATTGGACTCCCTCTCTTATATAAAATAAAGGAAGAATCACACGAGGCACCTATGCCTACCAAGTGAGTGAGGGAAGAGTGGAACAAAAAATCATGCTCCTACGCCCTCTCTATTCCAGACGCAGGTATTAATTTGCAATGATAACTTTGATACTTATTATTATTACGAAGGAATAATAGTTCATTCATGATTTCCTAGATTAGGACCATAATTTTTTGGTTTAGATATGACTTCCAGATGAAAGGAGTTTTGGAAGATGTGCTAAAGCACCTTTCTCTCATGCCCATAATTACTGATTAATAAGTAATTAGATGGCCACTTTTTTTCCACTCAAAAAACCTAGAATGGAAAAAACACCGTTGAATTTTAAAGAGCAAAACTTTTAAGCTTTCTAAGCCCTATTCTCTTCAGTTAGGCAATTAAGAGGCTTAGAATTGCTCTATCTATAATCGGGAGAGGACAATTTTACTTGGATAAAGTGCCATTCCTTCCTCGATTCGTAACTGGGGGAATGGTATGCCCGGCCAGTGCCAGCTATGGGACTTGCTTAGATTGACTGGACTCAACAAGGGACGAGACCTCTCCTTTTTAAGGTTGGGGTGATCCGCTTTTGGCTCCCCAAGCGCCTCTTGGGATATAAGGTGGAAACAATCTCTTTCCACGAAACCATGCTAGGTGCGATCGATCTCCCAAACCTAAAAAAGATATTTCCGAGGGGTCCACTCTCTATCTATAATGTTGATTGACTATCTCTCTACATGAAGGTATTGTAAACTAGATATCTATGAACAAAAGCTATAGCTTAATTACCCACACTAGTTTCTAGCTCCTCTTTATTTTAAGGAGTCTTACTTGTTGGAAATTTTGAGTTAGTTGTGTTGTCATTGATGCCAAGAGTCAGTGTTGGTAATCAGTGCTGGACTTGGCAAAAGAAGGGTTAAAATATTTATATTTTTAGCCCAAGATATTTGGTTTAAGAGCTTCACATTATTGGTCAAAAGGATGGTTAAATACCCTAAAGAAAAGGCCTAAAGAAAATAATATTATAATATCTCTTATTATAATATTCAAGGTGGTCAGATAAGGTCTAAAGGAGCAATAGGAAGGCCCAATAAAAATAATATTATAATATTTTATTATAATATTAAAGCTCTAATGTTAAGACCTAAAGTTATTAAATTAATTATAAATTAATTATACTAATTTCATTATAAATTAATTTATAATTTAATTTAATTAACCCTAAGGCTAGAGTTATAAGGGTAAAAGGTTTAATTTTGTTAAGTGCCAATGTCATATATGCTTTCCCCCTTCGTCGACGTCCAAAGGGAGATGGCACAATGGTATAAATACCATGTGCATTTGGTTGCCTAAGTTCCATTCTTCGATCGATTAATATTGCTAGTGCCTGTGAATTTCCATGATCTACATGCAAGAAAAAGGATAAAAATTATATAGTTTTTGCGACCATCGAAGGGATAAGATAATAGGCTTAAAGCCTCATTACCAAACTAGTGTTTGGGCTAGCGGCAAGTGGTAGTGCATTGAGGCGTTGACAGGTAGGAGGTCCCGTGATCAAATCTCGACGACAGGCCTGGGAGTGTTGTGTTGGCGGTCCATTTGGTTTTGGCACATGGTATAGGAGACAAAGTGCACAAAGCACTTTTGTCTACCAACGTGAGAGCCTAGATCACGCAGTAGTTGGGCCGTAGCTGGGGCACTGGTGGTAGTGTAGCGGGGGATTGAATCCCGTCGAGGGCAATAAAGGTATTTAATTTTTTAATTAAATTTGCTCCTAAGGTTTTTATTGTGGCATGAATTTTTGAGTTAAAGGGAGGTATAAGGTGTTTTATTAAAATTTAATTTTTGCATTTTTGAGCATATTAAAGGAGTGATTTAATTTTTGAGAAAGGATTTATAAGGACATTTTTGAGGAGTTTATTTTTGCCAATTTAATTTGAGATCTAGGGTTTTGAGTAGTGTTTAAGAGTGTGGATATTATAAGGTGTAATTGAGATTTAATGTTTTGTATGGTGAAATATTTTGAGGGAATATTTGAATGAAATTTTGAGAAGGTTTTTGCTACCTAACCTTTGAGATTGGCAAAGAGGTTGATTGTGATTGAGACAGGTTTTTGAGGTCAAATATTCTTTAAAAAAAGGTATGGGCATATCATCCTTGTGAAGTGAAATATTGTTGAATGTTGTGAAGTGCAAGTTAGAGTAAAAATGTTTTGTTTGATAAGCATTATTGGAAATGATTGAGTGAGTTTTCACATGCATGATTGGTGAATATTTGTCAGAATATTTGATTTAGAAGTTGAGAACTATATTGAACTAGGGTTTGAGAAAGATCATGAGTATCATTGTTATGTGAGATTTTTTGATAAGCATTATTGGAAATATTTGAGTGATATTTCATGTGCTTGATTAGGGTTTTTGAAAAAGACCATGAGTATCATTGTTTTATGTGAATTTGAAATCATCTTGAGTCAATATTTGAGTTCCATTATGTGAGTTGTTGAAAGTATTGTGAAACACTTATCTAGGGTTTATAAGCAAGTTGTGTTTCATTGAGTGATTGGTTGAGTGAAGTTGATTGAGCATAATTGATTGAAAGCATTGGAGTGATAGTTCAAGTTATGTGAAACAAATTATTCTTTACTAATTTGAGAAAGAGATTGAAAGTGATTGAGTGTGAAATATATTGAGTCTCTTACCATTCTCTATATGTTTTTGAGGTCAAACAAAATTATGAGTGAAATTTGTTTGTGAGATTGAAGAGGTTTTCTGGAAGAGATTAAGTTGAGTTTTGTGAGTGTTTGTGAGTGTGAAACATATTGAGTCTCTAACCATTCTCTATATGTTTCTAAGGTCAAAAAAAATTTTGAGTGAATTTTTTTTGTGTGATTGAAGAAGTTTTTTGTGATAGATTGAGTTGAGTTGAATAAGTTTTTGTGAAATCTTATGGATAGATTTGAGGTAAGTCTTGGTGAAGACTTGTTAAGAAGAATGGACAAGTTTTAGTGAGAACTTGTTGAGCAGATTTGAGGTAAGTCTTGGTGAAGACTTGTAGATAGATTAGTGTGAGATTTTGTGGAAGCTTACAATGCAGATTTGAGGTAAGTCTTTGTGAAGACTTAAGAGTAGTTTGAGAAAGTTCTAGAGAGGACTTATGGATAGATTTGAAGCAAGTATTTGAGAATAATTGTGAGCAAAGTTGATTGATTTGTTCAAACCTTGAGTTAAGTTTTGGGACAGATATAGCAGATTTGATTTGTGATTGAGTCAAGCTTTGTGTTAAGGCTTGAGGATAGATTTGAAAATAGAGTTTGATGCAGACCTGAGGACATATTTGTACCAGACCAAATACAGATATTGAGCAAATTTGTGCTAGATCAAAGGACTGTGTTTAGTATAAATTTGAGATAGATATTGAGCATATTTGTGCTAGACCGAAGGACTGTGTTTAGTGTAGATTTGAGATAGAGATTGATTAGATTTGTGCTATACTGAAGGACTGTGTTTAGTGCAGATTTGATATAGATATTGAGAAGATTTGTGATAGACTAAAGGACTATGTTTAGTGTAGATTTGATATTGAGCTGAGAGTAATATTTGGAGGTGATAGAGTAGAGAACAGTAGTCTCCAATGGATAAAGATACATTAGCCAGGGTAGTGAGTATAGAGGTATTTTGAGTGAGGAAAAGAGTCTTCAGTGGAGAGATATCTACAAGCTAGTGTAGTGGAGGTAATAGTATACTAGAGGATCACCAACCAAAGCAAAGGAGAAGGAGTTCTTTTGTGGATAGAGTTCCATGAATCAGCTAAGGGGATTGGTATCTCCTATGGATAGGTATATACGAACTTGATTAGGGGATTGGTATCTCTTTGGATAGAGGTCCATAAAAATTGTAATAGGGAAGGATTTCCAAGAGATTTTTTGAGAAAACTTAGTGAAATATTTTCTTCATGGACATAGCCCACATTGGGTAAACCACATTAAAATTGGTGTCTCTATTGTGTGTGATGATTTACACATTGCTTTGATTACTATTTTTGATATTGCCATTGATATATTGGATAATATTATTTGAGAAAAGAAAAGTAAAAATTGGTCTTATACTGTTCACACACCCTCTCAGTATAAGCTTGTGTTCTTCATGACTACCCCCTTTTTTAAATAGAGGGCTATGAGAAGGAATCAAAGGTATGAGTATTGATCGAAGAGAAACCAAAAATTAAAATAAAGGGCTCTTTTCTCTATTAATAATCGCGGGAAGGGATAAAGCAACAAAAAGAGTATGCCGTGCCGAGAGGTTCTTCTTTTTCAACACCTATAACCACAACTATTCAAAAAAGGAGAAACATGTTCTATCATATTATAATAAATTATGACAAAAGGAAAATGAGGTCCATGTCCCTTTCTTCCATGCATTCATTCCTTGATCCAATAGCTTCTCCCATATTCCTCTCTCTATAAGCACTATTTCTAGTCACAGCTGGGCAGTTCCTACATGGTCTTTCAAAAGCCCCCTACCAATGCATAGAGATTATAGAAATAATCATGACCACCTCAAATAAACTATGAATGGTCTTCATTATTAATTTTAATGATCACAAATCCACTTAATATGGGGGAGGGCTTAGAAAAGCAAAAAATAGCTCTCTATTTTATCACCAATATTTGTAGATCACTTTTGATCTCTCCTTGTGTCATCATTTCCTCCCCTTTCCCTATTTTTTTTCAAAGTGTACATTTTATAAAGCCTAAACTTACTACACCAATCACATAATAGGGTTTCTTGAAGGAAGCAATGGCCTTCCATGTTTAGTAGTTTTAATGCCTATTATATCATACTGGCTCATATTGGGACTCTCATGCAAGAAAAATTTCCCCTTCTCAAAGTGGATGCATGATTATGAATATGATTCCTAATGTGATCCCATAAAGGTTCCAATCTGATCCAATCCAATCCAATCCAAAAGTGCTTACCAATGTGATCCCGTAGTGATAATACATGTGATTCTGGAAGTGATCACAAACAGATCACCATTGAAATCGATCGGATTATGCTTTAAAAAATGTGTTTTATTAGCTCGACCATCGATTGTTTAAGGAGATAAAGGCTTGTGATTATTTCCCCCATCAACCTTTAAATTATAGAGAGACAAGGATGGATGGTCAACCTATTGTCCCTAGTTTGTTTCAAGGAAAGTTGTGAAATAATATTGAGGAATATAATAATAAGACTAATTCCCAATACTAGAAAGGCAAAAAGAGAAAAAATTTCAAATTATCAAGCTAGAGCCAGGGAAGCAAGAACAAACATACATAAAGGAACACAATCTAAGTTGGTTGAACTTCTCTTTACTAAACAAAAAAGTGATATTAGTAAGTTGTAGGTGGGGCCAACAACCCCTAATGAGACATGATTATCATCTCATGGAATATAAGGGGTATTAATTACCCCTCAATGTAGAGGTGTATCAAGTACCACTATTTAATTAATAAGCCTGATATTCTTTGTATCTAGAAAACTAAAATGACAAAGGAAGAAGTTTCTAAAACTATGAAAGTGGTATGAGCAAGATATGAATGGTATGTTGTGGATTTAGAAGGAGCGATGAGGGGAATTCTAACATGTTGGAATCTATTTAGAACATATTATAAACTATTCATAAAACTAGGCATTGAATAGCCTCATTAGTCACATGCTACTTTGTAGATATTTGTTTCATCCTTATCAATGTCTATGGACCTACAACTTAGTCAATCATATCAAAAGTATGGAGTGGTATTGAAGCCTTTATGAGAAGTAAATTCTAAATACCAAGAAACATGATTAATGATCATAGGATATTTTAATGCCATAACCATGTTGAATGAAAAATTTGGAGGAATTAGGAAAATAACCCAAAGTATGAGAAATTTCTCAACTTTTATTCAAAACAATAATCTATGGGTAGTTGATTTTGATGAGGACAACTATATATGGACCAACAATAGGATATTCCAGAACCTAATAGCAAAAAAATTAGATAAGTGCATACTCTTATATAATTGGGCAGATGAAGGCACTTGTGCTAAAATTAATACCTTGACAAAGATGGGTTCTAATCAATGGTCAATAAGATTTAAAATGATGGTACGTAAATTTTAAAAATATAAATTTTAAATATGAACACATGTGGGAATACCATTATCAATTTATTGATATGATAGCATGGACATGGAATTATTTAAGAAATGATGGACTATATACACTTCCAAAAAAAATTAATTTAATGACATCTAGATTAAAAGAATGTAAGAAGAACACTTTTGAGAATATTTTTTATTAGAAAGATGAACTAAAAGAAAAAATTTCAAAATTTAAAAATACGAGCACAATATTTCAATCTTAGAGAAAAGGGATTTGCTTAATGAATATCATAATATTTTGAGTAAGGAAGATAAATTTTAGAAATTAAAATTGAGATTGATTTGGTTAAAAGGAGATAAAAACACAATTTTTTCATAGGGTGGCAATAGTACAAAGATCAACATCTAGAATTAGTATAATTAAATCAATAGAAGGGGTTTGGATTGAAGCCTAGAGTGAAATTATAAAGAAGGTAATATTTTTTACTAGAATATTCTAGGATCAGAGGGGATTAAAGTTCTTAATGATAAACTACTATAAGAAGTATCTTTAGTTATAACTTATGAAGACAATAGGAAAATGATGAAGCCTATTACTTTCAAAGAAGTTCATTCAACTTTTTTCTCTTTTAATAAGGATAAATCCCCAAGTTTGGATGGACTCTTTATAGCATTCTATCAACATAACTAGGAAATAGTGAAGGATTCTTTATTGGTGGTAATGGAACAGTCTAGGGTAAAACAATACACACTTTATAAAATAAATGCAATATATCTTACCCTAATTCCAAAAAAGAATGATGCAAAATTTTTCGATTTAGTTAGGTCCATAAGCTTATGTAATATGGTATATATGTTAATCTCCAAAGTGGTGGCAAATCAGTTAAGATCACTATTAGACAAAATTATTTCATAAGAGCAAGGAGGATTTGTGAAAGGGAGACAAATTTTGGATGGGATCATAGTAGCTCATGAAGTAATGCATTCAACAACTTCTAGAAAAGAAAGAGCAATAATGTTAAAACTTGATATAAATAAATCTTATGATAGGGTTAAATGAGATTTTATTTTTGCATTATTAGAAAAGTTTGAATTTGGGAAGAAATGGATCAGATGGATTAAATCTTGTGTCTCTATAGTATTATATTCAATGTTGGTCAATGGGCTAGTAACAAAATCATTTAAAGCCAAGAGGGGTCTTAGACATGGAGATATTTTATCACCATATCTATTCATTATTATGACAAAGGTATTAGGAAGGAACTTGAAAAAGGCATACAAATATGGGCTAATAAGCATAATTAAGGCTAGTAATAACATCGACATCACCCATCAATAGTTTGTAGATGATACAACCCTTTTTGGAAAGGCAAAGAAAAATGAGGCTAGAGCTTTGAATAGCTTACTAAAGGAATATGAAAAAGCATTAGGAAAAAAATTTATTGGACAAAATTTAACATTTACTTCCCAGACACTCCAACTAGAATCAAAGTAATGATATGGAGGTTACTTGAATTGGAGGAGGTAAAATTATCAACAACATAACTAGGGATGCCCTTATTTTAGGGGATAATGAGGATAGAATTGTGGAATCCAATTATAAGTAAAATTTAGAATAAACTACTAGCATGGAAAGGTAGATGGTTATCATTAGAGAGAAGAGTGCAACTAATTAAATAATTCTTACATGGCATTCCATCATATTATATGTCCTTGTATATTAGCCAGAATTGATAGAAAATGTAAAATTTATATAATGTGATCTTTTTGTGGTCAGGATTACATGATAAACTAAATTTTCCATTAGTGAAATGAAGCAAGGTGTGTGATGATAAAACTAAGGGTGGTCTCAGTTTAAGAGTTCTTACATATGCAAACTTAGCTCTAAGGGGAAAAGTATTTGGAAAATTGTACAAAGAGAGCCAAAGATAATGTGCAAGAATTCTTCTAAGTATGTTGAGCTCAATGACCCAAGCTTAATCTTTAGTGCATTCTTACTACCATATGTTCTGCATTATGGAGTAATTAAAAAAAATCAATTGATCTAGTGATTAAAGGTCTAATATGGGTTGGGGAAACTAGAGAAAATTTTTCTATTTGGATGGATACATGGTGTTATAAAAAACCGCTCAATTTAGATCTAATTTTGAAACTATGGATGAGATTGGTTTAAGATAAATATGATGAAAGGGTTTCAAACATTATGTACAAGGATTGGGAAGGAAGATACAAATGGAAAAAAAATTTACAAGTATACCAAACATTGTTGCTAGGAGGCAATTGAACATAAAGATAACAACATTGATTATTTTGAGGAGAGCTAGGATAAGTTGATTTTGGATTTGACTAGCTCAGGAGAATACACAACAAGAAGTGGATATAATGTAAAGCACTAACAAAATAAAAATACGAAAAGAATATAGAGAAATATTTGGGGTATCCTAAGCATTCCAAAAGTCAAAACGTTTGTATGGCTAGTAGGTCATAGGAAATTTTTTTATCTTGGGATAACTTAATAAAAAGGAGTTTCATGACCCCTCACAATGTGTTCTATGTAAAAAAGGAGAAGAGTATATACCATCTCTTGGGACAATGCTCAATTATCTGGGAACTATGGTAATGGATTCTTAATATGTTTGGTAAATTCATGGGGATGAATGGTAGAATTGAAGAAAGGTTAAAGAAATGACAAAGCATTTTTAAAAATGAGGTGTTATATATAATTTTGTATACATCAAATATACATTACTTTGGACTATATGGTTGGAAAAGAAGATAACAACATTTAAATAAAAGGAAAACAATTTAGAGATAATGAAAAGGAATATTTATTTAACCGCATAGAAGTCTAAACCAACCCTATCAACTTACCTAATCCCTAATAGAGCCTTGATAAATGGATTCAAGTCCTTAATTTGGATTTATGATGTTGGGTACAGTAGAGAAAAAAGGAAGGCAAATAATATAAAGTGGAAACCATTGGAAGTGAAGTTAATCAAATTGAAATTTGATGAAGAATCTAAAGGAAATCCAAAACCAACAATAAGAGGAGGAATAATTAGAAATATTAAAGGTGATATTTTGTTACATTATGCTTTCAATAGTGGATTTAAGACAAATAATGAAGTTGAAGCTTGGGTGGCTTTAGAAGAGTTAAAAATATGTAGACAATTGAAATGGAACAAATTATTGATTGAAGGTGATTCACTAATAATAATAAATGTAAATTTGAGGAAATCAAAGGCTCCATGGAACATACAAGAGATCATTATGAAAATACAAGACCTTGCTACAAAGTTTGAAGTATTCAAGTTTACACATGCATTAAGGGAAAGGAACAAATGTGCATATAGGCTTGCAAATAGAGGGATTTTAATAGAGGATCGTGAAGTTAAATTCTCTTTTCCATGGTTAGAGGAAGAAATAAGTTTAGTTAAAGTTGACAAGAAAATGTTGATTGTTTGAATCAAAATGATTGAGATTTTTTGTAATGTTTTTCATTGGTAATTTTTGTTGTATTTTATAACATCAATGTGTTTTCATATAAACTATTTATTACAATTCTTACGGTTGCACTTATTCTTCAAGAAAGAAACTATCTGTCCAAATTTGGTAAAGCGGACTATGATATTGTGAAGTTTTGGAAATATTACTCTACTAAGATGTAGTGCGTAGATATTACAGGCAGAGTTTTGCTATTGTGAAGTCTGTTCTAGGAAAATATCAAGAAGGATGTTGAATTTTGAAATGTTTGTATATACAAAGAAAATTGAAGAAGATCCAAAAAGTAAAAATAAAAATTTCAAGCTTATTATGAAAAATCAATGTAGATATCTAGCTACAACAACTCAATTAAGATGAAAATTGAATATGTTTGTAAAATTTCAAGCTCTAAAGGCGAGAGTAGTGATTTATCAAGGGTGGAAGACCCAAATACAACCTTTTTTAGCACCAAAAAAAAATACTAACTACTTACAAAATAAAAATATATTAAAATTATATTACTTTTGATATCTTTTAACACCTCATTAAGGTAAGAATATTATATTTAATTTCATACTTTTTAATGTCTTAAATTATTCTAAGATAATTATATATGTATTGTGCATATTTTTAATAAAATAATATGCCTTTTAAGCTCCAGGTGGTTTATTTTAATCTTTATAACAAGACCTTCAGATGTACAACTTCATTTTAGATGTATTGAACACCAAACAATCAATACATATAAACAATTTACTAATATATTATTTATACATATAAATAAAGTCCAAACACTACACTTGTTTTTAAAATTAAATCTAAGTGAACGTGCATAGTACATACCTTTCACTTCATATCTAAAAGCTAAGGATAAAATGAGCCCATTATAAAGACAAGTCAAAAAGAAAATAATAATATGCTAACAAAATCTACTATAAACTAAGATTGCATAGACTAATTAATTTCTATGGCCCTATGTTTTCGGGATGCCCTAAGAATTTAATTTTTATTTTTTATTTTTATTTTTTATAATTTAATTAAAAATAAAACAATCATAGTTTAAAGTTGTTCAGTTCATTTTGAAAGATATATTTTTTATATATAAATATTGTAACACTTATATTTAATAGAACATTAAATTGAATTCAAATATCGTTATTACAAAAAAAATTGATAAAAATAGATCTTAGCAATTTTTTAATGAATGTGGGTGACATTTGACTGCTACAAATAAGGAAGAATATAGACTTCTTAAAGAAATGCTTTTATATATATATTAGTAAAAATTTATTGAATCAATAAAATCATACAAGAAAAAGAATCTTAAAACAATAACCTTTATAAGGGTTAGAAGAAAGAGACTCCAAAACCATCCAAAAGACACCCAACAAACAACTTTAACCAAACATATCCGTAGCAAGAAAATTAGCAATATGACGAGAACAATCCAATGGTAGCTAATCCCATTCCCTAACATTCCAGTCTTCCTGAAACTCAAAAGCTCATTTTGCCAAGCAATTAACCACATAATTCCATTCACTGGGAATATGAACAAAGGAAATAAACTCCAAATGCCCACAAATTTGAATGATCTACCGAGCCACTAACGCCAGCTGTCAATGAACATTAGAAAGATTGAGTCTTCGAAAAATTAATAATAATCTAAGAATCCGACTCATAGATTATATTCCACCATCCCAGAGCATAACCTTTTTCCAAAGCAAAATGAATAGCAAGGGCCTCTATATATTTATTAGTTTGCTTCTCCTTATAACAGGAGAAAACGTAAAGAGCTGCACCACTACTATCTCTCCCAACACCACCAATACTTGCATAACCAGGATTCCCTCTGGAAGATCCATCAATATGAAATGCTTAATTTAATATTAGCTATAACTAAATTGATAGTTTTTTTTATGGATCTAAGATTTTTTACTATTTTTTAATGCAATGGTCATCTTCCACACACTCTCAAATGACAATTGCATAAAAAATTAATATTTTACTCCAAGGGCTAGGTGGATTAGTAGTTGTATGTTTGACCAGGCACTTATCAGGAAGAGACATAGGTTCAAACCTTGGGGACATGCATGTTGCAAGTTTAAGTGCACACCAGACTGATGATGACAGTACAAATCCCAAGCAACCCATGATCCTTCTCATGTCGGATCAACAACAACAAGGTGATATAGACTTGTTGGGAGCAGACCATGTGGTTTGAACCTGCACTTGGAAATTACTAAAAATGGTGTGGATGTAACCAACTCCCCTGTGTATAAAAAAATTAATATTTTACTTTTGTAAATTATATAATTGAAAGCATTTATTTTAATAATGCTTAAATTAATTAATAATTATTAAATAAGGAAGCAAAATTAAAATAAAATTTAATTATGCATAGGTAATGTTGTTATCACATCTTACTTTTGCTTTGCATGATTATATCTTAATTCTTGTTTGTCATTGTAGACTACATCACTGGTTGTGTTTGGATGAGTTTTTTTTTTTTGTTGGTCTATATGACTTATTTTTTATATATTCCTTCCTATATATAAAAAAAAATATTTATATATAGATAGAAAATCAATGAATGTATCTAAACATGATCTAGTTACGAAGAAGTATATAACTCAAAAGTGGGACATGGAGCTTGTCAACATTGTATACTTGGTTTATATCAACTTTTATATTGTTAACACTACTAGAATTGTCAACATTGTATACTTGGTTTATATCAACTTTTATATTGCTAACATTACTAGAATATTTCCAATATTCAAATGTCTTTCCCTAGTAAACAAGTTTTTATTAACTCCATATTTCATACATATAATTTTAAATAAAGAGAGCATTTTAAATAAAGAGAGCGTGATTGAAATTTGGAGTATGATGTTGAGCATTTACATTCTTTCTGTAAATACATTGTATCCATGAAAAATGATTGGTGTTTGCAATAGTCTTTAATGCACTTAAAAAAATTCTGGTTATGTTGTCTAATTCTAGAGCCATTGGTCCTCCATGTCAAGTTTCATGTCAGAACGTTGATTTTAATATAGAAAATTCAATGCATACATGTAGTTTTCAATTCATTTTCATTAAGAATCAGTCTACCAATATCCTTTTGAATAAATCACAATGTGTGCCAACAACATAAATTGTGTTGGGTGGTCATTTGACAACTCACTTTTACTTTATTTTGTCATAGGAGAGAATTTGATAATTGCAGGGCTCTACACTATACTAAGGGAAAAGCTAAAGATGAAAAGCAATCAGTGGGTACATGAAAGGATAGTACCACAAATGGATCCAACAATAAATTTGAAGATTGCACATTGAAAAGAAAACAGAGCTAAAATTAATTGTCATGATCACTCATAAAAGTATAAGTCTCATTCGAATGGAAAAATTATTCATCATTAAACTAAACTTATGTAATAACTTAAAGTGAAGTTTTTTTTTTTTATTAAAATTTAAAAATTCTACATTTGTTTTGTCATCTTTGTAATTTTAGTTTTTTGAATCTTTTATGTGTTGGTACAACAACTGAACTCAAATTAGAAGCTTGATATTTTCCCCCTAAAAAAAAGCATGTGGAAGTAGAGCAAGATTCCAATTGTATATAAGAATGATTTTTTGATATATCATTTTTGCATCAATCAAGAGAGTCCCTTTAAGTATTTGAAGTGTTGACTATGTGGGACTTATGAAATATTCTATAATAAGATCCTTGAGAATTAAGAAAGTCTTCCTATTAGGTATTCTTTACACCATTAGAGGCAATTGCTAGTTTATATGTAGAGCAATATAATTTGTTAAATGTAGCTATTTGTTAGTTTTCTTTTATTCAATTGAAATAGTTGAAGGCATCTATGCAACTTGCTTAACATAAGACCAATGCATATCTCTCTTATGTATTTTATATGCATTTACAAGTGAATATGCCTTCTTGGGTTATTAGAGAAAGTATCTTTCACATTTGTCACTATCACACAATTAATAACATGTGAATATAGTAGATTTTAGGAGTTACTATGTGTAGGTTTATAATTGGACAAATTTATCTTTTATATTACATCGTGACTTTTTGGACATAGCTTTCAAAATAGACACCATGCATATCACCATAGAACTACTATTATTAAAACTTTTTTCTTGAAACCATAGGTGGATATTGTCTATTATATATTGTTGTATGCCAGTGATATATGTAATATTTTTTATTATTTTTTAATTTTATGATGCAATCCAAAGAAGTAACCATTTTTCATAATTTTTTATGAGCAGAGAGGTGGCTACAATTTACAAAGGAAGGACATTATTGCATGGACACCATATTGCACCACCATAAAAATATTGTTATTAAAAAATTCCTCAACACAATGGGTGGATCATTGTCTATTATACATTATTGTATCAAAGTGTTATTAGCAATATTAATTTTTATTCTTCTTTGTAACATTTTCTATAATGGATTCCAAATAAACAACCTTTATAAATTTTGATGAGTAGAAAGGTGGTTACAAATAGAGGATGATATCACAAGAACTGTAATCAATGGAAATACTCTAAGTATGGTGCAATTATTAAAATGATTAAGAATATTCTAGGATCGGAGGAGATTGAAGTTCTCAAAATGATAAAATACTATAAGAAGTACCTTTAGTTATAACATATGAAGACAATATCAAAATGATGGATCCTATTACTCTAGAAGAATTTAATTTGATTCTTTTCTCTTTTACTAAGGATAATTCCCTAGGTCCAAATGGACTCTTTATAGCAATTTATCAACATAACTAGGAAATAGTGAAGGATTCTTTGTTGGTGGCAATGGAATAGTCAACTAAAATAGTACATACTTTATAAAAATAAGTCTTACCTTAATTTCAAAAAATAAGGGTTGAATGGTTACCTAAATCGTACACAATTGGATAGAGATAATCTCGCTAATTACGTGAGGGTGTGAAAATATGTTTATGAAATTGTCTGGGTGTTGTTTAGGGAGAGGAAGATATTTCATAGAATATGACATTGGTGAGGAAGTGTTTGTCTTATTGAATGGATTGTGGTCAACATAGAGGATAGTGAGAGAAGACAACTTAGCAAGTGATTAGGGATATCTCCCACTTAGTAAGTTACGAGAAATATCCAAGTAAGAAAGCGAAGAAAGATTACCTAAATATTCAAGGATATTACCATTTAGTTGATTTTTGGAAATATCTAAGTCATAGAGTGATGAGAGATTTCTTGGAGATTTGGGAATATTACCATTCAGTTGATTATTAGAAATATCTGAGGAGAGTGATAAAAGCTTACTTAAAAATTCAAGGATATTACCACTCAACTAATTGTTGAAAATATATAAGATGGGAAGTGATGAAATATTATCGATAGACTCAGGGATATTACCATTTACTTGATTGTAGAAAATAAATAAGTGGGAGAGCAAAAAAATATTACCTATAGATTCTGGGATATTACCATTCCGTTGATTGTTTGAAATATCTAAGAGAGAGAAGAAATATTACCTAGAAATTTTGGAATATTACCATGTAGCTGACTCGACAAAATATCTAAGTGAGAGGGTGAATAAAGATTACCTAAAAATTGAGGGATATTACCATTTAGTTGACTTGTCGAAAGACAAAATATTTGTAAAGAAGAAATTCTACCTAGATAGGATGGTAAACTTATGTTGAATTGGTTGTAACTAAGATCAAGATAAGTAAGACTGGTAAGTAAACAAATGGCAGTTGTACCACTCAAATAATTTCAGATAAATCCAATAGAATTAAATCAATGGAATGGTCTTGGATTGAAGACTAGAGTGAAATAAAAAGGAGGTAGGGCATTTTTACCATAATGTTCTAGTATCAAAGGACATTGAAGTTCTCAAAATGATAAACTACTATAAGAAGTACCTTTAGTTATAACATATGAAGACAATGGCAAAATGATGGAGCCTATTTTTGTAAAATAAGTTCATTTGACTATTTCCTCTTTTGATAAGGATAAATCCCCAGGTCCAAATGGAATATTTATAGCAATTTATCAACATAACTAGGAAATAGTGAAGGATTCTTTGTTGGTAGCAATGGAATAGTCAAGTAAAATAGTACATACTTTATAAAAATAAATGCAACATGTCTTACCCTAATTTCCAAAAAGAAGGATGCATAATTGTTTGATTCATTTAGGCCTATAAGCCTATGCAATGTGGCATATAAGTTAATCTTCAAAGTTATGGAAAATTGGTTAAGACCACTATTAGACAAAATAATTTTAGAAGAGCAAGGAGGATTTATCAAAGGGAGGCAAATTTTGGATGGGTTTATAGTAGCTCATGAAGTAATGCATTTAACAAATTTTATAAAACAAAGAGCAATGATTTTAAAACTTGATATGAATAAGGTCTATGATGGGGTTAAATGGGATTTTCTTTTTGCATTATTAAAGAAGTTTGGATTTGGGAAAAAAATGATCAGATGGATGAAATCTTGTGTCTCTACAATACCTTATTCAGTGTTGGTCAATGGGCTAGTAATAGAATCATTTAAATACAAGAGGGGTCATAGTTAGGGAGATCCTCTATCACTATATATATTCATTACTACGATATAGGTATTGTGAAGGAACTTGAAGAAGACATACAATTATGGGCTAATAAGAAAAATTAAGGGTAGTAATAACATTGACATCATCCATCAATAGTTTGTAGATGATACAACCCTTTTTGGGAGGGCAAGGAAAAATGAGGCCTGAGCTTTGAATACCTTATTAAAGGAATATGAAAAAGCATTAGGGAAAAAAGTTAGTATGACAAAATATAATATTTACTTCATAAACACTTCAACTAGAATTAAAGCAGGGATATGTAGGTTACTTCAAATGGAGGAGGTAAATTTTCCAACAACATATCTAAGGATGCCCTTATTTGAGGGGATAATGAGGATAGAATTGTGGAATCTAGTTATAAGTAAAGTTTATAATAAAATATTGGCATGGAAAGGTAGATGGTTATCATTAGCAAGAAGAGTGCAACTAATTAAATAAGTCTTACATGTCATTCCAACATATTACATGTCCTTGTATATTATGCCAAAATATGTAGAAAAAGGTTAAATATATATTGTGGTCTTTTGTGGTCAATATTACATGATAAAAGAAAAATTCCTTTGGCGGAATGGAGCAAGGTGTGTGATGATAAAACTAGGGGTGGTGTTGGCTTAAGAGTTCTTATAGATGCAAACTTAGCTCTAAGGTGAAAAGTAATTAGAAAATTGTACAAAGAGAGTCAAAGAAAATGTGTAAGAATTGTTCTAAGTATGTTGAGCTCAATGACCCAAGCTTAATCTTTACCACATTCTTACCACCAAATGGTTTTGCACTATGGAATAATTAAAAAATTCAATTGATCTAGTGATTAAAGGTCTAAGATGGGTGGAAGAATTTGAGATAATTTTTCTATTTGGATGGATACATGGTGTGATAAAAAATCACTCGATATTAGATCTAATTTTGAAACCATAGATGAGATTAGTTTAAGATAAATATTATGAAATAGTTTTAAACATTATGTACAAGGATCATGAAGGACGATACAAATAGAAAGAAGATGTTTTTACAAGTATATCAGACATTGTTGTTAGGAGGCAGTTGAGCATAAATATAACATCATTGATTATTCCTAGGGGAGCCAAGGATAAGATGATTTAGGAGTTGAATAGCTCAGGGGAATACATAAAAAGAAGTAGATATAATATAAAGCAACAAAAAAATAAAAATACTACAAGAATATGGAGCGAAATTTGGGATAGCCTGAGCATTCCAAAAGCTAAAGTGTTTGTATGGCTAGTAGGTCATAGAATTTTTTTCCTAGGATAACCTAATGAAAATGGGTTTTTGTGACCCCTCACAATGTGTTCTATGTAAAAAGGAGGAAAGTATAGACCATCTCTTGTAACATTGTTCAATTGTCTAGGAACTATGGCAATGGATTCTTAATATGTTTGGTAAATTCATGGGGATGAATGGTAGAATTGAATAATGGTTAAACCAATGACGTAGCATTTTTAAAATGGGTGTGTTATAGATAATTTGCGATACATCAAAAGATACAATAATTTGGACTATATGGTTGGAAAATAACATAAGAATATTTTTAGGAAATGAAAGCAATTTAGAGGTAATGAAAATAAATATATTCTTAGCCATAGAAGAGTCTAAAACTACCATATTGATTTACCTAATCCCTAATATTGAAGCGAAGAGCCTTGATAAATGAAGTCAAGTCATTAAAAGGAATTATGATGTTGGGTAGAGGGGAAATAAAAGGAAGACAATGAATATAAAGTAAGAACCATTGGCAGTGGAATTGGTCAAATTGAATTTTGATGAAGCATCTAAAGGAAATCCAAAACCAACAAGAGGAGGAGGAACAATTATAAATAATGAGGGTGATATTTTGTTACATTATGCTTTCAATAGTCGATTTAAGGCAAATAATAAAGTTAAATCTTGGGCAACTTTGAAAGGATTAAAAATATGTAGACAAATAAAATGGAATATAGTGTGGATTGAAGGTAATTCATTAATAGTAATAAATGTAATTTTAATAAAAGCAAAGGCTCCATGGAACATATAAGAGATCATTATAGAAATACAGGAACAATTTACACATACATTAGGGGAAGGGAACAAATGTGCAAATATGCTAGCAAATAGAGAGGTTTTAATAGAGTGCCATGAATTTAAATTCTTTTTTCCATGGTTAGAGGAAGTAGTAGGTTTAGTTGAAGTTGACAAGAAAATATTGGTTGTTTGAATCAAGTAATGATTAATATTTACTGTAATGATTTTCATTGGTAATATTTGTTGTATTTTATAACATTAATGTGTTTTCATATAAACTATTTATTACAATTCTTGTGGTTGCACTTATGCTTCAAGAAAGAAACTAATAATCCAAATTTGATAAAGCGAGTTATGATAGTGTGAAGTTTTAGAAATATTGCTCTACTAAGATGTAGTGCGTAGATAGTAGAGGTAAAGTTTTGGTATTGTGAATTCTGATCCAAGAAAATATCAAGAAGGATGGTGAATTTTGGAATATATGTATATACAAAGAAAATTGGAGAAGATCCAAAACGTAAAAATAAAAAATTCAAGCTTATTTTAAAAATAAATGTAGGTATCTAGCTATAGCAACTCAATTGAGATGAAAATTAAATATGTGTGTAAAATATTAAGCTCTAAAGAAAAGAGTGATGATTTATCAAGGGTGGGAGATCCAAGTATGTTGGATTTTAAGCCAAAAAATATCAAACTATCTCAAATCCTAATATCATTAAGCCATGATATTTTAGATTGTAATATCAATAATCAAGAGTATAATTAAATATATGAGCAATCAAATATTTTTCCAGGCTAATATAAACAAAATAACATTCACTATAATATTAAACATGAATGTAAATGGCCAAAATCATTCATGTACAATCATTAAGAATACTTACAATAAAATTGCTCAAAATCTGTATACAAGCTTCAATATTATTAGTTGTTGTTGGTGATATCTTACAAACCATTTTTCCAATACAATGTATGGAGCTTTATCTCCATAATATAGACATAGATAGATGGCTCTTCAATTCTTACCTATTGCACTCCTCACACATCCAAGATTTGCAACCTTTCATATTTTGTCCTTTGGCTTACCACTTGTATACAAGACTCTTCACTCTCTTCTTATATGCATACTTGACTCTATGACACTTGCACACTTCTATATGACACTTGCTCTCTTACATGCACTCCTAATACAAGATACTTGTGCACATTGTTGGACATTTTGAGTCCTTAATTCAAAGTTGTCATTGATGTCAAGAAATGAAGTCATCATTAATATCAAGGAATTTGTCAAGAAACAAGTTATCAAAGTTGTCATTGATATCCAGGAAGAAGCTTCTAATAAAGTCAAAAGTCAAGAGGAACAATGCAAAGGTTAAAGGCAAAGGGCTCCATTGTATTTTTAAATATTATGTGGAAGCATAAGTTAAAAGGTTTTCATAAAAACCCAAGAAAGTTTTTGCAAAGGTAAAGGAAGGTTTAATATTTATTTGATAAAATATTTAAATTCAAAATAAATTTAAATTTTATAAATAAATATTATTGATACCATGGTGCAAAGTGAAAGAGGGTTTAAATAAAACCAAAGGGTTTTAAAGAATTAATTTATAATATTTAAATTCAAATGAATTTAAATATTTTATAAATTAATAAGCTTCAAAGGAAATAAGCACCGACGTCTAAAATCGTTGAAGTAATTTGAGCACCGAAATCATGCATGGAGGAAGGAAATTAGTATATATGCTAATGCCTTAGAGGTATTTTAATTCATCCTTTTGCTCGGTAATCAAATGCGTGCAATTGTATTTGAATTCGTGAGGCATAAATATAAGCGACCATTCTATTTGAGCACTCACGAATAGCATTTAAGGGGATTTGCACCAAATTACCAAGCACCAACTAGGCAGGTGGCCTAGTGTCAGAAAGGACAGCATTAGGGTGTTGAGGCGCAAGGAGGCCTGCGTTTGAAACACAGTGGTAGCGGTTTTTGGCAATTGCATTGGTGTTGGAGAGCACCAAAGGAAAGGTAGACGTTTTACGCAAGGTGAGCGGGGAAGGTTTTGGAGCACGTGGTGCTCTTTAGTCCCCAAGATAGCATCTAGTTTACGTGGTATTGGGAGTCATAGCTAGAGCATTGGTTGAGGTCGTACGATGTGTTCGAATCCCCTCCAAGGCAAGGTAATAAATTTTTATTTTAATTTTTGTGTGTTGCCTAAAGTTTGGAGCTAAAAGGGTGCATGAAAGGATTCTTAGTTGAAAATGATTTTTGATAAGTTGGAGGAATAAGGTGTTAAGGTTTATTTTAATAAAGTGGTTTGTCATATTGATTTATCAAAATATTAAAAGGATAGAGGGAGATTCTTGTCTTAGGTTATTTTAGAAAGAAGAATGCATTGAATATTATTAGGAGATTATAAGGTGTAAGTGGTAATTTACTTTTTGTAAATGTTGATGAATGTTTTCTAAAGATGGAGTGATAAGGTGTATATGTGTTTTGATGTTTACATTGTATTTTGAGGAAATTAATCACCTTATAATTTCTTTGAGCTTGGCAAGAAGTGTTTGAGTTTTTGGCAGATTTAGAAGATTTCTTCATCATCAAGAAAAAGGTATGAGCACATTTTCCAAAGTTTAATTTGATTGGTTGGTTTTCTAGAAAATAAGTTTGGAGTGAAAAGGACTTATTAGGGTTTCCTTTTGAGTGTGTTTTTGTTAATGCATAAGGTTTTATGGAATAAAGAGTTGTGATTAAAACCTTGTTTAATAAGCATTGTTGTTGAAAACATTGGTTGTGTGAAGAACTTGAACTAGGGTTTGAGTATCATTGCTATGAGAGGATTGTTTTATAAGCATTTTTGTTGAAGTGAGTTTTTGAGAAAAGAACTTGAACCAGGGTTTGAAAATAACATGAGTATCATTGCTATGTGAGATTTGTTGTTGAGCATTGTTGGAAACATTTTGAGTTGATGTTTACATGTTTGGACTAGGGTTTGTGAGAAAGGGGTGTTTCATTGAGTGATTGGTTTAGTAGAGTTGTTTGAGCCTAGTCAAGTGGATGTGTGAAGTGATTATTCAAGTTCCATAAAACAAACTATTCTATATTATGATTTGAGTTGATATTGAGCATTGAGTTGAAACATATTGGGTCTCTAACAATTCTCTTTATGTTTCTATGAGATTGGACAAATTCTGCGTGGACTTGTTAAGCAGATTTGAGATAAGTCTTTGAGAAGACTTGTGGAATGATTTTGTGTGAGATTTAGTGGAAGCTTACAATACATATTCGGTTAATTTCTAGAGAGGACTTATTGAGCAGATTGGACAAGTTCTGTGTGGACTTGGTGAGTATATTTGAGCAAGTTCTGTGTGAACTTGTTGAGCATATTTGAGCAAGAACTGAGTGGACTTGTTGAGCAGATTGAACAAGTTCTGAGTGGACTTGTTGAGTAGATTTGAAGCAAGTTCTGAGTGGACTTGTTAAGAAGATTGGACAAGTTCTAAGTGGACTTTTTGAGAAGATTTGAAGCAAGTTTTGTGTGAGCTTGTTGAGCAGATTTGAGAATTTTTGTGTGGACTTTTTGAGCATATTTGATCAAGTTTTGAGTGGACTTGTTGATCATATTTGAGCAAGTTATGTGTGGAATTGTGGAGCAGAGTTTGGTGAAAATTTGAGGATAGGTTTGTACCATACCATAGATAGAGATTGAGAAGATTTGTGCTAGACCAAAGGACTGTGTTTAGTGCAAATTTGAGACAGAGCTTTGGATGTGACAGAGTAGAGAGGATAATAGTCTCCAGTGGATAGATATCCATCAGCCAGGTTAGTGAGGACATGTCTTATGAGTGCGGATAAGAGTCTTTAGTGGAGAGAGATCCACAATTCAGTGCAGTGGAGGTAGTAGTTTTCTAGAGGATCACCAACCAGAGCATAGGAGAAGGAGTTCTCCTATGGATAGAGATCCATGAACTTGATTTAGGGGATTGGTATCTCCATTGGACAGAGGTCCATAAACATTGTAATATGGAAAATATTCCCAAGATATTGATTGAGAAAATTTTAGTGAAATATTTTCTTCGTGGAGTAGCCCACATTGGGTGAACCACGTAAATTGTGGTGTCTCTATTGTGTGTGGTGATTTGTGCATTGATTTGATTACTGTTGTTGATATTGCTATCTATACATTGCATAATATTGATCTGAAAGAAAAGTAAAAAGTGGTCTTATATTGTTCACCCTCCTCTCTCAGTATAAGCTTGTGTTCTTCACACATCCCCACATTATATATTTGCACACTTACATATATGACACATGTATACTTTCTATTAATACACACATGCACTCTTACATGACATGACACTTGTGCATATCCTACACATTGCACTCTTATATGACACTTGTGCATATGTTGCACATAAACACTTACATAAAGGAAACTTATAAATCACTCACCTAAACTATAGACTCAAACCCTAATATATTACATATTTACATTTATACCATAAAGGTACCATGGGGGTACATTTGCATGTATCAAATAATGTAATATTCTCCAACACCCCCTTGTATTACATTATTTGGTTATTGAAGACTTTAGAATTCAATATTCATGATTAGGTAACTTTGCATTGAGTGTGATCCTTTGCTTGATATCCATATTCATTTTATTTCTTGAATTTTGCTTTGAATTCTCCTTCATCATCTTGGATCTTATGTTCATCCATTGCCTCTATTTGTAGGGTAATCTTGGAGTATGCTTGATCCATATACCTATGTCTTGTATTTTTTAAAAATCAAGTAATTTATCATTAATCTGATCTTGAGGTAAAATATGATCAATGATTTCTTGAAAAATCCCATTGTGTCTAAAGCAAATATTTCATTCTTAATGGAACATGTAGCTCCAGTTTTGTTTTGATTCTTGATCATACATTTTCTATGGTTATTTGTATATTTAAATTCCATTGTTCTCCCTTTTTTCAAATAATTGAGCAACTAAGATAAGATTGGTTGATAATACAAGAATATATAAAACATCTTCTAGCACAAAATCTAAAAATGACATACTAGGTATTAATTTTTTAGTTCCTTGAACATGATAAATCTTATCATTTATAATTTTTAGTGAAATATTATATTTGACTTCTAAGGATTCAAACCAATGAAATTTCTAGTTACTTGAATATGTATATACCAAGCATCTTTTTCTCTTTGTATTTTTTGATGAGATTCAAGTGATGTTATTTTACATTTTTTATAAGAGTTTTGAAAAAATATTTTATAATGAACTAAAAAGATCATTTTTTTAGAAAAATTTTGATTTTGAAATCTTCCTCTCATAAAGTATGGTCTTGTACTTTGATAATTTCTCCTATGATGTAATGTTCCTATTTTCCTTTGCCATTTATCCATCTTGATTCTTTTGAAGTTGAAGTCCTTTTTACTCCAAAATTATGATTTCAAAAAACTTTTCAAAAACTTTCAAATAACCTTTCAAACAATAAATTTTAAATTTTTAAAAATTTCAATCCTTTGAAGTAGAAAACATTTTATCTCACTACTAAGTTAATTTTTTTTCAATGAATTTACACAAGTTTTTTTGAGGGGTCCCAGTTCCCTGATACTGAATGGGGTTTGAACCTTGGATCTCTCAAAGAGAGGCCAAAGCCTTTACCACTACAGTATGCTTGCAGCTATAAAACATTGAGTTTACATGGGTTTTTATGAGGGTCTCAATCCCCTTTTACCAGGGTTTGAACTTGGGTCTCCTGGATAAAAAACCAAGGACTTACCACTACGGTATCCCTCATGGGTCTCCAGATTTGCAAATCCTAAAAATCTATTTTCACAAACTTAAAAAACTTTAAATCTTACCTAAATTCAAATCTAACAACTCTTCAAATTTTAAAATCATTAAATCTTAAAAACCAAATTTCAAATTCAAAATTTTAAATCCTATTTGAAGTAGAAAACCTTATCACTCCATACTTTAATAAATATTAAAAAACTTAAAAATTAAAATTTTAAAATATCAATTTCAAATTATAGTAGAAATCCTTATAACTCCCACCTAATAATTAAATTATTAAAAAGTAGTATTCCTTTTAACTCCCACTTAATAATTAAAGTTCCTAAGATTAAAACCTTAAATAATCTTTTTGCTTAGGACTTTAATTATGCAATTAATAAAGGTAATGTAACTTACCTTAGTCTCCACTTGGCTAACTTGTTGAAGAAACACTTCAAACTAATTAATGCCTCTATTATGACTGTAGCATGCAACATATGTTAATATTATTTCCTATGCTTTCAATGACCTTCAACACTTATTGGAAGATGTTAAATGGACTTTGAATGGGTATTTGAATATATGTTTGGATAAAAATTTGGATAGACTTTTGGTTGGGTGCCTCTATGGAACACAAGACCATTCAGCTTCATGTGGTAGATGTTGGTCTCTCTTTCTTTCTTAGATACTTAGGGTGATCGCTCAACTAGCCTATTCCCTGTGATTGCCTCTCAGATTCAATATTATGTTGACCTCTTCTTTGCAATAGTTACCCTAAAAACTTGATCATTTTGGTAGATGTTTACCTCTTTTGTATACAATAGCCTCTTCTCTGTAATGGCTTCAACACTCTACTCGTTGTGCTTACTTCACTAATTGTGCCTGCATTGTCAACTAAATTTTTATCTTCTTCTTAACAATAGCTTAAATACTCTATAAACGTTATCTTCCCTTGATTTTAGCTTATGACTGTTATGTCCTCTCAGGATAACTCAATTGTAATCAAAAGGTGTCTCTTCTTTTGATAGATTAATATGAGCTCTTTTTTGGATATTTGGAGCACTACTTGGGCACATCTACCTATGAAATCATTACTAGAGTGCTTCCTAACCACTTCCATTATGCTCTTGGATGCTTCTCGAGATTCCTAACCACTTCCATTATGCTCTTGGATGCTTCTCGACTGCTACCATTACATTATCTTACCTCAAGCTCTTTTTGAGCACTTTCACTCTGCACTCAAGTGCTTCCTTATCAGCTATCACTATGCACATTTGCTTGGGCACTTCTTGAGCACTACTTGGGTGCTTCCTACCACTATGCACCTTTGTTTGAATACTTCCAAAGTGTTACTCGAGTGCTTCCTTACTGCTATACTTGGGCATTACTAGGGCCTTGTCTTCTTTACTTTGATTTTTAATCTTGGTTGACTACAACTTGAATATTATTCCTGCTTTGAGTAAACTTAACTGCAAATAATCTTTCAATATTAGTAGAAAGTTACAATTCTATTCTTTCTACTATACTCTAGATTTTATCCGAGTTATCTTATATTCTTTTGATCTTTGGAAGCTTATATTTCTTCTCAATTCTATGGAAGCTATGATGCTTCTCTATCATCTGGAAGTTGTGATGCTCCTTTATTATCTAGAAGCTTTGATACTCCTCTACTCGGATGTCTTGGGTTGAACTTAAGAACAATATGATTCTTCTCTTTTCTAGAGAATCCAAAATATTATCAGGGTGACTTTGAATGTCCCCTCACATCCAACTTTCTTCTGAGTTGGCCCTTAATCTATTCTAGTTGAGTCCTTGTCTTCACTAGTTTTCTTAAAACCAAGTGGATAGACCCTAGCATCTAAATCAGGGTGACTTGAATCTATTCCCTCAATATCTACTCAATTAGACCTTTAAAATAGAGTCCAAGTCTTCACTGTTTTTAAAGTGGACATACTCCAATATTATGGTGGCTTTGAAATATAACTATAAAAAATAGATAGAGTTAAATGGTAGCTTTGATACCACTATTGGATTTTAAGCCAAACTATCTCAGGTCCCAATATAATTAAGCCACAATATTTTAGGTTGTAATATCAATAATCAAGAGTAGAATTAAATATATGAGCAATAAAATATATATCCATGCCAATATAAATAAAATAACATTTATTATAATATTAAATATGAATGTAAATGAAAAAAATCATTCATGTACAAGCATGAAGAATATTTACAATAAAATTGTTCAAAATCTATATACAAACTTTAATATTATCAATTCTTGTTGGCGATCTCTTACATACCTTTTTTCTAATACAATGTATGGAGCTTTGTCTCCATAATATAGATATAAAAAGGTGACTCTTCAATACTTGACTATTGCACTCCTCACACATCCAAGAGTTGCAACCTTTCCTATTATGTCCTTTAGCTTGCCACTTGTATACAAGACTCTTCACTCTCTTCTTACAAGCATAGACTCTATGACACTTTCACACTTCTACATGACTCTTACTCTCCTACATGCACTCCTAATACAAGACACTTATGCACATCTTCACGTTACATATTTGCACACTTGCATACATGACACTTGTGCACTTTCTCTCAATACATACTTGCACTTTTACATGACATGACACTTGTGCACTTTCTGTCAATACATATTTGCACTCTTACATGACATTACACTTGCATGTCTTGCACATTACACTCTTACGTGATACTTGCATATCTTGCACATTACACTCTTACATGACACTTGTGCATATCGTGTACATAAACACTTACATAAAAGAAAAATATAAATCCCTCACCTAAACTATAGACTCAAACCCTAATCTATTACATATTTACATATGTATCATAAAACTACCATGAAAATACATTTACATGTGTCAAATAATATAATATTCTCCAATAAAATATAACTTTTTTATTAAAAAAACTACTTATACAATAAAAACACGTTAAAATTATATTGTTTGATATATTTTAAAACCTCATTAAAGTAAAAAATATTATATTTAATGTTAGGTTGTGGGGTCTGATTTCAGCTAAATATTGATAAAACAGTTCTTTATTCCTTAATTGGATTGTAGATGACCAATCCCGAACTAGAGGTGGAAAAAGGAAAAGAAAATTTAATTTTAAGATTGGCTAAAATTAAAAAAAATCTAATTGTATAAAGAAAAAAAAAGTTAATTTTAGGTTTGACTAAAATTAAGCTTTTTCTAATTGTAAAAGGAAAAATGAAAAGTTAATTTTAGGATTGACTAAAATTAAGTTTTTTTAATTGTAAACTTTCTAAGTTTTAATTAGGCCTTAAGTTAGGATTGGGTTAATTATGGGATGCTTGTTTTCGCATGCATGTAACTGGGTTTCCCTATTTATGTAATACCTCCGGTAGAGAGTATTTTATCTTGTTTATGGGAACTGCATAGGATTGTGTATCTCCCATAGAGAGAGCAATAAACTTAGTGTAGAGCTTGATGCAAGGGTGTTTGCATATTGAATTACTGTTAGAATAATTTTGTGGAGATGTTGGTGTTTTGAAGAGGAATTTGAAGTTGGTTGTGTTGCAGGATTACTCCCTTCAGAGATTGTATTGGTGCTAATATAAAGGACTAGTGTTTCTTAGTGGATGTAATCCACACTGGATGAACCACGTTATATGTTGTATTTTATCTTGTCTTGCATGTTTATGATCTTCTTCTCTGATGGTTAATAGTTTTTATAGTTATCGATTAAGTTGTTTGCTTCAAGAATTTCTTTTGCTTATATAGTGAATCCTAACAATTGGTATCAGAGTGAGGTTGGGATTCAGGATTGAGTGGGAGCTATGGCAGAAGAAGGGAAGTTCATAGTGGAGAAATTCAATGGCCAGAACTATCAGCTGTGGAAGATGCAAATGGAGGATTATTTGTATCAGAAAGATCTCTATCTACCTCTGGAAGGTAAAGCGAAGAAGTCGTCAAGCAAGTCAAATGAGGAGTGGGCTCTTCTAGACATGAAGGCATTGGGTACTATCCGATTGTGCTTTGCAGCTTCAGTGACATTCGACATTTTAGAGGAGAAGAGTACGAAGGATGTTATGGACACACTAAAAAGGTTGTATGAAAATATCTCGACTTCAAATAAAGTTTTTCTAATGAAGCATCTTTACAATTTGAAAATTTTAGAAGGTGGATCTATAGCTAGTCATTTAAATGATCTCAATACAGTTGTTAGTCAGTTAGCCTCAATTAAGATTAATATTAAGGAAGAGATTAAAGCCATTCTATTCTTATGCTCATTACCAGAAAGCTAAAAGAGCTTGGTTATGGCAATTAGCAATTCTATTTTTGGTACTCTTGCTTTTGAAAATGTGGTTGATGAAATCCTTAGTGATGAGATGCGACAGAAGAGCACGATCGGATCATCATTTGGTGTGGATTTGATTATCAGAGGAAAGCAAAAAGAAAAAATAATGAGTTCAATGAATCGTGGAGAGAATGGATCCAAGTCCAAAGGAAATATGAAGTGCTGACATTGCGATAATAAGGGACATCTGAAGAAATATTGTTGGTCTTAGAATGGATATGGAGGAGGAAGATTAGAAGTAAACATAGCAGGTGATGTGTTTCAAGAGGCTTTGATACTTGCTTCTAAAGATTGTGTTGATCTTGACTATAGAAGACTAAAGATTGGCCAAGCAGTGGGAGCTATGAGTAAGAGGCATGTTCAGGGGGATGGACATGGCACCGATATTGATGCATGATTACGATATAGATTACATGATGCGATTGTGGCAAGTCGCATTATGTGTGAGCATGCTATGGGGGTAGACATGGTATGTGGATCTTGTCATGATGGTGATGGTTGTATCATCATGATGCATGGGCGATCATGGAGATGTTGAAATATCATGGATTTATGGTAGGTAAGATTGTGTGTTGCTTGTTGATCATAGGAAAAGTGCATGGATGACACATGTGATGGTTCAAAGCATGGTTACAACAATCTGGAGGAGTTGACATTCCTTGTTTGGCTTGAAGATGTTCTTTGGTGGATGCAACAACGGTAGAGTTGTTGTGGATCAGTCTCCAAGTGGGAGATTGTTAGGTTGTGGAGTCTGATTTTGGCTAAATATTGATAAAACAATTATATATTCCTTAATTGGATTGTAGATGACCAATCCTAAACTAGAGGTGGAAAAAAGAAAAAGAAAAGTTAATTTTAGGATTGACTAAAATTAAGCTTTCTCTAATTGTAAAAGGAAAAAAGAAAAATTAATTTTAGGATTGGCTAAAATTAAGCTTTTTCTAATTGTAAACTTTCTAAGTTTGAATTAGGCCTTAAGTGGGGATTGGGTTAATTATAGGATGCTTGTTTTAGCATGCATGTTTCCCTATTTATGTATACCTCTGGTAGAGATGATTGTATCTTGTTTATGGGAAGTGCATAGGATTGTGTATCTTCTGTAGAGAGAACGGTAAGCTTAGTGTAGAGCTTGATGCAAGGGTATTTGCATGTTGAATTACTATTAGAGTAATTGTGTGGAGATGTTGGTGTTTTGAAAAGGAATTTGCAAGTGGTTATGTTGCAAGATTACTCCCTTCAGAGATTGTATTGGTGCTAATACAAAGGACTGATGTTTCTTGGTGGATGTAACCCACGTTGAGTGAACCACGTTATATATTGTGTTTTATATCGTCTTGCATGTTTATGATCTTCTTCCCTAATGATTAATAGTTTCTGCTGTTACTAATTAAGTTGTTTGTTTCAATAATTTCTTTTGTTTATATAATGAATCCTAACATTTAATTTCCTACATTCTTAATATCTTAAATTATTCATATGTTTATTGTGCATCTTGAACTATATCTCAATTAAAGGTGGTTTATTTTAATCTTTATAACAAGAGCTTCGTATGTACAATTTCATTTTATATGTATTGAACACCAAGCAATCAATACATATAAACAATTAACTAATATATTATTTATACATAGATAAAGGCTAAACGCTACACTTGTTTATAAAATTAAATTTAAGAAGTGAACGTGCATAGTTCATATTTTTCGATGAATACTAAAGAGAACTAAGGATAAATAAAGCCCATTATAAAATTTATATACAACACAAGTCAAAAAGGAAATAATAAGATGATAGACAAAATCTATGATAAAGTATGAATGCATAGGACGAATCCATTTCTATGGCCCCATCTTTACCTTTCACTTCATATTGAAAAACTAAGGATAAAAAGAGCCCATTATAAAAATTTATATACAACACAAAGTCAAAAAGAAAATAATAAGATGATGACAAAATCTACTATAAAGTATGAATGCATAGGACGAATCCATTTCTATGGCCCCATATTTTCTTTGAATGGGATGTCGTAGAGATTTATTTTTATTTTTTAAAAAGTAAAACAATAAAGCAGGGTTCTAAAATATTCCTTATGTTAGCTTGTCCTTTTGATTGAAGGGTGTGGTCAATTTTTAATAAAAAATATATATTTAAATAAAAATAAAGTCAATTTTTAATAAATAAAAAAATTATTTAATTAAAAATAAAACAGATAATATTGTTCCAGACATTACCATTTTGAAAAAAATATATTTTTTTGGTAATATAGGAGAGTTGGTCACAACCACCCTATTTTTAGTAATTGATAAGCACACGGTTCAAACCACAGGGCTAGTTTTACCAAACTTATTCCTCTTCGTTATTGTTAACCCAACGTGAAGGGACCACCAATCACTTAAGATTTGTATTGTCATCATTGGTTTGAAATGCACTCAGAAGATTCAGATCAAACTACTACCTTTGCAAACAGGCTGCCTCCAAGGTTTGAACCTAAGTGTCTTCTTGGTAAGTGCCTAGCCAGATAAACACTTACCAATCCACCTAGCACTCGGGAAAAAGATATATATTTTTATGTAATGGAATTTGTAACACTTTTGTTTAATGCATAGTATTAAATCCAATTCAAGCATTATCACTAAAAAATATAGTGATAAAAAGAGATCTTAACACTTTCAATCCTCAATCTCTTCGGGTCCTCTTACTTAGTGAAAGTATATCAAGATGGGGTGGGGGACGGGGTTATAATGGTAGCTTTTTTGTTTTGAAATATGTTGTGAGAATACTATGAAGGAGACCGTTGCCTATGAGAATAATATGACGAAGACCTTAGTTCCTGGGATCCCCTTAGTAAAAGTTTACCAAGATGGGGTGAGGGTTATAGTGGTAGCTTTTTTATTTCAAAACATGTTGTGGGAATAATATGATGGAGACCATTACCCACAGGAATAATATAATGAAGACTATTGTTCATTCCCCTGTGTAGAAAAAAGAAAAAAAAATATATCTTTAATACGGTGGAATCGGTAGTTGCCACGAATTTGGGCAAGTTGTTCGATTTTTTATGACCCTTATAGTATTATGCGTTGTTATTTCCGAAAACCGTCACATATCTCCGCACAATCCACCCTTATAACCACCATTCCACAATCATTTTAAACCTTTTATGCTACTAAAAGCATCAAGAAAGGGATAAGTGTTCAGTCCAACGAGACCCGATATTTGAACCTTGGACCTTCTCCCCCCATACGGGGTTTGAGGAACCAACTGGTCTACACCTGAGACCTATGTAATAATATTTTAAAATTGTTCATATAATATTTTTAAATTGAGTGGGGTTTGAATTTTGGGTCTCTCAAACAAAAGTTAAGGTCCCTATAGTATTTTGCGTTGTTCGTCCCGAAAGCCATTACATATATCTTCACGCAATCCGCCCCTATAATCAACATGCCATGCTCATTTTAAACCTTTTATGTTGTTGAAAGCACCAAGAAAGGGATAAGCGTTCAGTTCGACAAGACCCGAGATTTGAACCTTGGACCTTCGTCCCTTATAGGGTGTGGGGGAACCAATTGGTCTACACCTCGGACCTATGTAATAATATTTTAAATTTTTTAATATAATATTTTTATATCGAGTGGGGTTTGAATTTTGGGCCTCTCAAACAAAAGTTAAAGTCCTGTGTTAATTTAATATTAATTTTTTCAATAAGTTTACACAAGTGTTTATCAAGGGTATCGATCCCCTCATATCGAGTTAATTTTTTCAATGAGTTTACACAAGTGTTTATCAGGGGTCTCGATCCTCTCATATCAAGTTAATTTTTTCAAGGAGTTTACACAAGTGTTTATCACGGGTCTCAATCTCCTCCTATCAAGTTAATTTTTTCAATGAGTTTACACAAATGTTTATCAAGGGTCTCAACCTCCTCATACCGAGTTAATTTTTTTAATGAGTTTACACAAAATTTTATGAGGGGTCTCGATCCCCTCATAGTGAGTGGGGTTTGAACCTTGGACCTCTCAAAAATAAGTTAAAGTCCTTACCATTGCAGTAAGCTTGTAGTTGCATTAATTTAACAATAATTTTTTTAATGAATTTACACAAGTTTTATAGGGGTTTTGGTCCCCTCATACTAAGTGGGGTTTGAACCTTGGACATCTCAAAAAGAACCCAAAGCCCTTACCACTACAACTCTATGTTCATTTAATATTTTTTTAATGGGTTATATGGGATTGAAACGAACCCCACCCTTGTTACATCATTATCACATAGTGGTATTAGAATAAAGCTTGGATATTATTCATGTGTTGTTTGGCAATATTCGAATCCGGGTGTCCTTGAAATGTTGAGGAATCTAATCGATTGAGCTGATTATGTTAATTTAATATTAATTATAACTAATTTGATAGTTTTTTATAAATACAAAATATTAACTAAAATAATCATTTTCCACGTACTATGAGATGATAATTGTATAAATTCTTAATATTTTACTTTTATAAATTATATAATTGAAACCATTCATTTTAATAAGGTTTAAACTAATTAATAATTATCAAATAACGAAGTAATTAAAATAAAATGTAATTATGCATACAATTATGCATAGATAATGTTGTTATCACATCTTTTTTTTATTTTTACATTGTGGAATCTGTTACATCCAAAATTCCTTTCTACTACCAAGCAAGGTTCAAATTTTGGGGCTACTCTTATTCCACCTCGTTGTTGTTTAACCTAATGTAAAGTGGACCACTGGACACTTGGGATTGTTACCGTCATCATCAGATTAGCACACACTCAACGAGTTCAGGTCAGACTACTACATTTGCAAACAAGCATACCCCTAGGGTTTGAATCTAGGTCTCTTCTTGGTAAGCACCAAAACTTACCAATCCACCTAGCCCTCGAGGACACGTTGTAATCACGTTGTAATCACATCTGACTATATCTTAGTTCTTTCTTGTCATTGTAAACTACATCAAATGGTTGTGTTTGGAAGAACTTTTTTTTGGTTTGTATGATTTGGTTTTTATATATTCCCTCCTATAGATATGCATATATACACAAGAAAACATAAACTAAAGTGTTTATATATAGATGGAAAATCAATGAATGTATCTAAACATGATCTAGTTATGAAGAAGTATGTAACTCAAAAATCATTAATAATAATGTTGCTACTAAGAAAGGAGTGATAGATCTGAAGCTCAAGTGGGACATGGAGCTTCTCAATGTTGTATACTTAGTTTGTATCAACTTATCAACTTTTATAGTGCTAACACTATAATGTTTCCAATATTCAAATGGCTTCCTATGGTAAACAAGTTTTTATTAACTCCATATTTCATACTTATAGAGTGTGATTGAAATTTTATGAAGTATTATGTTTAGCATTTACGTTCTTTGTGTAAACATATTGTATCCATGAAAAAGGATTGGTGTTTGCACTAGTTTATAATGCACTTGAAATAATTTTGGTTATGTTGTATAATTTTAGAGCCATTGGTCCTCCATTTCAAGTTTCATGCACGAACGTTGATTTTAATATAGAAAATTCAATGCTTACATGTAGTTTTCAATTCATTTTTATTAAGAATTGGTCTACCAATCTCCTTTTGAAATAATCACAATATTATATATGTGCCAACAACATAAACTCTGTTGAGTGGTCATTTGACAACTCACCTTTACCTTATTTTATGGTAGGAGGGATTTTGATGATGGCAAGGCTCTACACTATAGTATGGGAAAAGCTAAAGATGAAAAGCAATTAGTGGGTAACGAAAGGATAGTACCACAAATGAATCCATTGCACAATGAAATTAAGTAGCCTCTACTAGAAAAATGAAGCTAAAATTAATTTTCATAATCACTCATAGAAGAAGTCCCACTCAAATGGAGAAATTTCTCATCATTGAACTTATATAATAACTTAAAATGAAGTTTTCTTGTTTTATCCCCATGTGTATTCTACTGGCAATGACGCAAATTGCATTATTAGTGATGTTACCAGGGTTCAATCCCCATGGTGGATGTGTATAAGAAGTATTACTCACCAAAAAAAAAATTAAAATTTACATTTGTTATGTTATTTGTTATTTCAATTTTTATTTTTAATCAATACTTCTTATACACATTTGCAATGGGGTTGAACCTGAGTCTCATTACCTATAATGCAAGTGGTGTCCTTGTCACTAGATTAGGTAGACCACACACATTGTTTTGTTATCTTTGTAATTTTAGTTTTTTGAATATTTTGTGTTGATACAATAATTGAACTCAAATTAGAAGTTTGATATATTCCCTACAAGCAAGATTCCAATTATATATAAGCATGATTGTTTGATACTTCACTATTTGCATCAATCAAGAGAGTCTTTTTTAAGTGTTGACTACACAGGAATTAAGAAACATTCCTTAATAACATCCTTGAAACTTAAGAAAGTTTTTATATTAGGTTTTCTTTACACCATTAGGGGCAATTGCCAATTTATATGTAAAGCAATATATTTTTTTATTACATAAGAGAGTTGGTTACAACCACTATTTTAGTAACTGGTCAGTGCAAGGTTCAAACCATAGGGACTGCTTCCAACAAACCTATTCGTCTCGTTTTTAGGTAACATGACGTGAAATGGGGATCGTCAATCGCTCGACATTCGTATTGTTGTTGGTCTAGTACACACTCATCGGTCTAGTGCACACTCAGAGGATTCGAAGCAAACTACTACCTTTGCAAGGGTTGGATTCACCCAAAGTTTGAACCTAGGTCTCTTCTTGGTAAGTGCCCAACCACACCTACACTTACCAATCCACCTAGCACTTGGGGTAAAGCGATATAATTTGTTTTTTTGAAAAATTTGAAAAAACTTGTATTAAAACAAAGATCAATTACAATAAGGGAAGGGACTCTTCCCAGCTGAACTCAGAGAGAACACAATCTTACAATAGATGAAGCAGCTTGTCACGAAATCGCGACACAAAAGTTCTCAATAGGCCGTGAACAAGCAACATGTCGCGAAATCGCGACACCTTTCCCATTTGGCCGCAAAAAAGCAAAAGCAATATAATTTGTTAAGTGTAGTTATTTTGTTAGTTTTTTTTTACTCAATTGAAATAGTTGAAGGCATATATGCAACTTGCTTAACATAAGACCAATGTATATATCCTTTATGTATTTTACATGAATTTACAAGTCAATAGCCTTCTTGGGTTATTGAAGAAAGTATCTTTCACATTTGTCACTATCACACAATTAATAGCATGTGAATATAATAGATTTTATAACTTACCATGTGTAAGTTTTTTTTTTCAATAGGTTATATGTGGCTTCTATTAGGGGCCACTCCCATCACAATACCAAAATATTACATTTGCTATAGCATACATTTTTATCACGACTTTTTCATTTATTTTTTCTCTTAAATATATTCTTTAACTTCTTCAAAGTGTTGTTTTCACAATCAATTAACATCAATTTGATTAAGATATAAAATCTCACTTGGCTAGTTGCCTTCTAAAATCTGAGTTTCACCAAGATGAAGATCAACACCATAATTCGCTAATTTATCTGCTACTCGATTTCCTTCTTTATAAATATGCTCACACTGCCAAGAGATTACCATGTGCAAGTTTATAATAGGACAAATTTGCTTTTTTTATTGCATTGTGACTATTTGGAAAATACTTTTAAAATAGACACCATGCATGTCACAATAGAACTACCATTATTAAAAAAATTATTGAAACCTTGGGTGGATATTGTCTATTATATATTGTTGTATCCCAATGATATTTGTAATATTGTTTTTTATTCTTTTTTAATTTTTGTGATGGAATCCAAAATAACCTTTTGATATTTTTTTTTTATAAATAGAGAGGTGGCTACAAAGGAAGGACACTATTGTGTGGATACCATATTGCACCACAATAAAAATATTGTTATTAAATTTTTTGCTCAAATCCATGGGTGGATCATTGTTTATTATATATTATTGTATCGAAGTGTTATTAGCAATACTATTTTGTACTCTTCTTTGTAACATTTTCTATAATGGATTCCAAAGAAACAACATTTTGATATAATGTTTGATAAGTAGAGATGTGGTTACAAATAAAGGATGATAGCACAAGAATTGAAATCAATGAAAATACTTTAAGCATGGTGCAATTATTTAAAATGACTAATATTTTTACCATTTTCTTTATTGTATCTAGTAAAACACAAGATTTACAACATATTCCATTTTTAAACTTGAAATATTTGGGCAGCAATCACTTTAAAATAAATTTCTACTAAAAAATCTAGTGGTAGAGATGAGCCCCACAAATAACTTGTTTGAAACTAGTACAAGGAGGGTCATTATATTACTCTTCCAATAAAAGTAGCTTCTTAGTTGTCTAATTTTTTGCATAATGAAGTTAGAAAACTAAGGAACACAATTTAAGTTTGTGTTATATGTTTGTAATGCACAAGGAAAGGTTATAGGTTATGTTGGTTTAACTATCTCCATTTCAAATTAAACATGATATTTTTTTCTAAAAATGTCAAATTACTCATTGCTACACTCTATCTCCATTTGATAAAAAAGATTATATAGCCAACTCTATGATAACTAACATAATGTCTATTTGAATTAACCATTCAATATGAATTCTAATTGTACAAATTGAGTGGACCAAATGATGAAGACTTGGTACTCCAAATAGGAGGGTCAAGGTTTGAATCCAAAAGGAGATAAAATTGTACACCAAACTTTGTAACTTAAAAATTACATTTTCTTTCTTATCGATTGCTTCGTATTAAAACTTTTTTTTTTTTATCTTGATTTGTTTCATGCCTAAATTTTCTAGTGCAAAACATACAAATTGTCACTTTGAAATTGTAAAAGTCACTATTTAAACATTTTATGGCGTTTAAAATCATATAAAACAATAATTAAGCATGCTGCAATTATTTAAAATGACAAATATGTTTACCATTTTCTTGATTGTATCTAGTAAAATTGAAGGTCTATAACATACTCCATTTTTAGACATGGACTATTTAGGCTTCATCCACTTTAAAATAAATTTCTACTCATAAATCTAGTGGTAGAGATGAACCCCACCAATAAGTTGTTTGAAACTAGCACTAGGAATGCCATAATACTACTCTTCCAATAAAAGTAGCTTCTTCAACTGTCTAAATTTTTGCATAGTCAAGTTAGGCAAAGAAGGAACACAATTTTAGTTTGTGTTATATGTTTGTAATGCATAAAGAAGAGTTATAGGCTATGTTGGTTTAGCTATCTCCATTTCAAATTAAGCATGGAAAGTTTTCTAAATATGTAAGAACTCATTGCTACACCCTATTTCTATTTGATAAAAAATATTATGTAACCAACTCTATGATAACTAATATAATGCCTATTTGAATAAATCATTTAATATGAATTTTAATTGTACAAATTGAATGGGTCTAATGTTGAAGACTTGACATTCCAAATAAAAGGACCAAGGTTTGAATCTAAAAGGAAATAAGATTGTATACCAAACTTTTTTTACTTATAAACTAAGTTTCCTTTTTTTCTTCATTGTTTTATATTATATTTTTTTTCTTTGATTTATTTCATATCTTATTAAATTTTCTAGTGCTCACTTTAAAATTGTAAAAGTCACTTTCTAAGCATTTTATGGAGTTTAAAATCATATGAAACAATATATATTAAATTAAACAATTCTTGAATAACACTCCATATTAAGTAATTAATAAATAAATAAATTTAAAAAAATCTGAGGACAATTTTAAAACCTTATAACTAAGTTGTTTTCCGTGGCTTGATAGTAATAAATATAATTTAAAATTATTATATAATATAATCTGTCATTATTAATTAACATCAAATTTGAACATGTATGTAAAAGGCTGACCCTCTTATTCTATTTTGATGAAATTAAAAATAAAAATATATTCCATTTTGATGAAACTAAAAATATAAATAAAAATAAAATTTATCTGCGTTTTTAACGGTAAGTTCGAATAATCAATCGTCTTGGATTGGTTCACGTTTTCCTTGTGAGCGTTTTTAAATTTATAATTTCTTAGTCAATGATTTCCTTCCCTTAGTAAATACAGAAAAAAAAATCAAACACACAACCATAAAAATAATTATAATAATGTACAACATACAAACAAAAATAGATACACAAAATGATAACGATGTAGCAGAGACAACACTGCCATAAATAACAAGAAGATTCAACGGATCTAAACTCGTGACAAATCTTGCGCCCAAAAACATTTGTGATGATTTAATATGTTGAGATTAAATTGTAGCCGGAATTTTTTTAAAGTAATGTTACCTATAATTAAGGTAAAAATAAAGGTTCTTTTAGTATAACCTTTTAGTAATTAAAACTTAATTATTATGAATAAAATTTTAATTAGATATATTTTTTTTGAAAAAATTGAAAAAAACTTGTATTAAAACAAAGATCAGTTATAATTGGGAGTAGACACATCCCAGCCGAAAACAATGAAAGCACATGATTACAAGAGAAGAGGAAGATTTGCAATGGAGCCAAATCTCTTGAACCAATACCAAGCTAGCTGAGGGAGCTGATTGATCTGTTACAACAACTGGTCGCGAAATCGCGCAGCAAACACCAACTTCACCTTTGGCCGCGAAAAAGCTGCAAGTCGCGAAATCGCGACACAAGACTCCTCTGACCGCAAAAAGTCAACCTGTCGCGAAATCGCGACAACAATCCTCCCTTGGCCGCAAAAAGTCAACCTGTCGCGAAATCGCGACAACAATCCTCCCTTGGCCGCGACGGAGCAACAGGTCGCGAAATCGCGACACCTTTCCACCCTTGGCCGCGACGGAGCAACATGTCACGAAATCGCGACAACTTTCCTCTCTTGGCCGCGACGAAGCAACATGTCGCGAAATCGTGACAACTTTCCTCCAATGGCCGCGACGACGCAACACGTCGCGAAATCGTGACAACTTTCCTCCAATGGCCGCGACGACGCAACATGTCGCGATATCGCGACAACTTTCCTCCCTTGGCCGCGACGACGCAACATGTCGCGATATCGCGACCAAATCCTCCAGCGGCCGTGACGACGCAACATGTCGCGATATCGCGACAACTTTCCTCCCTTGGCCGCGATGGCGCAACATGTCGCGATATCGCGACAACTTTCCCACAACGGCCGCGATGGCGTAACATGTCGCGATATCGCGACAACTTTTCTCCAGCAGCCATGACGACGCAACATGTCGCGATATCGCGACAACTTTCCTCCAACGACCGCGATAACGCAACATGTCGCGATATCGCGACAACTTTCCCACAACGACCGCGACGACGCAACATGTCGCGATATCGCGACAACTTTTCTCCAACAGCCGCGACGACGCAACATGTCGCGAAATCGCGACAACTTTCCTCCAACGACCGCGACGGTGCAACATGTCGCGATATCATGACAACTTTCCTCCAACGACCGCGACGGCGTAACATGTCGCGATATCACGACAACTTTCCTCCAACGGCCGCGACGATGCAACATGTCACGATTTCGCGACAGCTTTCCTCCAGCGGCCGCGACGGCGCAACACGTCGCGATATCGTGACAACTTACCTCCAATGGCCGCGATGGCGCAATAGGTCACGAAATCGTGACAAAAACCACCCTTAGCTTTTTCTTTGATCATTGTCTCAAGGATCTTTCAAGGCCCTGCCTAATCACCTCATCTTCAATAGGCATGTCACTGTGCAACTGCACCCCTACTTCTTTCTCAAGACCCATCTTAGCCAGGAAATCGGTCGCTTTGTTTAAATCTCTGCTCACATAAACTCGGAATCACATCATCTAATTCCCTCCATAATTCCTTGATTTGAGAGACCGTAATCCTCAACCTCCAAGCTTTCAACGCAAAGTTCCTCATGCAGTCTAGAGCTCCAACCAGAATTTGAGAATCAGATTCAAGAATTATCCTCCCGTGGCCCCGAGTAATTGCCCAAATAGAAGCAGATTTGATAGCAATGGCTTCTGCTTCATTATTTGTGGCTCTACCCAAGCCCTACAGTTCCCAATAGAGCACTGATCCCTCATGATTCTGGCAGACCACGCCAATTCCGGCACTACCCGGATTGCCCTTTGCAAGGACCATCGTATTGATTTTAATCCAACCTTCCGGGGGCGGTTTCCAACCGGCTCGTCCTCGTCCCTCTTGCTTTTCAACTCCCTCTTCCATTGGCCCAAGACCAACCTGAGTTTCCTCTTTAGCGTAGACGGCAACAGTTTTTGTGACTTTGCTCCAGATGACCTGCCAAACTCCATCTAGCGAGGAAAAGGTTTCTCTAAAAATTCTAGCATTTCTCTCCAACCACACTTGCCACCAAATGAAGTTTAAGCCAAGCTCCCACCCAATTTGAAGAGCTTTGGAATTAAATCTACCCCGCTTCCATCTTTCCCAAATATTAGACCGATTCATGTCACCATTAACCTGGATTTTATAGTGAGAGAACCATCGCTTCCAAATCTGACGCGTGAAAGGGCACTCAAACATCAGGTGATCAACTGTTTCCTCGTTCTTGTGGCATAAAACACATTGAGAAGGGCCGATGATTCCTCTACATCTGAGATTGTCAAAAGTGAGAATACCATTGTGCATAAACTGCCAGGCAAAAAAGTTTACTTTCGGCCAGCCCTTGGGGTGCCAAATCTTTCTCCAATCCTCAACCGGATAAGAATGGGGGGAGGCTCTGGGAGGATCTTGTCATATCCGTCCTTCACTGTATAAACACCAAGGCTCCCATAGCCCCAAGCTAATTCATCCTCCTCGTCTCTCCCCGTGAGAAACCTTTCTGTCAAGATTTTGGTCAAGATGGGTGCCAACTCCAGGGGGATTGGAATTGGCCACTCCTCCAACCTCTTAAACTTCTTAAACTTATACTCCCCCAACTGAGTAGTGTTGAAATAACTTTCAATTTGGACCCAACCCTTGGTTTCTATGGCAGATTTTATTGGAAGTAACTTGGGGAATTCAACAATGATGGGTGGGTACTGATCCCATGAATCAGTCCAAAAACGAGCCTTCTCCCCTCTCCCCACTTTCCAAAACAATTGGTCTTTAATAACCTGAGATCCTAGCTTGAGAGCCTCGCCACACTAAGGATCCAAGGACCATCCAGTAGGGAAACGGCCCACCTCATTGGGGTTAACTTGACCCAAATATTTACTAGTTAGGATTCTACTGAATAAGGAAGTTGGTTGGGAAATCCACCTCCAGTACAACTTTCCAGCCAAGGCTTGATTATTTAACTTGGATCCTCTCAATCCCAACCCACCTTTTACCTTGGGTTGGGTGACTTTATCCCAGTCCACTAAGGCCCACTTTCTCTCTCCCTTAGCTCCTTCCCACAAAAACTTCCTAGCCATCCTGTCCAACTCTTTCCATATTGTAAGCGGGGCAGCCAGGATAGAAAATTTGTAGATTGGCATGGCTTGAATGACTGACTGTAAGAACGTTAATCTGCCACCATAACTTAACCACTTGTGAGACCAGTGATTAATTTTGTCCTTGATACACTCCAACAAATTCCTCCAAGTGTCTAATTTCAGCTTCTTGAAATGCAAGGGGATCCCCAAGTAAACCACAGGGAGAGAAGTCCTAGTGAATCCCAAGATTTCTAAAATTCTGTTCTGAAGCCTTTGCTCCAGATTAAAAAAGACCACTTTGGATTTCCTGTCATTAATGACCTGTTGAGTAGCCCCGAGATAGACATTAAGAGTATCCCTAATCGTTCTTGCTTCCCCGATGCTGGCCACTCCCATCAAACCAAGTGTCATCCACAAACCGCAAGGTGCGATAAAACTTCATCCCCCACCCTAATACCCAATAATCCGCCTTGTTGTCTTCTCCTCAAGAAAAGTCCGCCAAGACCTTCACCGTAATGAGAAAAAGATAAGGGGAACAGGGATCCCCCGGCGCAGCACCCCGAGAAGCTCCAAAAGGTTGCGAAGGAAGGCCCTTGATAAGCACAGAGTAAGTCGGGGAAGAGACACAACTCATGATCCACTCAATCCAGCCTCCGAGAGAAGCCGAAGGCTGCCATAATTTTAGCCAGGAAACTCCATTCAACCCTCGTCATAAGCCTTTGACATGTCCAATTTAATGAACATCCCTTTATTACCGAAAGTGTGCATTGAATGGATTGCTTCCTCGGCCACAACCACCCCATCCAGAATCTGCCGTCCCTCAACAAAGCCCCCTTGCTCAGAGGAGATAATGTTGTGAAGAAGAGGTTTTAGGCGCTCACCCATTACCTTTGTGATTATTTTGTACAACACATTACATAAGGCAATAGGCCTATAATCTGAAATATGAACCCCCTCCTCCCCTTTTGGAATCAAGGTAATGAACGTGTGGTTTATAGCTTTAAGCATTCTCTTATTTTCTTCGGACTCTTCAACAACAACCCTTACATCTTCCTCTAAGCAGTCCTAGAAAGCCTGAAAGAACTCAATTGGGAAGCCATCTCGGACCAGGAGTTTTACCAAGTGCTCATTCCAAAGACCACAGCTTTCAATTCATCCCTATCAATGGGTTTGAGGAGGGCCTGATTTTCATCCTCCGAAATAATAGCAAGTATGACAGAAATAACTTCATTTTGGGCCTCTACATCTTGAACCACACTTTCCTTAAAAAGCTTAGAAAAATAATCCATAGCATGGGAATGTATACCTGGAAGAGTATCAAAGGAATGACCGTTCTCATCTTGAAGGACCTCCATCTTATTCATCTGTCTTCGAGCACAAGCAGTCCGATGAAAGAATTTTGTATTTCTATCCCCTTCTAATAACCAGGAGGTTCTTGCTCTCTGCTTCCAATAGATCTCCTCCCGGTTGTCAATGTCCTCAACCGCCGTACGCAAGGCATCATCCTCAACTTTGAGCCGGTCGGTTATTACTCCTTCTCCGAACCGATTTTGGACCTCATCCCAGCGGGCCACCAACGGAGCTCTTTGGGCCCGGAAGTCGGCTTTATTAGAACGCCTCCAATACTTCAACCGAGTTTTGACATATTGAAGTTGTTTGTGGATTCTCGAACATTGCTCTCCCATAAGTCGGGCGGCCTTCTTCCCACCACCGTGGGTTTTTCTCCCAAAGTTCTTCTTTCTGAAGCCAGAAATTCTCAAATCTGAAAGGTTTGTGCTGGTGCCCCATCCTAGTCCCACCTTCCAACAGAATAGGACAATGATAAAAAATAGGGCCTTGCTAAAATTTGAAAATTGATATTCCAGTTTACAAACGCCTCCTCTAAAAGCAGAAAGCGATCTAGCTTCACCTTCCTACTATGTGGCTCCCGCCTTTTATTAGTCCAAGTGAAGTTATTGCCATGACATTTAATGTCCACTAAGTGCAAATCCCGGACTTGAGCAATCATGAAACGGTCCCCTGGATCCAAAAGAGGTGTTCCCCCTTCCTGGTCTCTAGAAGATAATTTAGCATTAAAGTCCCCCGCTATAATCCAGTCTAGATCTTCCCTTGATGCTCGCATGTCATGCACAACCTTCCACTGCCGCCTCTGACCCTCTAGGTTTTGAGATCCATAAAAGTTGGTGATTAGAACGAATTCCGCAGAGACATTATTCCTAAAAAGAGAAGTGAGAACACCCCTCCGTGCAAGGTGTTCTATTGCGGACCATTCCAGAGAGTTCCACAGAGTAACAATCCCCCCTGAGGCACCTTGGGCAGCCACATCCATATGACCAAGGACCCCTCCAAATTCTCGTTGACTGTTTTAGACATAAGATCCAAAGACATCTTAGTCTCTTGTAAAAGCAAAAAATCAGTATTGCTATTCTCTAATAATCTTTGAACAACAGATTGATGGGTTCTACTGTTTAAACCCCTCACATTCCAAGATTGTATAATCATGGGTTACCCTGGGAGCAATAAGAGTCAATTGTCCTCATCGATCCTCCCATGATCAATTTGTCTCCCTGGGCTGCTAGCAGCTCCTTATTGGATCTTCTACCCGCTCCCTGAGAATTGCTATTTTTTGATCTTTTTTCTACCCGGGTTATCCCCAAAGATGGCCTTTCCCCTGTTCTTCTCTCGCTATCCCCATGCGAACATCCCGAGATACCGTCTCGCTCCCCGGTTATGGACTACTAAGGCACCGTAACACACCGGGCCGTGATACCTCGTAGGGATCAACTACCTCGTCGTATGACGGGAGAAGATGATAGGGGGAGTTGCCCGGGAACAAAAGAAGTTTCCTTGAAACCCTCCAAGCCCTCCATAGATTGATCCTCTTCATCAACCAATGACTTAAAAATCTCATACCTATTGGCAAGCCTGAGATGAGATTGCTCCTTTCCCTCCTTTTTCTTTGTCCGTCTTTTTCTTCTGGGCTGTTCAAAACCCTCTCTCTGAGCTTCCTGGCCCTGACCGGTGCTAATAGGATCTTTATTAGGTGCAGCCTTATCCTCTTTAGGCAGGTTTGGCATTCCTGTAGGGGCCTCCATATTGGCATTCATATTAATAGGACAGAAACGGGCCAAATGTCCATGCTTGTGACAAACCCTACATCTGAAGGGTAGGGCCTCATAGTCCAACCGTTGAATCCAGGAAAGACCTGCCAATTCAATTTCCAACTCTGCCGGCAAAGGCCGGGCCGAGATCCATCTCCACACATATTCGAGCATACACCGCCATGCTCCCTTCAATAGTGTCTCCGGCAACACCCGGATGTCTACCAATCGAATTGCCAATCATTGCCAATACCTCGCTCACCCCAGTAATTCCATTGGGAGAGCATAAAGTCGAATCCACACCGGGACAAACAGGGGGTTCAACAACGAGGATCGAATCCTCCCCCCCTGGTTGATTGAACAAATAGCCCCTCGTCGGGCCATGGTTTTTCTTCTCCGACTCGAAGGCCTTATTTCTATCGGCCAGAGCCGAGAAGTCGACAATAAAATAACCATTACTAATAAACCACAATGAATACTCACCGTGGGGCTCCCGGCTTCGGCGGATCCAAGAATGCAAAAGCTCGGGGAAGGGCGAATACCCATGAACTTGCAGATTAAATCATGGTTAGCTCTATAGAGGACTCGACTCTTCAACCATGCCGGGCTCAATGACGATTTTTGGCCTCGGATTCGGCCTCGCGGCAAACAACCATTCACACGACGTGTCGAAGACCTAGTCCCAAGCAGTCGTGAAGAGCTTTTTATATGCCATCTTTTGGGCTTCGGCATTCTTCGGAGGAGAATCTTCTTTAAACAAATCAGCGTAAGAACTGGTACTTCCACCTGGAAAAGGAGCCGGAGAAGTCCCCATTGGACCCTCCTGGGGCACCGATCGAACCTTCAGATCCACCGTACCCCAAAGACACTTCTGCAAGCCAACAGAAGCCAGAGAATTTTCGAAAATCCAAAAGCCCTAGTTTCAGAGAAAAAAATCGCCAGAGCTCGTTTTTCCAAAAGTCATCTTCAAGGGCTAATCAAATGTTACAATAGAAGAATTGTTGTAGTGAACAAATTGGTCAATTAATTTGATATATTAGAAAAAAGTTTATTAGGAATAAAATAGGATAAGGGTTAGTGGATTGGTAAGTGTATGTGTGGTTGGACACTTACCAAGAAGAGACCTAGGTTCAAACTTTGGGGAAAGCCAACCCTTTGCAAAGGTAATAGTCTGTTCGAACCCTAAGATGATATGAACCCCAGAATGATTGGTGGTCTCCATCTCAACCCCAAAGAGTGATTAGTGGTCTCCATCTCACACCCGATCAACAAAAACAAGACAAAAATATTTAATGAAAGCAATCCTTATAGTTTAAACTTGTAACCAATTTCTATCTAATAAAAAAAAAGAAGATAGGATAGGACTATAACAAGGATAGTGATTTTAATCCAAATCCACACCAACGTGGAGATGAGGATAAACCACGGGCTCCAAAATGGACATTACGATCACTTGATTTCAAAAAATTAAGAGATAAAGCGAAAACACAAGTGGTTGGATTCCACCCAAGTGGACCCTACTATCGAATATGACACGCATGGCTTGCTTAGCCACAACCAGCTGGCCATCACGAAACAAAACAAGAGAAATGTAATCAAGCAACGTGCCAAATGTGGGATAGAAAAAAGTTAACAATTACTAGTTTGATTACTGCAGAGGATCACCATAGTACGAAGGAATTCAAGTTTATCCTTATGAGAATGACTGTAACTGTATGCCCTCCTGTTTCCACATACACGGATTGGCGGTTTGGAAGTTTCTATAAAAGGCCGCGGATGGGGGATGACTCTCTCTTAAGTGGCAACAGGCGAGTGGTAAATATCGAGCTATTCTCTGGTACAAGATAATCTTTAGCGCAACAAATTTATTACAGAGCAGATTGCATTGCATATTCTGCAGCGCAGTAGGGCTTATCCGTTATGGAGAGTCAACAGGTCAAGGGTTCGAGGGTCTTGGCGGTCGATTCGGCCAAAACGTGGGAGTTCGTTATCGGCCAGGCCCAAATCCAGGCTTGCCCCGTATGTCGTTCATGACTTCTGTCAAATCTACTCCAGCTTTTTCATTTTTTTCATTTTGTTTCATATTTTAACCTTGTTTGGTTTTTGGGTAATTGTTGCAGGTAGTAATCCATTTCACTGCAGTCTGGTGCGCGCCGTCCAAGTTCATGAAAGGCTTTTTCGAGGAGCTGGCCCTCAAGTACCCCGATATTCTGTTTCTGTCAGTTGACGTAGATGAACTGAAAGTATGTCGATTCCTTTCAGTGGGGGAAAGCAAAAAAACCCCTTGTTTATGCGTTATTATTTCGTTTTAGGATTTATTTTTTATTTTTTGCTGTGCAGAGTGTTGCAGAGAAGTTGGATGTGAAGGCGATGCCCACATTTTTATTTATGAAGGAGGATTATAACCAGGCTGCGGATAAAATAGTGGGAGCCAACGCTGAGGAGCTTCACAAAAGGGTGGCCCATTTTGCGCAGATGTCCCGCCAGGGCTCCCAGGACGCCACCTCCCCTAAATTTAGCGGTGTTCTGTGACATGCTTGTTTATTTATATACGCGACCTCTAATATTTAGATCGACATGTCCGTCGCCTCCTCCGTTCTGTTTTCCAGATCAAGTAAAAAGTCCTAAGGCGGTTTGATTTCCCTTTCCCTCGTTGTTTAAGTTGACTGTGTTATTAGCTTGCTCCTCTTCTGGAAATTGTTTTCCTCGAGCAAACATGTCTATAGCTTTTAATGTAAAAATTTTATGGAAAAATATGTAGTTGTAGAATTCTAAGTGTAAAGTTTCCCTGTGTGTTATTGATTAGAAGTAAAGTGATACAGAGTGAGAGGGAAAATGACGTTCTTTACAGTCACAGTGGGTATTTTTAAACAAGTTCTTGCTATGGTATGAACTGGGTTTTACACATAGCACATATACACATCTAATTATGGTTTGAAAACTATGGTATGAACTGGGCCTCTCAGCTATGATATGAACTGGGTTTTACACATAGCACATATACACATCTTATTATGGTTTGAACTGGATTTTACACAACACTAACCTATTGCTATGGTTGATCCAGAACTGGGTTTTACAACAGCACTAACCTATTGCTATGGTTAATGGTTAATCTAGGTCTTTCAAAAGAGACCTCAAAATCTAAACCACTATTATAATATCTAAACCACTACTATAATATCTTAGTACGAGGATTGAACGTATTCACAACTAACCCCGTCCTATTTCAATATAAATCATACATGAGATGTGAACAGGGTGGTGTTTTTAAACCCTACAATCATGAATTGATGCTGATTTTTCTGTCTTAAGTTTCTCAGATTTAGCCCTATCACATGATGGTTTCCTCTCGCCTTCTAGGGAAGGTACTTTCTGGATATTGTGAAAGATTTTTCTGCTTCGATTCTGATTTTGCAAGGACCACGGTGATTTTGTCCACAAGCTTTTTGACGATATACGTTGGGCAATTGCTGATATCCACATTTTTAGGCATTGTTTATGCGCTGTAAAAGACATGTACCAAACTCTTATGGTAAGTACTCAGTACTCCACCATTAACAATTGCATTTTGTTTTGAATACAGTCACACAACCATTAACAATTGTATTTTGTTTGGAACACTTATACATCCATCGCATCGCCTGATTTATATACTTGGGTTCGATAGGATGTCTCTTCCAGGAGAACAGTTGTATTTTTTCTTTTCAAGGTCATGCCAATCTAATCTCTACCAGATATTCTTTTGATATGCTTATCCACAATTGCCAAAGGTATTTTGTTGTTTGATTTGGCTTAGCAATAGCTACAGGATGGTAATCGTTGTACAGGGGGACCTCCTTGTTCTGCACAGGGGACTGGTACCGACGTCTATTGAGATTTGACCAAAATATTAAAGAATGAGATGTGGGATGGCAATGTGTACAACCATAGTTCGAGTCCTCACAAGGTCAATAGTAGGATGGTATTTGCTATATAAAAATAGTTCGAATCTGTGGGAAGGTCTAATCCTAGGATGGTAATTGGTATATAAACATAGTTCGCATCTGTGGGAAGGTTAATGGGGAATGAGATGTGGGATGGCAACGTGTACAACCATGGGAAGGTCTAATCCTAGGATGGTAATTGGTATATAAACATAGTTCGCATCTGTGGGAAGGTTAATGGGGAATGAGATGTGGGATGGCAACGTGTACAACCATAGGTCGAGTCCTCGAGTCCTCACAAGGTCAATAGTACGATGGTAATTGCTATATAAAAATAGTTCGAATCTGTGGGAATAGTAAGATGGTAATTGCTATATAAAAATAGTTCGAATCTGTGGGAAGGTCTAATCCTGGGAAGGTTAATGAGGAATGAGATGTGGGATGGCAAGATGTACAACCATAGGTCGAGTTCTCACAAGGTCAGTAGCAGGATGGTAATTGGTGTATATAAACATAGTTCGAATCTCGGGAAGGTCTAATCCTGGGAAGGTTAATGCTCTACCTTGGTCTACCTTACAATGATAGTAGCCAAGTTGAACACGTTATAATTGTAAACATAACATGTTTATAATTATTAATTGTTTGAAGTTAATTGAATATATTTTAAGTTAAATTATTAAATAAACATAAAACTTAACATCAAATGCCTAACCTTAACTTTGATGCATCTTCAAAAACATTATAATTAGATGTCAAAGCCACGAAGGCCAGCACAAAAGGGTCATAAAATGCCAATAATAATACCCATTTAAATAAAATATTTATAATTTTTTTTTGGGTTACATAGGATAGTTGGGAACAGTCATACTATTCCGCTTCTGCTTCCGTCTCGTTATTGGTGTTTTTACTAAATTTATTCTACCTCGTTATCTCGTTATTGTTGATATGATGTGAAAAAAACTATAGGGGTTACTCCCGCTAAACCTATTTCGCTTCGTTATTGTTCCCACTAAACATATTTTGCATCGATATTGTTGATCCAACGTAAAAGGGACCATCGGTTGGTGCGCACTCAGAAGATTCAGACTAGACTACTACCTTTACAAAAAAAAAAAAGTCGTCCTTAAGGTTTGAACTTGGGTATATTTTTGATAAGTGTTTGGTCAAACATTTATCAATCCACCTAACCTTCAAAAGAAATATTTATAATTATTATTAATAATTTAAATTAACATATATTTTTAATTAAAAGTTAAATGTTTAAGATTAAATTTATTATTAAAAAAATAAGAATTAATAACTCTCAATCTTTATATTTTTTGTGTCAAGTTTTTTTTGTTTTTGTTAAAGAAAATCTAAAGCTTTCTTTTACTGGGAAGGGCAATCGATAACTCCTAGTCTTATGTTCTTAAGGTATTTTTTAAGGAAAATCTTCAACTCCACATTCTTATGTCCTTTCGTCTTAAATCAATATAACTCCTATTTATATGACAATATAAATAGTCCTTATATTTCTTAACGTCTTGTTTTAAAGAAAATCTTCAACTCCTTTTCGTCTTAAGTCATTGTAACCCTCTATTTACTCTTGCTAAATACATTACAATAGTTTTTGAAAGGATTATATTCCTTTCATCTTAATGTCTTTTTTTAAAGAAAATCTTCTAACTCCTTTTCGTCTTAAGTCATTGTAACCCTCTATTTACTCTTGCTCGTCTTAAATCATTGCAACCCTCTATTTACTCTTGCTAAATAAATGACAATAGTTTTTATATTCCTTTCAAAACTTAAGGTTTTTCTTTAAAGAAAATCCAACTCCACATCCTTATGTCTTTTCGTCTTAATTAATATAATCCCCATTTACTTACTCTCGGTTAATAGATGATAATAGTTTTTTTTTATAATCTTTTTAACTTTAAACTTGTTTTTTTTTTAATTTTTAACTCCATATTTTAATGTTTTTTTTTTGTCAATATAACCTCTATTTACTCTTAGTAAATGTTTTGAAAGGTAGGTGGATTGGTAGTTGTCTATTAAGAAGAGACCTAGGTTCAAACCTTTGGGGCACTTACCAAAAAGAGACCTAGGTTCAAACCTTGGGGGCATACCTATTGCAAAGGTAGCAGTCTATTTTGAATCCTTTAAATGTGCGCCAGAGTGACGACGATATTACGAACTCGAGTGACTGATGGTCCCCTCACATCAGGTCAACAATAACTAGGTGGTATAGGCTTGTTGATAGCAGCCCTTGTGGTTTGAACCCTACATTTGGCAATTACTAAAAATAATGTCGATTTAACCAACTCCTCTATGTATCAAAACGAAAAAATACTCTTAGTAAATACATGTTGCATCCCCAAAGTAAATTTGAGTGAGGTGGACCCTTAGCCTTCCATGAAAATGATATATTGTTACAAGTTGATTAACACTTACATGGTTGTAAGTTGATTCATCCTTAGGCTACTTCTACAAGGAATTTGCATGCTACAATATATAGAATCATATGTTGAAGGTGGTACATATAATTAAATCACATTATAGGTTAGATGCATACAACTCTAGTTACAAATCTTGTTAGTGAACATCTTCTCATTTAGTACCCACTTTTGAAGGCATCATCTTTTCACCTTATATGTTGAAGGTGGTACATAGAATTAAATCACATTATAGGTCAGATGCATACAACTCTAGTTATAAATCTTGTTAGTGAACATCTTCTCATTTAGTACCCACTTTTGAAGGCATCATATTTTCACCTCATATCATAATTGAAGAATTGATGATTATTTTTACTTCCCTTTCAAATTGTCATCTCTCCTATAGCTGAAAACAATCTACTAAAGATGTATCAATAGATCTCCATATAAATTTTCCTTCAAATCTTCTTCTTTGTAAGGACTTCACCTTCTCTCTCTTGGATCAAATTGATATGCCAACCACACATCAATAATTTTTTTTTGAAATATATTTTATTTTGTTTATAGAAAACACCTATTTTGGGGTGCCACTTTCGGGTAAGTCCCAAGGAAACATGGGTATCTGTTCTACCAAAATCTCCTAGGGCTCACACCTGACCTACCCCCTTCGGCAAACTCAAAGAGCATGTCTAGTCCAAAGTAAGTCAGCCAACAAGTCTTGCATGTACCATCAAGAAGGGTTGACAAAAAACTAATTACTCAAGGCTCATGCAGATTGCAGTAGTCATAAGGCTTTCTCTAGCCTACTTTCACCATGACTAGCGCTAGCAACACCCTCATTATCTTTATTGATCAAAGAAATAATTCTACACTTGATGCCCTCAAGAGCATCCATATCAACAAACTAGTTGATCTAGGTCCTAGACCTCTATCCACTCCCCAATTAGCAATAGCATCAACCACCTTGTTTGCAGATCTCTACACATGAAAGTATTCTAGGGATTGAAACAAGTGTTGGAGTTCTTTTATAGTCTAAATAATATCCCCTAGCCTCCAGTTAGAGAGTGAGGAATATCGTTTCTAGTCTTTTAATTGGTTGATGATCACCTGAGAATCCTCTTTAACATAAATATTCTGCCAATATTGTTTAAGGGCCCACAACAACCCTTTAAGGAGGGCCTGTGCCAACATGATTGTTAGTGGTATCTTCAAGGGTAAATAAAAAACAACCCCTCATATTTTTTCATCACAAAAAATATCACCCCTGTCATCTTTCTTTGGATTCTGTAATGTCCCCTTTCTAGTTAGCTAGCTTATCAGTTGAGATTAGCCTACTCACGGGTTCCCGTAGGCTAAGATGGTTGTGTGGGAACCTTTGGTATTCATCTTTAGGCGCCACCAACTTTTAGTTGCCAGTTTTTGGTGACATTTCAGGCAGAGGATGGGGACTGACTATTTATAGTAAGTCAATTCTTAGGGTTTCAGTCAGAATGGATGGCACGATGTGATTTTTCGATGAAATGGGTATCCAAATATATGATCAGTTGGCAGTTTGGTTATGCAGAGGTCAAAGATTTTAATGCCCGGAGTTAATTATATAAAATTAAAATAATATTTAATTTTATATAAGTTGAGACTTTATTTTATAAATGAGTCACTTAAATTATCTAATATTTCACAAAGTGACTTTATAAAGTTGCAAAAAGGGTACGCCATACATGAAAGGGGAAAAGTAATGTTCTAGAAACAATTTTAAAATAACATTTCCCTCCAAAAAGGGGTCGACCCTCTTGGAGCTCTTTAAAAAGGGATTTTGCCGCTCATTTTTAAGATGGAGAGTTTGATATCCTCCAATAAGGACATCCTCTTCGAGTATGAGAGATTACCCCTGGTGGATTTTGTTGGCGATTTCATACGGAGATTGCACAAGGAGCTTCATTGCAGAGATATTCACAGAGATTGGGAAGATTATTCAAAGGGTTTATTCATATTTCAAAAGTAATTTCAATGCTGGTTTGCACTGTGAGTGGCATTGGGTTTGCACATTGAGCAAGGGTTCTTTTCCATTTTGATTGTCACCTTTCAATCATCTCTATCAGCCCAATTTGGTGACAAATTTCAAAGACCCAAGGAGGTTTCAAAGTGATTTGCTTGCTAGCTGGTCGTACATCTGCACAACCCTACAATCATTGCTGGCATGACAGTTAGAGAGCTAGGTGATTCATTTCAGGGATGTCCATTGCACCATACCTTGGCGCCTAGGGCTGGAGGTGACAAAGCAATCAATTCCTTGCTGGAGATATTGGTATTTCTTGACCTGTGTGACACATTCAATTGTAATGATTACTGATGTACATTATGAACAAGTAAATTCCAGATCTAAATAAAATAGTGGTGTTTGCATTTTTGATCTTCTCCTCAAAAGAGTTTGTAATTCTTTGCATATAATATCTATATACCGAATTTCACTAGATTCTATCGAGTACTTTCCAAGTTTTGTTGATTGCAAGTTGGCTGTCTGGTTATTTTTGAGTTTTTATTTAAGTTTGAAAAATACAAAAAAAATTACATATTTGCAAAAAATCCAAAAATATTAGTGCAGATCGGGAGGGGTTGTTACATGGTATCAGAGCCAGGCTCAACACTGCTAGCCTGTCGGGTAGAAGAAAATTGGTGCATGATTCATGGAGTCATACAGTGAATGAGCTAGGTCACAACATGAGTATTGGCAGAACCAACTTGAGTATTGGATAGAACAACGTAATGAGACAAACATTTAGCAAAAATATACAACCTTTCCAGAGGGCCTAAAGGCAGTATTTTCGTTTGATAAGTATTTGGGGAAGATAAGGATTGATCTTAATAGTGGTGGACTGGGATTTATGGAGAGGAGGCTAGATTTGTTTGATACTACTACCGCTCATAACTCGGTCAAACGGTGTGATAAGGAGTTTCAACTTTTAATGGTCAATGATGAGCACATAAAAAAAGAACCCAAAAAAGAAGTTTGTGATGAAGGAAATATTTTATCTCATGAAGTATGTTCATTTGAAAACCAAATGAGTCTGATTTCAGATTTGAACCTATCAAATGAAATTACTAAATCTATCAGTTGCTTTGATGATTCAAATGAAGTTGATGCATATAAAGGCCAAACTGTTGAGTACTCTAACACCTTTGAGGAAAAAGAGCATGATGGATTTGTTTCATATTTCAAAGCAGCCCCTATTTAGGAGTTCACTTATGATTTTTTTGATGTTAAACATGATGAACATAGTGTAGATTTCCATTCAGCATATAGTACTAATTCCACTTTGCATTTCAGTAATGAAAACATAGGTGAATGTGGGTTCGGTATTCAAATGGAACCTATTGGGATGCAGGTGCCAAAAAATTACATTTTCTTCGGAGACTTATAGAGTAAGTTGCAAATGGAATTAGTTATTCATAAAGAACATAACACACATAGGAAAGCGAAACTAAGTGATCAACTCATAGTGCCTTGGGATCCGGGTGTGTTGACACGTAAGGCGGATGAAGAACCACTTGGGAATGAAATTCCTCTTACCCCAAGTGATGAACAATAAGAAGAGCAAATAATTTGTAAAGAGGAAGTCAAGGAAGACGATGAATTTTAAGAATGCAGTCATTTGGGAAAATATGAAAATTTATTGCATATGGCTGATTATGGTTACATGTCGGGTGAGCTACGTGATTTGAAGAATCGGTTGAGAGTTAATGAAGTCAATATTGTGGCATCCCTCACACATCTTGACAACATAGGTAGTTTCACTGATAATCTCTTCTGGGAGGTTCAAAAGGAAGAGCGACAACAGGGAGTTCAAGGAGGAGTCACACTTTCCAATTTGCATACCATCAGAGAGGCTCTCCAGGTAATAAAATCAGATTATTTACTATTGTTTGCTAATAAAAGTTTGGCTATTAAGTTTGCAAAAGACACCTTGAGAGCATACCATGAGAAAGATGATGAGGTGGATAAACTTTGCTTGGATCTTAGTATGGCTCACTAATCTCTGCTTCAAGCTGAAAATTAGTCATCTACGACAGCCAAGGACGATGAGCAAAAACTAGGTGCCAAATATATAGAGATCAAACAGTTGGTCGAGGGTATTCAAGAGCTCCATAAATATTTTCATTTGGAGCTAAATGGTTTCCATGTCCATGCGCTTGCGAATGGATCTCTTGATAGTACTCTTCCTAATGCAGAGGTAGAGATATCACATCCTATCATCTCCACTAGGATGCATGGTGACAGCTCTTGTGATGAATCACTTTTTATGGCAGATCATATGAATTCATTCTTTGAAATAGGTTGTTCACACTATCATGAGTATGATATTGGTTGTGTGGGCAGTAGGCTTCATAGCTTGGATGTAGAGTTGGCATATTCTAACGTTCTATTTGAGATGTATGATAATAGCCTCTGTGATGATTTACACCCTATGTCAGATCATGTTGATTCTGAACACTATGGCATGAAGATTGGTATTAAAGGTACGTCGCAGGGAGATGAGGATTATATTGTTTCATAGGATGATGGAGTAAAGAGCCTTGGCGTAGAGACTAAGGGGGTTAGCATATTTATTTATGATGATGGTCACATATTTATGCTTGTTGTGCAATCCCAGCATGGTAGAGCCACTTGGGAGGTAAGTTACTACACTCAGGAGAATTTACATGAATTACTTGTCATCCAGGACAATGGAAGAGGTATACCGTGGAGGCTTGATGATCAGTGGAAAAGAAAGGATGCTGTTCACTTATTGAGCAACCATGTTATGAATCCATTTGTGTTCATACAAGTGGATTGGAGAGAGCTCTTGAACAAAAATTGGAGATTTGTTGAGTTGGTGACTTGCTGGGAGGTCACCTCAGCTGGTAATGAGATCATATTTTGCATTCCAAGTGATATATTTCTAATTTGCAGGGGATATTATTTATGCAGAATGCTGATGTTTCAAAAATTAGACTGTGTTGCCATTTTTAGACTTGGACAACTGTAGATTAATTCATTCTCGGGTCATCCAACACTTTGGTAAGGTTCGATTTTGGTTTTTCATGATTGTTGCAGCCAACCCAGTTCAGTTGTGGATGAGTTTTGGGGCAACACAAATGTGTGGTTGCATCCACTTCATATTATTAAATGATATATTTACTGCTGGTATTGTCATGATTTTTGCTGAGTGGGCATGTTGGTATTTCTGGGATGATTATATGGACACTTGGAGATTAAGTGTCAATAGGAGCATTTCCAGGATAGTTATTTTTAGATCTATTCTTGCTATCCACTACTTTGTTAGTTACTTGTTAGAGGTTGACTTGCATTTTGGTTGAAACACGGTGGTGAGCCTTGCTGAGTATAATGCTTCATGGTTGAGCATATTGCATTCTCAGGTACTCAGTTTCATTTTGTACAGTAGAATTGCTGGAGCTTACCAACATATTAGTTGTTGTCGTTTGCTATTGGAGCTGAGTATGGTGACATCCAAACACAAGAAGATAGATTTGTATTCATTCATGGCTAATAGGCAACAATGTGTGGATGATTCTTTGGGAATTGTGCAGTTATCTTCATATCCCACATGGTGGCATGATGGTTATCATGGACTTCACGTGGTGTTAGTAGTTATTCTCTTGGAGGGTGTCTTGATGATTTTAGCTGGCAGTTGTACTTGGGAACAACCGAGTTATACCAGAGGGGTTGAGAGGATGTCTAGGTTGGTTTCTCAATCTCATATTTGGTTGGGTGTTCACACTCTTACATATGGAGATGTTACTAGCACTCATGGGAAGGGCCACAAGATTGATATTGATGTGCAGGGCTTGGTGCTTGGGGTTAGATATTTTGGTGAGCAGCGTCATGAGGTGAGTCCAGGGTCTTCGCAGATTTTGGATGCTCTTCTTGCAGAGGCTTTCCAGGAGTGCTTGTTGGTATTCTCCGCACGCATATCTCTTGTGAATACAGGAACATTTATTTGTGCTAGTTGCTGCCCCAACAATTTTGTGCTGAGCATTGTGATATCAGATGATGATGATGATGCCCTGATAATTACAGTTGGGTGGTGTGTTTGGGATTGCTTAGTAGACACTAGGAGGTTTAGTGTCAATAAGAGGATATTGGCTCTCGAATGTAGAAGCACTTTAGGTATTGGTACTGCTATTTCTTCTCATAATTACCTCTTGACTAGGTCTTTTCTTCATTACTATGGGGATTTCATGATGAGAGATGTGGAGAACTTCACTCTCCTATTGAGGAGATTGCCTTTCCTTCGGCCCATGGTGGTGACTAGCAACGAGATTTATGATGATATTCTTGCTAAAATGACATGGCAAGAGATATTCCATTTCAGCTCTGACAAGTGTTTCAGTTCTAGCTTGAAGGAAGATAAATTCTTGGCGTTGCAGTCAAGATTAGTGCAGTTCAGGCACTATGATTCCATTGTTGTGGACAGTACAATTCATCATAGGAGTGATGATTTTTTCCAAAAGATGTTTTGGGACACTGGGATTCATTTTAATCTCAATGATAGATCATTTATCAGTTTATTGTTGGAGACTGATAGAGTGGTTTGGCTCAGTTGTATTAAAAATTGGTGACAAGAGGGACAGTGATGCTAGTATTGATGATGGTTGTTTATGGCTGTGTCTCCATCATGGGATACTCTTTAGATTCATTTGGTATCCAGGCAGATAGGTCATATTGCTTGAGGGCAAGCAATTTTGGGGAGCGCGGATTGTAATGTCCCCTTTCTAGTCAGCTAGCTTATCAGTTGAGATTAGCCTACTCACGGGTTCCCGTAGGCTAAGATGGTTGTGTGGGAACCTTTGGTAGTCTTCTTCAGGCGCCACCAGCTTTCAGTTGCCAGTTTTTGGTGACATTTCAGGCAGAGGATGGGGACTTACTATTTATAGTAAGTCAGTTCCTAGGGTTTCAATCAGAGCGGATGGCACGATGTGATTGTTCGGCGAAATGGGTATCCAAATCTATGATCAGTTGGCGGTTTGGCTATGCAGAGCTCAAAGATTTTAATACCCGAAGTTAATTATATAAAATTAAATTAATAATTTAATTTTATATAAGTTGAGACTTTATTTTATAAATGAGTCACTTAAATTATCTAATATTTCACAAAGTGACTTTATAAAGGTGCAAAAAGGGTACGCCATACATGAAAGGGGAAAAGTAATGTTCTAGAAACAATTTTAAAATAACTTTTCCCTCCAAAAAGGGGTCGACCCTCTTGTAGCTCTTTAAAAAGGGATTTGGCTGCTCATTTTCAACATTCAGATTTTGATATTTGCTTTGGCATTTCTTGGAGAAGGCTTGCAGAGAAATTTGCAGGGTTTCGAGCTTATTGGGGACGGAAACCTCCAATAGGGACATCCTCTTCGGGTATGAGAGATTACCCCTGGTGGATTTTGTTGGCGATTTCATACGGAGATTGCACAAGGAGCTTCATTGCAGAGATATTCACAGAGATTGGGAAGATTATTCAAAGGGTTTATTCAGATTTCAGAAGTAATTTCAGTGCTGGTTTTAATTGCTGATCTCTACCACAGGGTCGTACCAATTTGCATTGTGAGTGGCGTTGGGTTTGCACATTGAGCAAGGGTTCTTTCCCATTTTGATTGTCACCATTCAATCATCTCTATCGGCCCAATTTGGAGACAAATTTCAGAGACACAAGGAGGTTTCGAAGTGATTTGCTTGCTAGCTGGCCGTACATCTGCACAGTCGTACAGTCATTGCTGGCGTGACAGTTAGAGAGCTGGGCGATTCATTTCAGGGCTGTCCATTGCACCATACCTTGGCGCCTAGGGCTGGAGGTGACAAAGCAATCAATTCCTTGCTGGAGATATTGGTATTTCTTGAGCTGTGTGACACATTCAATTGTTATGAATGCTGATGTACATTCTGAACAAGTAAATTCCAGATCTGAATAAAATAGTGGTGTTTGCACTTCTGATCTTCTCCTCAAAAGGGTTTGTAATTCTTTGCATCTAATATCTATATACCGAATTTCACTAGATTCTATTGAGTACTTTCCAAGTTCTGTTGATTGCAAGTTGGCTGTCTGGTTATTTCTGAGTTTTTATTTAAGTCTGAAAAATACAAAAAAATTACATATTTGCAAAAAAGACAAAAATATTAGTGCAGATCGGGAGGGGTTGTTACATGGTATCAGAGCCAGGCTCAACACTGCCAGCCTGTCGGGTAGAAGAAAATTGGTGCATGATTCATGGAGTCATACAGTGAATGGGCTAGGTCACAGCGTGAGTATTGGCAGAACCAGCTTGAGTATTGGATAGAACAACGTAATGAGACAAAAATTTGGCAAAAATATACAGCCTTTCCAGAGGGCCTAAAGGCAGTCTTTCCTTTTGATAAGTATTTGGGGAAGATAAGGATTGATCTTAATAGTGGTGGACTGGGATTTGTGGAGAGGAGGCTAGATTTGTTTGATACTACTACCGCTCATAACTGGGTCAAACGGTGTGAGAAGGAGTTGCAACTTTTAGTGGTCAATGATGAGCACATAAAAGGAGAGGAACCTAAAATTGCTACTGGTAAATCAAAGGAAATTTCAAAAGAAGAACCCAAAACAGAAGTTTGTGATGAAGGAAATACTTTATCTCATGAGGTATGTTCATTTGAAAACCAAAATGACTCTTTGATCATACATGCGGCCAATGTTGATGAATCTGTGCAAGTGGAAAAGGATCAAACAGCAGGTCTGATTTCAGATTTGAACCTATCAAATGAAATTACTAAATCTATCAGTTGCTTTGATGATTCAAATGAAGTTGATGCATATAAAGGCCAAACTGTTGAGTACTCTAACACCTTTGAGGAAAAAGAGCATGATGGATTTGTTTCAGATTTCAAAGCAGCCCCTATTCAGGAGTTCACTAATGATTTTTTTGATGTTAAACATGATGAACATAGTGTAGATTTCCAACCAGCATGTAGTACTAATTCCACTTTGCATTTCAGTAATGAAAACACAGGTGAATGTGGGTTCGGTATCCAAATGGAACCTATTGGGATGCAGGTGCCGGAAAATTACATCTTCTTCGGAGACTTACAAAGCGAGTTGCAAATGGAATCGGTTATTCATAAAGAACATAACGCACATGGGAAAGCGGAACTAAGTGATCAGCTCACAGTGCCTTGGGATCCGGGTGTGTTGACACCTAAGGCGGATGAAGAACCACTTGGGAATGAAATTCCTCTTACCCCAAGTGATGAACAATCAGAAGAGCAAATAATTTGTAAAGAGGAAGTCAAGGAAGACGATGAATTTGAAGAATGCAGTCATTTGAGAAAATCTGAAAATTTATTGCATATGGCTGATTATGGTTACAGGTCGGGTGAGCTACGTGATTTGAAGAATCAGTTGAGAGTTAATGAAGTCAAGATTGTGGCAGCCCTCACACATCTTGACAACATAGGTAGTTTCACTGATGATCTCTTCTGGGAGGTTCAGAAGGAAGAGCGACAACAGGGAGTTCAGGGAGGAGTCACACTTTCCAATTTGCATACCATCAGAGAGGCTCTCCAAGTAATAAAATCAGATTATTTACTGTTGTTTGCTGATAGAAGTTTGGCTGTTAAGTTTGCAGAAGACACCTTGAGAGCATACCATGAGAAAGAGGATGAGGTGGACAAACTTTGCTTGGATCTTAGTATGGCTCACTACTCTCTGCTTCAAGCTGAAAATCAGTCATCTACGACAACCAAGAACGATGAGCAAAAACCAGGTGCCAGATATATAGAGATCAAACAGTTGGTCGAGGGTATTGAAGAGCTCCATAAAGATTTTCATTTGGAGCTAAATGGTTTCCATGTCCATGCGCTTGCGAATGGATCTCTTGACAGTACTCTTCCTAGTGCGGAGGTAGAGATATCACATCCTATCATCTCCACTAGGATGCATGGTGACAGCTCTTGTGATGAATCACTTTCTATGACAGATCATATGAATTCATTCTTTGAAACAGGTTGTTCACACTATCATGAGTATGAGATTGGTTGTGTGGGCAGTAGGCTTCATAGCTTGGATGTAGAGCTGGCATATTCTGACGTTCTCTTTGAGATGTATGATAATAGCCTCTGTGATGATTTACTCCCTATGTCAGATCATGTTGATTCTGAACACTATGGCATGAAGATTGGTATTGTAGGTACGTCGCAGGGAGATGAGGATTATATTGTTTCAGAGGATGATGGAGTAGAGAGCCTTGGCGTAGAGACTAAGGGGGTTAGCAGATTTCTTTATGATGATGGTCACATCTTTATGCTTGTTGCGCAGCCCCAGCATGGTAGAGCCACTTGGGAGGTAAGTTACTACACTCAGGAGCATTTGCATGAATTGCTTGTCATCCAGGACGATGGAAGAGGCATACCGTGGAGGCTTGATGATCAGTGGAAAAGAAAGGATGTTGTTCACTTATTGAGCAGCCATGATATGAATCCATTTGTGTTCATACAAGTGGATTGGAGAGAGCTCTTGAACAAAAATTGGAGATTTGTTGAGTTGGTGACTTGTTGGGAGGTCACCTCAGCTGGTAATGAGATCATATTTTGCATTCCAGGTGATATATTTCTGATTTGCAGCAGATATTCTTTATGCAGAACGCTGATGTTTCAAAAATCAGACTATGTGTTGCCATTTTTAGACTTGGACAGCTGTAGATTAATTCATTCTCGGGTCATCCAGCACTTTGGTAAGGTTCGATTTTGGTTTTTCATGATTGTTGCAGCTAACCCAGTTCAGTTGTGGATGAGTTTTGGGGCAACACAAATGTGTGGTTGCAGCCACTTCATATTATTAAATGATATATTTACTGCTGGTACTTTCATGATTGTTGCTGAGTGGGTGTGTTGGTATTTCTGGGATGATTATATGGACACTTGGAGATTAAGTGTCAATAGGAGCATTTTCAGGATAGTTATTTTCAGATCTATTCTTGCTATCCACTACTTTGTTAGTTACTTGTTAGAGGTTGACTTGCATTTTGGTTGGAACACGGTGGTGAGCCTTGCTGAGTATAATGCTTCATGGTTGAGCAGATTGCATTCTCAGGTACTCAGTTTCATTTTGGACAGTGGAATTGCTGGAGCTTACCAACATATTAGTTGTTGTCGTTTGCTACTGGAGCTGAGTATGGTGACATCCAGACATGAGCAGATAGATTTGTATTCATTCATGGCTAATAGGCAGCAGGGTGTGGATGATTCTCTGGGAATTGTGCAGTTATCTTCATATCCCACATGGTGGCATGATGATTATCATGGACTTCACGTGGTGTTAGTAGTTATTCTCTTGGAGGGTGTCTTGATGATTTTAGCTGGCAGTTGTACTTGGGAACAACCGAGTTATACCAGAGGGGTTGAGAGGATGTCTAGGTTGGTTTCTCAATCTCATCTTTGGTTGGGTGTTCACACACTTACATATGGAGATGTTACTAGCACTCATGGGAAGGGCCACATGATTGATATTGATGTGCAGGGTTTGGTGCTTGGGGTTAGAGACTCTGGTGAGCAGCGTCATGAGGTGAGTCCAAGGTCTTCGCAGATTTTGGATGCTCTTCTTGCAGAGGCTTTCCAGGAGTGCTTGTTGGTATTCTCTGCACGCATATCTCTTATGAATACAGGAACGTTTATTTGTGCTAGCTGCTGCCCCAACAATTTTGTGCTGAGCATTGTGATATCAGATGATGATGATGCCCTGATAATTACAGTTGGGTGGTGTGTTTGGGATTGCTCAGTAGACACTAGGAGGTTTAGTGTCAATAAGAGGATATCGGCTCTCGATTGCAGAAGCACTTTAGGGATGGGTACTGCTATTGCTTCTCATAATTACCTCTTGACTGGGTCTTTTCTTCATTACTATGGGGATTTCATGATGAGAGATGTGGAGAACTTCGCTCTCCTATTGAGTAGATTGTCTTTCCTTCGGCCCATGGTGGTGACTAGCAGCGAGATTTCTGATGATATTCTTGCTAAGATGACTTGGCAAGAGATATTCCATTTCAGCTCTGACAGGTGTTTCAGTTCTAGCCTGAAGGAAGACAAATTCTTGGCGTTGCAGTCGAGATTAGTGCAGTTCAGGCACTATGATTCCATTGTTGCGGACAGTACGGTTCATCATAGGAGTGATGATTTTTTCCAGAAGATGTTTTGGGACACTGGGATTCGTTTTAATCTCAGTGATAGATCATTTCTCAGTTTATTGTTGGAGACTGACAGAGTGGTCTGGCTCAGTTGCATTAGTATTGGTGACAGGAGGGACAGTGATGCCAGTATTGATGATGGTTGTTTATGGTGGTGTCTCCATCATGGGATACTCTTCAGATCCATTTGGGATCCAGGCAGACAGGTCATATTGCTTGAGGGCAAGCAATTTTGGGGAGGGCGGACTGTAATGTCCCCTTTCTAGTCAGCTAGCTTATCAGTTGAGATTAGCCTACTCACGGGTTCCCGTAGGCTAAGATGGTTGTGTGGGAACCTTTGGTAGTCTTCTTCAGGCGCCACTAGCTTTCAGTTGCCAGTTTTTGGTGACATTTCAGGTAGAGGATGGGGACTTACTATTTATAGTAAGTCAGTTCCTAGGGTTTCAGTCAGAGCGGATGGCACGATGTGATTGTTCGGCGAAATGGGTATCCAAATCTATGATCAGTTGGCGGTTTGGCTATGCAGAGCTCAAAGATTTTAATACCCGAAGTTAATTATATAAAATTAAATTAATAATTTAATTTTATATAAGTTGAGACTTTATTTTATAAATGAGTCACTTAAATTATCTAATATTTCACAAAGTGACTTTATAAAGGTGCAAAAAGGGTACGCCATACATGAAAGGGGAAAAGTAATGTTCTAGAAACAATTTTAAAATAACTTTTCCCTCCAAAAAGGGGTCGACCCTCTTGTAGCTCTTTAAAAAGGGATTTGGCTGCTCATTTTCAACATTCAGATTTTGATATTTGCTTTGGCATTTCTTGGAGAAGGCTTGCAGAGAAATTTGCAGGGTTTCGAGCTTATTGGGGACGGAAACCTCCAATAGGGACATCCTCTTCGGGTATGAGAGATTACCCCTGGTGGATTTTGTTGGCGATTTCATACGGAGATTGCACAAGGAGCTTCATTGCAGAGATATTCACAGAGATTGGGAAGATTATTCAAAGGGTTTATTCAGATTTCAGAAGTAATTTCAGTGTTGGTTTTAATTGCTGATCTCTACCACAGGGTCGTACCAATTTGCACTGTGAGTGGCGTTGGGTTTGCACATTGAGCAAGGGTTCTTTCCCATTTTGATTGTCACCATTCAATCATCTCTATCGGCCCAATTTGGAGACAAATTTCAGAGACACAAGGAGGTTTCGAAGTGATTTGCTTGCTAGCTGGCCATACATCTGCACAATTGTACAGTCATTGCTGGCGTGACAGTTAGAGAGCTGGGCGATTCATTTCAGGGCTGTCCATTGCACCATACCTTGGCGCCTAGGGCCGGAGGTGACAAAGCAATCAATTCCTTGCTGGAGATATTGGTATTTCTTGAGCTGTGTGACACATTCAATTGTTATGAATGCTGATGTACATTCTGAACAAGTAAATTCCAGATCTGAATAAAATAGTGGTGTTTGCACTTCTGATCTTCTCCTCAAAAGGGTTTGTAATTCTTTGCATCTAATATCTATATACCGAATTTCACTAGATTCTATTGAGTACTTTCCAAGTTCTGTTGATTGCAAGTTGGCTGTCTGGTTATTTCTGAGTTTTTATTTAAGTCTGAAAAATACAAAAAAATTACATATTTGCAAAAAAGACAAAAATATTAGTGCAGATCGGGAGGGGTTGTTACAGATACTCCGAAAAGCACCATCAAAATTGAACCTGATCAAAACCTTTATGAAAAGGTTGCCAGCTGATTCTTAATGTTTTAATTTTTCCTAATTGAATACCAAATGCATTGTCATCTATATAATGGCCCATTAAAAATATATTTTCACACATTCAAATTATCCTTTAATTTTTATTTTATTTTATTAGAAACCTAATCTTGTATCTTTTAGATGGAATCAAGCAAAAATCAATATTTAAGTTATATTCTTAAAGTTTGGAATGCTTTTGATGGTATGGAAAATAGACACTATTTTGATTTATTTTTTTGTTTCCAGTCTTATTTGAGTTTGTTTTCTAGTGAAATTGGATTGGAATACTTTAATTTAGTTGAGTTTTATTTTAGTTTAATTATGTTTAATTTTCTACAAAGTATGGATACATGATCTATATTTTTAAATCTATATATTGTAGAGTTAAATCAACATATTATGGACATGTGATCTTGTATTTAATTTGATAATTATAAATTATTTACTTATAGCTTGTAAAAGTATTTATTAAAGTATGATTTCTTAAAGGGAAAAGTGAAATAAGATATTTAACATGTTATTTTGTTCTTTATTACACCTATATATGATTAGTCCAAAAGGATGTGCATATTTTTTTTTAACATTTTAATAACTTGGGTCTTATGACCTGTCATGAGTATTAAAAGAAAAGTCCTTATAGAAGGAAAAGCTTTTGATGCCATGTAAGTTGTTTAATTTATTATTTTCTTAATACCAAATAAGTAACTAAGGACAACCAAGGTGTGAGATAGCATGTAAGTTACTTATTATTCTTTTAATATTAAATGTGCCATGTAGGAAGAAATAAAGGTGTGATATATTAATCGGAATCAATTATTTGGTCATAAGATTAAGCAACAATCCTTTTGGTATTGGTAGCTTAAGAAAAAATATAAACTACTTCATACACATGTACTATGTAAAAAATAGAGTGGTATTAGCTCAACTGGTTAGATCATATTTTTCAATGTTTAAGGAGGAGACTGAGGTTTAAATCTTGCCAACGATACATGGACAATATCCTAGCTTTGTTGTAATACCACTATATGGTGATGATGTAATATAGGTAGGACCCATTTCAATCCCATATAATTAATTGAAAAAAATGTACTATGAAAATGAAGAATGTAATATTAAAAGAAAAAAATACAATGTAAAAATTAAATGGTTCTATGAGGATTGTCATGTAACAAGGATACATTCAAAATTAAAATTAAAAAGTTCGATAATAAATTTGTTTTCCACAATCTCATTGCTTGTACAACATGATTCATCACATATGAAAAACATGCAATATATTATTCTTGGTATTGTTTTTTGTAGGTGGTTTTCCTTTCAAACAAATACACCATAAAGGATCAAGTATGCTATTATGTAGAGTGCAATGCAACTAGACAATGTAAGGTTGAATATAAAATGTATTACTAATTTGAAAAAGGTTAAGTGCTCTCTTCCCAAGAAGAGGGTCTTTGGTCTTTTAATTAGTTATATGGGATTGAAACAAGCCACCCATCATAACCATATAGTGGTATAACATCAGCTTGGTTATTATGCATGTATCACTCAATAAGATTTGAACCTATGTCTTCTTGAAACTCTAGGAATTTAACCCATTAAGCTAATGCCATTTGATAAAGTCTTTGGTCTTTTTTGGGATTAAAGTATTTAAGGTAGTAATTCAATCATCATGCAAAGTGAAATGCTCTCTCTTTTCTCAACAAGATTTTTTTTACTTTCTTGGGTAAAGAATGTATGAGGCAGTAATCTAAGCAACAAAAGCGACAAAATGGTTTATGGATGCTGTGACAAGGAACAAATAAGCAATGATTCAATAAGGATTTATATTATCAAGAACATGGCATATGTTGGATTTAAACAATCAAGAGAAACAAAAACAAGAGTTTGAGTTGAGCCCTTAGTCCAAAGTTATCAAGAATCAAACACAATTGACCTAATTATGTCAATCCTCAACCATCAAGCATGAAATTTAAACAATAAAATTCCTTGATTTTTTAATTAGAAACAAAAAAATAGAAGAAGAAAATCATGAACATGCATACTAATTTCATTTCATACAACTCAAGGTGCAAAAGGAGAAAAAAATCTTATTTTCACATAAAATTATGAGGATAAACCATGAAGATAAAAGTTAGCTGATTGGAGGGACCCATGTTGTGATGCAAAAATATAAAGGTAAATATTCAAGTATTATGGATTTAAAACAATTCAATAACACAAAAAAAAATACAAAAACCCAAGTCCCTTTGCTTTCTAGGCCACTAATTACTCTTACGATGATATTAATACCAAATTCACAATCAAGAATTAATGAAATAGGTATGACATGAAACATGTATACCAATACAACTTTAGGAAGGGTAATAGAATCATAAAAATACGGTATAGTTTCCTTATGTATTGGATTCATACAATTACATTCAAAAGCCTTATAATGCCAAAAGAAGATGCAACACTCTTAAATATCCCTTACAATTCCAAGGAAAAAGAAAAGTATATCATGTGAATCATCCAAATGCTGTATAAATTCCCAAAATCAAGGTCTTATAGTTGTTCATAAACCACACAAGTATCAGTGAAAAGGGCTATCATGATAAGCATGCCTTGGCAATGTCAAACAAAAAAAAATAGTCATAGATGAGGCTTATCAGTATACAACAAGAGGACTGCCATCATCAATATATCATAAAATACCCAAGGAAGCTAATAAATTGATATTTGTGTCATAAAATATCAAATCTAAATTTTTTATTCATAAAAATGCATTGTAGTCATCAACATATAATGATATATGTCCTATAAGTCGTTCTAGAATTAAGTAGGTCATTCAAAGACTAAAACATAGTTATTAATGTTATGAAAATACCGTTAAATTTCAAGATTAGAAACTATAGTTCTTAAGGATGTCAAAATTAATGTTCTACAAGGTTTTATAGCCCCATAATGCAATATTCAAAATCCATATAGAAGTATTTAAATAAGAAAAATGGCATGCTCTTACTAGTTAGCACAAGCATAAAAACACTTTTGTGGAGTGTCATAGAGGGTACTATAGCCATTAATTCACCATTCAAATGGTACCTATAGGTATTATAGTAATTAAAAATGGCATATCCTAAACAACTACAAGTATAAAAATACTACATGCATAGGTGGATTGGTAAGTGCTTGTATGGCCAAACACTTACCAAGAAGAGACCTGGGTTCAAACCTTGGGGGTGCCAATTTGCAAAGGTATTAGTTTGATATGAATCCTTTGAGTGCACGTCATATCGATGATGACGAGTAGGAAACTCGAGTGATCGATGGTCTCCATATCACATCGGGTTAACAACAATGAGACGAATATGCATGTTGGGAGCATCCCCTATGGTTTGAACGTTGCACTTGTTAGTTACTAAAAATAGTGTGGCTGTAACCAACTCCCCTATGTATAAAAAAAATACTACATGCATACAATTGTAATAATTCCCATGCCATATGAAATTCTTAGAAGTTTTTGTTAGGTATATAGTCTGACAAATATCATAAGGAATATACTTCAATCATGATTTAAGTTTTTTAAATGCACTATGAATAGTATACATACATTTTGAGTGAGCAAAAACTATGGTAAAGGTATGTCAGTATGATATGCATGCATTCCAACCATCTAATTCCTACTACAAAGATTTTATTATTCTTCATATCTATTCCAAAAGAAGAAAAACAATGATATCAAGTTATGCATTGATTTTAAGAATTTGAATAGGACATCATTGATAGACCATTACCCCCTACTTGCAATAGATCAAATATTACAAAAGGTAGTAGGATATCAGATGTTGTCACTTCTGGATGGATTCTTAGGGTACAATAAAATCTAGATCAAGTATGATGATCAACACAAAATAACTTTTACCACCAAATGGAGGAAGCATACCAAAGAATTCCTTTTGGGTTGTCAAAAACCAGGGCCACCTTCCAATGATCTATGGACATTGTCTTTGCAAGTTTGGTAGGTGAAATCATACTTATATACCTTTATTATTTATCTTTTCAAAAGAAATAAGTAATCATTTTTAACATTTAGAATCCATATTTCAAAGGTGTGGGGAGTGTGATATCTCACTTAATGCTAAAAAGTCAAATTTCATGGTCTAATAAGGAAAAATTCTAGGGCATGTGGTATCTAAAGATGGTTTGGCAATAGATCCTAATAGGATAAAAAAATCCAAGAGCTTCCCTTACTCGCATCTATCAAAGGAATGCAATCCTTTCTATATCAGATCTAGTTTGTAGCCAAGTTCATAACCAATTTTGCATAGTTGGTCAACCTAGTCACTATGATGTTAAAAAAGGACATGAGCCTAGTATGGACTGAAGAAGGTAAAAGATATTTCTAGGATAAAAAAGATGAAACTACTAAATTCCTAGTCCATTTCAATCTCGATTTCTGCAAATACTTTAGACTTTAAGTATTTGGGACAAATGAAAGCGTTGTTTAAGTATCAACTTAGAAGAATAATATATATGAGGAGCATCCAATTTCCTTCATGAGACAAGTCCCCAATAAATATGAATAAATATATACATTTATTGAAAAATAGGTGTTTCCCATAATGAAATCCCTAAGGAAATTTAGGTACTATCTATACCAAAGCAAAACTACCATATTTGTAATTATTCCTAGTGTCTTATCTACTATGCTCCATAGTTAACTAGGGAAAAAGAGAGCAAGATGTATAAACAAGATCCATGAATTTGAAATGAATTTGAAAAAGAAGTAAAGACCGCTAAGCTTATCATGGATTGAGATCTATGGGAAAACCTTATATGTCATTCCCAAGAGATCACGTAGAATTGGTCGAAGATATAGAGCCATGTAATCATCTAGGTTGGATGGGAGACATAAAAAAATATGTGACATCAAGGTAGGTCCTAGAAGGGCTAACACCTAAAGAAAGATATCAGTTTAGGTAAAAAATAATGCATTATGTATGACTAAATAATATACTTTTCTAAAAATGGTATGATGGAGTCTTGTTAAGGTGTGTTAAAGAGGAAAGAACAAAAATCCTAATAAAGGAATATCATGATGAAGGAGGGCATTATTCCATACAAACTACAAAACATATGATTTTGAGGGTAGGATATTGTTGGCATACCATATTTTCTGCCAACTTCTAATGGTTCAAAAAATGCAAAGCCTTTTGCACATTAATGGGAAGGAGCAAAGTGTCAATGCCCTTAAAATAGGAAAGCGTAGATGCTCTTAAAATCCATCATTATCATTAAACCTTAATGAGGCCTCAATTTTATTGGAGAAACTAATCCCATATATAATATATGACATGGATGTAATTTAACTACAACTAACTATTTTACAAAGCATGTTGAACTCGTGCTTGTGAAATCAACAATTTAGGAAGTCGTGACCCAAATTTTGGAGGATATTATCATCTAATTTTGGAATCCATCCATGATAGTCATTGATAATACCACAACCTTCACAAGGTTCAAGGTGATGAAGTTTTCCCTAGAGTATGGGTTTGTGCTAAAGATGATTTCAAATTACTATCCTCAAGGCAATGGCCTAGAAAAATCCACAAATAGGAATATCATAAGGATTTTGAAGAAAACAATAGTTGAATTATAGAGGAAATGGTATACCAAGCTAAGAAAAGCATTATGGGTAGATCAAGTGACACCCAAGGCCTCTACATGATCATCTCATTACAAGCTAGTTTTTTAGAAAGGAAGTAGTGTTGCCAATCAAGTTGAAACTTCCTTTGCTTTATATGTCCCAATAATTGGAGCTTGAAGAGATTGATATCAAGTTGATGAAAACATGATTAATTAACCTACATGCTCATAAAAAATATAGGGATAAAGCATTTAGAAGGATGATCCAACAATAGATGGCAGTTAAAATATGGTTTGAAAAAAGGGCCACTAAAATGGATTACCATGAAGGTGACTTAATATTCAAGTGGGATGAAGATAGGGCCAAACCAAAAAGCCATAAAAAATTTTCTTATGTCTAGAGCAGACCGTACCAAATCCTTATAAGATTGTAATGATGGATGGGAGGATGCTACCAATTTCAGTAAATGGGAACCACCTAAAGCCCATCTAAACAAACATATGAGATAAAGGAAAATGTAAATATGTACATATTGTTTATTTATTTTTCTCAGCTATTAATATTGTTTCTTCATTCTTCTTTTTTGTTGACTGTTCCACTAAAAAAAGAAGAAAATATGGAATAAGGGAGTAAAACACTCTCAATATTGAGTGATTTGTTCACCATGGCTAGCCTTGGAAAAATAAATTTGTCAAGTGAGAGAATTGGCCTAAAAATGGGTGGACTAGCCACCCAACCCATTTACTGTAGGCACAATTATGAAGTGAGTATAAATCCCTCCTTAATTGCATTCATCACCCTACTTTGCACACTTGTAGATGACCTTGATTGTGAGCAATTGTGAATGGTTCCCCTTGTGTCCACATAAACCACAATAATTACCAACTATCCCCTATCAATTTATGTGCACACGCCCTTCCAAGAAAGAATCACTCTTCCCATCCATCCGAGGGTAAGCCAATCATGACTTGCATGCATCATTAGGCAAGTTGAACCCAACCTAGGCTCCTCACAAACCCTCTGGGTTGTGACTTAGCTAAGGAAACTCTACTAGGAGAAATCCACCTAAGGGCTACTCTAGAATAAGTGAATCACACATCCCCATCCAATCTTGAAAGAAAAACCAAATCATCAATAAGCAAATTGCTCCTTTGAGGCCAAGCAATTCGCTTAGACTGATCTAGAATAAACATTTTATGCAAGGTTTTCTCATTGAGAAATTCTCTTAACTCATTGATGAATCACTTGCCTTCCCAAACCATCGATCCACCTTTAAAAAAATGTGTCCAAGTCCACCGAACCTAGGAGAGACATTAGGTAACTACAATGGGCAAAAGAGTCCTACATCAAGTAGGAATATATCTAGAAAATGTTGAATGTGGTTGATGACCTAACAATGCAGTTCACTTATAATCCCAAGGTCCACAAGGATTATTATTACAAATTTGACCAACACTACAAGAGAGGCTTCTTGATCATTCACTTGAATAAACTAAACAAAGATATTGACTTCAACATCCTAATAGAGTTAGAATGTTTCAAGGATGATGTTTATATAGTCCTATCAAGGATTATAGTATTTTTGGGAGAAAAGATAAATGCATGGGTTTATGATGAGTAAATTGTGCTCCTACATATAGTAGAGAACTATCTAGGCCACTCATAGATGATAAATTGTGCCAAATACATCACCGATGAAATGAAATACTTCAAGGAAGAAAGGAAGTATACATATACTTCTTACCTAGTATGGGTTTCCCTCCTTGTATTTAAACCACACTAGGTATGATGACAAGCCACTTGCAAGAATGGATTGCACAAACATACATTACCAAGAAGTATAAAAAATATCTTATCACTGTTATGATGCAATTTATTATCCCATAATGGAGAAGCTAAAAGGGAGGGTGCCTAAGCTATGAGAGGGGAACCAAAATTTATTGAGGTCTAAGAAATGGTTGAACTAATAATTTTACTTAGGCAAGGTCAAATCGTTCAACTATTTGTTTGTATTCTCATCCATTACTTTTGAGCTTCCTATACATGTGTCTGACTACTTGTTTTACCTTGAATGTGTTAGGAAGCTAGACTATGTTGATTAGAAGTACTTCTTGGGACAAAATAAGGCCACATTCTACCCTATTAAACAATAAATCATGTAAATAACCCCTAATTTGTGAGAGTTCCATCACATCATAAAAAATAAACTTAGAAGTATGGGGATTGATCAACTTAGGGATGTGTGGTCCTATGTCCATGAGGGATACTTCTGATGGAAATTAGAGGCCAAGGTTTTATAAATTTTTTGTGTGCATGAGAGGAGTTATAGGGAAGAAAAAGAGGTAAACCCTTTATAAGAGGTGGCCTAAGCCACTTTGTAGAGAAAGCAAGGATACAAGGATGAAATACAATAGTGGTGTGCTTATTCCATGGAGTGGTTCACATTATATGCCAAAGTCAAAGTCATATATGACTTTGACCCTAACTACAAAATGAATCACTAGGCATTAAGCAAACTAGATAACTTGGGATTCTCATGAAGGAAGACCCTTGTCTCGAAAATTATGAGATAGGAGACATGAAATACAAGAGAGCTAGTACATAACAATCTCTTTGTTGAGTAGTTTTTGTTGATATAATATCAAAAACATAAGAATGGGATAAAAAAATAAAATTTTTGAGGGTCCTTGGAAGGAATTTGATCTACTCCACCTCCTATCAAAAAACCAAAAAATACAATATTTATAGCACCAAAAACAATGGATATGGTGAGCATTGTAGTATAGGAGACAATGAGGGAGAGACATGAGACAAGAGGAAGACCTACATGGGTCATTTTTGGAAATCTTAAAATTTAGGGAGTTGCAACATAGGGAGCAAGTCCACAACCTTCCAAAGAACAAGGACAAAAGGCTACCCAACCTCAAAGAAGAGGAAATTTCTTAAGGATAACCTCATCCTAAGTAGGTATTAACTAAGGCCCAGGTCATAGTCATCACCCCTTCCACTATTACTTCCCTTTCCCTTTCTTCTACACTCTCTTATTTATCCCTTTCTCTTTATTCTCTTTTTACTTCTTTGAGACCCTCCATTTATTCTACTGCACATCCCTCATCATCAATAAGTGTGGCCATGGATTCTTCTAGAGGAACCCCATCTCCCACAGTAGCCCACATCATTAGAATCAAACCCATCACATTATTTTTATCATCCATCATTGAAATTACACATACAACCATTTGTGTCCTACATCAAGAGCCCTTCACCCTCACAACTAGTTTTTCCACTAGCTAAATTATTTGCTCATATGGAGATATAAACGCCCACTTCTACCTCTCCATTCACTCCCATATCCACCCAATTTTCTCCACCTACTATGTATTATTGTACTTATTACTATCCCATATTGGAATCCAAGCAACTCTTGCTTGAGGTAATGATGTTTTCAACTACTAATTGTGTGAATGAGCCTACAAAAGTATCCCCAAATCCTAGTGCAACTATAAATACTAGCTAGATCTGGTGGCAATAGGGTTCTCATAGTAAAAGTAGTCCCAAATGACCTGTGTAAGCACACCACTACCCCTACTAACTTCACTACCAGAGTGTCAAAGCTAGATCTAACCAAAATGTATCCTTATCAAAATATCCAACTTGTGAACCAACTCTCCATTGGAGAAGCCATGTAGTTTGGCAAAATAGCAATGGAAAATGATGTAACAAAGAGAAAAATAATAGATTATGTATCATTAATAACTCAGTTGAAGGTAGAGAAGTTACAACTTTAGCAAGAGAATAAATTCCTAATGAAGGATGTTCTAGAAGGAGCTAATTTGCAAAAACATGTTAAGCACCTCAAATCCTAACGTTTTGAGATATATAAGCAAAAGAAGCATCTTTGAAAATATTTCATAATAACTTATTGAGAAGATGGACCAACTAAGACAATAGTCTAAAAAAGAGAAGTCATGGCTGGTAAAAAAAATGGAACAACTACAAGTGGCACAACAAGAAAAATATCTATATATATTTAAGCTCTAGGGTGAGATTGTAAAATTGAAGGAGCAACGATTGAACTAAGCCACGCCTCAAAAGTTGAAAAAGTAAATTCCCTATAATAAAATATTAGAACTGAGGTCATAAGTGCCAAAAGGTACATGGAGTTTATGGTCAACACTAAAAACATACTCAACCAAGTGATGAGGATCATTAACCGAAAGAAAATGAGTTGGTTGTGGAGAGATAACAGGAAGTATTCAAGCAACTGGCCATAATACCAATGTTGCATGTATGTTAGATGGGGATATCATCAAGAAACTAAAGAAAATTCTTGATGCCCAAAGAGACCTAAAAACTTGCAAGGACATAATGGTCTCTATAGAAACCCCAATGTGTGAAATGGAGAAATAAATTTAGGGGCTAGTCAATGCTATATTTTAGAACATATTTGATGACCAAAAGAACATCCTTGATGGTGTCATTATCAACTTGACTATCAAAGAGGAGATTGATAGAGCTAAATCTAAAAAATCAATAAAAAGGTTAAGAAACTAGA